>JALJVW010000184.1:83415331-84615331 GCA_024865655.1 Emberiza elegans | reverse complement strand
CGCCGCCTCAGAAGCCGCCCGGGCCGAGGCAGCTGCGGCCCCGATCCCGGTCCCGGCCCCATCCCGGTCCCGGTTCCTGTCCCCCCCTCCCTCGGCCGCCCGGCCGCCCCCGCCGCCGCCATGGGGTGCACGCTGAGCGCCGAGGATAAGGCGGCGGTGGAGAGGAGTAAAATGATCGACCGCAACCTGCGAGAAGACGGCGAGAAGGCGGCCAAGGAGGTGAAGCTGCTGCTGCTCGGTGAGGAGGGGCCGGGGGAGAGCGGAATGGGGCTTGCCGAGCTCCGGAGGGGTTCTGGGGGGGCAGAAGGGGGCCTCCGCCCTCAGGAAGGAGTTTGGGAATGGAGAAGTGGGGGGGATCCCTGGATGGGCTGAGGTGGTTCCCGAGGGATCCCTAGGGGAACTAAGGAGGATCCCGAGGGATCCTTGGGGGAGCTGAGGTGGATCCCCAGGGATCCTTGGGGGAGGTGAAGTGATTCCTGAGGAACCCCTAGGGGAGCTGAGGAGGGTCCCGAGGGATCCTTGACAGGGCTGAGGTGGATCCCGAGAAATCCCTGGATGGGCTGAGGTGGATCCCGAGAAATCCCTGGATGGGCTGAGGTGGATCCCGAGGGATCCCTGGAGGGCCTGAGGAGGGTCCCGAGGGATCCTTGTGAGAGCTGAGGTGGATCCCGAGGGATCCCTGGAGGGGCTGAGGAGGGTCCCGAGAGATCCTTGTGAGGGCTGAGGTGGATCCCGAGAGATCCCTGGAGGGCCTGAGGAGGGTCCCGAGGGATCCTTGTGAGAGCTGAGGTGGATCTCGAGGGATTCCTGAGGGAGCTGAGGTGGATCTCGAGGGATTCCTGAGGGAGCTGAGGTGGATCTCGAGGGATTCCTGAGGGAGCTGAGGTGGTTCCCGAGAGATCCCCGGGCGCTGGGGAGGGTCCCGAGGGTCCCCTGGTCCCCTTCCGAGGGAGAGGGCACGGCTTATCCCATCCTAGTCGGGGCGAGGCTGTTCTGGGCTGTCCTGGGATGCGGCCCATGGGCTTTTCCCGGTGGAATGTCCCCTCGGTGTCTCCATGGAATGTCCCCTCGGTGTCCCCACGGAATTCCCCTGCTCCCTCCAGGGTGGGACTGGGCCAAGCCTGGCAGAGGCACGGCTCATCCGTGGGTCCCAGTATGGAAGGGAGGGAATGCTGGGGCTGGAATTAAATTCCCGGTCGGGGAGAGGGGGTAAAACGGTAAAAGGGATTTCCCCTTCTGCAGTGTTTTGCTGTGTTTGGTCTGTGTTTTGGAGTTCTTGGGAGTGATGATGGGAGCTCAGAGGAGGCACAGACTGCGCTCCCTGAAGGCTGGGGAGCAGATTGAGATGAGATGCTGGGGAGAAATTGGATACTGGGGAGAAATCCCTCCCTGAAAGGGTGGGCAGGCCCTGGCACAGGGTGCCCAGAGCAGCTGTGGCTGCCCCATCCCTGGAAGTGTCCCAGGCCAGGTTGAACAGGGCTTGGAGCAATTTGGGATAGTGAAGGTGTCCCTGCCATGGCAGGGGATGGACTGGGATGAGCATCCAACCCAAACCAGTGTAGGACTCTGGAGTTCTGTTCAACTCCTCACAATTTTATGAGCACCACATGGGGCTGATGAACCATCTGCTCATGCTGATTTCTCTTTTCAAGATCTGGGTATATATTTTTGGTTATCCTGATTTTTCTGTCTCGGAGGAGACAGATGGAGTCTGTGAGGATCTGAACAGCAGCACTGAGTGGGTCCTGTTAGAGCAGCATGTGTGAAGGAACCATCCTGCTCCAGGAATCCTTTTTCTTTCCCATTTAGCCCTTTTTCTTCACTCCCTGCAGGAGCTGCTCCAAGCTTTGTACTTGCTGTGTCCATGGAAAAGCTCTTGGCTGTGTGTCAGGAGAATCCTTTGTTCTCCAGGTGTTTGTTTTGGTGTTAATAAGCAACACTTGCGCATTCCCTGGAATGGAATTATTCTTTCCTCATATTTTTGTATGACATTTTTTCCAAAGCACCCAAGGCTTGGAGGCTGAGATCGGTCTTATCAGCAAATATGGAATGGGGGGAGTATCCCAAAAATCATACTGTTGTCAGTTGGAATGTGTTAAAAACCAGGTGAGGCTTTAGAACTCAGAGCAGCAGCTGATTTTGGGTTGCTGTTGCCTTTGGATGGCAGGAAAATTCCTGTACTTGTTTTGTAAAATATCCCCAGATATTTTATAAAATATCTTCCTGGTGTGTCTGCCGCTGAGCAGCTTTTTAGGAGTAATTGGAATGTTGATCTGCACCTCCCTCTCCATCTACCTGATCCCAGGTCAGGTTTGCACCTGGTTGTCACTTGCAAATCTCTCTCAGGTATTTCCTGGTTTTAAAGCTGAGTGTGGTAATTCCTGGGAATACCAGGAAATGCTGGAATCTCCCCACACACATCCTTCTTGATTCCCAGAAGAAATTATCTGCAGTGGGACCATCCTTGCACTGAGAGGAGGAGATGGAAAAGTCCATGAGGATTTTTCTGTGGTTTGAGGAAGGGTTTTTTATCCCACATAAAACTGTCGGGATCTGCAGGGTCTCTTGTCATTCCCTGAGTGGTTTCTGCCCCTCTCAGAGAGGGTTGGTGGAGAAAAAAATGGATTTTTCATGAAGTTTGGAGTCCACACATCCTTCCCAGCTCCATGAAAAGAGCTGTCCCAGTTTGAGATGTGCAGAGTTGTGATGAGCAGGAAAAGGGCTGTGCCTGTGCAGAGGGAGCTGGATCCTTCCCAGCTGGGGTGTGAGGAGGCTGGGATGGACCCAGAATCTGGAGGGTTGGAAGAGGAGAGGGAGAAAATGCAAATGCAGTGAAATTTGGGAGAGGAGAAGTGAAATACAGCCCAAATTGGGAGATTTGGAAGAGGACTTAAATACACATGAAAATCAGGAGATATGTGGGAGAGGGGAGGAAGTAAAATACACCTGAAATCACAAGGTTTAGGAAAAGAGAGAGGAAGGTAAAGACACTGAAAATTGGGAGATTTGGGGAGAAAAGAGGAGGTAAAAATACAGCCAGAAGTGGAAGATCTGAGGAGAGGAGAAGTCAAATACCCCAAAAATCAGGAGATTTGGGAGAGGATGGGAAGTCAGAAATCCCCAAATCAGGGTTTGGGTGTGTGTCCCTTTGTCTCCTCCATAACCCTTATCTTCTCTTGAGCAGGGAGGAAGGAGAGAGAATTCCAGTTGTGTTCCCTTCTTCTGGGAGCTTTGCCTTGACTTTTTCAGCACCTTCCACCTGGGAGAGGGCTCAGATGCTGGAGGAAGTGGCCCCAGCAGCAGGATAACTGCAGGATTGCTGGGATAAAATTAATCCTGGAGCTTCTGCTCAGGGATTTCAAGTCCCTCTGCTGTGTTTCCCTTTCACAACTCTGAAATTTGTTGAGCAATTCTAAGTTCTGGGGATATTTTATAAAACAAATGAAACCTGAGCATTGAATAATGACTGACCCTGGTTGTTACAACCCTGTGGGATCTAATTATTGTTCCATGCTGGAATGCCACCAACAGCTCTGCTGGCATTGGCACTGGCATGGCTGGAGTGATGGCAACAGTGGAGTCGCTCTCTGGAACAGCAGCTGAAGCTCTGGGGAGGCTGGCAGCAAGCTGGGAATGGCCCAGGAGCCCTCAGTCCCATTTTTCCTCATGTTTGCCCCCAGGACAAGGCTCCTGAGCAGGCACACACAGGGTGCTGCTGGTGGGGAAACCTGGCAGATTTTTGCAGCCAAATGGAGGAGGGTGCTGGAGCTCTTCCTGCTTGGGTAGGAGCTAACCCAGATCCTTCACTCTGCTTGCAGTGCCTTTGCCAAGGTCTGCCATGTTCAGGGGTCTGTGTGACCCTGAGGGGTGGAGCTGGATTCCAGAGCTGTCCCATTCCCAAATCCCTGTCAATGGTGGTTTTGTGGCTCTGGCTCTGTGGATGCACCAATGTTAAACTGTTTTTGCCCAAAACAGCCTTTATCCAGCCTGGACAGCTTCCCTCAGTTTGGATATACAGTGTAATTATGTTGAAGTGGTGCTGCTAATTAGTGCAAAAACAATTAAAAGCATGAGTTTGTTTTAAAATAACCTTAATTTGCATAATTCACCGTCCTGCACTACTCCAGGAGCCCTCAGCTTTTTCCTGACACTGATTTTTCCAACATTTTTTCTTTCCTGAATTCCCCAAGGCTTCCTCAGCACTGTTTCACTTCTGTTTTGGTTTAAAGTAGGAAAGTGTTTTCTGGGGATGCAAACCCAGGCAGAGCTGGTGCTGCAGTTAATGATGTTGTTAATTGAAGTGGCTTTTCTCAGAGCACAGCAGCTGTGCCTTGGATCCCTATTCCAGAGGATCCATCTGGGGGTCAGACCTGGCTTCTCCTCAGCTCTGGAGCTACTGGATGCCCTTGGAATGGAAACTCTGTGGTGGGGTGTTGGTCTCCAGATGTTGTCCCAGCAGTGGCTGCTGCTCCAGCACCCTCCTCCATTTGGCTGGAAAAATCTGTCAGGTTTCCCCACCAGCAGAACCCTGCGTGTGCCTGCTCAGGAGCCTTTTCCTGGGGGCAAACGTGAGGAGAAAATGGGACTGAGGGCTCCTGGGCCATTCCCAGCTTGCTGCCAGCCTCCCCAGAGCTTCAGCTGCTGTTCCAGAGGGTGACTCCACTGTTGCCATCACTCCAGCCATGCCAGTGCCAATGCCAGCAGAGCTGTTGGTGGCATTCCAGCATGGAACAATAATTTCTTGTGGGATCTGCTGTAGGAATCCTGCTGGGGAAGCTGCAGGGAGCTGCTGTTTCTCTGATCTTGAAGGTATCTGGGTCTGCTGGAGGTTCCTGGTGACTCATGGCCATGGGAGGATTCTCCTCACACAGTTCACAAGGAGCTGCCTCGGGCCAGATTGCACCAGGGAAGGTTTGGGTTGGATATCAGGGAAAATTTCTTCATGACAAAGGTTGTCCAGGCCTGGCTGGGGCTGCCCAGGGCAGTGGTGGTTTCCATCTCTGGAAATGCTCAGAAAAGATGTGGATGTGTGCCTGGGACATGGACTAGGGGTGGACATGGCAGTGCTGGGACATGCTTGGACTTGATCTCAGAGGGCTTTTCCAACCTCAACAATTCCATGATTATAATTAATGTGACAGCAGGTCAGATCTCTTTGAAGATGCAGCCCTTCTCTGGGCTTTGAGCTCTGTGGAGGTCTTTCCACAGCTGCACTGGAGGCTGGAATTTCCCTGTCCTCAGTGTGGGAGCTGCAGTTTCCACCCATGTTCTCCCACCTTTCCATTGGGTCTCTGTGTACCTTCCCCTTGATTTTCTGTTCTGCCCTTTTCCCACCAAAACCAGAGGCAGGGCAGGCAAAGTGCTCCTTATCTCCAGAGTGCCTGAAGCCCTCGAGTTTTTCAGGAATCAGCCATGATTTGTTTAATCTCCTGGAAAAGAGAATTTGTTGCACCAGGGTCAGATGCCCTCTTTTCTGCACAATGCCATTTTCCAGCTCTGGGATGGGAATTCTTCTGCCCCCTGTGTTGTGTGTACATCATGTACTCTTGTCAGGACACCAGGGTGAGTGTCCATGCCCAGCACTGGGATTTGGGGATGGACAATTTCCAGCAGACAGCTTGCTTGAGGAATTGTGATTCCATCTATGCTCCAAGAACCCTGTGGATATGATTCAAGTTTCATTAAATTTGAGGCAGAGCATTGAAATAACTTTTCGCAGAAGAGCACAGGGAGCTGTAAAGAGGAATTTTTTAATTAGATCATGGATCTAATCTTCTGGAAGTTTGGAGTGAGCAGAGCTGTGCCTGCACCTTCTGGGATGCAGCACTTGTTCCCTGCAGAAGTGGGATGGGAAAATGGAATTCATGCCTTAGATGGGGTTTGGAGCTGCAGTGAGGGACAGATGCCGATTATTTTTCCAGCACGCTCTTTGTGGTGATCCCTGTGCTGTCTCCTTTGTTCCTGGGGATCCGATGCCTGGCTCTTGTTTCATGTTTTCCCAGTTGGTGTTTGGTCACTTCAGTGCATCCTTTAACCTTCTCTGGTTACCGGGGTGGTGCTGCCTGGCTCAGCTTTAGAAACAAACACCAAGTGCTGGGACACAGGGTTGGCCTCCTGGAGCTCGGTGCTTTGGGGTCTCCATCCCTGCATGCTCCTGGTGTTTGGGGAATGAGCTTATCCCTCAGCAGGAGCCTCTGGGCAGGGAGAGCCCAGCTGCATGTTTGGAACAGCTCAGGATTGTTGTTCCTGCAGAAATTCAGAGGATGTTTGACTTATAAAAACAGGCCCAGCACAAGGTGACTCTTGATAATCAGGAAAACTAAGAAATATATTTTCCAAGCCCAGGTCTTGCCACTGTTCCCTCTCTTTCCAAGTTATCTGTTGTTTTATTGTCCAGCTCCTGTTTTACAGGCCTTGCTTGGCTGTTTCTCTGCTGTCACCACCCAGACTGGGATCCAAAGACACCAGACTTGACCTTTTTGTCCCATAACTCCAAGCACATCCATTTATCATGAAATCCTGAAATGGATTGAGTTGGAATGGACATTAAGGCTCATCTCATTCAGTGGGCAGGGACACTTCCACTGTCCCAGGTTGCTCCAAGCCCTGTCCAACCTGGCCTTGGAGACTCCAGGCATCCAGAGGCAGCCCCAGCTGCTCTGGGCACCCTGTGCCAGGGCCTGCCCACCCTCCCAGGGAACAATTCCTTCCCAATATCTTATCCATTCCTGCCCTCTGGCAGTGGGAAGCCATTCCCTCTGGTCCTGTCCCTCCAACCCTTGTCCAAAGTCCCTCTCCAGCTCTCCTGGAGCCCATTTAGGCTCTGGAAGAGGCTCTGAGGTCTCCACCCCTGGCAGTGCCCAAGGCCAGGTTGGATGGGGCTCAGGGCAACCTGGGATAGTGGAAGGTGTGCTATGGCAGGGGTGGAATGGAAGAGTTTTACAGCCCCTCCCAACCCAAAGCATTCCGTGATTCTGTAATCCTCTGTGTGGGGATGAGGAGCTGTGGGTGCCCAGGAGGCTGGAGATGCTGGTTTGATGTTCAGCCAAGAGCCACACAAGGCCTCTCTCCATGGGGGTCTCCATCCACGCTGCTCAACAGCAGCCATAATTCCTTCAAAACACTCCTGGGGGAGATCAAAGAGCTGGGAAAACAAACTCAAATCTGAGCTCTGTGCTTATAGAATCCCAGGATGATTTGGGCTAGGAGGAATTTTAAAGCTTATCCCATTCCATCCCCTGCCATGGGCAGAGGCACCTTCCACTAGCCCAGGTTGCTCCAAGCCCCATCCAGCCTGGCCTGAAACACTTTCAGGGGTGCAGCAGAGGGTGTTTGCTGCTGGTTTGTGGCTATTCCCCAACTCCTTTAGGAATTTCTGTGATGGTGTGTTGGTCTCCAGATGTTGTCCCAGCAGTGGCTGCTGCTCCAAGTGTCCTTCCTTGTGGGATCTGCTGTAGGGATCCTGCTGGGGAAGCTGCAGAGAGCTGCTGTTTCTCTGATCTTGAAGGTATTCTGGGTCTGCTGGAGGTTTCTGGTGACTCAGTGGTCACTCAGGTCTGGGTGTAGGGGACAGGGACAGGTTCCTCCAGCCTGATGTTTCCCAGGACTGTTGTGGAATTCCTGGAGATATTTCAACCTTCAGAATGGTCATAGGATGTTTCTAACCTTTAAAGTAATTGTTCAATTAAAACAGGGTTGAGGCTCCAATAATTTGAAGGCAAAAAGGAAACCCCCTCTGTTCTGGAGCCAGTCTGGGAGAGCTGGGGATGCTCAGCCGGGAGAAGAGAAGGCTTCAGGGAGATCTTAGAGCCCCTTGCTGTGCCTAAAGGGGCTCCAGGAGCTCTGGAGAGGGACTTGGGACAAGGGCCTGGAGGGACAGGGTGAGAGGGAATGGCTTCCACTGCCAGAGGGCAGGGCTGGATGGGATATTGGGCAGGAATTGTTCCCTGGGAGGGTGGGCAGGCCCTGGCACAGGGTGCCCAGAGAAACTGCGGCTGCCCCTGGATCCCTGGCAGTGCCCAAGGCCAGGCTGGACAGGGCTTGGAGCAACCTGGGACAGTGAAAGGTGTCCCTGCCATGGCACAGGGTGGAATGGGATGGGATTTAAGGTCCTTTCCAACCCAAACCATTCCAGGATTCCTTCTATGATTCTGAATCTTCCATCAGGGCTGCTGCTGTTCCTGTGCATGTCCCGGGTACCTTTGGGTGGGAAAAGCCTCATCAGCTTCAGCCCATGTGCTCCAACAGGCCCAGCAGTGCTTGGAATTTCCCTGGTGTGATCCCAGGGTTAGTGTTGCTCCTGTTTTCAATGTGCCATTCCTTACCCAAGCCTTCACTTCTTTCTCCTCTGGAGGCAGTGAGAGCCTCCAGTGGTTTACGCTGTGGCCAGCCCATGTGCCTGTTTTATTTGAATATATTGTTTTTCCTATCATTCTTGTGGAACTAGGAGTGTCAGCCTAATCTCTCCTGGTTCCTGTTGACTTTTCCAACAATAGCTGCGTTTTTCAAGCCTGGTGGTACAACACTACTGCTCCTTTCTCCAGTGTTTTTCCCTTTCTCCTGATTCCCAGTGCAGTTCTCTTGCTGCATGTGATTCTGTGGTATCCAAGAGTTTTCTAAAATAAAAAACCTCAAGAAGGGAATATGGGATCTGTGTTACCAGGGATGGCAGCACTGAGAAGGTCAGTATGTTGGGATCTGCATTCCACACAATGAGGTTGGAAGGAGGGAAGTGGTGAAGAGGATGAGGATTTGATACTTCAACTTTTCCCAGCTGTGGCTGCACAGGTCCATGGGATGCTGGAGGCTACTGGGGAGATATTCCTCATGGAATACAATCCAGGAATGCAATGCTGTGGAAAGCTAAGGAGGGTGTTGGTGGGTAAGGAGAGGTGTCCATGTTCCTTGTGGGGTGGGATGAGTGTTAAATAAAAAAAAAAAGTGTTTATCAGGGATTTAGGTGATTTGAACAGCTCCTGTTCCACACTTCCCATGGCTGTCAAGCCAGTGGATATTTTTGGACCTGGACTCCTCCCAGCTTGGTTGAGCTGTTGTTTGGGCCTGTCTGAGGGAAGCTGGTTCCATTTGGGATTTGGGAACTGTAACCCCAGCCAGATGATCCAGCATGGCTTCCAGCCTGCCGCTTGTGTGGAGGGTCCTGTCACATTCCCAGGTCTGTAACTCACACCTGGAGCTTCAGGTGAGCTCCTGGGGTTATTCCTGAGCTGTTCACTGTGAAATACCCTGGGTCTGGGAGCTCACCAAGGGCTGCAGCACTTCAGGAGTGGGCTAGTGGAGTTCTGCCAAATCCCTGCACAGTTTCTAAGCTGGCTGTTGCTGGAGGTCCAGGCCACATGCCTGTGTCAGGCCCTGCAGTTTTATCTTCCTCATTTGTACTTTAATGGATTTTCCCGTGCATCCCTGTTCCGTCCCTGGAAGGATTTGTTTCAGCAGTGACCTGGTTTCTCTTCAGAAACTTGCAGATGTTCCAGGGCTTTTCCCCTTAATTATGTGTGTGGAATTCCTTTCCTGAAGTACAGTTTAATGCAGTTTTGATACAACTTCAGGGAAAAATACCACTGAAAACAGGACTGTTAGGACCTTCTGGAGCAGGAAACTGGATGCTGTGTCTGGAAGATGTAGGGAGTCTGACCCACCTCCTTGGAGAATTTTTAAAGAAAAAAATCTAGGGTTGTGTGGAATTCCTCTCTTGTAATTCCCAGCCCAAGCTGTGTTTTGTTGCTCTTTTCCCTGTAATCTCCAGCACAGGGCCATACCAAGTTGCTTGTCATCTGCTGCTCCAGGAAATCCTCTGGCTTTCTTGGGGGAAATGATTGGATGATAATTTCCTCCCTGTATCCTTTGCTTTCCTGGGGCTAGCTCTGATACAGCTGGAAGGCTGCCCCAGTTTGCTCCTGCTCAGGAGGGAGAAGGAATCTGGCTGTGGGATCTGCCTGTAGGAACAGCTACAGGGATTGCCACCTTTGGAAATGGAATTCCAGTGCTTACATGCTGAGCTTTTCCCTAGGAACTTGTGCTGTTATTGGGATGTTACTGGGATGGTTTGGGATGTTATTGGGATGTCACAGGTATGGTCTGGCATGTTGCTGGGTGAGGTGTGGGGGTTTTCAGAAGCTGTGATGCCTCCTGGCTCCATCTGGTTTCCAGAGGGAATGGTTGAATGCTTGTGAAGGATGCACTGGGGACAGAGACACTGTGGAATTCTTGTCCAGTGTGTCCATGGAGTGGGACAGTCCCTGTAACAGATGACCTGCTCTTTGTGTCCAGGGTGGGATGAAGAGGTTCCTCACTGCTATTTTGGGAAAAGGGAAGTTAAAGCTCCTGAAGCAGTTTTTCCATAGGGTTATGACATTCACACTAAGCTCAGCCCTGGTTTCTTGTGGCAGAATGTGATCCCTGTCTGGCTGTGCTCATGGGAGAAGAGGAGAAAGGTTTGCTTCTCCTTGGACAGACTGAAATGTCCCATGAACACCCTGATTTCCATGGGTTTGAATCCACGCTCACATCTCCTGACCTTGGAGATCTTCCTGGCTCCCCATCTAGTCCCTGCCTAAGGTCCCAGAGTTGAAGGCTTTGCCTGAGGAATCTGTAAGAGTTCCAGTGTAACTCTATCCACTCTTGATGTGAATTTCCAGTGTGGAGCATCAGTTTGCTGTAGGCTGCAGCAGCGTTTCAGTAGCATTCAAATTCCCATGTGTTATTCCCTCTACTGAAGGATTCAGCCACGCTGGGTATAACCAGCACATGGAAGTCCCCAGAGGTGGGAATGAAGGGTGCAGGATAAAAGCTCCTGAGTTGGTCCAGTATGGATCCCTTCAGGCAAACCCTTTCCAGTGGGTTGGGAAAAGGGGAATAGCAGCTTGTCTGGTGTGAACATCTGCAAGTGTTTAGAGAACATCAAAGGACAGGAGTGATACCTAGAGATGTTGAAATTAGGTCCAGAAAGGAAGAGTAAAATGGGAATGATTGGCTGGAGTGGAGTGAGAGAACATTCCAGGCATTGCATTCCAGCCCCCCTGCCATGGCAGGGACACCTTCCACACCTTCCCAGCCTGCTCCAAGCCCTGTCCAAACTGGCCTTGGGCACTGCCAGGGATCCAGGGGCAGTCCCAGCTGCTCTGGGCACCCTGTGCCAGGGCCTGCCCACCCTCCCGGGGAACAATTCCTTCCCAATATCCCATCCATTCTGTCCCTCTGGCACTGGGAGGCCATCCCCCCTCATCCTGTCCTTCCAGGTCCTTGTCCAAAGCTCCTCTCCAGCTCTCCTGGATCCCCTTTAGGCACAGAAAGGGCTCCAAGGTCTCCCAGAGCCTTCTCCAGGCTGGACACCAGCAGCTTTCCCAGCCTGGCTCCAGAATCATGGAATCCAGGGTTGTTTGGGTGGGAAGGGACCTTCAAGCTCATCTCACTCCCTACCATGGGCAGAGGCACCTTCCAATAAACCTGGTTGCTTCCAGGGATGAGAGAGCCACAGCTTCTCTGGGAAAGCTGTGCCAGGGTCTCACCATCCTCTAGAAATTTCTTCCCAATATCCCATCTAATCCTCTTTTTGTCAGCTGTTCCTCTGTGTCAGCCTAGACATGGGCAGTGTCAATCCCTTTTTCCCCCTGGCATTGCCCATCTCCTGGGCCATCCCAGCAGGAGCTCCAGCCTTCCATTCCAGAGCTGCAGCTGCAGGGGAGATGTTTCTCTGTGAGTGTTAATGAGGTGCCTTGTCTGGGTGGCTCTTGCCTGAGAGAGAGAACCTGGAACAACAGGAAAAACTTCTTTAGGAATAACAGCTCACTGCTTGGCCATGGCTGAGGAGCCAGTCTGGGGCAGCGTGTTGGGGAGGAGACAGTTCAGAGGATGTGGGTTCCTACTTTCCCCCTCTGAAGTAAGGTGTGAGTAACCTTGGAGAGGGGAATTCCTGCTCTACCAGGCAGTGTTTGGGGTTATGGGAGGAAGGGAAGGGGTTAAAGGAATCTGGTTGGAATTAGTGCTGTATTGGCAGGGTTGGATCTGATGGGGTTGGTGACAGGTAGAACAGCTTGGCTGTGGCAGATTGTTTTGGGATAATCTAAGGAGGAAACAGCAGTAAATGATGCTGAGAAGGCAAAAGCAGACATGTCATGTCAAAAGTCCCTTCTCAGTCTGGATTTGGGGCTGTTTGGGGACACCAGAGATTTGAAATCCCAGCACTTGGATCCTGGGAATGTGGAGGGTGGGCGTGGGAAATAAAAATAAGGATTTGTATCCTCCCAGGGTGGAAGTGCTGAGTCCACAAAGTGTTCATGTTTTCACACCTGACCACAAACACTGAGCTGCTCTGGGAGAGCTGGGAACGCTCGCCCTGGAGAAGGGAAGGATCCAGGGAGACCTGAGATCTAAAGGGGCTTCAGGAGAGCTGGGGAGGAACTTTGGACAAAGGCCTGGAGTGACAGGACGCAGGGAATGGCTTCCCACTGACAAGGGGCAGGGTTGGATGGGATATTGGGAAGGGATTCTTCCCTGTGGGGGTGGGAGGCCCTGGCCCAGTTTGCCCAGAGCAGCTGTGGCTGCCCCATCCCTGGATGCATCCAAGGCCAGGCTGGATGGGGCTTGGAGCAAACTGGGACAGTGAAGGTGTCTCTGCCATGGCACAGGGGTGGAATAGGATGGGATTTAAGGACCCTTCCAACCCAAACCATCCTGGAATTCTGTGGGTGATTTATTCCATCCAGGCTCACCTGAGTCATCTGTCCAAATCCAAGCAGGTCCAACATCATTGGCCTAGAGCCAGCCCAGCTCTGCAGCTGGGGGAGTCTGGAGGCCACGGAACCCTCAGGCAGTGGCAGAGCCAGCTGAGCTGAGCTCCTGCTGCCACAGAGGTGAAATCCTGGAGTTCTGCTGACTTCAGGCACACTGTGCCTGCCTTTGGCACACTCCTGGCTGGGACAGGCATGTGGGGCAGCTCTGCTAAGCTCCATAAACCAGGAGAACTGATGTTTGCAATCCCTGGTGTCCACTGCCCTGAGCCATGCAAGAGGGACTTGGTTTGGGAGTGCTCTGGGGCAAAAAAACCCAGGAAAACCAGGGAATTTGCTGGGTTTTGCAGTCAGGAGTAACTGACCTTGTTTCAAGGGGTAATTTACCTCCCTAGGATAACTGCCCCATCTTCAAGGGATAACTGACCCACCTCCAGGGATAACTGACCCACCTCCAGGGTTAACTGACCCCTGTCTAGGGATAACTGACCCACTCCCAGGGATAACTGACCCACCCCCCGGGAAAACTGACCCCTGTCTAGGGTTAACTGACCCACCCTCGCGGTTAACTGACCCCCTCCCAGGGATAACTGACCCCCTCCCAGGGATAACTGACCCCTGTCTAGGGTTAACTGACCCACCCCGGGGTTAACTGACCCACCCCAGGGATAACTGACCCCTGTACAGGGATAACTGACCCACTCCCAGGGATAACTGTCCCCTGTTTAGGGATAATTGACCCCTGTCTAGGCATAACTGACCCCCACCAGGGATAATTGACCCCTGTCTAGGCATAACTGACCCCCACCAGGGATAACTGACCCCTGTCTAGGCATAACTGACCCCCACCAGGGATAATTGGCCCCCCAGCCCTGCAGAGGTTTTTTAGCCAGGTATTTTTGATGGAAGGAAGGCTGTTGGGATGCAGATGTGCCTGCAGCTCTGGGATGTCACCCCGTGCCAGGGGTCACTTTCCACCAGGTTGTTCAAGGCCTTTCCTGCCCAGCTCAGTAACGCTGCCTGCATCTGGTAGTGCTGATGTACTTTGACTGTCTTGGCCTGGAGGGAGGGATGGGAGCTGCTCTGTTGGATAAATTCCTCATCCCAGTTCTTCAGACCTGCCTCCCAGTTGGCTGCCCTTGCTGATCTCTGGAAATTGAGAAATTCCAGGGTTTTTTAGCCAATGAACTCATGGTGACTGTTGGCATCTGTAAATAAAATGCAGGAAGGATGTGCCAGGACAGTCTGGTGGAACTCTACTACCAGCAGCAGTGCACAAGGAATATTCTACTCCAGACCCCATCAACTTCTCTGTGGGAACTGGAAAAAGCACATCCTGCTTTTCCTTTCAGTTTCATATGGTTAACTGGATGGTTTTTGTGCTTTTCAGGTGCTGGAGAGTCTGGGAAAAGCACCATTGTGAAGCAGATGAAGTAAGTGAGTGCAGGCTGCAGCCTTTGTTTTTGTGGGATAAAAAAACGTGTGGTGCCCTTCTGGTTTGGCTTGGGAATAATACGCTGGTTTCCTTCCAGGATTATCCATGAGGATGGCTACTCAGAGGAGGAATGCAAACAGTATAAAGTGGTTGTGTACAGCAACACCATCCAATCCATCATCGCCATCATCAGAGCCATGGGGAGGCTAAAGATAGACTTTGGGGAAGTTGCCAGAGCAGTGAGTATTGCATTTATTTCCTTAGCCTGAACTTGTTAATGAATCCTGGAATTTCAGTCTGGGCCAGAATATGTTTTTTACAAGATAAAGTAGCAAAAAAATCTGTCATAACTTCAGTGAATTGTCAGTACAAAACATCAATATTTTACTGAGGTTCTGGATAAGAACATTTAGTAGTTTGAATGCTCAAAAAAAATCCCCAAATCTTTCTCTAAATTATTTGAATTTTTGGGAATTTTGAGTTTGAAGTTTTGGGAGGTTTGAGGGCCTGCTTTTCCCTCCCCTCTAGCTCTGCTCATTCCCTGGCCTGTTTCTTGCATTTATGTCCAGCACTTTGAGCTGGAAATCAGGAAGTCTTGATGGTTGTGGTGGTGGGAAGGGCACAGAAGGGGAACTAGGGATTCCTGGAAATGTGCAGGAGAAAGGAATTGTGTCAGCACAGCGCTGCACTGTCGCTGTTCTGCCTCGTGCTGCAGTTGATCCAGCCCCAGATAGTTTGAATTTATGGTATTTATTTTGGATTTATGATTCCAAGTCCTGGCCAAAGGGCACATTTTCACCCACATGTTCACTCAGGCTGTTGTTCAGCTGCTGCTTCAAATATTCCTGGAGTTCTGTTCCACCTTTCTTGGTGCTTGGTGAAGCTGAGTTGGGATCTTGGAGCTGGAACAGGGAAGATGCTGAATTTGGGTCCTTTCTCAGTTACCTGCCCATGTTGAGCTGGCTTCACAAGAGCTGAATGCCATGAATTTTCACCATCCTAGAGGACAAAAATCTTGCCATGCTTTCCCAGGAAAAGACAAATGCATTGAACCATGGAGTGACCTCCAGAGATCCAGAACTGGGGTCCCTCTGCATTTGGCTGTTAACACCTCCATAAGGTGGATTTGGGATCAGCACCCTGAGCTTGGCACATGCAGGCTTTGGGGCTCAGGGGAGAGGAGCTGGTGTTGGGAGGAGAATGCTGGGGTAGTGCAAGATCTCTCACAGGTCCCAGAAGGACCTGACAGGTCTGATCAGGGTAGGAATAAAAGCAGAGGGGGCTGTAGGGCAGTGTGGGGTTCCCTGTCCTAATCCACTGGATAACCTGGACAAGAGCGTGATCCTGCTCTGGCTTCTGAGGGGGATTTTTCATGCTCAGATCCCAATCAGTCCACCCCATCTCCTGGTGAAATGTTTTATTAAGGAATCAGTCTCCCTCACCTCCAACAGCTCTAGCAGCAAAAGGCAAATCCTCAAAGCTGTGGTCCCATCATCTCTCAGAACTCACTTTTTTCCATTTTCCTGGTGCTGTGCCACACCAACAGAGGTTTTCCAAGTAAAACCTCTAAGTCAGTTCATTGGTCTGTAGTGGCACATCAGCATTCCCACCTTTTCTTGAAACATGGCACCAAATGGCTGAAATCCCATGGTTTTGGTGGGGATGGAAGCACTGTGGCCATCCCTGATCAGAGCATTTCACCCCCCAGCCTGGAGCTTCCTCCCCAAAAATTCCCTCTCTGGCTGCAGGAGGAAACAACTCCGTGACTTTTGGGAGAAAGCTCGATGAACTGGGCTGTGATTAATAAGAGCAGTGATTAATTAATGCAGAGGTGTTGCTGTTGGTGGGGAAGGTGTGGGTGCATGTCCCAAGCTGTGTTCTGTCGTGCAGGACGATGCCCGGCAGCTGTTCGTGCTGGCTGGCAGCGCCGAGGAGGGGATGATGACAGCAGAGCTGGCTGGAGTCATCAAACGCCTCTGGAGAGACCCTGGAGTGCAGGCCTGCTTCAGCAGATCCAGGGAATACCAGCTGAACGATTCTGCATCCTAGTAAGCAACCAGCACCAGCTCCTGGGCTCCTCCCAGCTCCCACAGTGGTCCAGGAGCAGGGTGGGACTGGGTGGGAAGGTCCTGTCTACACTGGTCTGACTGGGTGACACTGGGGATGGAGGGCTGTTTGTCTTCTCTCTGTGGAGCATTGGGGAAAACCCCTCACTGATTGTTTTGCAACATCCCAGTAACATCCCACAAGTCTTAGGGAAAAGCTCAGCATGGTGAATTTAATCCTGGAGTGGTTTGGGTTGGAAGGGATCTTGAGATCTCATTCCACCCCCTGTCATGGTCCTGGACACCTTCCACTATCCCAGGCTGCTCCAAGCCCCATCTAATCTGACCCTAAACATTTCCAGGGATGGGGCAGCCTGTGCCGGGGTCTCCCCACCCTCACAGTGAGGGATTTTGTCTAATTTTGAAAAATGTGATTTTTGAATTTTCTGGTTTAGTGGAAGAAACTTTGGCACCTGGCTTGGGTCAGGCACAGTGTGTGCAGCAGGCCCAGGGCACTGATTGTCCCTCTGCTCTTGGCACTGCTGAGGCCTCACCTCCAATCCTGGGGTCAGTTTTGGGTTTCTGATGATGAGAAGGACATTGAGGGGCTGGAGCATGTCCAGGGAAGGGGCTGCAGCACCAGAAGGGGCTGAGGGAGCTGGGAAGGGGCTCAGCCTGGAGCAAAGGAGGCTCAGGGGGGACCTTGTGGCTCTGCACAACTCCTGACAGGAGGGGACAGCCGGGGGGTCAGGCTCTGCTGCCAGGGAACAGGGACAGGAGGAGAGGGAATGGCCTCAGGCTGGGCCAGGGGAGGTTCAGGCTGGACATCAGCAGGAATTTCTTTGTGGTCAGGCCTTGGCAGGGGCTGCCAGGTGGGGTGGTGGAGTTCCCATCCCTGGAGGTGTTCATGGACCAACTGGATGTGGCACTCAATGCTCTGGTCTGCTCTGGGGTTGGATCCTGGAGGTCTTTTCCCAGCTCTGTGATTTTGGGATTCTGTTGAATTGGCAGGTGCTTGGCTGTGTCACCTCCATTGTCCCTCAAAGGAGAGCAACACTCTTAAATTTTCAACCTGCCACTTTCCTGACATTCAGCTATTTCCAAAATGGGATCCCCTCACCTGGCAGGTCAATATTCTCAGTTTTCTCCTTACAGCTTTCCCTTTCCTCCTGTCCCTGTGCCTGGCACCTCATAGGCAACACTGCCTCTAAACTGTTGTGATGCTAAAATCTTCTTGCCCTGGTCCTAAATCAGCACAGCTGCTGAACAGCTGGAAGGTTCCAAGTAGATAAACAGGCTGCTAATGGAATTTTTGATGAAATGCCTCATCTTTTCCCAAGGGCAGGTTGGTGCAGGAAGGGGAAACTGTTCCTTTGATGAGCAAAACAGTTGTTGGTTTTTTCCCTTTTTTTTTTTTTTAAACTCACATTCTTGGTCTCTCTGCAACAAATATTTGACACTCTGAAAGGTGATTTTCAGCATTTCCAGCTGAAAACTCATCTCAGTTTAAGCTTGGAAAAAAATGAGTTTTAATTTAGGCTTGGAAAAAAAAAACCTTGGAAAAATGAGTTGGGAAGAGCTTTGTGGAGAAGTTTTAGCTGTACCACAGCTCATTGCCTGCAGGGCTTTTCTGTTCAGAGCATATTTGAGCTTGAAAATAAGGCAGAACCCTTCTTAATTTGCAGCATCTTGGCAGGGGTTTGGATCAAGGGAAGGGCTGATGGGAGTTTTCTTGGACTTGTGCATGCCTTTGCGGCAGGAAAGGGGGAAAATCAGGTTCCAAGGGAGGAAAGAGATTGATGAGGAGGGGGAAAGGAAGGAATGATTGAATGGAAAGATGGAAGAAGAGGAGGAAAGCTTAAGGACTTAGGCAGAGAGCAGGAATGGAGCTGAAGGAGCAACCTTGGTGTGTGTCTGGATGGCCTTGGAAGAGGAGGAAGATGAAGGCAGCTGGAGAAGTGGAGCAGATTGGGAAAAGAGGGTGTTACCCTGCTTTTGTAGGTACCTGCTTGACCCAGCTGCCCTCCAGAGGTGGGATTTTGGAGGGTTCTTCCTGTTCCTGGATATTTGCCACCCATCTGTGTCCAGGTCCAGGTCTGGCTGCTGTGAGGAGCTGGCACAGCCTGGGATGGGGATTTTACACCCAGGATGAGCCACCCAGGCAGTTCCTGAGAAGTGCCCCAGAAAATTCAGCTTCCTGTCCCAAAACCACAGGAAGTTGCACCAAACCAACTTGGTGTTCTGATGTATCTACAGCTCGGCAGCTCCACGGTTGGGAAACACCAGCAGTGGGTTGATTTCTTCATGGCAAATTCACCTCACTAAAGGGCTGCTTCTTCCGCAGGACTTGCAGAATTCCCAGGATTTTCCTCTCCCTCCACACATGGCTCCTGACCTGCCTTATCTCTGGTGTTCCCTGGTTAATTCCCTTGTCCATGCTTAGATCATGGAATATCCTGAGCTGGAAGGGACCCACAAGGATCTTCGAGTCCAACTCCTGGCCTTGCACAGGACATCCCAAACTCCCACCCTGTGTTTGCAGGGATTTTTTTCCATGGATGAGAGCATTGTCCAAACACTCCTTGAGCTCTGTGACAATGGTCACAGCTCTCCCCTTGGGCTGTGACCATTCCCTGGGGAGCTGTTTAAGTGCCCAACCACCAAGGATGGATGTTCTGCACCCCTTTTTGTGGTGGGATGACACAGGCTTTGTCTCACTTCTCTTGGGAATTTCACTTCCCTGTGCCTTTCATTACCTCCTACAAACAGCACAGTGTGAGCAGCTGTTAAATATGTGCCCCATTTAATGGTTTTCCAGCTGAAATCCAGTTTTGTGCTGGGATTTCAGACCAGTTCTGGTTCCACATCATATTCTGGGGCTGAGACATGTGGAATGGAGGAAGAGAGGAGCAGACAAGTCACTGCTTGTGAAAATCAGGTAGCATCAAGAGCAAGGCTGCTGTGGCAGAGAGCCAAGCATTTCAGCATAGAATTGTTCCAAAAACTCCCCTTCCTGCTGCTTCCTGAATCATAGGCACTTCTCCCTTGTGCAGACAGAGCTCCTGCCTGTCAGAGCACTGCCCTGGCAGGCTGGAGATGGTATGGGAGGAGAGGAGGTGGAGGATAACACTAATCCAAGTAATCTCTGCTGGAATCATGGTGTTTTCCATGTTTTCTTCCTTTTTTTTTTTTTTTAAAGAACACTTGAGTAGCTCCTGGTCCAAGCTGTTGATGTGGAAATGCTCAGTGCTTTTCCCAGCACCATCTGCTAAAGCCCCCTGCAGCTACCCTGGGTTTTGTGGAATGTTGCAAACATTTATTTTTTTTTAACTTGCCTTTTTGCAACTTCCTATTTGTCTTTCCCTCTGATGTGAGCAATGAATCTGTGGCTCCCAGCTCCTGCCTCCAGGGCTGTGGAGAAGCATTGGGACCTCTGTGCACATTTGGGGAAGGGGTTTAAATCCCATCTGATTCCATGGGCAGGGACACCTTCCACACCTTCTCAGGCTGCTCCAAGCCCTTTCCAGCCTGGCCTTGGACACTCCCAGGGATCCAGGGGCAGCCCCAGCTGCTCTGGGCACTCCGTGCCAGGCCCTGCCCACCTTGCCAGGGAACAATTCCTTCCCAATATCCCACCTAACCCTGCCCTCTGGCAGTGGGAAGCCACTCCCTGTGTCCAGTCTGTCCCTGCTCTTGTCCAAAGTCCCTCTCCAGCTCTCCTGTAGCTCCTTGAGGCTCTGGAAGGGGCTCTGAGGTCTCCATCCCTGGAGTCTTCTCTTCTCCAGGCTGAACATTCCCAGCTCTCTCAGCCTGGCTCCAGAATCATGGAATCTCAGAATTAAGGGACCTCAAAGCTCATCTCATTCCCCCCCCTGCCATGGGCAGGGACACCTTCCACTATCGCAGGGTGCTCCAAGCCCTGTCCAACCTGGCTTTGGACACTCCCAGGGATGGGGCAGCCACAGCTGCTCTGGCATTCCATTCCAGGGCTTCAGCACACTCACAGATAGGAATTCCTTCCCAGTATCCCCTCTAAACCTGTTTGAGGTGTGGCAGGGTGAACGTGAAGGATATTTCCATTTCACACCTCTCCAGATTTTCAAGATCATTTTCATTATTATTTTCAAGATAATTATGTGCTTTTTCACCAAGCACGTAATGCTTTAAAGTGTTTTGTTCCTAGTTTTCATACTTTTCCTGGATTTCAGGCAGATCCCAGCCTGTGGAAGCTGTGGGTAATTATCTGCAATCTCATGGGCAATTAGCACAGTCCTGATCAACCTTCCTCTAGTCCTGCACATCTCTCCGTGTTCCCAAATGCCAGTTCTGGCCTAAATTCCCTGACATGGTGCTGGATAAAACCTAGATTATTTCTAAGTGAGTTTTTTTCTTCTCCTCCTTTTCTCCCCTCCTCTTTTTTTCCCTCCTTCTCTTCCACCCCCTTTTTCCCCTCCCCTCTTTTTCCCATGCTCCTCTTCCTCCCCATCCCCTTAAGGACTTTCAGAGCCATTTGTGGCTTTGAAATCCTCCTTCTCAGCACCAAAAGGAGTGAACTGTAAGGAAAATCACCATTGCAAGGTTGCTGTGAGCAGGATGAGGAGGGGAGCTCTGTTACCTCTCTTGTTCATTTCCCAGCATCCCTGTCCTGCCCTCTGTGCTCCTGGAGCTGTCTGGGTGTGGGATGAGACAGGACTGGGATGTTTGCTGATCAGACTGGAACTCCCAATGCAGTGCGATCAGAGAGCTGGGGATGTACAGCCTGGAGAAGAGAAGGCTCCAGGGAGACCTGAGAGCTCTTTTAAGTACCTGGAGCTGGGAGGGGCTTTGGACGAGTGCCCGGAGTGCCAGGACAAGGGGATGGATTCCCACTGCCAGAGGGCAGGGATGGATGGGGTATTGGGCAGGAATTGTTCCCTGAGAGGGTGGACAGGCCCTGCACATGTGCCCAGAGCAGCTGTGGCTGCCCCTGGATCCCTGGAGTGTCCAAGGCCAGGCTGGGCAGGGCTTGGAGCAGCCTGGGGCAGTGGAAGGTGTCCCTGCCATGGCTGGGGTGGGATGAGATGAGCTTTGAGGTCTCTTCATGTCAGATTAAGCCCTTTTCTGACCCAGAGATGGGGTAACTGTGAGGTGTTTCAAAAAATTCTATTCCATTTTCAGTCTCATGTGAAGGGTGAGACAATAGAGATGTTATAATTCACACCATAACCATCAGAAACCAACTATTTCCTAATCACAATACATTATAAACTTTTCTTAGCTTATCAGCTTTAGCCACACCATACTGTAAATACTTTAAAACCAATAATTTAAAATTTCCCCATGTAAGTCCTACTACAATGTATCTTTTATAGTTTTATTTCTCTAAAATATCTGATCTTATTTACAAAACCATCCTTTGAAACTTATTTCTAGTTCCAGTTTCTCTCTCAACAATGTTTATCTTGTTCTATGGCATTTCTAAGTTAACATTTCTTATCTCAAATTTACTTACAGATACATACTATGTAAAAGTATCATATAATAAAGCCTTCTGTCATGCTTTAAGAATATTTTATAAATCCATTTCCCACATCTTCCCACCCAAACCATCCTGGAATTCTGGGATTCAGTGATCTCTGCACACACTGGCCTTGTGCCAGCCTGGCACAGGATGTCCCAGGAGTGCTTGGAGAGTCAGCAGGACAAAGAAGTGACACTGTAGGCTTGATCAGCACTTTTTTTGTACTTAGGGCCTCGTTTTAAGCATGAAAAAGAAGGAAAACAAACCCAAAAGCCAAAACCCAAATTGGCTTTTTGGAAGCTGGTGTTGAAGGATGAGGAATAGCTGGCTCTGTAAACACAGGGATCCCAGGAGGGGAAGGAGGGATGCAGCCTCAGCCTGATGGAGGTGCAGGAGGCGTGGGAAGGGAGTGGAAGTGCTTGGGATGAGGGGAGACACAGCAATGTCCGTGTTTGCTCTCAGAGTGTTTGTGAGGGCTGTCTCTGGCTGTGGCACTGGGACCAGGAGCCATTCCTGGGAACAAAGACATTCACACTCTGCTTTTCCAGCTTTTTGGGGTATCCTTTTCCAGTTCCACTTCATCTGAAATACAAGTGGCACTAGCTGGGCTCCACAGCCTGGATTTTTGGGAGGGCACAGCTGCTTCCTCTGCCCACACTTGGCAGGACTTCCAGGGTTTCCCAGAAATCCCCTTTGCTGGGTTTTCCAACTGCTTATATTTCCATGGGATTTGCCCTTTAGGTCTCCCTGGAATAAGTCTGGCACAGTTTATTGTTTCAGGCAGCACCACTGAACCTGATATGCTTTATTCTCTGATTGAGTTTGTTTGCCAGCTCCATTCCCCCCTCCCTGGCTGCTCCCAAAGCTTTAATTAGGAATTATTCCACTTTCAGTGCCCATTGTTCCAAGTGGCTGTTGGGAGCAGGTGCTTTACAGCTTCAGCTTGGCCTTGGCAGTGCTGGGATAAGAGTGGAGCTCTATCTTAAGGGACTTTTGAAAACAATTGCATGATTTATCATATCAGTGGTGTGACCTGTATCAAAGCCAGGCTTTGAGGAGCTGCTAGGTCAGTTCTTAGCATTCCCACTGGCTTTTGATACAGTGTCTCAGCTAAATTTACGCTGGTAGGAGGGAGAGAGGAGCAAAAAATCTGGGCATGTTACTGCCTCAGCAAAATCTTACTTGGTAGAAGCTGAGGGCGGTAAAACACCTTCCAAATCATCAAACTGAAACTAAAGCCAGGCCCAGCCCTGGTCACACAGCAGCTCACAAACCTGCCATCCTTCTGGAGCTGAGAGAGGGATGAGAGGACTGCCTCTTCCTGGACTAAATCCACTCTCTGTGGGAAAAGCCCCGTGGCACTGGGCAGGTCCTGCAGATCACTGGGATCTGGGCTTTGAAAACAGGGCAGGGCTCTGCAAATCCTGGCCAGGGCGATGCTGGAGCTGTTGGAGGAGGGATGTGTTTGTTGCTGGGGTTCCTAGCACAGCTTCCAGGCACATGGGAAGAGGCAATTCCTGGCTGACAATGGATCTGTGATAATAATGTGTGCTTTGGGAGGGTTTATTGCACTCATCAGAGCCCCTGAACTCTCCAGTGACACAGGGCTGGGGTGATTAAAACCTGCTCCCAAGAAAGAACACAGCCTGTGCCATCCCTGCAGAGCCGTGGGATCCATCTCATCTTTGTGAGAGCAGGAGGGAAGACAAGCTCAGAGGTGTTGCTGGCTGGAGTGGGATTTCTGATCCTGCTGGGAATCATCTGTACCTCGTGCTGATATGCCTGAGAGCTGAACTCCAAAAGGAATGTGCTTGGGGCTGGAATTAGTTGAGGTCTTGATGGGAAAAATTCTGCAAGAATGTGGCTTCTTCCAGGGCTGTATCCTCAGAGTCAGCTTGTTGGGGAAGGGGGTGACTGGATCTGCCTAGTTTGGGATGGTTTTTAAGGGGTTTCATCCCTCCCTCCCAGCTCCCTTGATGCATCCCTGCCCTTTAACAGCAAACCCTTGGATTTATTGCCTTGTGCTTTGAAGCAAAAGACCTTGACTGTGGCTTGCCCTGGGAGATCCAGCCCTGGCACAGCTCTGCATTCCCTCCCTACCCTCCCCAGCCAGCTCAGCTCCACCAGCTCTACCTCCAAGGTCATCCAGGGAGGGGTTAAAATCCCCAAACCCCCAAAACATCCCTCAAGACAGCCCCAGGGGGTTGTTTGCTTCGAGGGCTGTGCTGTGTGAGGGAGATAAATAAATTCTGTGCTTTGTTCTGCAGTTTATAAAAGATTCATGGTGAGGCAGCCGACTAAAAAAAGCCTCTTGTGTTGTCTCTTCTGGTTTAGTTACCTAAATGACTTGGATAGAATATCCCAGCCGACCTACATTCCCACTCAGCAGGATGTGCTGCGGACCAGAGTGAAAACTACAGGAATTGTGGAGACTCACTTCACCTTCAAGGACCTTTATTTCAAGTGAGTGAAGGGCTGTGCCCGTGCCCTGCTCTGGGGGCACACCCCACATTTGCTCCTGGTTTAACTGTCCTCCTTCCCTCCGTTATCCTCTCCTCACTGGAGAGACCAGTTTGACTTTGATTTGCCTTCTGTTCTTTTCAGCTGCTTTTATGTTGGAATCGCAGACACAGGTACTGACTGCTCGTTTCCAGGACCCAATCCCAACAATAATACTAAAAGGACACTGACTGGAGTTTGAGTTTGAGTTTAACCCTTTCCTCAGAGCAGAGGAACCGAGCTGTGTCCGTAGCCAGGCTGTGGCTCTGGGATGCATGGTGTGCTCCATGTGTTCCTCTGGGAATTGCCAGCCTGTGCCTGGCACTGCAGGGGCTGGGACTTCCCTGTCCCCTCTGCTGATCCAGTCCCTGCCAGGCTGTGGATCCAGCCTGCTCCTGGCAGTGTCCCTTTACATGTCACTAACGAGCTTCCTCTAACCTCAGAGCAGGCTGAGGCTGCATCCCTCCTCCCTCACCTGGATCCCTGTAGCTCCCCTTCCTGCTGCTTAGGAATTCCTTGCTTCAGATCCCACCGTGTGCTCCTGACAAGCAGCTGGAGCCCCACAGCATTCCTGTGCTGGAGGGTGTAGGACAGTGCAATGCCTGTGGCTCAGCCCCCTCCCTCTGTCTGTGCCAATGGTTTGGAGTCTTTCCTGCTCACATTCCTAAAAGTCGTGTGTTGGCTTATTTACAAATGGGCTGTGAAACACTTTGATGGAGTTGCAGCAAAATCCAAGCAGTGCTTCTAAAACCCAAGGGTTTTAACAGGATCCCAGGTTGGTTTGGATTGGATGGGACCTTAAATCCCATTCAGTCCCACCCCCCTGCCATGGGCATGGACACCTTCCACTATCCCAGGTGGCTCCACAGCCTGTCCAGCCTGGCCTTGGACACTTCCAGGGATGGGGCAGCCACAGCTGCTCTGGGCACCCTGTGCCAGGACCTCAGCACTCTCACAGGAAAGGATTTATTCCCAGTATCCCACTGAACCCTCCCCTCGGGCAGTAGGAAGCCATTCAACTTGTTCTGTCCCTCCAGGCCCTTGTCCCAAATCTCTCTCCAGCTTTCCTGAAGCCTCTTTAGGCACTGGAAAGGATTCTCAGGTCTCTCTGGAGCCTTTTCCTTCCCAGCTCTCCTGGATCCAGAGCAGAGGGACTCCAGTCCTTGGAGCATCTCCGTGGTCTCCTCTGCAGAAGGAAACTTTTGCACAGTTTTTGGGAGAAGAGCATTTTGGCTTCCAAAGTGTGCAATTTAAAAACATTTTAAGCAAAAATGCCAAAATACTCAGCATCATTGATTTATTTATGCAGCTTCTGGTCCATCCAGGGAATAACTTGTCTGCCTGTGGTGATGGATCAGGATTAGCATCTCCAGTGTGTTCTTTAATCATCTCCACCCTCCTTCCTGATCCTGCCCAGAGCCATTGATCATGTGCAGGGCCCCAGACACACGAGGTGCTGTCCCAGAGGGATTTGCTCCACAAAGGGAAGCATTAATCCATCAGAAACCCTGGTGCTGCCAGCTCTGCTGTGATATTCCATCTCAGATGTTAATGATGGGATGGGGAAGCCTCAGTGACTGGAATTGGGATGAGCTAAGGTGTCAGGGATGCTCTTCCTTCATGAATCTTTCTGTGCTAATGGCAAATGATTCAAGCCATGGAAATATCCTGGATTCTCACAGAGATTTCCATCTTTCCTTCTAGACCAGAGGGTTAAATAGAAGGTGGGAGTTAGTTTGGGATCATTAAATCCCCCCCTGGACAGCTCCTTGTCTGCTCTGGGAACAAATCAATACCTATGACTTAATAACTCAGATATTAACTTGATTTAATTAAATCCCAATCCTGGGCTCTCATCAAAATATTTGGATGAGCAGGGGGGCTGGAACTACCTGTGACACAAATTCCTATTTAATTAGAAATGAATTCAATTTATACAGAAATTCCATAAGCAACTACTCAGCCTTTAACCTCTGGTACCTCAGATTATTTTTAATAAATGAAATTATTATATATTAACCCCCTTAATCTCCTCCCAGGTCCCAGCAGGAGCTTGCAGGTAGTGTGTTCCCAATAATCCATTTCCTGTGAGAAAGTTTAGAGTCCAGTCAAGCAAATGAGTTGTTGCTAAGGAAGTAGGAAAGAGAATAAAATCAGCAGAGCTCTGGATGGTGACTTCCAGTTCTTCCTGCTGAAAACCAGACTCATGGAATGGTCTGCCTTGGAAGGGATTTGAAATCTCATCCAGGGACAGCTGGAGCCAGCCAGGCAGGGACACTTTCCACTAGCCCAGGTTGCTGCAAGCTCTATCCACCCGAACTTGAAAGAAAATAGAGAATACTGGTTTAAAATCCCCTCTCCTGAGGGAAGCTCCCCAAACCCTGAGTGTTCCCAGCCCCTGCTCAGCCTCCCCATCCTTGGGAACACCACGGGGGCCGGGCAGGAGGGGCGTGCCAGCTCCTGAGCCACTTGTGCCTCTGCCAGGATGTTCGACGTGGGAGGGCAGCGCTCGGAGCGGAAGAAGTGGATCCACTGCTTCGAGGGGGTGACAGCCATCATCTTCTGCGTGGCCCTGAGTGACTACGACCTGGTGTTGGCTGAGGACGAGGAGATGGTGCGTGGTTTGGGATTCATGGCTGCAGGGAAGGGAGCTGGGAGCATCCGAGCTCCATCCTGCACTAGGCTGGAATGTTCCTGGCGTACTCCTCTTATAGAATTTGCAGGATCCCCCCACAAAGGGGAGAGAATGATGCATCTGACTCCATCTTATCAAAAAAGCTAATTAATTACTTTATTATACTGTATTATTCTATACTATATTACACTATATTACATTGCATCTAAACTGATGTAATATAGTGTAACGTAGTAGAGAATAATATAGTATAATGTATTCTATACGATATTCTATTTAATACTATATTCTATTAGATTGTAGAATATAGTATTAATATTATATTCTAATATTATATTATAATATTAATAACATGTTAATATCAATATTAATATTTTATTAATATTATATTCAAGTTAATATTCTATTCTATACTATATTATATTCTATATCTGCCAAGCACTCAACTCTATATACAACTGCACAGAATCTCATGACTGTCAGCCCACAGTCCCAACACACACACACACACCTGGCCCTGACAGGCCAAGGAAACAAAACACCATCACTGTGGGTAAACAGTCTCCATATTGCATTCTACTTTTGCACAAACACAGGCACAGCAAATGATAAGAATTGTTTTTTTTCTTTCTCTGAGGTTCAGAGAATATGAAAACCAGAAATATTCTTGGGAAGAATTGTGCCTTGCTTTTCTCTGTGAAGAGAAATGTGGCAACACTCCTCCTGTTAAATTGTCTTGAGAGCTGCAAGGACAAGCACTCTTTGGATAAACCAGTGGAATCTTGCCCCACAAAATGATAAATACAACCCATCCATGAGGTTTTCCACCTTCCTGGTTGCTGGGAGGTGCCTGGAGTTGTTCTCATGCCTTGTTCTCTGCATGTGAGTCACTCCAGGAAGGAGCAGGAGGAGGTGAACTGTCCTCCTGTGCTCCTCCTGGGGCAATGGCAGTGAGGATGTGGCAGTGACACCTCAATTTTGAGTCTGGCCTGTGCAGCAGAGCCTCTGTCCCCCATCCCACCCTTCCCTAACATCTCCCCTGTTGGATTTCCTTTTCCAGAACCGGATGCATGAGAGTATGAAACTGTTTGACAGCATCTGTAACAACAAATGGTTCACAGACACCTCCATCATCCTCTTCCTGAACAAGAAAGACCTGTTTGAGGAGAAGATTAAGAAGAGCCCACTAACGATCTGCTACCCAGAGTACACAGGTAGGCTGGGATCTCTGGGATCGTGGGATCATCTGTGTCACTGGGCCAGCAGTGAGTGAGTCAGAGCCTTGCACAACCCAGGATCAGTTACAGACTTTTCCCCCAATTCCTTCCCTCTGCCTCCTGGACAGTTCTGGTCTGTTCAGTTGGCTGGTGTTGTTTTCTTGGAAGAGCTGTGGTTGGGAACAACCTTTGTCCTTTCCTGGAGTAAAGTGTTACACTCCAGCAAATCAAGGTGATTTTCTTTCTTTCACCGAAAGAATAATAAAGTACTGGAATGCTCTTCTCAGGGAGGTGGTAGAATCTCCATCTCTGGATGTGTTTAAAAAAAGACTGGACATGGCACTTGGTGCTGTAGTTGAGGTGTTGGGGCATAGGTTGGACTTGATGATCTTAGAGGTCTCTTCCAATCTCGTGATTCTGTGAAGGTCACTTCCCCATTTCCACACCTAACTGGGACAATAATTCCATTTAAATTCAATTTTAGAGGCTGTGGAACTTAACCACGTCTTGCTCTGGCTCCTGTCTACCCTGGAGTGTCTGTGTTCAGCATGGATTGTTCCAGAACCCATCCCTGCTGTGGTTCCACACAGGTGGAAGGTTTTACCTGGGCACTGCTCGAGGCATTTACATGTTTAAAAAATCCTTCAAATCTCTTCAAACCTGTTGATTTCTGTAATTCCCAGAGAAGCTGTGGATTCCCTGTCCCTGGAAGTGCATGGGGCTAGGCTGGAGAGGAGCAACAAGGTGCAGTGTAAGGTGTCCCTATTCCTGGCACGGGGTGGAATGAGATGGGATTGAAGGTCCCTTCCAGCCCATGACTCCCATGATTTGTTACTCTCTGTGGAGCCTGGCTGTCCCAGCACAGAGCAATCCCTGGATCCCATGTCCAAGGTCACTGCCCAGAGAACAGACTGCAGGTCTCCCAGAAGGAGTTAATGGTGGATTTGGATTTGTAGCTGGATAAGGCAGATGGTTGCAAGCAGCTTAACATGGACTTAAAAGCTCCCGTGAGCTGGTGGGCAAAGCCAGGGATCTTCTCCTTTGCAGGCTCCAACACGTACGAGGAGGCAGCCGCCTACATCCAGTGCCAGTTTGAGGATCTGAACCGGAGGAAGGACACCAAGGAGATCTACACCCACTTCACCTGCGCCACCGACACCAAGAACGTCCAGTTCGTCTTCGACGCCGTCACCGACGTCATCATCAAAAACAACCTCAAGGAATGCGGGCTCTACTGAGAGGTAAATCCAGCCCTGGGTGTCCTGCTGGGAAGGGCTCTCTCTGCTCCCTTCTACATTCCTGGTTTCCTTCCCAGTGTTTCTGCCTGGTGAGCCCCAGCCTCTTGCTGCCTTGTGGGGACAGCGACGAGCGTGACCCAGGAGCAGAGAACATGTGGAATCCTGGAATTCTTTAGCACAATCTTCTGTCTTAGGGACCTTTTATTGCTGTGGGATGTGGAATTAGGGCACAGTGAAGCCACGTAGTGGGAGTAGATCCTCCTGCCATCGTTGGACGACGTGGTCTCCGGGATGTGCAGTGGATTCCAGCTGGATTCCAGACCTTGGATATGTAGCTTTCTCTCTTCCTTTGGTTAACAAGCCACCACTAGTCTGTTTTTAAGGTTATTTTTTTTTCCATCAAGAAAACTATAACTTTACTAAACTTTATTTCTTTATTTGCAAACCTTGTTTTAAAAATAATAATAATTAAAAAAAGCAACAAAAAAATCCTTCAAATCTCTTCAAACCTGTTGATTTCTGTAATTCCCAGAGAAGCTGTGGATTCCCTGTCCCTGGAAGTGCATGGGGCTAGGCTGGAGAGGAGCAACAAGGTGCAGTGTAAGGTGTCCCTGTTCCTGGCACGGGGTGGAACGAGATGGGATTGAAGGTCCCTTCCAGCCCATGACTCCCATGATTTGTTACTCTCTGTGGAGCCTGGCTGTCCCAGCACAGAGCAATCCCTGGATCCCATGTCCAAGGTCACTGCCCAGAGAACAGACTGCAGGTCTCCCAGAAGGAGTTAATGGTGGATTTGGATTTGTAGCTGGATAAGGCAGATGGTTGCAAGCAGCTTAACATGGACTTAAAAGCTCCCGTGAGCTGGTGGGCAAAGCCAGGGATCTTCTCCTTTGCAGGCTCCAACACGTACGAGGAGGCAGCCGCCTACATCCAGTGCCAGTTTGAGGATCTGAACCGGAGGAAGGACACCAAGGAGATCTACACCCACTTCACCTGCGCCACCGACACCAAGAACGTCCAGTTCGTCTTCGACGCCGTCACCGACGTCATCATCAAAAACAACCTCAAGGAATGTGGGCTCTACTGAGAGGTAAATCCAGCCCTGGGTGTCCTGCTGGGAAGGGCTCTCTCTGCTCCCTTCTACATTCCTGGTTTCCTTCCCAGTGTTTCTGCCTGGTGAGCCCCAGCCTCTTGCTGCCTTGTGGGGACAGCGACGAGCGTGACCCAGGAGCAGAGAACATGTGGAATCCTGGAATTCTTTAGCACAATCTTCTGTCTTAGGGACCTTTTATTGCTGTGGGATGTGGAATTAGGGCACAGTGAAGCCACGTAGTGGGAGTAGATCCTCCTGCCATCGTTGGACGACGTGGTCTCCGGGATGTGCAGTGGATTCCAGCTGGATTCCAGACCTTGGATATGTAGCTTTCTCTCTTCCTTTGGTTAACAAGCCACCACTAGTCTGTTTTTAAGGTTATTTTTTTTTCCATCAAGAAAACTATAACTTTACTAAACTTTATTTCTTTATTTGCAAACCTTGTTTTAAAAATAATAATAATTAAAAAAAGCAACAAAAAAAATCACTTAACTATGCACATGTGAGCAGATCCTGCAGAAAATATTCCTCTTAGCAGGAATTCCTTGTTTTTAACACTTGCTATGGCCAGGATTTAATATTTCTGCAGCTACCAAGGGATCCTTAGAGCTTCGGCTTTTTTTCCATGTGTGATTTGTTACCATCCCGCTCCCCCCAGGCTTTGGGAAAGGCTCCTGCAGCAGAAGGAGGGTTTAGGTTCTGTTGGGGGTTTGAGCCCAGTTTTATGCCAGTTTTATGGGAAGGGGTTTGTGCTCAGCATAATCCTAGCTCGGTGGGGAGAGGAGCTGAGCCCTGGCTGGGGGGAAATCTGCTGCTTCCCAGCTCCCAAACCACTGATTCCTGTGCATTTTTTGGGATGAAAACGGTGCATTATTCCGTGCTGCCTTTCCCATGGCCCTCCCTGCCCAGCCCTGTCCTGAGCATGCCTTTACTTTGTCTGTGTGGTGCCAAATCCCCGTTTCCCTCTAGTGCCATCCCTAACCAGTCCTACATTCCTTTGCTGATCCATGATTGCATCCAGACTCCTCCCAGTTTGTCATGTGTACAGTTGGATCTGTTAGACTTGTTGGCAGTATTAAAATGGTGAGTAAAGATTGTAGCCTTTTCTCCACTTTATTCTTCCTTTTTCCAGGAGCGTTCCCAGCTTTTGTGCTTTGCTGGCGAAGGAGAGGAAGAGCTTTGATGGGAATTGGGTGGCATTATCTGGACAGGGAGGTTCCTTGTGTTTTATCACCCACCACTGGTGGTGGTGTGCTGCTCCCAAAGACTTGAGTCGTGCTGGCACAGTTGGAACATGCCAGGAATCCCATTGCCCATGGGATGATTGGCAGATGGATAATTACTGCTTATTTGTAGCCTAAATCTCACTGGCTGCTGTGACCCCCTTGGGAATTCTGCTCTGGGCACTTCTGTGGGATGGAGGTGGGACTGTTCTCAGAACACTTGCTTAGAAATCCAGGGTAAATTCCTCAGGGAGGCTGGTGTGTGCTGGCAGGGGGAGCCCTGAGGGAGATTCCCTGTTCTGGCATCTTTTCCAAGCTGTCTGGAGCTGTGTATGTTTGACAATTCCCTTCCAGCCATCCTACATGGGATAACTCATCCTTTAAACTCATCCAGGAACTTCATCTCATCCAGGGGTGCTGCCCAGGAAGGTTTTTGGCATGGTAACCCCCATCCCACCCCCCAGGAGCCCAGCAGGGGCCATGGGGTGATCCAGGTGAGTTCCAGAGATCCATACACGCCCAGAATGGATGCAAAGCAGGTGAAATACCCCTTGATCCAAGCCCTGGGACACAGGAATGAAGCAAAGTGGAAATGGGAGAAAGGAAGAACATCCACATCATGCATATTCCTTTATTGTGTTTTCCTACAGTTAAATGAAGCTGGTTGGGAGATCTCTGCAGGAAACAGGGAGAGGATGGATACAGGGCTCATCTATGGATTATTTACAAACAGACAGAGCAAATGCAGCTCTAAGTAGCAGAATGAAAATCTTTCAAGTAACCATTTCCTCTTTATCCAGCCCATTGCTGGGCTGGAGTTGGGATTCCCTTCCCCAGCCCCTCCTGCCTGAGAAATTCCCTCCATTTAGGGCCCAAAACAACCCCACAAACCCCTGATTTGTCCTGTCAAGGGCTGAGGTTGGTTCCCAGGAAAGAATGAGGGACTGAGGTTGGTTCCCAGGAGCGACTTGGGGGTAACACAGCCTCCACCTTCCCCAGAAATTCCATCCTGGATTAACCCAGCTTTGATTCAAGGGCAGGAATGGGCTGCAGAGGGATGGGCAAGGGGGCTATGTCTATCCTACCTCCCAAATTCCCTCAATATCCCTATTCCTGCTGGGCTCTCTGGTGTCAAACCTCCTGTAAAGCGCTGAGAACAGGGGTTCTTCCTTGGAAAAAAAAGAGGAAATGGCCATGAAAGGGAGCAGGAAGTTGAGCTTCAGCCCCTTCCAGGTTTGGGTTTGGAAGGAGGCAGATTTGGGCAGGTCATAGAAAAAGTGGGAGCGAGTGATGTGTGGTGAGGGTTGGTTCTTCCTTTGGCTCTGCTCAGCAGAACGGTGAGATGGAAATGTTTTCTTCTTCTGGGAGGGAGGGAGAGAGAACAGGCAGTTAAACACACCCAGGGAAGGGCTTAGAGGAGCAATTTTATGGAAACAAGGGAAAAACTCAGGTGGGGTTCAGGGGTATGTGTCACTTCATCCCTTTGCCTTCCTCCATATTGATGAGGATGGAGCATCCCCTCCCTCCCCCCCTTCCAAGTGTCACCTTCTGGTGCCTCCTGCCTGCAGAGAACCTGCTTGAGGTTTTTTTGGTTGTTGTTTTGGGTTCTTTTTGTAGCTTTTTCCTGCCTTTTTGTTAATATTCAAGGATAAGAGAAGCACCAGATGTTCCCTGAAAAGCAAAGTGCCAGAGCCAGTGGCTGGGGGCTGCTTGGAAAGGGGGGAGAGAGGATGGAATTCCTGCTGCTGCTCAGAATTAGTGCAAGATTTAGGATGATAAACCCTAATTAGGGTGATAAACCCTAATTAAAGTTTTAGGATGAGCTAGAAGGCTGAGAGCAGCAGAGCGTGCCTTGGGATATTCCCATCCACTGAGGCTGGGCTGAAATTACAACAGGAAAGAAATAAAATGATTCCCTTTAGCTCAGGTGGAGGATTTGGGAATCTGTTTTCATCACTCCTTGTGCAGGGGTGGGAATTGTCTGTCTGAGCCCACCCCACTGTGGGATGGGGCTGAATCCCATGGGAGCTCAGTACAGGGATGTGACCATATCCCTGGGCTGATGGGACCCCAGACTTCCCCCTCCCCACTGCTCCCAGTCCATCCTCCCCTCCCCTGCTCCTAGGATTTCCAGGATTTTGATGACAAAACCAGGGGAACCTACATCCCACCACCCCACAAAGCAGGATGGAGCCAGCTCTGATCATCCTTATCCCCTGCCCAGCCCTTTTTGGGGGGATGGAGCCAGTTCTGTTCATCCTTATCCTCATCCCCAGCTTTTCTTTTGCTCATCCTTATCTCCAGCTCCTTCCCCAGCCTTGTTTTTTGGGGGAAGGATGGAGCTGGCTCTGATTTTCTTCATCCCCTTCTCCTTTCCCCAGCCCTTTTTTAGGGATTGAGCTGGTTCTGATCATCCTTATCCCCTAGCCCAGCCCTTTCTTTTGGGGATGGAGCTGGTTCTGATCATCCCCCTCCTTTTCCTTCTTCCCCAGCCCTTTTTAGGGGATGGAGCCAACTCTGCTCTTTCTCATCCCTGTCCTCCTTTCCCAGCCCTTTATGGGAGGGATCCAGGTTTGATTGTTTTCACATCCCTTCCCTTCCCCAGCCCTTTTTTTGTGATGGAGCCAACTCTGCTCTTCCTTCTCCCCTTCCCAAGCTTTTTTCTGGAATAGAACCAACTCTGATCAGCCTTACCCCTTCTCCAGCCCTTTTTCTGGGATGGATCTGGCTCTGCTCTTCCCCAGGTCTTTTCTGGGGATGGAGCCAACTCTAATCATTCTCATCCCAGTCCTCTTCCCCAGCCCATTTTTCAGAGAGATCTAGCTCTGATCATCTTTATCCTCCTGCCCTTTCCCAGCCCTTTTTGGGATGGAGCCAATAGTGATCATCTTCCTCTTCATCCCCCCTTCCCTTTCCCAGCCCTTTTTGGGATGGAGCCAATAGTGGTCATCCTCCTCTTCATCCCCCTTTCTCAGCCCTTTTTTCAGAGAGATCCAGCTCTGATCATCTTTATCCTCCTTCCCTTTCCCAGCCCTTTTTGGGATGGAGCTGACTCTGCTCATCCCCCTCCCCTCCCCTAACTCTCTTCTAGGATGAAGTTAGCTCTGCTCTTCCTCATCCCCTTCCCCAGCCCATTTGGGATGCATCCAGCTCTGACCACCCTCCTGCCCTCTCCTGTCCCTGTTTTCTGGCTCCAGCCTCTCCCATACCTGCTGGTGCTCAGAAGAGGCCGCAGTCCTTGAGGTTCTCTTTGATGATCACGTCTGTGACGGCGTCGAAGACGAACTTGACGTTCTGTGTGTCTGTGGCACAGGTCATGTGGCTGTAGATCTCCTTCACGTCCTTCCGCATGTTGAGATCCAGGAACTGGGTCTTGATGTAATTCCCTGCGTCCTCAAATGTGTTTGGACCTGCAGAGGGGGGGAATGCTTCCAAGCTGCTCCCATGGGGGTGGGTGTTGGAGGAAAAGGGTGGAGTGCTGACCATGTGTGGCACAGAACTCCTTTTTACCCCATTTCTGTTCTTCCAAGCACCTTCCTGAGGCCACATCCATCCTCTCCTCAGCTCCAGCCTCCCAGGATTTGACTCACCACCTCAGAGAGCAGCATGGAGCTGCTTCTACTCATCCTCATCCCCTTCCCCAGCCTTTTTTTGGGATACAGCCAGTTCTCATCATCCTCATCTCCCTTCCCCAGCCCTGTCACAACATATCCCAAAACCAAGTTGCTGCATCTTTGCTGGGACCACACAACTCCCCAGCCCCTGGTTTCGGGGGGTCTCAAGGAGGAGGGATAAGGCCAGGAGGGGTCTGGACTCACCATCATACTCTGGGAAGCAGATGCTGAGATGGACTTTCTTGATCTTTTCCTCAAAAAGGTCCTTCTTGTTGAGGAAGAGGATGATGGAGGTGGCGGCAAAGAACTTGTGGTTGCATATACTGTTGAATAGGTGCAGGGATTCGTGCATCCGGTTCTGCAGGGAAGAGGATCCTCATGGATTGGCACCCCCTTTGGGCCACTGCAGCCCACCCCGAAGCCCCATTCCCAAAAAAAGAGCTTTTCCCTGTTTGCTCCAGCAGCAGCTGGTCCTGCTGCCTGCCCAGTCTCTCCTGCCCACCCAAAATCACAGATAAATCCACATGATGCTCAGGGTAGGGACTGGCTCCAGTCCCTCCTAGGATTGTCAGAAATGAAGGGTTGTAGTGATTTCACTGAGCAAATGATCCATGGAAACCTTGCAGCCTGCAAGGAAGGTGCTCAGTGAGCACTATTCCAGTCATCAGGGGATGCTCTGTTGGACTGTGGCTTCTGGCCATTATCCACAGCTTCAGGAAGGAGCTGGGAAAAGGAAATCTCCAGTTTTAAAGCAGGTGTGGAGTTCTTAGCTTTGCTGGGTGATCCTGAGGGGATGAGGATCCATCTAGGCAGAGCCAAGTCCAAGTGGGGGGGTTTTCTTGATATAAGAGAGATCCTCCATCTTTGTGGGCAGCAGGTGGGTTCTCCAGGGATGGTTTTCCTTCATCCAGCTTCCCATCACAGCAGCTTTTCTGTATGCAGAGCACTGACTGTGCCCAAATCCTGCCCTGTCCTTCGCTGGGTGAGCATTCCAGCCTCTCCCAAGGGCTCCCATGGGAAGGATGCTCTCCTGCACATGGCTGAGAAAAGGCTGTGAGCTCCTGTCTGGCCATGGCAGGGCCCAGGGATGGCAGATCCTGACCCTGATCCAGCTTCAGAAGGTATTTGGATCCCAAGTAGCAGCCACTGGAACTGGAGGAGATGCCAGGGAAGAAACCACTCCTGCTCTTCTTGTCTTCACCCCTTATCTCTTCAAAGAAAAATCCATTATGGAGCTCTCATGTTCCTTCTCTCTGGATCTCCAAGCTGCTTTTCCAGGTCTCTGCTGGTGCATCCTTCACTGGACACACTTTGGATCACGCCTTTGTGCCCCCACACTGGGAGGGTGGGAGCTGCCCCTCCTTATCCCCTCTGCTCACCTTGGAGGGCACAGCAAGGCATGAGGTGCCTCAGGACCAGATTTTCCTTTATCTCAGTGGGTTCCTGGCTCCTCCTGCCCTTCTCTTTACCTCTGCTGGCTGTGTGGCCATTCTCTGGTGGCTCTCAGGATCTGCTCAGGAGCCCTTGGGGGTTTCCTCGTAGACAGAGCCATGGGTTCATGACCCAGAGGAAGTGCAAGCACCTTTACCCAGTGCACCTTACCTGGGTGGGAACCAGCTCCATCCCACATCTCCCACACCTTTCCTGGATCACCCAGAGCATCTGACAGTGCAGAGGGCTGTTCCTCCCTCCTCAGAGCCCTCTCAGAGCTCCCTGTTCCCTCCCCCTTAGCTCCCAGTGCCTCCAGGACCCCAACCCACCACTTCGTCATCCTCCACCAGCACCATGTCATAGGCGCTCAGGGCCCCGCAGAAGATGATGCAGGTCACGCCCTCGAAGCAGTGGATCCACTTCTTCCGCTCTGAGCGCTGCCCTCCCACGTCGAACATCCTGGGGAGGGGACAAGGATGAGGGACACACACACCTGGTCCTGACCCCCCCATGTGATGGTTCCAGTGCCACATCCTCGGGGGACAGGAATCACTGTCTGTGGGAGGGCACTGGTGCTCCCTTGAGTGTCAGGGTCACCCCAAAATCCCTCCCCACCATCAGGGCTTGGGGGGAATCATGGAGGAGTGGTCATGGAGGTGGGGGAGGCTCCCACCCACCTGAAATTCAGGTCTTTGACAGAGAACTTGGTCTCGATGATCCCTGTGGTCTTCACTCGGGATCGCAACACATCCTGCTCATTGGGGAGGTAGTTGGGGGCTGTGATCCTGTCCAGCTGGTTCAGGTAACTGGGGGGACAGGAAGGGGTGTGACCTGCTGCCAAGGGGCTGCCCATGTCTCCCCTTTCCCCCAAATTTTTGGGGATGGTTGTGGGGCTGAGCTCTGCCAAACACTGGGACTCCAGAGCAGTGACATCCCTGGGGGAGCTGAAGGATATCAAAGGTGGTGGGGCTGCAGGTCAGGGATGGGGATGGCAGTGGTGGGATGGACAATGACAGCAGTGGGATGGAGGATGTAGGACAGCACTAATGGAATGGAGGATGGCAGCAGTGGAATGGGGGATAGCACTGATGGGATGGAGAAGGGCACTGGTGGGATGGAGAGCAGTATGGTGGGATTGGGGAATGGTACTGGTGGGATGGATGATGACACCAGTGGGATGGAGGATGACACTGGTGGGATGAAGAATGGCAGACTCAGGGTATTCCCAGGAGCAGGGAGGAGGTGGATTTTGCCAGGCTGGAGCTGTCAGGAGTCCCCAGGCTGGTCCCTGTTGTGCCGGCCGTGTCCCCACTCACTATGCGGCTGAGTCGTTGAGCTGATACTCGGCAGCGCGGTCAAAGCACGCCTGAACCCCCCCATCCTTCCACAGCTTCTTGATGCAGGCCACCAGCTCGGGGGGCATCGTGCCCTCCTCGATGGAGTCAGCCAGGTTGAAGAGCAGCCGGCCTTCATCCTGCGAGAGGGACCTTCATCACCAACCCTGCCGTGGCCCCTGTCCCCACACAGTGCCCTCAGGACTGGGGGGACAACATGGGGCTGCTGTGGACGCTGGTTTTGGGGCTGCCCTGGCCCCACACCGTGGGGTTTGGGGGACAGGGACACCCCCAGGACTGACCGCGCAGGAGGACTCGGCGTAGTCGATGCCCAGCGTGGACATGGCGCGGATGATGGCCAGGATGGACTGCAGGATGTTCCCATAGATAATGGACTTGAACTCCATGCACTCCTCCTCCGTGTAACCGTCCTGGTGGATGATCCTGGCAGGCACAGTGGCCTCAGCCCCAAGCCAGGACATCCCCTCCACCAGGAATCACCACCCCACATTGGGAATCACAGGTGTCACCACCAGGTGACATGGGGGATGACTCAGGGTCCAGCCACCCCATGTCCAAGAGCTGGTGGCTCATCCTTGTGGCCTCCCCCTTCCCAGTGTGGCTCAGGCCATACTCACTTCATCTGCTTCACGATGGTGCTCTTCCCTGACTCTCCAGCCCCTGGAAAAGGGTGGGAGGGACATGTTGGTGCCCATCAGGGCCTGCTGTCACAGTGATGGGCACCCCATGGGGACCAAAGCCACTGTCCCCCACACATCCCCCGCTTAGACACCCAACCTGGCCTTTTACCACCACTGCTGTCATCCCCACACTCCTGTCACCGCTTGCACCCTGTTTGGGACCACAGCTCGGGGACCCCCAGGGTGGTGGGAGCCCCCTGGGTGCAGGTCCCCCCCATCCCACAGCTCCCGCCCACCGTGGGCAGTGCCCGGCAATGCCTCTGGGGCCATAAGCAGCTTAGGGCAGCACAGGAAGCTGCTTAGAATTAGGGTGTTAATCGCCTTGACCCCAGCCCCCCCACCTGGATATGGCCCCACTGCTGGCCCTGCCCCACGGAGTCACCCCCTGCCCCATGGAGTCACCCCTAGCCCTGTGGGGTGCTGAGGGGCCCCAAAGGAACCATCTCCTCCTGCCTGGCACCACCAGCAGGTTTCGGGGTGCTGGTGGCAGAAGCTCCCCAGGTTCTTGGTGACACCCTGAGATGTGGCACATCCTGGTGGGACCCAGGGGCTTGGTCCCTTCCCCATCCCCTTACTGTCCACTATGTGCCTCCTGTCCCCAAGAGCTGATGGCACATCCAGCCCTTCCCAGGGATAACCCTGGGGATGTCCTGGTGGAGGGACAACTTCTCCAGGCTGATGGGGACTTTTCCAAGGGGTACCAGAGCCAGGGCAGGAGGAGCCCAGGGGGTCACAGGTTTCCTGTCCCCCTCCCCATCCCCACATCCCCTCAGCCTCAACGGAATGGGAACACAGGGACATCTCCAGGGGACATCCCCTCCAGCCTTACCAAGCAGCAGCAGCTTGACCGTCTTGGCCTCCTTATCTGCATCCTCCTGGAGCTTCTTCTCCAACTCCTTGGACCTCTTGGCCATCTCCTTGTCCTCGGCACTGGCCCCGCTCCCCATGGCTTCGTCCTCCTCCTCCTCCAATAACTCCACAAGCTCCTCTAGGTCCCCAGGCTTTTCCAGCTCTTCAAGGAGATAACACGCACACCTCGGGAGCGAGGTGGGCACTGGGAGATGAACCAGAAATTCAAAAAAAGGTGAGCTAGGTACCCCACACCTGATGTTGGGGTGCCCCAAGCCGGCAGCACTCTTCGGTGGGTCCTTGCTGCTGGCTGCCCCCCGCTCTCTCCCTTAATTCCCCATGGATAACCTGATTTTTTTTGACCGTGGGATTTGGGGACTTTTTATCTTGCCATGTGACCCAGGAAATCCAATTAGCCCAAGATGGCAAAGATTAGGGCTCAGGGAGAAAAAAAAGGATGGAGCATCTCAGGGAGGTGGGCAGGGGGCTTTACATAAGGGAGGGGCATCAGCGTGACACCCCCTGCCCGTGGGGACTGGTCCCTTGAGGTGACCTGGGAAGTGGGGATCATTCTGGGGGTCCCTGCTGTCTGTGGGCTGTGACCCCATTTTTGGGGGCATTGAGGATGGGATCATCCCCATGTTGTGTGTGTCCCCCACCCCTGGGTGCTCCAGAGCAGTGGCAGGGGACTGGGCGGTGACAGGGGGACAGGGTGGGGATAGGGTGGAGGCAGGGTGGTGGCAGGGGGGTGATGGCACCGGGGGATTCCTCCTGCAGGGAAAAGGGAGCTAATTACCCCGGGTGGGTAACGAGGCCCCCTAATCCTGCCCCGCTGGGTGCCGCCCTCCCGCTGCCTAAGCTCTTTAATGGGATCGTGGCTCAGCCTTCCTCCTCCTCCTCCTCTTCCCGGGCTCAGCACCCCCCTCCTAGCCCATCCCCCCAACCCTGGGGGACAGGTGGGTACCTCCCCCTTTCTCCTGCGAGCCTGGCTTTGGGTGGGCACCGCAGGGGGAGCCCCCCCCCGCCCCGGGGTGGGCTTTGGGACCCCCACAAGTCCTGCAGGTCCCCGATGTTTGGGTTTAAGGTGTCCTAAATCCCTGATGTTTGGGTTTCAGGTGTCCTAAATCCTTGCACTTCACAGGGTCACTGGGGGCTGCATGTCCCCGCACCGGTGTCCCCATGTCCCACCGGGCGCATGTTCGCTGCCAGCGCCGTTGCTTGGGGACACTCTGTTCCTGCTGTCCCCGCGGACACAAAGCCCTTTCTGAGCCTCTAATGAACTCGGCGCTAATGAGGGGGGTCCAATTAAAATACCAGACACCACCCCCCCTCCCCGCGGTGTGCGGACAGGGGACATGAGGCAGACTGGGGGTCCCCACTGTCCCCCGCGGCTGCTGTGCCCTCCCAGCCCGGCACAGCGCTGGCCCTGGTGGGTGGTGTCACCTCGCTGCCTCTTCACCCCCTCGACAAGGGGTGGGGGGCACAGAGGGGGGGTGGGTGACATTCCCTCCGCTCTAACAGCAGCTAAAAATACCCCCCCGCGCCGGTGGCAGCTTAGGGGACACTCGGGGCGCTCGGAGGGGACACAGCCCGACAGCCACCCAGAGCCACCCCAGCACCGGCAGCCCCGGCCCAGGTAGGGACACGCGGAGCGACACCCCCGGCACAGTGACACCCCCGGCACAGTGACACCCCCGGCACAGTGACACCCCCGGCACAGTGACACCCCCGGCACAGGTGACACCCCCGGCACAGGTGACATCCCCGCGGCCGGGCTCTGCCTGTGGGGTGGCCCCCCTTTGGCTGGGGGTGCATTGGGGGACTTGGGGGGGCAGGGACTCCTTGGGGACATTCCTGGGGGGCTCAGGGCATCCCCAGCAGGGTCTGAGCCGGGGAGAGCTGCAGCAGTGCGAGTTCTTCTTTCGGGGTGCGGTGCCATATTGAGGGGGGGGTCATCATTGCCCCATTTTGGGGGGCACTGTCTTATTTCGGAGGTGTATTTGGGGGTGCAGTGTTTAACGGGGGGGGGGGGGGTTGAGGGTCTGTGTTGGGGACGCCGTGCCAGCCCTTGTGGGGGGGGATCACCATTGCCCCATTTTGGGGGGCACTGGCTGATTTCGGGGGTACCCGGTGCCTTTGGGGGTGCAGTGTTTAACGGGGGGGGGGGTGGCGAGGGTCTGTGTTGGGGGTGCAGTGCCAGCCCTGCGGAGGGGGTACCCATGCCGGGAGTGACGGTGCCCGCTAGGGGGGGCACGCGGATTCCCGCTGGGTTGGGGCCGGGCTCTGGATGGGGAAGAAGGACACCCCGTCTTTTTGGGGAGCAGTGCTTGTGCGGGGGTGGGCAGTGTCCATATTGGGGGGCATAATGTCCACCTCGGGGGGTGGGGGTGTTAACCCTATTTTGGAAGCATCGCTGTCACTTTGGGGGTCCAATGCCATCTCTCGCGGGGGTGCGATGCCCGCTCGGGGGGGACGTTAGGGCTGAACCGGGGGGTAACGACTGTCCCCGAGGAGGGGCTTGGGCTGTCCCGGGGGTCCCACAGAGCTACGGAGCCGCCTGGGGGGGCTGTCCCGGGGAGCACACGGCTGTCCCGGGGTGTCACGGCTGTCTGGGGGTCACGGCTGACCCCACACGGGCACAGGGCGCTCCTCTGGGGGTGTCACGTTTGTCCGTGGGGGGGTCACGGCTGGCCCAGGGCTGTCACAGCCCCATCCCGTGTCTTGCCCTCCCCCCCCCAACCCTCCAGCGCCGCAGCCACCTCCTTCCTCCTCCTCCTCCTCCTCCTCGCCACATCCTCCGCCCGCCCCATCCTCTTCCTCGTCCCGGTTTCCGGCCGGGCCCCGCCGGGGACTTTGGTCCATTCCCGGGTTCCTGCATCAATCATCAACCAGGGGAGGGAGCGGCCGCTGCGGCCCCGCCGCCGTAAGAGTCCCCCCGGGCGCCCCCCGTCATTCACCCCCCGCCCCCATCACCATCATCACCATCATCACCATCATCACCGCCAGCATCAGCCCCTGCGCTCCTCCCCGGCCCCCCTGGAGCCGCCATGTCCTCTGCCCCCCCGGCCAAGTGCTCCTTCAAGAAGCGGGGTAGCCTGCAGACCCCCAGCCCCGCAGGTGAGGACCCCCCCCCCCCCAAATACCCGAGGGGACACCCAGGGGACAGCCCGGTCACGGCCCGGGGGGGGGGCGATGCTGCGAGTAGGGGGGATCATTGGGGGGGTTGGCAATGCCGCCGTGCTGCTCTGAGGGTTTGTTTGGGGAGGGGGGAGCCACCAGCCTGTCCCGGCACCCGCAGGGGTGGCAGCGGCGGGGGGGGCCCTGCGTGTCCCCTCCCGCCAGCGCAGCGCCTCGGTGGCGCAGTGAGAGCGGAGGAAGAGGAGGAGGAGGAAGGAGGGGGGGCGGACCCGGCTTGGGGGGGCTCCGCGGGGGCGATCGCGGGTGGCACGTGGGGGGCTGCTGGCACGGGGTAGGCAAGGTGGCACTTTGTGGTTGGCGCTGTTGAGGGAGGGTCTCAGGGTGCCCCTGGGGCTGTTCCCACACGTGGGTGGCACACGTGTGTTCTGGGTGGATGGCAAATGGTGGTGGTGACACAGGGTGAGTGTGGTGACATCACCGGCGTGAGGTGGCACTACGGGGTTGTCACCTGGCTGGTATTTCTGGGGGGTCTAGGGGCATCACCGGGGCTGCTCCTGGCTCCGGTGACTCACATTTGTCCTGGGTAGGTGGCACAGGGTGTCCTGGATGGTGGCACGAGTGGGCGAGGTGACACCTTGGGGTTGTCATCTGTCTGGCACCCGTGTTGGGGGGGGATCTTGGAGTGCCACCAGGGCTGCCACCTGTCACACGTGGGCAGCACAGGCTATGTCCCGTGGGGCACAGGGCACCCTGGGTGCCCCAGGAGAGGCACCACCAGCACATCTGATGACACCACTGCCATCCCTGCCCTGGGTGACCCAGCCCAGCACCCCATTCCCAATGGGGTGATGCAGGGAGCAAAAGGGTGATTTGGGTCTCAGGGGACCTGGGTGTTCCTCCAGGCTGTGCTGGGTGGAGGGGCTCTTACTGGTGGACCCAGTTTAACCAGTAGGAGCTGGTTTCCAGTGCCCCCCAGGCAGGTGTGTGGTGGGCTTGGGTTGCAGAGGAGGGTGTTGGCATTGGGGTGGCACTGGGCATCCCCCATGGCCCCAGTGCTGGTGGGAGCAGGGGGGGTGGGGGGCAATGGGGTGGGTTTGGAGGGGGGATGATGTTGCCTCCTCTCCCCCCAGTGTGGGGATGCGCCCCCCTGGGATGGGATGGGATGGGACAGGACGGGATGGGATGGGATGGAGGGCAGGGAGGTGGCACTGGCAGGGGCCCCAGTGTTGTGCCCCCCATGCCATGGGGGTCCTGCAGCCCAGCCCTGAGCCCCTCTTTCATTGTTGGCTTCTTGCAGCCCCCAGTGGAGCCTGCAGCTCCCCCAGTGCCCCAGGGGGATTAGAGAGGGGGGGCTCTCTTCCCCTTCAGCTGCCTCAGTTTCCCCATCATCCCCATTGGGAACAGCATCCCAGTTCCATGGTGGGGAGGGGGGGCTGTGGAGGGGCCGATTAACCCCTTCCTGCCCAGGTGGGTGTCCAGCCCCCCAGCTGACGTTGTCCCACTCCCTGCAGAGCTGCGGGGGGGGCCAGGGGCCCGACCCCTGCAGTCAGCCTGGTCCCTGCCCGGGAACCCCCACAGCTTGAAGCATTTCCCGGTGGATCTGCGCACGTCCATGGATGGCAAATACAAGGAGATCGCTGAGGTGGGTCTGGGGCACCCCCTTTGCCAGGCCTGGGGGGGGGTGAGCGTATGCTGGGGGAGTGGGGGGTCTCCCCTCCATCCTCCCCACTCCTATCTTCCCCACACCTTCCTCCCTTCCCACTTCTTCAGCTCTGAGTGTGGGAATCCCTGTGAGCCTTTCTTTGCCAACCCAGGGGTTGAGGTTCATGGCAGGGCTGAGGCTGCACCCAGCTCATGGCAGGGCTGCTCTGGGCACAGTTCACAGCAGGGCTGCCCTGGGCACAGCTCATGCCAGGGCTGCCTTAGGCTCAGCTCATGGCAGGGCTGAGGCTGCACCCAGCTCATAGCAGGGCTCACCTCAGGACTGCTCTGGGCTCAGCTCCCAGCAAGGCTGAGGCTGCACCCAGCTCATGTCAGGGCTGCTCTGGGCTCATGGCTGGGCTGAGGCTGTACCCAGCTCACAGCAGGGCTGCTCGGGGCGCAGCTCACAGCAGGGCTGCTCTGCAGGAGCTGTTTTGCCGCTCGCTGGCTGAGAACGAGATGCGCACGGCTCCCTATGAGTTCCCCGAGGAGAGCCCCATCGAGCAGCTGGAGGAGCGGCGCCAGCGCCTGGAGCGCCAGATCAGCCAGGACGTCAAGTAAGCCTGGGGGGGTTTCCCCTGTGTGCACCCCAAATGGCTGGAAGGGAGCCCTGCACGGGGCCAGGCCACCTCCCGCCCCAAGAGGCTGTCTCTGTGCCAGCTCTGTGTGCCCTCTCCCCTGGGTGTCGCACTTGGTGTCCCCTTTGCAGTGAGTTTTTGGCTGGTTTCTGTCTGGTTTCTGTTGTTTTGGCATTAACGGGGTGTTTTCTCTCCCCGGCCCCCCCCATTTCTCTCCCCCTCGTCCCCCCGGCTGTCCCCCCCCTCCACCGCCGCCTCCTTGTCCCCAGACTTGAGCCCGACATTTTGCTCAGAGCCAAACAGGACTTCCTGAAAATTGACAGTGCTGCGGACTTACAGTGAGTGTCCGGCTCGGTGTCACCGGCCGGGGCCACGGGGGGGATCGGGGACCCGCCTGGCCCCGTCTGACCCAGCACACCCAAGCATGGAGCCAAGAGGTCCCTCCCAGCCACTCTTACCGACACTGAATGCACCTGGGGAGGGGGGTTGGGGTGAGCTGGGGGTCCCAGCTCTGCTGCTGGCACAGGACCCCCGTCCTGGCCCTGTCTTCCCCTGGATGGGGGGTCTGACGCTGTGTGTCCCCCTCCCTCCTGTCTCCGCTTGGGAGCTGTCTCTGTCGTGAGTTTTTTGTTCTTTGTGCCCTTCCTCCTCCCTCCCCCCCACTTTTCATCGTGCTCATCAAGGCTGAGGGATGTGTTTTGGGAAGGGGGACAATGCCACCACCAAAAAGGACACGGGTGGCACAGCTGCCACAACCTTCTGGTGGCATCCCTGGGGACAGCGTCACCATCCTGCCACCCCAGGGCTGGACACAGTCCCTGGAGTGGGGCACATGCTGCTCTTGGCGTACATGGGAATGGGGCAGACCTGTCACTGTCCCACTGGCCACGTCTGTCCCCACAGGCTCTTCAAGGAGCAGAATGACAGCCTGGTGGACCATGTCCCCAAGGAGCGGGAGGCGCTGCTGGAGCGAGAATTCCAGCGGGTCACCATCTCTGGGGAGGAGAAATGTGGGGTGAGCCTCCCCCTGACCCCCCTGGAAACCAGGCAAGGGTCTCCAGGCTGCCAACCCCAGCTTGGGGGGTGGTTTTTTGTTTGGTGTCCCCTCTCCAGGTGCCCTTCACTGACCTGCTGGATGCAGCCAAGAGCGTGGTGAAGGCGTTGTTTGTGAGGGAGAAGTACATGGGGCTGTCCCTGCAGAGCTTCTGCAAGACCACGGCCCGGTACCTGCAGGAGCTCTCTGAGAAACCCCTGGAGACCCGAGGCTACGAGGAGGTGCCCGAGACCCCCGTGGCTGCTGGTGAGCACACTGTGAGAGGGTCTCAGTGCTGAGCTGGAGTGCTGCAGGAGCTTTTGGGGTGATGTTGGGTGTCTCCTGACTGCAGATGCCCCCGTGCACCCCCCATTTGCTGAGCAGCACCCCTATGAGATGTGGGATCCCAAGAACATGCCGGCAGACCTGGGCTTTGGGCTGAAGATGGTGGATGGTGTCGTGCACGTCTACACCAAGCAGGACATCACTGACAAGTGAGTTTTGTGAAGGGGAGGGTCCTACTAATTGGGGTGATGAGTTTTTTGGGGGGGCTGTGTGACTGCCATATGTGTCCCCCGCCAGGAGCACAGAGCTGGACCTGCCATACCCCGACCTGCAGGAGTTCATCGCTGACATGAATTTCCTCATGGCTTTGATCATCAATGGGCCCATGTAAGGGGAAGGGTCCCATGGGAGAGTCCCACCCTGGGGGGGGATCCCATGTTGGGGGTGTGACCTGACCCCCTGGACAGCCCCAAGGACGTGGCAGTGACTGGCACACAGTGCTGTGCAGCTCCCACATCCACCCTCACCTGTGTCCAAGAGTCTGTGCTCCCATATCTGTGGGGGCACCAGCCTTTTGGAGCTGGATGTTCTGCTTCCTCACCCCCAAACTGAGCTCCTCTTCCCTGTTTTGGGCAGCAAATCCTTCTGCTACCGCCGGCTGCAGTACTTGAGCAACAAGTTCCAGATGCATGTGCTGCTCAATGAGATGAAGGAGTTGGCGGCCCAGAAGAAGGTGCCTCACCGTGACTTCTACAACATCCGCAAGGTACCTGGGGATGCTGAGCTAGTCCCGGGTCCTGGGGGGGTTCCTGGCTGGACTGGGGAGCTCTTGGAGGGTCTCAGGGCTGAGCATCACCTCCCTGGTGCAGGTGGACACCCACATCCATGCCTCGTCCTGCATGAACCAGAAGCATCTCTTGCGCTTCATCAAGCGGGCGATGAAGAAGCACCTGGATGAAATTGTCCATGTGGAGAAGGGGAAGGAGCAGACGCTCAAGGAGGTGTTTGAGACGATGAACCTCACAGCCTACGACCTGAGCGTGGACACACTGGATGTCCATGCGGTAGGGGAGGCTCCCAAACCCTAGGGATGAGTAAACCCCATCCTCGGCTGGGCATGGGATCTTCTCCAGGGGTTTTCCCAGGGCATGGGGGGTTGGTGGGGGTTGGGGTGGGCGATGAGGACTCTCAGGTCACACCTGTCCCACGTTCAGGACCGCAACACCTTCCACCGCTTCGACAAGTTCAATGCCAAGTACAACCCCATCGGGGAGTCCATCCTGCGGGAGATCTTCATCAAGACGGACAACCGCGTCTCGGGGAAGTACTTTGCCCACATCATCAAGGTGGGCCACCTCCCCTCCTCGTGGTGGCGATACAACTCATGTCCCCTTCCTGGTGGCCAAGCAGTGACAGTTGTCACTTGTCCCTTCCCATCAGGAGGTGATGGCAGACCTGGAGGAGAGCAAGTACCAGAACGCGGAGCTGCGTCTGTCCATCTACGGGCGCTCGCGGGATGAGTGGGACAAGCTGGCCCGCTGGGCCGTCAGCCACCGCGTCCACTCCAACAACGTGCGCTGGCTCGTGCAGGTGCCCCGGCTCTTGTGAGTGAAGGGGGGACAGGAGCCCTCACTTGGGTTGGGGGGCTGAGGCCACCCCACTATTGGAATTAAATCCCAATATAGCTGGATGGAACGTGCCTGGGCTCGTCTGGCCCTTGCTGCGTGACCAAAGGCGGCAGCTGTGGTGGTTTCACCTCAGAGACAGCTTCGGCTGGCTGGATGCTGCAGCTGGGTGTTTGGGACAAGTCCAGGCAGGCAGGAGCTCAGGTTTACCTTTGGCGGAGAGGCTTCAAGGCAAGGTGAAGGAAAAGGAGTCAGGTTCTGCTCCAGGGTTTCGATCCAGGGCTTTATTCCTGGCCCACAGGCCTCTGAATCCAGCAACAGCTCCAACGGAACCACCGAACCCTGTGGTCCTTTTGCTGTTTCTTTCAACCCCAGGGAGAGTGGGAGGGAAGGGGTAGGGATCCCACCAACCAGGTAGGGGGGGAAATGACACCTGGATGGCCCAATGTCCCCCAGGGTTGAGAGGCATCTTTTGAACTTCACCAATCACACAACACCCAAGATTGACGGACAGCACTCAGCAAGGGGCAAGGGAGGGGAAGGGAGAGATTGTTGGCACACCTGGGGAAAGAACCAGGATGACTGAGACAGGCTGTTACCTCACACTGCAACACCCCACTGCTGGCTGGGGTGGGGTGGGGAGGGGGAAAGCCAGCTCTGAGTGGGGTCCATTCCCTGCAGTGACATATACCGGACGAAGAAGCAGCTGGCCAACTTCCAGGAGATGCTGGAGAATATCTTCCTGCCACTCTACGAGGCCACAATCCACCCTGCCCAGCACCCAGAGCTGCACCTCTTCCTGGAGCACGTGAGTGCTGAGTCCTGCTCCTGGGGATACCCCAACCCAAACCCAGCTGGAGCGAGGGGTGGCATCCCACCCTGGGGCTGTGTGTCCTGCAGGTGGATGGCTTTGACAGCGTGGATGATGAATCCAAGCCAGAGCATCACATCTTCAACCTGGATAGCCCTTTGCCAGGCAACTGGGTGGAGGAGGACAACCCACCCTACTCCTACTACCTGTACTACATGTATGCCAACATGACAGTGCTCAACCACCTCCGGCGGTAAGGACATGGCACATCCTCAATTCCCCCGTTACTGGCCTGGAACCCGTGCTCCTCAGGAGGTTCTGGGGAGGTCACAGGGTGATGCTGACAGTCAAACACCCCTTGCAGGAAGAGGGGCTTCCACACCTTCGTCCTGCGCCCGCACTGTGGTGAGGCCGGTCCCATCCACCACCTCGTGTCGGGGTTCATGGTCTCAGAGAACATCTCCCACGGGTTGTTGCTGCGCAAGGTGAGCGGGGACAGGGGTGCCTGGGGGGGCTGGGGGTGTGGTGGGAACCCCCCCTTACCCTGCTGTGCCCCACAGGCCCCTGTGCTGCAGTACCTGTACTACCTGGCCCAGATTGGCATTGCCATGTCCCCGCTGAGCAACAACAGCCTCTTCCTGAGCTACCACCGCAACCCCCTGCCCGAGTACCTCTCACGGGGGCTCATGGTCTCCCTCTCCACCGATGATCCCCTCCAGTTCCACTTCACCAAGGTGAGCATTTGGGGGGGGGCACAGCCAGTGACCCCCAGAGGGGCTGTGGGGTAGGCACGGGCTGGGTGATGGGATGAGGCCGGTAGTGGGGTGGGGCTGGTGGTGCAATGGGGCTGGTGGTGAGGTGGGGCCACTGGCAGCACTGATGGATTCTGGAGGGGGCTGATGGTGTAGAGGGGCTGGGAGGAGGTGGGGACCCCCGTCCTACCTGAGGGGTCTGTGTGATGAGAGCTGAGGGGTGTCTGTCCCCAGGAGCCGCTGATGGAGGAGTACAGCATCGCCACCCAGGTGTGGAAACTCAGCTCCTGCGACATGTGTGAGCTGGCCCGGAACAGCGTCCTCATGAGCGGCTTCTCCCACAAGGTGACGCCCATTCCCTCATTCCCAATTCTGCAGTTTGCCTATTCCTGATTCCCATTTGCCCCCATTTCCCCATTCCTCCATTAATTTGCCCAACCCCCTTCCCAATTCCCATTTGCCTCCATTCCCATCCCCAATGCCCACATTCCCCATTCCCATTCACACCCTGTTTCCCATTCCCACTCCCAATTCCCCCATTCCCCATTCCCATTCCCACTCCCAGTTCCCCCATTCCCAATTCCCATTCACACTCAGTTGCCCATTCCCCCATTCCTAATTCCCATTCACTCCCAGTTCCCCAATTCCCACTCCCAGTTCCTCCATTCCCAGTTCCCATTAACTCCAGTTGTCCATTCCCTTATTCCCAATTCCCATTCCTTCCCAGTTCCCCCGTTCCCAATTCCCATTCACTCCCAGTTCCCCCATTGCCATTTGCCCATTCCCATTCCTCCTCCCCATGCACTGGGAGCACTGGGGCAGCCCCGGGGCCGTGTCCCCCCTCCCCCAGGTGAAGAGTTACTGGCTGGGTCCCAACTACCTGAAGGAGGGTCCGGAGGGGAACGACATCCGCCGCACCAACGTGCCCGACATCCGCGTCAGCTACCGCTTCGAGACGCTGTGCCAGGAGCTGACCCTCATCACGCAGGCGGTGCAGAGCGCCGAGCTGGAGCCCATCCAGGAGGAGGACGTGCTCACCATCTCCCTGGGCACCCACTGACCCCCCAGATCCCCCCCGAGCCCCCCAGGGCTCCACCGCCGTCCCCCCGCCCGCTCCTGCCGCTGTCCCAGTGCCGCTGGCAGGGCGCGGCGTTTGTTGAGTCCTCTCCGTTTCATCTAGGTTGGGTCGTTTTATGGGTGGTTTTTTGTCTTTTTCTGTTGTTTTTAACTGGGGTCTCCTTGCTGGTTTGGCCCTGCTGGCACCAGGAGGTGACACCGGGGAGGGCACAGCCAGGGGGTCCTGGATTTACCTCCCAGTGACAAGTCGGGGTCCTGGCTGCTGCTGTGGTGGCAGTGGGGGGGTGCCAGCCCAGCCCCACCTAGGTCCTGATGCTCCTTAACCCTGGTGCCCTCTCAGCCTGCTCTTCCACCCCTTGGGGACAACCAAAGGAACCCAGAGCTGAGGTCTCTGCTGTCGCTGGGGACACAGTGACCCAGAGCACAGGGAGATGGTGCCCGGTGGGGGATGCTCCATCCTCATCACCACAGGGAGGAAGGCAACGGGTGGCATGGGGAATGTTCCATCCTGACCACCTCAGGGATGAAGGGAAGGGGGAGCAGGTGACACGTGTCCCTGTCCCCAGTGCTCCCAGGAGATGTTTGTTTGTGGCCCAGATCGGGCTGGACCAGGCTTCTCCCATCCCTGTGGGGCGCTGCCCCCTCTGTCCTGCAGTCTCCCATCCCAGTGCTGCTCATCTGCATCTGGAGCCGGCATTCCTGGGGAAACCCGATGGCGACTAGAAAAACAACAAAGTTTTGAGGAAGAAAACCTAACCGAGCATGAAAAATAAAAATATTTAAGTAAAAGGCTGGAGTTGAAGTGAAGGGAGGGAGGGAGCACAGCCCCAGAGGGAAACTGAGGCACAGAAGGGGGTTGTGTGTCCCCTCATGCCGCGGGTTTGGGGGTGCCCAAAGTGATGTGGGAGGGTCGGGGGGCGGATTCCGAGCGGCGGTGGCGGTGGCAGCGGCAGCGCTGGCGGGACGCCCGGGCACCGAGCCCGCAGCGCTGACGCCACGGGGAGGCGACAGGGGACAGGGGAGGGTCCTGTCCCGGTCCGTCCCAGTCCGTCCCAGTCCGTCCCGGTCCGTGTTCCCGCAGAGCCTCGGGCAGGTGTCACCATGGTGGTCACACTGGGCTACTGGGACATCCGTGGGGTGAGTGGCACTGGGGGGGGTGGTGGCAGGGACAGGGGGGACGGGGCTGGGGTGCGGCAGGGGGGTGCTGGGGGTCCCAGAGCGATGTGGGGGTCTCGGGGGTCCCGGGGTGTGGGGGAGAGGTCCGGGGGTCTCTGGGGTGCCAAAAGCGGGTGCTGTGCCCCCAGCTGGCCCACGCCATCCGCCTGCTGCTGGAGTACACGGACACCCCGTACCAGGAGCGCCAGTACCGCCCCGGCCCAGGTGAGGGGGGCAGGGGGGTGTGACCCCCACATCCCCCCGCCCCCAGCCCCTCATTCCTGCTCTGTCAAAGGAGGGAAATGCCCCCAGCTGGCAGCGTGTCCCGCACCCCCTCCTGCCAGCCTGGGGTTGTCACCTTTGTCCCCCCCCATGAAAGGACCTTGACCCCTCCCAGGGCCAACGTTCTCCCGTGTCTGTCCCGGGAGGGGTCAGAGGCTGTCCCGGGGCGGGGCGGGGGGGGCACCCCCAATGCCCGCATCCCCCAGTGCTGTGGGTGCCGTGAGTGGGACAGAGGGTCTGAGAGGCGTGGGGGACAACCCAATGCCCGCACCTCCCCATTGCTGTGGGTGTCACGAGTAGGGCAGAGGGTCTTGGGGGGGATACGGCGCCCCCAATGCCCCCATCCCCAATTGCTGTGGATGCCACGAGTGGGGCAGAGGTCTGGGGGAGGCCCCCCCCAATCTCTTTGCCCCCCCCAGCCCCTGACTATGACCCGAGCGACTGGACCAACGAGAAGGAGAAGCTGGGGCTCGACTTCCCCAACGTAGGTGATGGGGGGGTGGGTCTGGGGGGTTTGGTCTGGTCTCCCGAGCTGACCCCCACCCCCGGCACCCGCAGCTCCCGTACCTCATCGACGGCACCACCAAACTGACCCAGAGCAACGCCATCCTGCGCTACATCGCCCGCAAGCACAACATGTGTGAGTGGGGGCGTCCCGCACCCGGGGGGGCGGGTCCCGATCACTGGGGTTTGTAGGGGCGGGCTGTGAAAAACGCCAATTGCTTGTTTTTAAAAGGTTAAAAATGTAATGATAATATAATATAATATAATATAATATAATATAATATAATATAATATAATATAATATAATATAATATAATATAATATAATATAATATAATATAATATAATATAATATAATATAATATAATATAATATAATATAATATAATATAATATAATATAATATAATATAATATAATATAATATAATATAATATAATATAATATAATATTATATAATATAATATAATATAATATAATATAATATATATAATATAATATAATATAATATAATATAATGTTATATAATATAATGTTATATAATATAATATAATATAATATAATATAATATAATATTATATAATATAATATAATATAATATAATATAATGTTATATTATATAATATAATATAATATAATATAATATAATGTTATATAATATAATATAATATAATATAATATAATATAATGTTATATTATATAATATAATATAATATAATATAATATAATGTTATATAATATAATATAATATAATATAATATAATATTATATAATATAATATAATATAATATAATATAATGTTATATTATATTATATTATATTATATTATATTATATTATATTATATTATATTATATTATATTATATTATATTATATTATATTATATTATATTATATTATATTATATTATATTATATTATATTATATTATATTATATATAAAATAAATATTGCTGTTATTATAAAAATACAGTATAATCGGAGTAATAATAATTTGGACAATATGAGACAATAAAAACCAACATGGATGGTCCAGGTACTTTTTTCTGAGCAACATAAGCCCGGAAAAGGATGCACGTTAACAGAGGATTAACCCTTAAAAACAACAGCATGTTCATACATTTCATACATATGCATAATTTCCATTCAACACAGGATTGTGTCTGGTCAGTGTCAACTTCTTCCTCCTAATCCTGACAGCTCTTCAGGGCTGAGTGAGGCAGGAAGAAGTTTGTTTCTTCTGATAAGGGAGCAACAAATTCTTTTCTCTGAAAGATTTAGGTGTCCTGTGGCTGCTGTCTCAGTGCCAGTACTGTCACTGCTGGGCTGGACGTGGCACACACACGTGATCAGGGTCCAAGAAGACAAAAGTTTTCATTCTGCATGTTCTCTAGTTTATATACTCTTAACAAAGCGTGATCTTAAGTCATTATCTACATCACAATAACTTATTCTATTCATTGGTGCAAAGCAATTAACGTCAATATAATTGCCAAAAGTTTTACAGAAATTCAATAAGGCACGTATACACATCTACTTATGCACGTAGTCTAGCTTGCAAAAATTTTCATGTATCTTTTCTAATCAGTTCCCACGCTGATGGCCTTGTCTTCTTCCTTGCTATGGATACACTTTAAAATCATCAATTGTTCCTTCTATTAACTCAGCTTTGCTTGCAGGCCAGCTCTCAAGCCCCTCCATAAGTACCTCATTCCTTTCTTAAAAAAATATCTCACATACATGGTTTCTATTTTAATATTATGTTGTAACCTGAACTGTATTTAACACACTACTTAAAAAATTAATATAGCATAACTGTCTAACATAACACATAGAATATTCATTTTAATATTTGTGAAAAGCCAATCATAAAATGTGCATTTTTCACATGGGCTGACACCTCCTCACCCTGCAGGTGGTGAGACAGAGGAGGAGAAGCAGCGTGTGGACCTGCTGGAAAACCAGCTCATGGATTTGAGGATGAATTTCGCCCAGCTCTGCTACAGCCCTGACTTTGTGAGTGCCCCAGGGGGCTCACAGGGGGATGGATCCCCCCAAGCCCCCAGGGCTGTCCCCCTGTGGGGGTGTTTGAGGGTCCCCAGGACGAGGGAAGAGATGAGAATCTGACTCCATGTTTCAGAAGGCTGATTTATTATTTTATGATGTATATTATAGTAAAAGAAAATGCTATACTAAAACTACACTAAAGAAAGAGAAAGGATTTCATCAGAAGGCAAGAAAATAATGATAATAAAATCTTGTGACTGACCAGAGTCCCAACACAGCTGGGCCTGTGATTGGTCATCAAGCAGAAACAACCACATGAGACCAATCACAGATGCACCTGTTGCATCCCACAGCAGCAGATAATTATTGCTTACATTTCATTTCTGAGGCCTCTCAACTTCTCAGGAGAAAAGATCCTGGCAAAAGCATTTTCCATAAAATATGTCAGTGACATGCCCCCCTGTGTGGGACACTGAGCCACCCCTGGCACGGGGGCACATCCCTGGCCTGGCTGCACTGGGGGTGATGCCCCTGGGTTCTGGGGGCTCCGGGGGAGCAGCTCCCAACCTGTGCCCCCCTGCCCTGCAGGAGAAGCTGAAGCCGGCGTTCCTGGAGCAGCTGCCCAAGAAGCTGCAGGAGCTGTCGCGGTTCCTGGGCTCCCGGCCCTGGTTTGCAGGGCAGAAGGTTGGTGGGGGATGCTGGGGGGATTTGGGGAGCCCCTGCGGGGTCTGACCCCCAGCCCTCCCCCAGCTCACCTTCGTGGACTTTGTGGCCTACGATGTGCTGGACCAGCAGCGCATGTTCGTGCCCGAGTGCCCCGAGCTGCGGGGGAACCTGGCGCAGTTCCTGCAGCGCTTCGAGGTGAGCGGGGCCGGGACAGCCTGGGGCCACCGCCGTGTCCCTGCCCCGCCTCCGACCCTGACAATCGGTGTCACCATCCCCCACCCCGCTGTGCCCTCACCATCCCTGACAGTCATTGTCACGATCCCTGACACCTCAGTGCTGTGCCCTTGTCCCATCCCAAGCCCCGTCCTCAAATCCCTGGTGTTTTTGTCTCCATCCCATTCCTGTCACCCATGTGACCCCAGTGTCCCCATCCCTGTCCCCAACACCCTGATGTCCCTGTCCCCATCCCAGACACCCCAGTGTCCCCATCCCTGTCCCCAAACACCCTGGTGTCCCTGTCCCCATCCCAGATACCCCAATGTCCCCATCCCTGACCCCATGGTGTCCCCACCCTGTCCCAAACACCCCAGTGTCCCTGTCCCATCCCAGCCCTCCCAGTGTCTCCATCCCTGTCCCCTGGTGTTCCAGTCCCTGTCCCTGACATCCCCAGTGTCCTCATCACTGACATCCCAATCTCCCCGTCTCATTCCTGACAGTTCAGGGTCCATCTCTGTCCCCATCCCTGACCCACCTGTGCTCCTGTCCCTGTCCCAAACACCCTGGTGTCCCTGTTCATATCCCAGACATTGCAGTGACCCCATCCCTGATCCCTGGTGTCCCAATCCCCTGTCCCCAACACCCTGCTGTCCCTGTCCCCGTCCAAGACATCCCAATGTCCCAATCCCTGTCCCCAACACCCTGCTGTCCCTGTCCCTATCCCAGCCACCCCAGTGTCCCCACCCCTGTCCCCAACACCCGGTTGGGGGGTCCCCATCCCTGACCCCTGGTGTCCCTGTCCCCAACACTCTGGTGTCCCCACCCCTGTCCCCGTGGTGTGTCCCTGTCCCCACATGTCCCCATGTGTCCCCAGGCCCTGGACAAGGTCTCTGCCTACATGCGCTCAGGCGCTTCATGAAGACCCCGATTTTCTGGCGCACGGCCAAGTGGAGCAACACCAAAAGTGAGGGGCTGACCCCCTGCGCCCCCCAAATCACCCCAATAAACATTGGGGGCTCCCCTGTCTGTGCCATGTGGGGTGCCCTGAGGCTGCTGAGTTGCTGGGGGAGCTGGGGGAACCCCAAATTAGTGGGGTCACCCTGGGGGGGGTGTGGGACCCTCCTGGGTCTGGGATGGGGGGAGCCACTCCTGGGGGCATCCCCAGGATCAGGGGGATCCCCGTGGAGGCTGTGGGGAGCAAGGTGGGGTCCCCCATGCCCCCAGGATAGTGAGACCCCCCTGCAGCTGAGGGGGGGATTGAAAGGGGGGACCCCAATGAAGCTTGAGGTGGGGGTCACAGAGGGACCCATGGCCCCCAGAACAAGGGGGTTCCCATGGAGTTTGGGGGGTTGCAAATTTCCCCAAGGAAAAGGGGGAACCCTAAAGGGATTCAAAGGGGCTGCAGAGGAATTTAAAGAAATTTATCGGAATTTAAGGGGCTGCAGAACAAGGGGACCCCATGGAGTTTGGGGAGGGGTGGCAGTGCCCCCAGAATAAAGTGGTGCCATGGGGATGGGGTGTGCCACAGAACCCCTCGGATAAGGGGGACCCCCATAGAACTTGGGGTGGTCACAGACACCCCAGAATAAGGGGGACCCCCTGGAGTTCGGGGTGCTCACATAACCCTCCAGACAAGGGGGTTCCCATGGCCATGGGAGGGTCGCAGAACTCCCGGGATTTGGGGAACCCCACGGGGTTTGGAGTCCCCGGGGATAAGGGGGGTCCGTGCGGGCGGGGGGGAGGCACAGAACCCTCTGCTAAGGGGGACCCCGCGGAGCTTGGGGGGCCGCAGAGCCCCGGGATAAGGGGGAACCCCGGGATAAGGGGGAACCCCGGGATAAGGGGAAGTTCCGGGATAAGAGGGAACCCCGGGATAAGGGGTTGTGCGGGCGGGGGAGGCACAGAACCCTCTGCTAATGGGGACCCCGCGGACCTTGGAGGGGTGCAGAGCCTCGCGTTAAGGGGGGGACCCCCGGGATCGAGGGGATCTCCGGGACAAGGAAAGTCCCGGAACAAGAGGAATCCTGGGACAAGGGGACGCCTGGGTTGAGGCACACCCAGGGACAAGGGGAATCCTGGATAAGGGGTTCCGTGCCTGGGGGGAAGGCAGAACCCTCAAAGGGGCCCCCAGGGCTTGGGGGGGCCGCAGAGCCTCGGGATAAGGGGGATCCCCGGGATAAGGGGGACCCCGAGATAAGGGGGAACCCCCGGGATAAGGGGGGATACGGGGGAACCCCGGGATGAGAGGGACCCCCGGGATAAGGGGGAATCCTGGGATAAGGGGGATCCGATAAGGGGGAATCCCGGGATAAGGGGGACCCCCGAGAGGAGGGGGAATCCTGGGATAAGAGGGATCCGATAAGGGGGACCCCCGGGATAACAGGGAATCCCGGGATAAGGGGGACCCCCGAGATAAGGGGGAATCCCGGGATAAGGGGGAACCCCGGGATAAGGGGGATCCGATAAGGGGGAATCCCGGGATAAGGGGGACCCCCGGGATAAGGGAGAATCCTGGGATAAGGGGGATCCGATAAGGGGGAACCCCGGGATAAGAGGGATCCGATAAGGCGGACCCCCGGGATAAGGGAGAATCCCGGGATAAGGGGGATCCGATAAGGGGGACCCCCGAGATAAGGGGGAATCCTGGGATAAGGGGGAACCCCGGGATAAGGGGGATCCGATAAGGGGGACCCCCCGCGGAGTCCGGTCCCGTTAAGCCCCGCCCCAAGCCCCGCCCCGAATCCCCGCCCCCAGGCGGGCGGGGCCGTGTCGCGGGGCGGGCGGGGCAGCGATCGCGCGGCCATGGCGGTGTTGGGGTACTGGGACATCCGCGGGGTGAGTGGGGAGCCGCCAGCCCCGGGGGCACCCCCGGGACAGCCCCGCGCGGGGCAGGGGCTGCGTGCGCCCCAAAGGCGGGCCGGGGGTGCCCCTGCGCTTTTTGGGGGATTTAAGGGGTTTTGGGGGTTTCAGGGGTCCCTTTGGTCTTTCGGGGGTGTTCAGGGGTTTTGTGGGGTCCCTGCTGGTTTTGGGGGTGGGGCTGTGGCGGTTCCGCTGCACTCAGGTGGGGGGTGGGGGGGCTGTGGGGTTCCTTTCGGGGTCCCTTTTGGGGTTCCTTTGGCTTGGGGGGGGCTCTGGGGTTCCCCAGGCTTTCAGGGGCAGCCAGGGGTCTGTGGGGGTCCCACTGATCTTGTGGGGGGCTGCAGGGAGGTCCCTATGGGGTTGTGGGTGGTCTTCGGGGTCTCCCTGGCTTCTGGGAGTTTGTGGGGGTTTGGGGGTCTCCTGTGCCTTTTGGGCAGTTGTGGGGGTCCCCTGGGTTTTGGGGGAGCTGGCTGCTGGCCCTCCCCTGCCCTCATTAGCACATTCCTAATGAGCTCTAATGAGGCCCACTCATTTAGCCTGGGGCTTGGGGGCTGCACTGAGTCCGTGGGGGTTCCTCTGGTGTTTTGGGGGATCTTGGGCTGCCCTCCTAACCTTGGGAAGAGCTGTGGGAGCCCCTCTGGTCTTTGGGGGTCTGGGTGGACCCTCAGGTGTTTTGGGGAAGCTGTGGGAGGTCTCCTTGATCTTTTGGGGTCGGTCTGGGATGAATTGTGGGGTCCTCCTGCAATTGGGGGTGGGAGGGTGTTGATTTTGGGGGAGTCCCCTTGTGCAGGGGGTGCTGACTGGGGGTGCTGGGAATGGGTGCAGTTTGCCCTGCCCTGTGCCTCAGTCTCCCCGTGTGTGAGCCAGTTGCAGGCTCACGTTTGGGGGGTGTTTTTGGGGTGTGTCACCAATCCCCATCCCCAGCTTGCCCACGCCATCTGCCTGCTCCTGGAGTACACAGAGACACCCTATGAGGACAAACTGTACAGCTGTGGGGAAGGTGAGGGGGATCAGGGGGTCCCCACAGCACCCTCAGCCTCTTTTGGGGTGGACACAACATCCCCCAACCCTTCTTCCCTTGCAGCTCCCGACTACGATAAGAGCCAATGGATCAACGAGAAGGAGAAGCTGGGGCTGGACTTCCCCAACGTAGGTGTCAGGGGCTGGGGGGGGTGGGGCTGGGGGTGTCTCATTGTCCTGGTGTCCCCATGTCCCTCTGTCCCCTCCAGCTGCCCTACTTCATCAATGGCCCCACCAAACTGACCCAGAGCAACGCCATCCTGCGCCACATCGCCCGCAAGCACAACATGTGTGAGTGGGGGGGAGGGGGGTGGGAGGAGAATGGGAGTTGGGGTTGGAGTTGGGGTTGGAGTGGGGCTGGAGTTGGATTAAATTTAGGGTTGGAGGGGGCTTGGAGTGGGGTTGGAGTAGGATTAAACCTGGGATTGGAGTAGAGCTGGAGTGTGATTTGAGTTAGGCTGGAGTGGGCTTGGAGTTGGGCTTGGGGTGGGATTAAAGCTGGGATTGGAGTTGGGTTTGGAGTGGGGCTGGAGTTGGAGTGGGCTTGGAGTTGGGATGGGAGTGGGGCTGGAGTGGGGTTGGAGTGGGATTAAAGCTGGGATTGGAGTTGGGTTTGGAGTGGGGCTGGAGTTGGATTAAATTTGGGTTTGGAGTGGGTTTGGAGTTGGGATTGGAGTTAGATTAGGGTTTACTTGGGTTGGGGTTTGAGTTGGATTGAAGTTGGGGTTGGAGTAGGGTTGGAATTGGGTTGAGGTTGAAATAGGGTTAGTCTTAGGGTTGGGTTGGGAGCTGGAATTGGAGTAGGGCTGGGGATGGGATTGGAGTAGGTTTGGAATTGAATTGGGGTTTAGTTGGGCTTGGTTTGGGGTGCAGGTTTTTGTTGAGTCGTTTGTTGAGTCCTCTCCCTTTCCCTCCTCTCCCCGTTATATGTCAGTCACCCTGGTCCCCATAACAACCAATGTATCCAATGTAACCCTTCCCCGGTTACCCCAGCAACCCAATGTAGCCTTTCCTCAACTCCAGCCCCGGGCCCTGCCAGTGACTCTCTGCCCCCACCATTTTATCCAGAAACTTCTCTCCAGGGCTTGGAGTGATTGGCTTAGAGACCGGGGCCCCGCCTTTAAGTTGTATCCATTGGTCTTCCCTGTATGTCAATCCTATGTATCCCACTCCCCCTGGATTCCCATTTGTCCCTTGGCTGGTTCCACCCCTACCTCCCACTCCCTTTATAAGCTCATGTTGACGGTCCCCAGCTGTCTTTGTTTGGTGGCTCCGCTGGACTCCCTTAAAGCCTGGACTTGCCCCAAACAGAGAACGCTCTTTCCATTCCTGTTCGCCACAGCCTGCACTCGGTCTCATCCGCACCTGGCAACGCCTTCAGCTATCAGGCTGGGCGACTGCCTGAGGCGCTGTCCTGGAGCCCGGCTATCGGGACAAGTGCCCCAGTACTGCTAATGATTGCTGGCCAGCTAGCCTGGGCGAATCTCATTAAGGCCGTACCGCTGCACGTTTCATCTTGGTTTGGTAGTTTTATGGGTGGTTTTTTGTCTTTTTCTGTTGTTTTTAACTGGGGTCTCCTTGCTGGTTTGGCCCTGCTGGCACCAGGAGGTGACACCGGGGAAGGCACAGCCAGGGGGTCCTGGATTTACCTCCCAGTGACAAGTCGGGGTCCTGGCTGCTGCTGTGGTGGCAGTGGGGGGGTGCCAGCCCAGCCCCACCTGGGTCCTGATGCTCCTTAACCCTGGTGCCCTCTCAGCCTGCTCTTCCACCCCGTGGGGACAACCAAAGGAACCCAGAGCTGAGGTCTCTGCTGTCGCTGGGGACACAGTGACCCAGAGCACAGGGAGATGGTGCCCGGTGGGGGATGCTCCATCCTCATCACCACAGGGAGGAAGGCAACGGGTGGCATGGGGAATGTTCCATCCTCACCACCTCAGGGATGAAGGGAAGGGGGAGCAGGTGACACGTGTCCCTGTCCCCAGCGCTCCCAGGAGATGTTTGTTTGTGGCCCAGATCGGGCTGGACCAGGCTTCTCCCATCCCTGTGGGGCACTGCCCCCTCTGTCCTGCAGTCTCCCATCCCAGTGCTGCTCATCTGCATCTGGAGCCGGCATTCCTGGGAAAACCCGATGGCGACTCGAAAAACAACAAAGTTTTGAGGAAGAAAACCTAACCGAGCATGAAAAATAAAAATATTTAAGTAAAAGGCTGGAGTTGAAGTGAAGGGAGGGAGGGAGCACAGCCCCAGAGGGAAACTGAGGCACAGAAGGGGGTTGTGTGTCCCCTCATGCGGCGGGTTTGGGGGTGCCCAGGGTGATGTGGGAGGGTCGGGGGGCGGATTCCGAGCGGCGGTGGCGGTGGCAGAAGGCAGCGCCTGCGGGACGCCCGGGCACCGAGCCCGCAGCGCTGACGCCACGGGGAGGGGACAGGGGAGGGTCCTGTCCCGGTCCGTCCCAGTCCGTCCCGGTCCGTGTTCCCGCAGAGCCTCGGGCAGGTGTCACCATGGTGGTCACACTGGGCTACTGGGACATCCGTGGGGTGAGTGGCACCGAGGGGGGGCAGTGGCAGGCTGGGGACGGGGGTGGGCACGGCTGTGGGGTGCTGGGGGTCCCAGAGCGATGTGGGGGTTTCGGGGGTCCCGGGGTGTGGGGGGAGAGGTCCGGGGGCCTCTGGGGTGCCAAAAGCGGGTGCTGTGCCCCCAGCTGGCCCACGCCATCCGCCTGCTGCTGGAGTACACGGACACCCCGTACCAGGAGCGCCAGTACCGCCCCGGCCCAGGTGAGGGGGGCAGGGGGGTGTGACCCCCACATCCCCCCGCCCCCAGCCCCCGCGATCCTGCTGTGTCAGAAAGGGGGGGACGCCCCCAGCTGGCAGCGTGTCCCGCACCCCCTCCTGCCAGCCTGGGGTTGTCGCCTTTGTCCCCCCCCATGAAAGGACCTTGACCCCTCTCAGGGCCAACGTTCCCCCGTGTCTGTCCCGGGAGGGGTCAGAGGCTGTCCTGGGGGGGGCACGCCCAATACCCCCAATGCCCCCATCCCCCCAGTGGTGTGGGTGCCAAGAGTGGGGCAGAGGGTCTTGGGAGGGACACGGCGCCCCCAATGCCCCCATCCCCAATTGCTGTGGATGCCACGAGTGGGGCAGAGGGTCTGGGGGAGGCCCCCCCCCCCAATCTCTTTGCCCCCCCCAGCCCCCGACTATGACTGGAGCGAGTGGACCAACGAGAAGGAGAAGCTGGGGCTCGACTTCCCCAACGTAGGTGATGGGGGACTGGGTGTGGAGGGGTTTGGTCTGGTCTCCCGAACTGACCCCCACCCCCGGCACCCGCAGCTCCCGTACCTCATCGACGGCACCACCAAACTGACCCAGAGCAACGCCATCCTGCGCTACACCGCCCCTGCAAGCACAACATGTGTGAGTGGGGCGTCCTGCACCGGGGCGGGTCCCGATCACTGGGGGTTTGTAGGGGGGCGGGCTGTTTTTAAAAGGTTAAAAACGCCAATTAATTGTTTTTTAAAGGTTAAAAGTGTAAATATAATATAATATAATATAATATAAATATAATATAATATAATATAATATAATATAATATAATATAATATAATATAATATAATATAATATAATATAATATAATATAATATAATCGTATATTTAATATATTATATAATATAATATATATTATATATTATATTTTATATATTATATATTATAGAAATATATTATATAATTAATATAAATATAAATATAACATAACATAACATAACATAACATAACATAACATAACATAACATAACATAACATAACATAACATAACATAACATAACATATATTATATTATATTATATTATATTATATTATATTATATTTATAATAAATATTGCTGTTATTATAAAAATAGCAGTATAATTGGAGTAATAGTAATTTGGACAATATGAGACAATAAAAACCAACATGGATGGTCCAGGTACTTTTTTCTGAGCAACATAAGCCCGGAAAAGGATGCACGTTAACAGAGGATTAACCCTTAAAAACAACAGCATGTTCATACATTTCATACATGATGCATAATTTCCATTCAACACAGGATTGTGTCTGGTCAGTGTCAACTTCTTCCTCCTAATCCTGACAGCGTGTTCAGGGCTGAGCGAGGCAGGAAGAAGTTTGTTTCTTCTGATAAGGGAGCAACAAATTCTTTTTCTCTGAAAGATTTTGGTGTCCTGTGGCTGCTGTCTCAGTGCCAGTCCTGTCACTGCTGGGCTGGACGTGACACACACACGTGATCAGGGTCCAAGAAGACAAAAGTTTTCATTCTGCATGTTCTCTAGTTTATATACTCTTAACAAAGCGTGATCTTAAGTCATTATCTACATCACAATAACTTATTCTATTCATTGGTGCAAAGCAATTAACGTCAATATAATTGCCAAAAGTTTTACAGAAATTCAATAAGGCACGTATACACATCTACTTAGGCATGTAGTCCAGTTTACAAAATTTTCATGTATCTTTTCTAATCAGTTCCCACGCTGATGGCCTTGTCTTCTTCCTTGCTATGGATACACTTTAAAATCATCAATTGTTCCTTCTATTAACTCAGCTTTGCTTGCAGGCCAGCTCTCAAGCCCCTCCATAAGTACCTCATTCCTTTCTTAAAAAAATATCTCACATACATGGTTTCTATTTTAATATTATGTTGTAACCTGAACTGTATTTAACACACTACTTAAAAAATTAATACAGCATAACTTTCTAACACAACGCATATAATATTCATTTTAATATTTGTGAAAAGCCAATCATAAAATGTGCATTTTTCACATGGGCTGACACCTCCTCACCCTGCAGGTGGTGAGACAGAGGAGGAGAAGCAGCGTGTGGATGTGCTGGAAAACCAGCTCATGGATTTGAGGATGAATTTCGCCCAGCTCTGCTACAGCCCTGACTTTGTGAGTGCCCCTGGGGGTCACAGGGGGATGGATCCCCCCAAGCCCCCAGGGCTGTCCCCCTGTGGGGGTGTGTGAGGGTCCCCAGGACGAGGGAAGAGATGAGAATCTGACTCCATGTTTCAGAAGGCTGATTTATTATTTTATGATATATATTATGTTAAAAGAAAATGCTATACTACATTAAAGTAGTACTATAACTACACTAAAGTGTACTACTATAACTACACTAAAGAAAGGATTTCATCAGAAGGCAAGAAAACAATGATAATAAAATCTTGTGACTGACCAGAGTCCCAACACAGCTGGGCCTGTGATTGGCCATTAATTAGAAACAACCCCATGAGACCAATCACAGATGCACCTGTTGCATCCCACAGCAGCAGATAACCAATGCTTACATTTTGTTTCTGAGGCCTCTCAGCTTCTCAGGAGAAAAGATCCTGGCAAAAGGATTTTCCATAAAATATGTCAGTGACATGCCCCCTTTGTGGGACACTGAGCCACCCCTGGCACGGGGGCACATCCCTGGCCTGGCTGCACTGGGGGTGATGCCCCTGGGTTCTGGGGGCTCCGGGGGAGCAGCTCCCAGCCTGTGCCCCCCTGCCCTGCAGGAGAAGCTGAAGCCGGCGTTCCTAGAGCAGCTGCCCAAGAAGCTGCAGGAGCTGTCGCGGTTCCTGGGCTCCCGGCCCTGGTTTGCAGGGCAGAAGGTTGGTGGGGGATGCTGGGGGGGTTTGGGGAGCCCCTGTGGGGTCTGACCCCCCCTGGCCCTCCCCCAGCTCACCTTCGTGGACTTTGTGGCTTACGATGTGCTGGACCGGCTCCACATGTTCGTGCCCGAGTGCCCCGAGCTGCAGGGGAACCTGGCGCAGTTCCTGCAGCGCTTCGAGGTGAGCGGGGCCGGGACAGCCTGGGGCCCCCACCGTGTCCCTGCCCCGCCTCCGACCCTGACAATCGGTGTCACCATCCCCCACCCCGCTGTGCCCTCACCAACCCTGACGGTCATTGTCACGATCCCTGACACCTCAGTGCTGTGCCCTTGTCCCATCCCAAGCCCCGTCCTCAAATCCCTGGTGTTTTTGTCTCCATCCCATTCCTGTCACCCATGTGACCCCAGTGTCCCCATCCCTGTCCCCAACACCCCGGTGTCCCTGTGCCCCTCCCAGACACCCCAGTGTCCCCATCCCTGTCCTCAAACACCCTGGTGTCCCTGTCCCTATCCCAGATACCCCAATGTCCCCATCCCTGACCCCATGGTGTCCCCACCCCTGTCCCAAACACCCCAGTGTCCCTGTCCCATCCCAGCCCTCCCAGTGTCTCCATCCCTGTCCCCTGGTGTTCCAGTCCCTGTCCCTGACACTCCAGTGTCCTCATCACTGACATCCCAATCTCCCCGTCTCATTCCTGACAGTTCAGGGTCCATCTCTGTCCCCATCCCTGACCCACCGGTGCTCCTGTCCCTGTCCCAAACACCCTGGTGTCCCTGTTCATATCCCAGACATCGCAGTGACCCCATCCCTGATCCCTGGTGTCCCAATCCCTGTCCCCAACACCCTGCTGTCCCTGTCCCCGTCCAAGACATCCCAATGTCCCAATCCCTGTCCCCAACACCCTGCTGTCCCTGTCCCTATCCCAGCCACCCCAGTGTCCCCACCCCTGTCCCCAACACCCCGGTTGGGGGGAGTCCCCATCCCTGACCCCTGGTGTCCCTGTCCCCAACACTCTGGTGTCCCCACCCCTGTCCCCGTGGTGTGTCCCTGTGCCCACATGTCCCCATGTGTCCCCCAGGCCCTGGACAAGGTCTCTGCCTACATGCGCTCAGGGCGCTTCATGAAGACCCCGATTTTCTGGCGCACGGCCAAGTGGAGCAACACCAAGAAGTGAGGGGCTGACCCCCCCTGCGCCCCCAAATCACCCCAATAAACATTGGGGGGCTCCCCCTTGTCTGTGCCATGTGGGGTGCCCTGAGCTGCTGAGTTGCTGCGGGGGGAGCTGGGGAACCCCAAATTAGTGGGGTCACCCCTGGGGGTGTGGGACCCTCCTGGGTCTGGGATGGGGGGAGCCACTCCTGGGGGCATCCCCAGGATCAGGGGGATCCCCGTGGAGGCTGTGGGGAGCAAGGTGGGGTCCCCATGCCCCCCCAGGATAGTGAGACCCCCCTGCAGCTGAGGGGGGGATTGAAAGGGGGGACCCCAATGAAGCTTGAGGTGGGGGTCACAGAGGGACCCATGGCCCCCAGAACAAGGGGGTTCCCATGGAGTTTGGGGGGTTGCAAATTTCCCCAAGGAAAAGGGGGAACCCTAAAGGGATTCAAAGGGGCTGCAGAGGAATTTAAAGAAATTTATCGGAATTTAAGGGGCTGCAGAACAAGGGGACCCCATGGAGTTTGTCGGGTGGCAGTGCCCCCAGAATAAAGTGGTGCCATGGGGATGGGGTGTGCCACAGAACCCCTCGGATAAGGGGGACCCCCATAGAACTTGGGGTGGTCACAGACACCCCAGAATAAGGGGACCCCTGGAGTTCAGGGGGTGCTCAGACAGGGGGTTAATGGCCCTCCAGACCAGGGGGTTCCCATGGCCAGGGGGGTCCGGGGAGGGTCTAAGGGGCAGAACTCCCGGGATTTGGGGAACCCCACGGGGTTTGGAGTCCCCGGGGATAAGGGGGGTCCGTGCGGGCGGGGGGGAGGCACAGAACCCTCTGCTAATGGGGACCCCGCGGACCTTGGAGGGGTGCAGAGCCTCGCGTTAAGGGGGACCCCCGGGATCGGGGGGATCTCCGGGACAAGGGAAAGTCCCGGAATAAGAGGGAATCCCGGGATAAGGGGGACGCCTGGGTTAAGGGGCACCCCCGGGATAAGGGGGAATCCCGGGATAAGGGGGTTCCGTGCCTGCGGGGGAAGGCACAGAACCCTCTGCTAAGGGGGACCCCGCGGTGCTTGGGGGCCGCAGAGCCTCGGGATAAGGGGCAGGAGAGGGGGGGACCCCGATAAGGGGGACCCCGGGAGAGGGGAGGGGGGGAACCCGGGATAAGAGGACCCCGATAAGGGGACCCCTGGGATAAGGGGAATCCAGGATAAGGAGGACCCCGGGATAAGAGGGATCCGATAAGGGGGACCCCCGGGATAAGGGGGAATCCCGGGATAAGGAGGACCCCCGAGATAAGGGGGATCCGATAAGGGGGACCCCCGGGATAAGGGAGAATCCCGGGATAAGGGGGATCCGATAAGGGGGACCCCCGGGATAAGGGGGAATCCCGGGATAAGGGGGATCCGATAAGGGGGACCCCCGGGATAAGGGGGAATCCGGGGATAAGGGGGATCCGATAAGGGGGAACCCCGGGATAAGAGGGATCCGATAAGGGGGACCCCCGGGATAAGGGAGAATCCCGGGATAAGGGGGATCCGATAAGGGGGACCCCCGAGATAAGGGGGAATCCTGGGATAAGGGGGAACCCCGGGATAAGGGGGATCCGATAAGGGGGACCCCCCGCGGAGTCCGGTGCCGTTAAGCCCCGCCCCAAGCCCCGCCCCGAACCCCCGCCCCCAGGCGGGCGGGGCCGTGTCGCGGGGCGGGCGGGGCAGCGATCGCGCGGCCATGGCGGTGTTGGGGTACTGGGACATCCGCGGGGTGAGTGGGGAGCCGCCAGCCCCGGGGGCACCCCCGGGACAGCCCCGCGCGGGGCAGGGGCTGCGTGCGCCCCAAAGGCGGGCCGGGGGTGCCCCTGCGCTTTTTGGGGGGGATTTAAGGGGTTTTTGGGGGGGTTTCGGGGGGTCCCTTTGGTCTTTCGGGGGTGTTCAGGGGGGTTTGTGGGGTCCCTGCTGGTTTTGGGGGGTGGGGGCTGTGGCGGTTCCGCTGCACTCGGGTGGGGGTGTGGGGGGGGCTGTGGGGTTCCTTTCGGGGTCCCTTTTGGGGTTCCCTTTTGGCTTGGGGGGGGCTCTGGGGTTCCCTCTGCGCTTTCAGGGGGCAGCCAGGGGTCTGTGGGGGGTCCCACTGATCTTGTGGGGGCTGCGGGAGGTCCCTATGGGGTTGTGGGTGGTCTTCGGGGGTCTCCCCCGGCTTCTGGGAGTTTGTGGGGGGGTTTCGGGGGTCTCCTGTGCCTTTTGGGCAGTTGTGGGGTCCCCGGGTGTTTTGGGGGAGCCGGCTCTGGCCCCTCCCCCCCGCTCCTCATTAGCACATTCCTAATGAGCTCTAATGAGGCCCACTCATTTAGTCTTGGGGGGGAGCCTTGGGGGCTGCACTGAGTCCTTGGGGGTTCCCTCTGGTGTTTTGGGGGGTCTTGGGCTGCCCTCCTAACCTTGGGAAGAACTGTGGGAGCCCCTCTGGTCTTGGGGGGGTCTTGGGGGACCCTCAGGTTTTAGGGAAGCTCTGAGAGGTCTCCTTGATCTTTTGGGGTTGGTCTGGGATGAATTATGGGTTCCTCCTGCACTTGGGGGTGGGAGGGTGTTGATTTTGGGGGGGTCCCGGGAATGGGTGCAGTTTGCCCTGCCCTGTGCCTCAGTCTCCCTGTGTGTGAGCCAGTTGCAGGCTCACGTTTGGGGGGTGTTTTTGGGGTGTGTCACCAATCCCCATCCCCAGCTTGCCCACGCCATCCGCCTGCTCCTGGAGTACACAGAGACACCCTATGAGGACAAACTGTACAGCTGTGGGGAAGGTGAGGGGGATCAGGGGGTCCCCACAGCACCCTCAGCCTCTTTTGGAGTTTTTGGGGTGGACACAACATCCCCCAACCCGTCTTCCCTTGCAGCTCCTGACTACGATAAGAGCCAATGGATCAACGAGAAGGAGAAGCTGGGGCTGGACTTCCCCAACGTAGGTGTCAGGGGCTGGGGGGGCTGGGTCAGGGGGTGTCTCGTTGTCCCGGTGTCCCCATGTCCCTCTGTCCCCTCCAGCTGCCCTACTTCATCGATGGCCCCACCAAACTGACCCAGAGCAACGCCATCCTGCGCCACATCGCCCGCAAGCACAACATGTGTGAGTGGGGGGGAGGGGGGTGGGAGGGGTGTGGAAGGGATGGGAATGGGATTGGAGTGGGGGTTGGAGTGGGATTTAAACTCGGATTGGAGCGGGCTTGGATTTGGGATTGGAATGGGGGTCGGAGTAGGGTGGGAGTGGGATTAAACCTGGGGTTGGAGTGGAGCTGCAGTGTGATTGGAGTCAGGCTGGAGTGGGCTTGGGGTAGGATTAAAGCTGTGATTGGAGTGGCATGGGAGTGGAGCTGGAGTCGGGGTTGGAGTGGGATTAAAGCTGGGATTGGAGTGGGGCTGGATTTGGATTAAATTTGGGATTGGAGGAGGTTTGGAGTTAGGGTTGGAGTGGGCTTGGATTTGGGATTGGAGTAGGGGTTGGAGTGGGATTAAAGTTGGGGTTGGAGTGGGGCTGGATTTGGATTAAATTTGGGATTGGAGGGGGTTTGGAGTTAGGGTTGGAGTGGGCTTGGATTTGGGATTGGAGTGGGATTGGAGTTAGGGCTGGAGTTGGATTAAAGCTGGGGTTGGAGTGGGTTTGGAGTTAGTTTAGGGTTCGGTTGGATCGGGGTTGGAGTAGGGTCAGTCTTAGGGTTGGGTTGGGAGCTGGAATTGGAGTAGGGCTGGGGATGGGATTGGAGTAGGGTTGGAATTGAATTTGGGTTCAGTTGGGCTTGGTTTGGGGTTGGAGCTGGATTGGGGTGCAGGATGGATTGGGGGTGAGCAGGGGGCTGGATCTTAAAGGGACCCACAGGCAGGAGCAGGGCTGGGGTCAGGGAGGGTTTGGGCCCCCAGTGCTGACCCCCCTGTGCAGGTGGTGAGACAGAGGAGGAGATCCTGCGTGTGGACATGCTGGAGAACCAGATCATGGATTTCCGCATGAGCCTTGTCATGGTCTGCTACAACCCTGACTTTGTGAGTGTCCTGCAGGCTGGTGGACCCTGTGCCAGCACTGGGGACCCCACATTGGGAGGGTGCTCCCCAGGGTGGCAGGCTGGGGCTGCCCATCCTCACCCTTTCCTTCCCCCCTCCCTCAGGAGAAGCTCAAGCCGGGCTACCTGGAGCAGCTCCCGGGGAAGCTGAAGCTCTTCTCCAACTTCCTGGGGGACAGAAAGTGGTTTGCAGGGGACAAGGTACTGCCAGGGCTCCCGAGGGGGCTGAGGGGCTGGGGAGGGGGTTTGTCCTCACTGTGTCCCCCCCCATGTCCCCAGCTGACCTTCGTGGACTTCCTCATGTTCGACGTGCTGGATCAGAACCGCATCTTTGAGCCCAAGTGCCTGGAGCCCTTCAAGAACCTCAAGGACTTTGTGGAGCGCTTTGGGGTGAGCAGGGGCACCCCGAGGTCACCCCTGGGTGGGGCTGCCGGGGTGGGGGCACCCCTGACCCTCTGTGTGCATCCCCAGGCTCTGGAGAAGGTGGCTGCCTACTTGAAGTCCAGCCGTTTCCAGAAGATGCCCATCAACAACAAGATGGCCAAGTGGGGCAACAAGAAGTTGTAGGAGCTCAGCACGGGGCTCAGAGGGTGAGGGGACTCCTAACCCAGCCCCTCCAGCACCCTGCACCCTTGGGAGGGGGGGACAGCACCACTGGCATGACGCCCCCCAAGGCAATAAATCATTTTTAGATGTGGCACCCTGAGCCCCCACCGGCCTTGTGGTGTTGGGGGGGCACTGAGGTGACCCCCACCTGTGGTTGGGGGTTGGTGGGTGTGGGGTGAGGGGGGTCCCTGCCCCATGGGGCCCAGTCCCAGCGTGGCTGGGTTGGTTTGGGGCAGGAGCTCAGCCCGGTGCTGTTCCCAGGGCCCTCCCTCGTGCCCTGGGAAAGGGAAAGGGAAAAGAGCCCCGAGCCTCCCTTTTTGCCCGCCCCCGCTCCTCATTAGCACATTCCTAATGAGCTCTAATGAGGCAGCCCTGACAAAGCCCGGGGGGAGGGAGCCTTGGTGCCCTGCCACCCGCCCAGGGTGCTGAGCGGGGTGGGCTGGGGACAGCCCTGTCCCCCGGGGCCCCTCGCTGCCATCGGCTCGCCAGGATGGGCACCAGGGATGTGCCTTGGGGCTGCGGGGGGGTGAAATGCTGGGTCCCTCTCCCTGCCCTTGTCCTTCTCCCTGCCCTGTCCCTATTCCCCTTGTCCCCCTCCCTGCCCTGTCCCTCTTCCCCTCTTCCCCTTGTCCCTCTCCCTGCCCCCGGGGTGCCCCCCAGACTCTGCACACCCCACTGTTGTCACTTTTATTTTCCACATCAGTCGCTTTACATTTTGGTCCCTTCACAGCGCCCGAGCCCGCCGAGGGGGGGTGCCTGCCCCCCTCCTGCCTTTGGGGGGGCCGTTCTCTGCCTTGGGGGGGCCAGGCGGGATGTGGGGGTGGGTTCGCCCCCAGGTGCAGCCATTCCCAGGGGGCTCCATCCGGGGCGGGGACAGGATGGGGACATCGGCGCGGCCTCGGGGGCTCAGTCCCTGGGACCGATCTGCGGAGAAGGGGATGGGATGGGATGGGATGGGAGGAGTGGGGAGGGGAGGGGGCGTGGGGATGAGGGTCCCTCCCCGGGATCGGGCTGGGGATGGGTGGGGTCCCTCAGCCCCAGGAGTGAGGGGTGGGATCCCTCACCTCAGGGACACCCCAGGGATGGGGCCGGGGTCCCGGGTGGGTGGGACAGCTTCAAGAGGGATGTCCCTTGAAGAGGCGCCCTCCTCGGGACAGACCCCTCGCAGCTCGTCCGGGCTCATCTGCAGCAGCTCGTGTCCCCGCAGCACCCCCAGGGTCCGCACCGTGCTGGGGGAGAGGGGGCGCCAGGGGTGAGCCGGGCTCGCCCCCAGCCCCAAATGGACCCAGGCGGGTTCTGGGAGGGGGCTCAAGGGAGCACCTACATCCGCGAGAAGCCCTTGTCCATCAGCCAGGCCGTCACCTCTGCCGGCGAGGAGCTGGGGCGCAGGGTGGGGGGACTGTCCTGGAGCGGGGGACAGAGGGAGGGGACATTGGGAGGGGACATGGCGGTACCGCCGGCCACCCCCTCGTGGTGGGGGCGTGGGGAAGGGAGGGGAGAGGGGTCCCCCACCTGTGTGGAGCTGTGCCCCGGCTCCGGCAGGGGCTCCAGGATGTTGCCAGGGACGTGTCCCCTGTCCCCCCGCTCGTCCTGCACCAGCCACCACTTCCTCTGCTGGTCCAGGACCTGGGCAGGTGACAAGGGGCGCAGTGTGGAGGGCAGGGCCCCGGGGGACACTCTGCGGGGTCCCAGCTGTGCCCCCCACCCACGGAGGGGCCGCCCCGCTCGCACCTGCAGCGTGTCCCCCTTCCTGACGCTCAGCTCCTGCGAGTTCCTGGCCTGGAAGTCGTACAGGGCTCGGACCAGCCCCTGGGCGGGGAGCGGCGGTCTGGGGATGGCGAGGGGCTGCATCAGTGCCCAGGTCCTGCCCCGACCCTCCGCAGGGCAGGGACAGGGGGACACTCACTCCTGGCCGCGACGGTCCCTCCAGCCGGTGCCCGGTGCCTGTGCGGGCGCCAGGGACCGGGAGGGTCGCGACTGAGCTGGGGAAACTGAGGCAGGCCCTGGGGCGTCCTGGAGGCTCCCGCGGCGCTCCTGCTCTATCACGGGCGGCAGCCACCCGTCCGAAAATACCGGGGTGTACGCGGGCACCCGGTCACTGTTGGGGTACTCGGCCCTACAACATCGGGGGGGCACCGCGGTGGGCGCTGGGACCCCCCTCAAATCCAGACCCCCCTTTCTCGGTGTCGGGGGGCTGGAGCCCACCTGGATTTGTTCCAGGCGGGGCCGAGGCTCTTCCAGACGCCGTAATCGTCATCGCTCAGGGTCTCCTCGAGGAGCTGCAGCGCCTCGGGCAGGAGCAGCGGGCTCTGCACGGCCGGGGCCAGCCCGGGGCTGGGGCAGTGCCCGAGCACCTGCAGGGCACGGGGATGGGGCAGTGAGGGGCGATCCCCAGCCGTGTCACACGTCCCGGGGCTGGGACCCGCCCTGGGGGCACTCACGAAGGACAGGGCCGAGAAGATGAGGCGCAGCAGCTCGGGGGGATCCGGCTCCGTCACCCAGCGGTGGCTCCGTCCCTGTGGGGGGGGAAAGGTGTCCCCACGGAGCCCCCCTGTCCTCACACAGCCCCCCCAGCCCCACGGAGCCCCCCAGCCCACCCACACCTCTGATCCCTACACAGACCCTTGTCCCCCTATGGCCGCTCCACCCCACAGAGCCCCTCAGCTCACCCGCACCTGCCTCGCCCCACAGAGCCCCTCCACCCCACACAGCCCCCCCACCCCACACAGCCCCACTCCCCACATTCTCCTGCAATCCCCCATTCCCACACTGCCCCTATTTCCACAGAGCCCCCCAATTCCCATTTAGCCCCTTCCCCACATCCCCAGCCACCCCCTCCAGCCCTACCAACGGCACCTACCAAGAGGTTGAGGGCGTATTTCACCTTCTGGAAGAAATCCGTGTACGCGTCCTTTGGGGGCAGCGCTGGAGGGGCACGGCTGGGGCTGGCACCAGGCTGGGGCTGGCACCGGGCTGGGCACCCCGAGCAGCCCCCGGGGACCCTCCCCTCCCTTCCCACCTGACTTCTTCAGCTTCTTCTTCGTGCTGGCCGAGCTCAGCGCCGTTTTCAGCCGGCCCACGAAGAGCTCCAGGTCGTCCAGAACGTGGTTGAGGATCTCCTGTGGGTAAGGGGGACGGTGGGGTATGGGGTTCCCATAGCCAGGGAGTGCCAGGATTTGAGGTTCCCATAGTCAGGGAGTACCGGGATTTGGGGTTCCCATAGCCTGGGGGTGCCGGGATTTGGGGTTCCCATAACCAGGGAGTACTGGGGTTTGGGGTTCCCTATAGCCAGGGAGTACCGGGATTTGGGGTTCCCTATAACCTGGGGGTGCAGGGATTTGGGGTTCCCCATAGCCAGGGAGTACCGGGATTTGGGGTTCCCATAGCCTGGGGGTGCCGGGATTTGAGGTTCCCATAACCAGGGAGTACTGGGATTTGGGGTTCCCTATAACCTGGGGGTGCCAGGATTTGAGGTTCCCATAGTCAGGGAGTACCGGGATTTGGGGTTCCCATAGCCTGGGGGTGCCAGGTGACCCCTCCCGGGGGGGAGCCGCGGTCACCCCACCCGGGAGGGGGTCGGCACTTACAACATCCCGGTCTGCCTCGGGCACGGCCTGGCCGGGGGCTCGGCCCCGGGACGCCTGCGGGAGCTCCGGCGCACCTGGGGACATCCCCAGCGTCACCGCTGCTCCTGGGGAAACTGAGGCACGGCGCGGTGCCTCCCCCCCTCCCCCGGCCCAGACTCACGGTAGTCCCAGGAGAGCGGCCCCCGCCGGGGGGGCGGGTGCGGGTCGGGCTCGGGGGGCTCTGCCCAGCGCTCCGGGGCCGCGTACGGGGGGGCCGGGCTGGGGGGCGGCTCCGGGGGGCTGCGGGGGCAGCGGGGAGCGAGGGGAACAGAGGGTGAGATGAGCCCGGGGGGGCTGTACGGGGTGGGGAGGGGAACAGAGAGGGTGAGCTGAGCCCGGGGGGGCTGTACAGGGGTCGGGAGGGGAACAGAGGGTGAGCTGAGCCCCTGCCCCAGCTTGGGGGGGCTGTACGGGGTGGGGGGAGAGGGGTTTGTGTGGGTGTGGGGCTGGTTCCGAGAGCGGGGTGTGGGGTCTGGGGGAGGAGGAGGATGGGGGTGGGGGGTCTGAGGCCAGTGATGGGAAGTGGGGTGGGGGACGCTCTGTGCCCGTGGGGATGAGGGGACACCGAGCTCGTGGGGGCGGAGGGGAGGGGGGCCTGTGCTCACGGGGATGAGGAAGAGGGGGTGGGAATTGAGCCTGTGAATGGGGTGGGGCAGGGTGAGGGGGTTGAGCCCCTGCATAGGGTGGGGGGGTTGTGTTTATGGGATGGGGCAGGATGGGGGGCTGAGCCCCTGGATCTGGGTTGGGGGGGGGGGTTGTGTTTATGGGATGGGGCCGAGCCGGGAGCCGGGGCACTGGGAAAAGGGCCCCCCTCACCCCTCAGGTGGGGCCGTGTGCCCACAGGCAGGGGGGGCTCTGGGGGTTTTGGGGCGCTGTGGGACCGCAAGGAGACCCCGCCGCCAGACTCACCACGACTTTGGGGAGCGAGACCTGGGGCCCAGCCGAGCTGCCTCCAGGGAGGGGCCGCAGAGCCACTTACCCCCCATACCTGTGCCCGTAGTGGTTGCTCTGCTCCTCCTTCCTCTGCCTCAGCACCTTCTCCAGGCCGCTCCTCAGCGTCTCTGCCTGCGCGGAGCCGCTGTGCTCAGACGCTGTCCCGGGGGGCTGCCCCCCGCTTTTCCCCGCTCAGGGCTCACCCCCAGGCGCTCGCACTGGAAGAGCAGCACGCTGCTTCTCGGCGGGTTCCTCTCCTGCACGCTGACGGCCAGCACGGAGTTGTCCAGCCCGGCGGAGCATCCCTGCACGCTTCCCAGCGGGAACGCCTCCAGCTCCTCCTGCCGGGCGGAACACGCGGGATCAGCGGCTAGGAAAGGGTTAAAGGGGTGCGGGTGGGATTGTGGGGTGTGAGGTTTCATGGGGATGCTGGGGTGGCACAGGAGGGGGATAACAGAGTTTGGGGGCTGAGTCGGGGTGGGGCAGAGCTGTGGGTGCCAGGCTGGGGGGGGGTGCCCAGATTGGGGGTGCCAGGGCTGTAGGAGCTGCCAGGGTGGGGGGCAGTGGGGGGACTGGGGTTTGGGGATACCTGGCCAGGGGGAACCGGGATTTGGGGGTTCCCATAGCCAGGGGTCCCAGGATTCAGGGGATGCCCTGGCCAGGGGGTACCTGGGTTTGGGGGTTCCCACAACCAGGGAGTACCGGGATTTGGGGGTTCCCATAGCCAGGAGGCATCCAGGATTTGGGGGTTCCCATAACCAGAGGGTACCGGAATTTGGGGATTTCCATAACTAGGGATCCCAGGATTCAGGGGATGCCCTGGCCAGGGGACACCGGATTTTGGAGGTTCCAAATTCCAGGGAGTACCGGGGTTTGGGGGTTCCATAGCCCAGGGGGTGCAAGGATTCAGAGGATGCCTTGGCCAGGGGCTACCGGGATTTGGGGTTCCCCATAGCCAGGGGTACCAGGGTTTGGGGGTGCCCTGGCCTGCGGATAATGAGATTCACGGGGTGCCTTTGTTGAGGAGTGCTGGGCTTTGGGGATGCCCTGCTTGGGGGGCACCAGGATTTGTGGGTACCAGGCTTTGTGGGGTCACTTGGCCAGGGGTTTCCATGGCCGGAGGGTCCCAGGTTTTGGGGGTGCCCTGCCCGGGGGTCCTGGGGTTTTGGGGTGCTCTGCCCGGGGGGTACCTTGCTCTCCACATCGCTCAGCACCAGCTCCTGGTCCTTGACCTCCAGGATGACATCCTGGCCCCACACCCGGCCCTGCTCCTCCAGCTCCCGCAGGCGCCCCAGGCAATCCTCGGCGCTGCGCAGCTCCCGCTCCAGGGGCATCGTCAGCAGGTGCTGGGGGGGAACAGGGGTCCCACGGTGTCCCACGGGGTCCACGGTGTCCCACGGGGTCCCACGGGGTCCCACGGGGTCCCACGGGCCAAGGCTGGGGGGCGCGGGGCACTTTGGGGGGGCTTCTACCTCAACGTGGTGCTGGAAATCGTTCTGGAGCTTGAGCAGGGTCTGCCCGTAGTCCTTGCGCTGGTCTGAGGGCACACGCGGGGTGAGGGGACAGGGACGAGCTGGGGGCGGTAGCGGGGGGCACTGAAGGGGTTTTGGGGGCGCAGCCCTCACTCACTGTAGATGCTCTTCCCGGTGAGGCGGGCGAAGCTGTTGGAATGTGGGAGCGGGGTCCTGTCCTCATATTCGCTGCTGGACGGACAGACGGACATTGACACGCCCTGTCCCCTGTCCCGCCCAGCCCTCGGGGGTCCCCAGGGTGGCGCTCACCGGGCGGGGCCGCTGCTCCAGCGGCCGAAGGGGTCTCCCATCCTGCCGGGGGGCAGCCAGAGCGCCTCGGTCCTGCTGTGGGATCCTGGGCACGGTCCCTGTGTCACCCCCGCTGTGTCCCCAGCCCGGGCGGTGCCGTCGCTCAGGTGACAGCCCCGACCCTCCCTCCCCAGTCCCCCCGCTCCATCCCGGTCCCCCCCCATGTCCCGAGATGGGGTCCCAGCCCCGGGGCGTCCCCGCTCACCTCGGTGCCGCCTCTGCTGCTCGGGCCGTGCCTGCGGAGGGTGACAGGGCAGGGGACAGGGCTTGGCACCGGCACCGCACCCAGCTGCTCTTTGCCCTCTCGTTAAAGCGGGGGAGGGACGCTGGGGACACGAGCACCTGGCACCGCCCCCACCTCCGCGATCACCGTGGCACTCCCACCCGCGACAGGGCGGGCTGGCCCCGGGCATCCAGCGGGGAACGCGGCCCGGGCTGTCCCCAAGGTCCCCCGCCCCGGGGCTGGTGGCGGTGACGTCCCGCAGGCAGGCAGGGACCTGTCACCCGCAGGACTCCGCGCCCTTGGCCGCGGGGCAATCCCGGCTCATCCCAAAGCTGGCACTGCCAGAAAATCCTCCCAGGGTGGTTTGTACCCAGGAAGGGGCCGGGGCTGGGGTGAGGGTCCAGGATTTGGGTGAAGGATGGATGCAGGAATCATCATCATCCCCAGAGCCGTGGGTTCATCTCGGCCGGGGGGACATGGGGTGGCCGGGGCCGTGTCTGTGGCGTTGGAATGATCCTCCGAGCCACCTCTCCCGGCACAGGGTTGTGAGGTTTGGGTTCAATTTTAAGCCTTTTGGCTTCTCCCGTGCAATTTAGGCAGTGATGGATCAGCTGGGCCGTGTCCCCTGTGTCCCCGAGGGTCCCATCTGTGCTCCCCAGTCCCTCAGGCTGTCACATCCCTGCTCACCTTCTCTCTCCTTTTTCCCCAGGTCTGCGGACCGAACCGACCCCACCACGGGGGAACCCTGGCGTCCTGCACCCCGCAGTGTTACACGGAGCAGGCGACCCCCCCGGGCAGTGCTCGGGAACGACCGGCAGACACTCACGGGCAGAACCGGGCGGATCAGGTATTGGGGAGCCGTGAATCCCCCCAGGGGGGCGGGGAAGGGGCGGCGGTCGTGCCTCAGTTTCCCCGGCCGGGGAGGGGCAGGGTGCAGCCCCCACTGCGGCCACGAGGGGGCAGCACGTTCCCGTGGCCCCCGCAGCGCCACCCCCCCCCCCAGACGTGTCCCCCCCTTCAGATATGTCCCCCCAGGTGTGTCACCCCCCCCAGATGTGCCACCCCCCAGGCGTGTCCTCCCCCCAGGCGTGTCCCTCCAGATGTGCCACCCCCGCCCCCGGATTGTCAACCCTCCGATGTGTCAACCCCCCCACAGACGTGGGACCCTCCCCAGATGTGTCACCCTCAGATATGTCCCCCAGGTGTGCCACCCCCCCCTCCAGGTGTGCCACCCCAGGTGTGTCACCCCTTCCAGATGTGTCAGCCCCAGATGTGCGACCCCGCACGGGGGGAGCGCCAGATGTGGGACCCCCCCCCAGCTGTGCAGCCCCTCAGCGGTGCAGCCCTTCCTGGATGGGGATCCCCAGGTGTGTGACACCCCCCAGATGTGTGATCGATCCCCCGAGGTGTGCAGCCCCCCCACACGTGCGACCCCCTCCAGATGTGGCGCCCCCAGATGTGCAGGGTCCCGGCTCCTGCCAGCGCCTCTGACACCACCCTGGCGCTGGGGACATTTGGGTGACACTCTCGAGGTGGCACAAGGGGCCGCCTGTGGTCCCCGTGGGAGATTTGGGGTTACGTCCCCTCAAAAGCCAAACCCCCCTCCCCGATTTACTGCTGTGCCCCCCCGGCAGGATCGCGGCCCCTCCGTTCCCACCGCCGGCAGGGCCAGAGCTCGCCCCGCCCCGTCCCAGCTCCTCCCAGTCACCCCACTGGGTAAACTGGGAACGGCCCCGGCTGCAGATTCACTCCAAACCCCTTTTTATTGTTTTCCTCCTCAATTCCCAGCCAGAGGCAGCAATTCCCTGCCCAGCCCCAGCCCGGCTGTGCCCCCGAAGCTCGGGGAGCCCCCAGGGGACACCAACAACCCCAGGGAGGGGCTCGGAGCCTTCTGGAGACTCAGAAATCTTTTCCCTTTGCAGGTTTTGAAACCCCCGGCATCGAAACGTGCAGAACCTGAGAATTGACCCCAAAGCGCAGAAATGGCCTCAATGGCCCTTCAGGGAGGGGAATGGCCTCAATGGCCCTTGAGGGGGGGAAATGGCCTCAATGGCCCTTCATGGGGGGAAATGGCCTCAAGCTGCGCCCCCGTTCTGCTCCTGGGGAGGGCACCCCGCACCCAGGCGGGGACAGCGGTGGGGACATCGCCCTGTCCCGCTGGGGACACCGCGGGGCCTTTGGGGGTGTCGCCAGGCACGGGGGCACCGCAGAGGCAGCGGGGCCCGGAATTCCCGGTGACACATCGCTCCCGGGCAGTGCCATGAGGGGCCGGGAAGCAGCTGCGGCTCCGGGCGCTGGGTGCCAGCCAGGGACAGCCAAACCGCCAGCCAGCCTGGATCCGTCCTCACGTCACAGCCCGGGCTGCGGTGTACCCGGATCTGTCACCTAATTGCTGGGGACCAGCGGCTCTTCGTCATTTGGGGATGGCTGGGGACGTTTAACCCCTCAGGGGCTGGGGATGGTTGGATCAGAGTCCCTGCATGAGGGCAGTGGCACGGATTTCATGGCACGGAGCACAGCCCAGGGTGGTGGTGCCTCTCAGAGATGCACAAATCCTGCCCTGCACGGGGACTCCTGTGTGGTGGCAGTGACAAGCCAATGTCACTGTCACTGCCACAGCTGCTGGGCTCACACCCTGTTCTGGGGTGACACAGGAGAGGACAGAGGTGCTCGGTGACACCTCACTGTCATCCTGCCTCCACGTCTGCTTGGTCTGCTCCTGGTCCATGGTCACCCTGGTCCATGGTCACCCTGGCAGGGTCACCTTGGCATGGTCACCCTGGCATTGTCATTCTGGTCTATGGTCACTCTGGCATAGCCACCCTGGTCTATGGTCACCCTGGCATGGTCACTTTGGCATTGTCATCCTGACATGGCCACCCTGGCATGGTCACTTTGGCATTGTCACCCTGGTCTGTGGTCACCTTGACATGGTCACCTTGGCAGTGTCACCCTGGTCTATGGCCACCCTGGCACGGCCACCCTGGCATGGTCACCCTGGCATGGTCACTTTGGCATTGTCACCCTGACATGGCCACCCTGGCGTGGTCAGCTTGGCATTATCACCCTAGTCTGTGGTCACCTTGGCACGGTCACCTTGGCAGTGTCACCCTGGTCCATGGTCACCCTGGCATGGTCACCCGGGCATGGTCACCCGGGCATGGTCACCCTGGCGTTGTCATTCTGGTCTATGGTCACCCTGGTCTATGGTCACCCTGGCAGGGTCACCTTGGCATGGTCACCCTGGCGTTGTCATTCTGGTCCATGGTCACCCTGGTCCATAGTCACCTGGCATGGTCACCCTGGCATTGTCATTCTGGTCTATGGTCACTCTGGCATAGCCACCCTGGTCTATGGTCACCCTGGTCTATGGTCACCCTGGCACGGTCACTTTGGCATTGTCACCCTGACATGGCCACCCTGGCGTGGTCAGCTTGGCATTGTCACCCTAGTCTGTGGTCACCTTGGCATGGTCACCTTGGCAGTGTCACCCTGGTCTGTGGTCACCCTGGCACAATCCCTTGATGGTCCCTGTCACCTGCCAGGTCCCCAAGGCCCCGCTGGTCCCTGTGTGGTGGCTGTCACTGAGTGCTGCATGTCCTCTCCCATCCCTGCAGGTCCCATCTCAATGCTGCCACCGACCCCTCATTCCCTGGGGCACCCTGGGGGTCACCCCAGGAGGATCCCTGGGGGTCTCAGCCCTGTAGGCTCTGCAGCCCTGGGGCTCTGCCCCACACAGCTCTGGCTGATGCTGCTTTTCCCGGTGTGCTGCTGACCCCATCTCTTCAGAGCAACAGGACAAAATCCCTGGGGATTTGTCACCCTTTGGCTCCCCAGCCCCCTGGTGCCATCCTTGGAGGCTGATTTGTCTCCCCTCTCCCATTTCCCAAGGGTGATGGAGGTGCGGAGTGGGTGACGTCTGGGGGACTCTGGCAGTGAAGTGCCCATGTCTGGCTCAGCCAGGAGTGTCCACAGCTGGACACCGCTGGTGGCTCCTGGCTGGAGCCCCCTGACCTTCACACCATCGGTTTTTTGCTTTGAGGAGGTTGAAATAGAATTATTATTAGATTTCAGTAGGGGAGCTGCACGTGCTGCAGAGCGTTGGGTATATTGGAATAATTACCGATCTAGCTGGACAGGACGTGCCTGAGCTTCTCTGGCCCTTGGTGCTGAACCAAACAGTGGCAACTGTGGTGTTTGACCCCACAGACACTTTTGGCTGTGGGTGTGTGGTGTTTCACCCCACAGACACTTTTGGCTGTGGGTGTGTGGTGTTTCACCCACAGACACTTTGGGCTGGCTGGGTGTGTGGTGTTTCACCCCACAGACACTTTTGGCTGTGGGTGTGTGGTGTTTCACCCCACAGACACTTTTGGCTGGGTGGGTGTGTGGTGTTTCACCCCACAGACACTTTTGGCCGTAGGTGTGTGGTGTTTCACCCCACAGACACTTTTGGCTGGGTGTGTGGTGTTTCACCCCACAGACACTTTTGGCTGTGGGTGTGTGGTGTTTCACCCCACAGACACTTTTGGCTGGCTGGGTGTGTGGTGTTTCACCCCACAGACACTTTGGGCTGGCTGGGTGCTGCAGCTGGGCCCATGGGGACAAGTCCAGGCCTGCAGGAGCTCTGGTGGGGCTGGGATGGAGCTTCCCCCCATAACAGGGGCTGCTCCTCAGGTTTCCCTCTGGCAGAGAAGCTTTAAGGCGCTGGTGAAGGAAAGGAGTCGGTTCTGATGGAGGGTTTGGATCCAGAGCTTTATTCTGGCCCACAGGGCTCTGAATGCAGCAGCAGCTCCAACAGAACTCCCTGAGCCCGTGGCTGCTGCTCCTTTAACCCTGGGGAGAGGGGCAGGGAAGGGGCAGGGAGCCACCAACCAGGGACAGGAGGGGAGGGACACAGGGACAAAGGACACCTGGATGGCCCAATGCCCCCAGGGGTAGAGGACATCCTTTGAATCTGCCAAACACTCAGTGCCCTTCTGGAATGCCAGGACTGACAGACAGTGCTGGGAGGGGAAAGGAGAGGTGACTGACACACCTGGGAGGGAATTATCAGGTTCTGAGGTAAACCCTGAAATCACAGCACAACAGCTGGGGACCCATCACTTGGGTGATCCTGGGCTGTGATCCCAGGCCAGGGACAGGCCAGGAGCCCTGTGGCCACAGAAAGAGCTGTTTTTCCTCCACAGCCCCATGGCTCTGGCCACAAACCTGCGCCAACCTTCTTATTTTTAGTGTGAAGAGGGAAAAACCAACATGCCCATGGCCACTCCTGTGTGTGGGACCCATCCTGTTTTCTTCCCACCATCCATCATCCTGGCAGCACAGCCTGGGGATTTCCAGGGGGACTGGGGGCTGAGAGGACTGTGGCACCACACAGATTTAATTAGAGGTGACGAGGGCATGCAAACGAGCAGGTTAAATCCTGCTTGGGGGTGGCCAAGCCCCTGAGGATCCTCAGAGGGTTGGAGGTGTTTCCCACGCTCTGGGAGCCAGGGGAGGGATGGATGTTGGGGTAAGCAAGGCCTGGGAGTCATGGCTGGGTAGGAGAGGGCGAGGAGGGAGGTCAGGGAGGTCGCAGCTCCACAGTTATTCCATGTTCCTCTCCAGCATGGGGAATGCTGGAGATGCCCTGATGTGTTGGGATCCAAGGGAGCCCAAGGAAAGCTGGAAATTGGCTTTTTCTCCTCCAATTTTGGCATTTGGGATGAATTCCCTCATGGAAGAGCTGGTGTCTTTTTTACCCCTCCATCCTGCTTCCCAGCCCTTCCCTCCTCCTCATAATTTCCACACTCAGGGACATACCTAAACCAAAAGATTCCTGACCTGCTCTGCCAGGACCTCTCTGGTGGTGGGATCTGAGCCTTGGAACGTTCCTCCAACTCTAAATCCCCCCAAAATTTAGGGATGAGCCTCAAATCCTCCATCCTGGGATCTTAGTGGGGTCTTGGAATGGCAGAAAAAGTTGCTCAGCAAAGCTCAGGAACCCCAGCTCTTCCCTGGAATAAAATGAGGTGAGTTCCTTGGCTGGATGGAGCACCTGGAGCTGCTCAGAAACCCAAACCCAACATCTCCATGGACAAACCCAGGGACACTGAGCCTGTGGCCATGGTGGGGAGCAGAATGGGATCAAGGGTGCAAGTGGTAGCTTTTCCAGGGGGAAAAAACCTAAACATTTCCACGGCATCTTTCCAGGGAGGAGGATGAAGGTGGATGAAGGCTGAGCCTCGAGGCCCTGAGCTGGTCGGGCTGTGGGAGCTGCAGCCAGGAGGGCGATGCTGTGGTGGGGTGGGATGGGTGGGTTCCCTTCCCATGGGAATGTGCTGCTGGGTCAGCATTCCTGGAGACCCCGTGGGCGATGGGATTGGGTTGGGAACCTGCAGAATCTTTGCTTCTTTTCTGCCACGGTTGGGATTAACTGTGAGAGATGGTATTTCTTGTTGGGACTCAGATGTTTATCAGTTCTTATCTCTGTCACAGTCTCACAAATCCTGAGTTCTACAGCACTTCACTCTAACACACTAAAAACGGAGCCCTGTCTCTCTCTCTACAAGGCCTTTTAAGGATAAACTGTCCAGTTAAGAAATGACACCTAAATTATTTTTACTTTTAACCATATAACCAACTACCAGTGCCCCGCAATGTGGAATTTTATATCCAATTACACAAAGCCATCCAAGCCCATGGAGAAGAAGGTGAAGAAGAAGGTGGAGAAGAAGGAGCAGTCACCACCCTAAAACCTCCATCTTGCCTTATATCTATTACTGTATTCTGAAACCTTAAACTCTAAGTTTTCCACCCTGTGATGTCACACACTTCTATTCAAACTCCCCACCCACAATCCCAGGTTCTATCATTCTGGAAGCTTCTCCAGGGCCTCAGGTCAATGCAGTGTTCTCTTGGGGGTCAGTGCCTGTCAGCACAGAAAGTCTGAAATTCTCAGCATGCAGGGTTCAACAGGAACCCCCTTGAGGTGCCTGAGACGTGACACCCAGCACGGGTCAGGGGTGTTGCACTCGAGGGAGAAGCTCTGGAGGAAGTTGTGAAAGGGGGAGCAGATGCCATCAGTGGGGTGTGGGGAGCCCACGGAGGAGCTTTCCAGGTTCCTTCTCCCACGTCATTGGAACCGCCTGTGGGTCCTTCCTCCCTTGGGTGGGAGCTGGGCAGGAAGGGGTTGCAGAAGGGCACAGGGCTCCCAGGAGGTGTTTGGGGGCTGTTTGGACAGGGTGAGGAGCACTGTGACTGCTGGAACTCCCCTGGATGCTGAGAATTTCAGACTTTCTGTGCTGACAGGCACTGACCCCCAAAGAGAACACTGCATTGACCTGAGGCCCTGGAGAAGCTTCCAGAATGGAATGACAGACCTGGGATTGTGGGTGGGGAGTTTGAATAGAAGTGTGTGATATCACAGGGTGGAAAACTTAAGAGTTTAAGGGTTTGGAATATAGTAATATAGATAAAGCAAGATGGAGGTTTAGGGCAGAGTTTGGTACTTCTTGTTCACCTTCATCTTCACCTTCATCTTCACCTTCATCTTCACCTTCATCTCCACCTTCTTCTCCACCTTCTTCTCCACCTTCTTCTTCACCTTCTTCTCCCTGGGTTTGGGTGGCTTTGTGTAATTTGGTATAAAATTTCACATTGCAGGCCACAGGTAGTTGGTTATTGGGTTAAAAGTAAAAATAATTTAGGTGTCATTTCTTAATTGGACAGTTTATCCTTAAAAGGCCTTGTAGAGAGAGACAGGGCTCCATTTTTTAGTTTGTTAGAGTGAAGTGCTGTAGAACTCAGGGTTTGTGAGATTGTGACAGAGATAAGAAGTGATAAACATCTGAGTCCCAACAAGAAATACCATCTCACAGTTAACCCTGACCTTGGCAGAAAAGAAGCAAAAGAATCTGCATGTGACCTGTTCTAGCAAAACTCCAACTGCTGCTCCTGCCCTCAGGTGCCACCTCTCAGCCCTGGACACCCTCCAGAGTCACAGGATGGGAGTCCAGGTGTCCCAGGCCCCCCATCATTGTTTCCAATATGGTCCAGGCTTACTGGGACACAAACAGCTGTTTTTTTCCCCCAAAAAAGCAACTGTCTCCTGCCAGAAAACAGAATTCCATTGATAAATATTAGGAATGGAAAATGCTTGGTCTTCCCTACTGTTTGGTTCCTGTGGGAAGCTGAGCAGGAGGAGGAACCCATCCTATTCCAGCCAGTGCAGCTTCTGCTGGACACCAGGAGGGTTGTGCCCATGGATGATGTGAATATCCAGGGTCATTTTCTGTCCAGAAACAGGTTGATCAGGTCCTGAAATTGGTAGAAAATGTGAATTTTTTGAAGAAGGGTATCCAACCTCTGGGGTCATGGATGCTCACTCTGGCTTTGTCTGTGGTTTGCCAGCCCCAGGCAGCATCCCCAGCCTGAATCCAACACAAATCCTGGGACTTTCCACCCTGGTTTGGAAGATGCTGGGTGATTCATGGATGGTTTGAGAAACAACTCATCCCTGGGAGTGCCCATTCCCTGGTCAGGAGGGGCCAAAGGGATCTGCATCCCTTGGGAGGGGGGAATTTGTCACCTGGACATCCCCCAGTCCTGGCTCAGTCTCAAAGTGGTTTTTGAGGGACAGGGAAGATTGAAGGCCAAGGTCCACAGAGCTGGGATGTGGCTGATGCCTCCTGAGATGCTCCCAGCAGCTTCCCAGGGGGATCCCTGTTGTTCTGCAGGATGTGGGTGGTCCTGGGGTGTTGCATTGCACTAAATAGTTTATTTAGTTGTTTTTGCACTGGGTGTTTGGTACATGGTCTGTCCCATTTCTCCTTTCCCCCCAAAAGCCCCAGTAGTAATGGTTTGTCCCAGGTTTACCCCTCCCCTCGCCCCTTCCTCACCTTTATCCCATTGGCTGTGGTCCTCTTCCTCCATCCCTCATTCCCCCAGCTTAAAATCTCCTAAAAATGAGGCATCGCCCTCTCTTTCCTGGGATATTGCCTGAAACCCAAGGTGACTCCTATCTAGGAATAAAATAGAGGTGATTCCTGTCTAGGAATAAAATAGGAGTTTGGTCCTGAGAAGGAGAGCACCTCCCATCCTTTGCTTTTGTCCCGTGTAAGATTTTAAGGGCTCAGGTCCATGGCTATGCTGGGTTGGACCCGAATTGCCACCAGATCAATCTCACAGCTGGCGCCCAACGTGGGACTCCACGACCCTGAGATTGAGTCTCACCCTCTAGTGACTGAGCTGGGGGAACACAGAACCTGAGCTGGTGCCTCCTGTTCCTCAGCCCTCCAGCTGCTCTGGTTGGAGACGCCTTGGCCAAGGCTGGGCCAGGGGCCAGGAGAGAGCTGAGGGTCCCTGTCATGGTTTGAACAGAAAGGTGTGTGCTAAGGAGCCTTCCTTGAAGTGGAAAATGTAAACCCCCTCCCTCTGAATTATTTTAATTTTGAAATTGAAATGTTCTCAGGCAAAGATATGGGAGCAGGAATAACAGTTCTTTATTAGGAAAAATAAAAATACAAATAAAATAGTACAAAAAACCCCCAAAAAACCCCACTGCCAGAGTGAGACCATGCCCTGTCCCTGTGTGTCAGGGTGGTGGCCCAGCCCCATGCCATGGGGGCCCAGCCCTCCTGCAGTGCCAGCTGTGGCTCTGCTGCAGCAGGGGTCCTGCACAAGGGGGGAGTTTTCCTCTGCAGCTCCAGGGCTGCTGCAGATGGGCCTGGGCTCCCTCTGGCAATGCAGGGCAGCAGAAAGCTGCTCCTCTGGCAATGCAGGGGGCAAAGGCTGCTGTGCTGTGCCAGGCTCAGATTGGATCCAGGTAGGAATGCTTGGCTCCTCCCCTGGGCGGAGCATCTCCCCATGGGATGCTGGAATTGGATCAGCCCTGCAGGGACACTCAGTGGCCATGGACAGCAGATAATTAATAATTAATGGCCCATTAACAGCAGAGATCTCCTGGATGGAGGATTGGCTGTGGGAGAGATAAAGAAAACTGCCCCATGAACAGCGGAGAACTGCCCCAGCTCTGACCGTTTGGAAATAGAATAAACACTCCCAAACCACATCTCACCACCCAGGACAGTCCCTGGTCCATCCCAGGGTTGGGTGTTAGAGGTGGGACTGAGAAGGTGGGGTTGGAATCAGGATTCAGACCCTACAGGATTCTCGTGGAGCCTTTCAGTGAAGGACTGAGGGCAGCAGCCAGGATGGTCTGGACTCGGAGACAGCCCAGCCCTTAAAAAGGGAATTTCTGGATCTAGATTCTGAAACTGAGTAATTGCTGCCATTAAAATAAAATAAAATAAAATAAAATAAATTAAAATAAGAGAAAATGAAGGTAATGAAATGAAGAAAGATAAAATTAAGTACACTAAATAAAAAAGAAATTAGACAAATAAGATTAGATGAAATAAATAAAAAATAGCATAATGAAAATAAATTTAATAGATAAAATAAAATAAACCAAATAAAATTAAACAAATGATAAAAAGTGAAAATAAATTTAATTAATTAACTAATTTAATTAAAGTGAAATAGAATAAACTAAAAAAAAAATAAAATGCAACCTGTTTCTAGCTTACAGAGGGATGGAACTACAAGGACCCAGGTCCATGGGGCAGAGGGACAGGAGATCCTTTCCCCACGGCATCCTGGACCCCACCCCTATGGATGCTTCATGCAGCACCATCCCTGCCATCACCCTTAGAGCTGTTTTCTTATTTTGCTGATTTTCCCCTTCTTTTGCATTTAAAAGCAACATCCCATTGCTCCAGGGAGGAGTGGGATCCACATGGCTCTACCATTGGAATTTGGGATCGCAGGTGCCCAGGGGCACCCAGCAGCACCTGGGGGCACCCACGGGAGGGAAGGGGCTCCGGGAAGGTGGATCTGAGCTGGAGGGGTGGATCTGAGCCAGAGGGATGGATCTGAGCCGGGTGGATGGATCTGAGCCGGGTGGATGGATCTGAGCAGGAGGGATGGATCTGAGCAGGAGGGATGGATCTGAGCCGGGTGGATGGATCTGAGCCGGGGGGATGGATCTGAGCCGGGTGGATGGATCTGAGCAGGAGGGATGGATCTGAGCAGGAGGGATGGATCTGAGCAGGAGGGGTGGATCTGAGCTGGAGGGATGGATCTGAGCTGGGGGATGGGAGCTGGGGGATGGATCTCTGGGGATGGATCTGAGCTGGAGGGGTGGATCTGAGCAGGAGGGATGGATCTGAGCCGTGGGGATGGATCTGAGCCGGGTGGATGGATCTGAGCCAGAGGGATGGATCTGAGCCGGGGGGATGGATCTGAGCCAGAGGGATGGATCTGAGCTGGGGGGATGGATCTGAGCCGGGGAGATGGATTTGAGCAGGAGGGATGGATCTGAGCTGGAGGGATGGATCTGAGCAGGAGGGGTGGATCTGAGCCAAAGGGATGGATCTGAGCAGGAGGGGTGGATCTGAGCAGGAGGGATGGATCTGAGCCGGGGGGATGGATCTGAGCAGGAGGGATGGATCTGAGCCGGGGGGATGGATCTGAGCAGGAGGGATGGATCTGAGCAGGAGGGATGGATCTGAGCAGGAGGGATGGATCTGAGCTGGAGGGATGGATCTGAGCCGGAGGGATGGATCTGAGCAGGAGGGATGGATCTGAGCAGGGGGGATGGATCTGAGCTGGGGGGACGGATCTGAGCCGGGGAGATGGATTTGAGCAGGAGGGATGGATCTGAGCTGGAGGGATGGATCTGAGCTGGGGGGATGGATCTGAGCAGGAGGGGTGGATCTGAGCCAAAGGGATGGATCTGAGCAGGAGGGGTGGATCTGAGCAGGAGGGATGGATCTGAGCTGGAGGGATGGATCTGAGCCGGGGGGATGGATCTGAGCTGGGGGGATGGATCTGAGCAGGAGGGATGGATCTGAGCCGGGGGGATGGATCTGAGCAGGAGGGATGGATCTGAGCAGGAGGCGGGGTGGATCTGAGCAGGAGGGAGGGGTGGATCTGAACCAGAGGGAAGGATCTGAGCCGGGGGGATGGATCTGAGCCGGAGCTCGGCCGGCCGGAGGGGCGAGGGCTCTGCCCCGGGAAGAGCCGGCTCACTTCCAGGCTGAGTAAGCGGCTGCTGCTGCCAAAATCCAGCGCCGACGGCCGTGGTGGGAATTTTGGGGCTGTAAAAGCGTCACTGGAGGTGGCGCACGGCCCCCGCGCCGCCACCCCCGCGGGAGGGAGGTGTTTTAATGAATCCCTTAATTAGGAAGCTGCGAGAGGCGCTGCCCAGATGTTGGCTGGGGATCCAGCGGTGGGGGCGGCCCCGGGGTCACTCGGCAGAGCCCCCTGGGGACGGTGGCGTTTGGATGGGGTTTGCGGTGGCGGTGGGGATGAGGAGCAGCGCCGGGCGCGGTGTCTGGCCAAGCCACGCTGGCTGCTCCCAAATCCCTGCCGGGACCACCCGCCCAGGGCCTGGAAGTGTCCGGTGCCGTTGGAATGCTGAGGGACACGCAGGGGTTAAACCTCGCCGAATCCCGGGAAGAGCCGGCTCCTTTCCAGCCCGAGCAAACCCGGCATCCTGCCAAACTGCAGCTCCAGGGTCCAAAATCCTGGATTATTAACGGTAATCCAGGCAGGGCATTCCCCTAGAGGAGCGCGCTCGGTGCGGCCCGCAGGGAGCAGGGAATGCAGCCCGGCATCACCGAGCACCCAAATCCCCCCGGAGCTGCCCTGGGACACCACCCAGCCCTCGCTCCTGCTCTGCCTCCAGCCTCTGCAGCTCCATCCTGCAGCTCCGGCATCTATTTACAAGTGGGATGGGAGTTGTGCCTCTGCTTCCCTTTATTTTTAAACTTATTTATCTTTATTTTGGATTTCTGACTCATCTCCACCCGTTGCCGGGAGGAAACCAGAATCAAAAAAGCCCCAGATATCGTTTGTATCAGCTGAATAAAATCCTCCCCCAGGGAGGAAAGTCCAGCAACAGCTCCAGGACCCAGAGCCGCTTCTCCTTCCCCCAGTTTCGTTCTTACAGAGGAGGAAAACTCAATTTTTCCTCCTTTTCTTTTCCAAACCACAGCTGGGTCTGCAAGCACAGAGCCAGGCCTGGAGCTCACAGAATGGGGGGCAGAGAGGTGATGGGTGCCCCCCACGCCTTGCCCAGCTCTGTCTGCCTTTGGGGTGCCCAGCCCCATTCCCATGGGATGCTCGGGGGGGGATGCAGCACTTGTGGGGCTGCCAAAAACAGGGGGGGATGCCAGGGGAGGGGTCCCACAATCGGGCTGCCCCATTAATGGGGTTGCCTGGTTAATGGGGGTGCCCAGAGATGGGGCTGCCCCATTAATGAGGGTGTTTTGGAGAAAAAGGGACACCCCAGAAGTGAGGGTGCACAATTAATGAGGTTGCCCCATTAATGGGGTGCTCCAGAGATGAGGGCACCCCGTTAATAAGTCCCCAATTAATGGTGCTGTCCAATTAATGAAGGTGCCCTCTTAATGAGGGTGACATGGAGGTGGAATGTCCCTAAAACCAAGGATGTCCCTTAAAGATGAGGGCACCCCAAGGAAGAGGTGCCCTATAATTTGGATGCCCCATTGTCAGATTATGCCCTTTCTGACCCAGAGATGGGGGCAACTGAGAGGTGTTTTTAAAACTTCTATTCCATTTTTAGTCTCCTGTGAAGGGTGAGGCAATACACATGTTAAAATTCATGCCATTACAATTAAAAGCCAACTATTTCTTAATTTTAATACCTTATAAGTGTTTCTTGGCATTTCTCAGTCAGCATTTCTTATCTCGAGGTTTGCACACAGATGCACACTGTGTGAGCCTTCTGTCAAGCTTTGGGAATTCTCTACAAATCCATTTCCCATATCCCATTAATGAGAATGCCCTGAGATTGGGGTATTCTATCAATGAGGATTCCCTAAGATTGGGGTGTCCTATTAATGAGGATGCCCTGAGATTGGGGTGTCCCATTAATGAGGGTGCACTAAGATTGGTGTGTCCCATTAATGAGGATTCCCTGTGATTGGGGTGTCCCATTAATGAGGATTCCCTAAGATTGGGGTGTCCTGTTAATGAGGATGCCCTGAGATTGGGGTGTCCCATTAATGAGGGTGTCCCATTAATGAGGATGCCCCATTAATGAAGGTGCTTTGGGATTGGGGTACCCAGTGCTGCTCCTCCCTGGGGAGGTTCCATGGTTCTCCCCTCGTGGTAGAGGACAGGACACCAGAAGGTCTCCAGACCCCTGGCAGGTCCCGCATCCCTCCTTCAGCCAAACATTCCCAGCCCAGCTGGAAAGTGTGAAGATTACGGGAAAACAACCCAAAAGCGGCATCCTGGGGCTGGAAGGGGTCTGTGAGGGTGGGCTGTGACTCTGGCATGTGATGCACCTGCCTGGACCCCTCCAAATCCAGCCCCTTCTTGGGGAAGGCCAAATTCATCCCCCTGGATCTGACTTTCCTTTTCCAAGGGAGAAACGATCTGGTGATGCCCAACTGCATCCTGCCCCTGCTGGTCCCTGGGAGCTGAGAGGATCCAGCTGCCAAGAGTTCTGGATGCTGAGAATTTCAGACTTTCTGTGCTGACAGACACTGACCCCCAGAGAACACTGCATTGACCTGAGGCCCTGGAGAAGCTTCCAGAATGGAATGACAGACCTGGGATTGTGGGTGTGGAGTTCAAATAGAAGTGTGTCATATCACAGTGTGGAAAACTTAGAGTTTAAGGTTTTAGAATACAGTAATAGATATAAGGCAAGATGGAGGTTTTAGGGTGATGGCTGGTTGTTCTTCTTCACTTTCTTCTTCATGGGTTTGGGTGGCATTTTGTAATTGGGCAGAAAAGTCCACTCTGTGGGCTCTTTGGGATCAGTTACTGGGTTAAAAGGGAAAATAATCTAGGTGTCAGCTCTTAATTGGATAGTTTAGCCTTAAAAGACCTTGTAACAAGAGATTGTTGGTCATTTTGTGCCTTCTAATGAAAAGCTGCCGAACTCACGGTAGTGAGAGCTTCTGTTTTACTGATAAGAAATAACGAGTCACTGTTTTACTGATAAGAAATAATGAACACCTGGGTCCAAACATGAACTGTCATCTCAAGTGCCTTCAGTCCAGACCCAGAGAAACTGATATGACCCCCAAGAAAACACTGCATTGACCTGAGGCCATGGAGAAGCTTCCAAAATGGAATGACAGAACTGGGATTGTGGATGTGGAGTTTGAATAGAAGTGTGTGATATCACAGGGTGGAAATATTAGAGTTTAAGGTTTTGGGATATAGCAATATATATGGGGCAAGATGGAGGTTGTAGGGCAGAGGCTGCTCCTTCTTCACCTTCCTCTCCATGGGTTTGGGTGGTTTTGTGTAACTGGACAGAAAAGTCCACATTGCCAACTTTGAGTGATCAGCTGTTGGGTTAAAAGTAAAAATAATTTAGGTGTAATTTTTTAATTGGATAGTTTAGCCTTAAAAGACCTTGTACCAAGAGATAGTTGGCCATTTTGTGCCTTGCTAATGAAAAACTGCAGAACTCAGGCCGTGAGACTGTAACACTGATAAGAAACAATAAACACTGGAGTCTGAACATGAAATATCATCTCAAGTGCTTTCAATCCTGACCTCAACAGAGGTGGGAAAAAGAAGCCAAAAACCAGCGTCAGTCCTGATAGCAGGGAGGACAGAATTGCCCCCCTGGCTCAGCAGGAAGGTTTGAAGGAGTGAAGGGAGGTTGTTGGGTTCTTATCTCAATCCTAATCCCAATTGTCATCCATCTCTCCATTGCCAATGAGCTCAGGTCCTGCTCATTCCCTGCACAGGGAGGAGCCATCAGCTCATCAGTTCCGGGTATGGATTAAATTTGGTTTTTTTTTCAATCTGTATCCTGGGGGTGATCCTGCTGCCGATGCCTGCTGCTTTCCTGGGATTTGGCTTGGTTTTCCTCATGCCAGAGTGAAGGTGCTGCCGTGGGATCAGGTTCCTCAGTGGCACAGAAGGGCTGCCAGGGAAGCCAAACCACCCTGGGCTGTCCTGGCCAGGAGAGCTGGCACTGGGCAGCAGGAACCAGCAGCTCGGGTGGTTTGGGCTTTTCCCAGGGAGTGGATCCCAGCTCATGTCCTGCTTTTCCACAGCTATTCCAGCTGCTTGGGATAACCTGGGGGTCTCTGCTCCAAATCCCATCCTGGCCTCTGCTGCAGCCAGATGGAACTTTTGGAACCCATATTTATATCCTGGTGTGTCCCTTCCCATGGTACCTGGGCTGCCTGGGAGCAGGGAGTTGGAGTCGGTATTTGTATCACATTTATTTGGTTTTTCAGAGGTGAAAAGATGATTTTAATAAAGGGGAGTGGGTTCCAGACCCTTCCCAAGCTGGACAAGTGCAAGGTTGGAGAGAGCTTTGTGAGCCCCCAAACACCTCTTTGGAGGTGGGATCCAGCCCTGGAGTTGGAGCTGGGCTGGGCTCCATTCCAGGCCTGTGCCCTTCTAAATATCTTCATTATTTTTAATTCCCATTTCCCTTCCTGCATCCTGCTGGCTCCAGCCCTGGGGAGGAATGGGGATCCAACCAGTGGCTCTGAGCCCTGGGGACATGTCACACAGGGATGGGACAAGGAGGATGTGACCCATGTGGAAACCACAGAGGGTTTCGATGTGTTTATGAGCCTGGCACAACTTCCTCTGCCCAAATTTCCCAGTGAAGGACTCAAGTTCTCCACAGACACCCAGGATGTGCAGTGGGTGGGGGGGTGACAACCCCTCCCATGACAAGGCCAAGGGACATTTGTGGAGGTGGGTTGCATCTCTTTGTGTCCATCCCCTCATCCTGGGATGTGTGTGGGCCGGGAGCCTCTCCCATCACCCCGGAGTGATGCTCTGGTGGAAAAGGTGAGTGGTGCTGGCCACGGGTCACACTCTCACCCCCAGGAAAAGCTCAGGCAAGAGTTATTCTTGAAAAAAAAAAAAAAAAGTAGAATTTCCTCTTTTCCTTCCTGGTGTCAGGCACGTGGTGGTGAGGTCATGGAGCGCTGGGCTGGCCGCAGGACATGCCTCGGGCTCGGCGTAATCGCGTCCCCAGGGCCGCAGCCGGTTCTGGCCGGAGCGGGGGCAGCTCCGGGCCCCCCCCTGCCCCTCCAGCCCCACTTTCCTCCCGGTCAAGCCGCCACATCCTGAGGCTGCCCTCGGGCTCCCAGCGCGGTTTGAGCCTCCCGGCGGCGGCTCCGCGCTGAAATCAGCGCCAGATGTGGCCGGGCAGCTGCGGCTGCACCAGCGGGGACACGGGGACAGCAGCGGGGACCCGGTCGGAGGCCGGGCCTGAGAGGCAGGAGCTGCTGGGGGTTTGGTCCCACCTGTCGGGTGGCAGGGGCTGCTCCCGAGGGAGGGGTGACAGGGACAGTCCTTGGGGAGGGGCTGTGCACGGCCTCAGAGGATGTGGGGCAGTTCCCACTGCTCAGTGCCATCCTGGGGCTGTATTTTGGGAAGCAGGATCTGGCTGGAGTGCCACCCTGGGGCTGGTTTTTGGCAAGCAGGATCACTCACTGACAGGATCCAGGTCCCCATTGCTGTGCCAGCACCTCCGGCAGGGGCTGAGCTGTCCCAAGGAAGGGGTGACAGGGACACCCAGGGGCCCCCCAGTCCTTGGGGAGAGGCTGTGGAGCCTCAGCCCTGGTGTGTGGCATGGCCTCAGAGGGCGAGGGGCAATTCCCACTGCCAAGTGCCATCCTGGGGCTGTATTTTGGGAAGCAGGATGGTTTGGTGACAGGATCCAGGTCCCCATTGCTGTGCCAGCCTCCAGCGGGAGCTGAGCTGTCCCCAGGGGGTGGCACAGCCCAGCCACGGGGACATCGTGAATTTTAATAGCCCTGGGGACCTCTCAGGCCCCAGGTCCCTGGCTGAGTGTGGGGCTGCTGGCCCTGCTTGGAGCTCTGGGGCGGGAACCACACGCTAATGAAAAGAGGATGGAAAACTCCTGTGGTTCCTTGGAAATCCTGCACAGCTTCGAGCAGCCCACACCGGCTTCCAGATGCAGCAGCAGCAGCCACGGGATGAAATTCTGATGGATTATCTTTAATTATGAGTGCTGGAATGGGGGTGGCAGCTCAGATGGACTCTGCAGCAGTGCTGGGCAGGGGAGCACGGTGGAGCCCCTTCCCCATGGCTGGAATTGGGTTTGGGGTGGCTTGGCTCTGCCTCACGCTCTCCTCATTCAGCTGGGACTTGTCTGGCTCATCTCAGGCCCTAAACTTGAACCTTTGCAAGGTCCTTGGGGATCCTTGATTCATTACATTCCTCTGGGTGTGAGGAATAGTTCTGGGAGCTGCTGACTCTCCATGGCTTGGATACCCTCAGCAGCCTGACCCCAATCCTGCATCCTCCCCCTGCCAGCACATGGAAGATGCCCCATACTCGGGGTCCAGCTGAGGCTCCCCTGAGCATTGCGGGACACAAGAGCCCAGGCTGGTTTTTTGTGATGTTTTCGTGCTCTTCAGCCTCTCTGGGCACCATTTCCCCCCGCTGGGGTGGCAGCTGCTCCGAGGACCCAGAGGGGCCAGAGGAGCCGTTGTGCCGGGGGCTGCGGGGCGGGATGATGGGCGGAGGCGCAGCAGCACATGCCAAGATGCATCAGCCTGTGTTTTTCTGGTGGTGCCTGAAGGTTGTTTGTGCTGTCCCAGGGATGATCCAATGCTCTTGGCGTAGGTGCAAGAGCAGCCTCCGGGCACACGCGCTGCTCTCGGCCGGGAGCGGGGTGACCCTGGTTATCACTGCCCTAAACACAACTGTAGCCCCCTCCACACTGCTGTGGGACCCTATTTCTTACTAGTTTTGCACGAGCAGAACTTTTCAGCAGTCCTCAAACCACCCCTTTGTGTAGGAGTGACAGGGGTAGCACGGTCAGGACGGATGGAGACGAGAGATCTCTGCAGCCAGGTCATGGAACTTGTGGGTTATTGCAAAGGGCCTGGGTGCAGGGCCCTGCTGGGAGCTGCCAGCCACAGCTGGAGCAGGACTGAGAGAAGAGAGGGGCAGAGAGGATGAGAGGGTGAGAGAGTAAAAGGGTAAGAGAGCGAGGTTCCCATTACAATACCATAAATCTTCTTCTGTGCTGAATATTCTAATTCTCACTAACCAATCTAGTCCAAGATACAAATCCTACAGCATTTACATACAGCCTATAAGAATCATTACATTACCACACTGGGTTACATTTTAAACCCTAAAAACTCCTCTTTGGGCCCTTCTGCCAAGCCAGCAGGGTCTGCTCTGACCCTTGGGCCTGTCTGCAAGCAGAGGGTGTTGTTCCATCAAAAGGGGATCACCTTCAGCCAGCCACACCATTGTTTTCCAGTTGTTCAGTAACTGAGGTATCTCAAAGCTTGCTTTCATTTCAGTCTCGCTTATAGTTCTCTATATTCTCAAAATCTTTTGTCAGGCAATCATATTTATAAGGCTTTCCTGTTTCATCTTCCCCAACACTTTTGCATCCACAGCACTGATACCACCCAGGGTTGGACAGAGCTTTTGATCCTTGGACCATCAGGGAAGCAGCTCACCTGCTGGAAGGACCATTTGTTTTCTTGGAGAAAGCAGCAAGCCACCAAAATTTGAGTCTCCAATCCCACACAAGCAGCTGGAGCCATTTCACCCCATTCCTGTGAGCTGCTCAGCTCCATTCTGGCACGGGATGGAATTGTGATGAGCAGGGGGAAGAGAATGGGGAATGTCCCCTGGGAGTGAAGATCAGGCCACTGAGACGGGGACGGGAGCTCCATGTCCAGCTGTGAGGGAGATGGGAAAGGCCGGATTTAGCATCAGCACTGGCCCGGAGCGTGGGAGCAGCCGGAGCTGCGGGGTTTGCACCGAGATGCCGGCTCAGCTCTGTCCCTGCTCCATCCTCGTGTGTCCCTTCCCATGGCACCTGGGCTGCCTGGGAGCAGGGGGATGGAATCAATATTTAAATCACATTTATTTGGCTTTTCGCAGGTGAAAACATGGTTTTAATAAAGCTGAGTGGGTTCCTGACCCTTCCCAAGCCGGATAAGTGTGAGGCTGGAGAGAGCTTTGTGAGCCCCCAAACACGTCTTCACCCCCTTATCACCACCCTCCCCCACCAGCCTTTGCAAATTCAAAATCTCCCCTTTTCAGCCCAAAATGAACCACTTGGCCCCAGCCAGGGCTGCCAGCATAGCTGAGGGGGCAGCATGTGTGTGTCCTGGCAACTCCCCCAGGAGCTCCATCTCTTCAAAAACCTGCTTGGACTTCATCCCTGTGTTGGGAAAGGGGTGAATCCAGGTGTGGAGCCACTGATGATTCCAATACGAGTTCCATTCCTCCACAAACCAACCCTAACTCCATCCCTCTGAGGGGAAAGGGATGAATCCAATCTGGGTGTGGAGCAACAACCAACTTCCTCAGAACCACCATCCCTCCAAAAACTTGCCTGATCTTCATCCCTCTGATGGGAAAGGGATTAATCTGGGTGTGGAGCCACAACCAGCTTCCTCAGAACCACCATCCTTCCAAAAACCCTCCTGAACTTCACCCCTGCCGTGGGAAAGGGCTGAATTCAGGTGAGCCACTGAGAGCTCCCACAGCCAAGGCTCACCAGGGATAAACCACTCCTGGCATCCCTGACAGCCATGGCATCCCACCTGCCAGGTAGAGCTCCTGCTCTCCAGGGCCATCCTGGAGCTGTTGGCCGGAGGGAGGAGGCAGCTCCACGGCGCTAAAATCGCTGCTGCTAATGAAAAACAGGCTCCAAGCAGCCAAACAGCTGATCCACGGCCGCCAGCTGAGTAATGCCTCGAATTCCTGGCAGGAGCTGCTTCCTTTTGGGAGGCGAGGGCTCCTTCTCCAGCAGGCAAGGCACTGCTGCCCCCCCTGTCCCCATTAACCCCCAGCTGCCCTTCAGCGATCAGGGAATGGGATGACGGAGATTGTACACCCCTGGGGGTCTGTCCAATCCTCTGTCTGTCCATCTTTGTCACCTTCCTTGTCCATCTGTCCATCTTTGTCCCCTCCAGAAGATGATGGGCATAAGCCCCACGGTGCCCATAGAGAAGAGTCCTTGTCCCCCCTGTCCCTATTAACCCCCAGCTGCCCTTCAGCAATCAGGGATGGAGATTACACACTGCTAGGGGTCTGTCCCATCCTCTGTCTGTCCATCTTTGTCACCCTCCATGTCTGTCCATCTTTGTCACCCTCCTTGTCCTTCTGTCCATCTTTGTCACCCTCCTTGTCCTTTTGTCCATCTTTGTCACCTTCCTTGTCCTTCTGTCCATCTTTGTCACCCTTCTTGTCTGTCTGTCCATCTTTGTCCCCTTCCTTGTCCTTCTGTCCATCTTTGTCCCCTTCCTTGTCTGTCTGTCCATCTTTGTCCCCCTCCAGAAGATGATGGGCATAAACCCCACCGCGCCCCGTGAGAACACTCCTTGTCCCCCGAGGTGTCCCTTTGGCTGGCAAGGACGTCCCTCAGGGCTGGGGGTCCTGCAGCTTTCACGGATGGGGGCGAGCAGGGAAAGGAGCTCAGCAGCTCCCGATCCGGATCCTGCTGTGGGGCGTGGAGCAAGATAAGGCCGTGACTCAGCCTCAGCCTCATCGCTGCTTCCCCTCCTTCCCCGCAAAGCCCCGCCGGCACCTGGGGACCGCGGGGAGCAGCCGGGGCCGGCCCCACGTCTGGGTGTCCGTGCGGAGCCCGGGGCCAGCGCTGATGTAAACAGCTCCGGCTGCCGATAAACAACCGGCCCGGCGGGAGCACAAACAGCTCCTCTGTTCTGGCTCCGGGCTCTGCCGCTCCAAAGAGCCACCCCAGCCCCGTGCCGGGGCGTGGCACAGGGCTGTCACCCCACCAGCCTGCAGCTGGGCCTGTGTGGGGGTCACATTCCCAGTTTGGGGGGGGTTCAAGTGGGGTTTAGGTCAGGGACAGTCCATCACACGGTCCGAGGGCTGTGGCATCCAGGAAGGGTTTGGATGTCACCTTGTTCCTGGCCATGGTGACAGTCAGGGAACTCCCAGGTGGTGCTGGGGCCTGGCTTCCCTGGGGCATTCCCAAGCTGCCCCCACTTGTGCCCAGCTGCTCCTGGCACAGCCCCTGGCGCCCCAGGCTCAGGACCCTCTTGGCTGAGCCAGGGCTGCCCCCTCAGGGCTGTGCCCTGAGCTCTGGGTGATGCCCAGCAGGGAATGGGGCACGCTGGGCACTGTGGTCCTCCAGCACTGTTGTTCAGGGTGTGCTGGGGGTGCTGGGGACCCCCAGAGCATGGGCACACAGACGTTGCCCCAGGGTGGGCATTGTCCTGCTGCCGCCCTGAACGCGCAGCTGGTGGCACCTCCTGGCCTGTGTCTCCCCCAGACCCTGCGGGTGCCCGTGAGCAGCTGCCTGGGAAGGTTTGGAAGGTTTTGGCTCTGGCCCTGCCGCATTCCTCAGTGGAGGGAGGAGTGGAGCTGGAGCCCGATGTGACTCAGCTGCAGCCACGAGCACTGGCGACATGCTGGTGACCCACACGGGGCTGTCACCCCTCTTTGGTCCCTCCTGGCACCCCCCCTGACATGGGCACCCCTCCCTGACCCCACGGCTGGGCTTTATCAGTGCCCCAGGACCCCCGAGCATGTGCTGGGGTGGTGGGAGGTCTCCTGAGAGCCTCTGTGGTTGAGGAGCCCGGGTTATGATAACTCTGAGCAGGGACTTTCTCCACAGTGCTGGACACAGCCTGACCCTGCGGTTCCCTCGCTCCCAGCCTGGCTGAATTCCCTGACCTGCACCAGCCAGGGCTGACCCTGTGGGGAGGGGGCTGCAGCCAGGGAACCCTGAGATCCCCCCCTGATGGGAGCTGGGTGGGAGGTTCCAGTGTCCCCATGGATGTTCCAGGGTCCCCATGGTGTTCCAGTGTCCCCATGGATGTTCCAGGGTCCCCATGGGTGTTCCAGTGTCCCCGTGGATGTTCCAGGGTCCCCTAGGGATGTTCCAGTGTCCCCATGGATGTTCCAGTGTCCCCCATGGATGTTCCAGTGTCCCCGTGGATGTTCCAGGGTCCCCATGGTGTTCCAGTGTCCCCGTGGATGTTCCAGTGTCCCCATGGATGTTCCAGGGTCCCCATGGATGTTCCAGTTTCCCCATGGATGTTCCAGTGTCCCCGTGGATGTTCCAGTTTCCCCATGGATGTTCCAGGGTCCCCATGGGTGTTCCAGTGTCCCCGTGGATGTTCCAGTGTCCCCATGCATGTTCCAGTGTCCCTATGGATGTTCCAGGATCCCCTAGGGTGTTCCAGTGTCCCCATGGATGTTCCAGTGTCCCCATGGATGTTCCAGGGTCCCCATGGGTGTTCCAGTGTCTCCGTGGATGTTCCAGTGTCCCCATGGATGTTCCAGTGTCCCTGTTGATGTTCCAGTGTCCCCATGGATGTTCCAGGGTCCCCATGGGTGTTCCAGTGTCCCCATGGATGTTCCAGTGTCCCCATGGATGTTCCAGTGTCCCCGTGGATGTTCCAGCATCCCTTAGGTTGTTCCAGTGTCTCCATGGATGTTCCAGTGTCCCCACGGGTGTTTCAGTGGTTCCAGTGTCCCCTAGCGTGTTCCAGTTCCCCGTGTGGAGCAGGCAGCACGGGAGGGATGGATGGAGCAGGGGAAGTGGGGGATTTGCTGTGGGACGAAGGCTCCAGCCTCATCACGACATGCTGAGTCCCTCCCCGCTGGCAGCGGGCTGGGGGGGAAGTGCCTTCCAAGCCACATTCCTCCACTCCTGAAGGGACTGGCTCGGGACCTTCCCACGGGGATTTCCAGCCTGGGCACACATGGCTGCAGCTTGGATCGGGCTGCTGGGGTCCTGGCTCAGCTGCAGCACCCTGGAGACTGTGGGAGAGCATCCTGGCCCTCCAGTGAATCACCGGGAAGGAACTGATTAAGACCTTGCAACATTTTCCTGCTGGAAATAACTTTCTCCACAGAGGCAGCCTGAGGCTGGTCCGAGGATGCAGCTGGGGGGGATTGGATATGCCACAGGTTTTATTATCCCTGCTTTGGGGCTTGCTGGATGGAAAAAAACTCCCGAAATGAGGGATTGGTTGGGATGTGCTCTCACTCCCACGGGGGTGGGAAGAGAGGGAATTGCTGAAGCAAGAGAATTGAGGGATGCTCCAGCCTTGGCCACAGTGGAGATGTGGCTGTGTGAGGGTGTTGCTGGTGGCTGCTCCAGTCCCTTTAGGGACAGCCACCCTAAATTTTGCCTCCCCCAGTTTTTCTGGCTACAGCGTGGGCAGGGAACAGCTGCCACCTTTGGCTGCTCCAGGCCCTTTGGATGTGCCACAGGTTTTATTATCCCTGCTTTGGGGCTTGCTGGCTGGAAAAAACCTCCCAAAATGAGGGATTGGTTGGGATGTGCTCTCACTCCCACGGGGGGTGGGAAGAGAGGGAATTGCTGAAGCAAGAGAATTGAGGGGTGCTCCAGCCTTGGCCACAGTGGAGATGTGGCTGCAGGGGGCTGCTGCTGGTGGCTGCTCCAGTCCCTTTGGAACAGGGACCATCCTGCCCTGCCTTGCTCCAGCCCTGCATCCTCTGTGCTGGGGCCAGCAGACGTGGGCACCCTGGGATGCCCAGGAAGCCCCACAGCCTCATCCCACCCTCTCCCCCCTTGGCTGGCAGTGCCTGTGTGGGGAGAGGGGAGATTCCTGCCCAGCACCAGCGTGGTGACAGTGCTGCTGGTCCCAGTTTGCAACTGGGAGAGGGACAGACACCCTAAATTTTGCCTCCCCCAATTTTTCTGGCTACAGCGTGGGCACGGAACAGCTGCCACCTCTGTCACCTCTGCCACCAGCCCCATTTCTGCCCCGTGACTCAGGGATTTCAGCAGGTTTGGGAAGGGAGGAGGGGCAAAAGCCACTTCCCTGCCAAAAAAAAAGGAGGCGGATGCTGCTCTCGCCCTCTGTCATGCATGAAGTGGATTAATATTAACCCGTCCGTCCATCCTGCCGTCCCTCTGTCCTGCTCTCCTTCTGCCCCTGCCCCACAGCTTGTCCCATGACCCAGCATATGACACTTTTCCTGTCCCTTTAAAGCAGAGGGCAATGAGTGTGTGGGACATGAGCAGCCCGTGGCCTCAGCCGGTGTGAAGGGGCCTCATGTGCTGCCACGGGGTCCCCGTGAGTCACCCCCGGTGCTGGCGTCACCCACCCTGTCCGTTGGTGTCCACCCTGGTGTCCTCCCACCGTGGGTGCTGTGAGGCTCCCAGAACAGCTTGTGATGAAAAATGGGGGTAATGTCTCAGCGTTTTGGGGAGAAAGGGGTTATTTGGGGAGGATGGCTGATTTCTAGTGCAGAGCCCTCCCTCCCCAACCTGTCACCTTCAGCACCTTCAGGCCTTTTCTGCTGCTGTTGCTGAGGCACACTGAAGGTGACAAGACCTGTGACACCCACGTGCTGGTGCAGATCTGACACTATCTTGGGGCTGCCACTGCTGTCCCCAACTCCAGCGGCTTCCCAGCTCTTCCCCATCTCCTCCAGCAGGTCACTGATCCCATCCCTCCACTCTTGGCATCAGCTCTCAGCTCCAAGAAAACCCCTCAGCATCTCCTGCAGCCCCAGCAGGGTTTCTGGCCCCTGGGAGCAGATCCTGCCGGTCCCTCCATGCTAGGATGTGGTGGCTGTCACCCACACGTGGCCCCGCCGTTGTCACCATCCCCTGCTGCAGCTGCATCCCTCTGTGTGTGTGTGGAGCAGTTTGCTTTCGGTTTCCCGTCAGCCAGAGTGCAGAGTGCTTGGCACTGCCATGGGTCACCTCGTGGCCACCAGTCACTCCCAGTCGCCTGGAAATAAACAGGCAGTGAAGAGGAAAATCCCAGAGCTGGGAATGGGACTTGTTGTGGGGCTCTGCTGGCCCCAGATCCAGCCCCTCACAATCCCTGCGCACGGATCTGTCCAGGGATCCATCTGCACCTGTGCAAAGGGATCTGCTTGTGCACATGGGGATCCATCTGTGCACAAATGGGCCCAGCCATGCACACGTGGATCTGCCCATGCACACGTGGATCTGTCCATGAAAACGTGGATCCATCCATGATCGCATGGATCTGTGCATGCAAACATGGATCTGTCCATGTACACAGGGATCCATCCATGCAAACATGGATCTGTGCATGCAAACATGGATCTGTCCATGCATGCTTGGATGTGTCCATGAAAACATGGATCTGTCCCTGCCAACATGGATTTGTCCATGCAGACATGGATCTCTCAATGCAAACATGGATCTGTCCATGAAAACATGGATCCATCCATGCAAACATGGATCTCTCCATGCAAACATGGATCTGTCCATGCAAACAGGAATCTGTCCATGCAAACATGGATCTATCCATGCAAACATGGGTCTGTCCGTGCACACATGGATCTGTTCATGTACACAGGGATCTGTCCCTGCCAACATGGATTTCTCCATGCAAACATGGATCTTTCCATGCAAACATGGATCTGTCCATGAAAACATGGATCTATCCATGCAAACATGGATCTCTCCATGCAAATATGGGTCTGTCCATGCACACATGGATCTATCCATGCAAACAGGAATCTGTCCATGCAAACATGGATCTATCCATGCAAACATGGATTTGTCCATGCAAACATGGATCCATCCATGTACTCAGATCTGTCTATGTTCATGCGGACCCATCCATGCTCAGGGATTTGTCCATTTCTGTGCAGATCTATCATGCACACGTATGCAGCTGTCTGTCCATGCACAAATGCATCTGCTGGTGCACGTGTGGGTCCATCCATGCAGATGGATCTGTGCTCACGTGGGCTGATCAATGCTCATGGATCTGTCTGTGCACACCCTTACTGATGCATCCATCCCTGCACGTGCTGATGGGTGTCCATCATATGTGCATATGTGCGTGTCTGTGTGTCTGCCTGTGTGTCTGTGTGTGCGTGTCTGTGTGTATGTGCATATGTGTGTGTCTGTCTGTGTCTGTGTGTGTCTGTGTGTGTTTGTCTGTGTGTGTGTTTGTCTGTGTGTGTGTCTGTGTGTGTGTGTGTGTGTGTGTGTGTGTGTGTGCACATCCAGGGACAAGCAAGCACACACAAGTGCCAGGCCCAGAGCTCTGTGTGCATTCTGGGGGGGTGTCCCTGCCCATCCAGGGGTGTTGTGTGTATGTTCACATGTTCACAAGTGCCCAGGGGTCACCATACACATACAGGGGGTGTGTGAGCACACGTGCATGTTCTGTGTGCATGCATGCACAGCTGCGTGTGTATTTACACACGTGTGCCAGGCTCAGGGCTGTGTGTGTAACCATGGCTGCCGGTGCCCGGCGTGACCGTGGCCATCCAGGCTGGTGTCTGTCCCTGGCACATCTGTGCAGATGTGCGTGCGTGCCCAGGTGAGCACAGCTCGTGTGTTTGTGATAACGCGGGCTCACACACGCGGTGCCCCGAGCCGAGACGTGCCGAGCCGATCCGATTCCGGGAAATCCGAGCCCATCCCATCGTAACCGAGCTGCTCCAGCTGGCCTGACCCGAACGGCGCCGATCCGAGCCCAGCGGTGACGAGTCCAACCCACTGAACGGCCCGAGCGGTTCCGATCGGATCCAGCCCGACCCGCGCGGTTCCGATCGGACCTGAGCGGTTCTGCTCGGCCCCGAGCGGCGCAGATGGGACCCAGCAGTGCCGGCCGGTGCCGCTCGGTGCCCTCCCGGTGCTGGCCCGGCCCGGGCCCCGCGGGGCCTGGCGGCTCGCCAGCGCTTTCTCATAAACCACATGCTGCCGCGGCGCTATAAAGGGGAGCGCGGCCGCGGCGGCGGCTCAGCCCGGCCCCGCTCGGCCCCGCCGCTGCCGCCGTCTCGCCCGCTCCGCCCGGCCCCGGTCCCACGGCAGCCCCCATGCCCCGCCTCGGAGCCAAGGTACGGCGGCCCCTCCCGCTCCCCGCGGCCGCGGAGACCCCCCCCTCAACCCGGCGCCCGCTGCCACCTGTGCGGGAGCGGCGGCCCCGGTGTCCCCTGCCCCCGTGGCGGGTCCCCTCCTCCGGGGGTCCCGGCTCCCGGCGGGGGATGCTCCAGCCCCGCCTGGGTTGGCGGTGGCAGCCCCGGATCCGGGGTGAAGCCGCGGCTCCAGCCCCGTTTCCCGGATCCCGGCTCTCGGTTCCCGCCTCCAGCCCGGTCACCATTCCCAGACCCGGCGTGGGGAGGCCCCGGCTTCAGCCCCGGCCGGTCCCCGGCCCCAGCCCCGGCCCCGGCGCGGGGATGCTGCAGCCCCGGCTCCATTCCCGGACCTGCGCGATGAGGCTCCAAGCCCCAGCCCTGCTCCAGCCCCGTCCCGGCTCCAGCCCCGTCCCCAGCCCCGTTCCCGGCTCCAGCCCCGTGCCCAGCCCCGTTCCCGGCGGGGTGAGGCTCCGTTCAGCCGTGGCCACATCTCGGCGGTGGCCCGGGCGGCATCTTGGAGTTTCACAAGAGGGGAGGATTCCTGGACATCATCCAAGGGAAATTCCCCCCCACCCATCACCCAGGCACCCTCTCCCTGCCGGTGCCCCGGGAGGCGGGGGGGGTGCACCCCCACCCGGGGGTCCCCGCCGCCCCCTCCTCGGGAGTCCTGGCGCTGGAACAAGCCCCGTTTCTCACCGGGGTCCCGCCACCGATCCGGGCCTCCCCGCTGCTTTGCAGGGGGATTGGGAGGGAAATTTGGGACGAGGCCAGAGCTGCTGCATGGAAAGAGCCCGGCGGGTGCAGCTGGGGGGGTCTGGAGGGTGGGAAGAGGATTTTTGGGGATGGGTGGGTCAGTGTGTCAGACGGGCTCTGGAGAGCCAGGGCGGAGGAGGAGATTTGCAGGAGAGACGGAGAAATGGTGCGGGAGAGGGGAGAGGGGCTGGATCGGGAATGTGGAGGTGGCCAAGAGCCACATCCAGGACTTGTGTCACCGGGCCTTGGGAAATTCCCTGCTGACCTGGAGCTCCTAAAAATAGCAGGATGGGGATAGGCACGGGGTTGGAGGACCACAGTGGGATTATCCTGCTGGACCGTGGCCAAGTCCCGGCTACCACAGAGGTGGTCACGCTGCGGGGTGGTGGAGAGGGGCAGGGGACTTGGTGCGTGTGTGGGTTATCCCTGCTTCAAACTCTGCCCGTGTCGTGCCCAGGTGTGCCTGCTCCGCTGCTCCCTGCTGCCGTCCCTCCTCCTCCTCCTGCTCCGCATCCATGAGACGGAGCAGAACAGCTACTGCCAGCAGATCATCACCGAGAGGCACCTGGCCGAGCTGGAGGAGCTGGTGAGTGCCCTGCCGGGGCTGCGCCGTGCGATGGGGGCTCATTTGGGGCCAGATGGGCACAAAGCAGCTCTTTCTTAGTGTTGAAATAAGGAAATGGGGCGATGTTCAGCTGCCCTAGTGAAGCGATGGTACCCAGGAGCTGAGCATCCCTGGGCACAAGGGACAAGTGGGCACCGGGGGGTGACAGATGCCGTGCCTTTATCAAGGGAGGCCGTGGAAAAGTGGCGCCAGGAGGAACGAGAGGGGACGGAAGCAGGAGCGAGGCCGGGAAGGGGACAGGAGTGGGGCTGGATGGGTGCGGGGGCGCGGGGGAAGCAGCGGAGGGGCCGGCGGCGCTTTTTTGGGCGGCTGCGCAGGGGTTAAGCAGAGGAATCCGGCTGCATTCCTGAGTCCAGCTGCTTGCCTGGAAGCTGGGCTGGCAACGGGGCTGCGGGTGGGTGGCAGGCAGCGAGGGGGGCCCGGCCGGGCGATGGAGCCGGGCGATGGGGCCGGCAGCCCGCCCGGCCCGTGGGCAGCTCTGGGCGCCGGCAGCCGCCCCGCAGCACGGCCAGCCCTGCCCCGGCCGATCCAGCTGCCGGGGCCCTATCTCTGTCTCCGTGGCCCTTGGCTCACCTCCGAGCGGGGAATCACGCGGATGTTCAGGGGAGAAGCGGGAATCGGGGGCACGCAGGGATTTGCAGGGTTGTCGCAGATTAAATTCTGCCTTGCAGCAAGAGGGGTGTGCGGGCGAGGGACGGGAGCGGCGCCTCCGAGTCCCCGAGAGCTGCTCCGAGCTCGGTGTAACCGCCGTGTCCGGGCTCGCTTCACCTCTTCCTCTTTAACCACCGAGCTGCGGGGCCAGGAGCTTTGCTCTGGGCGAGCTCGGCTTCCTCTGCCCGAGCCCTCTCTGCACAGCACATCCCCGGAGCCTTTGCTCTCCGCCCAGGGATTAAAACTGACTCCGCGGCTGTGGGAGAAAGGGGACGGAGCAGGTTTGAATGGAAGACGTGGTTTTCCTGCTGGGGATTGCAGTCCTCTCCTCGCCGATGGAGGAGCTGGCCCTCGCTCCAGCGCCTGCAGGATAATGGAGCAATTGTTTCCGGGACGGCATCCCAGGCTAGGAGGAGAATTGCCGGCCGGTAATTTTGCCAGCCCTCGCCCTCCCAGCCTGGGATGGCAGCCCGGAGGGGGAGCGTTTGGTTCCGATGGGTTTTTCCTCCGGTTGGAAAGGGTCGCGGCATGGGCGGCCGGCAGCGCTGCGTGTGGGACCCCGGCGCTGTGTGATCCCAGGGAATGTGTGACCCTGGTGTCACGGCCACCTCCGGCACCGCAGGATGCTCTTTTGCAGCCTGGATTTAGAGGAGAGAGTGGTGCGGGAGAGACCCGAAGGAGAATTAAGCAGGGCTGGGCTCTGCTGTGGCGCTGGCAGGAAGAGGAGGAGGAGGAGGAGGAGGAAGAGAGGCGGGGTGGGAGCAGGCAGGGAAAGGCAGGAGAATGTCTGTGAATTGGGGAGTGCAACATCCTGATGAGAGCAGGAATCCTGAGCTCACTCCTGCCACTGCATCAACCTTAGGGATGTGCCTGTGTGAGGAGGAGGAGTATGGGATGGGATGAAGCAGAAATGGGAGCAAAGCCCTCCTAGCCCTGTGGATTTGGGGGTCTCAGGCACCCCATGCCCAGAGCATGGCATATCTGGGGTGGCTCAGCCCTAGCACTGTCCCTGGGGATGTGGGTGACATCCTGCTTTGTCCTTCCTGGGGATGTGGGTGACATCCTGCTTTGTCCTTCCAGGCTGACACCCAGATGCAGCACCCGGGCAGGGTCTCCTTCAAGTTCATTGACAAGACGCAGTTGGTGAGTGGTTTCTTGCTGGGGACAGTAGGGGACAGGCAGCAGGGCTGGCTGGGGCAGGGTGGGAGGTCCCCAGATCCCCACTCTCCCCTCTCATCTCCCTTTGCAGGAGACAGCCCAGGAGGGACCCATCCTGCCTAGGCCAGGTGGCTTCCAGGTCCCACTTTGGGAACCCTGTGGGATTGTAGAAAGGCATTTGGTGCCTCTGTGCCTCAGTTTCCCCCAGGCAGAGTGGGACGCCCATCTGGTAACCACTGTCACTTTTTGTCACTGTGTCCTTGCAGAACGACTCCATCTGCTATGTGAAAGCTGCTTTTCCCCTGATGGGCAAGATCCTGGAGAGAACAGAGTTCAAGGAGAACTCGTCCAACGCCAAGAAGATGGACACGGTGCGCAGGATGTACAAAAGCATCGATGACAACGTGGACCCCTGCATCAGGGAGGAGGATGATGAGGAGAGAATGGTACAGTCACCCCAGCCTGGTGGGGCTTTGGGCCTGGGTCCTCATCCTGGGATGAAATGGGGTGTCCAGAGCATTTTGGGGTGAAATGGGATATCCAGAGCATCCTGGGGTGCAATGTGATGTGCAAAGCATCTTGGGGTGAAATGGGGTGTCCAGAGCATGCTGGTGTGAAATGGGATGAGCAGAGCATTTTGGGGTGCAATGGGATGTGCAAAGTGTCCTGGGGTGAAATGGGATGTCCAGAGCATGCTGGAGTGAAATGGGATGAGCAGAGTGTCCTGGGGTGAAGTGGAATATCAGAGCATCCTGGGGTGCAATGGGATGTGCAGAGCATCTTGGGGTGAAATGGGGTGTCCAGAGCATTTTGGGATGAAATGGGATATCCAGAGCATTCTGGGGTGCAATGGGAGCATCCTTGAAATGGGGGTGCAATCTTGGGGTGAAATGGGGGATTTTGGGATGAAATGGGGGTCATTCTGGGGTGCAATGGGTGGAATATCCTGGGGTGAAAGCAGCATCTTGGGGTGCAATGGGATGTGCAGAGGGTCCTGGGGTGAAATGGAATATCCAGAGCATTCTGGGGTGCAATGGGATGTGCAGAGGGTCCTGGGGTGGGTGTTGGGGCAGGGCTGTGGAGCAGAGCAGAGCTGGGGTGTGCATGGACATGGAGCCACGAGGAACCAGCAAATCCTGCCTTGGGAGCACTGTGGTATCTGTGGGGGTGACACTGGGCAGTCATGGAGCTGGTGCTGAGCCTGGTGCTTCCTCCAGCTCTCACAGATGTGCTTCAAGGAGTTCACCACGTCCCCCTACGAGATGCTGGTGCTGGTGAAGGATTTCTTCCAGGACATCAAGCGTCTGCTGCAGGAACGGGAGACTTTTGAGAAGGATTGCAGCCGAGTCTATCGCAGGGTGTGCCTGAGGCCCAAGAAGGCTGGATCCTCCCAGGTGAGATGCCAAGGCTTGGCCTCTGCCCAGTAAACCCGTGCCGGTCTGGGGGGCTTGGGCTCGCCTGCATGGAGCACCTTAAGAGTCGTGTGTCTGTGGATGTGGCACGTGTCCACCTTGGCCCCTTTCCTGTGTCAGCGAGCTCTGCATCAGTGTCAGGGGAGAAGGGGCTGGCTGCCATTTCAAGGTGGGATTTGGGCTAAATCCTACTGGAACTAGGCAAGGGAGAGATGTGAGGGGGAGCAAGGAGGCATCGGGCTCTGTCTCAGAGCCCCAATGCCAGGTGGAGCATAACACAGAGAAATGGAGGGACTGCTGTGCCACCAACACGCTGCATGACCTTGGCTGTGTCACTTCAGCTGCCTCGTGCCTCAGTTTCCCCTGGCCAAGCCTTCGGGGCGAGTGTTGCTGCCGGGGTGGAGGAGCCCTGTGTTGCCGTCTGCGCTTCCGCGAGCGCCCGTGCTGTGTTTGCATGGAGGAGATGTCCCACTGTCACCCCCGTGGTGGAGCTGTGCCATGTCCTTGTGCCCTGGGGACCTTAAACGTGGCTCTCTGGCTCCTGCAAGTTGTGAATAACCCACTGCCACCAGCTCAGGGGACCCGGTGACTCGGGTTTGCTTCATCCCACCCGCTGCTTGTCACCCTCACGCTGCTCCTGCCTGTTCCCTGCCTCTCCCTGGCTCTCCCAGTTTTTGAGGGGCTGTTTTGTTGGACCCGCTTGCCCGGGGCTGCGGGGAGGGACGGGGACAATGCCCCCGACCTCAGATCTGCTGCCTGTGCCCCTCTTGGAGGCTGGTGACCCCACGGCTGTCTCTTCTCTCTCCTTCTTTCAGGTGTGGGGACAGATCCTGACTGCAATTGCCTGTCCCCTGCCCTCCCTTCTGCCACCCAGCCCTCCCTCTCTGCTGCCACTGGCAGGGACGCGGCACCCGCTAGCACCGGGGTCCCTTCCAGCCTCCTCCATGCCACCCTCGCTGACTTAGAGGCCCCATCTCAGCCCCCCAGTAGCACGGACGGGGGCTCAGGGACCGAGGAGGTCCTGGCTGCCGGGCTAGGTGACACAGCGCTGGCCCCCGGGATGAAGCAGACAGCTCCAGGCAGCAGCGCCGAAGCGCTCCAGGATCCGGCCGGGACGCTGAGCCTGGCGCTGGGTGACATCCCCGTCCTCCGCGGGGACGGAGAGCTGGTGGAGTGGGGCACCGGGCGCCTGCCGCAGGATCCAGGCCAGCAGCGGGGAGGCTCCATCCTCGCGGAGCAGCCCGGCGGGCTCAGGAGCAGCCCTCCGACAGCATCGCCCGGCGCAGCCCGGATCCGTGCCGCGGTCACACAGCTCCGCTTCTCCAGGATGGCGCCGGAGCTGCGAGCCCCGGGCAGCGGCAGGGACAGGGCCCGGGCGTGGGGCTGGGGGCTCAGCCGGCTGCGGGGCCCCGAGGATGGCGGCGGGGCCGGGCCCAGCTTTGACTCTGGCTTTGTTCTGGGCGCAGAGCAGCGCAGGAAGGAGCCGCCCGCCAGCGAGGGCCGCCAGGAGCCCCTCATCTACATCACGGTGGCCAGCGTGGTGGCCGTCCTGCTGGCCACGGGAGGGCTGCTCTTCTACAAGTATAAATCCAGGGTAAGGCCCCACCTCGGCTCCTCCCCGGGCACCAAGATTCACTCCTGCCTCAGTTTCCCCATTTGTGTCCTGGCCAGTGTGGGCTGAGCCCCATTTTCCCCATAATTTTGGGGTAAGCCCCCACCTCGTCTCTGCCCCGGGCACCAAGACTCTCTCCTGCCTCAGTTTCCTCACTTGTCTCGGCCACTGTGGGTTAAGCCCCATTTCCCCATAATTTTGAGACTGGGGGACAATTAATTGGTGGTGCTGAGCGTGGTGGGAGGGTGTTATTTGGGAGGTTTGCCACCCTGCTGCTGCAGCCTCCTCCCCTTCCCCAGGGCTCATTTCCCTCCCTCCACACAGGTCCTGCAGCGGCCGCTGGAGGATGGAGGCTGCGACCCCGAGGAGCCTGAGAGGAGGTGGGTGTGACAGCATCCTTCGTGGGGGGACTTTGGGGACCCCCACCCTGGGTGACCCTGCTCTAAACCCCCCCCTCTTTCTGTCACAGGGCGCTGCAGGGGGCAAGGGAATGTTCAGAGCTGGAGACTCAGGATCTCTGAGGTGATCAGGGGCTGGGTGGGACCTTGAAGGGCTCCTGTCCGAGCTGTGACGACAATATTGTGTCCCCATTGGTGCTGACCTTGGCCATGGGCAGGGAAATTCTGGGTGGGAAGACACGGACAGGAGCAGGTCTGCGCCCCGGCGCTGCCAGCATGTGGTTTCGCAGCTCGTTAATCCATTACCGGCACTTTCTTAATATACATAGTATTTTTTCCTGTGGTTTTCGTGTGTTCCTCCCCACGCTGCCCTCCCTGGCAGAGCCCCAGCTCCTGCTCATCTCTCTGCTCCTTTTCCCAGGGCCCCAGGCAGGATGTGAAGCTGCTCGGGGGACGGATGCGGACGGAAGGAGGGTTGGCACGCGCCGGCCTCGCCGCGATCCCACCGTGATGCTGACACTCCCTCTGCCCTTGCCCCATGCCCGTGGCCAGAGACTGCAAAAAACTCCCTGGCAGGGACAGAAGGACGGGGGGATGTGCCCTGAGTGGGACCCCTGGGCACCAGGAAGCGAAGGGCTGGAGCCATGGCTGCAGGCTGGTGTGAGGCTGCGGTGCTGAGCAGGACCATGGAGTGCTGGATGTGGCAGATGGAGCTGATCCCACTTGGACACGGCCAGAGCTGGATGAAGATGGAAGGGATCGGCTCCCCAAATCCTCTGGCTCTTCTCCCATGCCAGCAGAGTGGGTATGGAGCAGCACCCATCGCCGCCCTTCACCCTGCCTTTCCTGAGGCTTCAACTGGAGCATCCTGAATTCTGAGGGGGCCAGTCCTGAGACCCCCAGCCCTGACTTGCAACTCAAACCCTCACACTGTGAATATTTAAAGCCCACCCGTCCCTGCACGGGGCTGGGTTTGGGGTGACCCTTGGCACCATCCCAGTCCCTCCCCATCCTCCTGTTGTTAGGGCTTATTTTTTATTTTTTAGTAGAGTGGATGAAAGTCTTTATCCTGCACAAGTGTTCTGGGGGGGCTGTGTGCCCCTCACAGGGTCCTCACCACGAGCTGGCCTCGCTGGGATTCCATTTCTTTGGTGACTGCGCTTTGGAGAAGGGAATGGGGCTGGGAAAGATGGGATCCACGTGGGTGTAAGACCTGGAACTGCCCCAGCTGGGCACCCTGGGGCTTCTCCCCACTCCTGGGCTTTGGGAAGAGCCTGGTTTGGGACACACCAGCCCTGGAGATGCCCTCAAAATCCAACGGCTCCCCAGCCCCCGGTGAAGCGTGGCCTGAGCTGCTCTGGGAGCTTCAAACATTATTTTTATATGAAGGATGAAAATATGGACAAACCCAACTGTTTTTAAAGAAAGCATCACTATTAATTTGGGTTTTTTATATATAAATATATATATATATGTGTGTGTATTTATGACTGGCAGAAGGAGGGGGTTCCTGGGCGAGGGACTGGTGTAAATCAGGATAAAAGCCCTGATGCAGCAGGAAGTCTGGGGCCAAACTCCTGGTGGTGTAAGTCACCAGTTTACACTGTGGAGGAGCTGCTCCTGGGGGAGAAAACTTGCCTTTACCCATGTTGGATTTATTTTGCCTTTTTTTGTTGTTGTTGTTGTTGTTTGGTTGGGGCTTTTTTGTTGGTTTTGGGATGGGTTTGTGTTTTTTTTTTTATACAATGAAATCCTGAAATATTTTATACAAAGGCATTTAAAAGTCTATTTAAAGAAAATAATGGAAAACAACTTGTATATTTAATATTATTAATAAACAGAGAGGTGTAGCTTGGTGTAAGTCTGGGATGCAAGGGGGGACTGAGCTGTCTCAGCCCTGGGGTCCCTGAGGGGGTGGTTGGGGCCGAGTCCTGCTGTTGTTACCCTGACCTGCTTTCCTGTGGATGCATGTGGGAGTTCATGGCCACCGGAATGAGGGCAGAGGGATTCATCTGCCCTTCCTGCCCCAGCTCTGCTGGCATTGCTGAGACCTCCAGGCACCGGCCCCCCAAAATCTGTGTGAACGGTTGGGAAGCAGCTGTTTAAAGCAAACACACTTGAGGCAAAGTTTCCTGGAGCACTTTGCTTAGAGTGACAGTCCTGGAAGAGGCATTTCCTCCCCCCCTGCTGCTCCCCCTGCTTCCCTGCCTTCTTTCCAGGAGCAGGGGAGCCCCACATCCTGCTCCCCCTGCACACATCCAGCATCTCCAGGGGGCTGCCAGGGGGCTTCCACATCACCCTGGGTCCTTACCAGCCCATGGGGTGTGCAGGATGAACACCCCCATCGCTCATCCAGGGGGGTGGCAAGGGCAGGAGGGGATTTGGGAGCCTTCTGTGAGTGCCAGGGCTGAGCTGCTGCCTTGTTTGCTGACAAACAGGATTCCTCGAGGGGAGCTGACTCAGCCCAGCCCTTCCTCTCCCCAGCAGCAGCCGGGGGTTTCCCAGGTCCACATCCCCTTCCCAGGGAAGTGGGACCTATATATATCCTGCTGGATCCATGCCACGCTCATTATGGTCAAATTTGGGGGGGTGTTTGAGGTTGGAGGCTGCTCTTAGGGGTGGGCACCGTGCCCAGGTTTGGGGGTGCTGAGGGCAGCGAGTCCCTGGCCTGCTCCAGGATGCTCCAGATTGCTCTAGGGTGCTCAGGGTGCTCCAGAGCTGCACAGGAGAGGGTGGCTGGAGCTGGATGATGGCAGCTTGAGGCTGTGGCAGAGCTGGGGGGCAGAGCTGGGAGCATGCCAGGCTGCTGGGGGGTGTGAGGAGCACCTGTCCCCTTCCCCTCTGTACTCACACCCCACAGTCCTTCACTCCCTGACTTTTTCTGGCTGCTCTGTGTGCTGTAAAAGCACTTGGAAAATGCAGGTAAAAAGCTGAACTCTGTCTCCCTGCCCTTGGGTGCAGGTCAGGAAGGTCCCTCTGCTCCTCATGCTCCCAGATGGGGCCTTTTCCCCACCTTGTTCCCAGCCTTTGTGGGGGCAGGATGTGATTCCCTGCCCTGGGCACCTTCCACCCCCAGCTCCTGCAGTCTGGGGGGCAAAATCTGCTCTCAGCCCCCACTCAGGAGCCCCATGGGGCTCCATCCCTGTCCCTCAGCACTTGTAGGGCAGGGGAGAAAAGAACCCCCCCCCATCCCAGGATTAAGTGGGGATGGAGAGTGGGGGGTCCCTCCTGGGGTCCCAAATGGGTGTTGGCACTGCAAAAATGTGCTTTGATGGGATGAGAACAGGGGGGTTGGGGGAAAAGATGGGTGGTGGGAGGGAAAAGCATCAGCAAGAGGCCCCGGGACCCGGAGCACAGGCTGGCATGGAGCGGCACAGACTGTGTTCACCGGGGGTCCCGGGGGTCCCCACACCCCTGCTGCTTGTGGCATTGGCAGGGCTGGGAGGCCTCAGGCTCATCCTGTTGTTCCAAAACCTCCCAAGCACTCGGAGACCCCCCCGGCTGAGCTGAGACCCCCGGCAGGAGCCCCCAGAGAGCTGTGCCCGCCCTGGGAGCGTCCGCAGCGCCGCCGCAGAGCTGCTGACGGGGCAGGAGCGGCGGAAAGGCCCCGCGGCCCCGGGGCACGGCGGCTCCGGGACAGGGGTTTGGCCCGGGAACTGCTGCAGGACTGAGGTGCCCAGAGGCCGTTTTGCGGCCAGACAAAGTGATTTTGGTTAAAAACCGTTATCTGCTCTTTCCCCGTGGGGTTTTAACCCACACGCTGATGTTTTCCCAGCTTGGAATTTAAGGGAAGGAGGAGCAGGGCTCGGCCCGAACCCGGCCCGGCTGCCTGGGGGGCGTTTGGGGATGGGGGTCGGGGTGGCTCCCCCGCCTGTCTGTCTGTCCCGGAATGTCCCCAGAGCCCCTGTGGGGACTCCCTGGAGCCGGGACCGCGGTCCGGGATGCGGATGGGGCCCCTCAGTGTCCCTGAAGCGGGGACAGGTTGGTTGTGGCCCTCCCCGGAATGAAGGAGCTGGCACAGCCCGCTGCAGGAGGGTGAGGAGGAGTGTGGGAGGAAGCCCTGGCCAGGCTCAGCACCCCAAAAACTGCTCAGCACCCCCAAACAGTGCTCAGCACCCCAAACACTGCTCAGCACCCCCAGAAAGTGCTCAGCACCCCCAAACACTGCTCAGCACCCCAAACAGTGCTCAGCACCCCCAAACACTGCTCAGCACCCACAAACACTGCTCAGCACCCCAAACACTGCTCAGCACCCCTAAACAGTGCTCAGCACCCCCAGAAAGTGCTCAGCACCCCCAAACACTGCTCAGCACCCCCAAACACTGCTCAGCACCCCAAACACTGCTCAGCACCCCAAACAGTGCTCAGCACCCCAAACACTGCTCAGCACCCCAAACAGTGCTCAGCACCCCAAACACTGCTCAGCACCCCAAACACTGCTCAGCACCCCCAAACACTGCTCAGCATCCCCAAACACTGCTCAGCACCCACAAACAGTGCTAAGCACCCCAAACACTGCTCAGCACCCCCAAACAGTGCTCAGCACCCCCAAACACTGCTCAGCACCCACAAACACTGCTCAGCACCCCAAACAGTGCTCAGCACCCCCTGCTCGCATCCCAAACTGGGCTGGGGATGTGGGCACCCCAAACACTGCTCAGCACCCCCAAACAGTGGCTCAGCATCCCCAAACACTGCTCAGCACCTCGTTAATGGCTAATGAGGGCCGGGAGGGCACTGCCCTGACCCCGGGCTGGCACAGGACCCCGGACCGCGAGTGCTCAGCGGCCGACGCCTGCCTGGGGATGGGGCGGGCAGGCACTCCGCTCGGCTCGGGGTTAACAGGGCCGGGGGTGGGCATGCACTGACCTGGGGGGACGGCACACCTGGGGCCTGGGACAGGACACACACCTGGGGTGGGCACACACACACCTGGGACAGGACACACACCTGGGGATGGGCATGCACACCTCTGGGACCAGACACACTCCTTGATATTTTATTTTTTCACCAATTTACTTTTACCCCTGTTTTATTTGAACTCTTTTCCTAATTATTTGTGATTCTTCCTTCTGCTTTATTTCCTCCCTCTGAACAAACACCATTTATTTTTACCCTGAAAACCCTCATTCTTTAGCTCCAGCTTTTATTTCCCAACTAATGAATCAATTAATTTATGTAACTTATTTAGTTTCTGTATTTATTTAGAAAAATTATATACAAATTTATGTAATTTACATATTAAATATATATAATGCACCTATTTAACATATACATATATGCACATTATATATATGCATAAAATGAATTTATACAAATTTTATAGTTTTATAATAACTTGTAAATGTATCTAATATATAAATAAATTAATATATATAACGTTTATAACTTATATATGGTATAAATTAATATATATAAAATATATTAATTATAAATAAATTAACATATTTTACACATTTAGATATAATTATTATTTCATTTATATTATTACTATTTAATATATAAAATCAATCTTTATAATTAATTCATTTAGTCTAAGTAATTCATTTAATTAGTTTCAATGTTTAAATATAATGCCTATATAAACATTTCTATAAAAATTTATTTAAGTTATGTAATTGTTGCGGTTAATTGGGATTTGGCCCGCGCTGAGGTTCCTGGCCACGCCCCCACGTCATGACCACGCCCCCACACATCTGGCCCCGCCCCCTCAGCGCCCTCCCCTCCTTGTCCGCCAGGGGGCGTCCTGCCCTTCTCCCGCTCCCCGCGGCCTCAGCACCCGGCGGGTGCGCGGTGACGTCACGGCGCAGTGACGTCCGAGGCCCCGCCCCTGGCGCGGCGGCCGCAGACCCGCCGCAGGCACCGCGCCGGCGGTAGCGCAGCGAGCGTGAGGGACCGGCCGGGCCGGGCCGAGCGGAGCCGAGCCGAGCCGAGCCGAACCGAGCCGAGCCGAGCCGAGCCGAGCCGAGCCAAGCCAACCCAAGCCAGAGCCGCCCGCGGTGCTCCCCGTCCCCCTCGCCGGACCGTGCCCCCTTTCGTCCCGCTGGTGGCCCCGGCCCGCCCCGCGTTCCCCGCCGCATCAGGATGTCGGTGCCGGAGCCCGCCGGCGGCGAGGAGAAGCAGGCCAAGGAGGTGGAGGACGCCGAGAAATATTCCTTCATGGCCACCGTCACCAAGGCACCCAAGAAGGTAGCGAAGGCAGCGGGGGATCAGATCCCGGTTCGAGGGAGCAGCCCCCGGCTGTGGCGGGGGAGGACCCTCGGTTAGGGGGGAGGCAGCCCCCGGTTGCCGGCAGGAGCCCTCCCCTGCAGGGACACAGCCTGTGGTGAGAGCAGGGAGCAGCCCCCGGCTGGGGGGAGCACAGCCCGTGGTGCTGGGGGGGAGCACAGCCCGTGGTGCTGGGGGAGCACAGCCCGTGGTGCTGGGGGGAGCACAGCCCGTGGTGCTGGGGGAGCACAGCCCGTGGTGCTGGGGGGAGCACAGCCCGTGGTGCTGGGGGGGCGCGGCCCGTGGTGCTGGGGGAGCGCGGCCCGTGGTGCTGAGGGGGATCAGCCCGTGGTGCTGAGGGGGATCAGCCCGTGGTGCTGGGGGCGAGCGTGGCCCGTGGTGCTGGGGGAGCACAGCCCGTGGTGCTGGGGTGATGTGGCCCGTGGTGCTGCAGCCCGTGGTGCTGGGGGATGAGCCCGTGGTGCTGCACAGGGGGGATCAGCCCGTGGTGCTGAGGGGGATCAGCCCGTGGTGCTGGGGACCGCAGCCCGTGGTGCTGGGGGATCACGGCCCGTGGTGCTGGGGGATGAGCCCGTGGTGCTGGGGGGCGCAGCCCTGGGGGATCAGCCCGTGGTGTGCTGGGGCTGGGGGGATCAGCCCGTGGTGCTGGGGGGTGCGTGGTGCTGGGGGGATCAGGATCAGCCCGTGGTGCTGGGGGGGATCAGCCCGTGGTGCTGGGGGGGATCAGCCCGTGGTGCTGGGGGGGATCAGCCCGTGGTGCTGGGGGGGATCAGGATCAGCCCGTGGTGCTGGGGAGCAGCTCCCGGCTGCGGGGTGAGAGCCCCCCGGTCTGGGGGCGGCAGTAGCCCCTTGTCTGGGGGCCCAGCCCCGGTTGGGGTGGGGGATGTAGCCTCCGGTTCGGGGAGCAGCCTTCAGCTGGGGGGAGAAGCTGCTTTGTGGGGCGAACATGACCGTGACCTGGCTTTGGCCCCACAGGTGGGGGTTGTGCTGGGAAAGCTGGAACTGATCCCAGTGTGAGTGACGGTAACTGGGAAGCAGGGCTTGTCCCCATTCAGTGACAGAGAGGGAGATTGGTACTGGCAAAGGGGCCGGTCCGGTCTGGGGGTGACAGGTATGGGCTAGGGGGCTGCTGGCCCAGTTTGGGCTGGGAGGGAAGGGCTTGGGTACTGGGGAGAGAGGGGTCTGTACTGGGGTACAGCCCTGGCCTGCATGGGGTGAGGAGAGGAGCAGTACCTGCAGGGCAGGTTCTGGGGGGCTGGGGCCAGAACAGGGACCTCGCCTGTGGCATAGGAGTGCAGGGGGACAGGGTGACCCCGGGAAGGGGACAGGCAGGGTGGGCCCCTTGTGTGGGACTGTGGGGTGACAGGGCTTGGTGGTCGGGGACAAAGCAAGGGGGATCTGTTACATGGGAAGAGGCAGAAGCAGCAACCTGGAATCAGCTGTGGGTCACTCAGAAGGGTGGCCAAGAGATTTCAGAGTGTTGAGTTTTTTGCGGACAGGGGTTCTGTTGGAGGTGTGGGTGGGCACCTTTGAGCTCAGGAAGAGGCTGCCAAGTCTCTCAGTCCCCCTCCATCCCTGAAGGCCTCCCAGGAGCTCTGAGATCCCCCAGTGCTGCCTCCACAACCCTGTGGGGTGCTCAGATGGCACCAAGGGTGGATGAGCGCTGGTCCTGCCACTGTAGCAGGGTGCAGGACCCCAGTGACCTGGGGATCTGGCCCTGTGCTCTGGGCTCAGTGCTGGACTTCCAGTGCTGTCAGGGAGGCAGATCCACGTTCCAAGCCCTGCACAGATCTGTGCAGCTGAACATTGTGTTCCCCTCGGGGCTGCAGCCGCCTGGAAGCGGTGGATGCAAAGGCGGAGCAGTCACAGAGAATGGGAACATCCTCGTTCTTTGGGGGAATCTCTCCTGCCTGCTCTGGCCACGGGTGGGATTGGGGGGTGTCTGACCCTTGGGGAAGGTCAGCTGGATTTGAGGTGTCTTCTAGGGAGAAGGGCTTGGAGACTAGGCCCTGTTTATCTGGGCTGTGGACATGGCCTGGAGGAACGAGCAGAGGAATGTGGGGCTGGGATCTGCCTCTTCCAGCAGTGGCTCAGCACAGCTCCAGCTCAGGAATTGTTTTTACCTTTTCATAACCATCATCTCTGTCAGAGAGACCAGCACAAGGCTGCTCCAAGGGGACAGCAGGCTGCTAATCCTGGAGCATCCCATGGAACCAAAATACCTGTGGTAAAAGAGAATCCATTGAGCATCCTCAGAGGCAAGTTTGCCATCCTGTCAGGAGGATGAGATGTTGTATTCCCAGAATTTTCTGCTGCAGACTTGGCTGTGCAGCGTGAGGAGCCTTGGTTGGACTCGGTGGCTGCTGCGGCTTTTCCTGGCTGGGTGAGGATATTGAAGGTGCCCAGAGCGACACACGACATTTGAGGCTGATAACATCAGAGATGGGGAGCGAGCTGAGCTGAGCTCAGGGAACAAATTGCTCCGGGCTCCTGTTTTCCTTGCCTGGCTAGTTCCTGCAAACAGTGCTGGGGAAAGGCAGAGGCCTTGGCAGGAGGATGAAAGACCAAGGAAGGGAGAATTGCTCTCCTGAGATAAGCTGTTGAGTGCCCCCAGCTCTGATGTCTCAGAACAGGATTGCAATTAAGCCATTAAAACGCCCTTCTGATTCCTTGCAAGTCAAAGTGGTTTTTGTGCCAGCTGCCCTGGACCTCCTGGCATGGTCAGAGGCCAGTGGAGATAGTGGAGAGGGATGATTTACCAGCACGGATGTGGGCAAGATAGTGCTGTGCTGCTGAGGCACGTCCCTCCTGCGTTTTCAGGCTCCTTGAACTTTGCTGATGCAGTTTATGTGAGGTGGTTGGAGATGGGGAGGGTGGGAATGTGGCCAAGCTCAGTGCAGGTTCTGTCTCTCTCTGTGAATGGCTTTTTAGAGGATCTTTAACTTGGGGAAAGTGCCAGTGTGAGCCCACAGCATCCAGCCCAGGACCTGCAGGAGCATCTTGGATGCAGCTGGAAGCACGTTGGGCCTGTGGGTGCTGAGCAGAAGTTGGTGTCTCCTTGTTGGGGTCACCTGGAGCTGGGAGTCAGCCCCTAGCATTGCTGTTTCCTCTTGTCAGGGACTTGTTTAAGGTGAAAAAGTGAAACAAGCAGGAGGTAAGAAATTAGGAGATGAAATACGATCAACTCCAGGCTAAAGTAAGAGCTGACTCAGTGGAGGTGAAAGGAGGAATAGGGATGTTTTCCCCAAGAGCTGGGATTTTCTGGCTCTGCTAGAGCTCCCTGTTCACTGCAGTTTGTGGTGATTTGTCTGTCAGCATAATGACCCCAGTTTGGCCTGAGCAAGGTGGTTTTTTGGCCAGGAGTGCTTTGTAGGCAGAGGTGAGTGAAGCTGAGTTTTGCACCTTCTCCAGCCACGGCTGTGGTGTTGCTGGGGAAGATCGGGAATGCTGAGGCTGGTGGCTTACCCAGTTTAGTGAACATGGATGTGGAGATGATGATGGCAGAGCTCAAGGGCAGGTTGTGCTCCTCCAGATCCCTGTGTGCCATCACTGCTGCGTCTGGGCATCTGCTCTCCTGCCTCCCTGGAGACTGCAGGTGCCCTTGGCAGCCGTCGCTTTCCCCATCCACGTCAGCCGGGCGGCGGAGCCTTAAACTCCCAGCGAGCCAAGCTGGGGGTGCCCTGGAGGGGGAAGGACGCGGTGAGGGGCACCGTGCTGGTGGCAGGGCAGGGGGCTCGGCACGTGCTGTCCCCGTCTGTCACCTCACCCCGCTGTGTCCTTGTCCCGCTGGCATCGCTGCCGGCTGGGCTCCTCCACACCTGGCTGCTGGCAGACAGACGGACACTGCAGACAGATCTTTCTCCTGCAGCATTGCTGGGCTCTGAGATGGGCTGAAGGCTCCGGTTTGGTTCTGGGGAGGTGAGTGGGGTGGCATCGCCGTGTCCCTGGTGCCGGTGTGGGTGCGTCGGGGCGGTGCTGAGCCCCTGCGGCTGCGGCTCCGGCGGGATGGATCCCGCACAGCCCGTGGCAGGGAATGCTAATGCACAGCGCTGCAGCTTTGCGGTGGCAGCCAGCCGGCTGCTGCCTGCTGTGGGGGTGGCAGAGATGGAGCAGGGAGAAGCTGGGGAGAGGGGGATGGGGCCTGTGGGGAGCTGCTGGCCCCTGGGGAGGACTGGTGTCCTCTCCTGAGCATCCTTCCTGCTGGTGCTGTCTGCAGTGGCCTGCGCACCGCTGACCTTGCTGCAGCCGCCTGCATCCCTGCCCTGCACAGCCCGTTCCCAAAGACCCGCTCCTGCCCCGCTTTGCTCTGTTGTGACTTACCCCAGCTCCCTGCAGCTCTGCCAGGCTGGGTGAGACCTTCCCCTTGGGGCTGTCAGGGGGACGAGACTGCCCTTGTTTGTCCTGACAGAACTCCTGTAGCCATTCGTTTTTCCTGTCCCTTTAATTTAATTCCTTAGAGTGGCTGCTCATAAATCCTCTGTGCCTTTGTGAGCCTGTCTGGGGCCATGGCTACCACCTCCTGTCCTGCTGTTCTGCAGGCACCGTGCACCTGGCTCTCCTCATTCCTTTGCCCAGATCTTCACTTCTTTGATTCCTTGCTCTGAGTTTTACCTTCTCATAATGAGATGTCTGGGCTGGAATGAGCTCATTGTCCTCTATGGATGTCCTGAGAGGGTTTGGCCTTCCCTGGGGTGCAGGAAAACCCTAATAAGTGGTGTAAAAAAGCACAGGGGTGTTTGGAGTGGAGATGAATTCCTGGGGCTTGGGGCAGCCAGGTCACTCCTGGTGTTATATGATAGAATCCTAATTTTTTTCTAAGTTGTTCTTGGGACCTTCCCGTAGTTTTGGTGTTTTGGAGGGTCTCCTTGATGTCCAGAGGGGAGGCTTGTGCCAGTGCCTCAGCACTGGGCAAGGCCACAAGACACTTAATTGAATTGTTGAACCAGAGAGGGGGAAGAAGGGAGATTTTTGGGGTTTGATGAGCACAAACCATCTTCAAAATGATGTGCCAGAACCTGTGGCTTTTGCTTTCCACTTTTCTTCCTGCATCCCTGAAGGAGGCTGGGTTTCCACTGTTATGTCAGTCCTTTGGAGATGGGAGAAGAGTTTGATATTCATTCTTCCCAGTCTTCAGAAGCAACTCTTGTCATCTTTTAATGGTGTGGGGTGGAGACCACCTATCCTGGGAACCCCCTTCCCACCTGAGCAGCCAGGTCTGGAGTGTGGGAAGAGAGCTGAAGGCAGGAGCACAGTGTTTTGGTTTGACCTTCCCTGAGATGCCAGGTTATCTTCTGCTGGGGACTGGCCTACCACAATACTTTCTCTGGGAACAGTTTTCTCGTGCTTTCCAGCCTGTGCAAATTTTGGAATGAGTTCCTGTGCCCTCCTAGATGTTGAGGCTGGGGTGTTTCACTCTGGAAATCAGGTTTTCAAGGTCAGGTTGGAGTTAATCCTTTGCAAGTGGGGATCCTGTCTGTCTTGCTGCTCTGAGGAGTTGGTGGGTGCCTCATCCCAGATTTTGGAGCAGGAAATGTGTGGAACCTCAGCACTCATCCTGAGGGATTTGCTTGTGCCTGGCTGTGGTTTTGTCACCAGGAGTTTCCTGCGGGTGACAGTTGCATTTGCAGAGGGCTCAGTTATGTTTCCTGCTGAGCCCTTTGATCAGAGCTGCTTATCTGGGGCCTCTGGCTCACCTTCACTCAGCACACGGTGGTGACATTCCAGGTGACTGTCCTGGGACCTGCTGGTGGCCCCAAGGGCCCTCAGTGCCAGAACTTCTCCCAGAGTGAGACTTCGGTGAAGCCAGGGGTTGAGTCTGTAAGGGGCTGGGAGAAGAGTCAGGGGCCCCAGCAAGGAGAAGCATCATGGTGACACCTCAGCACGTTGTGTGGAGCCCCTTCCCAGGGCACTGCATAATTCCAGGGGCTTGGGCACCCTGAGCAGTGCTGGAATTCACTCTGCACCATCCCTCTCTGCCCACATCGTCCCTGCAGGCTTCCCTGGCATGGTTAGCCCTTGGGTGCTCTGGGACATCTTGGTTGATGGCCCAAAGGTCCAGAGAGGAAGCTGCTAGTTTGGAAATGGTTTGGGTTGGAAGGGACCTTGAAGATCACCCAGTTCCACCCCTGCCATTAAACACCCATAATCCCAGTGCTGTTAATCAATTTTGGAAGCCCTCTCCACAGCCTCAGGTCAAATACAGTGTTCTCTTGCAGGTCTGTGCCTTTCAGCACAGAAAGTTTAAAATTCTCATTATCCAGGGCTCCAACAGGCAGGGACACCTTCCACTATCCCAGGTTGCTCCAAGCTCTGTCCAGCCTGGCCTTGGACACTTCCAGGGATGGAACAGGCACAGCTTCTCTGGGCCCCCTGTGCCAGGTCCTCCCCACTGTGACAGGGAAGAATTTGGGCTGGTTTTTTGGCAGCTGCTCTCTCCCCATGGGTTCTGTGCCTCTGAGCCAGCAGGATGAGGAAGCTGAGGCCAGTCCTGCCTTTTGGAGCTGCCCTCGTTGCCCTGTTGACTTGGGCTGCTTGAACTGTGAATTTTAATTACACTTTGGGATCAATACGGTGGCCTTGGTAACAAGCTTATTGCTGCTGCAGAATCTGTTTACTTCAGGTTGGTGACAGCCAAAGGACTGAGGTGGCCGAGGACATGATGTTCCAGCTCCTTGAACAGGCTGCATTGTAATTGGGGTGAGGCTCCTGCAGCCCTCAGAGCTGGGTGCAGCTTCCCCTTGGCTGCCCCCACAGCCCTGGAGCTGCCTGGCAGCGCCCGTTCCTGCCTGCCTGAGGAGCTGCCGGCACTCAGGAGCCAGGCTTTGGCTGGGAGCTGCTGGAGCTGCTTTATCTGTGTGCTGTGGGTGGAGGGGATCACTCCTCCTGGCCTTCTTCAGTCAGAAAGTGGGCAGCCTGGAAAAGGAGGCTCCTTGGGGCTTTGCCTTCCTGAAATTCATGTTTTAGTGTCCTCCTTCCAGATGAGGGTGAGGTTCAGCCTGTGTCTGCTGTTTGCTGCCTCCCTTCCTCTCGCCTCCCAACAGGGAGCTCCAGATTTCACACATTCCTGCACTGTGGGGAGAGTTTGCATCCAACCTGGGCATGTTTTAGAGCAAGAACATCTGGCTGATCCCTGTTGACCTTGGAGCTGTCAGCATCTTGCAGGCAGCACAGTGTCTCCTACATTAACTAACCCCATCTCCAAATATTCTCTGAGCTTGCCATCTCCGCAAAGAACACACAACTTTGACCCCTCCTGCCTCCTTCAAAAGAAAGAGACTTCATGGAATCAGCCCTGTTTGCAGGAAAAGGTTGGCTTTGCTCTGACATGTCTGATGTTTGTCCATCCTGGTGGTGATTCCTCAGACTCCTGAGCAGGGAAGAGCCCATGCTGAATCCTGAGGTTTCTCCTGCTTTGCATCAAAATCCAAGTAATTTCCAGGGCTGAAAAAAGTCTGTTGGTAAATGAGGAATGGGCAGCTCTAGTGGGAATAGCACTGTGAGAGGCTTTGGGAGTCAGGGCAGGGGGAGGATGGAGTTCCAGTTTTCCAGAACAGGCTGATCCTGAGGGGTGTTTTCCCTAAAGCTGTGACACAGGGATAGAGGATCAGCTAAGGGTACCTGAGAATAGCTGCAGCCTCTCCTGAGTGGGATTTGCTGTTTTGGTTTTTGAAAACAGTAGAAGTCTTGGAATGCTGAGATTCTCCAAGGCAGTTTGGGGGAGAGGAGTAGGCAGGTGGGGTGCCCAGGGTGCCAAGGGGAGTGATTCCTCCCCCAAAACACAGGAGCAACTTTAGGATTATAGAGCAGAAGTTTGGCCTTCTCAATTTGTTTTATTTTTGTGGTGAGCCCTCCCTTCAGACCATGAGGTGTTGCTGAAGGAGCTGTTTGACAGTGTTTCCAAGTGTTCCCTTGGTCTCATACAACTGTGCTTGGAGAGGCATTTTCTAATTAGTTTAAAAATGGATGCTAATTAAAGCTGATTCCCTCTCAGCTCTGACACACAAACACATTTCCATGGGCTTGCAGCTCTGCCAGCTGGCCTGTTGGAGGCCAGCAGTCCTCAGATTGCCCCATAAGCTGCTGGGAGTGATTTAACCCCCAGTCATGGAATAGGGAATGGTTTGGGTTGGAAAACTCACCCAGTTCCTCCCTCTGCTGTGGCTCCCAAGCCCCATCCAGCCTGGCCTTGGGCACTGCCAGGGATCCAGGGGCAGCCACAGCTGCTCTGGGCACTCTGTGCCAGGGCCTCCCCACCCTTACAGGGAACAATTCCTTCCCAATATCCCATCCAGCCCTGCCCTTTGGGAGTGGGAATCCATCCCCTTGTCCTTGAAGGACATGACCTTGTGTTGCTTGTGCAGTTCTTCCCATGTGGTAAATCCAATTAATTCTGATTTTCCTACTGCCCAAACATGTGCTGTGCCATAGGCTGGGTGGGCACTGGGGAGGAATCCAGAGGTGAGAAATCTGGGATGGCTTTAGACCCATTGCTGTTTGCCCATTCATGGGGATTATGGGGTTAACCTGTGAGACCAAGTTCACTGCCCTTAGGGATCCCAGACATTGGACTCATGCTGTTCCTGCCGGTAAGGAGATAGCCCTCTGTGGTTCAGGAGATATCCCACTCCATCAAAGCCAGGCCCAAGCCTTTGCCTCAATTCCTGCAGTCCAAGGGCTTGGTGCCTCCTTATCTGGTGGGGAGCTTTCCCTCTGCTCCTGCTGGAGCACACCTTTGACCTCCAGGTGTTTATGAGGCAGATTTATCCCCAGTTACTATTTAACACTCAAAATGACATTTCTTTTATTGAATCCCTCCTTCTGTTTATTTTTCCTTTAACTGGCATTTACAGTGATTCCCATCATGACTGAAATCTTGTGGTGATTTCCAGCCTACTAACCTTTGGAATGGGTCTCTTTCTTTCCTGGTGTTTCTTTTTCTCTGCTGAGTTTTGAGATTCGTGTGGAAGTCCTTAATTCGCCTCTTGGACTCACAGAAACTTGGTTTGGTTTTTTTTTCCTTCAGTGCTTCACCCAACCAGCCTTTCCCTGGCAGTGAAAGATGGATGTTGAGATCAGGGCTTGGCTGGTTTGTTTTGCCAGAACCTCAGTGCCCTTTTACTTCTTCACTGGGAACAGTGTAAAGGTTTCCAGGTGGAGATTTGGCTGGGATTCCTGCTCGGGGAGTTGGTGGGGAGAGTGCCAGGCAGGTCTGTGCCTCTAGGGAGAACAGCCTGCCCTGAGAGCCCTCTGGGAGTGAGAAATACAGATCCAGGAGCACCAAATTCCACATGGCTGTGCTTCCATGCACAGAGCAGCAGACTCAGGAACCTCTTCCAGCTGTGATGTCTGAATGGAGCACTTGGGGTTTCTTCTCAAAGTTGAGGAAACCACCAGGAGAAAGTTCTCTTCCTGCAAAGGCCACACTTGAAGCAGAAACAGGTCCTTTTTCCTGAGGGTTGTTCCACTTCCAGCTCTCACAGAGCCCTTGGTGCTCAGGCTGTGGAGGACCAGGAGATGCTTGCTGAGCAGCTCTCCTGCTCTTCCAGCACCCTGTGGAATGGTGGGGTGGGGCAGTGGGCACTGCTGGGGAAAATCCCCCACCTTCACCTGGCCATGGGCTCTGCCTGGGGTTTTGTTTGCTGCTGGGAGGATTTGAACTGGGAATCTGGTGGTTCTTGCATGGGTTGGCCATAGCCTGATGTGAGTTTGTGCAGCCCTTTGCCATCCAAGTTTGCACTGGCATGCATGGCCAGAGCTTGGAGGTGGGAAAATGGGGTGGTTGGAGTCACAGAGCCAAATCCACCGCCAAACCTTCCCCCGTGCTTTGGGGATGAGGATGGTGAGTTGTCAGGGCGAGAGTCTTGCTGGTCCTTATCCCCCATCCCCCTTCTCCAAGCACCTTGTTTTTCCTTCCCTTCCATCCTGAAGGAGTGCTGTGATCCAGAAATACCCTTCCAGGCTGGGTAACCTCCCAGGAAAAGAACCCTAAAACCATCCCTGTCTGCCTTGCTGATTCCCACCCCAAAAATCCGCGTCCTGTTGGACTGTGGAGCAGGAGCTGTGTCCCCCTGTGTGTCCCCTGTTCCCAGGCTCATGTCTAGACGCTGTCCTGTGGGAACAGGGCCTGGCTCTCCCAGCCTGGTAGCAGAGCAGAGGGGGCCTGGGGACAGGGCAGCCAAGTCCTCTAAACAAACCCAGTGCCCTGGCATGGCCACAGTGGGCATGGGGCCAGCTGCAGGGGCCAGCACGGGGACACACACTGGGAGCATTGGGAACGTGCAGCTGGTGGGTTTGGGATGGCCTCAGGGAAGCAAACGTGACAATAGCTCTTGTCTCCCAGTCAGGAAACTCGGGGTCCCCTCTGGGATCTGGGTGGCTGTGAAAACAGCATGGGACAGTTCTGTCCCTTCCCTGAGGAGGTGGCTCCAGCAGAGCTGCTCCTCTCTTCCATTTGACCTGGAATGAAGGAGAACACTCGTTATCTGACTTTTTTCCCCTCTGCTGATGGTGCTGAAGGGCCTCATTCCCTGGGATGCCTCTGCCCTCCCTGGATGCTGCACTGAGTCGCTGCTGCAAATCACTGGATTAGAACAACTTGTGCTTTAGAAATGCCTGACCCAGCTCCTCCTCAGGAAAAACCAGCAGCTCTGTCCTTCTGTGGATAAGGAATCCTTGGAGACTGAAACCTGAAGGTGCCCATCTCCAGGTGGGCAAAACCCAGCCCTGCTCTGAGCTGCTGCTCCTGTCTCATGTTGGGAGCAGGGCTGGTGGGGAGGAGGATGCTTGTTTGAACTGTAAAACATTCCTTGTCTGGCTAAATTTCCAGGAATGACAAAGAAATTATGAACTTAAGAGACAGATCACGTCAGGGCTGCCTTGGCAGCATGGGCATCCAGCAGTGCCCTCCCAGCCTCTGCCAGGGAGTTTTTGTTTGGGAAAACATACAAAATAAGGGGAACTGGCTGCACTGAATAGGCCTGATCCCTGCTGCTGGTTTTCTGCAGCCAAAGGAAGGGTCCCAGGACTCTGGATCCTTCCAGGCTTTCTCCTGGGAGGACAGAAGTGGGTTGCAGAAACTCTTCTGCTTTGGAGGTGGTTGTGCGGCTGTAGGAACGTGCTCTGCTCCCATTTTGCTGTTCATCCCTGGGCAACTGTGCTGTGTCCTCACATCCACGGATGTCAGACTCCGAAGTCTGGAGGGTTTTAGATGGTTCATTGCTTCCTGCTTATTGTGGGTGATGTGTGGAGCCTGCTCCTGTCCTCACTCCACTTATCCAGGACAGAATTGGCTGGGAGGACACTTTTCCCATGGCTGCGTATGTGCTGATGCTCACATTGTCCCTAATAATAAATAATAATAATAATAATAAAAGGATTGCTAAAGCAAACCTAGGGGTGTCAGGAATAGAGCCTGGAGCTGCTTCCCAGCCTGTGTCCTTTCCCCTGTGGAGCCTGTGCATTGATGAGCCATGTCAGCTGTGAGTTGGTGGATGCTTTCCAAAATCTCTGTTCCTTCCACAATCTGCTCTGCTCTCCCCCAGGGCTGCATGGGATGCAGTCAGGGATGTGTAGCGCAACAAAGGAACTGAAATGACCTCTCTGGAGCTGTTCTGGGAATGGAAGAAGTGTTAAAATGAAAAGTGGGATTGTCCTGTGTGAGAGGGACATGCTGGGCTCATCCTGGAGTCAGGGAATGGAATTTTCTTACTCTGTCAGCTTCCAAACACTGCTCTCCTGCCTGACCACTGGGAAAGTGCTTGGGGTCAGCCATGGAGGATGGCACACCCTGCAGTCATGAGCTGCCAGTTTGGTGAGGTGGTACCAATCCAGACCTGCAATCTGTTTGTCCTCCCTGTGTCGTAATAATTAAACAAACGAGGCTGTGTGTGCTGGGGACACTTGAGCTGCTGGGTTTGGTGCTGCCCCACCAATGTTCACAGTGGATTTATCCTTATGCCCTGGAGAGAAGCTTGTTCAGGCTGGTCTTCAGCTTCCTGGTGGTTTGGGATGCTCTGGGCAGTGTGGCCAAAGAGGGTGGACAGTGCTCCCTCAGCTCCAGCCCTGGGAAGGATGGTTTGAGCTAAACATGAGTGGCTGTTGTTGGGAAATGTCAGATCTGCCTGGAAATAGGCACAGTGGCAGTGGATTTCCCAAAGGGAGAAAATTTCCTCCTGGCTTGGCTGGTGTGACTGGGAGCAGGCAGTGCCCAGTGATGCTCTGGAAGAACTTGGCAGGAGATGGTGGATCCTGCTGTTTTCCTGCAGAACATGTCCCAAAATCCCTGCTGTTCTGAGTGAGGAACTGCTCATTTGGCCCCTTAGATCTCCAGCCCCTTCTTCTCCTTTTCCAGGCAGTGATGCTGAAAACCCCTGGCTTCATTCCTATGCAGGGAAATGGGTGCTGTCTTGTTTTCCCTACTTAACCACGAATTTCTGGGATGAAAAAATATTTTCCTTGCTCTTAAACCCTTGTGCTCCACCCGGTTGGAAAAGCTGCTTCCAGCAGGATGAAGTTTGGGATGCGATTCATCACCGTGCTCTTGAGAGCTGGACAGCCCCAATCCTGCTGAGCCAGGGAGCACTAACCCACAGCCCCCAGCTGGGAATGCTGTTCATTCCAGCTCCCATGACAGGCAGAGGGATTAGGAGATTTTCTCTGTCTCCTTAATGCAGCTCGAGCTGGGCACGTGGAGGGCACTGGTCACGCACCCCTGCTCCGGTGCATTCCCGAGCTCCCGGCGCTGCCCCTCGTGCTGCAGACACGGCGGAGATTCCCCGGGCAAGGAGGGCTTGGATGCTCCCATGGTTCCTCAGGTTTGGGTGCTGTTCGTGCTGTTTGATGATAATTTTAGCCAGGACAGATTTTGCTAAGCTGGGGAGTTCAGCTGAGCCCTGGTAAAGCCACGGCAGGGATTACTGGGGGTAATTCAGCACTTGGTTTGCTTAGCACTTGCTTTTTCTCTCCCCTTGGATTCAATCCCCTCATTCCCATGTTTCTAAACCTGCTGTTTCTCTTGCAGGGTGGGGTTGTGTCTCAGAGCTGGCTCAGCACTCACAGCTGGAGCCCTGAAGGGGAGGTGGGTGGTGTGGGATGTTGTGGGAATGGGCAGTGCAGCATCCCTCTATCCAATCCTCTCTTTTGCACTGCATCCCAAAGGAACTTTGCTCCATGAGACCATCCAGGCAGCACATTTCCTGAAGGGAATTGCCCTGTCCCAGAGCACACACATCCTGGATGCTGCAGGCCAGGACAGACCTGCACCCTGGGCTGGAGCACTGGGCTTTGTTTTTTCTCTCCTGGGTCACCTCTTCCCTGGAAACCTTTCCCTGAGATACAGAAAATTCCTCAGCTAACACTTTAAGCTGTTTTAATGCCAGCAGCTGTTTTATGGGGAATGTTTTTTTATACCCTCTGGTTTGATGAGCTGCCAGAGGAAGAGCTTGATGTGAAGGCATGGGAATCTTATGTCCTGAAATTGCTGATGCTTTTTCTTCCTTGGAAGTGCCCATGGGCAATACACTGGCATGGAAGTAGCCAAGCCTGTCCCAGGCTGTGTGGGGAAAATTGTTCTCAGGAATAGACCTTGAACAAATTCCAGCCACACCATTCCTTGTTGGGACTCCTGCCAGCTCCTGCCACACACCCTGAGCACAATATTGGTACCTGCCTGGAAGTGCTTCTATCCCAGAACCAACTTCCCTGTGGGAATGGGGTTGTGTGGCCTCTGGATCCTCCCTCTGCTCTCCCATGGGGGTGGAGGTTTCAGTGCCCTCCAGGTCATTCCTCTGATTTCCCATGGGGGTGAGGGTTGTGGTCTCCTCTGCATCCTCCCTGTGCTCTCCTGTGGGATAGGGTTGGGATGCCCTCTGGATCCTGCTGTCTGCATCCTCCCTCTGCTCTCCCATGGGAATGGAGGTTTCAATGCCCTCCAGGTCCTCCCTCTGATTTCCCTTAGGGATGAGGGTTGTGGTGTCCTCTGCATCTTCCCTCTGCTCTCCCATGGGGACAGGGTTGGGATGCCCTCTGCATCCTGCCCTCTGCATCCTCCCTCTGCTCTCCTGTGGGGATGGAGGTTTTAATGTCCTCCAGGTCCTCCCTCTGATTTCCCATGTGTGTGAGGGTTGTGGTCTCCTCTGCCTCCTCCCTCTGCTCTCCTGTGGGCATAGGGTTGGGATGCCCTCTGCATCCTGCCCTCCTCAACCTCCCTCTGCTCTCCCATGGGGGTGGAGGTTGTGGTGCCCTCCAAATCTTCCCTCTGCACCAAATGACCTCAAACAATTGCAAAACCAAACCTTCCATCTCCATTTATCCTTCCTGTTCCTTCCACTAATACAAACTAAAGCAGTTTGCATCAGGATCCAACTGGAGTCTGCTGGGAAGTCTGGTCAGGGAAGCAGGTACTGGGCTGTGATGTGTCCAGGATGGAGGAGCTGGCTGGAAACCTTGCAGCAGCAGCACCCACAGGAATGCCTGGGATGCTTGGCTGGGTGTGGTGATGGATCTCTCAGTGCCAGTCAGTTCCTGGAAGGGATGCTGGAGTCCCACATCATCCCTCCTGCCCTCCCTTGGAGTGAGCCATGGGTTTCATGCCCCCTTGTCCCTTCCTGAGTGGAATACCATGCTGATTTTGGCTCATCTGCTGGGATTCTGTAGGACTGTGGCAACATTTTCCAGCCCAAAAAGCTGTACTGGTGCTGCAGGCACCCCAGCTCCAGCCTGTGCAGATTCCTCCTTTCTGGAATGGATCATTTCAACGAAATAGTTTCATTCTTCTCTGCACTGAAGGCTGTTTCCTGCATCAAAGCTTTCAGGGAGCTTTTGGGATGGCGGTGGCACTGAAAGCCCCTCCTTGTGGCTGCTCTGGGCTGTCTCTTTCCATCATCTTGATTTCTCTAGGACTCCTCTCAAGGTCTCCTGGGTCCCAGGGATGCTTTGTTAATCCCACTCCCTGCCATGACGTCTCATCCCTGTTAAATGGCAAAATTAAATCCTGCAGTGACATGATCTGAGTGAAGGGGCCGTGCTGGGGTTCTTTGTCAGGGTCTCCTGCATGGCAGCAGGGAGGGGGCTGCAGGCTGGGCTTGCTGCTGCTTTCCCTAATTCCCTTTCATCCCTGTTGCCTTTCACTGGCAGGAGCAGCAATAAGGCCCTTTGCTGGCTGCTCACTCGGGGTGAGCACAGCAGCTGAGCAGTTTTGGGTTATTTTTCCTCTCTTTTTGGCCCAACACAGTTAAATTTGATGATCTGGTGGAAGGTGCTGGAGCTTTGAGCTGCCTCTGGCTGAGAGAGGTGGCTGTTTTGGGGCTTCTCTTCCAATGGAAACATCTTGTCCTGCAGAGGAGGCTGAAAGCCAATGCAATGTCAACTTCTTTTTGTTGAAATGTTCTCTCTTGCTGAGGTTTTTTCCTGTGCTTTTAGTGTCAGTTTTGGAAGGATGTGTGGTGTTTTTAACCTGTGGGATGCTCTGCTCCTGGGGAAGAGCCTGGAATCACTGGGGATCTATTGGGACCACCCCAGCTTTCTTGCTGCTGCATTTTTGGGCAGAAATCTGCTGGGATTGGTTGGGGGCTGTGGGAGCAGGGGCTCTGCCTCCACATGGGATGTGGGTTGTACAAGGAGTGTAATTCCTGAAGGAGCCTTAGGGAGCTGGAAAGGGATTAAAGGAGATGCTTCAGGGTGCTCTTTTTATCTTCAGGTGTGTCAGATTTGCAGGGTGACAAAAACCTCGTGGCAGCTGTTTCAGGCAGAGGAAGGGAATTAATTTTTGGCATCTGTAGCCTTGTATTTGGTGGTGTTTATTTTTGTGGACTGAAGGGATCCGTGGCTCCCTGTAGCTTGGGGAGGTGCCATACCCTAAGGATCACATCCTGATTTAGCATTTTTTTCCTTTGCTCCCAGCAAATCCAGTTTGCAGATGACATGCAGGAGTTCACCAAATTCCCGACCAAGACGGGCCGTCGGTCCCTGTCCCGCTCCATCTCCCAGTCTTCCACTGACAGCTACAGCTCTGGTAGGTGCCAGCTCCTTGTCCTTGTGTGTTCCTCTCAAAAACCCAGCGTGGGTGCTGCAGTGAATGTGCTGCTCACACCCTGTGGCAGGATTTGTGCTGCTGTTTGTACTTGGATGCTGATTCCAGGCATTCCCAAAGTTCAGGCATTGATTGATTGCCATTTGATAATTGTTACCTCTGGGCTGTTCTAGAGAAAAAGAGTGCAAAATTCCTTCAGGGCATTGGCTTTCCTTAGGAGATTGGTAGTTTGAGCCATGAGTGAAAGCTGGAAAGGGAAACAGAGCAGAAACCTGAAGGGTAGGAGGTTGCTGGGTTCATAAGGCCTGGCATAACACTCATTCATTCCTCATCTGGTTTAGCTGCCTCGTACACAGACAGCTCTGATGATGAGGTGTCCCCCCGAGAGAAGCAGCAAACCAACTCCAAGGGCAGCAGCAATTTCTGTGTGAAGAACATCAAACAGGCAGAGTTTGGGCGCCGCGAGATCGAGATCGCCGAGCAAGGTATGGAGTGGAGGGTGGGGCTTCTGGGGCTTGGGGCAGGTTCTGGACAGCAGGAGCTGAGGAATGGCAATTCCCACTCCTGCTGCAGCCTTGGATGTCCTGTTTCCTTCCCCCAAAATCAGTTAGTGAAGAGTAAGATGTGCCAGCAAACGTTGATGCTGTGTCCCATCCCTTTTCTAGAAGGAACAGAGCTCTTGCAGGGTTTAATGTTCTGTTGGCTTTGGATGGACAAGGATTTTGTAACACTTTCAGAGATATCAAAGCTGAAAATCCCACCCCTTCCTGTGGGGGTGGTAGGAAGCTGAATTACCATTTCCAGTGGGGTGATTGGGTAACTCTCCTTTTACAAGGGGAAGATAATCCGGACACATCTAGAGCAGCTCTTCTGAGATATGGCAGCTCTGTTTTCAAGTTCCGGTGCTTCACCTGCTGCCACAGGGCTGGTGACTGTCCTTAGGAGCCTTCCTCAGGCAGTGCCAGTCCCAGACCCCTCCTTGCCTCTCTCCTTGTCCCTTGGTCAAGTGACAAATGACACTGGTGTTTTGGTCCTGTTTTGCACAGACCTGCCAGGCCAGGGATGAGGAGTTTTCTCCCTGCTGTGTAACAGCTTCAACAGAAATTTTGGGACTGGAGGTATCTTGGGAGGCCCTGAAAGGAGGGGAGCTGTGGCTGAGAGGGGACCCTGCAGGCTGAACCAGCATTAAAACCTCTCTTCCTTTTGCAGATATGTCTGCTCTGATTTCGCTCAGAAAACGAGCCCAGGGGGAGAAGCCTTTGGCTGGAGCTAAAATTGTGGGCTGTACCCACATCACAGCTCAGACTGCGGTGAGTGGCTGCTTGTCTCGGGGGCCTGGGCTGGGACATCAGCTTTTCCATAGGGAACAAAGTTCTTTTCTCTTTGGATGGAAAAAGCAAGTTCAGTTGAGTCTGGACGCATTTTGGAAAGGATGTGCTGGTGGCATTTCACCTGGGCAGCATTTGGTTCCTGTGCCCATCACTGCTGCCCAACGCCAGGGTCAGGGGCACCCTGGGAGTCTGCTCTCATGCCAGGGTCATCCCCTGACCCCTGGGACAGCCCTGACGTCTGGGCCACCCCTGATCCCTGGGGCACTGCAGGCACCTGGGGTGCCTCTGACCCCCGGGCCACCCCTGACCCATGGGGCACTCCTGACCCCTGGGTTATCCCTGGCCCCCTGGGGCACCCATGATTCCTGGAGCACCCCTGATCCCCGGGAACCCCGGACCTCTGGGGCACTCCTGACTCCCCAGGGCACTGCTGGCACCTGGGGCATCCCTGTCCAGGCCACCCCTGATCCCTGGGCCACCTCTGATCCCTGGGCCACCTCTGATCCCTGGAACACCCCGTCCCCTGGGTTATTCCTGTCCCATGGGCCACCCCTGACCTCCTGGAACACCCCTGACCCCCGGGTTATCCCTGGCCCCTGGGACACCCTGACCTTTGGAACACCCCTGATCCCTGGAACACCTGGGACACCCCTAATCCCTGGGACACCCCTGATCCCTGGGACACCCCTAATCTCCGGGACACTCCTGTCCCCCAGGCCACCCCTGATCTCCGAGACACCCCTGATCCCTGGAACACCCCTGTCCCCTAAGCCACTCCTGATCCCTGGGACACTCCTGATCCCTGGGACACTCCTGATCCCTGGAACACCCCTGATCCCTGGAACACCCCTGTCCCCTAAGCCACTCCTGATCCCTGGGACACTCCTGATCCCTGGAACACCCCCAATCTCTGGGACACCCCTGATCCCTGGAACACCCCTAATCTCTGGGACACCCCTGATCCCTGGAACACCCCTAATCTCTGGGACACCCCGACCCTTGGAACAGCCCTGATCCCTGGAACACCCCAGATACCCCTGTCCCCTGGGGCACCCCTGACCCCCAGGTTATCCCTGATCCCTGGAACACCCCTGATCCCTGGAACACCCCTGATCCCTGGAACACCCCTGATCTCCGGGACACCCCTGTCCCCTGGGGCACCCCTGACCCCCAGGTTATCCCTGATCCCTGGAACACCCCTGTCCCCCGGGTTACCCCTGACCCGGCCTACCCGCTGTCCCGCAGGTGCTGATCGAGACTCTGTGTGCCCTGGGGGCGCAGTGCCGCTGGTCCGCCTGCAACATCTACTCCACCCAGAACGAGGTGGCCGCGGCCTTGGCAGAGGCTGGTGAGTGCAGCTGGGCCAGAGCCCCTCCTGCCTCCCTGGCCTCACCCAGGGGAAACCTTCCAGGGAGCCTCATATTGCATTTGTATATATCCTGTTTTATATTTATATAAAAATATTTTTATATAAATATTTATATTCCTATATTAAATATAATAAATATGTGTATGTTTTATTCTATGTTTTTGGAAAATTTATATTTAATATAATATGTAATAATATAAAAATTTATTTTAAAATCGTAAAATTTTAATTTATATTAGAAATATTTTATACTAGGTATATATATAAATATTTAAATAATATCTATATTATAAATATACATACATTCACATAAAATATACAATATAATATGAATACATGTATAGATACTTTTAAAAGGCTTATAGATATATTTTATATAAACTATAAAATAGGTATAAAATAGAAACAAAATAAATAGGAACAAATATAAAATTATAAAAGCATAAAATATATTTAAATTTTATATTTAACCATATTTTAATTCTATTTTATTTAGTTTTATGCTGTTTAAAATTTAACAGTTTTATTACTACATAAAGGGTACTAATAAGTATTACTACAATTACTACAAGTTATTGCTAGTAGCCTTATTATATTGATTACTATTTGTATATATATCCTGTTTTTATATTTATATAAAAATATTTTTATATAAATATTTATATTCTATATTAAATATAATAAATATGTGTATGTTTTATTCTATATTTTTGGAAAATTTATATTTAATATAATATGTAATAATATAAAATTTATTTTAAAATCGTAAAATTTTAATTTATATTAGAAATATTTTATACTAGGTATCTATATAAATATTTAAATAATATCTATATTATAAATATACATACATTCACATAAAATATACAATATAATATGAATACATGTATAGATACTTTTAAAAGGCTTATAGATATATTTTATATAAACTATAAAATAGGTATAAAATAGAAACAAAATAAATAGGAACAAATATAAAATTATAAAAGCATAAAATATTTAAATTTTATATTTAACCGTATTTTAATTCTATTTTATTTAGTTTTATGCTGTTTAAAATTTAACAGTTAATAGTAGTATTACTACATTAATTAGTACTAATAGAAGTATTACTACAATAAAAACTACTACAAGTTATTGCTAGAGGTATTGTTTTCTTATTATTTATTGATTACTATTTCTTTGCATTTTATTATTTATTTTTTTTTATTTTGTATTTCTGTTTTAAGGAATTATTCTTTTTGGGGAATATCTTCTAGGGAGGGATGGGCAGGCCTGATCCTGCTGTGGGCAGCGATGTGATCTCTGCATGCCCCCCTGGCTCTTGTGTCCGTGTGTTTCTGGAGCTGGCCAAGCAGGAGAGAGCTCTGCCAAGCCCAGCAAACTGCAGGGATGCTCCTGTTCTTGCAGGTGTTGCTGTGTTTGCCTGGAAAGGGGAGTCGGAGGATGATTTCTGGTGGTGCATTGACCGCTGTGTTAATGTAGATGGCTGGCAGGCCAACATGGTAAGGAGTCTTCTCCAGCCCTTCCTCTTCCTCCCTTCCACCCTGGGGCTGTTCCTGGGAGCCTGCTGACCTCGAATTTGACCTCCATTAATGGGGGGCTCTTGGAGAGCAGCTGGGAACAGCCATGGGAATGTCAGGAGCTGCAGAGATGATGTCCTGAGTTGGCACATCCCAAGGACAAGGGAACAGCTCCTGGTGGAGCTGCCATGAGCCAAGAAATGGGACCTGTTTCCCCTGCAGGAGCTGCCCCAGCCACTCCTCTCTCAGCACAGGTGCCATCTGCCTTCTCCCTCCCAAAACTGGGCTCACTGTGGGCACCTTTCCTTTGTCAAAGCCCATGTGCCCCCTTGGTGCATGGTCTGTGGTCACCAGTGATGTGTGTGGGCCATGACACCTCCCACAGCCTGTCCTCTCCCGTTTGCTTTCAGAGCATCAATGTGGTGTCCTGTGCTCAGCCTAGATAGTTAGTGCTGCCTGTGGTCAGCTTCCCAGGCTGCAGAGGCAGGAAATCCTGTTAGGATCCAGCAGCTCCACACAGGGTTAAGGAATCTCAGTGCTTTAGAGGACACCCTGAGTTGCAGGCACCTAGGGAACCTGGGAGTCCTGGCCCCCAGGCCTCTGCCCAAACAGCCCCTCCAGCAGTGCCTGAGGATGCTTCTCCAAACCATTTTCCCCATCCTGTCCTCAGCCAGTGCATTTTCCAGTGGGAGGCCTGACTTTTCCCTGTTCTTCCTTGCCTGTTCTAGATCCTGGATGATGGTGGGGACCTGACCCATTGGGTTTATAAGAAATACCCCAGCGTGTTCAAGAAGATCCGAGGGATTGTGGAGGAGAGCGTGACAGGCGTGCACAGGTGGGAGCTTTGGGAAGGCAGACCCAGAGATCTCAGGGAGTTGCTGCTGTCTGCTCTGACCTGCCTCTGCCCTCTCCCAGGCTGTACCAGCTCTCCAAGGCTGGGAAGCTCTGTGTCCCAGCCATGAATGTGAATGACTCTGTCACCAAGCAGAAGTTTGATAACCTCTATTGCTGCCGGGAATCCATCCTGGATGGGTGAGTCCAGCTCTTTTCCCCATGAGACTTCCACACGGGTGGGTTTGGCTGCAGCTGCTTCTTAAGCAGAGATCAGGCCCTGCTGCTTTGACCTGGTTTTGGGCTTGACTGATCCCAACACAGGTCTCTCTCTGTCCCCCAGCCTGAAGAGGACCACGGATGTGATGTTTGGAGGGAAGCAAGTGGTGGTTTGTGGTTATGGGGAGGTGAGTTCTGTGAGCTGTGATGGCCTCCCCCAAGCTCAGCATCCTGCAATTCCCTGTGCAAAGGCCACTTGCCCTTGCTATAAGGAGTAGATCCAACCTGGTGAGCAATAACCAGGGAAATCTTGCTGGGAGGATGGAGATCAGGGATCAGATTTCCCAGTTTGCTCCAGATGAACTGGGCTGCACAGCTGACAGTTGCTGGGAACACTGGCCTGAATTATAACTACCCACGGGTACTCCCATCTGCTGTCCCTGGCCCAGGTTCAGCATCCAGCCTGGCTGCCACTGAGCAGGGCAGGCAGCTTCTCCCTGGGAATAATACTCTGGCAGAGGGAAATTGTATCGTGAACTTGTAACTGACTCTACCCTGGAAGAGCTGGAGCTGGGAGCTGCCACCTTCCCTCCATCTGTGCACGTTGTGTGGGTGTTTATCTTCCAGCACTGTGCAGGGACTGGCAGGAGCTGCAGAGGCTCTTCCCAGCAGGAATTTGCTCCCTAATTCATTTAGGCACCAGTGGAGCCCAGCTTTGCTTGACCAAGAGACTGTGCTGGCTCTCACTGAGTGCTCTGGGCTGGTGCCTGATTCTCCAGGCAGGAGTTGTGCTGGGTGTTGTTGTCTCCAGGGTCTGTCCTAGGCTTTACTGGACTTCTTCACAACAGCAGAATCAGAGAATTCCCGACTTCCAACCCATATTTGGGTTGGAAGGGAACTTCAAGCTCATCCAGTTCCACCCCATGCCATGGACAGGGACACCTTCCACTAGGACCAGGTTGCTCCAAGCCCCACCCAGCCTTGGACACTTCCAGGGGTGGGGAGCCACAGCTTTTCTGAAATGTTCCATCCAGTGCCTCACCACTGTCACAGGGAAGAATTCCTTCCCACTATCCCATCTAACCCTGCCCTCCGGCAGTGGGAAGCCATTCCTTCTTGTCCTGTCACTCTGTCCCTTGTCCAAAGTCCCTCTTCAGCTCTCCAGAAGCCCCTTTAGGCACTGGAAGGGGCTCTAAGGTCTTGCTGTAGCCTGCTCTGCTCCAGGCTGAGCACCCTTAGCTCCCCCAGCCTGTTCACCCTGAATGCTTTCCCCTTTGGGTGTGAGTTGAGTCCCTGCTGGCCCTGCCTGGGTGTGTTCAGTAGACCCGAGGTTGGAGCAGGGTGATAAGTGAGGGTTGCTCTGGAAGTGTTTTTGGTCCACAAAATGGAGCTGAGTAGAGTCTGTGCAGCAGAGCCAGGTGTTGGTGTGGGTTGGTCATGTGGAGAGCTGGACTCTGTTTTGGTTTTCCATTGAGGAGAGGGAGCAAGTCCGAGATGCTGTTGCAGGAACCCTGTGCTCCCTACGCTGATGTGGGCAGCATGGGATGGAGGATCTGCCCCCTGAAGAGTGCAGGATGGCTCTGAAATCCTGTAGCTCAAAGGCAAGGAGGCAGTGTGTGCTCCTCTGGGCTGTCTTTAATTCCTGCTTGGAGAAAGGCTCCTGCAGTGCTGGGGCTGCACAAGCTGTGAGAGCGTTGGGTTGGGAAAGCTCCTGTCATGGATATTTCCAGCTGGGGCAGCCACAGCCTCTCTGGACAACCTGTGCCAGAGCCTTAGCACTCCCACAGGGGAGAATTCCTTCCCAATATCCTGTCTAATCCTGCCCTCTGGCAGTGGGAGGCTGGTGGCCTTGGAAGGGGAGCTGGGCTTGTGGCAGTTGTGCCACTCACCAGGTACATCCTGAGCTGTTCCTGGCATTGGGCAAATGGCTGGCATGAGGATCTTCCAGCCTGGGATGGGCCTGGGCTGTTCAGGGCAGGGATTGGGCAGGGACTGTGGCACTGGTGGGTCTGTGTCCTGCCTCACTGCTCTTTCTGCCTTGGCAGGTTGGCAAGGGGTGCTGTGCTGCCCTGAAGGCCCTGGGAGCCATTGTGTACGTCACTGAGATCGACCCCATCTGTGCTCTCCAAGCTTGGTAAGGTGCTCCCATCTGCTCAAGAGTGTCTCTCTCTCTGCTCTTGCAAACCCTGCCAGAGGCTGGATGAAGCCAGGGGTCTGTGGTGCATTCTGGAGAACAGGCACCTTGTTGGGGTGTGATAGGAAAGGGGTTGGGCAGCTTTCAGGGATGGGATATTAGGCAGAAGGTGTTCACTGGCTGGTTTGGGGAGGCTCCTCAGGCCTCTATGCCACACATTCCTGGCTCATCCAACATTTCCAAGAGTGGGTTGGACACCCCAACTGTTTCACAGCTCTCCCTTGTAGCTCTGGTGTCTCTGGAGGGGTAGAGGAGAGCCTGGGCTGCTGTCAGAGCAGTTTGGAGCTGCTGAGATCCCTCATGGCCTGGGGCAGAGAAGGAACAAGCTTCTCTTCCTCATTGTGGTCCCTATTCCCCTTTTTTTGCCAGCATGGATGGATTTCGGGTGGTGAAGCTGAGTGAAGTAATCCGTCAGGTGGATGTCGTCATCACCTGCACAGGTAGGGATAGACAAGGCTGGAGCAGGCTGAGGAGCATCATTCCCAAGGGAGCTGGGAATGGAGGACATTTCACTCCTCTGTGCTCCTGATTTTCCACAACAGCTGAGCTCTGCCAGGAGCTTTTCACCCTGATTTGCTATATGACCACAGTCCTGGCCCAGAGCAGAGGGACATCATGGCCACGTGTTCTTAGTGTATTTTGGGATCTCCTAGAACCTGGTTAATTCATGGCAGCAAAGATCAAAGATTTGGGCACTGAACAGATTCCCCAGGGAATGGTCACAGTCCCAGTCCTGTCAGAGCTTAAGGGGTGTTTGAGCAATGCTCTCAGGCCCAGGGTGGGATTGTTGGCAGTGTCCTGTGCAGGGTCCAGGAGTTGGACTTGATGGCCCTTGTGGATCCCTTCCAGCTCAGGATGTTCCATGACAGCTCTTGTCCCACGTGTTCTCTGCTGTCACAGCCACAAGGGTTCAGTCCCAGGGAAGCTCCTCTGATGTTTTCCCAAGCTGAGCTTCTCTGACTCGAGTTCAGGGAAGGAGAAGCCCAGAGGGTTTGTGTTCCCACTGCTGTGGGATCAGCTGTGCCCTCTGTGCCTGCAGGGAACAAGAACGTGGTGACCAGGGAGCACCTGGACCGGATGAAGAACAGCTGCATCGTGTGCAACATGGGCCACTCCAACACCGAGATAGACGTGGTGAGTGCTGCCACCCCTGGCTGTGAGTGCTGCCACTCCTGGCTGTGCCTGCCTGCTGGCACCCCTGGCTGTGCCTGCCTGCTGGCACCTCTGGCTGTGACTGCCTGCTGCCACCCCTGGCTGTGCCTGCCTGCTGGCACCTCTGGCTGTGAGTGCCAGCACCCCTGGCTGTGCCCGTCTGCTGGCACCCCTGGCTGTGAGTGCTGGCACCCCTGCCTGTGCCTGCCTGCCTGTTGACACTCCTAGCTGTGCCTGCCTGGTGGCATGTCTGGCTGTGCCCCTCTGCTGGCACCCCTGGTTGTGAGTGCCGGCCCCTCTGGCTGTACCCGCCTGCCAGCTCCTGCCCTGACCCCAACTTGTGCCTCTCCTCTGGCTGTGTCCCGCCTGCCTGGTGGCACCCCTGGCTGTGCCCACCTGCTAGCTCCTGCCCTGACCCCAGCCTGTGCCTCTCCTCTGGCTGTGCCCACCTGCCTGCTGGCACCCCTGGCTGTGCCCCCTGCCAGCTCCTGCCCTGACCCAGCCTGTGCCTCTCCCCTGGCTGTGCCCCCTGCCAGCTCCTGCCCTGACCCCCGCCTGGTTCCTCTGGCTGTGCCCGCCTGCCTGGTGGCACCCCTGGCTGTGTCCACCTGCTAGCTCCTGCCTTGACCCCCGCCTGTGCCTCTCCTCTGGCTGTGCCCACCTGCCTGGTGGCACTTCTGGCTGTTCCCCCCTGTTGGCTCTTCTGGCTTGCCCATCTGACCCTGCCTGTATCCCCACCTTGTGCCTGCCCCTGACCCTGCCTGGCCTTTCCCCTGGCTCGCTGTGCTCCCCGAGCCTGTGCCTTTCCCCTGGCTGTGCCCCCTGCCAGCTCCTGCCCTGACCCAGCCTGTGCCCTCCCGTTGCAGACCAGCCTGCGGATGCCGGAGCTGACCTGGGAGCGGGTGCGCTCCCAAGTGGATCACGTCATCTGGCCCGATGGGAAGCGGGTGGTGCTGCTGGCCGAGGTGTGTGGAGAGCTGGGCCATGGTGCTTTGGGCCTCTGTCAGGGTTAGCCAGGTGGAAAAGTGCTGAGAGAAGCTTCAGGGCTCAAAAAAGGGGGTTTTTATTTATTTTTTTTGTTTTCTTTTCTTGAGGGCGGGTGTTTCATATCCCACATGCTGCCACAGAGGTGCCATGTGACTCTGTTCTTCTGAGCTGGGGTTCATCCCACTCAGGCAAACCCCATCTGTGCAGGGTTTCCCAGGTGCTGGGTGGCTCCTCTTCCCACAGGAGCTGTTCTGGCAGGAGGAGGGACTGGCTTTTCTAGGGACCACAACATTCCCCTGCCTTGAAATGAAGGGTTAAGGTGGAAACTGGAGCAGATTTGAAATACTCTGGTCACTGTGCTCTGGTTCTCTGTGCCCCTGGTCCCCTGTGCGGGGAGGGGATGGGGGTGAATCCCATCTGGGAACTCGGTTTGGTTGGGATTTGGGAGCGTGTCCAGCTCTGTGCTGACTCCTGCTTTCTCCCAGGGCCGTCTGCTCAACCTCAGCTGCTCCACAGTTCCCACCTTCGTTCTCTCCATCACAGCCACCACGCAGGTCCGTACATGGGTGGGGCCCTGCACAAGCCTAGGGGTGGGGATGGTTTGGAAGGAGCTGGGAACATGCTGGGATTGGTCCTTGAGGTGGCACCACTGCCAGAAATACCATTTTTTTCTGGACTGGAGTTATTGCTGGCACAGACCCAGTGTTTTGGGTACAGCAAGTTTTGGAAGAGCTTTTAAATGAGTGGTTTCATGGCACAGATCCTGCTGGGCTGGAATACAGGTTTAAACTTCCCTTAGGACAGGTTTGAGACCCCCTAGCATGGGTTTACCCTTCCCCAGCACAGGTTTAAGTCCCTCTAGCACTGATTTAAGCTTCCCCAGCATGTGTTTAAGCCCACCTAGCACAGGTTTGAGCTTACCTTAAAGCAAGGCTTTGTTTGGGCTGGGTGCATGGAGGGGGCTGGTGACACTGGGAACACTAAGGGGATTGATGGGACTAGGGGATTGATGGGACTGGGAATGATGGACTGGGAACACGGAGGGGATTGATGGGACTGGGAACATGGAGGGTCTGGTGGCACTGGTGCTCATGGGGAAGGACAGCCAGGCTGACAATGGGGAATTCCCTTATCCTCACTCCTGTCAGCCCAAGGGGACAGGGAGCAGGCCTGTGTTTTGGACTTGGCTCCCGACAGTGGAAGCCAGCTCTCAGATGCAGTTTCATCTGTCCTAAAGGAATCTGTCCTGGTTTTTGGATGCTGCCAGTTTCTGTGGAGCTGCCCCTCCATTTCCATGTGCTGCAGCAGCTGGGTGGTTTAAGAGGAGAAGAGCTGCTAACCCTAAACCATTCTCATGTTTTTCCCTGGGGTGCTGAGCTCCAACAGCTGGGTGGCATCTCATCCCTGCTCTCTGATCCCTCCAGTGGGATTGTGCAGACCCAGACAGGGGTGTACCCAGGGTGGGAGCCTTTCCCTCAAGGCATGTTGGAAATGGTTGCAGTGTCCCTCAAGCTCCCAGATCCTTCTCTACCTTTGTGAGCTTTGTGCTGCCCAAGCTGGTGGCCATTCCTGACTGTTCCCAGCTTATCCCTGTGCTCTCCACAGGCTCTGGCTCTGATTGAGCTCTACAATGCCCCCGAGGGCCGGTACAAGCAGGACGTTTACCTGCTGCCAAAGAAGATGGGTGAGTGAACTGACTTTCCCTGGGGAATCCATGGGCCAGCAGTGTCAGAAGAGCTCAAACCTGGGCTGGGAAACACTTCCAGAGGGACAGTGAGTTCAGGAAAGCCAGAGGCAGTGACCTTACTAGGCAGTAACCCTTAGTGGGGGTTATTTGCTTTATCTTTGTTAGTGCTCTGCAGCGTGGGAGGCATCCCACATCCTGCAGCCTCCCTTCTCTGGGATTTTTCCATCCCTCCTTGTGCCTTTAGAGGCACATCCAGCCCAGGCTTGGGCTCAGCCCTGCTGTGGGTGATGGTGAACCCGGGGTGCTGCCCAGCCAGACCCTCCAGTCACCAGCTGCCCATGTTGTGGTGGGTGTGGACCCCTGATCCGTGTTCCCTGTCCCATTCCCAGATGAGTATGTGGCCAGTTTGCCCTCCTTGTGCCTTTAGGGGCACATCCAGCCCAGGCTTGGGCTCAGCCCTGCTTTGGCTGCTGCCCAACCAGACCTTCCAGTCATCACTGCCCATGTTGTGGTGGGGGGTGTTCCCCTGATCCCATGTTCCCTGTCCCATTCCCAGATGAGTATGTGGCCAGTTTGCACCTGCCATCGTTCGACGCCCACCTGACGGAGCTGACGGACGATCAGGCCAAATACCTGGGACTCAACAAAAATGGGCCTTTCAAACCCAACTACTACAGGTGAGAGCTGCTGGGGCAGGAGCTCCCAGCTCCCTCTTGGTTTGGAGTTCTGCCTCCAGCTCCAGGGTCTCCAACAGCAGAAGGATGTGGAGCTGCTGGAGTGTGTCCACAGGAGGCTATGGAGATGCTTTGAGGGCTGGAGCCCCTCTGGGAGAGCTGGAAGGCTCCCAAGAGAGCTTGGAGTCCCTTCCAGTGCCTGAAGAGGGCAGGGGTGGATGGGATATTGGGAAGGGATTCTTGGCTGTGGGGGTGGGCAGGCCCTGGCACAGGGTGCCCAGAGCAGCTGTGGCTGCCCCTCAGTCCCTGGAAGTGTCCAAGGCCAGGCTGGACAGGGCTTGGGGCAATCTGGGATAGTGGAAGGTGTCCCTGCCCATGGAATGAGATGAGCTTTAAGGTCCCTGCCAGCCCAAACCAGTCTGGAATCCCATGCCTGGGGGAGGATCCCCTTGCCCTGGCACAGCAGCACCTCCCATGTCCCTCACTGTCCCTTCCTTCTCTCCTAGATACTGACGGGACCATTTCCATGAAGGACCAGACCACACAAGGCAACATTTGAGAGATTATTTTTTAAAATCATTTTTATTTTGGTTTACCTTTTTTTTTTTTTTTTTTTTGTTAACCACCACCAGAACCCGTTTTTACATTTTTTCTGTGATTTTAAGGTCAGGTTTTCTTTTCTCCTGCTTTTCCATGATCGCATTGCTGTCTGACCTTGCCAGACAACCTGGGATCTGCTTCTTGCTTTCATGTTGCTGAAGCTGCTGATTCCCAGCCCTGGCTCCAGGAGGGGCTTTCCCTTTCCTGCTGGGCCAAGGGCAACTCATTCCTGCAGCAATGGTTTATTTTGGCTTTTATTTTGTATTTTTTCCCACCTTTCCAGCCCACGTCGGTCTCAGCCGGGCTCCCTGTGGATCCGGAGATGCTCTTCTACCTTATCTTCTATTTCTTTGTGTGGATTATCTGCAACTTCTAAATTGCCTTAAAGAGCCCAGTTTTAGCTGCTAGATCCCTGCTCCAGGTGTTTCCTGGGAGCGGAGTGGCCTGCAGGACACCTGGCAAAGGGGGTGACCGTGCCCAAGCCCAGGTCCCTGTGATGAGGTGGCCCAGGTTTGGTGGCCACTGGCCTGGGTTTGGTGGCCACCTGGGTCCAGGGGAGTTCAGTGTTTCAGGGTGCTAATCTGAATCTGGATGGGGGTCGCTTTCCCAGCATTATCCTCATCTCTCCTAGGTTTTTTGTTTGTTTTTTTTTTTTTAGCCAAACTGCACCTTAATTGAGTTTTAAACATTTTTTTCCGTTTGTTTTTTTTTCTTCCTTTTTTCCTTTTTGATCCTTACAGAGATGTTTTAGAGGGCGGGGATTGTTATTAGATGTTTTAAAAAGGAAGCACTGGGGACGTGGCCGCCTTCCCATCTCCCGCTGGGAAGTGCTGGGTGGTGTTGAGGGTGTCTGGGGGTGGTTTTGGGGCTGTTTCACTATTTTTTTTTTTGAGCTGGATGCAGAGATGAGCCTTCCCCATACCCCAGCCCGGCCCCTCTGCTCCCTGTCACTGTTATCCTCACCCTCTCCTGGTGTATCCTGGATGCTCCCATCACCTCCTCCATGCCCTCCCTGCTGACATTTCCCTTTCCCAGCTTCTGCTGGGGTGTGGGCAGCTCCTTCCAACCCACCGAGGTTCCTCTGGCTCCTGTTCCTTTCCCCACCCAGGGGAGGGAAGGAGCTGCTGGCACCTCCTGGATGGTGGAGCTGCTCCTTCCCCCCTTTGCAGGGATCCACCTGGACGGGTCCTTCCCAGGGAATTTGGAGGTTTTGGGGTGTGCAAAGCTCCTTGGGGGGCCAGGGGATGGGAGAGGTGCTGAGATCATCCCCCTCCACATCCTCTGACTGTTCCTCTCTCCCACCCTGCCTGGTCTCCTCCTGGATAGATTTTGGGGATCACCTGCCTCGCTCCCCCACAGATCCCGGGGCTCCCCTGGGTCCCTTCTACCATCCCCCAGACCTCCCTGGGGACAGCTTAGCGAGCTGGGATGGGCGTTTGTGGGAAGGACGGGGAGCATCCCCCCTTCCCTGTGAGCCCCCCATGCCCGGGGGTCCCCGTTCCCACCCGTCCCGGGTGGAATCTCGGCCAAGGGCTCTGTGTCTGTATAAGCCATGCTGGGGGAGCCCGGGGGCGACGGCGGCGGCAGCGGCGGGCCGGGAGCAAGAGGTTTATTTTGTATAGGAATGATTTTTAATGAATGCAATATTAATCCTTGCAGATGAGCAATAAATCATTAAAGTCTAATTAAACTATTAGGAAAAATGAAGTGCTTGTGGTTGTGGGTAGTTTGTTTGGTCTCAAGGGCAGGGCTGGAATCTCCCTTTGGTCACCTTGGGGTTGGGTTGGGTCCTGCCAGAATTTTCTGAGTGTTGCCACAACTCTGGATTTTGGGGTCTCACCCTCTTTAAAGCCCAATGGGGCGCCTTAGTTTGGGGTTTAAACCCTGTCAGGTTCCTTTGTTGGGGTCTGACTCCCCTCTGAGCCCATCAGATCACCCCAGTTTGGGGTCTGAGTCCCCCCAGCCCCTTCACTGGAGCATTCCTTTGTTCCAGGCCCCTCAGTTTGGGATCTGAGCCCCCCCATCCCTTCACTGGAGCGTTCCTTTGTTCCGGATCCCTCAGTTTGGGACCTGCCTATTCCGCCACTCCCAACATGGCGGCCCCCCAGGCCTGGGCCCACCGGGGCGAGGCGGAAGTGCCACACCCAGCATGGCCGCGCCCAGGTTTGCGCCGCACCCAAGATGGCCGCGCGGGGGCGGAGCCGGCCGCCCGACCGTGTGTCGCGCCGTCCGTGGCCGCCGGGGGCGGGCAGTGCCGGCCGTGACGCGGTCGCCACGGCGGAGCGGCGGGGCCGGCGGGCGGAGCTGCATCGCACCCACCGGAGACACCGACGCTCTCCCTGGTGCCACTCCCAACATGGCGGCGGCGCTGCCCCGGCTCTCCCTGCCGCTCCCGCGAGAGGAGGGGGTGAGTCCTCGCGAGAGCTCGGCGCGGCGGAGCGGCCGACATGGAGCCGAGTGGCGGCCCCGGGCCGGGCCCTGTCCCGGTCCCGGGGAACAACAAGGGCCGCGGTGGGGCGGCCGCGCCCGGGAGGGGCCGCGACTTGGCCCGGCCGCCGCGCAAGGACTCCGAGGTCAGCGCCGCCGCCGCCGGGAGTGGGGCGGCCTTCCCGGGCGGGGCGGGCCGCGCCGGGCCTCGGCCAAGGCCTGCCCATGGGCGCCGGTGCCCGGGGGCGGTGCCGGTGTTCGGTCGGTGCCGGTGCTCGTGGGTCCCTGTGGGTGCCAGTGCCCATAGTGCCGGTGCTCGGGGTGCCAGTGTCCGGCCCTTCCAGCCCTGCTTGGGCACTGCCTTCCCCGGGACCGGCTCGGCGCTGGGGCTCCGGTGCTCCCGTTCTGGTCCCAGGGCCGGTCCTGGACCGGCCGCTCCTTCGGTACCGGTTCCCTGGGCTGTGGAGCCGAGAGGCCTGCCCCTGCTCGGCCCTGGGGCTGCCCGGAGCCTGCCCAGTCTCGGTCGGTGCCGATTTCCCCTCCATCCATCCATCCATCCACCCCTTCCCTGGGTCCGGGCCGCTGTGACCGGGCTGGGCCGCGAGAGTGGCTCGGTCGGCCGGTCCCAAACGGGAGTGACAGGGCCGGCCCGGGGGTCTCCAGCCCATCCGGGGGTTTTGTCGGTGTTGCCGTTCGGTTCCAGCCCGGGGTGGGGTGCCGGGTCCCGCTGCCGTGCTCGGAGCAGGGATGGTTCCAACAAGAGGTGACCAACCCCCCCAGGGCCACCCCGCGGTGCTGGGGTCACCCCGAGCCTTGGGGAGGGAGGCTTGTGTGGAGCTGAGGTGTCCCGGGGCTTTTCCAAAGCCTTTCATTCCTGGGATGGCCCCAGAGCCGTTCTCTCCCACGGCTTCCTCAGAAAGGTCCCTGGAATGCCAGGGGAGGGATGTGAGGGGGAATCTTGGAGAACTTGAGGTGGTTGGAGCTACCCCTCTCTCAGACTCCTGGAATTTGGGATTGTTCTGATGTGGAGTGGAGTGGGAGCCCCCAAATTTAGGAGAGTTCTGCTTGTGGATTCATTGAGGAGTGGATGCCCCAGAATTTGTGTGGGTTTGGTTTGGGTTTGCCCCTTCTTCGGGAATATGTGCCTCAAAATTTGGGATGGTTTCTGCTGTGGCTCTGCTCCTCACTCAGGGGTGGCTGTCCTGGGAGGGTTCTGGTGTGGGTCTGCCCTGTGCTTGGGAGTGTGTGTCCCAAAATTCTGCTCAGGGTCTGCTCCTCACTAGGAAGTGAGTGCCCCAAAATTTGGGAGAGTTCTGGTATGGATCTGCCCCTCATGCTGGAGTGGGAGTCCCATAATTGAGGAGAATTCTGCTCAGGGTCTGCTTCTCATGCTGGAGTGGGAGTTCCATAAATCAGGAGAATTCTGCTCAGGGTGTGCCTCTCACTCAGGGGTGGGTGCCCCAAAATTTGGGATGATTCTTGTATGGGTTTGCCCCTCACTCAGGGGTGGGTGAGGATTCTGTTCTGGATCCTCCCCATGCTCAGGATGGGAGCCTCATCATTCAGGAGAGCTCTGGTGTGGATTTGCCCTGTACACAGGATTCCAAAATTTGTGAGAGTCTTGCTGTGCACCTGCCCCACTCAGGGCTGGGTACCCTGAAATGCTGTGGGTCGATGTTCTTGACTTGTATAAAGGGAGCTGATATTTTGTGCTCTGAAGGTTCTGGCTGTCTTTGCAGCTTCCCCAAAGCTGTTAGGAGTTGTTTCATCCTCACTAAGCCCATCTGCTGGGATAGCAGAGGGGGATAACCCAAATTTTTCCAATCTTGTGTGAAATGGGTGAGCTCTGAGAGCTCCCTGATCTCAGAGAACCCTCTCCCTGTGTCCTGCCGTGTTTGTTGTGCTTTGGGGGCTCCCCCCGTGCTTTGAGGGTGCTGCAGTGGATGCAGCACAGCCCCTGCAGACGCAGGAGGTGGGCTGGAGTTGCCTCGGTAACGTTTGTGCTGCTGCAGGAATGTTTTTGGTCCCTAAGCCAGGAAGACCAGCCCTGGATTTGCAGGAGGATGAGGTGAATTGTGAGTGTTTTCAGGGGTTTTGGTTTTCCTGAAATGTGCTGTAATGGAACTGATTTTCCCCTCGTGTTTTCAGGGCTATTCGGAGTCACCAGACCTGGAGTTTGAGTATGCAGACACGGATAAATGGACAGCAGAGCTGTCAGGTAAGGAATAATTCTGTGATGGATCAATTAATCAACCATGATTTCTTCTCCTGGTGGAATTAAAGGAACTCTGTCAATTCCAGTATTGCTTTATTATTAAATTTAAATGCTGTATTGATGTTAAAAGGGACAGCATATGTGTAGTTCATATTTTTGGCCTTACACTGGGTGGGGTTTTATTACATTTTGATATTTTGCTAAAACGGCAGTTCCCAGGGCTGAGTTGCAGCTTGGTGCAGGTTTTTGGAGCTTCTCCTCTTTTGGCAGAGCTGTACAGCTACACGGAGGGGCCAGAGTTCCTGCTCAACAGAAAATGCTTCGAGGAGGACTTCAGGATCCACAGTAAGAGTTGGATCTTTTTCTGGATTCCTCTCCCCTGGCGAGGGACAGGGATGTCTCTAGACAAGAGGAGCGTGATGTCAGAGCTCACTGGGGTCTGCAGGGGCAGCTTTGATCTCTGCTCTGTGTGAGAGGGTCAGGACCCAAGGGAATGGCTGGGGCTGTGTCAGGGGAGGAGATCAGAGAAAGGTTCTTCTCCCAGAGGGTGCTGGGCACTGCCCAGCCTCCCCAGGCCTCGAGGCTGCCAGAGCTCCCGGAGTGTTTGGACAATGCTGTCAGTGACCTGGTGAGATTTTGGGGTGTCCTGTGCAGCACCAGGAGTTGGCCTCCATGATCCTTGTGGGTCCCATGCAGCTCAGGCCATTCCATAATGCCAGGACTGCTCTAATCCCCTGCTGGACAGCAGGAGCCATCCCTCAGCCCTCACCCATCCCCTGGTGCTCCCTGGCTCTGCTGTGCCAGCTGAGGCTGTGCCCAGAGCCCTGCTGTGGTTTGCAGTGCGGGACAAGAAGTGGCCGGAGCTGGAGCGGACGCAGCACCGCACGCACGCCATGCGCCTGCTGGACGGGCTGGAGGTGACCGCGCGCGAGAGGCGCCTGCGCGTGGCACGCGCCATCCTCTACGTGGCACAAGGTGACACCGCCCCTGCCCCTGCTGCCCCCTGCTAGCCCCATGACATGGGTTAGGTTGTAATATATGTGTTATATATATTGTATGTATTGTACAGTAGAGTCCTACAGTTAGATGGTTGTACGTGTTATATTGTATGCGTTAACTGCATTATGTATAGTGTATATTTAATATAGAACTCCTTTATGTTCCTAATGTTTTTGTATATATATATATAAGATATAAGGTAAATAAGATTTATATAGGATATAGATATAAGATATATATTTAAGGTATATATATAAGTTAGATATAAGATATTATATAAATATCTAAGATATATATGTTATATCTAAAATATATATAAGTTATATATAAGATACAAGATATAGATATAAGATATATATATGGGATATAGATATAAGATATATAGATACAAGATATACGTAAGATATATATAGGTTATATGACATATATAAGTCAAATTATATATCTATGATATATATGTTATATATAAAAAATATATAAGATATATATAGGATATAGATATAAGCTATATCTAAGATATATATAAGGTATAGATATAAGATTTATATAAAAGTCATAGACATAAGATGTATATAAGATATATAGGAAAGATATAAGGTATCTTTTAAATATATAAGACACAAGATATATATATCTTTATATATAAATGTTTATGTGTCTTATAAATGTTTAATACATTTTATATAGTATATATACCATACTACAATAGTATTATATACAATATATATACAATTATATGCAAATATATACTATATAATACAATTATATATACTATATAATACAATGTATACAATAATACATTTGTATATAATACAATATGTAATATAGAGTTTTGTATTATGCATAGTATAATGTATATTGTATTATAATATGTATTGTAGATTATATTGTACTAAGTGTTACATGTAGAATACATATTATAATTATATGTATATGCTGTATATGTGATACATAGTACAATATAATTTCATATCTATCATATATATACATAAATATATGTAATAATATGCACAATATATGTAATATATATATACTATATATATGAGATATAGCACAATATATAATATATGCATAAAAATATTATGTATACTATATGTAACATTTTTATGTATGTTACATGTGAGACAGTACAATATAATCTCATATATATAGTATATATCTAAAAATATTTAATTATAATATGTATACTACATGTAATACATAATACAATATAATCTACAGTACATATTATATATAATATACTGTATATTATATATAATATATATTACATGTTATGTGTTACATATAATGCATGGTGTATTTAATATATTTATACATTATATATGAAATGCTGAATAACAATGAAAAACATGTGTAATATATAATATAAATATATACAAATATATATTATACACTGTATTGTATATAATATATAGTTTATGTTATTCATGTTATATATTATACATGTTGTATATAATGTCAATATATAATATCATTAATATATAGTATTAATATGATACAATAATTACTAATTATTTTAATATATAATATTTTGAAGAATTTTCATTCCTTGTGGATTCCATTCCACCTGCGGTGTCTGGAACCAAGCTGAATCTCATGGGACCAGATAGTTTAGAGCAGTTTGGCGCAAAATGTGTCTGATTTCCCTGTGTTACCCCAGTTCTGCAGACCTGGCATGGGTTATCCAAAGAGGGCAGCTCCATGCTCTGCATGCCAGTTTTCCCCCCAGTTTGAAGGGTGTGCAGTGGTGCTGTGGGAGGGCCCCTGAGGCTGGCATCAGCAGGGTCTCCTCACAGGCACCTTCGGCGAGTGCAGCTCTGAGGCCGAGGTCCAGGCTTGGATGAGGTACAACATCTTCCTCCTGCTGGAAGTGGGAACCTTCAACGCCTTGGTGGAGCTGCTCAACATGGAGATTGAGTGAGTACTGTGGGAAAACACTTCAGGAGTGGCTCTGGAATTCACCAGAGTGACTCCCTTTGTCCTGGGTGGATGTGTAATGTGGGATTATACCTGATTTCTCCTGAAATTCCTGATGAATCAAAGTGCCTGGCAGCAAACAGGCAGCTCTGCTCCTCCTCACATGGCTGTGCTGGGAACAGGGAGTTCATGGCAGCAGTGTCTGTCTCAGGGTTTGGAGCTGGCACGTGGAGTGCCCATGGCAGTTTTAATTCCCCAAAATTCTCTCTGAGCTGTTCTCCCTCTGCAGCAACAGCGCAGCCTGTTCCAGTGCCGTGAGGAAACCAGCCATTTCCCTGGCTGACAGCACCGACCTCAGGTATGGAGTGGGAATGGGGCACCAGGAGGGGCTCCAGGGCTTTCTGGGGGCTTTGGGAGGCTGAGGCAGGCACTGGAAAGGGTCCCAGAGCTGTCCCAGCTCTGAGAGTTTCTGCAGGTGTCCGTTGTGCTCAGCCTGCACAACAGGAATGGGACAGATTGGGGTATGGAAGCAGTAAAATTTGGGAAAGCAGATTTTTTTCCTGTTTGGACTTGTAGAGACTTTTCCCCCCAGTGCCTGTGTGCTGGTTTGGAGCAGGTACATGAATTGTGGATGTGGTTTGGGTTGCTCCAGCTTCTCCCTGAGCCCTGGGTGCTGGCCGTGGTTCCATAACTTATCCCTGGCAGGGATTCAGCTGCCCTGGTTTCTGCAGGGTGCTGCTGAACATCATGTACCTGATTGTGGAGACTGTGCGCCAGGAGGCCGAGGGGGACAAGCCTGAGTGGAAGAGCATGAGGCAAACCTTCCGAGCAGAGCTGGGTGAGGACCAGGAGCTGGAGACAGTGGCATGGCATTTGGCTCTGGGAGTTGGGTAATAGTGACTGGCTGCACTGCATTGGTTTTTGCTCAACTTGTGGGGCAGAGGGAGCTGAGCAGGGGAAGCCATCCAGCCTTTTCTGCTGCTGGGTGCTTTCTCCCTGGGAAAAAAACCAGAATATTCGAGCTGTTGTTTCCTCTTAAATGTAGAAGTAAGAAATTACAGAGTTTACAAGGCCTTGGAAGGGGAGAGGGAGCTGTCTGGGGTGAGGATCTTGGAGCTAATGGGGAAGAGGCTGCAGGGGGTGGTGATACTGGTGATTGGGGTGAGGCCAGGGATAAGGAATTCCTGACTGGTGGTGCTGTGTGGTTCCAGGAGCCCCCCTGTACAACAACGAGCCCTTCTCTGTCATGCTCTTTGGGATGGTGACCAAATTCTGCAGTGGCCATGCTCCACACTTCCCCATGAAGAAGGTGCTGCTTCTGCTCTGGAAGACTGTGCTGGTAAGGAGAGGCTGTGGGATGTGGGATGTGGGATGTGTGGTTTCATACTTGGCAGAGGAGGGAATTCTGCTCTCAGAGTTGGCTGTAGTTGCTCCATCCTCTTTCTCTGGTGTTCAGTTTTCCTTTAAACCCAATCCCAGGTTTTCCCCCACAGGGAAGCAGTGGATATTGGTGTCTGGAGCTGGATACTAAAGATAGACCTAAAGGAAGGTCCTTCACTGGGGAAAGGAAAACTCTGAACAGTTGTGGATGCCTAGACATCCTTCTGTCCTCCTGCCTCTCTCAATGACAAGAGGAGCACAGAACAGGCAGCTCCTGTTTGAAACTGGGAAATGATTTGGGCTCCTCAGGACAAGAGAGACTTTGAAGGGGCTGGAGTGTGTCCAGGGAGGGAAATGTTCACTGGGGAAGGGTCAGCTGGGGGGTCTCAGCCTAGAGAAAAGGAGGCTCAGAGGGGACCTTTTGGCTCTGCACAACTCCCTGAGAGGAGGGGCAGGCAGGTGGGGATCAGGCTCTGCTCCCAGGGAACAAGGCACAGGACAAGAGAAAACAACATCAAGCTGTGCTAGGGGAGGTTTAGGTTGGATATTGGGAAGTTTTTTTCATGGAAAGAGTGGTCAGGCATTGGCACAGGCTGGCCAGGACAGTGTTGGAGTCACCATCCCCAGGGGGATTTAAAGGACACACAGATGTGGCACCTGGTGACATGGGTTACTGGTGGCCTTGGCAGTGCTGTGGGAGCAGTTGGACTTGATGATTTCAGAGGGCTTTTCCAACCTGAACAATTCTGTGATCCTACAAAGTAGATTTGGAAGGGGCAGGTATAGATGCCCCTGGAGCCCCCTGTGCTGTGCTCATCACACTGTGGTGTCCCTTGCAGTGCACCCTGGGAGGGTTTGAGGAGCTGCAGAGCATGAAGGCAGAGAAGAGGGAGATGCTGGGGCTGCCCCCCCTGCCCGAGGACAGCATCCAGGTGATCCGAAACATGCGGGCAGCCTCCCCACCTGCCTCCGCCTCCGACCTCATCGAGCAGCAGCAGAAACGCGGCCGCAGGGAGCACAAGGTGGGGACAGGGACATCAGGGAGGGCATTGCAAGGCTGTCAGAACCCAGGAAATTCCTCTGGCTGCCCTGGAGGGCTTCCAGCCCCTGCCCAAGGGGCTCAGAGACCTTGACACAGAGCCCAAGAGCCCTGTGCCTTTGATTTAGCCCTTGGAAAAAACAATCACCAATGTTTATATGAAGAATTACAAGTAAAAAAAGTTTAAGTAGAATGATAGTTTGTCATGGGGTGAAAAATTGATTTTTGGGGTTTTTTAGAATGGGGATTCAGGAGGCAAGATGGAGGAATCTGGGCATCTCCAGTCTTTCTTTTTCTTTTTCCTGGCCTCCATATTCTGGGTGATGTTGGCATTTTTAGATTGGTTTAGAGTAGAAGCTCACTGTCTAACATAGGTGATAGGTATTGGGAAGTTACTGTAAATAGTGCACATGTAGTTTTTAGTATAAAAAGATAACACCACCCCAAAGGTGGTCAGTGTTCCTCAACCCAACCTTCCAGACAGACCTCAGCGGGTTGAAGAAAGAATTTTATAGATAAGAAACAATAAACAACCTTGAGAAGGAGAACTGAAGAGTTCTGACTCCTTTGACGGCCAGGCTGGGAAAAGAGACTTTCTAATGCATCTTGGGGTCACTGTGACCAGCAGAGATTCCAAGAAGGCTCTGGGCTTGTTTTTGGGACATTCCCTTCCTGCTCTCCCCACTCCAGGCCCTCATTAAGCAGGATAACCTCGATGCCTTCAACGAGCGGGATCCGTACAAAGCTGATGATTCCCGTGAGGAAGAAGAGGAAAATGATGATGACAACAGCCTGGAGGGAGAGACCTTCCCCCTGGAACGGGATGAAGTGATGCCCCCTCCTACCCAGCACCCCCCCAGCGACCGCATCACCTGCCCCAAAGGGCTGCCCTGGGCCCCCAAGGTCCGGTGAGTCCGGGGTCTCCCTGCTGGGAGAACTGGAGCAGGGTCAGGGAAACGGAGCCTGTTGGATGTTGGGAATCTCAGCAGGGATGTAGGGAAGGTGTTTGGGATGGGGGGGGTCACTCTGATGGCTGTTTTCTTGTGGGGTTAGCTGGCACCCTGACCTGTACCTGACCACAAGGCTTTTCCCTGTGCCTGGGCTGTGCCTTTCCCTGTGCCTGGTTGGGCATCTTCCAGATGCTCCAGAGGGTGTGACTGTTCCCTTCTCCTTTGCTGCAGGGAGAAGGACATTGAGATGTTCCTGGAATCCAGCCGCAGCAAATTCATCGGCTACACGCTGGGCAGGTGGGTACAGAGCCAGCCCAGTGCTGCCCTTATTGGGCACCTGTGGGAGAGGCCAGTTTGGGGGCTGCTTTTGTGTCTGTGTGGCAGCAGGGAAGGCCTTGGCTGGCTGGGCTGTAGCTTCATCCCTGGGTGGTCTCTGCCCCACCCCTGGGTGCTCAGCCCTGCTCCCAGCCTGGCTCTTTCCCTCCTCCAGTGACACCAACACCGTGGTGGGCTTGCCCAGGCCCATCCATGAGAGCATCCGCACCCTGAAGCTGGTGAGTTGAGGAATTCTTCCAGCCCCTGCTGCTCTATGGGTGCCCCTTGCCCACATCCCTGCTCCCATCATAGCTCAGGGTGATTTTCCCTGTCCATTTTCCCCTTCCTCCACCTAGTGATGGGAGAGCAGCCTTAAGCTTTCATCTCATCCTAGACTCACAGATTGTGTGAGCCCCTTCCTTAGGAGGGCTCCTCCTTAGGGGGCTCCTTCCCTTCCTTAGGGGTTTCCATTCCTTTTTTTAGGAGGCTCCATCCCTTCCTCAGGGGATTCCATCCCTTCCTCAGGGGATTCCATCTCCATCCCTTTCTTAAGAGGTTCCATCCCTTTTTAGGAGGTTTTATCCCTCTCTTCATGTCTTCATCCCTTCCTACTGGCCTTGTCCCAGACCTGAGCCCAGCAGCTCCCACCCTGCCCATCTAGCCAGGTCACCCCTGGGACAGGGATCTGGGAGGGATGGAACAGGGTGGGGGGAGCAGGCTGGGGCTGGGGACAGCACTGGGGACCGTCATGACCTCACCCTGTCCCCCTGCAGCACAAGTACACGTCCATTGCTGAGGTGCAGGTGCACATGGAAGAGGAGTACCTGCGCTCCCCGCTCTCAGGAGTGAGTGTGGGGATGGGATGGGATGGGATGGAGATGGAGATGATGGAGATCCTGGGCTGGGATTTGGGGACACTTGGTCCTGCCAGATTTGTTTTGCTGGGAGGGGTTTCTCTGGGGCAGAGGGGGTTGGGGCAGGAGTTGGGCTGGTGGCAGCTCCTGGGATGAGGTTTTCTGGTCTCTCCTGGCACCAGGGGGAAGAGGAAGTGGAGCAAGTCCCTGCAGAGATCCTGTACCAGGGCCTGCTGCCCAGCCTGCCCCAGTACATGGTGAGCTGGGGAGCACTGGGATCCCCTGGATCAGTCCCTTTCCAGTGATGCACCCCAAGTTTTCACCCCCTGGCCCTGCCCTGTTCCTCCCTCCTGCAGTGGGGAAAGGGCCTGTTGCCAATCCCCTGCAGCTCCCATTCCCCCTCCATCTCTCCCTTCTTCCCAGATTGCTCTGCTGAAGATTCTCCTGGCTGCAGCCCCCACCTCCAAGGCCAAGACAGACTCCATCAACATCCTGGCAGACGTCCTGCCCGAGGAGATGCCGTGAGTGGCTGTGGAGCAGAGGGGCTGGCTCGGGGTGGGAAGGGAAGGAGGGATGGGAGGGAGCTGGGGGAGTGACCTGGTGTGGGCTGGGGCTCCTTGCGGGACATGACCCTGCTCTGCCCTGGATTGCACCCTGCAGGAACTGGTGGCCTCCTGATGCTCTCAGAGGGCTTTTCCAACCTGAATGATTCTGTGATCCTGCAAAGTGGGTTTGGGAAGGGCAGGTGTAGGTGTCCCTGAGCTCCCCCCTGCTCAGCATGCTGTGGTGTCCCTTGCAGTGCACCCCGGGAGGGTTTGAGGAATCATGGAATGTTTTGGGTGGGAAGGGACCTTAAAGCTCATCCAGCTCCACCCCCTGCCATTGGCAAGGATACCTTCCACTAGACCAGGTTGGGCTTGGACACTTCAAGGGATGGGACAGCCACAGTTTTTCCCTGGACAACCTGTGCCACCCTGAGAGGGAAGAATTTCTGCTGACACGGTCCCTCTGTGTCCCCCAGGACCACTGTGCTGCAGAGCATGAAGCTGGGTGTGGATGTCAATAGGCACAAGGAGATCATTGTCAAAGCCATCTCTGCCGTGCTGCTGCTGCTGCTCAAACACTTCAAGCTCAACCACATCTACCAGGTGAGGGGGTCCAGCAGTGCCCAGGGGTCTTTGGGCATGGCAGGACCCCAAGTGGGTCCCTGTTCACCCACATTTCTCCTCCCCAGTTTGAGTACATGGCCCAGCACCTGGTCTTTGCCAACTGCATCCCGCTCATCCTCAAGTTCTTCAACCAGAACATCATGTCCTACATCACTGCCAAGAACAGGTGAGGAGAAGGCTGCACACCTGTGGTGGTGTTTGCAGGGGTCCCAGGATGAGAGAAGAGACGAGGATCTGACTCCAGCATGTTTCAGAAGGCTTGATTTATTATTTTATGATATATATATTATTAAAACTATACTAAAAGAATAGAAGAAAAGATTTCATCAGAAGGCTAGCTAAGAATAGAAAAAGAATGATAACAAAGGCTTGTGTCTGACAGAGACAGTCCAAGGCAGCTGTGATTGGCCATTAATTAGAAACAACCACATGAGACCAATCACAGATCCACCTGTTGCATTCCACAACAGCAGATAACCATTGTTTACATGTTGTTCCTGAGGCCTCTCAGCTTCTCAGGAGAAAAAATCCTAAGGAAAGGATTTCTCATAAACATGTCTGTGACACACACCGGCATTCCTGGGGGATGTGGGAAGGGGTCCCTGTTTCTTTGGCCCCTCTGCAATCCCTCCCTGGCAGTGGCTCAGGCTCAGGCAGAGCTGGAAAGTTCCCACCACCACAGCCCATCTGCAGTGTGTGGGCAGTGGGGGCTGCATTGCCCCCAGGCCAGGGGGGATCTGGGGGAACAGCACGAGCACCCCTCTCCTTCCTGCAGCATCTCCGTGCTGGACTACCCCTACTGTGTGGTGCATGAGCTGCCAGAGCTGACGGCTGAGAGCCTGGTGAGTCCTGCTGTGACACTCCAGGCACCTGGGGTGCTGCCCAGGGGAGTTTGGGGTGCAGGGGGGCAGCAGGGCTCCAGCACCCAGCCCCTGCACCCTCAGCTCTCCTGTGCTCAGCCCCTGGGGTTCTGGGGTATGGGGATGGCAGGTGTCTGCTGGGGTGGAGCATGTCCAGAGAAGGGAATGGAGCTGGGGAAGGGGATGGAGCACCAGGAGTGGCTGAGGGAGCTGGGGGCATTCAGCCTGGAGAAAACGAAGCTCAGTGGAACCTTCTGGCACTGCACAACTCCCTGACAGGAGGGTGGAGCTGGAGGTCAGGCTCTGGTCCCAGGGGACAAGAGAAAATGGCCTCAAGCTATGCCAGGGGAAGTTCAGGTTGGATACTGGAGATAAATTCTTTGTGGAAAGGATGGTCAGGCACTGGTGCAGGCTGGCCAGGGCAGTGCTGGAGTCACCGTCCCTGGAAGTGTTCAGAAAATGCGTGGGTGTGGATGTGGCAGTTGAGGACAGGGATTACTGGTGGCCTTGGCAGTGCTGGGGGAACAGTTGGGCTTGATGATCTCAGAGGGCTTTCCCAATCTTAACAATTCCATGGTTGGAAGATTCCGTGCCCACATGCTGTACTGTCCCCATGTCCAATGGCTCCTCAGATCACCCCAGCCTCTCCCCATCCCCTCTCCAATCCCTTGCCTGACCCTGCCTGTCCTTCCCCACAGGAAGCTGGAGACAACAACCAGTTCTGCTGGCGGAACCTCTTCTCCTGCATAAACCTCCTGCGCATCCTGAACAAGCTGACCAAGTGGAAGCATTCCCGCACCATGGTGAGCGCTGGGAATGTTCTGGAGCTCAGCATGGCCAGACACCTGCGCTGGGCATAACCTGGGACAACCCAGGGCTTGAGCAGGGGATTGGAGGAGGGGTTGGCCCGGGGATCCATCCCAGCTGGATCTGGGCATGTTCTGGCAGATGCTGGTGGTGTTCAAGTCGGCGCCGATCCTGAAGCGGGCTCTGAAGGTGAAGCAGGCCATGATGCAGCTCTACGTGCTGAAGCTGCTCAAGGTGCAGACCAAGTACCTGGGCAGGCAGTGGAGGAAGAGCAACATGAAAACCATGTCAGCCATCTACCAGAAAGTGAGGCACCGCCTCAACGACGACTGGGCCTATGGCAACGGTACATCCTGGCATCCCTGGCATCCCCAGCCCTCCTGCTCCAGGGTCTGTGGCACCCCTGGCATCCCCAGCCCTCCTGCTCCAGGGTCTGTGCCACCCCTGGCATCCCCAGCCCTCCTGCTCCAGGGTCTGTGGCACCCCTGGCATCCCCAGCCCTCCTGCTCCAGGGTCTGTGCCACCCCTGGCATCCCCAGCCCTCCTGCTCCAGGGTCTGTGGCACCCCTGGCATCCCCAGCCCTCCTGCTCCAGGGTCTGTCCCGAGCTCACCCTTTGCTGGCTGAGCTTGACCAGGTGCCCACCAAGCTGCTCTATCCTTTCCCAGCTGGACAGGGCAGAGAAAATCAGCTGGGGAATGGCCTGTAGGTTGAAATAAGGTTGTTTAGTACAGCAAGAACAGGAAAAAAATGTTTGTTCTGTACTTCCCATCAGCAAGTGATGTTCAGGCACTCTGGGGAGGCCAGGCTGCAGCACGGAGCTGCTGCTCTGGAAGGCAGATGTTTTAAATAACTAATGCCCCGTCATTCTTCCTCCTTTCCTTGGCTTTTATATCTGATCTGACATCACAGAATCCGGAATATTCCCTTGGCTAATTTGGGTCAGCTGGCCTGTGTCCCCTCCCAGGATCTTGCCCACTTGCATGCACTTGACAGGGTGGGAATTTTGGGAGACAGTGCTGGTGCTGTGCCAGCTCTGCTCAGCAGACCAGAATACTGGTGGGTTCCCAGAACCTTCCCAGTTCCCACTGCAGAGCCCAGCGCTGGCAGGACTCCTGTGGGAAAACAAATTGCAGCTGAGCCAGACACAGTCCAGCAGGTCTGGGGTGTGGGAGGGATTTTGGGTGGTGACACTGCAGGGATCAGGGCTCTGCCAGAGGGGTCAAGTCTGGGCTGAAAACCCTTTTTGGCCTAAACTGGGCTGGAACAGCAAATTTGGTGCCTCCCCAGGGGGGTCCAGGTGCTCCAGTGGGGTGTCCCCCTCCCACCATGAGGATGTGAGAGCTGGGACAGGGTGGCATTGCAGTTTTGGGGTTTTGTTTTGGCCCAGGAATGTCCTTTGGGGTGTACCAGCATTTCCTGGTGCTGAGGCAAGTGGGGCCAAAGGGAGCCCCCATTCCTGGCTTCACTGTGGTTGTTCCCCGTGGTGGGGCTGCTGGAAGTGGTGGAGGAGCTGTTGGTGGCTCCTGGCTCTGCGCTTTGTTTGAAGTACCTACAAAGGCCTTTCCTGAGGGGGACGGGGCTGGGGGTGTATGGATTGCTGGGTGGAGACAGAACCAAAGGATATTGCAGACCATAGAACATCATGCCCAGAATATAAAGTGGGGGAAAAGGAGGAACTGGGGGATGTTGGGAGTGATGGTGTTTGTCATCCAAGCCACCATTCCCTGTGCTCCTGAAGGTGCTGAACACCTGCTTGCTCATGGGAAGTGGGGGATTAATTCCTTGTTTTTCTTTCCTTGTGCTGTACAGCTTTTGCTTTCTTTATCAAGCAAAAGATTTATTATTCTTTATCTTAACCCAGCAATTTTCCAGCTTTTACCCTCCTGATTCTTCCCTGCTCCAGCTGGTGGGGGAACCAGCAAGCAGCCGCATGGGGCTCAGTCTGGCTGGGCTTACACCACCACCCCGAGGGCTTTGGGCAGGCTGAGGAGTCCCCAGCTCTGCTCTGACCCCTCTCATCCCTGTTCCCAGACCTGGATGCCCGTCCCTGGGATTTCCAGGCAGAGGAGTGTGCCCTGCGTGCCAGCATCGAGCGCTTCAACTCGCGGCGCTACGACCGCGCCCACGGCAACCCCGACTTCGTGCCCGTGGACAACTGCCTGCAGAGCGTGCTGGGCCAGAGGGTGGAGCTGCCCGAGGACTTCCAGCTCAACTACGACCTCTGGCTGGAGAGGGAGGTGTTCTCCCGGCCCATCTCGTGGGAGGAGCTGCTGCAGTGATGGACACGGGGAGGCAGGATGGATGGGTTGCTTGGAGAGCTGGAGGCTCACGGGGCAGGGCGGCGAGGTTTGGGGTGTCTCTGGGTGGCTGTGCTGTTGTGGTGGGCTTGGGAGGAGGATGGAGCTGAGACCACATCCTGCCCCTCTGCCTCCTTCCAGGCTCATCCCAAAGCTGAGGGTGCCCTGGGGGTTTCCTGTTTGGGGGGGATCTCTGCCCACCCCATGTGATGCTTCCAGAGGCACCCCCCCCTTCTCGTGCCCCCCAGCCAGGAGGGGGAGCACGTGGGACTGGGGGTCCTTGGGTGGCCCTGCCCAGCCCCTCTGGGGGGTTTGGGGGCCTGTGGGGGCTTGAGGGGCTGGGGTGGCCTCCCCTCACCCCACGAGGGGTGCAGGAGCTGTACATACATTATATATATTTGGTGATACCTCTGCCTTGAGCGTGGCTGGGCTCTGTCCATGTCCCTCCTGCCTGGAGTTGGGCTGGGATGAGAGTTCCTCACCCCATGTCCTTGTCCCCACTCATCCCTCAAACCCCAGGGGTACATGGCCCCTCACCAGAAGGTTTAATCTTATCTTGCACCCAGTTTGTTGCTTGGGAGGAGCAGGTTCTCACAGGCCTGTGCCATTCACTGAACCCTCCCCCAGCTCTGTGCTGGGGTTTCTGACTCCTCTGTGGTGTTACCACTGGGATTTTCTTTGGTCCTGCTCCCAGCAGAGGATCCTGACACCAACTCCTGCCAGAGCTCAGCCTTGCCCATTGCCTGGCCTCAGTTTCCCTGGCAGAGGGGCAGCAGCAGCCCTGGGGGATGAAATCCTGGGGGATTCACCCTGGTTTGAGGCAGGGCTTTGCAGAGATGGTTGTGGGGCAGAGGGAGCCTGGGACAGCACCAATTCCACCCCATCACCTGCTGGGATTCTGGGCCTGTGGAGCTCCAGGAGTGAATCCAGCTGTGAGGATGTTCAGCCTGGAAGCAGCAAACTCAGCCTTATGAGCCATCAGAGAAGTTTTCTGGGCTCAGCATGGATGGTAACATGCCCTTAATCCATGCCTGGAGCAGACCCCATCCTGCCCTCTTCCCCCTCAGCCAGGAGTGACACTGGGCTGGATCCATCTGGATGCCCAGTGCTGCACCCTGACCCTGTGGGCAGCACGGAGCCAGGTCTGGATGTGCCTCCAGGAGAGCACAGAGAAGGAAAAGCTGCCCTGGCTTGGTTTAATGATGAGTCAAACTTCCAGAAATCCCTGCTCACCCTGCTCAGGACACTGCAAACCCACCCAGCAAAGCTCCCTCAGCTCCATCAGCACCACTGCACCCCAGTGAACCCCTGAACGTGGTTTGGAGGGAAACTCCATGGTGCTGCTGGGCTGGGATGATCCCAGAGGGCTTTTCCAGCCCCAAGGACTGCAGCTCTGATTGTGGCTGGGGTGTCCAGCAGCCCAAACCTCGTCCCTCATCCCACGTTCCAGGGGAGCATCAGGTCCTGGCAAAGCCCAGCTCTCAGTGGGAGACAAATGAATTTTATCCTCCCTAGGACAGAGGTTTTAAATGGGGATTTTTAAATTTTTTCTTACTGCCCTCCTGAACCACAGAGCACTGCTGCATGTGCCCCCAGGGTCCTGCCAGGGCTGTACCCACCCCTGGCACCCACCTGGGTGCCTCCAGCACCATCCTGCCCCCAAACCCCATTCCCAGCACCAGAACAAGCCCGAGGAGCCTGTTGGGAGTCCCCATCCCCAGCCCCCCTGGCTTTATAGGGCTGCTGGAGCCATAATTAACTTATGAAAAATGTGGTTTATTGTTTAGAAATGAATAACAGAATGCCCACCGGTGGGAGGGGGTGTCAGATGTCCTGGGTGAGGGTGGGCAGCCCTGGGCTGCCTCCTGTGGCACCCACTGTGCCCAGGGCTTGCCTGAAAACCTCGGGCTTTTCCAGCCTGGGCTGGAACAGCAGGTTTGGTGCCTCCCTGAGGGCACCCAGGTGCCCCACAGGGGTGTCCCCCCTCAGGATGTGGGGCTGGGGCAGGGGGACATTGCAGGGTTGGCCCCAGAGTGTCCCCGGGCTGTGCCAGCATCTGGTGCTGGGGTGAGCAAGGTCATTCCTGGCTTCATTTGATGGTGTTCCTGCAGTGGGGGAGGTCCCAGTGGGTGAAGGAGGGGACAGGACATGCTGGCTCCTGGGGGGACTTTGGGAACCCCCCCGGGACCCCCAGAGCAGATGAGGTGCCCCCTCATTACTGCCCTTGCAGGTACCACCAGTAACATCCAGAACCCTGCAAAATGCAGAAAACCTCTCGCCCAGATTGCCCATTTGTGCCCCAGCAGCCCAGCTGGAGCTCCTGGGAGGGTTCCCACTGGGAATTTAATCCCACTGCTGGGATTAAAACTCCTTCCTGAGGGGTAACAGGGTGACCCCCCCCCCCCCCCAAGGAACAGCCTTTAATTTGGGATTTTATTGTGCCAGAGGGAACAGAACGAGCTGTGATGCCCTGGGGGGGCTTTGGGGCTCCTTGGCCCTGCTCCCAGTAACCCCCAGTCCCAGCAGCTGTCCCAGCCCAGTCTTCCCAGTACGGGACTGGGAGAGGAGGAGCCCAAACTCTGCTATTGCTGGTTGTGCTGGGCAGGGGGTGAGCGGCCAAACTTCAGCTGGGGAGGGGAGAATTGGCCCCAGAACTGCTGCCCTGGTGCTCCACAGCCCCACCCAGGGCCGGCAGTGCCCGGCACACACAGGGGGTGGGGAAAGCACCGGGAATCTCCATCAAACCCAGTCCCTGAAGCTGGGAGGGCTCAGGAAATTGGGGGAGCCATTTCCGAGCTGCCCCTGGGTTTGGGGGCTCCTCTTTCCTCCCAACAGCTCCCCTGGGCCCCTCTCGGCAGGGTGGGGGCAGCGCTGGATGCGGGGGGTGCAGAGAGGGGGTGAAGGTGACCCCACAGCCTGCCCCCCTCCCTGGGGTCTTCCCAGTACGGGACTGGGAGAGGAAGAACCCAAACTCTGCCATTGCTGGTTGTGCTGGGCAGGGGGTGAGCGGCCAAACTTCAGCTGGGGAGGGGAGAATTGTCCCCAAAACTGCTGCCCTGGTGCTCCACATCCTGCCCTCTTCCCCTCAGCCAGGAGTGACACTGGGCTGGATCCATCTGGATGCCCAGTGCTGCACCCTGACCCTGTGGGCAGCACGGAGCCAGGTCTGGATGTGCCTCCAGGAGAGCACAGAGAAGGAAAAGCTGCCCTGGCTTGGTTTAATGATGAGTCAAACTTCCAGAAATCCCTCCCTCACCCTGCTCAGGACACTGCAACCCACCCAGCAAAGCTCCCTCAGCTCCATCAGCACCACTGTGCACCCCAGTGAACCCCTGAACGTGGTTGAGATCCTGCTTCCATGGTGCTGCTGGGCTGGGATGATCCCAGGGGCTTTTCCAGCCCCAAGGACTGCAGCTCTGATTGTGGCTGGGGTGTCCAGCAGCCCAAACCTGGATCCCTCATCCCACGTTCCAGGGGAGCATCAGGTCCTGGCAAAGCCCAGCTCTCAGTGGGAGACAAATGAATTTTATCCTCCCTAGGACAGAGGTTTTAAATGGGGATTTTTAAATTTTTCTTACTGCCCTCCTGAACCACAGAGCACTGCTGCATGTGCCCCCAGGGTCCTGCCAGGGCTGCACCCACCCCTGGCACCCACCTGGGTGCCTCCAGCACCATCCTGCCCCCAAACCCCATTCCCAGCACCAGAACAAGCCAGGAGGAGCCTGTTGGGAGTCCCCATCCCCAGCCCCCTGGCTTTATAGGGCTGCTGGAGCCATAATTAAGTTATGAAAAATGTGGTTTATTGTTTAGAAAATGAATAACAGAATGCCCACCGGTGGGATGGGCACCCCAGGGGTGTCAGATGTCCTGGGTGAGGGTGGGCAGCCCTGGGGCTGCCTCCTGTGGCACCCACTGTGCCCAGGGCTTGCCTGAAAACCTCAGGCTTTTCCAGCCTGGGCTGGAACAGCAGGTTTGGTGCCTCCCTGAGGGCACCCAGGTGCCCACAGGGTGTCCCCTCAGGATGTGGGGCTGGGGCAGGGGACATTGCAGGGTTGGCCCCAGAGTGTCCCAGGGCTGTGCCAGCATCTGGTGCTGGGGTGAGCAAGGTCATTCCTGGCTTCATTTGATGGTGTTCCTGCAGTGGGGGAGGTCCCAGTGGGTGAAGGAGGGGACAGGACTGCTCCTGGGGACTTTGGGAACCCTGGACCCCCCCAGAGCAGATGAGGTGCCCCTCATTACTGCCCTTCACCACCACCAGTAACATCCAGAACCCTGCAAAATGCAGAAAACCTCCAGGCCCAGATTGCCCATTTGTGCCCCAGCAGCCCAGCTGGAGCTCCTGGGAGGGTTCCCACTGGGAATTTAATCCACTGCTGGGATTAAACTCCTTCCTGAAGGGTAACAGGGTGCCCCCCCAAGGAACAGCCTTTAATTTGGGATTTTATTGTGCCAGAGGGATCAGAACGAGCTGTGATGCCTGGGGGGGTTTTGGGGCTCCTTGGCCCTGCTCCCAGTAACCCCCCCAGTCCCAGCAGCTGTCCCAGCCCAGTCTTCCCAGTACGGGACTGGGAGAGGAGGAGCCCAAACTCTGCTATTACTAGTTGTGCTGGGCAGGGGTGAGCAGCCAAACTTCAGCTGGGAGGGAGGGTGGCCCCAGAACTGCTGCCCTGGTGCTCCACAGCCCCACCCAGGTCCGGCAGTGCCCGGCACACACAGGGGGTGTGGAAAGCAGCGGGAATCTCCATCAAACCCAGTCCCTGAAGCTGGGAGGGCTCAGGAAATTGGGGGAGCCACTTCCGAGCTGCCCCTGGGTTTGGGGGCTCCTCTTTCCTCCCAACAGCTCCCCTGGGCCCCTCTCGGCGGGGTGGGGGCAGCGCTGGATGCGGGGGGTGCAGAGAGGGGGTGAAGGTGACCCCACAGCCTGCCCCCCTCCCTGGGGTCCTCCCAGTACGGGACTGGGAGAGGAAGAACCCAAACTCTGCCATTGCTGGTTGTGCTGGGCAGGGGGTGAGCGGCCAAACTTCAGCTGGGGAGGGGAGAATTGTCCCCAAAACTGCTGCCCTGGTGCTCCACAGTGCCCTGCTCAGCCCCACCCAGGGCTGGCACACACAGAGGGGTGGGGAAAGCACCGGGAATCTCCATCAAACCCAGTCCCTGCAGCTGGGAGGGCTCAGGAAACTGGAGGAGCCATTTCCGAGCTGCCCCTGGGTCTGGGGGCTCCCTTCCCTCCCCCGGGCCCCTCTCGGCGGGGTGGGGGCAGCGCTGGGTGCAGGGGAAGCTCGGGGGGTGCAGGGAGGGGGTGACGGTGACCCCACAGCCCGCTCCCGTCCCTGGGTGGGGGATGCGCCCCGGGGGGAGCAGGGGTCCGTGCCCATGCCCTTGGCGATCATGTGGCCCAGTTCAGGAGGCTCCCGGCGCCCTCCTTGCTCCTCATCCTCAGCGGCACCAGCGGGGGCGCTTTGTACTCGTGCGGGGCGGGCTCGAAGGGGTGGGGGGCCAGCCCCGGGGGGGGCAGCCCGGGCAGGGGGTACAGGCTGTTGATGCCGGGGTGGGGGCCCGGGGATGCAGCGATGCCCACGAAGCCGTTGCTGGCAGCGGGGGGGTACGGGGACATGCAGGGGGACGGGATGGGCTCGGGGGGCAGCAGCCCCGGGGGGCTCCCAGGGCTCGGCCACAGGTTGTTCTGCAGCTGAAATAACAACAACAACAACAAAAAGACCAAAATGAGGGTGCGGACATCACACCCCGCTCAGTTTCCCCCCATTCTGCCTTACATCCCAATGCCCCCGTTCAGGATTCCTCTGATCCCACCCCTGTTGGATGCCCCTCATCCCCCATCAGGGGGATGCGGTGCCTTTGCTCTGTTTTCTGCCCTTGAGGGGGTTGAATCCTGCTTGAATTATTCCCCCCGGGAGAGTTTGACTTCAGGGACGTGCATGAAGCTGAGTTTTAAATTATTTTTATGCTTTTTGATACTGAGGGGGAAAAGGCAGCTTTGCAGGAAGCACAGATGGACGGGAGAGAGCTAAAGGGGATCTGCAGGAGGAACACCCCAAAACCAGCCCCAGTGAGAAATGGAGTGGGATATGAAGCAGCGTGTGGCAAAATGCGATCCTCCCTCTTTTCCATCCCGGGCTGAACTCCCAAGGGTGGGGAAAACCGGGGGGGAGAAGAGGCAGGAGTGGGTGATGTGGGGCAGAAGGGGCAGGAATGGGAATGGAGGGGGGGAGAAGGGGCAGGAATGGGAATGGAGGGGGGGGAAAGGGGAAGGAATGGGAGTGTGGGGGAGCAGGAATGGGGTGATGTGGGGCAGAAGGGGCAGGGATGTGGGGGAGCAGGAGTGGGTGATGTGGGGCAGGCAGGGAATGGGGATGTGGGAGGAGGGCAGAAGGGGCAGGAATGGGGATGTGGGGGAGCAGGAGTGGGAGATGTGGGGCAGAAGGGGCAGGAATGGGGATGTGGGGGAGCAGGAGTGGGTGATGTGGGGCAGAAGGGGCAGGAATGGGAATGTGGGGGAGCAGGAGTGGGTGATGTGGGGCACCCCCAGGTGCTTTGGCGGGACCCTCCCCGGGAATGGGGGCACACAGGGCTGGAGCAGCCCCTGAGCCATCTCACCTCCTGGACTTTCCCGTAGCGTTCCCGTTTCCGCCACTTGGCCCGGCGGTTCTGGAACCAAACCTGGGGATGGAGGAGGGGGCTGAGGAGCGGGGACCCTTCCCCTGCCCGCTGCAGCTCCCGCCGAGGTCCGAGCTGCTCCCAGCAGCCGGAGGGGCCGGGCACGGCGCCCCAGCGCTGCCCGGAGCCGGAGCCGAGCAAGGGAAGCTGCTCCGGGCTCAGCCATGCAGCTCTCTGGCCTTTACCAACACCGGGATTATCTCGTCCCGCACTAAAAATGATCCGTCCTGCTCCCCCTTCCTCTCCCTGCTGCTTCTGGGACTTGTTTATCCCCGATTTTGCTGCAGAATGAGGCGTTTTGGGTGCTGATGTCCCGTTCGCATGTCCCGTCCGTGCTGGGGTGGGGACAACTCGAGCAGCACCTCCCGGACAGGAGGATGCCCTGCCAGATACCTGGCTTCAGGTTCTCGTGGCTATGGATGGTTTCATCTCAATCCACCCCAAATCTGGGTTTGGGGGCTCCCGTGGGCTCCTGGGGACATTCCCCTGCCTGTGCCTTGTCCCCATTCCTGCTCCTGGGGATGGCAGCTCCCAGCGGCTGCTCCCTGCTCACTTCCTTACCCTCCTCCTCCTCCTCCATTTCCTCCCTGCTGGGAGCCCCCTCCAGCTGCCTCCTCCCACCTGGAGCCTCAGCCCGCATGGGGACGGCGGAGCCGGGGACGGAGGGTCGGTCTCACCCTGCCCCACGTCCAGGATGTGCCACCGCAGCCCCGAGTCCCAGGATGTGCCACCGCAGCCCTGAGTCCCAGGATGTGCCATCCCAGCCCCGAGTCCCAGGATGCCATCCCACCCCAGCCCTGAGTCCCAGGATGTGCCACCCCAGCCCCGAGTCCCAGGATGTGCCACCCCAGCCCTGAGTCCCAGATGTGCCACCGCAGCCCTGAGTCCCAGGATGTGCCACTGCAGCCCTGAGTCCCAGGATGTGCCACCCCAGCCCTGAGTCCCAGGATGTGCCACCCCAGCCCTGAGTCCCAGGATGTGCCATCCCAGCCCCGAGTCCCAGGATGTGCCATCCCAGCCCCGAGTCCCAGGATGTGCCACCGCAGCCCCAGGCACGGGAGCTCCCGGGGTTCCTCTCCCGAGCTGACACCAATGATGGATGCATGGAGGGCATCACGGTGAGGGCTTTCTGAGGGGGTGGTTGACACTGTCCTCCCAAATTTTGGCTCTTTCCACCCTTTAGGTTCAGGGGGAGAGTGCAGAGGGTTCAGAGACAACCGACACACACACACCACAGCAGAGTGGGCATGGCCCGAGATTTTCCATCTGGGATTTAGCATTTTCATGGGAAATCAGCTTCTATCTCAGCATCACCAGGGAAGCCCCCCCTGCTCCTGGCAGCCCCCAGGGTGCCCACGCCCGTCCCTCTGTGCCCATACCTGCACCCTGGCCTCGGTCAGGTCCGTGCGCAGTGCCAGCTGCTCCCGGGCATACACGTCAGGATAATGTGTCTTCTGGAAAACCTTCTCCAGCTCCTCCAGCTGGAATGTGCTGAAGGTCGTCCTGTTCCTCCTCTTCTTGCTCTTGCTCTTGCCCAGGGGCTCGGGGAGCTCGGGGATCCCATAGTCCCGGAGGCTGCCCAGGGGTGCTGCCAGCGGGCACCCCAAGTCCTCCGGGGCTTTCAGGGGGACCCTGCAGGCCGTGGGAATGGCCTGGAACCCACCTTTGCAGCCCTTCTCACCTGGGGGGGAGAGGGACAGCACCAGGGAGTGTTAGCAGTGCCAAGGAAGGCCAGAACTGTGTGTGCCACAGCCCTGGCATCCCATCCCGTCCCATCCCATCCCATCCCATCCCGTCCCATCCCATCCCATCCCATCCCATCCCATCCCATCCCATCCCATCCCATCCCATCCCATCCCATCCCATCCCATCCCTCATCCCAGGGAATGTTGAGGTACTGCCCCAGGAGAAAGAGCTCAGCATGGACACACAGCAGGGCAAAATCCATCCCTGAGAAGGGCAAAAATCCACGCTCACTGAGAAGGGCAAAAATCCATCCCCGAGAAGGGCAAAATCTGTCCCTGAGAAGGGCAAAAATCCATCCTTGAGAAGGGCAAAAATCCATCCCCAAGAAGGCAAAATCTGTCCCCGAGAAGGGCAAAATTCCATCCCTGAGAAGGGCAAAAATCCACCCCTGAGAAGGGGCAAAAAATCCGTCCCTGAGAAGGGCAGAAATCCACCCCTGAGAGGGGCAAAATCCGTCCCTGAGAAGGGGCTGTGGGCAGGAAAAGCCTCTGGAGGGTGGGAAAGCCTGGCTAGAGCAGTGGGTGCCCTTTGGGGGTGCTCTATGCCCCTGAGCCAGCCCTTCCCTGGAGCTGCAGCCCCAGGAAAAGTCTTGGAAAGGAGTAAAAATCCCCACCCTGCTTTTTCTGCTGAAGAAAACTCCCCTTCCTCACCCTCCTCTGGGACCAGAGCAAGAAATCTGGGGGGTCCCCCCTTCCCTCCGGTGCTGCTGCATTGCTGGGCTGGATGATGGAATGGGATCAAGGAGGAAAATCCCTGCCACACGTTTTGGGGGCCACCCCTGTACCCCCAGGAGGGTCATTTGTCCCCACATGGGGACACCGGAGCTTGGCAGCTCCACACGACTCCGGGTGCTGTGGGGACCCCGATGGGCAGAGCCAGGGAAAGGAGAAGTGAGCGGGGAATTGGCAGATGGGGAGAGGCGCCTTGGGGTGCCCCATGTGCTGAGGAGACACCGAGGTGTCACCTGGGGAGAGGACAAAATGCTGGGTTTGCCCTGATCCCACGCCAGCCCTCAGCTGCAGATTTGGGGTTCCTGCAGGTGAGGCCTCAGAGGGCCAGGAGGGGAAATGCCTCCTTTGGGATGGATCCCCCTCCCCGCCACATCCCAGCAGGGCAGGGAAATGGGGTCCCCATCCCTGCAGAGCCACCCGGGGCTCCCCAAAGCAGCCCCAGCACGGCCTTTTCCAGCCTTTCACTTTGGATTTTTGGTTGTTTTCCAATTAAGGCAACTTGGGGGCTATGGAGCCACCAAGCCCCGATCCAGCTGCTTTGAATTAATGAGGAATTGTAATTTGGGGGAGGTTTGGGGGGTGATTGCTCCTGGTCCCTCTCAGTACCGACCTGTCTGGTCATGGATAAGGCAAAGGAATGAGGCTGAATTGCCATTTCCTCCCTGCTCTGGCCTCCAAAGGGCTCAGCCGCTGGCCTGGAGGGTTTTAATGATTCAAAACCAAATCTCACCAAAGAGCAGAACCAAATTTAACCAAAATTAAGGAAAAACTGACCAAAATAAAATCCTGCCGCATAAAGCATCGAGTTTGGGGGGTTTTTCCCTCTTTTTTCAAAGGCAACGCGGCGCATTTCCAAGTGACCCGTGGGTTTTGGCGTTGGAAACAAATAAATAAATAGCCAGAAAAAAGGAAAAGGCAGGAAGGAGCGGGATACAGGCACGAAGCTAAATAAACAAGCAGCACCGAGGGACAAAGGGAAGACACAGATATTTTTCTCCCACTCCTTCCTAAACTGACACCCCCCGAAAGATTTGGCGGCGCTGGGGAAGGCGGCAGCTGGGAAACAGCTGTACAATTCCTGGGATAATGGGGAGGGGAAGGAACTCAAAAGGACCATTAGTGAAGGGATGGGGGCATGGAAAGGAGCTCCCAGGAACCGGAGGAAACACCCGTGGGCCGGCAGCATCCCCTCGCCGAGGCTGGAGCAGGTAAGGGCTGCGGCGGGGCGCTCCCGGCGCTCCCTGACGGCTTTTCCCGGCAGTTCTCGGGTTTATTTCTACCTGCTCCCCGAGGCGGCTCTGCCGGGTCCCACCTGGTTCCCATCGCCCCCGCGGCTCTGCCTTTTGCGTTTTCCATTAACGCAGAAGTGGGGAATAAAATTAAAGCGAAAGTGAGAGCCCGGAGCAGCCCCCGACGGGCCCGGCCGGGAGAGCGCAAAGGAGCGGCGGGAGAAGCCCCGGAACGAGCTCGGTCCTGTCCGAGCCTGGGGACGGCCACGGAGCCCCGGGACAGCCGGGCCGGGGGGAACCAGCAGCTCTGGAGCTCGGGGTACCGGGGACAGCCGGGGAACCGGGAGCGCCGGAGCAGCCCGGTGCTGGGAACGAGAGCGGGGCTGCCCCGGAGCGGGGACCGAGGAACCGGGAGCGCTGGGGCTCCGGAGCGGGCACACCGGGGAGCGCTGGGGCTCGGGACCGGGCACACCGGGGAGCGCTGGGGCTCGGGACCGGGCACACCGGGCAGCGCTGGGGCTCGGGACCGGGCACACCGGGGAGCGCTGCCAGCCCCGCAGTCCGGCCTCCCCCAGGTCCCGGAGCCCCGGGCCCGTCCGTGCGGCCTCACCGCGGTTGCTGCCGCCGGTCCTGCCCGGTGGGCTCCGGGAAGCGGAGTCGGCGGCCGGACGCGACTTTGCAGCCTCCTCCGGGAGCGCGGCCGTTCTCCATCGCCGGGAACGGGGACCGGCCGTTCCCCACCCCGGGCCGGTCCCCGCCGTCGCGGCAGCGGGGCCGGGTCTCTCCCGCCGCCTTTTCTCCCCCTTCCCCCCTTGTTTTTGGAGAACGGGAGACCCCGGTCTCTGTCGCGACACAGCCCCACTGCCGACACTCGGCAGCGCCGGCCCTTCCCGGCTCCGGCTCCCGTCGGGGGACGCCCTGGTTGTCCCCGACGGGGCCATATCGCGACATCGCCGCCTCGGCGCAGCCCTGGGGAGCGTGTCAGCGCAATGACACCCTCGGGGGGGGGGGGGGGGGGGCGTCAGGGCTGGGGCTCCCGGCCGAACCCGAGAGGGGGAAGAGACGCAGAAGGGGCCGGGAGCGGTCGGCGGCCCCGGCCCCCCCATCCACCCGCCGCTCCCCGGTACCTGCAGCCCCGGGCGGGTACGGGGGCTTCCCATGCACGGCCACGGCGGGGGGGCCCGGGCTGGGCACCCCCGGGTACCGCGGGCAGCGGCCGGGCCGGGGGCTGAGCGGCGGCGGCCGCCGCTGGGGCCCCGGAGCACCGAGGGCGAAGGCGGTGGGCGGCCGGGGCAGCCCCGGGGGACCCCCGGGCCGGCGAGGCGGGGGGAAGGCCGGGCAGCCCGGTGCGTCCATGGCGCGGCCCGGAGGGGACGGGGACGCTCCGCGGGAGCGGATTTTGTGCGGGGGACCGGGGGGGGTGATGGGGAGGGAGGGATCGGCCGCAGCCCCCCCAGCCCGCACACCCCCAGCCCCCCAGCGGTCACGTGCGGCCTCCCCGGCTCTCGGTTAACCCTCTAATCCCAGCTCCTGCCCCGCCGGGGACACCGTCCCGCGTGGGTCACATCCCCGGGGCAGGGCTGCCCCCCCTTCCCGCTCTCCCGGGGCCTCCCAGCTCCACCAAACACCCAGGGCTCTTCTTTGATTCCAAACTCCATCCCTCACTGCTGATAGCAGCATGAAATACCAGGCAGGGGAGAAACTTCCATTTTCCCGTCTCTCCTTGGGTTTATTTTCCCCTTGACAAGCTCTGCGGAGTCCCTTTGCAGCCTTTCCCTCCCCAAAGCCAGGGCTGAGGCCTGGGTCAGGCTGGTTCGGGGATGATGGTGGCCCTGGGACAGGGAGGATGATGATGGTGACCCCAGGACGTGGGGCCAGGATCCCACAGTGTCCCTGGAGCCAGGCCCTGCTGTGCCTGGTGGCTCCCAGCACCAAGGGGGTCCCCCCTGCTCCCCTGCTGGTGTTTCCACCCCCAGGGTTTGGATCCCCTCATCCCAGCTTGGGTCTGGCTTTGGCATCAGGCACTGGGGTGGGTCAGAGCTTGGACTTCCTTATCCCCCCCTTTTCCTGCATTTTGCTCCTCTGCTCGCCAGGGCTGGAGCTTTGGCTTGGCTGGGGGAGAACGCAGCTTTGGGGGTGTTTGTGTGCAAAATGAGGGGAAAGATCTGGAATTCAAAGATTTGGAGATGGAACTAAATAAGGGGCCTGGAGAACTAAGTGGAAATCTGAAGGGTGAAGTTTTACCCCTTGATTTGCTGTTTTTCAACACTTTGAGCTCATTCTTGGGCACCACTCCTTGCTCCAGGTGTATGAAAAAATAACCTGCAGGGGTGGGAGGGGATGAGCTGCATGTGAGCAGCAAAAGGAGGTGGAGGGGAAACCAGGGGATCCCAGATGTGTGATGTTAGATAGCAGAACAAGGGGATAACACTGACCATAAATAACATTAATGCTCCCATTGCTGCTGCCGGGGCAGGACTTGGTTACCCAGGCACGGTGAAAATCTGGAATCACGAGAAAATCTCATTTCAAAGAGTTCCTGATGTAGATGTCACCCCTGTGTCTTGGCAGGGGCTGATGTGTTGTTTGGTCACTGGAAAGCTGTTGTTGCTGCAGGAGGGGTGGATTTGTGGTGTAAATCACGGCCGCATTTTCCAGCCCTGCTCAGGGAAAATGCACTTGTGAGAAATGCTGCGTTGTGATCCTGGACTCAAAATCATTCCCTCAGAATCCTGTGAGGGGCTGGTTCTGCACAGAGGGGTCTGAGCATGCAATGCCTCCTCTTTAAACATGATTAGATTTAAACCAGTATCCAAACAACATTTTTTTTATTTGCTGATGCTGGATAAAATTCCACGTTTTTACAAATTAGCGTAGTGGCCTTTCGAGGAGCTGCAGGAATAAATCAGTTTAAACTCCCTGGGCTGCTTTAAAAGAGGATCCGGCTCCCTGCTTGCAGGGTGGGCACCCTTTTAATGCCCACAACACTCCCTGGGCATCCCAAGCCTCCCCTGACACTTTCCCTTTGCAGCAGCTGGAGCTGCCAGGATTTTCCCTGTTCCACTGTCCACAGCTCACAGGGTGCTGTAAATTATGGCTAAATAGGGACTGGGAGGCCTCTGGCTCACAACAGGTCATTAAATATTATTAAACATAACATAACTCCTGGAAAGGCTTATCAGTTTTTAAGGTTGCTCTCCTGGTTTTACTGCTGGCGTTTAAAGGAATTGGATGGCAGAGGGATGAGTCTATCCACGTGTGCTGCTCCAGGACAGGCTGGTTCAGGGGCTGCTGTTTTTTCCAGGCTCCAGAGACTGCTGGGACCCTCCTGGGCAAGTGGAATGTGTTGTTTGGTCACTGGAAAGCTGTTGTTGCTGCAGGAGGGGTGGATTTGTGGTGTAAATCACGGCCGCATTTTCCAGCCCTGCTCAGGGAAAATGCACTTGTGAGAAATGCTGCGTTGTGATCCTGGACTCAAAATCATTCCCTCAGAATCCTGTGAGGGGCTGGTTCTGCACAGAGGGGTCTGAGCATGCAATGCCTCCTCTTTAAACATGATTAGATTTAAACCAGTATCCAAACAACATTTTTTTAATTTGCTGATGCTGGATAAAATTCCACGTTTTTACAAATTAGCGTAGTGGCCTTTCGAGGAGCTGCAGGAATAAATCAGTTTAAACTCCTTGGGCTGCTTTAAAAGAGGATCTGGCTCCCTGCTTGCAGGGTGGGCACCCTTTTAATGCCCACAACACTCCCTGGGCATCCCAAGCCTTCCCTGACACTTTCCCTTTGCAGCAGCTGGAGCTGCCAGGATTTTCCCTGTTCCACTGTCCACAGCTCACAGGGTGCTGTAAATTATGGCTAAATAGGGACTGGGAGGCCTCTGGCTCACAACAGATCATTAAATATTATTAAACATAACATAACTCCTGGAAAGGCTTATCAGTTTTTAAGGTTGCTCTCCCGGTTTTACTGCTGGCATTTAAAGGAATTGGATGGCAGAGGGATGAGTCTATCCACGTGTGCTGCTCCAGGACAGGCTGGTTCAGGGGCTGCTGCTTTTCCAGGCTCCAGAGATTGCTGGGACCCTCCTGGGCAAGTGGAGAGGTCTTGGGCAGGTGGGATTTGGGGTGTTTGGAGCTAAAGGCAGCACGAGGTTTGTGAAATTTTGGGGTGTTTGTGTTGGTTCCTGGAGCTGCCGAGGAATTTGGTTCTTCCAGTGGGTGGGATGAGGACCAGGACCCCCAGGATCTCCTTCTGAACCTGCCACCATCCCTCTGCCCTGTTCTGTAGAGCCAGAGCAGGGTGCCTTGTTCTCCTGGGTTTGGGAATGTTTGTGGTGGGTGCTTTGGGATCAGGGAAAAGGCTGAAAAGTGCTGCCCCTTTGGTGCCGGTGTGGGCCTGACTGCCGCAGGGAGCTCCCCGTGCTGCTCCTGACGCTCTCTGGGGTTCATTTTCCATGGATCAGAGCTTATTTTTGGGCAAAGAATGATCCCACCGACTTGAAAAGCTTCCAGGAGAAACTTTTCACAAGCGTCACAGAGTCCGACTCCATCTCCGTAAGGGGAAGAGCTGCTGGCTCGGCTCTTGCATGGAAATGACCTTTTGTGGCCCGGTTTTAATTAATGACCTTTTGTGGCCCGGTTTTCACTGGATCTTCCACCAAGTGAGCCTCACCAGAGAGCCACCAAGAGAAGCAGGAGGACTCTGATGGGATCCTCTGTGGGGAAAAGCTGGTTTTGCTTTGTCTCCCGCTTGCTGGGAGGATTTTTTCCCTCCCTTTTCGCATCCCTTTTGCTTTCCCGCTGTCTCCAGCCATCCCTGAGCGCTGCCTCTCCTCCCCTGGGAAGAGAGGAGCTCTGCAGGGCTCTGTGGTTTGTAGGATCATCCCTCCCCAGCCGAGGCTCTGCAGCGTTCCCGGGAATGCTGGATGGAGCCGTGCCCGCTGCTCTGCTCCTTCCCCGAGGTCACATTTCCCTCCCAGCCCGAGGCTCAGCCAGGGGAGATGAGGACATCCAGGTCCAGCTTTTCCTCAAGGGCAGTGGGGTTTTATTGTTTTTGGCTAAAGCCCATTCCTGGGAGGCTGTGGAGGAAAAGCTCTGGAAAGGAAGATTTCTGTAATATTTATATTGCTTCTAATCCTACTTAGGACTCTTTAAAAGGTTGTATAGGATGTTCAGGGCATCTGCAGCAATTATAATATTTAAATAATTATTTTTAAAAGGAATGATTGTATAAGGATATGAAACCTTTGGAGGGGTCTCGCAGAGTTTCCCAAGTTGCAGTTTGCCCCAGCCCGGCTCAGCGTGGCTGTGTGTGACACGGGAGCGTCAGGGTGGTGGCAGAAGGGACAGTCTGGGGACAACGGTCCGAAGGGTGATCAGGCACGGCAGGCCCCTCCCTCCTGCAGCATTCCCGGCTCTGCTGGGTGTTTCCTGACCGAGCTTGGAGCTTGGAGGATGATCTCCAGCTCTGCTGCTCCTCTCAACCCCCCAGGCAAAAAAATTCCTGTTTCTTCTCAGCCTGGGGAAGCACCATGTGTGGGCAAAAGGATCTGGAACAGCACAACAAAGGCTCCACATTCCCTCTGTCCTTTAAGGGATGGGCGTTTGGGGGATGCCCATGGGCTCCTTCCCTTGCCTGAGGAAGATGTGGGATTCAGCCACGCTCCTGCTCCTCTGCTGTTGTTCCAAGGCTGGACTGCACCAGGGCCTTCCCCTGCTCCCCAGGGGGATCCATCCCCAGGGAGAATCCATCCCCAGGGGGATCCGTATCTGAAAGAATCCATCCCCAGAGGGATCCATCTCCCCAGGGAGATCCGTATTTGAGGGGATCCATGCCCAGGGGGACGCACCCCTTGGAGTTCCAGTGGGACCCTCTGCTCAGTCTGGGCACATCCCTGTCCCCTTGCTGCCCTGGGGACACCCATTCCTGTCCCAGGGACACCCCTCCCTGTCCTGGGGATACCCCTCCTGTGCCCCTTTCTGTCCCAGGGACACCCACCCCTGTCCCTGTCTGTCCCAGGACATCCATCCCTGTCCCTCTGTGTCCTGGGGACATCCATCCCTGTCCCAGGGTCACCCACCCCTGTCCCTCTGTGTCCTGGGGACATCCATCCCTGTCCCAGGGACACTCACCCCCATCCCTGTCTGTCCCAGGACATCCATCCCTGTCCCGCTGTGTCCTGGGGACATCTATCCGTGTCCCAGGACACCCACCCCTGTCCCTGTCTGTCCCAGGACACCCATCCCTGTGCCTGTCTGTCCCCAGGCCATCCATCCCTGCCCCTCTCTGTCCCAGGACATCCATCCCTGTCCCTCTGTGTCCTGGGGACATCCATCCCTGTCCCAGGGACACCCACCCCTGTCCTTGTCTGTCCTGGGGACATCCATCCCTGTCCCAGGACACCCAGCCCTGTCCCTCTCTGTCCCAGGACACCCCTCCTGGGGCACTGGAGGGAATCTCTGCCCTTCCTTAGGTTTGTTTTTCCCTGACCCTCTGTCCTTGTCCATCTGCACGTCCCTCTCACCTCCCAAAGATCCCCAACCCCTCTGATCCTCATGTCCAGCTCACTGCACAGTTTCATCCCAAGCCGCCATTGGGTTTTGTTCAGGAATCTTGATGTTGGTGGCAGAAAATTTACTGAATTCCCCAGGGAAACAATAAAATAATTTTAATATGTATTTTATATCAAGAGAAATAAAATCCCTTGCTGGTCACAAGGCTGTTTTGGGTGAGGGAGTGGGAGCTGGGGCTGGAAACCCCTCAGGATCCCAGATCCAGGCTGGATTTGTTGTTTTCTGAGGCTGACCATGCAGGGAACGATCCTGACTCCAAAAAAGCCAAAGTGCAAACACAAATATCCACCCACGAGGAATCACCATGCCCCTGGGTCACACACGTGTTTTACAGGCATGTGAATAGGTTTGGAGATTTATTTAATTTATTTAAATATAAATTAAATATTTGTATTATGTTATAAAATACCTTAATCCAATATATTAATATTAGGTATAAATAGTATATATTTATTTATGTAATTATATAAAAATATATAATATTTATATTATTTATAATATAAATAGTAGAGTATATATAAAAATAGTGTATAAAGTATATTATATAATATACTCTATAAATAGTATACTATATACTTTTATATATAAATAATATATATTTTATTTAGATCAGTGTAGATTGTATAATATTATACATACCATATATATAAAAAATAAATTATTATAAATGCTATTCTATGTAGAATTAATTAAAATATTAATTATGTAATATTTTTATTTTATATATTTTAAATATTTTTTAATCCCAGGAAATATTTAAGGCCAGCCTGGACCAGGCTTGGAGCAACCTGGGATTGTGAAAGGTGTCCCTGCCATGGCAGGGGGTGAAGAGAGATGAGTTTAAAACCATTCTATGATTCTGTAATTCTGTAATTTCATATGAATGCATGCATATTTATATAGAATAATATTTAAATATTAATTCATATTTATATAAATATACGTATTTATAGCTATTCTGATATATTCTGAAGAAGTTAATCCTATGCAAATATAATTACAATTTTGCCCCAAACCAGTGTATTTCCATGTTAGTTTATGTTCTCAGCACAGGGACACTAAAATCACGGAATTTTGTGTCTGGATGACAGGAAGATGAGGATGAGCATGTGGAAATCACATGCAAGTAACTGCATAAATCCCTAAATTTGTATAAATCCATGGAGATTGTGGAGTTTGTACGTACGAAGCGTGTGGCTGCGGCAAGGAGGGATAACAGATGGACACAGCGCTGGAAAGGAAGGAAACTTCCCCAGGAAAACAGCAAATTTCGTAAAAATTCAATTTTTAACGATTTTCCTTCACTGTTTTTTGTGTTGCTGACACCTCGATGCTCCTGGTTTTGTTCCGGGGCTGGCTCGGGAGCAGCGTTTGGTGCCAAACCGTGCCGTGAATTAACGATTTAACCGCGATCGAGGGAGCGAATCCCGTGAAAACAAACGCGGGACGGGACGGGATTCGCCCGCCGGGACCGCCGAGCTCGGCGCTTTCGGTTTCTGCTGCATTTCAAGGGGGTTTCCTTCCATTTTCAAGGACTTTTCCTTCGCATTTCAAGGAGAAAGATTAGGAGGAAATAAAAGAAAGGAAAATAAAAATTAACAATATTTTAGCCCAATTCAAACCAGTATCAAAACAATTTTTTTTTTGCCGCTGCTGGATAAAATTTTCAATTTTTATAAATTAAAGTAGTGGGCTTTCAAGGAGCTGCAGGAATAAATCAGTTTAAGTCCCTTGGGCTGCTTTAGAAGAGGATCCAAGTCCCTCCTTGCAGTCAGAGAATTCCAGCCCTGGGCAATTTGGGCCCATAAACTCAATTTTACACCGGGAGGCAGAGAGGGCTCCGTGGATCCCTTCTCCCGATGCTGTGCTGGATTTTTGCTTTAATAAGGAAAGATTTGTCCTTCATCCCTGTGGGGAATTTCCAGGCTGCTTTGGGAAGTACTTCAGGATGGCAACTTCAGCCTTGTTTTCCTTCCAGCTGCTCCAAAAATATTTATTATATTAAAAATAAGGGTGGAAGTGAAGCCTGGAAGCGGCAGCGAGCCGAGCTGGTGGTGGGTGGGATTCAGGAGAGGTGCTGGGCTGGAAGTTTATGTTTATTAATGTTTATGCCATCTAATCCCAGTAAAAGCTGTGGAACAGGAGAGCAAAATGGTTCTTTTGACTCCTAAAAACCTGATAGTGCTTGGAAAATCAGGAAAGCAGCTAGGGCTTAAAGGGAATTTATTCCATCTTTGATTGAAGGGAATTTATTGCAAAATTGCTTTTCTGGGAAGGGGTAGGGTTTGAATCCTTTTGAGCTTTTAATTTGAACCTGTTAAGAGTTGTAAGTCTCAAATATTGGTGTTAAATTAAGTGGGATCACTTTGGATTTAAGATCTATAGAACCAGGAGCAGGATCCAGCCCCTGGATTAACACGGGAGCTGGAGAAATGGGTGTAAATCAGAGTAATTTGGGAGTTATGTGGATTTATGCTTCCTATGGGAAGTACAACAGCCTGGTTTGGGGGCATTAATTCCTGGGAAGTGGGGGGGAATTTATTCCCTGAGGGAAATAAATTCCCTGAGGGGCATAAATTAATTTATTCCCATCATGAGTGCAGGGCTGAGCCTCTTGCTCTGGGCTCCATTATTCCGAGTTTCCGTGCGATTACCCCTGGGCAGAGTTTATCTGGAAAATGGCTGGAAAACGCTGGAAATGGGGGGAAAATTCAAAAGGGAGGTGATGATTTGGGAGGGCTGGGGGAAATTTAGCTCCTGGCTGTGCAGCGCAGAAGGACTGAAAGAACCCTGTGATCCGGGGAGGGATCGGGGATAAATCCGAGCCGTTCCCAAATCGGCTTTGTGGGAACAAACACGTCTGGCTCTGCTTCCCCTGCTCATTTGGGATCCGTGGAGCTGGGGGTTCAGCACCCCCTGGTTCCCACCCAGGACCCTCAGGGTGCCTGGGGATGTTCCAGGATGATTTTCCCCCACCCCAAGGGTTCATTTCCATCCCGCGCCGTGCCGGGGATGCCGAATCGCTCCGCTGAGGGCCCCGCTCCCAACCCAGCTGCCACCAAGGAAAACCCCAATTCCCCCTGAGATTTGCAAGCAGAGCTGGACAAAGCCCTTCCCCTCCCGGGGATTGATGGATTTATTCATCCCGTTCCCTAATGAGTCACTTCCAGATCCCAGTAAATTATACGCACCGGGACGGGTGAAATCTTGCTCCATAAATCAGATCTGAGGCTGCCAAGCTCTGCCTGCATCATTATCCTGGCAAGGTTCGAAGATCCCAGGTATTGCTGCCTCCTTTGGAAATCCCAATAAATCTGGGAGTAATCACTCCTGACAGAGAGGCAGCAAAAGCACCGGAAAACATTTTCTTCCCTTGAAAAATGTAAGTGGAAAATTTATTGCACGGAAAGAAAAAGTTTTCTCCGGAAAATCTGTAGCAAAACAGCAACGTGAGGAGCTCCCCAGGACCAGGCTGGTGGGATGGCATCACCTTGAGATTCCTGGGATAAATTCGTAGCAACTCCTAAAAATTAAGGAATATTTTTTTCTTGGGGTGAAACAAGAGAAAAGAAATAAAGCCGAGTGTCTCCAAGTGTGTCCCGAAAGGACAGCGGAGCCAGCGCTTTGGAGTCTGCTGCCTTCTGGTTTGTGTTTAGCCTTTGGAAAAAAAAATTCCCCCCCTGCACACCCCCTTTTTCCTAGAGGGAAGATTGATTTTATTAACCGGCCAACACCTGAAAGTAATCGGGATTTTTTTGGTGGCTGGTGGCGGGGGAAGGAGCCGAGCCGGGGCTCTGCAGGGGCAGGGCTGCGTTTCCCCGCTGCTCCTGCTTCCAGGCCGACGTGGAATGGAGCTCACAGGGGTTCTCCAGCATTGCTTGGTGGGGAGTGCTGGATGTGTCCTTATCCTCCCGGTCCCATCATGGAGCCAACACCAGAGGACAAAAGGCCCCTCTTTCCAAGGGGAAACTGAGGCACGTGGCTGTGGCAGGGGTGTTAGGGGTTGCAAATACCCCCCCCAGTTCTCCCTTTGCTGGCTAATTGGTGGATTGGGAATGTTTGGATGGCTTTCCACCTGGAGAAACCAGGGAAGGGGAGGTGGACCCCAATGAACCCCTTCAGGCATCCCAGGGAGTGTTTCCCCCCTCCCATGTGCTTCCCACTCCTCCCAGCTTTGCAGAGCCTTCTGCTTTCCCCACAGGCACAGCAGCAGGAGCTCTTGTTTTCCCATAACAGGATTGTCCCCATCAGCACTTGAAGGGATCGGGCTGGTGGTGATGGCTGTGCCTGTCAGGATGAATGAGAGGTGACAGCGCCGAGAGCACCACGGGAGCCACACAAGAACCAGATGGGCTCCAGGGGCTGCTCCTTCCCTGCCCCAGAGCCCAGCATGGAGGGGACGGCTTGGCATGGTCGGGGAGGACCAGGGAAGAACAGGAAGGGAAAGGGGAGCTTGGAATGTCCAAGAACTCAGAGCACTGGATGAATGATGGATGGATGGATGGATGGATGGATGGATGGATGGATGGATGGATGGATGGATGGATGGATGGGGGTTGGATGGGGGATGGATGGATGGATGGATGGATGGATGGATGGATGGATGGATGGATGGATGATGGATGGATGGATGGATGGATGGATGGATGGATGGATGGATGGATGGATAGGGGTTGGATGGGGATGGATGGATGGATGGATGGATGGATGATGGATGGATGGATGATGGATGGATGGATGGATGGATGGATGGATGGATGGATGGATGGGGTTGGATGGGGATGGATGGATGGATGGATGGATGGATGGATGGATGGATGGATGGATGATGGATGGATGGATGGATGGATGGATGGATGGATGGATGGATGGATGGAGAGGATGGATGGGGATGGATGGGAACAGGGATGGATGGATGATGGATGGATGGATGGATGGATGGATGGATGGATGGGGGATGGATGGATGGATGGATGGATGGATGGATGGATGGATGGAGGGATGGATGGGGATGGATGGAACAGGGATGGATGGATGATGGATGGATGGATGGATGGATGGATGGATGGATGGATGGATGGATGGAGGGATGGATGGGGGATGGATGGAGACAGGGATGGATGGATGATGGATGGATGGATGGATGGATGGGGGATGGATGGATGGATGGATGGATGGATGGATGGATGGGGGATGGATGGAGACAGGGATGGATGGATGATGGATGGATGGATGGATGGATGGGGGATGGATGGATGGATGGAAGGATGGATGGATGGATGGAAGGATTGATGTAATGTCATCCTAGTTTTTTAAGATTTTCTAAGTCTTCTGATGTTTACATTCTTGTAGTGAACTTTCTCACACACTTTCTGTAAATAACTGATTGTTTTGCATTCCTTTATGGAGGAAGAGAAATTTGATGGACTGTTGGTTTGTCCAGTGTCATTGGAGAGGTGGCACTGTCACCTCCAATCCACTGTCACTCTTAGAAAACCATAAATGTTGGAGTCAGAAAATAAACTTCCTTTTTTCGTCACCTTGTGAACAGCAGTGTGAGCTTGTGTTCTTTTGTGTCCTATAGTGTCAATGGATGGATGGGGTATGGATGGATGATGGACAGATGGACGGACACCACCCTGGTTCTGTGGCTGGGGATGGATGGATGGATGGATGGATTGGATGGATGGATGGATGGGGGATGAATGGATGGATGGATGGATTGGATTGGATGGATGGATGGATGGATGGATTGGATTGGATGGATGGATGGATGGATGGATGGATGGATGGATGGATGGATGGATGGATGGATGGATGGGAAAAGGAGGATGAAGGCTGTGAACAAGACAGGACCGGGCAAGAGCTGAGCCCCAGAAGTATTTCAGCTTTGCTGGGTTGGAGGATGCTTCTGCTCTGGGTTATTTGGGTTTAAGGCCAAGGTGGTCCCATGGGACACACACTGTGTGGGCACCTTGTCCCTCAGGACTGATCCAGCTCAGGAGGCCTTGGTCCTGCAAAGCCAACACTGCTTCTGGCTTTCTTGGGGGGAAACTGTGCCCAGCCAGCTCTGTGTTCCTGCAGAACCCTGGAGGAGCCCCCAAATCCAGCATGGATCCTCATCCATGTCCATGGATGACCCAAACCAAACCCAGCAGTGCTGGGAGGGACATTGAACAGGTCTGGAGAGCAGAGGGGCCACTCCTGGGGACAACTCTGTGGCTGCAGTGCCCAAATCCACGTTGGGCCATGGTGTGGCCGCTGTGTGCCACCATCCCCATGGCTCTGTGGGGACGCCTCCCCCCTGGCCTGGCTGTAGGGACAGAGTCAGGATTCCTGACTCCTGGGTTTCTCCACACCTTCTGCCATCGGTGCCTCGTCTCCAATCCCGGTGCCCCTGAGCTCTGTCCCCTCAGTGACCTCTCTGACCCGACCCCGAGGTCTCCTTCGCTTCCTCCTGCTCGGCCAAGGCTGATAAGGGGAACCAGAAACAGCTTTGACCTTTCAACCACAAATCCCCCTGCCAGGAGCCCGAGCTGTTCCGCGTCTCAAAGGCTCCTTGATAGGAAACAAAACCCCTGTGCTGCTGAACTTTTAAGGAATTTCACCCCCCAAAAAGCTCTAAAGCACCCAAAAAGGGCCCCCCTGAGGAGCATGGGGTGGGTTTAACCCTGCTGAGGAGCGGGGCCGGCACGTGTGATGTGCAGGAGGTGCTGTGGGCTGATCAGTCTGGGGTGTTGCTCTGGTGCTTCCTTCCCTTTTCTTTCCCCTCTCTCCTCCTCTCCAGGCTGCTGTGCTTCCCCCTGGACACCCTGATGGGGTACAAAGGGTTTTGGGACACTTGGCACCTCCTTTGCTGTTCTCTGTGAGTGAGAGACCTCGATGATGCTGACAGACAGACAGACAGACAGACAGACAGACAGACAGACAGACAGACAGACAGACCCCTTGGTGTCCCTGTTCAAGGCATGGGGGTGGAGCTGAAACATGGAGGGGGTCAGAAAATTAACTTGGAGTAGAAATTAATTTTCAGATTTAGATGAAGTGTGCAGGTTTTGTTTAGTCTGTCACTTGCTGTGCTCACAAAGGTTAGATGGACAAAGGAATGCAAGGTGATTTTTCTAGTCCTTTCCAACCCAAACCACTCTGAGATCCTGTAATTTCAGTGGATACAGAAGACAGAACTAGATCCAAATCAGAAACCCTTTCAGTTTTCAGCTTTGTAGGAGTTATAAACACAAATACTTTGTAGGTGAGTTGGTGTTTTTCTTGGATCAATTTGTATGAACCTCTCTGGTGCTGATCTATGTAAAATTCACATTAATATGTGCAGCATTTAGTATAGAGATAATATTTTTAGGATTATAATCCCTGGAAGTGTCCAAGGCCAGGTTAGAGCACCCTGGGACAGTGAAAGTGTCCCTGCCATGGGATACCATGAATTTTAAAGTCCTTTCCTGCCTGAACCAGTGGCCCGTGGAAACAAAGCTCCATCCTCCCTTTCTGTCCCATCCCAAAGCAGCACAGTCCAGCCCCAGGGCATGCCCTGCTCCCTGCTCACACCCTCTGGGTCATGCTGGGACGGGGAGGTGATGGCTGGAGGTGTTGGAGCTCCTTAATTGCTTTGAGCAATTAATTGGTGGAAACACAACAGCAGGGGATGCAGTGGCTCAGCAAAGGGATTGTGCTCTGCCCGAGGGGATCAAGCAGGGCTCCCATGTCCCAGGGGCTGTTTGGCCCTGATAAATGGATTAAGTCTCTGGGGTCCACATTGGTGTGGGCATGGGCTGTGTGTGAGCCCCTGGAGGAGAACTGTGTGCCCTGAGGCTTTCCCCAAACTCATCCCACTTGGTTTCCATGACTTGATCTTTTCCAGGGTGTTTATCCAGAACAACTCCACTTCCAGGTGATGGAGAGCCCGGATCCCACAGGATCAGGCCCTAAACACCAGCAGGTTCCCTCTATTGCCTCAGTTACTAACTCTGCATTTTCCCTGCTGTTGCTTAACCCCATTAATGGGATCTGAGCTGGTTCAAAGCCTCTGGAGCAGCAGGGGGCAAAGCTCAGAGCAGTAAGTGGAGGCGACCTCTGCCAAATTGGAGCAAGGCTTGCCTTCCTCCTGCTGCCCAAACAGCCCACAGCATTTTCCCATTAAACCCCAGTGCCCAGAGTGATTGGGGAGGGAGAAAGAGCCAGGACCAGCCCTTCCTGCATGGAACCAGGGTGAAAACCTCCTGGATCTGGGGGTGAGGGCTCAGCAGCCAACCCTACACCTGGAGGATGCTCCTGGAGGGATCACTCAGAGAACCCAGATCTCAGGATGTGAAGTCTGCTGGAAAGTCATCGGCTCAGGTAATTTGGGGGAAAATGAGTGTTTGAGAGAGGTGGGTCTGGGAAAAAAATTACTCTGTGGTCTGGGCACCACATTCCTCATGAGAAATGGGCAGGATGGGCCATTCTGAGTGCAAAGGGTTGATTTGTGACTTTCTTTTTTGTTGCTGCTCCTTCTGAGCATCTTCAGCAGAGGTTCCCCACCCCAGCTGGGCTGTGCAGAACCCAAAAGCTGAGGGGGGAGCTGGAACAGGGACCCACGTGTGGGAGGGAGCTGGGGATGGAGCCCCTGGTGCTGGGCATTGGGAGGGACACAGGACCCTGGGTTTGGGGTCCTGGGGGATCCTGTGGGGTGGGGGGCTCTGTAAGAGGTGTTTTCATTGGGACAGAGGATCTCAGAGCACAGACACTAAATTTTAGCCTTTAGGGAGCACCATATTTGGGTCTGACACTGCTAATTTGGGTAACAGATCCCAGCACATCTACTCCCAGGTGATGGAATTACTCCATGAGCAGGACCTGACCTGCCCCAACAACCCTCCTTCAGCATCTCTGCCTGACCCCATCCTCCCCTGCTCCTGGGCTTTTCTCCTGACCCTCTTTTCGGAAGGACATTGCTTGGGGAGGAGGAACCAGAGGCCCCCCTGCTCCCGTGTGGCTGCTGGGATGGGGTTTAATGGCTCCCAGGCGCTGCCCCTTCCCTTCAGCTCACGGGGGGAGCTAAATCCGATAACCTTGCCCCGGGCATGAGCTCAGCGAGGCTTTCCCGGCGCTGCCCCTTCCGCAGGAGGAATCACGGCTGTTAGGGCAGCAGAGCATCCCTGTCTGTGCCCGCGCTCCCCGAGGGGCTGGGAAGGGTCAGCCCATCCTCCCAGCCCTGCCTGGGCACTGCCAAGGGGATGGAGTTGTCCCAGGAGGGTTAATTGGCAGCTGTCAGGACCCAGGACATCGCCCTGGCTGTCCTGAGCAGCCCAGACCCCTGCCAGGGGGCTCAGAGACCCTGGCACAGAGCCCAAGATGCCCCTGTGGGTTTGATTATGACCCATGGAGCAAATTACCAACCTTAGATGAAGACCAGCAAGCCACAACAGTTTAGGTAGAATATTAGTGAAATTATCATGGGGTGGAAAAGGAGATTTTGGGGTTTCTGGTATGGGGGTTCAGGGGGCAAGATGTAGGGATCTGGACATGTCCAGCCTTTCTCCTTCTTCTTGGCCTCCATCTTCTGCTGTGATGGTGGCACTTTTGGATTGGTTTAGAGTAGAAGCTCACTGTCTAACATAGGTGATAGGTATTGGAAAGTAATTGTAAATATTGTACATGTAGTTTTTAGTATAAAAAGATCACTTTGCCCTGGGGGCAGGCAGAGTGCCTGGAACTGTCCTGCTAGACGGACCTCGGCAGGGCAGGAGAAAGTTTTTTATAGATAAGGAACAATAAACAACCTTGAGACAGAGAAATGAGGAGCTCTGACTCCTCCTTCAAGCACCAGGCTGGGGAAACAGACTTTCCAACTTTTCTTGGGTTCACTCTGAGCAGCGAGAGATCCCGACAGGCAGCAGCAGTGAGGAGGCTGCTGCAGCATCTTTGGTTTGCTCTCCGTCCCTCTGGCACTGCCCAGCAGGAGGGGATGCTCAGGAGGGGATTTTGGGGCATCCCCACACTCCTGTCCCTCAGAACATCCCCTGGGAATGCTTTCCTGAGGAGGAAGGTGCCAGGATGGCTCTGTGTCCCTCCAGCTCATGGTAATTTCAATAATCCTTTAATTCAGAGGCAGCTCCACTCCAGCATTCACTGACCCTGTGGAGGTTCCCTGGTCCCCCAGGCTGAGATCCACACACTGATTCCAGCAGGGCTGACTCCCAGCCCAGCCTGGATCCATCAATTCACTTTTCTCCAGGAAAAAAACCACTTAACCACTTCTGGGCAAGGGCACAGCAGCTCACAGCTACTCAGGTGGTTCCCAGGAAGGAGTGAGGTTCTATCCAGCCCCAAAAGGGGGATTCATCCTCCTTGGGTGGGAGAGAGAGCTTTTGCTACAGGAAGAAAAATTCACCTGGAGTCAGGTGTGGTGAGATCCATCATCCTGCTGGGACACCCCACCCTGCTGGGGCTCCATGAGCTGCAGCCCCCGGTTCCCAGGGGGGGCATCCCCAAGCCTGGCTCTCTGCTTGCTCCAGATTGCAAGGCAAGATGTTTTCTATTACCATCTGTATGGCAGATATCTTTTGTCAAGTGGGCAGTTTGCCTTATCTCTCTCTGAGTGACCACACCCACTTCCTCCCTCGGGAGGGGACATCTGCTGATAACAGCCATTGAATGTCCCTGCATGGCTGATAAGAGCTACAGCATCCCATTGGGAGATGTGAGCCCAGAAGGAGGAGCCAAGCATTCCTACCCGGATAGAATCTGGAGATTCTGGAACACCAGCACAGCTTCTGCACTGGATTGCCCAGAGGAACAGCAGCTGCCTCTCCTTCCCCTGGATCTCCAGAGGCAGAGACTGCACCTTTCTCCAGGATCCCTGCTCCAGCAGAGCCACCCCTGACACTGCAGGAGGGCTGAGCCACAATTCCAATGGGACTGCTGCCAGCACCCTGACCCACAGGGTGTCAGGCTGGGTTCTGACTCTGGCAGTGTTGTTCTGGTGTACTGCATTGTTTATTTTATCCTTTTATTTTCTTCCCTATTAAAGAACTGTTATTCCTGCTCTCATATTTTTGCCTGAGAGCCCCTTAATCTAAAATTTACAGCAATTCAGATGGGGGGGGTTTTACATTTTCCTTTTCATGGGAGGCTCCTGCCTTCCTTAGCAGACACCTGGCTTTCCAAACCGAGACACTGCTCCTCACCCAACAGATGCCTTTGGGGTGCTGCTTTTTTACAAGGTTGAAGGGAAAATGGAACGTGGGAGCATGGAGGAACATGGAATGGAACAGGAACATGTGAGGGCACCTGGAGGCAGAGGTCCTGTTTGCTGTTTTGATAAATATGGAGCAGACAGACCTGGGGGGGAGCAGCTCTGTCTGGAGGGGCTGGGTGGGCTGGGGAGACCCCAAGAGAGGGGGCTCAGCCCCATCCTGAGGCTCAGCCCCATCCTGAGGCTCTGCCATCCCTGGCTCCTGGGAAATTGCTGATCCTCCTGCTTGGCTCTTAGCTCAGAGCAGAGGATGGAGGTAACAGGACATGGGATTGTGACTTTTTGGACTCTTGGATGCTCTTACAAACATCTTTCCTTCTGTGTGCTGTCACAGCAGCCTGTGGAAGAGGATGTGGATGAGGATTTCTCCTTGCCATGTCTCCAGAGCCCAGCAGAGGCTCATGCTCTCCCCACTCCCCCATTCCATGTACCCCTCCCAGGCCCTGTGTGCTGATGGCAGAAGGCAGGAGGTGAGTGCTGTGCCCTCCCCAAACAAGCAATCCCTGGGGTAACCCCCAAAATTCCCCCCTGGAGTGCACCCCAGGTAGGTGAGCTTGGGGGACCTGGGCCCTGTGACTATCCTGGCAGCTGCTGATCCAACCTCCCAACCCCATCCTGGCTTCCAGGGCCTCCCATCAGCCCCAATTTCCTGCAGCTCTTGGTGATAAGAGGCTGATGCTCAGCCATGGAAACCCGATGCCCCGGTGTCAGGAGCACAGCTCCTGGGGGACGTGGAAATCTGGCTGAGAATGAGCAGATCTCGCCGCTTTCCCTCCTTCCCACTGCAAAAAAATACCCTTTGGAGGATGGATGGGGTCTTAGTGCCTCTCAGTGGGGTTGTGCTGGGCTTCATCCCCCTGATCTGTGCTGGCAGTGCTGGGTTCTGAGGGTTAAAAGCTTCCAGGTGCACCCACTGAAGCACCCCAGAAATATTTGGGTGCTCATTGTGAATTGATGTCATCTCTTTTTTAGGCTTTGCTGTGGTTGCTGAGTCCCAGGGCCTCGTGGATCCCACCTGCTGTCAGGGAAGGTGTCAGGGCTGTTCCCATCTCTCTGCTCCCTTCATTTGGGGTCTGTTCTGTGTCCAAAAGGAGGAAGTAAACTCCAGAATCTCCCTCCCAAGCTGGTCTGGGGGCACCTCCTGGGTGCTGTGGGTCTTGCCTGATGAAGGGATATTGCTTTTACTGGACTGGAGGGGATGTCCCTTACCACAGCAGCCCTGCAACAATGCTCTCTGCCCAGCAAGGACCTGGGTAATTCCAGTTTATTTGTTGCCCTCTTTTCTCACCCTGGGTGTGCTCTGCCTGTGCTGGGTCATCCCTCTGCTCTGCTGGCCCTGGGGACTTTGTCCTCCCAGCTAGTCTTGAATTTGGGGTGGATTTCTCCCTTTTCAGCTATTCCTGAAAGGAAACTCCTGCATTCTGAGCAGCTGCACATCCCAGACCTGACCTCGCTGGGCTGAAACCATCTCCAGGTTTTGCTGTCCCTTTCCCAGACAGGGATTGATTCAGCTCCAGGACTGCTGGTCCTGGAGGGCAGAAGGAAGGTCCTGAGGCAGGAAAACCAGACCTCTCTGGACAGTGCCCTGCTGGGAGGTCTGTAAATGCAGAGCTGATCCACTCCCAGAAATTACAGTAATTTAATGGAGCTGGTTTCTAGATTGGCTCATCTCCTGTGCCAGCCACTGCAGCGATTGAACTAATCTGATTTTCCTGGGGAATTCCTTGTTTGGGAGTGCTGGGATCCCCTGCTCTGCTGCCAGCTCACAAGGACAGTTTAACTGCCCTGGGGGGGTCATTCCCCTGTGATTGTGGATGGGTTAGAGCTGGGATTTATTCCATGGCAGCTCCAGGGTTTGTCTTGCCTCTCCCCTTTATGTCTTGGGGAGCACAGGGTCCCTGCCCTTGGTGCTGTCCCCATTCTGAGGGGTCTGACAGGGTCTGATGTGGGAACCCAGGCAAATCCCTCTGGCTGCCCTGGAGGGCTCCAGCCCCTGCCCAGGGGGCTCAGAGACCTTGGCACAGAGCCCAAGACCCCTGTGCCTTTGATTTAGCCCTTGGAAAAAACAATCATCAACCTTACATGAAGAATTACAGGCCATAAAATTTTAAATAGAATGACAATGAATTTATCACAAAGTGAAAAATAGATTTTGGGGTTTTAACATGGGGGTTCAGGGGGCAAGATGGAAGAATCTGGGTGTGTCCAGCCTTTCTCCTTCTTCTTCTTGGCCTCCATCTTCTGCTGTGATGTCGGCACTTTTGGATTGGTTTAGAGTGGAAGCTCACTGTCTAACATAGGTGATAGGTGTTGGGAAGTAATTGTAAATATTGTACACGTAGTTTTTAGTATAAAGACATAACATCACCCTGGGGGCAGGCAGAGTGCCTGGAACTGTCCTGCTGAGCGGACCTGGGCAGGAGGAAAGAATTTTATGCAAAAGAAACAATAAACAACCTTGAGACTGAGAAATAAAGAGCTCTGACTCCTTCTTCAAGTGCCGGGCTTGGAAAAGAGACTTTCCAACTCTTCTCGGGGTCACTGACAAGCTAAAGATCCTGACAGTCTGACAGGGTTATTTGCAGGGATAGAGAAGAGGATTTGGGATCTGCATCCCGCCCATGCTGCCGCCCGACAGAGCCCAGACTGGGCAGGGAGGTGAGCCCAGAACCGGCCCCGCTGCAGGGCAAACCCCGGCTCAGCAGCCAAAATCTTCGGTTTTCCACCCAAATACAGTCTCAGCCAGAAACCGGGCTGTATCCAGGGCGCTCGGGGCTCGGGTGTGCCGGGATTCCCCTCCGGACCAGGCGGGGTGGGACGGGACAGGCTCGGAGGGTCGGCCGGGCAGGGACACCCCCGAGCCCCAGCGAGATGCTCCACTGCCATCTAGTGACAACGGGACCCGCCACAGGGGTGGCACCGGCACCGGCTGGGCCTTCCCGGCTCCTCCTGGGGATGGAGGGGAGAGCGGAATGGTCCTTCCCTAGGAAAAGGGGTTTCTCCCTTGCACGTTAATTGCTGCCCTGCAAACACAGCCCCAACATCTCCAAACCGGGCTGTTCAATCTCAAAAAATTGGAGTTTTTTTCCAAAGGAATTGTGGGGAACGAGGTGTCTTCACAAAGGTGAAGCTTTGGCTGTATAACATAACACAACCATGCCATACCATAACCATAACCATAACACACCACAACCATACCACACCACAACACAAACACCACACCACAAACAACACAACATAACACATAAAACATAATATAACATATGCAATATATAATAAAATATATAATATAATAGATCTCATCTTATTTCCTCCAGCACCTCTGTCATGGTTTGACACTGGCGCAATGCCAGTGCCCCCATGAAAATATATTCTCCCAAAAAACTCACTTCCTTTTCAAACCAGGACAACCTCGGACATCCAGAGCATCCCTCCTCCTTCCCTCCCTCCCTCATTAACACAGTTAATTTATTTAGTGCCTTTAACATAATTAACACGTTGCAATCCTAAACTGCCAGCAGCTGCCCAGCCCTGCAATTTCTCCTTCCAGCTGCCCATTAATGCCTCCCTCCGGACGATTAGAAAGAAGGAAAAGGCCACAAATCCCAGCCCTGCGCTGGAGGAGAAGGAAGGAGCAGGATAGAGGACTTGTGTGCCTTAACATAACTCATCCACCGCAATCCCAGACTGCTTGGAGACTGCTGAATCCCTGATTTATCCAGCCCACAGCAGTGCAAAGGTGTGTGTGGGGCTGGAGTGCTGTCCCACTCCCTGGTTTTTGCAGGTGATTTATTTTTTGCTCCCTGGTTTTTGTAGGTGATTTATTTTTTGTGCTGTCTCACTCCTCAGTTTTGCATGGAAATCACTGTGTGAGGATGATGCTGATATGCCTCCAGTCTGTAATTCCCTTTGCATATGCTAATTGTGTAATTGGGAGAGGTAATTAAGCAGGGAAAGGAGTTGGGAAGCAGGGGCTGGGTCGCTGTCCCAGGCTGGCTCTGCCTGAGATCCCTCAGTGGCCCTGAGGCACATCAGACAGAGGTGCCCTCTGCTTTTCCCATCACCTTTCAGTGCTCAGGTGTCCAATCCTTGGGGTTTATCCCAGCTCTGGTGGCTCCTCCGGGGATTAACAAGCAGAGACTGAGCACTGACCAGGCCCAGCCAGCTCCTCACCCTGGCACCCAGCACTGGGTGAGTGCAGCTCTCTGCAGCTTTGGATTTCAGCACCAGCCTTCCCTGAGGAGGGAATTTAAACCCCAGGCACGGCACATTTGCTCTGCTGGCAGCTCTGATCCTGTTTGTAAACACTGCAGTGAGGGATGGGCAGTCCTGCTGCTTGTCCAAACCCTGGGTTCCCAACCAGATCCCTGCTGCCCACTCACACCTCTGGCATGGGGAGAACAGCTGCCTTTGCCCCTCTGAATCCCAGCCCCAGAAGTTTTGTAGGATATGAAGTGTCCCCTGTGAAGGGCAGCACAAACAGCTCAATATTCCCAGTGTGGAGCACTGGAATCCCCTGCAGGGCCACCCTGCAAACCCCCAGGGGTGCCAGGAGCTGGAACCACAGCTCCTGCTGCCTTTCCCTGCTGTGTGGGGACACGTGGCTGCAGCCTTGTCTCTGCATTTCCCTCCCAGGACCGTCCCTGCTGTGAACAGCAATTAACAGGCTCTGGTTAATGGGATCTGGGATGGTTCTTGGCAGCTCCACCCAGCCCAGGAAGGGTTGGGGGGGTCTTGGGGAGCCCCTAAAGGGCAGGTGGTGCCCAGCTGTGAACCAACACCAGCCCCTGGAGAGGGGATGCTGCATGGTGAGTCCATCCATGCTGCACATGTGGTGAGGGAATAATTAAAAATAAGGAATAATTAACAGCTAGGGTTCCCCCCAGCCCCAACAAAGGGTAAAAGGGCTGTGGGGAGAACGGTGGCTTGTTGTTATTGTTTGTGTTATGGCAGGGCAAACACAAACACCTCATGGGCTGCAGCCTTGTGATGAAGGGGGACCCCCAAACCCACCCAGAGTGGTGCAGCCTGGCAGGGGAGGTACCCCAGTGGGAGATCTCATACTCAGGAGGGATGCCCACATTTTTATTTTATTTTATTTTTAATTTTATTTTTTATTTTAATTTTTTTTAATTATTATTTTTTGATTTTTATTCCTGCTTCTGCCCATTGACAAAGGTGATTTTGGGGTTTGGGGAAAGCAATGCTGCAGGAATGGGGACCCTGGATAAGGGTTTTGGGGGGTGATAGGTGTGAGGGCAGCAATGGGGAGCACAAGGAGGTGTTGGGGATGTTGATGGCTCCCAAGAAGCTGCTAAGCAGAGACTGAGCACTGACCAGGCCCAGCCAGCTCCTCACCCTGGCACCCAGCACTGGGTGAGTGCAGCTCCTGCAGCTTTGGATTTCAGCACCAGCCTTCCCTGAGGAGGGAATTTAAACCCCAGGCACGGCACATTTGCTCTGCTGGCAGCTCTGATCCTGTTTGTAAACACTGCAGTGAGGGATGGGCAGTCCTGCTGCTTGTCCAAACCCTGGGTTCCCAACCAGATCCCTGCTGCCCACTCACACCTCTGGCGTGGGAGAACAGCTGCCTTTGCCCCTCTGAATCCCAGCCCTGGTTTTTGTAGGATATAAAGTGTCCCCTGTGAAGGGCAGCACAGACAGCTCAATATTCCCAGCGTGGAGCACTGGTCCCCCTGCAGGGCCACCCTGCAAACCCCAGGGGGTGCCAGGAGCTGGAACCACAGCTCCTGCTGCCTTTCCCTGCTGTGTGGGGACACGTGGATTTGCAGCCTTGTCTCTGCATTTCCCTCCCAGGACCGTCCCTGCTGTGAACAGCAATTAACAGGCTCTGGTTAATGGGATCTGGGATGGTTCTTGGCAACTCCACCCTGCCCAGGAAGGGTTGGGGGGTCCAGGGAGCCCCTAAAGGGCAGGTGGTTGCTGTGAACCAACACCAGCCCCTGAGAGGGGATGCTGCATGGTGAGTCCATCCATGCTGCACATGTGGTGAGGGAATAATTAAAAATAAGGAATAATTAACAGCTAGGGTTTCCCCAGCCCCAACAAAGGGTAAAAGGCTGTGGGAGAACGGTGGCTTGTTGTTATTGTTTGTGTTATGGCAGGGCAAACACAAACACCTCATGGGCTGCAGCCTTGTGATGAGGGGGACCCCCAAACCCACCCAGAGTGGTGCAGCCTGGCAGGGGAGGTACCCCAGTGGGAGATCTCATACTCAGGAGGGATGCCCACATTTTTATTTTATTTTATTTTATTTCATTTCATTTTTAATTTTATTTTTTATTTTAAATTTTTTTTAATTATTATTTTTTATTTTTCATTCCTGCTCCTGTCCATTGACAAAGGTGATTTGGGGGTTTGGGGAAAGCAATGCTGCAGGAATGGGGACCCTGGATGAGGGTTTTGGGGGGGTGACAGGTGTGAGGGCAGCAATGGGGAGCACAAGGAGGTGTTGGGGATGTTGATGGATCCCAAGAAGCTGCTGGGGGGAGCAGAGGGGTATTTATAGCTTGAAGCAGAGCTCAGCAGCCCCAGGTGCACTCTGAGCCCTCCAATTGAGGCATCCTTAAAAAGCTGCAAGGGCGTGGGTACCTGCCTGGTTGTGTGAAGCCTCTGCAGCTGCTCTGAGCAGCTTTTCCTTCCCGTGCTCCAGTGTGGCTCTGCTGCCAGAGGTTCCCCAGCCCTGGTTTGGTGTCAGAGCCATCCCTGGCAGCTGCTGCTCTCCAGTTCTGTTGGGAAAGATGAGACAGGAAAGCCTTATAAATATGATTGTCTGGCAAAAGATTTTGAGAATATGGAAAATATAAGCGAGATTGAAATGAAAGCAAGCTTTGAGATCCCTCAGTTACTGAACAACTGGAAAACAATGGAAGCTGAAGGTAATTTTTTTGATGGAACACCTCTGCTTGCAGACAGGTCCAAGGGGGTCAGAGCAGACCCTATTGTATTGAGAAATGGGAAAAGAGGAGTTTTTAGGGTTTAAAATGTAACCCAGTGTGGTAATGTAATGATTCTTATAGGCTGTATGGAACTGCTATAGGATTTGTCTCTTGTACTAGATTGGTTAGTGAGAATCAGAATATTCAGCACAGAAGAAGATTTGTGGTATTGTAATGGGAACCTCACTCTCTTACTCTCTCATCCTCTCTTTTACTCTCTCATCCTTTTTACCACGCTCTTGCCTTCTCTCTCTTTATCTCTCTCCCTCTTTGGGGCCTGCTCCAGCTGTGGCTGGCAGCTCCCAGGCAGGGCCCTGCACCCAGGCCCTTTGCAATAACCCACAAGTTCCAAGACTGTGACCGTGTTCGCAGGGGTCTGAGGATGAGGGAAGAGACCAGGATCTGACTCCATGTTTCTGAAGGCTTGATTTATTATTTTATTATATATAATATATTAAAACTACACTAAAAGAATAGAAGAAAGGATTTCATCAGAAGGCTAGCTAAGAATAGAATAAGAAGGAATCATAACAAAGGCTTGTGGCTTGGACTCTCTCACAGAGCCAGCTGACTGTGATTGGCCATTAATTAGAAACAACCAACATGAGACCAATCAAAGCTGCACCTGCTGCATTCCACAGCAGCAGATAACCATTGTTTACATTTTGTTCCTGAGGCCTCTCATCTTCTCAGGAGGAAAAAATCCTAAGGAAAGGATTTTTCATAAAAGATGTCTGTGACACAAGACCTGAAGAAGATTTATTGTATTGTAATGGGAACGTTGCTCTCTCATCCTCCTTACCTCTCTCTCCTTCTTTGGGGCCTGCTCCAGCTGTGGCTGGCAGCTCCCAGCAGGGCCCTGCACCCAGGCCCTTTGCAATAACCCACAAGTTCCAAGCCCAGAAGATTTATTGTATTGTAACGGGAACGTTGCTCTCTCATCCTCTTTACCTCTCTCTTTACCTCTCTCTCCCTCTTTTGGGCCTGGCAGCTCCTGGCAGGGCCCTGCACTGAGGCCTTTGCAATAACCCACAAGTTCCAAGCCCTACGCCGCTCAGGCTCACAAAAACGCGGCTCTGCCCTCATCCCCGGGCTGCTCCGGGGCTGGGGTTCACCCTGCCCCGTTCCCTGGTGCTGGGGATGGTTCCCCTCAGCTGCAGCCCCTCAGAGCAGCCGAGGCGGCGGGGCTGGAGCGAGCCCGAGCGATGCAGAGTGCTCGCAGCAGATGGTCTGGCTCCCCGCCGCCGCCTCCTCGCTCTTCCTCTCCTCCTTCTCTCTCCCAGCTCCTCTTATTCTTCCTCATTTATCATCCCCACAAAAACCCCTCCAACAATGATACCACTTCCCATTAAAATAACTGCCCTAGTCGTAACTGCCCCGGGCATCGCTTTAGCCTGGAAATTTCAAAAATAGCCCAAATGCTCATCCTCACAAAACAAATCCCTCTCTCAAACTTCTCCACATCCCTAGGATACTTTAACCCTTTAATCCATTGCCTAAGTGGTGGATTAAATAACTAACAAGTAATAAATAACTAATTAAATAACCAATAACTAACTAAAAACTAATAACTAATTTCCTCAACAGAGGATTAGTTATTGGTGTTTTTTTAGTTTGTGTTTTTTTGTTTTTTTTTTTTAATTAGCGAGAATAAAGTTTTTATTTTTTGGTTAGTTTGTAATTATTTTTGGAATTTTAGAGTGATTTAGTTTTTTAATATGGGTGTGTTGTATGATTATAGCAATGTATTTGTTTTATGTAGTATTGGTGGTATGGTGTGAAGAGGGAATTTTTGTTTTGAATATTTATTTTAGTATTGGTAGTTGGGGTGTTAGGAGGAGTTGTGTTTTAGTGTTTATTATTTTTGAGGTGGTTTGGGTTTTTTATAGGTAGTTAAGATTTTTTTTTGTTGGACTGTTGTGTTTTAGATTTTTTGTAGTTTTGACTTTAAAATTTTAGTGGCTGGTTTGAGGTTTTTTTAGGTATTTTTTGTTAAAGGTTTTAGGATACATTATGTTATTTGGTTGTAGAGTAGAGTAGGTTTTTTATTTTTGGTTTTGTTTTGATTGGGTTAACGGTTATTGTATGGGTAATTTTTTTGTTTGATTTGGGTAAAGGTTTGTTGTTGTTTAGGGTTTTAGAGGAAATTGGCTTTTTTATGGGTGATTAGGTAGAGAGGGTGTATGATTTGATTGCGTTTAGGAATACAATTACTAATTTCCTCAACAGAGGACAAAGCATTGCCTCCCACCTAACTGATCTTTCCTGATACAAAATACAAGGCCCAGAAGGACTAGCCAACCTGCAACTAATAGCAACCAAAGCTGCCACCACCTTCCACTCCAGCCTAATCAAAGCCTACTTAGGATAATTCACCTTATCCATCCTCATCGTCCTCATATCCACATACAGAAACAACCAGTGGCCCTCAACCTTTGTAAAAACCACCAAATCCTGAAAATCATCAACAACACCCTAATCGACCTCCCAGCACCATCAAACATCTCAACATGATCAAACCTCTATTTTGCTGATTTATTCCTCCAAGGACATCCCAGCCGAGCAGGACTCCCACATTCTCCTGCACCCCCAGCCCTTATCCCCACCCTGTGCACGGGGCAAAGCCAAAGCTTCAGCTGTCACAGACATCTTTCATGAAAAATCCTTTCCTTGGGATTTTTCCTCCTGAGAAGCTGGGAGGCCTCAGGAACAAAATGTAAACAATGGTTATCTGCTGCTGTGGAATGCAACAGGTGCATCTGTGCTTGGTCTCATGTGGTTGTTTCTAATTAATGGCCAATCACAGTCAGCTGGCTCAGACTCTCTGTCCCAGACACAAGCCTTTGTTATGATTCCTTCTTATTCTATTCTTAGCTAGCCTTGTGATGAAATCCTTTCTTCTGTTCTTTTAGTATAGTTTTAATGTAATATATATCATAAAATAATAAATCAAGCCTTCTGAAATGTGGAGTCAGATCCTCATCTCTTCCCTTGTCCTCGGACCCCTGTGAACACGGTCACATTCAACTGCTGAGGAATTGAGATGAGGACAGAGCTCACTCTGAGGGGAAACTGAGGCACGGAGGAGGCTGGGACCTGCTGGTTCCACCTTCCTCTCCCAGCTGCAGAGAGGCTGCCACGTGCTTTGTGTCCTTGGCTCCAGCCCTGAGCATCTTTTTGAAGGAGCTGTAAATTCCAGGTACCAAAGAGAAAGGAAGGTTAGAACATCCATAAAATCAGCCTGATTGGATGATTTATCTCCCTCTGCACCCCCAAATTCTTCACTTGACTCCTGGATTGTTCTCAGCCACAGAGGTTAAATCTCCATAAAATCAGCCTGATTGGGTGATTTATCTCCCTCTGCACCCCCAAACTCTTCCCTTGACTCCCCAGATCATTCTCAGCCCCAGAGGTCCATAAAATCCACCTGATTGGATTTATCTCGCTCTGTACCCCCAAACTCTTCCCTTTACTCCCCAAATTCCAGATTGTTCCCAGCCCAGGGGTTAAATCTCCATAAAATCAGCCTGATTCGATTTATCTCTTGCACCCCAAATTCTTCCCTTGACTCCCAGATTGTTCTCAGCCCCAGTGGTTAAATCTCTATAAAATCAACCTGATTGGATGATTTATCTCCCTCTGCACCCCCTAATTCTTCCCTTGACTCCCGGATTGTTTTCAACCCAGGGGTTAAATCTTCATAAAATCAGACAGATTTGATTTATCTCCCTCTGCACCCCCAAATTCTTCCCTTGACTCCTGGATTGTTCTCAGCCACAGGGGTTAAATCTCCATAAAATCAGCCTGATTGGATGATTTATCTCCCTCTGCATCCCCAAACTCTTCCCTTGACCCCCAAATCCCAGATTGTTGTCAGCCCAGGGGTTAAATCCCCAGGTGGCACAGCCAAAACGGAGCTCCAAGCCTCTGAAAAGGCCACGGGCTTTGCAATCCCCTCTTCTCTTTCCCAAACACGAACTTCCCCCGCTCCCCCTCTGCCCGGACCCCCGCTGCCCGCATTCCTCCGCGCTCCCTTTCCCCCCGAGCCCCGCAGCGGGGACGATCCCGGCTTGATCCGAAAGCTGCATTGTTTGTTCGGAGGGGTTGATTTCTCCTCTTGTTTGTCTCCTCGCCTCCTCCGGGCTCTCTTTGGCCGTGCCAGTTTTGTTGGATGCCCGGAGCTCCTCGCGGGTGGCAGCGGCTGATGCGGCGCGGACAATGGAGCGTGCTGCGGGCTTGGCAGCCAGGAGGGACGGGCACCCACAGGCAGGCGCTGCTTGGATGGTTTCCCTCCAATGCTGATCTGCATTTCCACTGGAAGATGTGTCCCTGATCCCCCGTGCCCGGGGATGGGCGTGGGAGGGGTGGGAGGGTGGTCCCAGCGGGATCCTGAAGCTCTAAACGCTCTTGGATAGGGAGCAAAGTCCTGTTTGGAAATCCTTCCCTGATCCCATCAAGTGTTGCTTGATCTCAGCGCTGGCTGCAGCTTCCCTTGGCTCCGGGTGGTGCTGGAGCCGCGGGAGAAGGGATGGGGCAGGGCAGAGGAATCTCCACTTGGAGCCAGCTCAGAAAGCTCTGGGGGGAAGGAGGAAGGCCAGAAACAAGGGAGGATGGAGCAGGTACAAACCAGACCCTAAACCACAGCCAGCCCTGCTCCGGAGGAGCAGGGCTGGCTGTGGTTTAGGGTCTGGTTTGGGAGCACCTCCTGCTGTCCTGTTAATCCCCACTCTTCTCCCGCTTGGTTTTGGGGAGAAATCTGCCTTTGGGAGCTGTTTCATCCGCAGAGGAGGCACTAAGGTGGGTTATAGAGGCGGCTGCCTCCTCCCAGAGGCACAGGATGGGGCTGGGGTGGAGGAAATGGGAAGAGCAGCTCCCTCCTGATGATCCGAAATGCCTGGGGGGAGATCCTTGGAGCCATTCATGCCTTGTAGCCATGATATTTTCTCAAAAATCCTTTCCTTAGGATTTTTTCCTCCTGAGAAGCTGGGAGGCCTCAGGAACAAAATGTGAACAATGGTTATCTGCTGCTGTGGAATGCAACAGGTGCATCTGTGCTTGGTCTCATGTGGTTGTTTCTAATTAATGGCCAATCACAATCAGCTGGCTCAGACTCTCTGTCCGAGCCACAAGCCTTTGTTACCATTCCTTCTTTTTCTATTCTCAGCCAGCCTTCTGATGAAATCCTTTCTTCTATTCTTTTAATATAGTTTTAATGTAACATATCTCATAAAATAATAAATCAAGCCTTCTGAAACATGGAGTCAGCTCCTCGTCTCTTCTCTCATCCTCCGACCCCTGCGAACACGGTCACAATGCCTGGTTTCTGTCCCCCAGCCAGGTAAAGAACCTTAAGGATGAAAATCCCCCTCTTGGAGCACCTTGCCAAGCTGCAGGAATGTTGCCCAGCCTGAACAATCCCCCTGCCCTGGTACCCTGCCGAGCTGCCTCGGTGCGGGATGCTCAAGGCACGACCCCGCAGCCCTGGTGACACTCAGAGCTCCTCCCAGGAGGTGCTACTCGGGCAGGATCGCTCCTCAAAGCCCTCCCCAGCCCGATTCCCTGCCCTGGCCGTGTTGCAGGCGGGCTGGGGCTGTGTGCAGGACGGGAGAGCAGAACCAGCCCGGGGCTGACGGGGGGAGCTGCCCTGGCTGCTGCCAGCCCTGCTGGGAGCCTGGATGGGAGCAGGGATGGCATCCAGGCTCCTCTCTCCAGCAGCGTTCCACATTCCTCGGGGCTTTTTCTGTCCTTAAAGCTCGTTGAGGGCCTTGGAGGGTTGAGGGGCACCAGGAGGGGAGGGCAGGGCAGGGCAGCTCATCCCAAGCTGCCTGTCTTCATGTGGATGATCGTTTCCAGCCGAGTTGCTGTGATGGGATTTTAAATTTTTTTTTATCAGCTGCTTTAGTCCTCCCAGTGACGTCTCCCAGCCCTGAGCCCTCCTGTGCCTGTGCAGCTCGAGTGGGGCTGGATCACAGACTGAGACATTCTGGTACAGGACAGCTGTGGAAACACCTGGCTGGGTGATCCCAGCAGAAACACCTGGCTGGGTGATCCCAGCATAGAAACCTGGCTGGGTGATCCCAGCATAGAAACCTGGCTGGGTGATGCCAACAGAGAAACCTGGCTGGGTGATCCCAGCAGAAACACCTGGCTGGGTGATCCCAGCATAGAAACCTGGCTGGGTGATCCCAGCATAGAAACCTGGCTGGGTGATGCCAACAGGGGAAACCTGGCTGGGTGATCCCAGCAGCACACCTGGCTGGGTTGATCCCAGCTTAGAACTCCTGGGTGATCCCAGCATTGAAACCTGGCTGGGTGATGCCCAGCATAGAAACCTGGCTGGGTGATGCCAGCAGAGAAACCTGGCTGGGTGAGCCAGGAGGGAAACACCTGGCTGGGTGATCCCAGCATAGAAACCTGGCTGGGTGATCCCAGCAGAAACACCTGGAAGTGATCCCCATCAGAGAAACTGGGCTGTGGGTGGGAGGGTGGTATTCAGGGTAAGGAAAGAGTCCCTTGGCCAGGTGTTTTGGGTTTATTTCAGACCGGGGGTGCCTCAGGGCACTGAAGGGTGGCTTTGTGCCATGTGGGGCTCAGTGGGCTTCAGCACCTCCCGGCTGGGGGGACATCCAGGGAGCCAACTCAAGAGCTGGTGCCTGGTGCTGGCACTGGGATGCAGTGTGACGTGCTGAGACACAGCCACAGGTGAGACTTCCCAGCAGGAGGGAGAACAGGCTGGATCATTGCCCCTCTGCCTGCATCAACCATGGCCCAGCCCAAACTGCTGGGCCACAGGGTGGTGGGAGGCTCGGGTGAGGGTCTCTGGGGTTATTTCAGGGATGACCTGTGGCTCCAAGCTCAGTTCTTGCTGTGCTGAGGCACTGCCAGCTCCCCCTGCCCGGCCACCAGAGCCAGCACAGTGTCCTGCTGCTCTGTCCCTGCCCAGACCCCTCTGCCTCAGGATGGAGGTTATCCAGTCTGGAATGAGGAATTTGGAGGCTTGATGCTGGTTTGGGCAGAATGCAGCACTTCATTGGATCCACTCTCTGCAGCTGGGGTGGAGAGGATGGGACAGGTCTGGTTTGATGGGGATTTTCCTTCTGGTGATTTGTCAGGATACATTTATGCCAAGCTCCAAAGAAGAAGAAGGGGCAGGATGGAGTCAGCCCCCGTCCTGCATGGATCCATCCTGCAGCATTGGCTCCACACCCACCCTGTTAGGACACAGGAAGGAACCATTTGGCTCCAGAAAGGATGCCCAGGATGAACCCACCACCCCATGTGGATCCATCCCTGACGCTGCCTCGCTCCACTCCCACCCTGTGGGGCTGATGGAGCCTCCTGCCCCAGTGTGGTTGCTGGCTGAGCTGGGCACCTCACAGCCTGCTTTTTCCACCTTTCCCTGCCCTCTTTTGCCCAGCCTGGAATGAGGAATTTGGAGGCTGATGCTGGTTTGGGGCAGAATGCAGCACTTCATTTGATCCAGGAGTGCAGCTGGGGTGGAGAGGATGGGACAGGCTCCTCTCTCCAGGCTGGTCTGTCAGGACACAGGAAGGATTTTTGATTTGTGCCAAGCTCCAGAAAGAGGAGGGGGGGCAGAGATGATCCCATTCTGTGTGCATGTGATCCATCGTTTCTCCCGATTGCTGTCCTACCCCAATTTTTTGCTCAGGGTCCACCTGGCTGGGTGATGCCAGCAGAAACAACTGGCTGGGTGATACCAACAGAGAAACCTGGCTGGGTGATCCCAACATAGAAACCTGGCTGGGTGATGCCAGCACAAACACCTGGCTGGGTGATCCCAGCATAGAAACCTGGCTGGGTGATGCCAGCACAAACACCTGGCTGGGTGATCCCAACAGAAAAACCTGGCTGGGTGATCCCAGCATAGAAACCTGGCTGGGTGATGCCAGCAGAGAAACCTGGCTGGGTGATGCCAGCAGAAAAACCTGGCTGGGTGATGCCAGCAGAAACACCTGGCTGGGTGATCCCAGCAGAAAACCTGGCTGGGTGATCCCAGCAGAAACACCTGGCTGGGTGATCCCAACAGAGAAACCTGGGCTGTGCCCAGTTTTCAGGGTAAGGAAAGAGTCCCTTGGCCAGGTGTTTTGGGTTTATTTCAGACCAGGGGTGCTCTCAGGGCACTGAAGGGTGGCTTTGTGCCATGTGGGGCTCAGTGGGCCTTCCTTCAGCACCTCCCGGCTTTGGGGACATCCAGGGAAGAACAAAGAGCATTTGTGTGCCTGGTGCTGGCACTGGGATGCAGTGTGACGTGCTGAGACACAGCCACAGGTGAGACTTCCCAGCAGGAGGGAGAACAGGCTGGATCATTGCCCCCTCTGCTCTGCATCAACCATGGCCCGGCCCAAACTGCTGGGCCACAGGTGGTGGGAGGCTCGGGTGAGGGTCTCTGGGGGTGTTTCAGGGATGAGCTGTGTGAGCTCCAAGCTCAGTTCTTGCTGTGCTGAGGCACTGCCAAGCCCTGCCCGGCCACCAGAGCCAGCACAGTGTCCTGCTGCTCTGTCCCTGCCCAGACCCTCTGCCTCAGGTGGCTGGAGGGGCTCCAGCCTGGAATGAGGAATTTGGAGGCTTGATGCTGGTTTGGGGCAGAATGCAGCACTTCATTTGATCCAGGAGTGCAGCTGGGGTGGAGAGGATGGGACAGGTCTGGTTTGATGGGGATTTTCCTGGTGATTTGTCAGGAGACATTTATGCCAAGCTCCAAAAAGAAGAAGGGGGCAGGATGAACCCCCCCACCCTGCATGGATCCATCCCTGCAGCATTGGCTCCCCACACCCACCCTGTTAGGACACAGGAAGGATTTTTGATTTGTGCCAAGCTCCAGAAAGAGGAACAGATCAGGATGAACCCACCACCCTGTGTGGATCCATCCCTGACGCCTCGCTCCACTCCCACCCTGTGGGGCTGATGGAGCCCTCCTGCCCCAGTGTGGTTGCTGGCTGAGCTGGGCACCTCACAGCCTGCTTTTCCACCTTTCCCTGTTCTTTTCGCTCCAGCCTGGAATGAGGAATTTGGAGGCTAGATGCTGGTTTGGGGCAGAATGCAGCACTTCATTTGATCCAGGAGTGCAGCTGGGGTGGAGAGGATGGGACAGGGTTTGATGGGGTTTTTTGAGGTGGTCTGTCAGGACACAGGAAGGATTTTTGATTTGTGCCAAGCTCCAGAAAGAGGAATGGATCAGGATGAACCCCCATTCTGTGTGCATCCATCCCTGACGCGTTGCTCCCACACCCTCCTGCCCCAGTGTGATTGCTGGCTGAGCTGGGCACCTCACAGCCTGCTTTTCCACCTTTCCCCTGCTCTCCCAAAGGGATCATTAACCCCTCCCTGCCCCTCAGCTCCGCTCAGCTGCCCGGGGGTGACCTGGCTGTGGGGAGCCAATGCTGCAGGGAAAGAGGGAGATCCAGGCCAGGGTGGCTCTGTGCCTGCCGGGGGGAAGCTGAAAAGGAGATTTGGGAACGGTTTTGCCTGGAAACTTATAGAGAGCAGCATCCTGGGGAAGAAGGTGTGACGTCAAACACAGCGCTTAAAATATACCCAGGGCAAAATCACATGGCAGCTGGTGAAACAGGAGCTCTGAGCACGAGTCCCAGGAGAGCCTGGGGATCTGTGCTCCTGCTGGAGCTGCTTCCCAGCCCTTGCCATTGATGGTATAGGCATAAAATGTTTCTAAAATCATGGGATATTCAGGGGAGTTGGAAAGAAAGGTTGGGCCTGCTAAGCACCTGGGGAAATGTTAGGCTTTACTGGATCATGTGAAACTGCACCTGTATAATCATTTAATGACTGTGATAAAAGATATGGTTGTTATATGATAAATGATATGATTGTTAGATGTGATGATTGTTTGGTAATTGGATATAATTATGGTTTAATCCTAAAAAGAATCATGAGAAAAAATGTTTGGGGGGGTTTGATGGAAATTACAAAAATCCATGCTTGGATGAAATCAATGTATACAATAGAACAATATAAGTTTAATAATTAATATGTAGTTATCTGTCAGAACCCAGGACATTCCTCTGGCTGCCCTGGGTGATTCAAGACCCTGGCAAGGGGCTCAGAGACCTTGGCACAGAGTCAAAGACACCTGTGCCTTTGATTTTAGCCCATGGAAACAATTACCAACTTTGTGTGAGGAGTCACAAGCCACAAGAGTTTGAGTAGAATGATAGTGAATTTGTCACAGGGTGAAAAGGTAGAATTTTGGGGTTTTAGAATGGGGGTTCAAGAGGCAAGATGGAGGAATCTGGGCGTGTCCTGTCCTTCTTCTCCTTCTTCTTGTCCTCCATCTTCTGCGGAGATGGTGACACTTCTGGATTGGTTTAGAGTAGAGTCAGACTGTCTAACATAGGGTGATAGGTATTGGAAAATTATTGTAAATAAAGTACAGGTAGTTTGTAGTATAAAAAGTTAACACTGCTCTGAGGGCAGTCACTGTGCCACGAACCAACCTGCCAGACAGATCTCAACAGGTCAGAACAAGAATATGATAGAGAAGAAAAAATAAGCAACCCTGAAAAGCAGAGCTGAGGAATCTCAACTTCTTCTGTAGTGGGGCTGGGAGAAAAAGACTTTCTAATACCTCAGGAGCCATTTCAACCACAGAAACCACAGAGAGTTCCATAACAATAAGGGTATAAAAATGTGTTCATCCTGAACCCATGGTGGAGTCAGATTTGGGTCTGTACCCCTGACACCCAGAGCTCTTCAATAAAAGCACTTGCATAGAGTCATTCCATGACTCTGTGTTTCTGAACACCAACATCATGACCAGGGAGCTGCTCACCCAGCCTGGGGACAGCAGGGAGGGCTGGGTGTTGGGAAGGATGGAAGTTTGACAAGAAAGTCTCACAGATAGGTGTGTTTGGCAGAAAGATTTTTAAATAGAGAGTCTGGAGAAGAAATAGAGATGGAAGCAAGTTTTGATATAGAAGAAAAGAATTGCTGAGCCAGTCTTACTGGATAACCAAGGAGGCAAAGGGTGTGTTAGTTAGAAGGGGTTTTTATGGCTTAGAGCAAAGGATAAACCCACCTCAAACAGGAAGATGTTTTTACCAAGCAGAAAGATAGCACAGGCAAACAAGTCAGCAAAGTTGCAAGTAGAAAAAAGGTCTCAGAATTTTCCACTGCAAGAAAACTGGAAAACAACATCCAGCTTAAACTGTAATGTACTAACTTTTAGTGACTGGAGAATAGTACCATTTTTAAACCCTAAAAACTCCTCTTTGGGCCCTTCTGCCAAGCCAGTGGGGTCTGCTCTGACCCTTGGAGCTGTCTGCAAGCAGAGGGTGTTGTTCCATCAAAAGGGGATTACCTTCAGCTGGCCATGCCATTGTTTTCCAGTTGTTCACTAACTGGCGTATCTCAAAGCTTGCTTTCATTTCAATCTCACTTATAGTTTCCATATTCTCAAAATCTTTTGCCGGACAATCATATTGATAAGGCTTTCCTGTTTCATCTTCCCCAACAAATATGGTAATGACTGTAGTTATGATGGGCTATAGATAAGAGTTAAGGTATAGATGGGTTCTACTGTATTAAGATGTTCAGCAAAGAAAAGTAAATAATGCATTGTAACCAAAAGAAAAGTATATCATGCATTGTAACCAAAACCAAAGGGTCTCCAGCCTGCCTGCAGCTGGAGTTGACAGCTGTAGGCACAGCTCTGTCACCCACGACCCTGCACTGCTGTGACATCTTGGATGTAATAAACTGCATTTTGGAGAGCTGCCTGGAGTCCCACATCTCTCATTCAGGCTCTTACAGCTGGGGACAGCAGAGGGTTGGGGACAGCAGAGGGTTGGGGGATGCAGGGAGGGCTGGGGACAGCAGGGAGGGCTGGGGACAGCAGAGGGTTGGGGACAGCAGGGAGGGCTGGGGACAGCAGGGAGGGCTGGGGACAGCAGGGAGGGCTGGGGACAGCAGGTGGCCGCCTGTTTCCCATCTGCTCCCACAGCCGGGGCTGTGGCTGCAGGGCCCCGAGGCGATTTTTGGGTGACTTCTGTTGGAAGCAGCTACTGGTGGGGACTGGCTGGATGGTGTCTGGCTGCTTCTCATTAGCTGGGTAGAAAACGCTGCTGCGTGCCAAGTTGCTGAGGGTCACCTCCCCAGAGGGACGGGGATGATGAGCAGCTTGGAAGGGTTGGCTCAGGAGCCCGGGACATGCTTTGTGCCACACAGAAGATGCAGGCTGGGGTGAAAATCCTCTGGTTTTGGCACTTTGAGCCCACCAGGCAGGTCTGCACAGTCAGGGTGAGCACTGCAGGAACAAGCCAAGTGCTGGTTTGGGCAGCATCAGACAAAACCATTGAAACTCCCTCCCTGCAGGGCTGTGCCCTCCCTTCGGGCCTTGGGGTTAATATCAAAATGTTTTTAAAGTTTTTGCTCTGTTTCCTTGATACATGAATGTTTAAAAAATGTAACATGAAAAAATGTAAAAAGAATGTTTAAAAAAGTGTTTAAAAATGTAAAAAAATGTTAACTTCCTCAAATACTTACTGCTGATGTATTGATTGTATAATGTGAATGTATTGATTTTTATGATAAGCATTATTTATAAAGTATTATTATATTTTTAGCCAGCTCTCATCTGCTTTACCATCTGCTTATATGATCACCTACAAGACATGTGTCACTTTCAGGATCCTTCTTTTTGTTCTCTGCTGACATCTTATACCAGCCCCACTCAGAGAAACTGGCCCCAAGTCAGGCTGAGATCTCTCTTTGCTCCTCCAGGAATGAGCAGCACAGTCAGCAGCGCCTGTGCAAGGAGATCTGAGGCTGAGCAGCCTTTGAAAGGGCTTTATTTTTATTTTTATGTTTTATTTTTATTTTATTGTTATGGTTATATTTATATTTATGCTGTGTTATTTTTATTTTATTATTTTTATTTTTATTTTCAGTTCCAAGGACAAAATGTCCAAGGACCGTGCAGCTCCCCAGAGTGGGTCCAGGCACTGAGACCATCCCAGATCCCAACTGAGGCCTCTGTGCAGGGCAAGAGAACACTGGATCCAGCTGTGAGAGAGGGATTTTGGGGTCTGTCCCACTGCAAACCCTCCAGGCAGATGGAGCTGGCTCAGATGGGCCCTGCAGACAGCGAGGGGCAGCACCAGAGGTCTGGTGTGGGGATCAACACCATCCAAGCTATGGGAAAAAAACGTTAAAAGACCTCTCTGAGATCACCCAAATCCCTTCCAAAAATGCATCCAGGCCACCAAAAGCACCTGGAAATGCAGTGAGAGGCAGAGCTGGAGAGGTGCCACCCAGCCCTGGTGCTCCTGAGCTCGCCCCGTTGCACAACATCGCCCTGGCTGCCTCTGCCCTGCTTGGCATGTGGAGAAAATTAATACCAGAACTCTGGAGCAGCAGCTCTTTAAAGCATGTCCCACTGCTTGGAGCCCTTCCCAGGGGCCGTGGGACATGGTTCTCATTCCTCTGCCTGGGCTGGGGTTTATTATTTTTCCCTCTATTGTGCAGAGTCCCCTTTATTCCCTGCATGCCTGTCCCCCGGGGCTGAGGGAAGCAGTGTGGTTTTCTTGTGCTCAGACATGGCTTGCTGCCTCCTCCCAACCACCCTTTGTCTTTCTGACATGATCTTTAGGCCAAAAATAGATGATCCTTGCTCCTTCCAGGGCTGGAGACACACAGCCTACAGGTGAGTGCATGGAGAGGCACCGGGATGTGTTAATTGGAACCCCTGAAAAAGGGAGATGATGTTTTTAAAGATAATTTTCTCTGTGATTCTTGATGTTTCCAGCTGGGGCTGTCTGCCATCAACCCCTTTTCTGAGGACACACTGCCCTGTGGTGTTGTCATCCCAGTCTTGAGTGACCCAAGAGGTTTGGGAGCCCTGGAAAGTGCCACCAGGGCGATGGTCAGAGGCTCAAGCTGTCCCTGAGGAAGGGACATCTCTGTGATGGGGAAGGCAAACCCAAGGGGAATGCCCTGTTTGGGATCCCAGCTGTGCTGCAGCCTCTCCCATTCTTGGACACATCTCTTTGCCTCATGGGATGAGAGAAACCCCCTGGCAGAGGGAGCTGGGATTGGGATTCTTGGGTGCAAAACGCTCTGTAAGAGCCAGAAATTCCTCTGCTCTGAGTCAGCCTGGGCTCTCCTTCCCCGGGTCTGCTCCTTCCCCTCCTTGTTTGCAGTTCTGGCCCCGAATGAGCCACGACAGGCCCTGGCTTTGCAGGCAAATTCCTATTTAGAAACCAGAGGGCTTTATCCCCTGCAATTATTATCACTTGAATGTAGGTCGGCTTGACAGCTTAGGTGGAAAATCATCTTCAGAGCGTTCTGGCACTCTGCACTCACTGTCCTGTTAATCCCCAGCCTGTTCCCAGTTGGTTTTGGGGGAGAAATCTGCCTTTGGGGGCTGTTTCACTCACAGAAGAGGCACTCGGGTGGGTTCCCAGAGGCACAGGAGGGAGCTGGGGGTAGATGAGATGGGAAGAGCAGCTCCCTCCCGATGCTCCAAAATGCCTTGGGGGGAGATTCATTCATCCCTGCGCTCCTTGGAGGCGCCCATTCATGCCTGGTTTCTGTCCATCCCGGTTTGTCTGTCTGTCCGTCCGTCCCTCCCCACAGCGTGTTTGGGAGCGGCTCTGCCGCATCCCTCCCGGGAGGCCCCGCTCATTCTCCGCCCGCTCCATCCTCACCCGCTCCCTCGGAACCTCCCTCCCTGTATTTTTCCTCCCGAAATCACAACTTCCAGTCCTTTAAAAAGCCTCCCCCGCTCCGGACCCCCTCCCGCGGGCCAGCGCGATGAATGAATGGCTGGTGGCCGTGTGATGCCATTTCCATGGTGACAGATGGCAGCGGGAAATGCGGGGATCAGGGTCACATGAGAGCAGCGGTAAATTCAGGCAGTTATTTATAGGCTGCTGCTCCAGCGTTTATGGAAATGCGTCTGCCTTGGACCGTGGTATCAGCCCTCCGCCGGCTCTCCGGGGCACTGCTCTTCCAGGAGAGACATTACTCATGCTCTGCTTTAATCCAGACTGTTCCTGCTGCTCAGCCTGGTGTCGGAAAAGTACCGGGCAGAGGGTCTGGTTTATTTTTTCCTGAGCCTGAATCTCTCTGAATCAGCCTCAGCCAAATGCAGCCGTAACCTTCCTGCATCTGCCCCTGGCATCTCCTCTGCTGGTGGCTGCAGGGTGACAGTCTGGGCCATAACCTCAGTTTTTTGGTCCTGGAAGTGTTCATGGCAGAGCCCAAATCCAGCTTTGTCCCATCTGGTTTTAGCTCTGACACATCTGGGATTATTTCCATGCCTCAGTTTACCAACCAGCACTTTGGTGATGTGTGGTGAACCAAAGGGAGATTTTAAATCCACAGGAGATTTTAAATCTCCATTTGTGAGACCTTAAGGTGTCATTGAGTCGGCCCATCTGCAGTGGGGTTATCCCTGCTCCCTGATGAGATGAGCAGGAGCAGGGAGCTCAGTGGCTGCTTCAGCCCCTCCTTCAGAAGGATCCTTCATTTCTCTTTGCTTAAGATCCCCTAATCAGGTTGCCTGATCTTCTTGCTGTTAATCTGGGTGTGCAGAGTTTGCTGCTGCTGGCACTTGCAGCCTGTGGGATCTGCAGCTCCCCTTCCCCAGCCCTCCAAGCTCCAGCCCAACTTCCCATGGAGACAGTGCCTGGGGTCAACAAAAATCCCCATCTTCAGAAACCAGAGTCAGGGAATCACGGAGTGGTTTGAGTTGAAGGCACCTTAAAGCTCATCCAGTGCCACCCCTGCCATGGCAAGGACACCTTCCACTGTCCCAGGCTGGTCCCAGCCCTGTCCAGCCTGGCCTTGGGAACCTCCAGGGATCCAGGGGCAGCCACAGCTGCTCTGGGCACCTGTGCCAGGGCCTTACCTCCCTGAGGTGTCCCCTGTCAGATTATGCCCTTTTCTGACCTTGTTTCTAGTTCAATTTCTTGCTTCTAGTTCCGTTTCTTGTTTCTATCTCCATTTCTCTGTCCTATTCCATGACATTTCTAAGTCAGTATTTCTTATCTCAAGGTTTACATTTCTTATCTCAAGGTTTGCAGATGCACACCATGTGAGCCTTCTGTCAAGCTTTGTGGAGAATTCTCTACAAATCCATTTCCCACATCTCCTGCACGTCCCCATTGGGGTCCTGGCTGTCTGTCCTGTCCATGTCTCCCTTTCCCAGCCTGGGCATCTCGTCCTTGGCTTCCTTGTTTGCTTCCCCACCACCCCAAGGGATGTTCCACAGGGAGGATGTGCCACAAACACAGGAAGGCCAAATCTTTGGAGAGCTCACCAGGACTGACCACAGCCCAGAGCAGGCCCTGGCAGGCATTGACCACATCCCACCTCTCCCAGGCTGTCTTGGTTTGGAAAGACAGGTGTCTGCTAAGGAAGGCAGGAGCCTCCCCTGAAATGGAGAATGTAAACCCTCCCCACCCCTTTAAATTGCTATAAATTTTAGATTAAGGGGCTCTCAGGCAAAAATATGGGAGCAGGAATAACAGTTCTTTATTAGGGAAGAAAATAAAGGATAAAATAAACAATGCAGTAAACCAAACCAGCACTGCCAGAGTCAGAACCCAGCCTGACACCCTGTGGGTCAGGGTGCTGGCAGCAGTCCCATTGGAATTGTGGCTCAGCCCTCCTGCAGTGTCAGGGGTGGCTCTGCTGGAGCAGGGATCCTGGAGAAAGGTGCAGTCTCTGCCTCTGGAGATCCAGGGGAAGGAGAGGCAGCTGCTGTTCCTCTGGGCAATCCAGTGCAGAAGCTGTGCTGGTGTTCCAGAATCTCCAGATTCTATCCGGGTAGGAATGCTTGGCTCCTCCCTCTGGGCTCACATCTCCCAATGGGATGCTGTAGCTCTTATCAGCCATGCAGGGACATTCAATGGCTGTTATCAGCAGATGTCTCCCCAGAGGGAGGATTGGGTGGAAGATGTCGGCGATAGAGGGAGATGGGGAGACTGACTCTGTGGTCAGAATCCCATTTCATTGTGGGATACAAATGCTTATATACTGTTTCAGGGAGACTATGATTTTATTTTTAAATTATTTAAAATCACATACAGAAACTTTTATTATTTAAAATCACATACACAAACTTATGCATATAACAACATCTCCTGCTTGCAAGAGTTTAATGGGATTTTCTTTTTCTGGTAAACCTGTTTGATTGAATCTTCTTGCAATCCAGGTCTAATTTTCAAAGCTCCATTTGCTTTTGCCAAGGCATCCTGTTATCAAATCTCTTGTTTTAACCAGGTCTAAAGTCCATCATCTGTCTTGTGTCCGCCAACATTCCAACATGAGAGATAAGGAAAACTGCCCACTGAACAGAAGCCAACTGCCACCCAGATGGCAAATGGAATCCAATTTGTTTGGCAATCCAGGACAGGGCTGGATCCACCATCCATCACTCCCTGGATCACAAGGAGATGTTGCCACCGTGGATGCTGCACTGGGAGTGTGTTTTGATTTTTAAATCATGAGTGTGATGGGTTCATTCCCTTTCCAGTGCTGCCTTCCCCTGAGCCAGGCTGGGAGAGGCACAGTTAATGGAGTGTGGCTCATTCCTCCCAAGGAGAGGCAGAGTTATGGCCCTTGCTGCTGGCCCGGCTCCCAAGCACCTGGGAGAATTGATCCTTCTGTGCCTAATAGGCTGGAAAGGCCAGGAATGTGTATAAACACTGTGATCCAGGAGCTGAGGCAGCGTGGCTTGGGGCTGGAGGTTTGAATCCTCTGGAGTTTGTCTCTTCCTCCTATCAGGGTTTCTCTTGGTACCAGCATCATCAGCACCAGAAATACACTGGCTGGGGAATGCAGCCAGGCTCCATTGGTGAATGTGTGAGCAGGAGACTTTTCCATGAGATGCTGAACCAGAAATGAGCCCCTGTGAATACTTTTTCCCTGTTTTCCCTGCAGGGAACCCACCAAACAGCCCCGTGCTTTTCCTGATAAATCTGAGGGCAGCACTGAATAGATGGGGAAGGCTGAGCCCTCCTGCTGTCCTGGGCTCTGCTCTCCTCACCAAGCAGCCTGAGGAGCTGAGGGAAATTGGGCCTGAAAAGCTGGATTTGGGGTTTGGTCACCCCCAGGAGATGTTTGTGCTCCCCACACCAAGCAGCCTGGGCCTGAAAAGCTGGATTTGGGGTTTGGTCACCCCCAGGAGATGTTTGTGCTCCCCACACCAAGCAGCCTGAGGAGCTGAGGGAAATTGGGCCTGAAAAGCTGGATTTGGGGTTTGGTCACCCCCAGGAGATGTTTGTGCAAGGCATTTCTGCCTTTTCCAGATGGAATGTGCTGCTGTATCCCATGTCCTGCTGGGAAGGAAAGGGAAGTGGTGTCCTTTCACCTGAAGGATTTTACTGTCTGCATTAAAGGTGGGTTAAAGGTGGAGCCCTCAGAGCAGCCTTGCAGGAGCTGAGGGGGCCTACAAGGGAGCCAGGGGGGGACTGAACCCAGAAATTGGAGTGACAGGACAAGGAGGAATGGGTTTGCACTGAAAGAAGGGGAATTTTGGTCAGATATTAGGAAAAAAATCCTGTGAGGGTGGGGAGGCCCTGCACAGGTGCCCAGAGCAGCTGTGGCTGCCCCTGGATCCCTGGAGGTGCCCAAGGCCAGGCTGGACAGGGCTGGGACCAGCCTGGGACAGTGGAAGGTGTCCCTGCCATAGTGGGGTGGAATGAGAAGAGCTTGAAGGTCCCTTCCAAGCCAAACCATTCCATAATAAATATAAATTATAATATAAATATATTATAAATATAGTATATTATAATATAAATGGAAATACACAAATATTATAAATTAAATAAACAATAAATATAAACCAATATAAATTATTCTATAATAAATGCCAATATCTGCAGTATCTCAGAGCTGGCTGCCCCCCAGCTCAGCCCACTCAGGCCAGTGCTGCTCCTGGGCTCCCCTGGCAGGGGGAACTGCTGTGCCCAGGGATGTGGTGTCCTCTGAGCCCAGGGCTGGCTCTGGGCCCCTCGAGTGTCCCAGGGCTCAGCACCAGCCCTGAGCATCCTCACCCTGAAGGGGCGGCTGAAGGATTCACACCTGAGTGAGGGGAGCAGAATCTGGGCCTGGCCACTGCTCCTGCTCCCTCCTGTGTGGTCCCAGCCAAAGAAAATCCTCTGAAACACCAAATAATGAAAGAGATATGAAACACCTCTTTCAAATAACAAAATACAGTGGGTTTAGATTAGATTTTAGGAAAAATCATTCCCTGTGAGGGTGGGCAGCCCTTGCACAGGTGTCCGGAGCAGCTGGGGCTGCCCCTGGATCCCTGGCAGTGCCCAAGGCCAGGCTGGATGGGGTTTGGAGCAGCCTGGGACAGTGGAAGGTGTCCCTGCCCATGGCAGGGCTGGGACGAGGTGATCATCAAAGTCCCATCCAATGCAAACCATCCCACAAGCCTCTGACAATAAATCAGGGGCAAGGGGCTCCCAAACCCCCCAAGGCCTCCCTCCCCCAGGGGAATCAGCAGCCAGCAGGGCCCTCCGGGGGCCGCTCTTTAGGGCCATTTTAAAGGGATTTTCTTTTCCCCACAGCAAAAAAAAAAAAAGGTCCAGACCCACCCCTTTGTGTCAGGACTCGACGCTACTTTTTTTTTTTTTTGCCTGCGAGAGCCTCCCTCGTTGCAGGGGGGGTGGCTGGGCACCCCAGCTTTGACGCGCAGCCCTGGTGACTCAAGCCTGCGTCAGGGGCTGCGTGTCCCTTCGCGTTGATTTTTTTTTTTTATAATTTCTCTTTTTTTTTTAAATTTTCTATCCCTTTTCATTCCTGATTTCCCGGGAGCCGCTCGGAGTTGCCTCCCTCCGGCGGGGCCGGGCGAGCCCAGCGCGCATCCACCGGGCGGCGGCGGGGCGGGCGGGGACCGGGAGTGCAGCGGAGCCGCCGGTGCCTCGGAGCATCCCCGCCGAGCCCTCCCCGAGCCCTGCCCGCCTTCCCCGGCCGCTGCCGCTCCCCTCTGCCCGGCTCCCTGCAACCTCCGCACTCCCCCGTGGTGATTTCTGCCCGGATTTTGGGTGATTTCTGCCCGGATTTTGGGTGATTTCTGCCCGGAATTTGCGCCGTTTCCTCCGGGACCGGGCCAGTTTCTCCTGGAATCGGGTCGGTTCCATCCTCCCAGGGAGCCGCCGCAGCGCCGAGGTGAGGATGCTCCCCCCATGCCCGCCCTGCCGGCGCTGGGCGCCCCCTCCCCAGCGGGGAGAAGATGCTCAGGGCCGGGGTGAGGTTAATGGAGGGCACAGCCCAGCCCGGAGGCATCAGGGTGGTGGCATCCAGGGCTGGGGGGACATTTGGGGGCACTCCAGGGGCTGGGGGGTCCCCGCCGGGGGTGGCTCTGGGTTCCTGCCCGGCTCCTGCTGCTGGGGGGGCTCATCCCGTGTGAGGATGGGTGGGAACGCAGCCTCCAGGTTGACCTTGACAATAACATTGGGAGAGGAGAAAGCGTTGGGCTGCAATGAATATTTCAGTCCTGGTCCCTGGAGTGGTGGTGGTGGTGGTGGGGGGTTTGTCCCTTCTTTTATTTTTGTGCTGCTCATTGAGTATGGATGGTTTGGTTTGAGGTAGGAAATGGGGTTTGGGGTCTTGGTTTTGTGAAATTCCCAGGACTGGGTGTGGGGAGCCCTTGGCCCCCTCTGTGCACGCTGGATAAACACAAAGGTGTGTTTTTTTGGGCTGGTCCAAATCTCCATCACTCAGGGAATGTGGGGTTCAAACCAGCTGAGAAATCTGCTCCCAGCTCTTTGTAGAGGACCCAGAAGGTGAAATGCTGCTCCCTGGATCGCGCCTTGTGTCTGAAGCACCTGAGGTTCCAATCCATCAGGAGCTGATGTAACTATTCCTGGTCTTGGGAGGAAAAAAACCTGGAGCACGGCGGCAGCTGAGCTATTCTCGGCAGGGCGGAGAGTTCCTTGTGAATATTCCTCCAGAGGTGTCAGGACTAGGTCAAGGAACCTGGCTGGGGCTGTGACTGCTCCCAGGGAAATAAAATGTGGGTCTGAGCTGCCCACTGGGATGGAGTGGAGATGGCTCTGCTGAAATCAGTAGGGATGAAAGGGCTCAGTTTAAATCTGGAGTGACTCCACCGCTACTTGAGGCTTGCAGAGAGCAGGAATCTGGAGTTACAGCAGGGCTGGAGTCACGAGGATCAGATTCACCCCAAATCAGATGCTGACCTGCCCACGTCCAGGTGAAATCATTGCCTTGGGAGGAGCAGCCCTGCTTTTACCCCATCCCGGGCTGGGTTTGGGTTTGTTTGTTTACAAACGTAGCAGCAGCTCCATGAATTACAACGGGGACAAGCAGCACTCAGGGCGCGCTTTGGATGCTGCCCGTTCTTTCCTTTTTAGGGTAAATCTCGGCTGGTTTGGGGCTCGTTGAGTAACCTTTGGCTGGAGTGGGTGAGTTACAATGGATCGCTGAGGTCTAAGTGGAAAGCGATCATCTGGTGAATCAAACCAGCCCTGAAGGGATCATATGATGGTTGCCTTTGCTCTGGTGTCACGTTATTGCAGCTGTGTGTGTTTTCATGCTGCCGAATGAGACATGAAAGGAGCCCTGAGCCCATGAACCCACGGGCTCACAGAATGAGACATGAAAGGAGCCCTAAGCCCGTGAATCCACGGGCTCACAGCTTCGTGACAAACCCGAGTGCCAGGGCTGCTCCTCCCGTGCTTGCCTTGTGACCCATCAGCAGAACCCACCCGGAGGTTCCTTGGCACCTCCTGGGGACAGGAGTCACTGTCAGGTCCCACCCGTGTCCCTCTGAGGTGGGACAGGCCCACCTGGGCTGGGCAGAGCCGGTGCAGCCCCAGCCCTGCTTTTCTGGAGAGGAATTTGGGGATATTTATAACATCTGGGCGCTCTCAGCCAGCGGGGTGGGTGTAAGACAGAAGCGGGGGCAGCTCTGATTCATCAGCTCTCCTGTGTCACGATGCTAAAGAGGGACAGGAAGGACGAGGAGCGGCTCCAGGCAGCCCTGGGATGCTTCCCATGCTCTGTCACCTTCTGACACTGACCCCAGCTGCAGTCTGTGCCTCCCCAGGGGTGGGTGTGAGGAGGGGACAGCCCTGGTGGCACTGTGTCACCCTGTGTCCTTTCTGCACATTAGCGGGGCTCGTTTTAATGAGGGGACAATGGGAGCAGCCCCAATGGGCCCAGATGGTAAAACCCTTCTTCCAAGGAGCCACAGGCCGGGCAAGGAGGAGCAGATTTAAGATGGAGGTGTCTTGGACCAGCCTCTCTGGTGGAAGAGGGAGGTTTGTGTGGTGGAGGCCGTGGGAAGGTCCTTGGAACAGGGCAGGGGTGGACAGAGCTGCAAAAACTCTGCCTTGGGCAGAAATCTCTCCTTGGGGCTTTGAAGAGAAGTTTGGATGTGCTGGGAGGGCCCTGCCCTTGGTTTCCTGTGGCTTGGAGGAGCGTGGTGCTTCCCAAAGGACCAGCACTGCCAGGGCCATCCCCATCCCAGCTCAGAGGCTCCCCTGAGCTCAGGGAGCGGCAGGAAGGGACCTGGAGCTGGTTCTCTCATGACCTGGACCAAAGTGGGATGAGCATCCAGGTCTCCTTCCCTTGGCTCTTGGCTGACCAGCACAGAGGGAGGACAGGAGGGATCCGTGCTCCTTTCCCTCCTCCGCTGCTCCTTGGTGACCTTGGATCTGTCCCTGCTCCTCCCTGGGCCAGCCTCCCCATCTCGGTGAGCAGCCTTGCCCTGGGTGCAGCATTTCCCTGGCTCTCTGTGTGTCGGGGAGGGTGAGGAGCTGCAAATTGATGCTCAGATCTCCCAGCCCCGAGCTGAGAGTAGATTTCCACCTCCCGAAATCCCTCGGTTCCTCTGTCCCCACTCCTCCCTCCCTTCCCTGCTCTGTGACCTTGATGGGGTGAGCTGGACCTTCCCAGGCCTGCTGAGCTGGGTGCTTCACCAGGAACAGCAATTCCCTCTTCTTTAGGAGCTGTGGGGGATTTCTGTGGAAGCTGAAGGGAGAGAAATGGTAATGGTTGGGCAGGGAGGGACCAGCAGAGTCCCCAGGGGTTGAAATGCTCATTTTTAATTCACCCAATCTCATCTTGTGGCTTTTTCTGCCTCAGTTTCTCCTTTCTGGACCCAAATGAGGGATAAATGTAGAATTTGGACACAGGAGAGGAGAGATTCCACTGCACCCCATCATTCGGACCCAGAGCACGTTTGCTGCCGGTGGCTGCTCTCCTTGGGCTCTGCTGTAAATCCCCATCTCCTCCTGCTTTCCCCAGCTCTCCCAGGCCCAGCTGAAAGCTTTGCTGACACGTTTCCAGCCTGTTTATTGCTCCCCAGCTGCTTTCCCAAGAAAGCGAGGATGGGCAGAGCCAGGACACGTGGCTCAGAGCCTTCCTCCTCCCCTGGCCCTTGGTGGTGCCATGCTTCACTCCCCCAAATAGCAGGGCCTCTGAGCAGGATTAAACCCCTGGGTGTGACAGGGCAGGAGCTTCCCTCCTCCCCTGACCCTTGGTGATGCTGGGGGTGTGGGGAGTCTTCACCCCCCCCCAAATAGCAGCTTTTCCCCATGGCTGCTTTTGGGATCCATGGGAGCCTCTGAGCAGGGGTTAAACCCCTGGGTGTGACCAGGCAGGAGCTTCTCCATCCCTGCCCTTACCCTAGTGGGTTAAATCCAGTTTGTCCCATGGCAAACCAGTCCCACGTGCCTTGGATCTGCTGCTGTGGTGGTTCCCACGCCAGTCCAAAGGGATGAGGTGCTTGGGGTCACCCTGTGCCACCTGGGCATGCATGGGGACTGTCACTTTGTGGCAGCAGGGGCCCAGGACTCAGCCCAGGGCTCAGGGAATGGTGCTTGCTGTCTGAGGAGTTCAATGGGAAGGTTTCCACTGGGACCAGGGAGGTGGGAATCCCATTCAAGGACAAACCCAGGGACATGGAGCAGGATGAGGTGAGTATTCCCTCTCCTTATAATGCCTGCTCAGAGACACCAGCACAAACTGGTCCTGTCCAGGTCCTGCTGTGGCAAAGCCATGTTCCCTCTCCAGCTGGGTGCCACCAGCGCTGGTTTTACCTGGGCAAAGCCGTGGGTGCAAAGGCAGCCCTGGTCTGGCAGCATGAGTGAGGTTCTTGCAAGCCATGGGCTCTGAAAGACCCTAATCTGTCTTCTAAAGAGAGAGAAAAAATGCACATTTAAGAAAATTAAGGTCATGGGGACTAAGTAAACAAGCTGAATCTCCATCTGTCAGTGACAAGGGTTTTCTATCTCGCTCCAGCCCGGAAAGCTCCTGCTCGTCAGCTGATCTGCCTTGTCTTTCTCACAGGGTGGTTGTTATTTTTGGCAGATGATTTTTTGATTAAATTCCCTTTTCCTACCAAAGGAATGCGCAGAAATACCTTTCTCAGATGGATTTGGGCTGTGCTTTTTCGTTGGAGGGTGCAGACCTTGGGGCTGGTGCAAAAATCTGGGGAAAAGGAAAGGAAGAGCCCTGCTGACCTGGCTTTCCCTGGCCCCTGTTCCTGTGCTGTGTGGGCTGGTGGCTTCGTGCAGGCTCTGCCTGGGCTCATCTCCCATTCCCAGCAGGGATGGGGATGGTGAAGGCTGGGTGTGTTCGTGGAATCAGGAATGATCCTCTCTCCTTCAGCTGGGATCTCTGCCAGGATCTCAGGCTGGGGCCGAGCCATGGGGACACAGCAGGAACTCCCCAAAGCAGCCATGGGGCACTGCCAGAGCCATGCCAGGATCAGAACCTGCATCTCTGCTTGATTTCCCCCTCTAGTTTAGCTTGGGTATGGGCAGGAAGGCTTGTACCTGCCCTTCACCCTCCTGCCAATGTTTGGAGAGCCCATCCCCATCCCATAAAAGCAGCCCTGCTGAGCCCCCAAATCCTTTGGGAGTGTTGCTGTCTGGAGTGTCCTCCAAGGCTCTGAGGGCTTCTGGGGCTTTGTGGTTGCTGGAAGGACCCTGCTCCTCCAGGATCAGTGTCCTGGTGCCTCCGGCTCCTCCAGGATCTGTGTCCTGGTGCCTCCCTGCTCCTCCAGGATCTGTGTCCTGGTGCCTCCCAGCTCCTCCAGGATCTGTGTCCTGGTGCCTCCCGGCTCCTCCAGGATCTGTGTCCTGGTGCCTCCCGGCTCCTCCAGGATCTGTGTCCTGGTGCCTCCCAGCTCCTCCAGGATCTGTGTCCTGGTGCCTCCTGGCTCCTCCAGGATCTGTGTCCTGGTGCCTCCGGCTCCTCCAGGATCTGTGTCCAGGTGCCTCCCGGCTCCTCCGGGATCTGTGTCCTGGTGCCTTCCAGCTCCTCCAGGATCTGTGTCCTGGTGCCTCCGGCTCCTCCAGGATCTGTGTCCTGGCTCCTCCAGGCCTCCTGGCTCCTCCAGGATCCTGTGCCTCCTCCTCCAGGGTGTCCTCCTCCAGGATCTGTGTCCTGGTGCCTCCTGGCTCCTCCAGGATCTGTGTCCTGGTGCCTCCTGGCTCCTCCAGGATCTGTGTCCTGGTGCCTCCCTGCTCCTCAGAACAGCTAAACCAAGGAGAGGAACAGGCTGAGATCCAGATGGATGCTCTGGGGTCTGTGCTGACCCCAAGGTGCTGGCCTGGCTCAGCACCACCTGCCCTGCACCTGGGCACCTCCCAGGGCCTGGGATGTCCCAAAAAAGCTCTTTGGGTGCCCTCACCGTGGGCCACTGTCCCCTGGGGCTTGGCCAGCACATCCTGGGTCTTCTTGGCTCTCTCCCTCATCCTAAAGAGAAACTTTAGGGATCCTGAAGAGATAGAGATCCTGAAGAGATATTTTAGGGGTCCTAAAAAGATATTTTAGGGGTCCTAAAGAGATGCTTTAGGGGTCCTAAAGAGATATTTTAGGGATCCTAAAAAGAAACTTTAGAGATCCTAAAGAGAAACTTTAGGGATCCTAAAGAGATATTTTAGGGTCCTAAAGACATGTTTTAGAGATCCTGAAGAGTTATTTAAGGGGTCCTAAAGAGATATTTTAGGGATCCTAAAGAGATACTTTAGAGAATCCTAAGAGATGCTTTAACCCCAAGCCCTCCTGGTGCTCCGAAGGGGCTGCTGAGCAGACAGGGAGCAGCAAACCGCCCGTGGGTGATTTATCCAGCTCTGCACAAATCCACCCAGAGCCCGAGCCAGCCCTGGTGGGAATCCTGCCCTTTCCTGGCTGCCGGGGGGGGGCCTGGCCGTGCTCTGTGCCCATCCCCAGCCCGGCTGAGGATGCTCCAGCCCCGGGCAGCCACGTGCCGGTAATTGCCTCGATCGAGCAGCGAGCGGCTGCTGTGAATGAGCCCTCGTTAGGAAATTAAACATCGCTGGCCTGGCCTTGGCAAAATAACTCAAGCGGCTTCTCCGGAGGAGCCGGATCCAGGAAAGATGTGGAGCTGAGATGGTTGCCTGGCAACGGATGCAGCCGACAGTTGAAAATAGATTTTTTTTTTTTCATATAGGAACAGGGCCTGGCAAAGGGGGAACTTCCGACAGGGGTGAGAAAACACCAAGGTGAGGGTGGCTGAGGGGGAGGTTTCCTGCTCCCAGTGCTTTGCTCCTGAGCTGGGGTGGGTTTTGCTGCCTGGGCTGAACCCACTGCCCTGAGAAGGGATGGGATTGTGGGCTGAGCGGGATCAAAAATGCCCAAGAGGAAAGAAGAGCTGGGAATGGCTCTGGAAAAGCCCCCAGGGTGGGAGGAGGTGGCGCTGCTGCCCAGCTGGGGTGGGTCAGGTCTGGGAGCAGAGCAGCACCAGGGCCCAGCTGAAATAAACAGGGCAGGAGGCTTTTTCTCCTTTTAAATGCCTTTATTAAAAGTGATCAGCTCAAGGTTGGGAAGCTCGAGGGGTCTGCGGCTTCTCCGTCGTTGCTCCCAGGGTGGCTCGGAGGAGGAGGAGGAATGTGCAGCTTTGTCCACTAAGGGGCAGAGCTGGGGGTCCCATGTGACCGTGTTCACAGGGGTTTTCAGGTGAGGGAAGAGACAAAACTGTTGACTCCATGTTCAGAAGGCTTGATTTATTATTTTATTATATATATATTACATTATAACTACACTCAAAGAATAGAAGGAAAAGTTTCATCTCAGAAGGCTAGCTGAGCTAAGAATAGAATAGAAAAGAATGAAAACAAAGGCAGCTGGCTCGGACAGAGAAAGAGAGCCAGCTCTGCCGCAACTGGTCACTAAATCCAAACATCCACACGAGACCAATCACAGATGCACCTGTTGCATCCCACAGCAGCAGATAACCATTGTTCACATCTTGTTCCCAGAACCTCCCAGCTTCTCAGGAGGAAAAATCCTAAGAAAAAATTTCCATTAAAAAGTGTCTGCAACAGTCCCATCCCATCGAGAGCAGTGGATTTGTACCCTGTGTTACACCTCTTGGCCTCTGCAGTCTCGTGCTCTTGGCTCCAGCTGAGGTCTCAGCTCAGGGCGAGGGGCAACAAACGTTCTCAGCATCTCTGTAGGCTTGGCACTCTGTTCCTCATGTCCATTCATCACTCTGATCTCTTGATTCTGCGTTGGCTCATTGTTTTGGGGGTCCTTTCGGTAAGTTTGGTGGGGTAGCCTCCCATGGCATGCTGGTCCCGAGGTTATTCTGCATTCTCTCTGATGCCCCCCGCCCATGTCCCCTCCTTTCCCCATCAGGGGAGATGGACAACGTAGCCCCAGGCAGGGCCTTAGCCAATACAGAAGGGGCAATTAACAAAAATGGACTGGTGGTTACAACAACAAACAGGTAGAACTGCACCTTGGCAGCAACTGGTTTAACTGGTTTCACTCTGCAACCCTTTTTTTTTCTCCAAAAAACAAATTGGCAGATTTTTTACTTATAACAGGAGAGAAGAGCTGGGAATGGCTCTGGAAAAGCCCCGGGGTGGGAGGAGGTGGCGCTGCCCAGCTGGGGTGGGTCAGGTCTGGGACCTCTGCCATGTCCCAGCCTGGTGTCCCCTGGGAGCAGAGATGGAGAGGACAGGAAAGAGGAGAGTGCAGCTCTTCAGGAGGGTCTCTTTTCCAAGCTGAGGGGTTTATTGTGGCAGTTCTGTGTTTTCTCCCCAGCTGATGTTGAGCCATGGTCCAGTCTGGGGTGGGAGCTGCCCCATCTGACCCCAGTGCTCCCAGTATGGAGAGGAAGGACATGGTGCTTTCCCAGTTTGGGGATCCCCAGCCCAGTGGAGCAGATTTCCACAATGAACCCAAGATTTTTGAGGCAGGGGGGAAATCTGTAGGGCTGGGCTGGGTTCTGGGCACCTCCTGAGGTGCTCCTGTGCAGGATTGTTCCTCCTGACCCACGCTGAGGGCTGGGGAAGTGAAGGTGCCAGGGTTGATGGCTTTGCCTTGGCTGATGCTGTTTTTGCAGCTGTTATCTGCTGTAAAGCTGCCTGGGGAGATTTAGCACCAGGCTCCAAGGCTTTTCAGTCACTCCTGATAACTTCCTGGGATGCAGAGATAGCCTGGGCATGTGTCACTGTCCCCTGAGTGCTTCCAAGCTGTCGTGGAGCAAAGCTGGGGCTGTGCTGATGGTCAGGAGGGGAAGGAGCAGGACGGGCAGGGCAGAGAGCCTGGCTTTGGTGTCAGCCCTTGTGAGGTTCAGCTGCTGGGCTGGAGATATTAGAGGACAGAAGAGGTGCCACAGGGATGTGACCTGTCATCGCCTGTCACTGTCCCCTGGAGCCCAGGGAAACTCCTCTCTCTGGGGCACAGGAGGCTCTTCTCCATGGATGAGAGCAGCTGTGGCTGCCCCTGGATCCCTGCATGTGTCCAAGGCCAGGCTGGATGGGGCTTGGAGCAGGCTGGGGCAGTGGAAATGTCCCTGGTCATTGGAAGTTGTCCCTGGTCTATAGATGGTGTCCCTGCCCATGGCAGGGGTGGGCTTGGATGAGCTTTAAGGTCTCTTCCCACCCAAACCATCCTGGCACTCTCTAATTCTCAACCAGAACGTTGCTCCTGGTCCATCATTCCTGGAGGTGGAGACCAGGTGAAGGTCCCAAGACATGGGGGATGGACACCCTTCTCTCCTGGTGCTGCAGGGATGGAGACCCTTCTCTCCTGGTGCTGCAGGTCCCAAATCACAGGGGATGGGTTCTCTTCTCTCCTGGTGCTGCAGGTCCCAAGACATGAGGGGTGGACATGCTTCTCTTGTGGTGCTGCAGGTCCCAAATCACAGTGGTGGACACCTTTCTCTCCTGGTGCTGCAGGTCCAAGACAGGGGGTGGACACGCTTCTTTCTGGGTGCTGCAGGTCCCACCAGCTCACAGGGCATGGACACCCTTCTCTCCTGGTGCTGCAGGTCCCAAATCACAGTGGTGGACACCCTCCTCTCCTGGTGCTGCAGGGGTGGACACCCTCCTCTCCTGGTGTTTCAGGTCCCAAGACATGAGGGGTGGACATGCTTCTCTTGTGGTGCTGCAGGTCCCAAATCACAGTGGTGGACACCTTTCTCTCCTGGTGCTGCAGGTCCCACCAGCTCACTGCAGATAAGCCATACCCAACTGACCCTGGCTGATCCCTTCCCCACACAGGTCCTGCTGATGAAGAGGAGGTGAGGCCCAAGCTGTAGCTCCCACTCTGTGCTGCTCCCTGCGGGACCTTCCTCCTCCTCCTCCTCCTCCTCCGCGCCCGATCCCGCGCCGGGGCCGCCCCGATGCCGAAGAACAGCAAGGTGACGCAGCGGGAGCACAGCAGCGAGCATGTCACCGAGTCGGTGGCCGACCTGCTGGCCCACCAGGAGCCCGTGGACTACAAACGCAGTGTCCTCAACGTGACAGGGGACACGTGGGACAAGCAGAAGGAGGGGGACGAGGAGCTGGAGGCGGAGAACCGGCCGGCATGGAACAGCAAGCTGCAGTACATCCTGGCGCAGATCGGCTACTCCGTGGGGCTGGGCAACGTCTGGCGCTTCCCCTACCTCTGCCAGAAGAATGGAGGAGGTGAGAGATGGGGCAGGGATTGGGTTTGGTGTTGCTGAAATGGCTCCTGAGGTATTAAAGAGTCTTTTCCCTATCCCTGTGACAGAAGTCAAAATTGCTCAGCTCTGGTTTTCAAGGTTTATATTCTGTTATCTATTCCATTCTTTCTCTGAGATCTGTCCAGCAGGTTGGTTTGTGGCACAGTGACTGCCCTTGGGGTGGTGTTAGTTCTTTATATTAAGAACTACCTGTACTTTATTTACAATAATGGGAAAATGCCAGCAATGTCTGGTGCTTCCCCTACCTCTGCCAGAAGAATGGAGGAGGTGAGACATGGGGCAGGGATGGACTCAGGTTTTGTGTTGCTAAAATGATTCCTGAGATATTAAAGAGTCTTTTTTCCCAGCCCCGCAACAGAAGAAGTTGAGATTCCTAGGCTCTGGTTTTCAAGGTTGTTTATTTTCTCTTATCTGTTCCATTCTTTCTCTGACCTGCTGAGATCTGTCTGGCAGGTTGGGTTGTGGCACAGTGACTGCCCTTGGGGTGGTGTTAGTTCTTTATACTAAAAACTCCATGTACTTTATTTACAATAATGGGGAAGCACCAGCCAACCTACCTCTACCAGAAGAATGGAGGAGGTGAGAGATGGGGCAGGGATAGGTCTTGGGGTTTTGTGTTGCTGAAATGGCTCCTGAGGTATTAAAAAGTCTTTTTTTCCCAGCCCTGTGACCGAAGAAGAAGTTGAGATTCCTCAGCTCTGCTTTTCAGGGTTGTTTATTTTTTCTTCTCTATTATATTCTTGTTCTGACCTGCTGAGATCTGTCTGGCAGGTTGGTTTGTGGCACAGTGACTGCCCTCAGAGCAGTGTTAACTTTTTATACTACAAACTACCGGTACTTTTTCTACAATAATTTTCCAATACCTATCACATATGTTAGACAGTCTGTCTCTACTCCAAACCAATCCAGAAGTGCCAACATCACAGCAGAGGTTGGAGGACAAGAAGAAGGAGAAGAAAGACAAGACACACCCAGATTCCTCCATCTTGCTTCTTGAACCTCCATTCTAAATCCCCAAAATTCTACTTTTTTCACTCTGTGGCAAATTCACCATCATTCTACTGAAACTCTGGTGGCTTGTAAATCTTCACACAAGGTTGGTAATTGTTTCCATGGGATAAAATCAAAGGCACGGGTGTGTTTGACTCTGTGCCAAGGTCCCTGAGCCCCCTGTCAGGGTTTTGAGCCATCCAGGGCAGCAAGAGGAATGTCCTGGGTTCCAACAGGATGGGATGAGCCCTTGGAGAAGGGGGGGTGACCCAATCCTGCCTCGCTGTGTGTTGGGGTGTGAATCCCAGGAGAGGACAGAGGTGATTTGGGCTCTAAAATGGGTTATTTGGTATTGGTGCTAGGATGCCTGATGGGTGGGAAGAATGCTGTGCAGAACTCCATGATATCAGAAGGCTAATTAATTACTTTATTATACTATATTACAGAATATTACACTAACAAGAACTATCACTAACTAAAAAACCTGTGACCCGAGAGTCCAGACACACACACGCGGATCCAATTGGCCAATGAATCCAAAACACCATCACCAAAATCCAACCAAGCAATCACCTCGGGTAAACCATCTCCAGAATGTTCCACATGGACACAAACACAGGAGCAGCAAATGAGATAAGAATTGTCTCGATAATTCTTTTCTCTGCTTCTCTCACAGCTTCTTCAGGAGAAATTCTGAGGAAGCAAAATCTCTCTCTGTCAGAGGGCATGTGAATAATACCACAATGTGGGCTCTAAAGTGTGTTGTTTGGGCTCTGAACGGGGAAAGGGCTGCCAGAAGTTGTGCTGAGATGTGGAGATCTCCAGGATGGCCTCTTCCTAAAGATTGTCCACCTGCTTGCTCCAAAGTCACGGTCAATCCAAGTTTGGGAGGCAGGATTTCTGGCTGCGCCCCCTGATTCCTGTTGGGAATATTTATTTGCAAGTGACATCAGCCCCAGGATCCCTAGAGCCTTTGTGGTTCTCCGGTCCCTCACCCTCACCCCAGTGGCAGCTTGGGGCTGAGGCTGAGGTCCCCAGTGTCAGGAATGACCCAGATTAGCAATGATGGGCACAGAGCAATGTTGGCACAGTGCTGTGCTTCCCTTGCCGTGCTTTTTCCAGCCCCAGCACTCTAGAGCTGTAGGTTGTGTGGTTATCTAACCCTAACCCTAACCCTAACCCTAACCCTAACCCTAACCCTAACCCTAACCCTAACCCTAACCCTAGTGCCTAATTTGGAAATTAGGGCTAAAAAGAGACCCATTCCTTGGGTCCTTGATGCCATATCTTGTGGTCCCATCCCATCCTTGCAGCCACCCATTCTCTTATCCCACTCCAAGCCTCCTCCTTGGGTTTCCAAGAGCAGCCCAGAGGGTCAGGTCCCTCCCAGCTGTGCTGAGCCCCACCACCCTTCATGACACTGAGGAGAGGGTGGGTTCCTCATCATTAATCCAAACCCAGCCCTGCTGGAGGGAGCCAGGACAGTGCCCCTGTCCTCTCTGTGTTCCCAGTGTTCCATCCTTTGCCGTGGCCCCAGCCCTGCAGCTGCCCTCAATAATTCAAACATCTCCTGTGTCACATCAGGATGAGTCATTCTAGAGTGCAGTCAGTGCTCCCCTCCCTGCCAGGGCTGCTCAGCCCCATTCCCTTCCCTCCCCATCCAGGATGGAGCTGGAAGTGCCCGGCTCCTGCATCCCAGCACCTCCCAGAGCCCTGCTTTGGCATAGCACAGCTCTGCACAGCTGTTCACCCCAAATTCAGGGCTGGGAGAGGTCGGTGCAGCCCAGCTCCTGCATCCCAGCATCTCCCAGTGCCCTGTTTCAGCTCAGCACAGCTTTTCATGGGTGTTCACCCCAAATTCAGGGCTGGGAGAGGTCGGTGCTGCCCAGCTCCTGCATCCCAGCAGCTCCCAGAGCCCTGCTTGGCTCCAGTTTGGCTCAGTTTTGGCTCAGCACAGCTTCTCAAGGGTGTTCACCCCAAATTCAGGGCTGGGAGAGGTTGGTGCTGCCCAGCTCCTGCATCCCAGCAGCTCCCAGTGCCCTGTTTCAGCTCCAGCCTGACTCAGTTTTGGCTCAGCACAGCTCTTCACAGGTGTTCACCCCAAATTCAGGGCTGGCAGAGGTCGGTACAGCCCTGCTGGCTTCATCACACAGCTGCCCACAGCTGGCCTCTGATTGCCAAGAAAGTTTTCTCCATTAAATGAGATTTAGAACCAGATTTTCCCTTTAAATGATATTTAGAGCCAGATTTCCCCATTAAATGAGATTTTAAAACCAGATTTAGAGCCAGAGGTTGGAGAACCAGCATCCTCCTTCTCTGCAAGGATTAACCCAGCTGTGCTTCAGTTTCCCCATGCCACAGCAATCCTTAATTAACCATAATTAGTGCACTCAGTGAAAAATCCTCAGCTTAGGCTGAGCTCTCTGCTGTCCTGGGTGTTTGGGGGGCTTTGGCCTCTGCTGAGCAATGCTGGGTGATGGGAGGTGCCACTGGCATTCCCAGGCTGGGATTCCTCCTGGTGTATTCCTCAAATCCGGGGCTGAACTTGCTGTCTGTGTGTGGGGAGCTTTAAAGAAGTGGTTTTGGACACAAGATCAGAGGGGATGTGGGATGGGGATGGGAACAGGGGCAGCACAGCCCTGACACTGCTGCAGCACAGGGGATGAGCAATGGGTTTGACCCACCCTGTGCTGGGATCCTATTTGTCCTTACTTTCTACTTCTTATATAATTTTTCTGCTGACAAACCTGATGGCTACTAATTAGCTCCAACCACAGTTCTGCTGTCTCTGAGGCCTTGTGCAGCTTTCCCAAAACCCTCTGATTTTATGGATTCCCACATTCAATTTCTCTCCCTGCCCCCATTTTTAACTCACCATCCCCAAACAGGATGAGTCTGATGAGTCTTGGTTTTTCAGGCCTTTTTGTGCCTTTTTCACTGAGACCTATTGCTGGTTGGGAGTCTATGTACAAATCACAAATGGGATGGGACTGCTAGGAATGTGTCTCAAGCTGTTTTATTTTCCAGCATCAGTCTCATTACATGGTTATGACAATGAGAAGATACCAGCAGCAAAGAACTCAATGTTACAACTCACTTTAAAAGTTTTTTGACCAATCACACAAAGCAAAAGCACATTGACAGTAGTTCTATCCACCACTATAAGCTCAGGTACCTTTGGTTAAACCAATGCTTGCTTATTTCAAATCCAATACCTGCTTGTGAGCCTTAAAACACAATGCACAGAGCTCCATTATTAAGCTTCAAACTCCCTAATATCTCATTTGATAAACTTTTCTGCAGCTCAGGGAGTTATTCCAGACAAGTGTTAATACACAGACCATTGTTCTATTTGTCCTTACTTTTCTACTTCCTGCATAATTTTTCTGCTGACCAATCTCATGGCTACTGCTTAGCTCTAATCACAGTTCTGCTGTCTCTGAGGCCTTTTGCAGCTTTCCCAAACCCCTCTGATTTTATGGATTCCCACACTCAATTTCTCTTCCTGCCCCCATTTTTAACTCACCATCCCCACCCGTGCTGGGGCTGATCCTCTCTGCAGGGTCCCTGCTTGGAGCAGCACCCCTGCCCTGGTCCTGCCTGGCCTGGGGGTGGTGGCTGTCACTGGAGGGTCAATCCAGGGGCACTGAGCCAGGCAGGGACTGGGACAAGCAGCTGCTTTTAGGAGCTCCTTGCTGTGACAGAACATCTTTCTGCTGCAGGACTTCAAATAAAATCTTTACAACCCGCCCCAACCATTGCCACTATTCCATGGATGGGGAAACTGAGGCACAGAGCTGGGAACTGCCTCGAGCAGCAGATTGCTGGGCTTTTCTTTTGTCCAAATTACATCATCCGTCTGTCCCAGGGGGAAGGCACCGATTCGCTGCCCTTTCCTCCTGCCACGTCTCTTGGCTGGGGCTCCCACCAGGCTGTGAGGTGCTGCCAGCAGCGGTGCAGGGGTTTGGGTGTTGGGGAAGATGAGACAGGAAAGCCTTATAAATATGATTGCCTGGCAAAAGATTTTGAGACTATGGAAACTATAAGCGAGATTGAAATGAAAGCAAGCTTTGAGATCCCTCAGTTACTGAACAACTGGAAAACAATGGTGTGGCCAGCTGAAGGTGATCCCCTTTTGATGGAACAACACCCTCTGCTTGCAGACAGCTCCAAGGGGCAGAGCAGACCCTGCTGGCTTGGCAGAAGGGGCCCAAAGAGGAGTTTTTAGGGTTTAAAATGTAACCAAGTATGGTAATGTAATGATTCTTATAGGCTGTATGGAAATGCTGTAGAATTTGTATCTTGGACTAGATTGGTTGGTGAAAATTAGAATATTCAGCACAGACAATGATTTATTGTATTGTAACGGGAACTTCATACTCTTACCTCTTGTCTCTTAGCTCTTACCCTTTTACTCTCTTACCCTCTCATCCTCTCTCCCTCTCTTCTCTCAGTCCTGCTCCAGCTGTGGCTGGCAGCTCCCAGCAGGGCCCTGCACCCTTTGCAATAACCCACAAGTTCCAAGCCCTGGCTGCAGAGATCTCTCATCTCCGTCTGTCCCGACCGTGCTACCCCCCGACACTCCGACATTTGGGAGGGATGGACAGGCAGACAGACAGACAGGGCTTTCCTGGCGCTCTGAGCAGCTCCAGGATGCGGCTGCTTTCCTGCTGCTCCCCCAGCAGGTGTGTGCGGGGGAGAGCGGCTGCTGCTGCTGCCAGGATGGGCTGCAGCCAAATCCCCGGGGACTCGGCGTGCCGGGAGCCAGCAGGGCTGGCAGCTCTGCGCTGCTGCTGCACCGGCGTGGGCTGCTGCTCACCTTTACAGGCACCACAGCAAGAAAATCTCCAGTGCTGGACAAATCCGCATCTGAATCTGTCTCACGTCCACCTGTCTGTAGGTTGAGATAGGCAGGAGAGTGTTGCACAGATGGGATGCTCGTGGTCCTTCCTGAATTTCCCCGAGCTTCAGCTCTGCTCTCTGCCCTCTGCCTCTCTGCCTCTCCTTTTACCCTCCCACTTACCCTGGGCTACTGCACCTCAATATCACTGGTCGGGGTCAATGTACAAATCACAAATGGGATGGGACTGCTAGGAATGTGTCTCAAGCTGTTTTATTTTCCAGCATCAGGCTCATTACATAGTTATGGCAATGGGAAGATGCCAGCAGCTCACATCCCAGGCAGCAGATGAAGACCTCAATGTTACAACTCACTTTAAAAGTTTTTTGACCAATCACACAAAGCAAAACCACATTGACAGTAGTTATGTCCACCACTATAAGCACCTTTGGTTAAACCAATGCTTGCTTATTTCAAATTCAATACCTGCTTGTGAGCCTTAAAACACAATGCACAGAACTCCATTATCAAGCTGATAACTTCCTAATATCTCACTAGATAAACTTTTCTGTAGCTTAAGGAGTTATTCCAGACAAATGTTAATACACAGACCATTGTTCTATTTGTCCTTACTTTCTACTTGTTGTATAATTTTTCTGCTGACCAATCTCATGGCTACTGCTTGGCTCTAATCACAGTTCTGCTGTCTCTGAGGCCTTGTGCAGCTTTCCCAAACCCCTCTGATTTTATGGATTCCCACACTCAGTTTCTCTCCCTGCCCCCATTTTTAACTCACCATCCCCACCCATGCTGGGGCTGATCCTCTCTGCAGAGTCCCTGCTTGGAGCAGCACTCCCTGCCCTGGTCCTGCCTGGCCTGGGCGGTGGTGGCTGTCACTGGAGTGTCAATCCAGGCGGGAATTTCAGTTGTCTTTGGACCTTCTGCTGCCCTGCAGGAGCCAGGCACATTCTCCTGAGCCCATTCCTGAGCTCCTGGCAGGAGCTGTTCCTCTGGCAGGAGCTGCAGCGTGAGTCATCGCATCCCTTACGGTCATCGCTTCTGCTTCAGGAACCACCAGCTCCTCTCCAGCCCCAGCACTCAGACAGACATTAACTGAGGTTTTAATCTGATCTGTTTCCACTCCTTGGCCATGCAGGGTGGCACATGGCACAGGGATGCTGCTGCTGGGAATGTGGGATGACCAGGGGGATGTGCTGGGACAGGGGGAACAGGACAGCTCCAGGAATGTGGCTGCGTCCCCAGGTCCCAGCTCATGGAGGTGTCTCCTTGCACATGGTGGCTCGGTTTGGGAAGCCAAGTGTCTGCTATGGCAGGCAAGACCCTCCCCTGAAATGGAAAATGTAAACCCTCTCCCTCTGAATTATTATAATTTTGAAATTGAAATGTTCTCAGGCAAAGATATGGGAGCAGGAATAACAGTTCTTATTAGGAAAATTAAAAATACAAATGCAACAGTAGAAACAAAAAAAAAAAATCACACTAGCCAGAGTGAGACCATGCCCTGTCCCTGTGTGTCAGGGTGGTGGCACAGCCCCATGCCATGGGGGCTCAGCCCTCCTGCAGTGCCAGCTGTGGCTCTGCTGCAGCAGGGGTCCTGCACAAGGGGGGAGTTTTCCTCTGCAGCTCCAGGGCTGCTGGAGATGGGCCTGGGCTCCCTCTGGCAATGCAGGGCAGCAGAAAGCTGCTCCTCTGGCAATGCAGGGGGCAAAGGCTGCTGTGCTGTGCCAGGCTCAGATTGGATCCAGGTAGGAATGCTTGGCTCCTCCCCTGGGCGGAGCATCTCCCCATGGGATGGTGGGATTGGATCAGCCCTGCAGGGACACTCAGTGGCCATGGACAGCAGATAATTAATAATTAATGGCCCGTGAACAGAAGAGATCTCCTGGAGGGAGGATTGGCTGTGGGAGAGATCAAGAAAACGGCCCAATGAACAGCAGAGAACTGCCCCAGCTCTGACAGATGGTGAAAGAACACACATTGCCTTGCAATCCAGGAGATTTGTCTGTGTGGATTCAGGGAGTCCTTGGGGGCCTTGGGGTCAATCCCACATGACCCACACTGGCAGGGAATGCCACAGCCTTTGCTTCCACACCTGTTTGTTCCTCTCCACAGCTTTTCCTCTGGCCAAGCTCCGATCTGCATTCCTGGATCACAAAACCATGGAATCGTTTAGGCTGGAAAAGCTCTCTGAGATCATTGAGTCCAAACATGAGCCCAGCACAAGGCCACCCCCAGCCCATGTCCCCAGCTGGCACAGCACCATGGTTTTTGAACCCTTGCAGGGATGGGGATTCTCCTGCTGCCCTGCACAGCCTGTGCCAGTGCCTGACCATCCTTCCATGAAGAAATTTGTCCCATATCCGATCTCAGCCTCCCCTGGTACAACTTGAGGCTGTTTGCAAATGAACCGATGGACCAGGCAGAGCCTGCCCAGCTCTGCCCTGCTTGTCCATCTGTCCTCTGAGCAGGGAGATCTGCAATGACCTTTCTCTCCCCTTCCAGGTGCCTACCTGGTCCCTTACCTGGTCCTGCTCATCATCATCGGGCTGCCCCTGTTCTTCCTGGAGCTGGCCGTGGGGCAGCGCATCCGCCGGGGCAGCATCGGGGTCTGGAATTACATCTGCCCCCGCCTGGGGGGCATCGGCTACGCCAGCTGCCTGGTGAGCACAGCCCGGGGACCCTCCACGCCACCCTGGGACCCTCCAGGGCCACCTCGGGACCCTCCAGGGCCACTCCGGGACCCCCAGCCTCACCCTGGGGACCCTCAAGGGCCACTCCAGGACCATCCAGCCCCACCCCAGGATCCTCCAGCTCCATCCTGGGGACCCTCCAGCCCCACCCCAGGCACCCTCCACCCCAGGGACCCCCAAGCCTCACCCTGGGACCCTCCAGGACCACCCCAGGGACCCCCAAGCCCCACCCCGGGGTCTCTCCAACCCTACCCCTGGGACCTTCCAGCCTTGGGGACCCTCCAGCCCCACACTGGGGTCTGCGGGGTGGGGCAAACCTCGAGGAGCCCCAGGCTGTAGGAATGTGCCCCTTGTTGATGGAGTGACAAACCTATCCTTTGTCTCCTTAAAAAGAAAAAGACCCCAGAAGTTTCTGTCCTCAGTTAGGTAAAAGACACCTCATAGGACCTGGGGGACTTCACCTTCACCTCAAACTTAAGGATGGCCAGTTAGACAGGAGTTAAAAAGTCCCTCCTAAGCAATTTACTAGAAAAAGAAAAGAACAAAGAAACAAATGGCTTTTGTGAGGTGTTTTAGCAGGAGCAAGAGCCTCTTGCACCCTGGCTCTGTTTTTCTCTGTTTGTTATTTTGCCTTTTATTAAACCTTTTGGTTTCCAACACTGAAACAAGAACCATCCTGCTGATTTTTATGCCTCCAAAGGTAGCTGAGCTATCTGGAGTGTGTTACAGACCTCTGAGAGCTCATGAGACCAGGCTCAAGGAAGCTCCTGTAACACCAGGGGGAGGTTCCAGAGGTCAAGAGGTGATTTTGCAGCTCCACCCATGGCTAGGGGCTTGTGATGAGGGGTCTGAGGGGTCTGAGGGATGAGGGAAGAGATGAGGATCTGACTCCATGTTTCAGAAGGCTTGATTTATTATTTTATGATATATATTATATTAAAACTATACTAAAATAATAGAAGAAAGGATTTCATCAGAAGGTTGGCTAAGAATAGAATGGAATGATAACAAAGGTTGGTGGCTTGGACAGCGGGTCCGAGCCAGCTGACTGTGATTGGCCATTAATTAGAAACAACCACATGGGACCAACCACAGATGCACCTGTTGCATTCCACAGCAGCAGATAACCATTGTTCACATTTTGTTCCTGAGGCCTCTCAGCTTCTCAGGAGGAAAAATCCTAAGGAAAGGATTTCTCATGAAAAGATGTCTGTGACAGGGGCTGCTTTGGGCATGCTCCCACCCCTGATCCCAGCAGCCCTGGAGGTGCCCTGGGCACATTTCACTGCCCTGTGGTTTGATGCCGTGTCCTCCTCCTTCCTCCCTTCCAGGTCTGTTTTTTTGTTGGTCTCTATTACAACGTCATCATTGGCTGGAGCATCTTTTACTTCTTCAAGTCCTTCCAGTACCCCCTGCCCTGGAGCGAGTGCCCCATCGTGACGAACGGCTCGGTGGCCGGTGAGGCACGGGGGGCTGGGCTGGGAGGGAGCAGGGAGCAGGCAAGGGGGGCTCTGGGACCCTGTGGGACATGCCACCACCCCCAGCAGAACGTGGGGCCATGGGAGGCTGACGTTCCTCTCTGGCTCAGCTGCCCCGACCATGTGGAGAGCTTCCCTTGGCTTGGAGGGTGTCTCTGGTGCTTTCCCTCCCCACTGATGGGATTTGATTCCAGTTTGGCAATCCAGAATCCAGAGTCCCCACTGATGGAATTTGATCCAGAGTCCCCAGTGATGTGATTTGGTGCCACTTTGGCAATCCAGATTCCCCACTGATGGAATTTGATGCCAGTTTGGGAATCCAGAATCCAGAGTCCCCACTGATGGGATTTGATAGCAGTTTGGGAATCCAGAATCCAGAGTCCTTTGGGATTTGATGCCACTTTGGGAGTCCCCACTGATGGATTTGATGCCAGTTTGGGAATCCAGAGTCCCCACTGATGGGATTTGATGCCAGTTTGGGAATCCAGAATCCTGAATCCCCACTGTTGGGATTTGATGTCACTTTGGGAATCCAGAATGGGATTTGATAGCAGTTTGGCAATCCAGAGTCCCCAGTGATGGGATTTGATGTCAGTTTGGGGATCCAGAGTCCCCACTGATGGGATTTGATGCCAGTTTGGCAATCCAGAGTCCCCACTGATGGGATTTGATGCCTCTTTGGGAATTCAGAATGGGATTTGATAGCAGTTTGGCAATCCAGAGTCCCCACTGATGGGGTTTGATGCCAGTTTGGCAATCCAGAATCCCGAATCCCCACTGATGGGATTTGATACCAGTTTGGTAATCCAGAATGGGATTTGATACCACTTTGACAATCCAGAGTCCCCACTGATGGGATTTGATGCCTCTTTGGGAATTCAGAATGGGATTTGATAGCAGTTTGGCAATCCAGAGTCCCCACTGATGGGATTTGATGCCACTTTGACAATCCAGAGTCCCCACTGATGGGATTTGATACCAGTTTGACAATCCAGAGTCCCCACTGATGGGATTTCCAGGCTGCCTCGGTGCTTGAGGCCGGGATCTGACCCAGGACCATGGAGGGAGGCAGTGACAATCAGGCAGGGGCTGCTCCACTGCCTGCCTGAGACATGGATGGAGCTAATGGTGTTTTATAACATCTGAGCATCAGCCTGGGACTCTCTGAGAGGTTTTATAGCAAATGAAAATGTCTCTCCCCGTATTTAACATCTCATTTTCACCCGGCAGCAGTTTTGTGTCCTGTCTCTTCTTTTCCCTGCTAAAAATGAGCCCCATTAATTTCTGCCCCTGAGTTTCCAGAGGTGTCTCCCTTCCCTGGCTACCCCCAGCAGGTCTTTGTGACCGTGTTCACAGGGTCTGAGGATGAAGGAAGAGATGAGGATCTGACTCCATGTTTCAGAACTCCATTATTTATGATATATATATTATATTAAAACTATACTAAAACTAGATAAAGGATTTCATGTAACTAGCTAAGAATAGAAAAGACAATCATAACAGACCATTGTTCTATTTGTCCCAGCTGACTGTGATTGCCATTAATTTTCTGCTGACCAATCTCAGATGCACCTGTTGCATTCCACAGCAGCAATAACCAGTTTTCTGCTGTCTCTGAGGCCTTCAGCAGCTTCCCAAACCCCTCTGAAGGAATGGATTCCCCATAAAAGATTTCTGTGACCCTGCCCCCATTTTTAGGAGACAGGGGATGACTGTCCCCCTTATGCTGGGGCTGACCCTCTCTCCTGCAGAGCCAGAATGCTTGGAGCTCAGCCACCACCACCCTGGCCCTGGTCCTGCCTGGCCTGGGCGGTGGTGGCTGTCACTGGAAGATGTCAATCCTGGTGGCCTGGGCCTTTCAGCTTGTCTTTGGATCAAAGGCATCCAGCCCAGGGAAGGCCAGGCACATTCTCCTGAGCCCATTCCTGAGCCTGGCTGGGCTCTGTTCCTGGGGCAGGAACCTGCTGGACGTGCTGTCCTGTGTCCCTTGGGATGGTCATCACTTCTGCCCCACCACCTGGCTCACCTCCAGGCCCCAGAATAAGACAGAAAGAGGGTTTGAGTTTTAATCTGTTCAACTGACCTTGGCCAGCCAGGGTGGCCACACCAGCACAGGAGCTCCCCTGAGCTCCAGCATTTGTGGGATGTCCAGGGGATGTGCTGGGACAGGGGGAACAGGAGGTCTCAGGAATGTGCCTGTGTCCCCAGGACCCAGCTCATGGAGCCAAACTCATTGCACTGGTGGCTCCAGGTTTGGGAACACCTTGGGATGGTGACTATGGCAGGCAAGATCCTCCCTGAAATGGAAAAAATCACGATGCCCCCTCACTTATTATAATTTTAAAATTAAGAGGCTCTCTTGGCAAAAGATATGGGGCAGGTTAACAGTTCTTTCCTAGGAAAATTAAAAATACAAATGGCAGTACAAATAAAAAAAAAATCCCACTAGCCAGAGTCAGACCCTGCCCTGTCCCCTGTGTGTCAGGGTGGGGGCACAGCCCCATGCCATGGGGGCTCAGCCCCTCCTGCAGTGCCAGCTTTGGCTCTGCTGCTGCAGGGGTCCTGCCTGCATGGTTTTTCCTCTGCAGCTCCAGGGCTGCTGCAGATGGGCCTGGGCTCCCTCTGGCAATGCAGGGCAGCAGAAAGCAGCTGTCTGCAAATGCAGGGGCAAAGGCTGCTGTGCTGTGCCAGGCTCAGATTGGATCCAGGTAGGAATTTTTGGCTGAAATGGGGAAGCATCTCCCCATGGGATGGTGGGATTGGATCAGCCCTTAAGGGACACTCAGTGGCCATGGACAGCAGATAATAACAGTTCTTGGCTAGGGAACAGAAAGATCTCCTGGAGGGAGGATTAAACAATGGAGAGATCAAGAACGGCCCAATGAACAGCAGAGAACTGCCCCAGCCTGACAGATGGTGAAAGAACACAGGGTGCCTTGCAATCCAGGAGATTTGTCTGTGTGGATTCAGGAGTCCTTGGGGTGTCAGGGTCAATCTGCTGGAGCAGGGATCCTGGAGAAAGGTGCAGCCTTTGCTTCCACCTGTTTGTTCCTCTCCACAGCTTTTCCTCTGGCCAATCCAGTGCAGATCTGCATTCCTGGATCACAAAACCATGGAATCGTTTAGGCTGGAAAAGCTCTCTGAGATCATTGGGTCAAACATCTCCCAGCATGGGATGCCCCAGCCCATGTCCCCAGCCATGCAGGGCACCATGGTTCAGCAGAACCCTTGCAGGGATGGGGATTCTCCTGTGCCCTGCAAAGCCTGTGCCAGTGCCTGCCCATCCTTCCATGAAGAAATTTGTCCCATATCAGATCAGCCTCCCCTGGTACAACTTGGAGGCTGTTTGCAAATGAACACAGATGGACCAGGCAGAGCCTGCTCCTCTGCCCTGCTTGTCCATCTGTCCTCTGAGCAGGGGAGATCTGCAATGACCTTTCTCTCCCCTTCCAGGACCTACCTGGTCCCTTCCTGGTCCTGCTCATCATCATCAGGCTCCCCCTGTTCTTCCTGGAGCTGGCCGTGGGGCTGCCCATCCACCGGGGCACCATCGGGGTCTGGAATTACATCTGTTCATCCCTGGGGATCCACGCCCCATCCTGGGGCACAGCCGGGGACCCTCCCTTCCCCCCTGGGACCCTCCTTGGGCTGGGTGGGACCCTCCAGGGCCCTGGGCCCAGGGCCTCACCCTGGGGACCCTCAGGGCCACTCCAGGACCATCCAGCCCCACCCCAGGATCCTGCTCCATCCTGGGGACCCTCCAGCCCCAGGCACCCTCCACCCCAGGGACCCCAAGCCTCACCCTGGGACCCTCCAGGACCACCCCAGGGACCCCCAAGCCCCCCTGGGGTCATGCCCTACCCTGGGACCTTATTCTCTTATTATTCCCCCCTCAGCCCCACCTGGGAAAAATCAAAGTACAAACCCCAAATTTGGGGAGCCCCAGGCTGTAGGAATGTGCCCCTTTGTTGATGGAGTGACAAACCTATCCTTTGTCTCCTTAAAAGAAAAAAGACCCCAGAAGTTTCTGTCCTCAGTTAGGTAAAAGACACCTCCATAGGACCTGGGGGACTTCACCTTCACCTCAAACTTAAGGATGGCCAGTTAGACAGGAGTTAAAAAGTCCCTCCTAAGCAATTTACTAGAAAAGAAAAGAACAAAGAAACAAATGGCTTTTTGTGAAAAAGCCTCTGCCTCTTGGTGGCTCTGTTTTTCTCTGTTTGTTATTTTGCCTTTTATTAAACCTTTTGGTTTCCAACACTGAAACAAGAACCATCCTGCTGATTTTTATGCCTCCAAAGGTAGCTGAGCTATCTGAGTGTGTTACAGACCTCTGAGAGCTCCTATGAGACCAGGCTGTGGCTGGGGCTCCTGTAACACCAGGGGGAGGTTCCAGAGGTCAAGAGGTGTTTTGCAGCTCCACCCATGGCTAGGGGCTTGTGATGAGGGGTCTGAGGGGTCTGAGGGATGAGGGAAGAGATGAGGATCTGACTCCATGTTTCAGAAGGCTTGATTTATTATTTTATGATATATATTATATTAAAACTATACTAAAATAATAGAAGAAAGGATTTCATCAGAAGGCTGGCTAAGAATAGAATGGAATGATAACAAAGGTTTGTGGCTTGGACAGCGGGTCCGAGCCAGCTGACTGTGATTGGCCATTAATTAGAAACAACCACATGGGACCAATCCCAGATGCACCTGTTGCATTCCACAGCAGCAGATAATCATTGTTCACATTTTGTTCCTGAGGCCTCCCAGCTTCTCAGGAGGAAAAATCCTAAGGAAAGGATTTTTCATGAAAAGATGTGTGCGACAGGGGCTGCTTTGGGAATGCTCCCACCCCTGATGCCAGCAGCCCTGGAGGTGCCCTGGGCACATTTCACTGCCCTGTGGTTTGATGCCGTGTCCTCCTCCTCCCTCCCTTCCAGGTCTGTTTTTTTGTTGGTCTCTATTACAACGTCATCATTGGCTGGAGCATCTTTTACTTCTTCAAGTCCTTCCAGTACCCCCTGCCCTGGAGCGAGTGCCCCATCGTGACGAACGGCTCGGTGGCCGGTGAGGCACGGGGGGCTGGGCTGGGAGGGAGCAGGGAGCAGGCAAGGGGGGCTCTGGGACCCTGTGGGACATGCCACCACCCCCAGCAGAACGTGGGGCCATGGGAGGCTGAGGTTCCTCTCTGGCCCAGCTGCCCCAACCATGTGGAGAGCTTCCCTTGGCTTGGAGGGTGTCTCTGGTGCTTTCCCTCCCACTGATGGGATTTGATTCCAGTTTGGGAATCCAGAGTCCCCACTGATGGAATTTGATTCCAGTTTGGCAATCCAGAATCCAGAGTCCCCACTGATGGAATTTGATGCTGCTTTGGGAATCGAGAGTCCCCAGTGATGTGATTTGGTGCCACTTTGGCAATCCAGATTCCCCACTGATGGAATTTGATGCCAGTTTGGGAATCCAGAATCCAGAGTCCCCACTGATGGGATTTGATAGCAGTTTGGGAATCCAGAATCCAGAGTCCCAACTGATGGGATTTGATGCCACTTTGGGAATCCAGAATCCCCACTGTTGGGATTTGATGCCAGTTTGGGAATCCAGAGTCCCCACTGATGGGATTTGATGCCAGTTTGGGAATCCAGAATCCTGAATCCCCACTGTTGGGATTTGATGTCACTTTGGGAATCCAGAATGGGATTTGATAGCAGTTTGGCAATCCAGAACCCCCACTGATGGAATTTGATAGCAGTTTGGCAATCCAGAGTCCCCAGTGATGGGATTTGATGTCAGTTTGGGAATCCAGAGTCCCCACTGATGGGATTTGATGCCTCTTTGGGAATTCAGAATGGGATTTGATAGCAGTTTGGCAATCCAGAGTCCCCACTGATGGGATTTGATGCCACTTTGAAAATCCAGAGTCCCCACTAATGGGATTTGATACCAGTTTGGTAATCCAGAGTCCCCACTGATGGGATTTCCAGGCTGCCTCGGTGCTTGAGGCCAGGATCTGACCCAGGACCATGGAGGGAGGCAGTGACAATCAGGCAGGGGCTGCTCCACTGCCTGCCTGAGACATGGATGGAGCTAATGGTGTTTTATAACATCTGAGCATCAGCCTGGGACTCTCTGAGAGGTTTTATAGCAAATGAAAATGTCTCTCCCCGTATTTAACATCTCATTTTCACCCGGCAGCAGTTTTATGTCCTGTCACTTCTTTTCCCTGCTAAGAATGAGCCCCATTAATTTCTGCCCCTGAGTTTCCAGAGGTGTCTCCCTTCCCTGGCTGCCCCCAGCAGGTCTCTGTGACAGTGTTCACAGGGTCTGAGGATGAGGGAAGAGATGAGGATCTGACTCCATGTTTCAGAAGGCTTGATTTATTATTTTATGATATATATTATATTAAAACTATACTAAAACAATAGAAGAAAGGATTTCATCAGAAGACTAGCTAAGAATAGAAAAAGAAAGAATCATAACAAAGGCTTGTGGCTCAGACTCTTTGTCTGAGCCAGCTCACTGTGATTGGCCATTAATTAGAAACAACCACACGAGACCAATCCCAGATGCACCTGTTGCATTCCACAGCAGCAGATAACCATTGTTTACATTTTGTTCCTGAGGCCTCTCAGCTTCTCAGGAGGAAAAATCCTAAGGAAAGGATTTTCCATAGAAGATGTCTGTGACAGGTCTTTGACATTTGACCAGCCCAGGAGACAGGGGATGACTGTCCCCCTTATGCTTTCCTGCCTCTCTCCTGCAGTTGTGGAGCCAGAATGTGAGAGGAGCTCAGCCACCACCTACTTCTGGTACCGGGAGACCCTGGACATCTCCAACTCCATCTCTGAGAGCGGGGGGCTCAACTGGAAGATGACCCTGTGTCTGCTGGTGGCCTGGAGCCTTGTTGGCTTGGCCATGATCAAAGGCATCCAGTCCTCAGGGAAGGTAGGTGTTGGTGGCCACCTGAGCCTGGCTGGGCTCTGTCCTGGGAGCAGGAACCTGCTGGACACGCTGTCCTGTGTCTCTTGGGATGGTCACACCCGCCCCACAGCTGGGGTCACCTCTGGAGGGATCCAGAATAAGATTGAAAGAGGGTTTAGGAAAGAGGTTTAGTTCAACTGACACGTGCAGCCAGGCCTCGGCCACACCAGCACAGAGAATCCCCCTGAGCTCCAGCATTTCACAGAATCCATTATGTTGGAAAAGGCCTTTGAGGTCATCAAGTCCAGCCTGTGACCCAACACCACCATGTCAGCCAAACCATGGCACTGAGAGCCACGTCCAGCCTTTATGAACACCTCCTGGGATGGTGACTCCAGCAGCTCCCTGGGCAGCCCCTCACGATGCCCAGTCACTTCCTCCTAATGCCCAGCCTAAAGCTCCCTTGGTGCAGCTTGAGGCTGTTTCCTCTTGTCTTGTCCTGGGAGCAGAGCCTGACCCCCCTGGCTGCACCCTCAGGGAGCTCTAGAGAGTGATGGGGTCACCCCTGAGCCTCCTCTTCTCCAGGCTGAGCTCCCCCAGCCCCTCCTCACAGGACTTGTGCTCCAGACCCCATCCCCAGCTTTGTTGCCCTTCTCTGGACATGCTCCAGCCCCTGCATGGCCTTCCTAAATTGGGGGGCTCAGAACTGGACACAGCGCTCGAGGTGCTGCCCAACCAGTGCTGAGTGCAGGTGTCTTGGTTTGGAAAGACAGGAGTCTGCTAAGGAAGGCAGGTGCCTCCCATGAAATGGAGAATGTAAACCCTCCCCACCCCTCTGAATTGCTATAAATTTTAAATTAAGGGGCTCTCAGGCAAAAATATGGGAGCAGGAATAACAGTTCTTTACTAGGGAAGGAAAAACAAAAGGATAAACTAAACAATGCAGTACACTAGAACAACACTGCCAGAGTCAGAACCCAGCCTGACACCCTGTGGGTCAGGGTGCTGGCAGCAGTCCCATTGGAATTGTGGCTCAGCCCTCCTGCAGTGTCAGGGGTGGCTCTGCTGGAGCAGGGATCCTGGAGAAAGGTGCAGTCTCTGCCTCTGGAGATCCAGGGGAAGGAGAGGCAGCTGCTGTTCCTCTGGGCAATCCAGTGCAGAAGCTGTGCTGGTGTTCCAGAATCTCCAGATTCTATCCGGGTAGGAATGCTTGGCTCCTCCCTCTGGGCTCACATCTCCCAATGGGATGCTGTAGCTCTTATCAGCCATGCAGGGACATTCCATAGCTGTTATCAGCAGATGTCCCCCTGGAGGGAGGAGTGATTGTGGTCACTCAAAGAGAGATGAAGCAAACTGCCCACTTGACGAAGGATAACTGCCATACAGATGGTAATATAAAACATCTTGCATTGCAATCTGGAACAAGAGGGGAAGAATCAGTGCCCTGCTCCTGCTGGCCACACCATTCCTGAGCCAGGCCAGGTCCCATTGGCCTTCTTGGCCACCAGGACACACTGCTGGCTCATGTTCAGCTGCTGTCCATCAGTGTCCCCATGTCCCTTTCAGCCTGGGCACTGCCCACCACCTGCACCATCCTGCCCAAGGGGTACCACCGTTCATCCCTGGGGATCCAGCCCCATCCTGGGGAGGGAATGCTCCCTTCTCCCCCCTGTGAGCTGTCCTTGGGCTGGGTGGGAGGGTGGCTGGGCCCAGGGGCAGGAATTGAGGCTGTGTGTTCATCCCTCCTGCTCCAGGTGATGTACTTCAGCTCCCTCTTCCCATACCTGGTGCTTGTTTGCTTCTTGGTGCGGGGGCTGCTGCTGCGTGGGGCAGTGGATGGGATCATGCACATGTTCACACCCAAGGTGAGAGATCCAAGTTCCACTTCCCCTCCTGGCTGGTCATGCCCTATTTTCCCTTATTCTCTTATTATTCCCCTTATTTTCCTCCCCACCCCGAAAATCAAAGTACCAGCCCCAAATTTGGGGGTCCTGATAAATCATCCGGGTGTGGAGTGGCTCCCAAAATTCAGGGTGTAGCCAGGACAGCCAGGAGCCTCACAAACACCATCCTCAGGATGGGGGGTGCAGAGGTCCCCAAGGGAATGTAAAAATACAAAGATTTAATGGAGGGATGCTGGCTGGCAGAAAAACCTCTGTTGGTGGTATGCACTTATTAATTAAGCAGCTAATTAATTAATTAAGCAGAGATGTAGATGAATCAGCTCAGCCAGCGAGGCGGTTAGAAGACATTAATTATGGTTCCTTGATGAATGATGCTGGGAGGTCTCCAGGCTGCAGCTCTGGCTCCTGGGAGAGGGGGAATGTGGCTGGGGGGGACCACAGCTGAAACACCCCCCATGCAGGATGTTTGATCAGTGCTGCAGGAGCTCGGGGAGCAGGGGATGGCCAGGGGAGGATGGAGACCCTTCCCTGGGCACGTGGTGGTGCCCTGGGCTGGGGGGACACGGGCTGGGGAGCTGCACAGAGAGATGTGGTCAGGTCAAACCTTGTCCTGACCGCTCCATGCCTCAGTTTCCCCCTCTGTGTGAATGAGGAGTATCGCTGGTTGGGGGCTATGTACAAACCACAAATGGGATGGGACTGCTGAGGAACTGCCTTGAGCTGTTTTATTTTCCAGCATCAGCCTTATTACATGGTTATGACAATGGGAAGATGCCACCAGCTCTCATCCCAGGCAGCAAATGAAGAACTCAATGTTACATTTCACTTTATAAGTTTTTGGACCAATCACACAAAGCAAAAGCACATTGACAGTAGTTCTATCCCCCACTATAAGCACACGTGCCTTTGGTTAAACCAATGCTTGCTTATTTCAAATCCAATACCTGCTTGTGAGTCTTAAAACACAATGCACAGAGCTCTATTTATTAAGCTTCAAACTTCCTAATATCTCACTAGATAAACTTCTCTGTAGCTTAGGAGTTATTCTAGACAAACATTAATACACAGACCATTGTTCTATTTGTGCTTGCTTTTCTACTTTCTACATAATTTTTCTGCTGACCAATCTCATGACTGCTGCTTAGCTCCAACCACAGTTCTGCTGTCTCTGAGGCCTGCCTTTTGCAGCTTTCCCAAAACCCTCCGATTTTGTGGATTCCTGCAATGAGAAGGACTTGTGAGTGCTGGGTAAAGCCAGACTTGAGCATGGCAGATCATGGAATCACAGACCAGTTTGGTTTGGAAGGAGTCTTAGAGATCATTTCCTTCCACCACCCCACCAAATCAGCCACAGCTGCCCCAAAACCACCTCAGCCCTTTTAGTGTAGCTCTGGGATGGGTCACCAGGCCACCAGACCACCTAACTCCTTCTTCTGTCTTCCCTCCAAGCTGGACAAGATGCTGGACCCCCAGGTGTGGCGTGAAGCAGCCACGCAGGTTTTCTTCGCCCTGGGCCTGGGTTTTGGGGGGGTCATTGCCTTCTCCAGCTACAACAAGCAGGACAACAACTGCCACTTCGATGCCACCCTCGTCTCCTTCATCAACTTCTTCACGTCCGTGCTGGCCACCCTGGTCGTGTTTGCTGTGCTGGGCTTCAAGGCCAACATCATGAACGAGAAATGCGTGGTGGAGTAAGATTTGCTTTTTCTCTGCTTGGGGTGGGCAGGTCTTTGCCACTGCCATTTGTGGTGGGTCTGGAGCTGGATGATGCTGGGGTTTGGTGGGCCCAAGTTCCTGATGGTCAGGAGCTGGATTTGCAGGGATGCACCTCTGTAGCTGAGGGAGGTGGACATTCAGCTCCTCCAAGCTAAAATCCGGCCCCAAGATGGGCTCTTAATCTGCAGCTGGGGTGTGAATCCAGTGTGTCTCAGGTGCCCTGCACTACCTGAGAGGTTCTGCTCTCCTTTAGGAATGCTGAGAAGATCTTGGGCTACCTGAACACCAATGTGCTGAGCCACGACCTCATCCCACCCCACGTGAACTTCTCCCACCTCACTGCCAAGGACTACAACGAGATGTACAGGGTGATCATGACGGTCAAGGAGGGGCACTTCAAAGAGCTGGGCCTGGACGCCTGCCTGCTGGAGGATGAGCTCAACAAGGTACCTGGGGGCACTCCTGGAGGGACCAGCAGGTCACTGTGACCGTGTTCACAGGGGTCTCAGGTTGAGGGAAGAGATGAGGATCTGACTCCATGTTTCAGAAGGCTTGGTTTATTATTTTATGATATATATTATATTAAAACTGTACTAAAAGAATAGAAAAAAGGATTTCATCAGAAGGCTAGCTAAGGATAGCAAAAGAAAGAATGAATAACAAAGGCTTGTGTCTCCGACAGAGAGTCTGAGCCAGCTGTCTGTGATTGGCCATTAATTAGAAACATCCAACATGAGACCAATCCCAGATGCACCTGTTGCATTCCACAGCAGCAGATAACCATTGTTTACAATTTGTTCCTGAGGCCTCCCAGCTTCTCAGGAGGAAAAATTCCTAAGGAAAGGATTTTTCATAAAAGATGTCTGTGACAGGTCACCCTCCCCATTGCCTCTCCCTGTGTCAATCCTGGGCACATGGCTCTGGAAAAACAACTTTTAGAGACCCTCCAGGGATGGAGAATCCAATTCCATGTTGTTTTACCCAGCACACAGGGTCTTCCTGGGGTGGGAGAAGCTCTGTCCAGTACAGGTTGAACAGGGTCATCACCAGCCCATCTCCAGTGCCAGACTGGGATTTTCTTTCCTTGAAGAGGGTTTGGTGGGGGAGACCTGAGAGGGGCTTGAAGTCTGTGTCCCTGACAAGTTTCTTCTCATCTTTTGGTCCTCTCCCCACCTCAACAGTCGGTGCAGGGGACTGGCCTGGCCTTCATTGCCTTCACAGAAGCCATGACCCACTTCCCAGCCTCGCCCTTCTGGTCTGTCATGTTCTTCCTGATGCTGATCAACCTGGGCTTGGGGAGCATGATCGGGACCATGTCAGGCATCACCACGCCCATCATCGACACCTTCAAGGTGCGCAAGGAGGTGTTCACAGGTGAGGCCTCTTCTCCTGCATCCTCCTTGGGAAGGGCTGGGAGGTCCCCATTGCCTTGAGGAGTCACTCCAGAAGAGGGTGGACATGGTGGGGGGTGAACTGGGCCATGCCCATACAGGGAATGGACCTTCTGGAGGTCCTGGTGTCCCTCAGGAGGTTCTGCTGACCACACCCATGCAAGGAATGGACCTTCTGGAGGTCCTGGTGTCCCTCAGGAGGTTCTGCTGACCATGCCCATGCAGGGAATGGACCTTCTGGAGGTCCTGGTATCCCTCAGGAGGTTCTGCTGATTGTGCCTATGCAGGGAATGGACCTTCTGGAGGTCTTGGTGTCCCTCAGGGGTTTCTGCTGACCATGCCCTGTTGTAGTTAACATATTCCATAAGTCCAATAGCATATTAGATAAGTCCCATGTTGTTATAGCTATTATATTTCATAAGTCCTGTACCTCTCATTGTTGTCTTGTGGGCGGCAGATCTTCACAGCACAGGAACAAGATCTTCCTTAGTCAGAGGAGGTTCTGCCTGACTAAGTAGACCTTTTATCCTAGTTACCTTGACAAGCCACAGCTGCAGCCCAATGAAGAACATCACAGCTGCAGCCCATCAAGGATAACTAGGACTAGTCAGGGTAAAGATATTCAAGTACAGGTATTTTATATATATATATTTAAAGCCTCGTCCATTTATAACACATATATTCACGTCCTCCTACAATGCCCATGCAGGGAATAGACCTTCTGGAGGTCTTGGTGTCCTCTGAAGGCTCTGCTGACCATGCCCATGCAGGGAATGGACCTTCTGGAGATGTTGGTGTCCCTCAGGAGGTTCTGCTGACCATGCCCATGCAGAGAATAGACCTTCTGGAGGTCTTGGTGTCCTCTGAAGGCTCTGCTGACCAGGCCTGTTTGCTCCCCACAGTTGGTTGCTGCATCTTCGCCTTCGTAGTGGGGCTGATCTTTGTGCAGCGTTCTGGAAACTACTTTGTCACCATGTTTGACGATTACTCAGCCACGCTGCCGCTCACCGTGGTGGTCATCCTGGAGAACATCGCTGTGGCCTGGATTTACGGCACCAAGAAGTAAGGAATTTCTACAGAAAAGGAATAACTGTGGTGTAACTCCTTCCATCTCTTTTCCATATGGCTTTTTCTCCAAGGGCAGTTGTAGAGGCAGGAGTTTGGTTCATTTTGATCCTCCTGCCCTGCCCTGGTGTAACACAACCCCTTCTCGTGGGTTTCTCCTCTGTTACTTGTGATGACCCTTTTTTTCTGAGGTTTCCAGGTCCTTCTGGAAGGGGAGGCTGTTCCCCACAGTGCTCCTTGTTCAGAAGTTGTCCAGAGCAAAGGCAGCTCTGGATAATGCTCAGATGGTCTTGTCTTGAGTTTTCCACGAGTTCTTCAGGCTTGAGGGATGCTGAGATGGTCAGCTGGGTTCTTCAGGCTGTACCTTGAGCATTGGCAGGGCTCCTGGGAGGTTGTTTCTCACTCAGAGATGGGGGAAGTTGTGCACGCCCTGGAGGGGCTTCTCCTAAGTTACACCCCATTGCCTCCTTCCCCTATTCCCATGCCTGAACACAGGTGCTCCTGAGGCTCTCCCTCCCTTTTTTCTGATTGGGTCTCACCTTGATACTGCCTGGAGACCAAGGTCAGCTGGGAGACCCCTGGGGGAGAGAGTTGGACGCTCCGGGGGGAGTGTGTGTCTGAGAGAACATCTCACTGCGCAGCTGAATTAAACATCTATGGATATTATGCAAAAGCCTCTTTTGCTTCTTTACCCTGGACTTTACTAGCAGCAATTCAAGCTGCAACAGGATGTCACAATTCCATGTGTTTCCTCGGCAGGTTCATGCAGGAGCTGACAGAAATGCTGGGTTTCAGGCCCTACCAGTTCTACTACTACGCCTGGAAGTACGTGTCCCCCATCTGCATGGCCGTGCTCATGACCGCCAGCATCATCCAGCTGGGAGTGAGCCCCCCGGGATACAGCGCCTGGATCAGAGAGGAGGTGAGCACAGCTCCCCCCCTTGCCCACCCCTGCCCCAGTCTTGGGTTTTTGGTTGTTAATTGCTGCCCTGAGATGTGCAGGATGTCTCTGTTTTGGCCAGTGTGTCCGAAGAACGAGTCAGAGCTCTTCAGTTTTCAGTTCTGAAGTTGTTTATTAATTCTTATCTATAAAATTTTCTTTCTGCCCAGCCGAGATCTGCTCAGCAGGGCAGCCACAGGCACTCTGACCACCCCAGGGCAGTGCTGTCCTTTTATACTGCAAACTACGGATAACATATTTACACTTAATTCCCAATGCCTATCACCTATGTTAGACAGTGCACTTCTACTGTAAACCAATCCCAAAGTGCCAACATCACTGCAGAAAATGGAGAGCAAGAAGAAGAAGAAGAAAGGCTGGACATGCCCAAGTTCCTCCATCTTGTCCCCATAACCCACATACCAAAAACCCTAAAATCTACATTTTCACCCTGTGATCATTTTATTATTATACTGTTCAAACTTCTGTGACTTTCAGGTCCTCATACAAAGCTGGTAACTTGCTGCAGGGATCATAATCAAACCTACAGGTGCTCTGGGCTGTGTGCCAGGGTCTGCGAGCCCCCTGGCGGGGTCCTGGCAACTCTGGACACCCGGAGGGATGCACTGAGTTCCAACACCCCAACACAGCGGGGGCAGCTCAGAGATGCAGAGCACTCTGCTCATCCCAGCTCTGCTCATTCCTCCTTCCTGTCCTGCTGGGTGACATTCCCACCTGTTCATCCCCTGGGAATGGTTTGTTCACACTGCCCAGATATCTCCAGCCAGCTCTGCCCGTGGGCTGAAGTTTGTGTTGATCTTGGTTGGCTCCCACAGCTCCACGCTGTGCCTGTGTGAGGATCCTTCCCTTTGACCTGAGCCCGCCTTCATGTGGTGTCCCTGGCTCTGGCAGGAGGCAGGAGGAGCTCTCTGGTGTTTCAGAGGTGTTGTACCTTGTTGGGAAGGATGGAAGTTTGACAAGAAAGTCTCACAGATATGTGTGCTTGGCTGAAAGATTTTTAAATGTAGAGTCTGATGAAGGGATAGAGATGGAAGCAAGTTTTGATATAGAAGAAAAGAATTGCTGAGCCAGTCTTACTGGATAACCAAGGAGGCAAAGGGTGTGCTAGTTAGAAGGGGTTTGTATGGCTTAGAGCAAAGGATAAACCCACTCCAAAGAAGAAGATGTTTTTACCAAGCAGAAAGACAGCACAGCAAACAAGTCAGCAAATGTTGCAAGTAGAAAAAAGGTCTCAGAATTTTCCACTGCAAGAAAACTGGAAAACGACTTCTAGCTTCAACTGTAATGTACTGACTTTTAGTGACTGGAGAACAGTAACATGAATATGGTAATTATAGTAGTTATGATAGGCTATAGATAAAAGTTAAGGTATAGATTGGTTCTACTGTATTGAGATGCTCAGCAAAGAAAAGTAGATAATGCATTGTAACCAAACCAAGGGGTCTCCAGGCCTGGCTGCAGCTGGAGCTGACAGCTGTAGGGCACAGACTCTGTCACCCATGACCCTGGGCTGCTGTAACCTCTTGGATGGAATAAACTGCACCTTGAAGAGCTGCCTGGAGTTCTGCATCTCTCATTTAGGTTCTTACGGTACCTGGTGTGTGACCGTGTTCGCAGGGGTCCGAGGATGAGGGAAGAGACGAGGATCTGACTCTATGTTTCAGAAGGCTTGGTTTATTATTTTATGATATATATTATATTAAAACTGTACTAAAAGAATAGAAGAAAGGATTTCATCAGAAGGCTAGCTAAGAATAGTAAAAGAAAGAATGATAACAAAGGCTTGTGACTCAGACTCTTTGTCTGAGCCATCTGTGATTGGCCATTAATTAGAAACAACCACATGAGACCAATCACAGATGCACCTGTTGCATTCCACAGCAGCAGATAACCACCCAGAATCCCGAACTCAGCTTCTCAGGAGAAAAATCCTAAGGAAAGGATTTTCCATAAAAGATGTCTGTGACACCTGGTGGGCATCACTGCTGCAGCAGCCCTGACACGTTAATATCTGTCTCTTCCAGGCTGCTGAAAAGTTCCTGTTCTACCCAACGTGGGCCATGGCCATCCTCATCTCCCTGATCATCCTGGCATCCCTCCCCCTGCCCCTGGTGTTCATCCTCCGGCAGTTCCACCTGGTGTCGGACGGCTCCAACGCCCTCTCCGTCACCTACAAGAAGGGTCGGATGATGAAGGACATCTCCAACCTGGAGGACAACGACGAGACGCGCTTCATCCTGAGCAAGGTGCCCAGCGAGACGCCGTCGCCCATGCCCACGCACCGCTCCTACCTGGGCCCCGGCAGCAGCTCCCCGCTGGAGATGAGCGCGGCTCCCAACGGACGCTACGGCAGCGGGTACCTGCTGGCCAGCACCCCCGAGTCTGAGCTGTGATGGTGGCCTGCCCACCCACCCCCGCCGGGAGAGGAGGGCACTGGGGAGTGGATGCTGGCTGTCCGGGCAACGGGAAAATTCATTATTAAGGGTGAAGAAGAATTAGTGACTAAGATGAAGAAGAAACCCCCTCTTAAAATCGTTAAGCGAAGCAGCCATTTCTGAGGTGACGTCGGGAAGAAGGGATGGCAGGAGGGGCAGGACTCCTCTGACAACCCTCGGTGGGAAGGCAGGACCCCTGGACTCACCTCCAGGGAAGGGAAGAGGAGCAAGAGGTGCTGCAATACCTTTCCAAGAGTTGTTCTCATGCAGCTCAAATCCGAAGCAAAGAATCTCTCTTTTCTAAGCAGCTGATGGTTGGAACAAGGACCTGGCAGCAGGTGGGAAGCCAATCACACTTCCTCCTGTCACCCAGAGCTCTTCCCTCCCTGTCTGTTGTCCTTTAGCCGGGAGGAGTCATGGCCTTATTCCAACGAGCACAATTAATCATCGATGTTCATAGCACAAGAAGGTGCTGTTGTTGTCACCATCGTTGTTGTTGTTGTATCTCCTGTAGGTTTTTATAGCTGTGGACACACCCAAATAACCCCCCCAAATTCTGACCAGGGTTGGCAGGGAGCAGCGTGGGGCTGGCTGTGATGTTGGGGTGTGTGAGACAGGGCAGGGTGAGTCCCTGGAATTTCTGTTGCCACCAGCACAGGGACGGTGGCTGGGAGTTCTTTGGCAATGTCACAGCCATGGGATGGAGTAGCTGGGATGCTCCATGGGTTGGATGGTGCTGAGTGGCAGGAGGACCCCTGAAGTGACAGTGGTTTGGGGGTGTGAGCCTGTGTGGGGTCTGGATGGGGTTGGTGTGATGGGGGTCAGGAGGGCTCTCCTGGAGCTGCTCCTGACGTGGGGGATGCTCTGCTGAACCAAAATCCCTGGCGTGGTGATCATCTCCTCTCACTCCTCTCTTTAGATGTCCCAGAGGGACAAGCAGAGGAGCTGAGGGACATCCAGCCCTACCACACTCCTGGTTTAGCTCTCAGGAAACCACCCCTGACTCCCCTCCTTGTCCCCCTGCCGAGGTGAGCTGGGCACTGGTTCTCTCTGGACGTGCCTCCTCATTTCTCCTCGTGTCCCCTCCGAGCCTGGGGTTTGGCACTGCCTCCTGTCACAGCTTGCAGGACTCAGCAGCCTTTGGATGGGGGTGACCAGCTCTTGGGGACCACAGCAGCTCCTGGGAGCCAGTGCCAGGTCCCCAGCAGCTCCTGATCCAGCCTGGGCAGCCCTTGTGAAATCCAGGGGCCTCTATTGTGCCCATCCTTGTTTTTGGGGCATCTGGCTGATGTGATCTTATGTTGTTTCCCCCCAGGCTGTTTGGAAAGGGTGAGATCTTCTAGCTCTGAGTCCTGCTGGGACTGAGGGTCATTTCCCTGAATCCTACCTGTAACCAAGCACTTCTGCCAAGGGTGTCAGGATAGCCTGGCATTGTCCCCCTTTTCCTTGGGGACATGGAAGCAGCACACTCTCTCCCCTCTGTTGCCTCCAAAGGCTGGGGAGTGCCTCACCTGGTCCTGCTGGGCTTAGGTTGTGCATGAAGATCTTTGAGGCTGCTCTGAAGGCCACGTTTGTGGGCGCTGGGTCATGAGCGCTTCTCTCCTCTGCTTTCCTGTCAATGGCTTTTCTTTCACCTTGGTTCTCCTTTTGGCTGGAGGTGAAGGCAGAAAGCTGCTGGTTCCATTCACCACACCCCTGACTTAATTTCAGCATCCCTGGGGCCAGCAGGTTCCCACAGTGACATCTCTTGTGGACGTGATCCTTCATTCACAGCCTTCTCCATGGGCTTGGCTGGTGACCTGGACACTCTCCCTGGACAATTAGCTCAAGCCCTTCGTTAACTGTTTTTCTGGGGGGAAGATGGAGGAGTGGAATGAACCAAAGCAGCTCAGTGACGGTTCCAAGGTCTGTCAGTCAGGATCAGCCCCGTTCCTCCAGAAATTCCCCCTTCCTCATCCCCTCCCATCTCTTTTTCCTTCCTCTGCCCATGCAAGAGTGACACAGAAATGCCCCCATGGCATCATCTCCGGAAGGGAGAAGCTCAAGTCTGGTGGCATTTCCCCATCATTAGGCGACATTTCTTATGGAATCTATCCTCACTGACCAGCAGAACAGAGGATGAGTCAAATCCTTGCCCAGCATCACCTCCCCATCACCCCTGAGCCTGGGGGCTGGATTCCCACCGTAGCTCCCATGGAGTTAATGGAGCAGGACACCTCCATAGCCACATCACTCAGTCCCATGTGCTCCAGAACACTCAGCCCCACGTGCTCCCATGGCAGGATGCTCCTGGAACCCTGGGGGGAAGGATCCAGCCCTCCCTCTCTCCCACCCCTGTTCCCAAACCAGCCAGGGAGGAGCTCGCTTTCCTCTCTCCTTGCAGCATCAATAAGAGGCAAAGTCAGTAAGAAGGTAACAAAGAAGCTATATTATATATATATATATAAAATATATACAGAGAGAGGAGATGGAATAATAACCTAGAGATTCTCTATTTCTATTGTATATTTATTCTGTAAATGTCACTGTAAATGCTGTTAAATGACAAATCGTATTCCAAAGTGGCCCATGACCTATTTTCATTCCCAGTGCTGTACAGATCAATTCTCATTCTATAGCAGGGCATATTTTTACCTTTTTATTTCTTGTGTGTGGCGGGTGCACGTCCCCTTCTCCCCCCAGCCTGGGGCACCCTGGGCATCCAGCAGAGAGGAGGAGGAGGAGGAGGGACACCCCCTTTACTTTTACCTGTGGAAATACTCGTGTTTTGTCGTGGCATTTGCTCGGTGTTAGACACGGGGTTTAGGGGTGGGGTGTGTGTGTGTGTTAGGTTTTAGGAGCTCCGTGTTGGGTGTGTGTGTTTGTCCGTGGGGTGTGCGTGTCCGTGTGCGTGGCTGCCTTTAGGATTCACTTCTGGCCTGGACTCGCTCACTTTTGGGGGTTTCTCCTGCTTGCCAGGGCAGGTTCTCCCTCCACACACCTCCTCGGGGTGCCAGGCTAAGGATTGGGCCGACCCCCTTAGGTGGCTTTTAGCCCTAGAAATCACTTTTCTCCTTTTTCTGCACAGAGGCACAGGGAATAGCTGCTAGTTGTGAGCACAGGCACTTTTCAGTTTCCCTTCAGGCAGTGGGACAAAGAGGGGGGAGCCGCTGCCCGTGTCCCTGTCCCCCCACATCAGCTCCTGGGTGTGTTCCCAGCCCGGATCCTGCTGCTCAGAGCAGTGTGGGCTCCCTGCCGCTGGGTAGGCTCCAAACCCTGCTCCCTCTTTGGGGGAGGGTGTTCAGTGGGTTCTGCAGGGGGCACAGAGGAGGTTGCTGGAGGGGCACACCCTGGAACCAAACTGGAAACTGGAAAAACAAACTGGAAAAGGCAATTCTGGTCTTTGGGGGCTGGAAAAACGACGACATTGTGCTGCTGGAGCTGCAGGTCCAGCCTGTGGGGCTGGATTTGGGATGCTCTGCTCCCCAGACTGTGGGGCTGGATTTGGGATGCTCTGTGCCCCAGGCTGTAGGGCTGGATTTGGGATGCTCTGTGCCCCAGGCTGTAGGGCTGGATTTGGGATGCTCTGCTCCCCAGCCTGTAGGGCTGGATTTGGGATGTTCCGCAGGTCCAGCCTGTGGGGCTGGATTTGGGATGCTGTGCTCCCCAGGCTGTGGGGCTGGATTTGGGATGCTCTGTGCCCCAGGCTGTGGGGCTGGATTTGGGATGCTCTGCAGGTCCAGGCTGTGGGGCTGGATTTGGGATGCTGTGCTCCCCAGCCTGTGGGGCTGGATTTGGGATGCTGTTCTCCCCAGCCTGTGGGGCTGGATTTGGGATGCTCTGCTCCCCAGCTCTCTGCTGCAGGGACCTTGACCCCAGCCCAAGGCAGAGGGCTCATGGAGCTGGGTCCCCAGGGTGTCCCATGGCTCAATCCCCCCAAAACAGCCCCTTCCTCACCTCTCAGCTCCTGCCCAGACCCCTGACAGGTCACATTAATCCCCAGCACCTCCCAGGAGCACCAGTGGCTCCCACCCTTCCCGAGCGTGGCTGAGCGGGGCCGGGTGGCCTTGGTGGCCGGGAGGGACACGGGACAGCCCCGGGGACACGCGGGGTGCGGCTGCTTCCCCTGGGACAAGCACAACCCTGGCGAAACCCTCGTGTACAGGTAAAGCACAGAGCTCTAAGGCGCTCCCTGTCCCCGGTACCGCAGTAGTTCCCCCTGTGCCGGGCGGCGCCAGGCAGCGCCGGGAGAAACCCTGTAAGAGCTGTATCAGAGTCTGAGTAAAAGTCTCTTCTTACCAAATCTGTCCTCACTGAGTCTCGTCTGTGCCTCTGTTTCCTTTCTTGGGTGGGCTTTGGGGTCTTTCTAGGGTGGCAGAGACAGAAAGCAAAGGGCCTGCGGGTGTTGAGCTCTGTCCTTCCCTGTCTGTCCCACTGTTGTCCCCTCACCCCTTCCTCCACCCAGCATCAGCCTCTGCAAGGCCTTGCTCAGATCGAGCTGTCTGGGGTGCTTCAGGAGCCTGTAGAGGTTGTTTTCCATCCTGGGCCAGTTTAACCAGTACACCTTGGCTTTCCAGGGCTCTGGGACTGCTCTGCTCCTCTGCACAATGCCCTGCTCACAGTGCTGCTGGCTTATCCTGAGTGCTGGAGAAGGACCTGGGGTTTCCAGCAATCCCAGATGACTCCAGCTGCTGGGAAATAGCTTAGTTTAGCTGGGGAGCAGAGCTGCCCCTTCCCTTCCCTTCCCTTCCCTTCCCTTCCCTTCCCTTCCCTTCCCTTCCCTTCCCTTCCCTTCCCTTCCCTTCCCTTCCCTTCCCTTCCCTTCCCCCTTCCCTTCCTTCCCTTCCCTTCCTTCCCTTCCCTTCCTTCCCTTCCCTTCCCTTCCTTCCCTTCCTTCCCTTCCCTTCCCTTCCCTTCCCTTCCTTCCTTCCCTTCCCTTCCTTCCCTTCCCTTCCTTCCTTCCCTTCCCTTCCCTTCCCTTCCCTTCCCTTCCCTTCCCTTCCCTTCCCTTCCCTTCCCTTCCCTTCCCTTCCCTTCCCTCCCATCTCTGGTGGCTTCTTTGGCTTCTCCAGGGCTGTTTCAGGGAGGATGAGGAATGAGGGGAGAGATCAGGAGAGATGGATCCAGATGAGATTCCCACCCTGGGGATGCCACCACACATGGGGACACTGCCATGGCCATGAACCAAACCTGTCCCCATGCAGGGACAGCTGTGGGGAGGAAGGAAGGTCATTTGGGCACCACCTGGAGATGTTGGTGCAGCACTGACAGAACCAGAGCACACAGCCTCAAGCTGCACCAGGGAAATTTAGGTTGGATGGTTGGAAAAAGTTTTTTACAGAAAGGGTGACAAAGTTCTGGAATGTTCTGCCCAGGGAGGTGGTGCAGCCCCCATCCCTGGGGGTGTTTAACAAAGCCTGGATGTGGCACTGGGTGCCAGGGTTCAGCTGAGGTGCTGGGGCTGGGTTGGACTCGATGATCTTTGAGGTCTCTGCCAACCTGGTGGTTCTGTGAATTCTGTGAATTCTGTGACTGGGGTAAGTGTGTGACACGGCTGGAGGAGCAGGGCGGGGACAGGAGGTGGCACAGGGGACATCCAGGACCCAGCTCTGGGGGTGCAATCCCCCAGGAGCGATGCCCAGGACAGTGGGGGCAGCTCTGACCCCGGCACAGCCCAGGGCCGGGGGAGCAGGGATGGAGATCCCAGCTCAGGGCAATGCTCAATGGGACACACATGTGGTGTCACTGCTGTGCTAAGCCAGCCCAACTCTGCCCATCCTGTGCTCCCAGGGGCTGAGAGAGGCCAGAAAATCCCCGTGCCAGGGGCTTCCTGAAAACAGCTGAGAAAAACAAACTGGAAAAGGCAATTCCAGCCCTTGGAGGCTGGAAAAACAACACAGAAATGGGCCCAAATGTGGAATTTAAGGCAAACACATTCTCTTTAAAAAAACCCATAAATATTGAACTTCCTGTGACAGTGAGGGGGAGAGGTTTCAGAGCCTGCTGGGAGGTGAAGGATGTTGCTGTGGATGTGGGGGTGGGTTTTGGGTGTCCCATCTCAAAACAGGCTCCGGGCTCGAGGTGGGTTTGGACACGAGGTGGAGCTGCTACAGCAGCATCTGCTGCGATTCCGGGCACCTCGGGGAGGAAAAGGACATCCCGATGCTTACAGACAGGGAAACTGAGGCACAGCCCCACCGCAGGAACCACTCCGGCTCATTCCACAGCCCGACCATCCCCAGCGCTGTCCCCACTCCAGCCCAGCCCCCTCCCGATCCCAAGCCGCTTTTATGGAGCGAAATTGCATCAGCCATGCCGAGGATGGAGCCAGATCCTGCCCAGACCCCGCCGGGCTCCGGCGCCCGTGTTCTGCCTGCCGGGGTTCCAGCGGAGCGCAGGACACGAGGTGGCACTGTGCGACAGAGCGGGGTGGCACCGTGTGACAGGAATTCGGGGAGCATTCCCCACCCGGGAATCAGGGGACGTGTGAGTTCCCCTTCCAGGCTGAGCTCACGCAGGGATGGGGCTGCAAACTCTGGCAGTGTAACCTGCGCTGCTGAAATGAGGAATTGTAGCTGAAAAATGCACCGGGCAGAGGCAGAGGCAGAGGCAGAGCTGGTCCATGGCTTGTGACAGCTTTTTTGGGAAGATCCAGCTCCAAGAGAGAGTCCAGAAAGGCTTCGTGGAGATCACAGCCTGGGGAGGGGAGTGCCATGGGTGCCACCACACACAGATCAGAGATGGATCTGTCCCACCAGAAACACGAGGGCAGAGGCAGAGATCTCCTTGTTTGGAGCATCCAGGGGTTCCTGAGGACAACACATCTTTCATTAACGAGATTCTGGCCTGGAAGGACCTGCAGAGGTTGGTTTAGCTATTTCTACACCAAAACAGGATTGTCTCTCCCTAAACTGCTGCAGTCCACACTTCTCCTCTGTCCTTCCATGGAGAGAGACCTTGAGGAGTCCCAGATGAGATTCCCACCCTGGGGATGGCACCACACATGGGGACACTGCCATGGCCATGAACCAAACCTGTCCCCATGCAGGGACAGCTGTGGGGAGGCAGGGAAGGTCTTTTGGGCACCACCTGGAGATGTTGGTGCAGCACCGACAGAACCAGAGGTCACAATCTCAAGCTGCACCAAGGGAAATTTAGGTTGGATATTAGGAAAAAGTTTTTTACAGAAAGGGTGACAAAGTTCTGGAATGGCTGCCCAGGGAGGTGGTGCAGTCCCCATCCCTTGGGGTGTTTAACAAAGCCTGGATGTGGCACTGGGTGCCAGGGTTCAGTTGAGGTGCTGGGGCTGGGATGGACTCGATGATCTTGGAGGTCTCTGCCAACCTGGTGATTCTGTGAATTCTGTGAATTGAGTGGACTCTGTGAATTCTGTGACTGGGGTAAGTGTCTGACGTGGCTGGAGGAGCAGCAGTGCCCGGGGAGAGGACAGGAGGTGGCACAGGGTTCTCTGTGTCCCAGAGGAACACGTCCCCAGCCTCTCTGCGGGGCCACTCAGCCCCCTGAGCATCCCGTGCTCTGTCGTGCTGGTCCCTCCCCGCCTCTGGGGATGTGCCTCATGTGCAGGACCTCGGGCCAGGCTCGCCGTGCTGGGCTGGCTCAGGGGAAGAGGCCACGGTGACCCAGAGAGCCCTTCCCATGTCCCCAGCACCCACCCGAGGCTTTCCAGGTTGGAGCTGATCCTCCTCAGGATCTTCCACGTCCTGCTCTTCATTCCATCCTTTGGATATTATCTCAGATGCCTTGAGCCTTGCAGGACATCCCTGCAGAAGTGGCTCCTTGCTCTAAAAAGGCCCTTATTTATTTATTTATCCAGCTCTTTCCATTTTCTCTTCTTCTCTCTCTCTATTTTCTTTTTCCTTTTTTTTCCCAAGATCTTCCACATCCTGCTCTTCATTCCATCCTTCCGATGTTATCTGAGATGCCTTGAGCCTTGCAGGACATCCCTGCAGAAGTGACTCCTTGCTCCAAAAAGGCCCTTATTTATCCAGCTCTTTCCATTTTTCTGACCTTCTCTCTCTCTCTTTTTCTTTTTTTTTTTTTTTCAAGATCTTCCATGTCCTGCTCTTCATTCCATCCTTTGGATGTTATCTCAGTGCCTTGAGCCTTGCAGGACATCCCTGCAGAAGTGACTCCTTGCTCTAAAAAGGCCCTTATTTATTCACTTATCCAGCTCTTTCCCTTTTCTCTCCTTCTCTCTATTTTCTTTTTCTTTTTTTTTTTTTTCCCCATGGACATTAAAAATCAGAAGGCATATTTAGAGAGCAGACAGCTTTGGGCGGGTGTTGCTGGCTAAAAGATCTCTTCCTTCCCCAGAAACAACTCATTTGTCTGCTTGGCCACCTCCTCCCAGCCCAGGAACGGCCGCGCTCGGGTGCACGGAGCTGTTCCTGGCGGGATGAAAGTCGGCAGATAAAACACATCAAACATCAGCATCAGGTCGCAGCATTCCTCCCTCCTGGCCAGATCAGGAGCTGAGCTGCGATGCCTGGCCGGTGATGCAAGGCTCGATCTTTCCAGCACGGTTTTCCCTCGGGCTCCAGGCTCTCCCGCGGGTGCAGCTCGGGCTGGTTCGGGTGTGGAGCCTCCACCCGCTCAGGAGCCGGCCCTGGCAGCTGCGGAGTTGCAGTCACACTTGGAGCTTTCTTGGGGCTTTCTCGGTGGTAAGATCGCAGCGTGGCTCTCTCGTGCCTCGTGGGTTTTTTGGGGTGGAGCATTTTCCCCGGCTGCCCCCCCCAAGCGCTCCCTGGATTTTGGGGGGCACATCACAAACAGGGGGGACAAACCTGGGCAGGGGGTGAGGAGGGGCCCTGGTGGGGTGACAATGCAGTGAGGTGCACAGAGGGGTGCTGAGGCAGCATCCCCCCCTCCACATCCCCTCACCCTGCACCAAGAACCCCCTCACCAAGTGCTGCCCCTCCTGGGTGAGCCCCCCACCCCAATGCCGGGCCTGGGCTGGGCTTGGATCCCTTCGGTGACCCCCAAACACCCCCCACCCCCTCAGTGCAGCAGTGCCAGCGCAGAAGTAAACATCGCTGGCAGCGTGAGTGCAAACGAGGGTTTGTCTACCTGGGGGGCAGCCTCGGCCCGGGGGCACCGCAGCCCCGCAGCCCCTGCCCAGCCCCGGAGCTGAGCGCCAGCAGCACCCCAGGGCGCTCGGCGCCCCCCAGGGAGGGGGGTTTAGGGGAGGGACCCCCGGGGCTGGGGGTGGTGGGTACCCCGAGCCCCGGCAGCCGCTGCGGAAAGGGGCAGCGCGCACGCAGGAGCAGAAACAGGGCGGAGAGATGCTCGGGGAGGGCGGTGGGAGGGAAGGGGGGTCAGGGCTGAGTGCAGCCTCCCAGCTCCCCACCGGCCCCGGGGTCGGTCTCCGCTGACCTCTCGGTGAGCGAGGCATTGCGAGCCAGGGAGGGATGGGATCTGCGGGAGCCTCTGCCAAGAGCTGGCTCCAGATCCGCAGGCAGCTCTGGGCTGCATTTCCCCTCCGGCGCGAAGAGGAGCTGGGGTGTCCGGGGTTCACTCCTCGCTGACACCGACCCCCCGAGAGCCTCAGCGGCACGTCGGGCCCCGCGGGGAGGTGAGCCGGTGCCGGGGTGCGGGGGAGCCGGGGGTAGGCGGAGGGTTGGGCTGGGGGTGGAGGGGATGGAGGGATGGATGGAGGGATGGATGTGGGGATGGATGTGGGGATGGGAGGGAGGGCAGCGCCGGGCGCGCTGCGGGGCTGGGCGCTGGGGCGGGGGGTCCGCGGTTCCCGGAGCCCCACCGCGAGCTCCCAGCGCTATAAAAGCCCCGCCGAGCCCCGCAGCCGCTCCCGCCGCCTCCCTCGCGTTGATCCCCGCGGGGAGGCACCGCCGGGGCGCAACAGGGCCCCCCCGGCCCGGCCAGGCGTGAACCCCCTGGCCTGGGGAGGGACAGCGGGAGGCGAGGCGGAGAGGGCGCATCCATCCCCCCTTCTCTCCGCCGGTAACCGGCTCCGAGCCCCCCGGGCGCCGCCTGCTCGCCGAGCCCGGCCCGGGGGGGCGTTGGGAGCGCGGAGCCGCCGGAGCGGGAGGGGCGGGCGGCGGGGCCCCCCCGCGCCGGGCGCTGCAGGTACCGGGAGAGGGGGGGACACAGCGCCCGGCCGGCCTCGGCATCCCCCCAGCCCTTCCCCAGCATCCTCCCGGCTGGGCCCGCATCCCCGCCGGCTGCCGCACCCCCCCGCCCGCCGCTGGCCCCTCCATCCCGCACTTGTTGCTGCCCGGCGGGGCTGGGCTGGCTCCCGGTTTAGGGCGGTTTTATTTTGGGGGGGTGGCTTTGGAGGGGGTGGAGGTTGCAGCCTCCCCTGCTATCCCCCGGCTGCCAGCGGTGTCCGGCGCGGCTCAGGCTTGCTCCCCCCGAGGCCAGAGCCAAGGCTGAGCCCCCCCTTTTCCCCTCCCCAGTCCCGTCTCCGTCCTCCCCTCCCGCCTTGGCCGAGCCCCAGCTCCTCGCCCGGAGGAAGGGTGCACGTTGTGGGCATCTCCCATCCACCGAAATCTATGATCAGCTCGGTGTGTGTCTCCTCCTACCGTGGACGCAAGTCTGGGAACAAACCACCCTCCAAAACATGCCTGAAGGAAGAGATGGGCAAAGGGGAAGAGTCGGACAAGATCACCATCAACGTGGGCGGCACCCGGCATGAGACCTACAAGAGCACCCTGCGGACTCTGCCGGGCACCCGCCTGGCCTGGCTGGCCGACCCCGATGCCCAGAGCAACTTTGACTTTGATGGCAAAAGCAACGAGTTCTTCTTCGACCGGCACCCCGGCATCTTCTCCTACGTGCTCAACTACTACCGCACGGGGAAGCTGCACTGCCCCGCGGACATCTGCGGGCCCCTCTTCGAGGAGGAGCTCACCTACTGGGGCATCGACGAGACCGACGTGGAGCCCTGCTGCTGGATGACCTACCGGCAGCACCGCGACGCCGAGGAGGCCCTGGACATCTTTGAGAGTCCCGAGCCTGGCGGAGGGGCTGCCGGAGAGGAGGCTGAAGAGGAAGGGGGTAGGGAGATGGCCCTGCAGCGCCTGGGCATGGATGACAGGCCCCCAGGGGCGGCAGGGGCGGCCGGAGGGGGTGGATGCTGCAGGAACTGGCAGCCCAAGATGTGGGCGCTCTTTGAGGATCCCTACTCGTCCAAGGCGGCAAGGGTAAGCTGCTGAAACACACCAGAGGGGAGGTGGGATGGATGGGGCCGTGCTGGGGTTGTGTCTTCACCTCCCCATCCCCAAAGGCAAGGCTGGCTTTCCTGGGGGGTTACGTGAGGCCCTCCCATAACTGTCCCACTCCTACTGTGGGGCCACGTGTGTGAGCCACGTCCCATCCTACAGGACACCTCTTCCATAGTCTCCCAATCACCTCCCAACGCATCACATCTGGGCTGAAACTGGGGGCAAGCACAACCCCTGCCCCCTTTGCACCCTCGAGCGTTCCCAGGGCACCTCCTAGGCACTCAGGGAGGAGGGATTGTCCTTGGCAGGGCTGACTCCTGGCAGAGTTTCAGGATGCTCTAGGATGGGATGTTTGGGTTCCTCCTGCTGGCCTGCACCATGCCAAAACCCACACTGAACAGCCCAGGTGTGGAGTGGAGGTCGGGGCTGGGGGTCAGATCCTGCACTGACAGGATCCTCATCATGCTCCTCACATGTAGGGCACACAAAGGACATCCCGTACCCCTGCATCCCCTGCCCACTGTCCCCACCAGGGCCACCCCTGTGGCTCACAGAGCCCATCAGGCACGGCTGACACCCCCCACACCCCACCACAGTCCTGCAGCCCCCTCACCACACATGGCCCTGGTACCTTGTGTGTGCACACGTGAGCTCATCCACACGCCAGAGACCCCTCACCTTCCCTGGGCATGCAGGTTGTCCCTCCCCACAGGCACTGACGTGCCCAGGATGTGTCCCCCAAAACCCAGACCCCCTACCCTCCCTGGGCACCCAGGCTGTCCTTCCCATGAGCACCAACGTGCCCAGGACGTGTCCCCCAAAACCCAGCCCCTCCCTGGGCACACAGGCTGTCCCTCCCCACGGGCACCAACGTGCCCAGGACGTGTCCCCCAAACCCCAGTGTGCCTGCAGGTGCTGCTCTGCGCATGTGTCTCCTCTCCCAGCTCCTCATAGGTCATCCCCAAAGCTCTGCCCCGACCCCCCAATACCCACCCAGCCCCTGGCACGCCCAGTTTATAAATCTGCCGCACACACCCAGGCAGGCAGTTGGGATGGAGATGAATTCTGGATGCATTTAGAGGTGTAAAAAAACTCCATCAATGGTAAGAAATTCTGCAGGCATTTCACACCCACGAGCAGCACGCGGGGCAGGGGTCAGTTTGGCAAGGAGGTGTTTTTGCAGCAAATGTTAGAGCAACACACACACATGCAGAGAATGCTTGGGCAGCAAGAGCTGAACCCATTTTAAAAGGGTACCCCCTCCTCTGCCCATCTCTGAGGGTTCTTCACCTCAGAGAGATGCTCTGAGTGGTGTAAAGCTCCAAATAAAAAATTAAACAAAATTAAAAATAAACCCAGGCACAATAATTCAACTCCTTTTTTTCCCCTTGGTGTCATTTGGTTCTGCTTTTCCTGTGTGCTGAGCTGATCCTGGAAAGGCTTTAGCAGGAGGAATGTGCTGGAGGGAGCAGAGATGGTGCTGATTGAGGCCCAGCTGGGGCTGGAGTGGGACCAGTTTGTGCTGGGATCTCCCTGCTTCCTTCTCACTGCTCTACATAAATGTTCAGCTCAGCAGTGCCATGGGAACGATCAACTTCCAGAGGCAACAGGAAAAAATACCAGTGTAGTTTTGCCACAGCTTAGGAGAACTGCTCTGGCAAGAGGGGAAACTGAGGCACAGAGCAAGGCAACCAGCCCAAATTCCTGAGTGCACCCAGCTCCTGGCAGGAGCCACCATCCAGCACCAGAATGCTGCAGGATTTGTGTGGGTACAACATTCCTGGTGCTGCACCTGGTGGGTGAGGTTTGCTGTGGTTGGGATTTCTTTGATACCCCATTTTGGGGTCTCCCCCTTTCTTGCCAGCACCCCAGGGGTGCTGCTGACTGCAGGGAATGTGCTGGAGCAGCTGGACAGCAGGTGGCCAAACCTTGGGAAGCAGCAGTCCCAGCCTGTCCGTGTAAACTCTCTCCCTCTCTGTGTGGCAGCCGTGACTAAGAGTCTCCAGAGCTGAATTTCTCCAGTCGGTCATCTCTCCTCCTCTCCATGGAGCAGCCCCTCGGGCCCTGACTCAGTTGGCTCCTCGTTATTTCCATCTTTCCCTCCCTCCAGCATTTCTCCTCCTGAGCTGACAGCAGTCTGAGAGTGCGGTTGGAAATCTCTCCCATGTTTTAGTTTCTTCTCCATGCGCCATCAATGGCCATGGGGTCCCTGGCTCCTCACTCTAGGAATTTTTGGTCCCTGGTGCAACTGCTGTCCCAGCTGGAGCTTTGCACTTCTCCTCCCCATGGGAAACTGCCCTGGCTGGGATTCTACCTCTGTGTCCAAACTCTCCTTATGTGCAGCTCCTCGTTGGTTCTTCCCTTTGCAGCCCAACTTGGAGAGTCCTGATGTCGCTTTCATGGGGACTTTCAGGCTGGTGACCCTCTGTAGGGTCATGGAGTTTTGGTAACACCTATGGCAAGCTGTTGAGTGCAGGTCAATGTTGTGTAGAACATCAGCAGGTTCTGGAGCACTTGTTTAGTGTGTATTGGTAGTACTGGGTTTATACACAGAGTTGATTTTATTTTAAAGGCAGTTTTGGAAAAGGACTTGATTATGGAGCAAGACTGAGGCTGAGGTGCGACATCTTGGGTCAGACACAGAACTGGAGCAGCACTGGTCAATATTGTGTAGAACATCAGCAGGTTCTGGAGGACTTGTTTGCTGTGTATTGGTAGTACTGGGTTTAGACATAGATTTGGTTTTATTTTAAAGTTTTGGAAAAGGACTTGAGTTTGGAGCAGAGACTGAGGCTGAGGTGAGACATCTTGGGTCAGACACAGAACTGGAACAGCACTCTGGGGGGACACAATGGTTGGCACTGGCTGTGAACCCAACTTCTATTTTTAAGGCTGATTTTGCTCCTTGGGCTAAATCAGGTCTCACCTCACACCCAGCAGCAGGGCTGCTTCATTACTCAGGTGTTTGCATGGTCTCCCTCCTTTCCTGGGTTTTTTTTTTCTTTCTACTTTGCTTTAAGTTTAAATTTTTACTCTTCAGGTTTTCCCAAGATCCCCCATACAGGGAAGCTCAGGAACGTGACTCAGCCCCCAGCTGAAAAGCGGATTATTTTGGCTGTGCCACCACCGTGTAGAGACACTTGTCTGCTTAAGCTGGTCTTGCTGTAAGATCCCAATTTTGTTGGATTTGTTTGTTGGACAGGTCAGCCCTCAGAGCTGAATCCCCATGCGCGATCCAGAGGGTCTGACTGAGAGGTGAGAGCATCTCACTGCATCCCTGAGCAGGTGTCTCTCAGTGGGGCAGGAGCACCATCTTCCAGAGGTTTCTCCATCATTTAACGCCAGATTTAAACTTCACACCAAACTCCTGCAGGGCTGGGCTCTCCCATGTGGCTCTGCCCTTGGGAACAGCCCCCAAGGACGCTCCAGGCAGGCTCGGGGCTGCCGCAGGGCACCGCTGCTCTCGGGGGTCGGGTGCTCCTCCAGCGTGACTCAGGCTGTCTCTGCTGCTGATTCACTCCGGCCCAGGATCCGGGCTGTGCCTGGAGCAGCCTCACGGTGCTGCTCCACCAGGAGCGGCCGCTTGGGTGGCTCTGACAGCAAAAGGTCACGTCCAGCAAAGGGGCTGCAGCAGGGCCTGCTCTGGGGAGGCTGAAACCACCGTGCTTTTGTGCTGCAGCGAGGTAGAACAAGAGTTTTTGTGCTCTGAAGCTGTGTGGTGGTGTTTGCAGGGATCCCAGGATGAGGGAAGGGATGAGAATCTTGACTCCATGTTTCAGAAGGCTGATTTATTATTTTATGATATATATTATATTAAAATAAAATGATATATTATAACTATACTAAAGAAAGGATTTCATCAGAAGGCTAGCAAGGGATGAAAAAGAATGATAATAAAATCCTGTGACTGCTCACAGCCTCGACACAGGTGGCTGTCATTGGTCATTGAGTGAAAACAATTTCACATGCTGGGTAAACAGATCTCCAGGTCACATTCCAAAGCAGCAAAATATGGAGAAGCTGAAGCTTCTCAGCTTCTCAGGAGAAAAGATCCTAAAGAAAGGATTTTTTATAAAATATCATGGTGACAAAGCTGGTTTTTTTTTTTTTTTGGGGGGAAACATGCTCCAGGTAATGGGCTCACAGTGAGGGAGGGAGCTGAGCAGGATTGATGGGAGCACAAGGTGGAACTTTGTGACACAGCCTGTGACTTCCAGTGTGTGTTGCTGGCCCCTCCTCACCCACACCTGAGGTGAGGAGAAGGGAGGAGGAGGTGACATGGAAGGGACAATGATCTCCCTGCTTGGGCAGAATGCAGAAATGGGAACATCTGGGTGTCCCCAGGTCCAGGCAGCAGCAGGAGGCTGAGCTCTGTCTGCTCCTCCCCTCATTCTGGACCTTCTGTGGGCACATCACCCACCACTGACCCTCAGGGAGAGGAAGAATGATGTCTCTGACACATCCAGACCCCAAAGCTCATGGCTGTGAACAGTGTGAACCTGGCAACTGGAGGGGTTTGTGATGAACGTGCAGGAAACCCCTTTGAATTTGTCGTGTCAAAATTCGCTTTTCACGTCTGTTCCCATTGGAAGATTGCTCCAGTCCCAGACTGTCCCAGTTCCCCCTCATCCCCATCACTGCACATCTCCAGACACAGCACACATTCTCCTGCACAGATCAAAGCACTTGGAGAAAGATGCTGAAGGACTGATGGCCCCAGGCACTGAGGTTTGCTGTCAACCCGTGGGAGAGGTCCAGGGATCCCTCCTCATTCTCCACCCTTGGTTTTGGGGCAGTGGGTGGCAGCATCTGGAGTGTTTTGACCTCCTCCAAACAGAACAGGTTGCCCCACATGTCCCATGGGAGAGGTCCAGGAATCCCTCCTCATTCTCCACCCTTGGTCTTGGGGCAGTGGGAGGCAGCCCCAAGTGTTTTGACCTCCTCCAAAGAGAAGAAGATGCCCCACATCAGCTCACAGTCCATGTAACTTTGATTTCCACAGGTGGTTGCTTTTGCCTCGCTTTTCTTCATCCTGGTCTCCATCACAACCTTCTGCCTGGAGACACACGAGGCCTTCAACATCGACGTCAACGTGACGGAGACCCTGGTGGTCGGCAACACCACCACGGTGCTGCTGACCCACAAGGTGGAGACGGAGCCCATCCTCACCTACATCGAAGGGGTCTGCGTGCTGTGGTTCACCCTTGAGTTCCTGGTTCGCATCATCTGCTGCCCAGACAAGCTTCTCTTCATTAAAAACCTGCTCAACATCATTGACTTCGTGGCCATCTTGCCCTTCTACCTGGAGGTGGGTCTCAGTGGCCTGTCCTCCAAAGCCGCCCGGGACGTGCTGGGTTTCCTGCGGGTCGTTCGCTTCGTGCGCATCCTGCGGATCTTCAAGCTGACGCGGCACTTTGTGGGTCTGCGCGTGCTGGGCCACACTCTGCGCGCCAGCACCAACGAATTCCTGCTCCTCATCATCTTCCTCGCCTTGGGGGTCTTGATTTTCGCCACCATGATCTACTATGCCGAGCGGATCGGAGCCAAGACGTCCGACCCCACCGGGAGCGACCACACTCACTTTAAGAACATCCCCATCGGCTTCTGGTGGGCCGTGGTCACCATGACCACCCTGGGCTATGGTGACATGTACCCCAAGACCTGGTCAGGGATGGTGGTGGGCGCCCTGTGTGCCCTGGCCGGGGTGCTGACCATCGCCATGCCCGTGCCTGTCATCGTCAATAACTTTGGGATGTATTATTCCTTGGCCATGGCCAAGCAGAAGCTGCCAAAGAAGAAGAAAAAGCATATACCCCGTCCAGCCCCACTGGACTCCCCCACCTACGGCAAATCCGAGGAGAACTCGCCCCGGAACAGCACCCAGAGCGACACTTGCCCACTGGCAGTGGAGGAGGGGGTGACTGAGCGGAAACGGTCAGGTGAGACCCCAAAGGTGGGGCTGAGGGAGGGGGAGACCTCTGGGAGCTCTCAGGGCAGTTTGTTTTGTCCTGCACCATCCCCCGTGTCCCAGCCCCTCAGGTGTAAGGGTTTTGGGGGCCATGCTGGTAGAGCAGGGCACTGCAGGTTGGATCTCCCATCTGGGCAGGGGGGAAAGGCCACCTGCTTTCCCAGAATCCATATCCTTCCCTCCTGATGGCACAGATCAAGTCACTGTGGTGGCTTTCGAGGTGTCCCTGCCTAACCCACCTCTCCCTCACAGTGACAGAGGTAAGGCCACTCACCCTCCTCTCATGTTAGCCTGGTCATGCCCTTGGCACGGATTTTTCCTTTGCTTTGTCCCGCCATAAATCAGGGTAACTTTCACCAAAATCGATAAATCCAGGGACATTCGCTGGGGCTTGACCCCACCTCCTCATTCATCTGCTGGTAGACAGAAACCCTGTGCTCCAAACCCTGAGCAAAACCAGTCCTTGGACATTTCTCTTTTTTTGGTCTCATGCACTGAGCCAGAGTTTGGGGGTTGGTCAGTCTTTCCTTAGGATCAGCAGAAGGCACAGCCCCAGCCATGGGCAGCTCTGGGCACCATCCCTTGGCTACCTTTGGGGTCTGTGCAAGCTCTGCCCCACTGTCAGTGCTGGCCCTGGTGGCTGCTCTGCCCCTTTTGTCTTGGTTTGCTGCCAGTGGCACCTCTGGGGTGTCTGGAACTGGAGGCACCATGGTGGGGTTGTGTCCTGCATCAACACTGAGGGGTTTGACAGTGCTGGGGCTTCCCCTGCTGAGGAAGCAGGGAGCTCTGGGTGCCACAAACAGCTCTTTCCCTTTATAAATCTCTTTTTTCCACATGCCTGTGAATCCCATCTGCCCCAGGAGCCCTGGAGGCAGGGAGCAGTCAGAGCCAGGAGCCCAGGCCAGGCCCTCACGTGGCAGAGCATCCTCTCAGCCAAGGAACCAGGGAGCCAGGGGACATAAATTAGCACTTCCCACCACCCCGAGCAGCCCGTTCCTCAGCAGTGTGAATTTTGGAGAGCTAATTCCCTCCAATTAGGGTGGGTGGATCTCACAAAACCTGGGGTGTTTCATCCCCAGCAGGTTTTATAACCCTCAGCAGGACTGGAGCTGCTTGGAATCATATCTGTGTTTGTCCTGTGTGACCGTGTTCACAGGGGTCTGAGGATGAGGGAAGAGATGAGGATCTGACTCCATGTTTCAGAAGGCTGATTTATTATTTTATGATATATATTATATTAAAACTATACTAAAAGAATAGAAAAAAGGATTTCATCAGAAGGCTAGCTAAGAATGGAAAAAGAAGGAATGATAACAAAGCTTCTGTCTTGGGCAGAGAGTCTGAGCCAGCTGACTGTGATTGGCCATTAATTAGAAACAACCACATGAGACCAATCCCAGATGCACCTGTTGCATTCCACAGCAGCAGATAACCATTGTTGACATTTTGTTCCTGAGGCCTCCCAGCTTCTGAGGAGGAAAAATCCTAAGGAAAGGATTTTTCATAAAAGATGTCTGTGACAGGGGTGTTTCATCCCCAGCAGGTTTTATAACCTTCAGCAGGACTGGAGCTGCTTGGAATCATATCTGTGTTTGTCCTGCTCCCCTGGCTGTGCTAAATGAGCGTGTTCAGGTGGGATCAGCACCTGAACTGGTTGGTGTTGCTCAGGGCCACCTGCAGCCCACTCTTCTGCTTCTTGCACACTCTGACCAGCCCCTCCTGGCCACCCTGAGCCGTTTGTGCTGTGGGTTTGTGTCACCATCCTCCTTACAAACGGGGTGCGTGATGGTTCGTGGATTTGATCTCAGGGAGCAAGAAACCAACACGGCCCAGGGGGTTTGCAGTAATAATCAAAACAAATGCATGTTTATTGAATGACCACAGCAAAATGTGATAGAGGGATTAAGGGAGAGAAAAAGATAGAGAAAGAGAGAGAAGAGAGAGAGGGGGTGGGGGGGATAGAGCTACCAAATGTAGAGACGAAGTCCTTTGGCCCAGTCCAGTCGAGGATCCGCCTGTTACGCTGGGGAGATCTCAGAATCTCTAGCTAACTCTGAGGTTTTTATTCTGATAATTCTATTGGAAATTGTGTGGGGGGGAAACAGATAAAATAAGGAATAGATGTGACAGGCAGTCCATGTTCTCAGCAGTAAACGAGGGCCATTGTCTTCTTGGCCCAGTGGTCACATCCTGCAGGCAAACATCTCGCTTTGGTCAGCTTTGGTCCCCCACACACCTCCCCTGGGTTGGGGGTTTCAGTGCCAGTCCTTGGAAGGAGCAGAGGGGCCTTTTCACATGGGGGTTCCATGTCTCAGTCCTTGATGGAGAGGCTCCTTACATCTCAGTCTGTCTGTCACGGTGGTTGTAAAGCAGGTGAGGGTCTTCTGTGGGGGACCACCTGAAACTCAGGAGAAGTCCAGCCAGGCTGAGAGGTGGGACAGCTCCCAAGGCTGTTGTTGCAAAAAGGGCACAGTGCCCCCTTCTCATTGGGCTCAGTGTAGCATACAGCAAACAACACCTGTGAAAACAATAACTTAGCACTGTGCTCAGGTCTTGGGCCTGGGGCATGTGTAACTTTCTCCTACAGAGAAGACAGGGGAATGTGACCGTGTTCACAGGGGTCTCAGGTTGAGGGAAGAGATGAGGATCTGACTCCATGTTTCAGAAGGCTTGATTTATTATTTTATGATATATATTATATTAAAACTATACTAAAAGAATAGAAGAAAGGATTTCATCAGAAGGTTAGCTAAGAATAGAAAAAGAAGGAATGATAACAAAGGTTTGTGGCTTGGACTCTCTGTCTGAGCCAGCTGGGCTTTGATTGGCCATTAATTAGAAACATCCAACATGGGCCAATCACAGATGCACCTGTTGTGTTCCACAGCAGCAGATAACCATTGTTTACATTTTGTTCCTGAGGCCTCTCAGCTTCTCAGGAGGAATAATCCTAAGGAAAGGATCCAATCCCATCCTAAGGAAAGGATTTTTCGTAAAAGATGTCTGCAACAGGCGGGGTCCTCTCTTCAGTGGTCCCCAAATGATGATCGCGAGGCAGATGAGGGAAAATTCAGACAGACTCTCAGAGTTTGCCAGCTGCTGATGGCTCTCTGGCACCTCCCTCCCTCCCTGCAGACTCCAAGCAGAACGGGGAGGCCAACGTGGTGCTGTCGGACGAGGAGCAGCCGCTGTCGCCGGCGGATGAGGAGCAGCGGCCGATGCGGCGCTCCAGCACCCGGGACAAGAACAAGAAATCCTCCACGTGCTTCCTGCTGGCCACGGGGGACTTCTCCTGTGCAGCAGATGGAGGCATCCAGAAAGGTAAAACGGCTGGAGGTGTGAGCAGGACGTGTAGAGGTTGAGTGTAGGTTTGTTGGGCTGACCCAAGACTGGTTCATCTCCATCCACCTGCCTGGCTGTCCTCTGCTCCCCAAACCCACATCTTCCTGCCTCTCCATCTGCTTCACCTCCACTCAACACATCTCTCCGTGCTGGCTCCACATTTTGTGTTCTCCTCCCCAGTGTTCTCCTCCCCAGTCACCCCTGTCTGGGGTCTGTGACTCCCATTTGGGGTCTGTGACTCCCATTTGGGGTCTGTGACCTCCGTTTTTGGGATCTGAGACTCCCATTTGGGGTCTGTGATTTCCATTTGGGGTCTGTGATTTCCATCTGGGGTCTGTGATTCCCATTTGGGGTCTGTGACTCTGTTTGGGGTCTGTGGCCCCATTTTTGAGTCTGCGACTCCCATCTGGGGTCTGTGACTTCCATTTGGGATCTGTGACCTCCATTTGGAGTCTGTGATTTCCATTTGGAGTCTGTGATTTCCATTTGGGGTCTGTGACCTCCATTTGGGGTCTGTGATTCCCATTTGGGGTCTGTGACTCCCATTTGGAATCTGTGATTTCCATTTGGGGTCTGTGATTCCCATTTGGGGTCTATAACTCCTGTCTGGGCATTTGGGGTCTGTGACCCCTGTCTGGGATCTGTGACTCCCATTTGGGGTCTGTGACCCCCATTTGGGGTCTGTGACCCCTGTTTTGGGGTCTGTGACCCCATGCTGGCTGCACTGCCCTCCCTGGGGCAGAGTGCTCCAACCTCTGCCCCTCCAGCTCTTCTCCCTGGGTTTCAACCCCTCATCTCTGGATGGTGTGAATGGGACATCTCTCGTGGGGACATGGTGAGGTTGTGATTGAAGGTGACCAAAAGGTTTTCAGTAGGGAAAAAAAAGAAACCCTGAGGCTTTTCCCCTCTCTCCCCTCTGGTGGCTTTTGGTGGGTTCCAGCGTGGGGAGCTGAGATGTGTCAGTGCTGCCTTGCCAGCAGCTCTGGGCTGCCAGAAAGGCTCCTCTGGGTTTGGAACAGGAGCTGTGCTAAGTGTTGAGGTTTTCCATGGGAAACTGAGGGGGAGATGAGTCAGGAAAACACAAAACTCTTCTTCCCATGACAAAACAAAATCTTCCTCAACCTGGTCTGTAGGAGATCAGGGGGGTAGGACAGTGGGGACAGATGGAGACGAGGGATCTCTGCAGCCAGGGCTTGGAACTTGGGGTTTATTGCAAAGGGTGCAGGGCCCTGCTGGGAGCTGCCAGCCACAGCTGGAGCAGGACTGAGAGAAGAGAGGGGCAGAGAGGATGAGAGGGTAAGAGAGCAAAAGGGTAAGAGAGCAAGGTTCCTGTTACAATACCATAAATCTTCTTCTGTGTTGAATATTCTAATTCTCACTAACCAATCTAGTACAAGATACAAATCCTACAGCATTTCCATACAGCCTATAAGAATCATTACATTACCACACTGGGTTACATTTTAAACCCTAAAAACTCCTCTTTGGGCCCCTTCTGCCAAGCCAGCAGGGTCTGCTCTGACCCTTGGGCCTGTCTGCAAGCAGAGGGTGTTGTTCCATCAAAAGGGGATCACCTTCAGCTGGCCATGCCATTGTTTTCCAGTTGTTCACTAACTGAGGTATCTCAAAGCTTGCTTTCATTTCAATCTCGCTTATAGTTTCCATATTCTCAAAATCTTTTGCCAGACAATCATATTGATAAGGCTTTCCTGTCTCATCTTCCCCAACACTGGTCTCAGAGTTCTCTGCTCCTTTGCCCATCCCTCAGCACTCCAGCCCCAGAAAGGGTAAATCCAGCCCCAAAACCCAGCTGCACCCTGGATTGCTGGGATAACTCTTAGGGCAGCTCTGGGCTGCCAGAAAGGCTCCTCCAGGCTTGGAACAGGGGCTGTGCTAAGTGTTGAGGTTTTCCATGGGAAACTGAGGGGGAGATGAGTCAGGAAAAAACAAAACTCTTCTTCCCATGACGAAACAAAATCATCTTCAACCTGGTCTCAGAGTTCTCTGCTCCTTTGCCCATCCCTCAGCACTCCAGCCCCAGAGAGGATAAATCCAGCCCCAAAACCCAGCTGCACCCTGGACTGGTGGGATAACTCTTAGGGCACAGCTCAGGTTGCCAGTTGTGCAGGGTTTTGTGTGTCCAGGGTGGTGTGGGATGCTGTAGCTGCAGAGCTGACCTACTTCCACCTCCCTGGAACCAAGTGCTGGCCGTTGCTCACAGGGAGCTGGGACCAGGCAGGAGCAGGGGATGTGCTGCATCTCTGAGCTGCTCCCCAGGACCTCTTGTTGCTTTGGGGGGGTTTGTTACTTTTGATGGGACACAGGGAGGAGTTTGGGTGCAATCACATTCATCAGTAGTAGGAGCAAGTTGGTTGTTTCCTCCTGGGAAATCACGGATTCCCTTTGGCATTGCTGCTCAGCCTCAGAAAGAGGACAGAGAGGAACAGCTCTGCTCATCCTTGGGGTTCCATCAAATATCTGCTTGAAATGCCTGATTTTTTTTCCCTGGAAGTGCCTTTTCCTGTGAGGCTGGTCCTGTTAATGTGGAGAGGGGAGAAGTTTAGTCCCACTCCAGACTGGGAGGGGGAATGCTGAGCTGGAGGGATGGAGGAGACAGATGAAAGCCAGAGCTGATTTTCCTCCTCAGCAAATGCTGAAGCCAGGCTTCAGCTGAGGCATTTGAATCTGGTCCCACTGAAGCCAGGAGAAGTGGAGCATCTCTGAGAGTTGAGGATCCAGAGCTGCTTTCACTCACTCCCAAATCCCATCACAGGAGACCGGGAGATTTCAGTCCTTGTGTGGTGGCACAGCAGCTCTTTGAAAGGACACTGTGGTGATGCTTCTTGGGGTGTTCTGGGGTCTCCCCTGCAAATTTCAGAGTGCCTTTTACACTTCAAAACAGGAGATGTGCACAGGTCACTCATCCCCATGTTCTGGAGTGATGTTGCACCTGGAGAAGGCTGGATCTGGTGTCCAGAGGGGCTCCAGAGGTACTTGAGACCTTTTGGGAAGGGGAATGTCAGTGCCCATGTCCTGCTTGGGTGTGGGACAGATGGTGGGAGGCTGTCCTGGGAAGTCAGGGCTGGCTAGTGAAATGTTCTGGGTGACCAGAGATGGCCAGAGATGACCAGAGGGTGACCAGAGGTTTCCAGAGATGACCAGAGGTGACCAAAGATGACTGGAGGTGACCAGAGATGGCCAGAGGGTGACCAGAGGTGTCCAGAGATGACCAGAGGTGAGAGAGATGACCAGAGATGACCAGAGGTGACCAAAGATGACCAGAGATGGCCAGAGGGTGACCAGAGGTGTCCAGAGGTGATCAGAGATGACCAGAGATGGCCAGAGATGGCCAGAGGTGACCAGAGATGGCCAGAGGTGACCAGAGATGACCAGAGGTGACCAGAGGTGACCAGGGGGAGAAGCAGCCTCCAGCCAAAATCCCTTGGGAGCCGCAGAGGCGCCTCTTGCCTTGGTCCTGATTTATCTCCTGCTGAGGCTGTTTGTTCTGGTACTGGGATGTTGGCAGCTCTGCAAATTGAGATGAGCTTGGTTCTGAGCCCGACTCTCCGATGGCCATCTGTCAGATCCTGGGACAGGTACTGGTGTCTGTGCAAGCTGTGGAAATCAGGGGAGGGAGCTGCTTTGGGAATGAGCTGCAGATCTCAGCATCCATCGTGGTTTAACCCCAACTCTAGGGTTGGTCTTGTTGGGGCAGCTCAGAGAGGAGCTGCTCCTGCCCTTGGACCTGAGCCTGGAGCAGATTGAGCTGTGGGTTCCTGTGGGGAATGTGTTTCTTGCTCCTGTGGCTGCCTGCAGTGGTGTTGCTCTGCTCCCTGGCTGCCAGGGATGGCTTCAGAGCCTTTATCTCCCCTCAGCACTGGGGTCCTGCCCAGCACTTCCCAAAAACGTGTCCTGCTGGCTCAGACACCAGCCTTGGCACAAGAGCCCTGTCCTCTGCTTGGATGGAGGGACACGGAGGCAGGGGGAGTCCAGCCTGAGAGACTGGTGAGGGTGGAACCATGGAATCACCTGGGCTGGAAAAGAGCTCTGCAAGTCCAACCTTCCCCCAAAACTTGGCCACTAACCCATGTCCCCAAGTGCCACATCTGTGTGTGTCTTCAAACACTCTGGCTCCTTTATCAGCACATTAATGTGTCACAGCAGCAATTTTTGGCTCTGTAGAGCCTGGTGCAGCTGATTTTCACTGTTGCTGTCAGTGCAGGGCTGTGACTCCCACATGGCCGGAGCATGCAGGATGGGATCAAGCTGGGAATGCTCATGGGAAGCATCTCCTGGAGTTGCCTGGCTGGGGGGGACTGAGGACCAGCCCACATTTGCACAGGGATAGGACCCCACAGGAGCTGAGTGCCAGGCCTCTGTCTGTCCCCGACCCCACAAGAGCTGAGTGCCAGACCTCGGTCCCCAGCCCCACAGGAGCTGAGTGCCAGGCCTCGGTCTGTCCCCAGCCCCACAGGAGCTGAGTGCCAGGCCCTGTCTGTCCCCAGCCCCACAGGAGCTGAGTGCCAGGCCTTGGTCTGTCCTCAGCCCCACAGGAGCTGAGTGCCAGGCCTCTGTCTGTCCCCAGCCCCACAGGAGCTGAGTACCAGGTCCCCAACCCCACAGGAGCTGAGTGCCAGGCCTCTGTCTGTCCCCAGCCCCACAGGAGCTGAGTGCCAGGCCCCTGTCTGTCCCCAGCCCCACAGGAGCTGAGTGCCAGGCCCCTGTCTGTCCCCAGCCCCACAGGAGCTGTGTGCCAGGTCCCCAACCCCACAGGAGCTGAGTACCAGGTCCCTGTCTGTCCCCAACCCCACAGGAGCTGAGTGCCAGGCCTCTGTCTGTCCCCAGCCCCACAGGAGCTGAGTGCCAGGCCTCTGTCCCCAGCCCCACAGGAGCTGTGTGCCAGGCCTCTGTCTGTCCCCAGCCCCACAGGAGCTGTTTTCCAGGCCTCTGTCCCCAGCAGCAGCACCTTCCTGGTGCTGCTTTGCTTTCCTTCTTTGCTTTCCTATTCCTGCTTTCCTTTGCTGCCTCCCTGCTCTATCCCATCCCCTCTGGCACAGCTCCCAGCCTGTGCCTGTGTGAGCACTCAGAGCTGCAGGGAGCCCTGGGTCACCCAGCACACTTTTATTGGCAGCAAACCCGTTCCTAAAGTTCCTAAAGCGATCCCAGGGACTCTGGGTAGCCCCAGGGTGAGTTACTGAGCCACCAGCTCTGTTTATCAGCTGTGGCAATCAGCAGAGCACAACCCCCTTGTCCAGTTGTGGCTTTATCTGGCCCTGGGTGTGGTGGGAGACCAGGACAGCCTTGAGGGACTGAGTCTTGAGCTCCTTCCCAGGGGCTCCTGCAAGTGTGGCTTGGGATAAATGGATGGGGAGAATGAAGTGTTGGGCTTGGGGCAGGTTTGCCCCTGGAGTTCCATTGCGGAGGGTCCCTGGGGAAATCAAACATCTTTATGAAGTTCTGTCCCAAAATTTGATGCTTGAGACTTAATTCAGAGCGAGCAGTGGGATTTTGACCCCGTTTCTGTGCCTGTTTGCACCTTTTCTGTTCAGAGTTCGGAGCCAGAGGCAAAGCCCATCCCATAAACCCCATAAACCCCATCAGCAGGGCCCTGCTGGCAGCTCCCACCAAACCCTGACCCTAAAACACCTTCTGTTGGGGCTCTTTGGGTGCTGGGGTTGCCCCAAGCTTTCAAGGACACTTGGATTTCACCACAGCTGCTTCCCACACTCAGGGAAATGCGTGAGCTCCTCCAAGAGCCTCAGCACACCCAGGAAAAGAGCAAAAGGAAGGAAAAATGAGTTTTTGGGAGTGTTGTGGGGAGCAGGGTGGTCTTTGCATCAGCTGCTGTGGGTGGGAAACTCCCAGCTCCCCCCAGCTCAGGGCTGAGCTCCTTCCCTCTGCTCTCTCTGGGTGGATCTGTGCCAAGAATAAATGAGGAAATTGCTCTTCTGCTCGGGCCTGCTGCTGCTCCTGCTTCCACTGCAGGCAGGGAAAGCTGTGCTGGAGTCAGCAACAGGTTTAGGCCGGTCCCTCTGCCCCCTGGAGCTGCCTCTGCTGCACAGCTGGAGGAGCTGAGTGTCCTCGGGGGGCTGAGGGGTGGGGAGGGGTTGGAGAATCCCTGCTGGGGCTGGGAAAAACCCAAAAAAGGGGACAAGGCTCGGATTTGCCGAGGTAGTGAGTGCTCTGGAGCCTTTCCCAGGTGATGCTCCTGTCCCAGCACCCCTGTGGGGGCATGTGAGGGTGATGGTGGGACTGCTCTGCTGTGAGTCTTGATCCCTTATCCAAGCCCAAACCAGCAGAGCCCAAAGATGTGCCACGAACTCCTGGGCTGGGACACAGGGAGGGATTCCAAGCCTGGCACTGCTGAAGGAGCCATCCATCACCTTGTTTTTCTGCTGTCAGGAGCTGCCTCCCTCTGCTCCCCCCACACAAAGGCTGCTTCCCTGCTCCTTGCTTTCCCTGGATCTCTCTGGTGCCTTGGGAGGGCTCAGGCTTGGCTGGGTTTGCTCAGCCAGGTGCTCTCAGGGAAGGTCCAGGCACAGGGACATTGGGCTCATCACTGCTGGGAGCATCATTAATTTTCCATGTTTTGGCAGCAGATCCAGGGAACAGACTCATCCTTAGCAGCGGTGCTTTGTGGATCTAAAAGTCCAATTTTCAGTGCAAAGACTTTGTGTCTTTCCAGCAAGAAAAGTGGCTTTTGACCTGTGAGAACATTTCCGTGTTCAACAAAAGCTGGAGAAATTTCTGGCTCTTTGGGGGAGTGTGAAGCGTCCCCATGCTTAAAGAAACAGAAATATTTGCTCTTTAATGCAATTTCTTATGGAAAGGAATGAGCATGTCTACCTGCTCCTTTACACACAGAAAGGTGTCAGCAGCAGCCTGCTGCTACAGGGGTGTAAAAACCAGAGCTGGGGGAATCACTCCTTCCAAATCCCATATTTGTTTGAGTTCTGCTGCTTTTCCCCCGTCTGCTTCAGCCCACAAAATCCCCAGACTCATTCCTCATTCAGAGCAATTTGGGAAACAAAAACCCAACACCCTCCAAGAGCAATTTGGTCTCTCATTGATGACTCTGAGCCCTGCATTTGGCCGTGAAGGGAGTGGGAAGCTCTGCAGGAGCCTGATTATCCCCGAAAAATCCCTTCCTGAATTTTTTTAAGGGGTTTGCTTGGGGTTGTGGGGCTCAGCCTGGTGCTGCCAGCTTTGGGCAGGAAGCTCCTGGGCTCTAACATGTCTGTTTTCTTCCCCAAGGCTGTGGAAAGTCGCAGAGCCTGAGCATTGCTTGTCCCCAAAAATCCCTTCCTGAATTTTTTTAAGGGGTTTGCTCAGGGTGTGGGGCTCAGCCTGGTGCTGCCAGCTTTGGGCAGGAGGCTGCTGGGCTCTAACCTGTCTGTTTTCTTCCCCGAGGCTGCGGAAAGTCGCGGAGCCTGAGCAGCATTGACGGAGGAGCGGCGCGCCGGGCTCCGCTGGCCTCCCGCTGCAGCTCCCCCTGCTCCCTGCAGCACCCCTGCTCCCCCGTGCCCTCCATCCTCTAAAGGACCTCGGGGGTCCCTCTGCTCCCCACCACGCCGAGCAGCCCCAGCTGGGACATCTCCATCCCCCAGGAGCTCGTTCTGACCCCCTCCAGTTCCTCCATCACGTCTCCATTGAGCTTGTCTGGTGTCCATGTGGATGGACAGTCCCTGGAGGAAGTGTTGGGGTGGTTTTCCCCTCTTTGAAACCTTATTCATCCAAAATAAACCCTACAATTCCCTCTGGTGTCGAGCCCTCCCTCCCGTGGGCCGTTTGTGTTGGGCTAAAGGGTGGTGGAAACACAAGGAGGACAAGTTGACTCATGAAATTATATCTCATTGTGCTGGGAATGGCTGAATTCATATATTTTTAGGTTTTATTTTGTTTGGTTTTTTTTAAAAGCAGCCTCAAGTTTCTGGAGGCAACAGATGAATAAACGTCTATTCCCTGCCCAGCAGTGGTTCCCCTCTTGTTTTGTGCCTTTTTCTGCCTAAATCCTACTTATTCTTTCTCCTTTCAACCTCAGGATGGGCCTGAGGGCATTGGAAGCCAGCCCTGAGATCCCCTGGAGGCTGGAGGGCCCTGGGAGAGGGGTCAGGGAGCACACAGAAGCTGGGATAATAGGTATGGATGCTCCCATGAAGAGCTGGGAAGTGATGGCAAGAGGAATAAAGGTCCCTGGCAAAGCTGCTGCTGGTGTGGAATACTGGGGCAGGGAGAGATTTGAGGCAAAATGATGCCTAAATAGATGGGGGATGAATCCTTGTTTGGGCTGGATGTGAGGAGGTGATTCCGGAGCATTCCCGTGGGGATGGGAGCTGGGTTTGAACCAGGCTCTCCCCATCCCTGGGAGGGTGAGGCTGGAGAGTCAGACTCCCTGTGGCACTGCTGGTTTTTGCTCACCTGTATCGGTTTTGGGGATGATTTTGGATGATCTCAGGTGTCTTCCTGAACTAGAACAAACCCTTCAGTCCCTGGCTCATTTCAGTTCTGTCCAGCTCAGCCTCCCTGGAGGGGTTTGGGCCTTGGGTGGCTGCGAGGGGCTGGTTTGGGGTGTCCAGCCCTGCTCTCAAATCCCCCTTGGCGCTCTCTTGGCCTCTTTCCTCACCCTGAGCAAGTCAGGGCTGGAGCCCGGGGACTTTTCTGGGGAGGAGAGCTTAGATTTGGATGTGTTTGAAGAGCAAAGAGCCCCAGGAGCTTTTCTGGGGTCAGACCCTTCCCCTCCATCATGGCCAAACTGGATCTGGTGCTCAGGGAATGGTGAGGTTGGACGTGACGACCTTGGAGCTCTTTTCCAACTTGAAGGATTCTGTGATTCCATGGTCCCTGCACCTGAAAGAATCTGGGATGGATTTTGATGCTGATCCCACAGCCAGGACCCTCCTGCTCCACCCCAGGTTTCCTGTGCCTCAGTTTCCCTTGGTGTGGAGAAGGAGCTGCCAGGAGAAGCAGCCAACACATATCCAAACCAGGCCCCTCTGAGTCCTTCCTTCCTTCCTTCCTTCCTTCCTTCCTTCCTTCCTTCCTTCCTTCCTTCCTTCCTTCCTTCCTTCCTTCCTTCCTTCCTTCCTTCCTTCCTTCCTTCCTTCCTTCCTTCCTTCCTTCCTTCCTTCCTTCCTTCCTTCCTTCCTTCCTTCCTTCCTTCCTTCCTTCCTTCCTTCCTTCCTTCCTTCCTTCCTTCCTTCCTTCCTTCCTTCCTTCCTTCCTTCCTTCCTTCCTTCCTTCCTTCCTTCCTTCCTTCCTTCCTTCCTTCCTTCCTTCCTTCCTTCCTTCCTTCCTTCCTTCCTTCCTTCCTTCCTTCCTTCCTTCCTTCCTTCCTTCCTTCCTTCCTTCCTTCCTTCCTTCCTTCCTTCCTTCCTTCCTTCCTTCCTTCCTTCCTTCCTTCCTTCCTTCCTCTCCTTCCTTCCTCTCCTTCCTCCTCCTTCCTCTCCTTCTCTCCTTCCTCTCCTTCCTCTCCTCTCCTCTCCTCCTCTCCTCTCCTCTTCTCTCTCCTCTCCTCTCCTCTCTCTCCTCTCCTCTCCTCTCCTCTCCTCTCCTCTCTCTCCTCTCTCTCCTCTCCTCTCCTCTCCTCTCCTCTCCTCTCCTCTCCTCTCCTCTCCTCTCTCTCCTCTCCTCTCCTCTCCTCTCTCCCTCCCTCTCTCTCCTCTCCTCTCCTCTCCTCTCCTCTCCCTCCTCCTCCCTCCCTCCTCCTCCTCCCCTCCTCCCCTCTCCTCTCCTCTCCTCTCCTTTCCTTTTCCCTTTCCTTTCCCTTCCCCTCCCCTCCCTTTCCCCTTTCCTTTTCCTTTTCCTTTTTCCTTTTCCTTTTCCTTTTCCTTTTCCTTTCCCTTTTCCTTTTCCTTTTCCTTTTCCTTTTCCTTTTCCTTTTCCTTTTCCTTTTCCTCCCCTGTCCCAGCTGTGCAGGAGCCAAAGGGAAACAAAGAAGAGGTGAAAGAATTTGGTGCCTTGGGCTGGATTTTGGGGATGGATGACAGGAGCTGGTGCTGGAGCCAGAATTGTTGTGGATTTGGGGAGGAACTGGGATGAGCTGCATCCATCCTGTGCTGATCCATCCCTCACCAGCAGCACATGGGTGTGTGTGTTGGGTGCAGCTGCATTCCTTGGCTTCCTACAGCTGTGTATCCCCACAGCAGATGGAGGGGTAACAAGGCAGGTTCATGAATCCCCCAAAATTCCACAAACTGGGCAAAGGCCTGGGAGCAGCAGCACCGTGCAGGTGCTTCTCTGGCTCATCCTTCCCTTTGGAAGCAGGAGGAGCTGGAATATCCCCAGCCCCTGCCAGAGGCAAGGCCACTCTCCATGGCTTCAGTGGTGTTTGGGTCATAAATGATTTATCCAAGGTCATGAGCTGACTTTGGGGATGAGCAGGTATGAAACCCTGTCCTTGCAGAAGGATCAGATCAAGGTGCTCAGACTTTGGGGATTGAGTCTCTTGGAGGTAGAGGAATAAACTCAGAGCAGCCACAGATCCCAGCACATCCCAGCCTTGCCTTTGCCCCCTCAGCTCCAATGCCACACGGGTTGCTTGGGGTGGAAAACCTTTGGTGGACCCCCAAAATCTCATCCCCACCAGAGCCAGGAGGGTTGGGCAGGAGCTGCCACGGAGCTGGCAGGATGCAATTTTTAGCTGGGGCGTTATGCAACCCTGGAGAAGGGATGACTAATGTGCAAAAAGCTCCTCTAAAACAGCCCAGCCCCAAAAGGGAGATGGAGGGATTTCAGTGGGAGGCACCAAACTGCTGAAAAACCCATTGCATCTTGTCCCTCTTCCTCCCCGCCTTCTCCTGAGCAGGATTTGGGGGATGCAGAGGGAGAAAACAGCTTGTTGTTATTTTTAGGTGGGGTCTGGGTTTGTTTTGGGGGCGACTTAGCACAGGTTAATCCCTGGGTAAGATTAGAAGAGGAGCTGTAGTGGATCAGAGCAGGCCTGTAAATATCTCTGGAGGCCAGGTTTTTATCTCAAACAGTGGCCAAAATTGGCAGCCTGGAGAAGAGGATAAGAATAGAGCCGGAATATACGATTCTTCCCCTGAATATCCTCGCAGGACTTATCTGTGTTTAGGGATCTGCTGGGAGCTCACGTTCCAGCCCAGGCTAAAGGCACCGAGAAAAAGCCAAATTGTTGGATTTATTCCCAAGAAACTGCATAAATCCACAGGAGGGCAACTGCCCCTGCCCAAGCCCTAAAATGGATTTTAAAAAATAACATCAAGGGGTGTGCAGTGACTGTGAGGCAGGGCAGCATGGAAAGGAGACCTGGGGGTGGGATGGGATGGGATGGGATGGGATGGGATGGGATGGGATGGGATGGGATGGGATGGGATCCATGGGATGGGATGGGATCCATGGGATGGGATGGGTGTGCTGGGTGTCGTTCCTGGCAGGGCACTGGGATTGTGCAGGAATCCAGGGATGAGCATTGGGTGTGTTATAGGAACGTGTCCCTCACCTGTGGAGCAGGGGATGTGTTCTGGTGGATGTGCAAAAGTAATCAGAGAGTCAGGGAATTGTTTGGGTAGGAAGGGACCTTAAATTCCATCCCATTCGAGCTCCTGCTGGGAGTTGTGGACACCTTCCACCATCCCAGGTTGTTCCAAGCCCCATCCAGCCTGGCCTTGGACACTGCCAGGGATCCAGGGGCAGCCCCAGCTGCTCTGGGCACCTGTGCCAGGGCCTGCCCACCCTCCCAGGGACAGTGGGGTGCTCAGCAGGGTGGGACCCCACAGAGCTCCATTGCCCTGTGTCCCTCTCCCCACTGTGTGGACACGTGTGATGCTCAGCAGTGGGAATGGGACCAGAGATGATGGAGCCATGGAATGGTTGGGTTGGAAGGGCCATGGGCAGGGACAGCTTCCTCTGGACCAGGCTGCTCCAAGCTCTGCCCAGCCTGGCCTGGAACACTCCAGAGGTGCTGGGTGACACCGGGCTGCCCTGCTGGCATCCTCACATTCCTCTGCCCACTTTGGATCAGCACTCTGGGACAAGGATTGAGCCCCTGTGACCACCCACCCCAGTGCAAGGAGCCAAACCAGAGCAGCCTTTGGCTCAGGGATTTGGGAACAGTTCCCTGCTCCAGCCTCAGCTCCTTCCTTCTCTTTTCCCCCTGGAACACTCACAGTCCAGCACTGCGTGGAGGCTGCACCATGATCCCAGCTTGCTTGCAAAGTATTAATTTTTATTGTTGCAACAACTGCTCTGTTTCTTGGGAGATGCCTGAGAGAGCTGAGGAAATAGAAAGGCCTGTCAGGCAGGCGGGCAGGAGGTGAAGATGTCAGGAGAGTAATTGCTCTACCCAGAAGGAGCCTGTTCCTGGCTTCCCCAGCTCTGCCAGGAAAAATCCTCACTGCTTATTTGATGACAATAAAGAAAAACAGAAAATAAATAGCAACCCCATGGCTTGCCCGTGCTGAGGAGGAACAGGGAGAGCAGAGGCAGATGCAAAATAGGATGCAGAGGAGCTTATAAATAGGAGCCTCCCAGCTCCCAGTCTGTTACTTCCTTATCCCCACCCGGGCAACTGAGCCCAAGGTTTTACCCATGGAAAAGGTAAATGGGGGCTCAGAAAGGATCTGTGAGCTCCTGGGAAGAGGGTGACACTTCCTCCTCTGTGGGACAGGCAGGGGCAGGGACCTGCTCACATTCCAGGCTAAAGGCACCAAGAGAAAGCCAAATTGTTGGATTTATTCCCAAGAAACTGCATAAATCCACAGGAGTGCAGCTGCCCCTGCCCAAGCCCTAAAATGGATTTTAAAAATAACATCAAGGGGTGTGCAGTGACTGTGGGGCAGGGCAGCATGGAAAGGAGACCTGGGGGTGGGATGGGATGGGATCTATGGGATGGGATGGGATGGGATGGGATGGGATGGGATGGGATGGGATGGGATGGGATGGGATGGGATGGGATGGGATGGGATGGGATGGGATGGGATGGGATGGGATGGGATGGGATGGGATGGGATGGGATCCATGGGATGGGATCCATGGGATGGGATGAGATGAGATCCATGGGATGGGATGGGTGTGCTGGGTCTCATTCCTGGCAGGGCACTGGGATTGTGCAGGAATCCAGGGATGAGCATTGGGTGTGTTATAGGAACGTGTCCCTCACCTGTGGAGCAGGGGGTATGTCCTGGTGGATGTGCAAAAGCAATCAGAGAGTCAGGGAATTGTTTGGGTAGGAAGGGACCTTAAATTCCATCCCATTCCAGCTCCTGCTGTGGCCAGGGACACCTTCCACCATCCCAGGTTGCTCCAAGTCCTGTCCAGCCTGGCCTTGGTCACTTCAGAGATGGGGCAGCCACAGCTGCTCTGGGCACCTGTGCCAGGGCCTGCCCACCCTCACAGGGAACAGTTCCTTCCCAATATCCCATCCATCCCTGCTCTCTGGCAGTGGAAGCCATTCCCCCCTTCTCCAAAGTCCCTCTCCAGCTCTCCTGGAGCCTCTTTAGGCCCTGGAAGTGGCTCTGAGCTCTCCCTGGAGCCTTCTCCTCTCCAGGTGAGCATTCCCAGCTCTCCCAGCCTGGCTCCAGAGCAGAGGGGCTCCAAATGCTCCTGATGCTGGAGCCAGGGCTGGGGTAGATCTGCAGGTGGGGTCTCACCTGAGCAGGGAATCCCGCCCTGCCCTCCAGCCCAGGCTGGGGCATCACCTGGGGGTCCAACACACATGGCTGGGGAATGCTGAGCTGCTCATCCTCCAACGCCCCCAAATCCTCCTGCTCAGGGCTGCTGTGCCAGAGCAGAGCAGAGTGGCATCAACCCAAACATTGTGCTGGCACAGCTGGCACAGCTGGCACAGCTGGCACAGCTGGCAGCCCCCCAGCAGTGCTTCAGGCTGTTTGAGGAGATGCTCACAGTGAGAGGGAAGGACTGGGTGAACTCCCCATGAGGGGAAATTTGGGGGGGTGGCTCTGGGAGCAGCACAGCAAACCTGGGGGTATTTGGAGCTGAGCTGTGCCAGGCTGTGCCAAGCAGCCTGCCTTGCTCTGGGCAGCACTCTGTGGAGGCTGGTGGCAGATCTGCACCCAAAAACAGGCTTGAGGAAAGGGTGGCACATCACTGAGGGGCTGTGAGGGTGAGAGCAGAACAGAGCTGGCACCCATAAGCCAAGACAGGAGGGCTGTTTGCTCATGGTGCCTTTGTCTGGGGGACAAAAAAATAAAATAAAAAAAAATCTGGGCTGCTGTTATTTATTTTTAGTCGTGCTAATTTCTTTCCTAGGCTGGGAAGCTGCTTTCCAAGGCAGGTCCCTGGAGGCTGTGGGCAGCAGGTCTCGAGCTCACACACAAAATGGCTTTGAGCAGGGAGGAGGAGATGGGAGTTAAAAGCCAAGTCGTGCCCCTGGTAAATCAATCGACCTGATGGGGAATGTTTCTAGCAGGACACAAACCCTGCCAAGAGCTTTTAGCTGCCTGCAGGAGTGACTGAACCAGGAGCTGGGGTATTTTTCAGCAGCTGCTGCCTGTGTGGGCACTGCTGGTCCCCAAATTGCTGCAGGGGGATGTTGTTGGGTCCCCAAACTGTTTTGTCTTTGGAGGTGGGGAGCTCTCCTGCCCGCTCAGGGAGGAAAACTCCTTTAATCCCTGGGGGTTTTATGGGATGCGAGGTTTGAAAAGCCTCCATGCCTGGGCATTGCTCGCCCAGTGCTGCTCCATGGAGAAGGAAACCTTTATTTTGTGGGAAAGGAGGAGATTTTGGATCTGTGATGGGTCAAACTCATGAGGAGGAGCTGGGAGTGAGGTTTAAAGCAAAATTCTGTGGTTTATCAGGTGGATCAGGAGCTGTCTCCCTGCCTGACAGCCCCTTGCCTGGAAACTGGGCCCTGGCACATGGGGAGAGGCGGGGGGTGACTCAGAGCTCCAATCAATGATAATGAATTCAATGATAACAAATGAGAGGGAGAGAGGGAGAAGAAAAAACCCTGAGAGATTAATGCACCAGGCTTGGCTTTGGGACATCTGGTTTGGGGTTGGCTTGGGAAGTTTTGGGCAAGAGCAGCTTTCTGGGAGGAGAGGGTAGAGAGGGGTGTGGTGAGGGTGATGCTTTTCCCCTGCTTTTCATTTATATCCTCAAAATCACCCTGATTCCATGCATGCTTTCTCATGGAGAATCATTTCCCAAGTCTCCATCTCTGCCACCATCCTGAGGCTTTTTTAAACCATTTTCCCCTGACTTACAGTGCAACAACAGCATTTTATCCCTCGGAAAAAGGCCCCTTTACTTTGTGGTTACTCTGGGGTCCCCTGGGTACTCAGGGGTCCCCTGGAAGCTCAGTGTCCCTCTCCCTCCCCTATTTCTCCCCACACACCTCATGGAAGCAAATCTCTAATTCTGTGTTTCATGTTTATGTCTTTAATTGCAGATTCCTGCCAGGACACCCTCGCTTCCAGTTACCCCCAGGGTGAGGTGGTCACCTTCTCCTGAGCCCCAGCTGGTGCAGGCAGCGCCCTGGCCAGGGATGCCTTCCCCAGGGGATGCCCTCTGCAGGGTGGAAGGAGGCTCTCCCTGGGGCCAGGGGATGCTCTTCCTAAGGCTGAAGGATTCATTCCCCCAGGGATGTCCTCCCCAAAGCCCAGGGATGCTCTCCCCAAGGCTGGGACATCATTCCTCCAGGGATGCTCTCCCTGGGGCCAAGGGATGCTCTCCCCAAGGCTGGGACAGACATTCCTCCAGGGATTCTCTCCCCGGGGCTGATGAATGTCCTCCCCAAAGCCCAGGGATGTTCTCCCCAAGGCTGGGACATGCATTCCCCCAGGGATTCTCTCCCCAAGGCCCAGGGATGCTCTTCCCAAGGGAGATGCTCTCCCCAGGGCTGAGGGATGTCCTCCCCAAAGCCCAGGGATGCTGTTCCTAAGGCTGAAGGATGCATTCCCCCAGGGATGCTCTCCCCAAGGCTGGGACATTCATTCCTGCAGGGCTGCCCTTCCCAAGGAGTTTTCTCTCCCCAAAGCTCCATCCCCGGGGGGGGTGTTGGCAGCTGGGTCCCCCCCAGAGGTGCCACAGAGCAGCAGGGCCAGGGGGAGGTTGGGGACAGCCCCACTCCCCATCCTGGTGCCAGCCCTGCCACGGCCACGCTGCCTCTGCACCCCTGGGCTGCCCCCTCCTCCCCTGCCCACGCTTCTGGCTGCACCTCACCCTGCACATCTGGAGATCCAGCTGCCCACCAGGACATCTCTGCACCGTGCCCTGACCCCTCCAGTGTCACACGGACACTGGGACCTCCTCTGGGCACCCCAGGGCGACAAAGGCTCTGCTTTGGTGCCACTCCAGGGTGCCAAAGGCTCCACTCTGGGGTGACAAAGGCTCTGCTCTGGTGCCACTCTGAGGTGCCACAAGCTCTGCTCTGATGCCACTCCAGGGTGTCAAAGGCTCCACTAGAGGGTGGCACTCCAGAGTGCCACAGGCTCCACTCCAGGTGCCCCTTCAGGGTGCCACAGGCTCTGCTCTGGGTGCCACTCCAGAGTGACAAAGGCTCCACTCTGGGTGCCGTTCCAGTGTGACAAAGGCTCCACTGCAGGGTGTTAAAGGCTCCACTCTGGGTTCCACTCTGGGTGCCACAGGGTGCCACAGGCTCTGCTCTGGGTGCCACTCCAGGGTGAAAAAGGCTCCACTAAAGGGTGGCACTCCAAGGTGACAAAGGCTCCACTGAGGGTGCCAATCCAGGATGACAAAGGCTCCACTGCAGGTGCCACTCCAGAGTGCCAAGGGCTCCACTCTGGGTGCCCCTCCAGGGTGTTAAAGGCTCCACTGAGGGTGCCACTCTGGGTTGCCAAAGGCTCCATTCTGGGTGCACTCCAGGGTGTTAAAGGCTCCACGCTGGGGTGCCACAGCCTCCACTCTGGGTGCCACCCCAGGGTGCCACAGGCTCCACTGCAGGTGCCACAGGGTGCCAAAGGCTCCACTCTGGGTGCCACCCCAGGGTGCCACAGGCTCTGCTCTGGGTGCCACCATCACCCCTCCCACGGGTGCTGGTCCCAGGGGCACAGGGGCCCAGAGGGGGTTGGGGTGCAGGGATGGGGATGGAAGCAATAGGAGAGCGAGGTGTGGGGATCCCTGAGGGTCAGGGTCCTTCCAACGCTGTTCCATATCTCTGTGACCAAGGCAATACTACTCCTGTCCGTCTGTCCCTGTGCATGCCTGTCCAACGTGTAGAGTTCCAATAAAGTCATCCATGAGCTGAGTCAGCTCCCTTACCCCTCCTGCCTCCTTGCCTCCTTGCCTCTGGCTCTCCATGGAGAACGAGACCTTTATTTTGTGGGAAAGGAGGAGTTTTTGGATCTGTGATGGGTCTGCAGGATTGAACTCATGAGCAGGAGCTGGCGGTGAGGTTTAAAGCAAAATTCTGTGGTTTATCAGGTGGATCAGGAGCTGTCTCCCTGCCTGACAGCCCCTTGCCTGGAAACTGGGCCCTGGCACATGGGGGGAGGCGGGGGTGACTCAGAGCTCAATCAATGATAATGAATTCAATGATAACAAATGAGAGGAGAGGGGAGACCAAAAAACCCTGAGAGATTAATGCACCAGGCTTGGCTTTGGGACATCTGGTTTGGGGTTGGCTTGGGAAGTTTTGGGCAAGAGCAGCTTTCTGGGAGGAGAGGGTAGAGAGGGGTGTGGTGAGGGTGATGCTTTTCCCCTGCTTTTCATTTATATCCTCAAAATCACCCTGATTCCATGCATGCTTTCTCATGGAGAATCATTTCCCAAGTCTCCATCTCTGCCACCATCCTGAGGCTTTTTTAAACCATTTTCCCCTGACTTACAGTGCAACAACAGCATTTTATCCCTCGGAAAAAGGCCCCTTTACTTTGTGGTTACTCTGGGGTCCCCTGGGTACTCAGGGGTCCCCTGGAAGCTCAGTGTCCCTCTCCCCCCTATTTCTCCCCACACACCTCATGGAAGCAAATCTCTAATTCTGTGTTTCATGTTTATGTCCAAAATTGCAAATTCCTGCCAGGACACCCTTTGGGGAAGAAGTTCCCCCCAGGGTGAGGTGGTCACCTTCTCCTGAGCCCCAGCTGGTGCAGGCAGCGCCCTGGCCAGGGATGCCTTCCCCAAGGGATGCCCTCTGCAGGGTGGAAGGAGGCTCTCCCTGGGGCCAGGGGATGCTCTTCCTAAGGCTGAAGGATTCATTCCCCCAGGGATGTCCTCCCCAAAGCCCAGGGATGCTCTCCCCAAGGCTGGGACATCATTCCTCCAGGGATGCTCTCCCTGGGGCCAAGGGATGCTCTCCCCAAGGCTGGGACAGACATTCCTCCAGGGATTCTCTCCCCGGGGCTGATGAATGTCCTCCCCAAAGCCCAGGGATGTTCTCCCCAAGGCTGGGACATGCATTCCCCCAGGGATTCTCTCCCCAAGGCCCAGGGATGCTCTTCCCAAGGGAGATGCTCTCCCCAGGGCTGAGGGATGTCCTCCCCAAAGCCCAGGGATGCTGTTCCTAAGGCTGAAGGATGCATTCCCCAGGGATGCTCTCCCCAAGGCTGGGACATTCATTCCTGCAGGGCTGCCCTTCCCAAGGTTTTTCTCCCCAAAGCTCCATCTGCTGGGGGGTGTTGGCAGCTGGGTCCCCCAGAGGTGCCACAGGCAGCAGGGCCAGGGGAGGTTGGGGACAGCCTCCCCATCCTGGTGCCAGCCCTGCCACAGCCACGCTGCCTCTGCACCCCTGGGCTGCCCCCTCCCCCCTGCCCACGCTTCTGGCTGCACCTCACCCTGCACATCTGGAGATCCAGCTGCCCACCAGGACATCTCTGCACCGTGCCTGCCCTCCAGTGTCACACGGACACTGGGACCTCCTCTAGGCACCCCAGGGCGACAAAGGCTCTGCTTTGGTGCCACTCCAGGGGTGCCAAAGGCTCCCACTCTGGGGTGACAAAGGCTCTGCTCTGGTGCCACTCTGAGGTGCCACAAGCTCTGCTCTGATGCCACTCCAGGGTGTCAAAGGCTCCACTAGAGGGTGGCACTCCAGAGTGCCACAGGCTCCACTCCAGGTGCCCCTTCAGGGTGCCACAGGCTCTGCTCTGGGTGCCACTCCAGAGTGACAAAGGCTCCACTCTGGGTGCCGTTCCAGTGTGACAAAGGCTCCACTGCAGGGTGTTAAAGGCTCCACTCTGGGTTCCACTCTGGGTGCCACAGGGTGCCACAGGCTCTGCTCTGGGTGCCACTCCAGGGTGAAAAAGGCTCCACTAAAGGGTGGCACTCCAAGGTGACAAAGGCTCCACTGAGGGTGCCAATCCAGGATGACAAAGGCTCACTGCAGGTGCCACTCCAGAGTGCCAAGGGCTCCACTCTGGGTGCCCCTCCAGGGTGTTAAAGGCTCCACTGAGGGTGCCACTCTGGGTTGCCAAAGGCTCCATTCTGGGTGCACTCCAGGGTGTTAAAGGCTCCACGCTGGGGTGCCACAGCCTCCACTCTGGGTGCCACCCCAGGGTGCCACAGGCTCCACTGCAGGTGCCACAGGGTGCCAAAGGCTCCACTCTGGGTGCCACCCCAGGGTGCCACAGGCTCTGCTCTGGGTGCCACCATCACCCCCTCCCACGGGTGCTGGTCCCAGGGGCACAGGGGGCCCAGAGGGGGGGTTGGGGTGCAGGGATGGGGATGGAAGCAATAGGAGAGCGAGGTGTGGGGATCCCTGGAGGGGTCAGGGTCCTTCCAACGCTGTTCCATATCTCTGTGACCAAGGCAATACTACTCCTGTCCGTCTGTCCTGTGCGCATGCCTGTCCAACGTGTAGAGTTCCAATAAAGTCATCCATGAGCTGAGTCAGCTCCCTTACCCCTCCTGCCTCCTTGCCTCCTTGCCTCTGGCTCTCCATGGAGAACGAGACCTTTATTTTGTGGGAAAGGAGGAGTTTTTGGAGCTGTGTTGGGTCTGCAGGATTGAACTAATGAGCAGGAGCTGGCGGTGAGGTTTAAAGCAAAATTCCACAGCTCTCTGCATGCCCACAGAGTGCTGTGCCAGCCCTGGGTGTGCCTGGAGGTAGAAATGGGGATTTTGGCCACGGCACTGCCTGGATGGTGCCTGGATCACCTCGAGGGAGGGGGGACAGCCCTGGCACTGGCACTGGCACTGAGCAGGACCCACCATCAACCAGCCCAGAACCTGGGCACCCCGGTGCTGCAGTGAGAAGGAGGCAAAGGAGCCCCTGGGGACCCTCCAGTGCAGCTGCACAGAGCTGGGGGTGGCACTGGAGACCCTCAGCTTCCCCAGCACCGCCTGGCCCTGCCTGGGATTGTTCCTCCCTGCTCTGCTCTCGTGAGATCCCATCTGGAATGCTGCATCCAGCTCTGGTGCCCCCAGCAGTAAAAGGAGGTGGAAGTGTTGGAGCAGGTCCAGGAGAGGCCATGAGGTTGATAAGGGGACTGGAGCACCTCTCCTATGGATACAGGGTGGGATTGTTGGGGCTGTTCAACCTGGAGAAGAGAAGGTTGTTGGAGACCTCAGAGAACCTTCCAGGACCTGAAGGGGCTACAGGGAAGATAGAGGAGGATAGTTCATCAGGAACTGGAGTGAGAGGACAAGGGGGAATGACTTAAAGCCAAAAATGGGAAATTTAAGTTTGATTTTGGGAAGAAATTCCTCCCTGTGAGGGTGGGCAGGCCCTGGCACAGGTGCCCAGAGCAGCTGTGGCTGCCCCTGGATCCCTGTAAGTGTCCAAGGCCAGGCTGGACAGGGCTTGGAACAACCTGGGACAGTGGAAGGTGTCCCTGCCATGGCAGGAGGTGGCACTGGATGAGCTTTGAGGTCCCTTCCCACCCAAACCAGTCTGGGATTCCAGGATTCCATGTTGTTGCTGAGCTCCTTGTTTTCTCACATAGCTTGGAGAAGAACCCACACTGCAAAGCCCAGGGCAGAATCATCCCCATGACACCCCTGTGACATCCCCATGACATCCCTGTGACATCCCCATGACATCCCCATGACATCCCCATGACACCCCTGTGACATCCCCATGACATCCCTGTGACATCCCCATGACATCCCCATGACATCCCCGTGACATCCCCGTGACATCCCCGTGACATCCCCATGACATCCCTGTGACATCCCTGTGACATCCCTGGCTCGGGGAAGGGATGCAGAGCTGGGCCCCAGCTCTGTCCCCCCCAGCACTGCTGGGGTGCCCTTGGCTCTCAGAGGGAGCACCAGGATGGTCCTGCTGAGCTGCGTGGGCCACCCTGCCCTCATCCCTGACTCAGGGCTCATCTTTCACACCCTTTTGGTGGCTGTACCCTCCCAGAGCCCTTGGAGGACTGCAGGGACCTGGCAGAACCCTGGGTGCTCCAAATCACAGCTGCCATCAGCTGAGGGGTGCAGCTGAGACCTCCTCTGGAGATCTGGCACCTCCTCTGGAGATGTGACACCTTTTTTGGGGTTCCACCTTTGCCAACAACACGAGGTCCTTTATCTGGGAGTGGTGGTGTGGGAAGAGGCTGGGATGGGTAAAACCAGTGAGGGAACTGAAGAGCAGCCCTGAGATTGGAAAGAAAACATTCCCAAATGTGAGTGATCGGTGGCAGGGGGCCAAAGAGCAATTACAGGGAGAGGAGAGAGCATTTCCAGAGGAGGCTTCGCTTCCTGCTGAGCTGCAGAGCCCTGGGGAGAGCCCCGTGGTGCTGTCAGCTGTGCCAGGGATGGATCACAGGGGCCCTGCTGGGTGCCAGGGCTGGCTGAGAGCGGGTGCTGGTCAGGGTGTGCTGAGCCCTGCATGCCCCAGGTCCTGTCAGGGGTGTTGATCAGTGTAGGAGTGCCAGGGGGTGGGACGGTGGGGATGGGCAGAGACCAGAGATCTCTGCAGCCAGGGCTTGGAACTTGTGGGTTATTGCAAAGGGTGCAGGGCCCTGCTGGGAGCTGCCAAACACAGCTGGAGCAGGGCTGAGAGAAGAGAGGGGCAGAGAGGATGAGAGGGTAAGAGAGTAAAAGGGTAAGAGAGCAAAGTTCCTGTTACAATACCATAAATCTTCTTCTGTGCTGAATATTCTGATTCTCACTAACCAATCTAGTACAAGATACAAATCCTACAGCATTTCCATACAGCCTATAAGAATCATTACATTACCACACTGGGTTACATTTTAAACCCTAAAAACTCCTCTTTGGGCCCCTTCTGCCAAGCCAGTAGGGTCTGCTCTGCCCCTTGGGCCTGTCTGCAAGCAGAGGGTGTTGTTCCATCAAAAGGGGATCACCTTCAGCTGGCCACACCATTGTTTTCCAGTTGTTCAGTAACTGAGGTATCTCAAAGCTTGCTTTCATTTCAATCTCACTTATAGTTTCCATATTCTCAAAATCTTTTGCCAGGCAATCATATTGATAAGGCTTTCCTGTTTCATCTTCCCCAACAGGTCAGGGTGTGCTGAGCCCTGCATACCCCAGGGCTCCATTCCAATTGCCACCTGCTCCTCTCTGATCTCTGGGCGATAAATTAGGCAGGAGGAACAAACTCAGGGCTGGAATGTATGTACACATACCCCACAGGCCCCTTTCTTTCTTCCTTCTGCTTTGGAAGAGAACAAAACCCCTCCATGCCTGACCCTGGGTGGGGATGGTGGCCCCAGCCCAAATCTGGGGGATGATGAATGGCCAAAACTCTCTGCAGCTGCACAGAGTGATGTGATCCATGAGCCAGGTAAGGTCCTTCAGCCCAGGACGCCGAGGGGGTGTGGGAATGCAGGAGGGGATGAAGCCCATCCCAAACTCCAATGGGTGCGGGGCTGGCTGGGCTGGGGTTGCTGGGCAAGGTGGTGGGCAACCCAAATTCCCAACAGACCATGGAGACACAGGAATGTCATTGCATGTGGGGCAATGGAGCTGGGGGAAGCTGAACCTCAGGTGGGCCAAAACCCTCTTGGGGGAGAACCAGGATCAGGTGTGGAAGAGTGACTTGGTTTGGAAAGCCAGGTGTGTGCTAAGGAAGGCAGGAGCCTGCCCTGAAATGGAAAATGGAAACCCCCTCCCCACCCCTCTGAATTGCTGTAAATTTTAGATTAAGAGACTCTCAGGCAAAAATATGGGAGCAGGAATAACAGTTCTTTACTAGGGAAGAAAATAAAAGGATAAAATAAACAATGCAGTGCACTAGAACAGCACTGCCAGAGTCAGAACCCAGCCTGACACCCTGTGGGTCAGGGTGCTGGCAGCAGTGCCATTGGAATTGTGGCTCAGCCCTCCTGCAGTGTCAGGGGTGGCTCTGCTGGAGCAGGGATCCTGGAGAAAGGTGCAGTCTCTGCCTCTGGAGATCCAGGGGAAGGAGAGGCAGCTGCTGTTCCTCTGGGCAATCCAGTGCAGAAGCTGTGCTGGTGTTCCAGAATCTCCAGATTCTATCCGGGTAGGAATGCTTGGCTCCTCCCTCTGGGCTCCCATCTCCCAATGGGATGCTGTAGCTCTTATCAGCCATGCAGGGACATTCAACAGCTGTTATCAGCAGATGTCCCCTGGAGGGAGGATTGGGTGTGGAAGAGATAAGGAAAACTGCCCACTGAACAGAAGACAAAAATAGAATCCATCTTGCCTTGCAATCTGGGACAAGAGCAACAGTTCCTGGAGGGAGCAGAGATCCCAAAGGGGAGCAGAAAGGTCGGTTTATCAGAGGACTCCAAACCTTTTCTGGACCCAGGCATCCTCCCCCTTGCTGGGCAGTGCTGCTGGCACTGATGATCCTCCCTGGTCCCAGGCATGCCCAGCCCAGGCTGGCAGGGTTTGGGGTTCTATCAGTGCCACCGCTTGTTTGGAGCTGCAAGACTTGGATTGCAGCGCTTTTGGCACGACTCTGCTGCTGGCCCAGGTCCCTTGGCTCTCCATCCCTCTAGGTGTGAACCCAGCCAAGTGGGAGACAGGAGACAAGGGATGAGGACAGAGCCCTTGACACGAGTCCTTTTCTCTTCCCAAATAAAAATCACCATTTCCCCCACCATCCCGCAGCATTTTTATTTCCTTTGCTTTATTTTTTGAAGCCAAGGAGACACATGGAGCACCTGGGGACACAGGGCTGGGAGGGAGCAGGGCAGAAAGGCCCCGTGGGGGGGACAGTGACAGCATCCCTGGCTCGGGCATGGGATTAACCAGCAGGTGCACTTAAAGGAATTTTAATCAACAAAAGATGGGGCTGTCAGTGAAAACAAGTGCGAGGCTCTGGGGCACCGGGCCAAGGGATGAGAGCAGGGTTTTTAATCTAGGAAAGTACCTGCTGGGAAGGAACAGCCTGGATGTGGCTGGGGAAGGAGCTGCATGCAGCCAGGAAAACCTGAGCTGTGAGAGGCTTTCCCCAGAGCCAGGCTGCCCTGTGGGTGCTCCTGCAGTGCAGGTGCTGGAAAAAGGGATGTGGGGTTGTTGGGATCCTCCACAGCTGGTTTGTGCCTCAGTTTCCCTGCTCCTAAGTGGAGATGTTTGATCAGCCCCTTCAGACGGGGAGATTTGGTGTGGGGGATAAAGGAAGGGGCTCTGTTGGGATGTGGGATAAGCCTGGAGCAAAGCCTGGGAGCAGGGCAGAGGAGCTGAGCAGGAAGGGCCAGCTCTGGGCAAGGATGGGATTCCAGAGCTCCAGGAAAGGCCAGCGTATGGGGAGAACCCTAAATCCCACCAGGGGCAGGTGAAAGGGGTGAAAGGGCAGGGGAAAGGGATGTGGGGTTGTTGGGATCCTCCACAGCTGGTTTGTGCCTCAGTTTCCCCACTCCTAAGTGGAGATGTTTGATCAGCCCTTTCAGACGGGGAGATTTGGTGGGGGGATAAAGAGGAGCTGTTTTCCCTCTGATGGGATGTGGGGTAAGCCTGGAGCAAAGCCTGGGAGCAGGGCAGAGGAGCTGAGCATCCAGGCCCTGAGCAGGAAGGGCCAGCTCTGGGCAAGGATGGGATTCCAGAGCTCCAGGAAGGGCCAGAGCATGGGGAGAACCCTAAATCCCACCAGGGGCAGGGGAATCCCTGCATCCCTCTCAAACTGCACTCCAGGAGGTGAAGGCTGCCTTGGCCTCACCCCACGCTCACCTTTGGGAATTTTGGGAGGGGGAGGTTCCCTGGGGCCAGGTGTGACTCCTCCTTCCCACTGAATAGATGAAAAGATGAGGAGTTGATTCCCTGCTCTAATCCCAGCTCTGAGCTGAGGATAGCTGTGCCCGCCACAGCCTGGGGGCTGAACTGGGAGCACTGGGCAGGTTCTGAACCCCCCCAGAGCAGCTCCCCAGCCCACCCACGTCTCTGGCCACGGCCTTGGAGTGAGGATGGTGAAGGTGAGGAATGGGATTCAAGGTTCCCGTTCAGTTTGGGATCAGTGGGATCCTATAAAACCCTTTTCCCTGCAGAACCCCAGCCTCATGTGCTGGATGTACCTTTGGCATCTGGTGGGGCCCCCTGCCCCAGCTCGGGGTGATCAGAGACCCCTGAGTCCAGCCTCTGTCCAGCTTCCTGGAACCTTTATTCATGGAACAGAATTATGGAGTGGTTTGGGTTGGAAGGGACCTCAAAGCTCGTCCAGTGCCACCCCCACCATGGCAGGGACACCTTTCACTGTCCCAGGCTGCTCCAAGCCCCATCCAGCCTGGCCTTGGGCACCTCCAGGAATCCAGGGGCAGCCACAGCTGCTCTGGGCACCTGTGCCAGGGCCTGCCCACCCTCACAGGGAGGAATTCCTTCCCAATTTCCCATCTAACCCTGCCCCTGGCAGTGGGAGCCATTCCTTGTGTCCAGTCCTTCCAGGCCCTTTGTCCAAAGTTGTCTCCAGCTCTCCTGGAGCCCCGTTAGGCCCTGGAGGTGGCTCTGAGCTCCCCCTGGAGCCTTTCCAGGCTGAGCACCCCCAGCTGTCCCGGCCTGGCCCTGGAGCAGAGGGCTCAGAACATCCCTGTGGCCTCCTCTGACTCATCCAGCAGCTCCAGCCTCTCACCCCACACCACTCCCACCATCCCTGTTTCCACCAGAGCATCACCACACTGTAACCCACTGGCACCAGTCTGGCTCAGGGCCTCTCCCCAGTGCTGTTCCCGTGCCCAGTGAGCTCCTGGGCTCTGTCCCAGCACGGCTCTGCCTGGCACACTCTGCTCCCTGCACAGGGGCTGAGCCAGCCGTGGGGCTGGGGGGGTGAAACCCCTGATCCCAGCCTGATCCAGCCTGATCCAACCCTGATCCAACCCTGATCCCAGCCTGATCCCAGCCTGATCCAACCCTGATCCAGCCCGATCCAACCCCGATCCAACCCCGATCCCAGCCTGATCCCAGCCTGATCCCATGGAGATCCCATGGAGATCCCAGCCTGATCCCATGGAGATCCCAGCCTGATCCCACATTGATCCCAGCCTGATCCAACTCTGATCCAGCCTGATTCCAGCCTGATCCGCCCTGATCCCATGGAAATCCCAGCCTGATCCAACCCTGATCCCAGCCTGTTCCAACTCTGATCCAACCCTGATCCAGCCTGATCCAACCCCCATCCAACCCTGATCGCAGCCTGATCCAGCCTGATCCAGCCTGATCCCACATTGATCCCAGCCTGATCCAACTCTGATCCATCCTGATTCCAGCCTGATCCCAGCCTGATCCAACCCTGATCCCAGCCTGTTCCAACTCTGATCCAACCCTGATCCCAGCCTGATCCAGCCTGATCCCAGCCTGATCCACCCTGATCCCATGGAGATCCCACCCTGATCCCACCCTTATCCAGCCTGATCCCAGACTGATCCCACCCCAATCCCAGCCTGATCCCACATTGATCCCAGCCTGATCCCACCCTGTTCCCAGCCTGATCCCACCCTGATCCCAGCCTGTTCCCACCCTGATCCCAGCCTGATCCAGCCTGATCCCAGCCTGATCCCACTGAGATCTCCAGCTGCCGAACCCAGTGTTCCCTGCCTGCAGCATCCCTGCCCGTCCCCCCACCAGGGATGCTCCAGGCTCCCAGTTTAGTGCTGGGACGGAGGAATTTGGCGGGAGGGGAAGGGCTGGGGGTGCTCAGCGTGCCCAGTTCCCACTCTCCTAACGAGATGCAGTCTAATAAATAACTCAAGCCCCAAACAGAGTTTATTTATCATCCAGGAATGAGCAAACCTTGCAGCCTGGTTTGGCCAGGCCATGCCTGCCTTGCACAGATTTATTTTACTGCTCTGGCTACTCAGAGCCAATGGCCTTAATCCCATCTTAGAGCCCACAAAACCTGACCTAAGATGTTCTTTTTTCCCTCCTCCCTGCTTTGCAGCACTGTAAGACGTGTTGAAAAGCCAGATAAGCCTGGGAGAGGCTTAGGAGGGGTGCTGGGGTTCTGGGAATGGCTGAGCCCTGAAGTGGTTTTCACTGGGAAACAGGCTCTTCCCACCCTGAGCAGGGCAGGGGGGAATTTCCTGCTGCTAAACCCCATTTATCACCCACCCTAAGTTGTCTGATGTGAGCTGGGGATGGCATGATGGCATTTTTCCTGCTTCTCTAGGTCCTGGTGGAAAGGAAGGCTTAAAGCAGCATCCTGGGAATGCCTCCTGTTTTCCCCACAGCTGGAAGAAAACCAAATGTAAAAACGCAGCGTTTCCCTAGAAAAATCAATCCCAACTCTGCACCCAGCTGCTGGAGCCACCACAAACCACTTGGATGTGGCTCCACACCTTGCCACGGGCTTTTGAGAGCCTTTTAATTGGGAGGCAGCACTAATGAGGGGAGGAGAGTTTCCTTGATGGGGTGTTGCAGGGCGATGCCTGATCCCGGCCCCTGGCACAGCTGGGGAACCTGGATTCACTCCCGGCTTGCAGTGAACTCCTGAGCAAGCAGGCTCGTGCCTCAGTTTCCCCATCTGGGTGTTCTCTCCCGGGGAATGCTGAGCTGCTGGGAGAATGCCTTTAGGAAAAAAAAATAAAATAAATGAAGGAGGTGTTTGTGTATTCTGCTAAAAAGCAGCTCTGGGAGTCAGCTGAGGACAGCCCCAGCTAATTGGGAGGGGAGAGTTGGGTTTTATTTCCCTATTAGAGTTCCGTGAAGGCTGGGCTGGCACAGGGCTGTGGGCACAGTGAGGGGCTGGCAGTGCCCACAGCCCCAGGGCTCCTTTTGCTGCACCTCGATGTCTGTTTCTTGGAGAGATGACAGGAGGGAGAAGGAAAAACACGGTGCCAGTGTGGCGGCAAGGTTACCCCTCCCTCAATTGTCCCCAGCCCCCTCAGTGGGGACAGTTGGCTCCTTCCCAGCCCATGTCGGTGCCACGCGCTGAGCTTGGCACGGCAGAGAACACAGCGCTCCTCCCAGCCAGCTGGGGACCAGGGAAAACCTTGTTTTCCTGCTTTTGCACTGGGAAAAGGGCATCTTGGAGAGGTGCAACAAAGCCCCAAGGGCCCGTCTGCTGCCTCCAGCAGCTCCTTCTCCATCCCTGGAGCGGGGATTTGCTGCTGCTCCTCGAGGGCTGAGACCCCACTGCCTTTTGTTTCCTCCCCCATCCCTTTTATTTCAGCTGATTCATGGAATTCTGCTCTGGCAGCAGCGTGTTGCTTTAAGCTGTTTACTCGAGTTCAGGAGGCGACAGCTCACGGGGTATTTTTAGCTCTCCGGGTAGCGGAGCGGGATTAAAATGCAGTCAGTGTTACAGACGCTGGGGCTGAATCAGTATTCCTGCACAAGCCTCTCCTGTGCCAGCCTTCTCCATTGAGTGTCTGAAAAACCCAAGTTTCCATGGAGACCCAGCTCCAGGGCAACCCGTTTTCCTTGCAAAAATAATGATGATAATAATAAAAAAAGGAAAAAAAAAATTTAAAAAATGCGGCAGGTAGAGAGCGGGCGCAGGGGCTGGCCATAGGATGGTGGTGGATGGAAACCCCAATTCCTTCCTGCTGGGGTGCTGGGGCTGGGGCTGTGGGTGGGAAATGAAGGTGGCTGGGTGTGTTGTGCTGCTCCATCCACCCCATGGCCCTTCCTGGGGTTTTTGGGGGCTGGGTGTGCTCTCCTGGGGGGTTTTGCTGTGCAGGGAAGGGGCAATGTGGTGCCAGGGTTGGGTTTGGAATGGTGGAAACCGGAATTGTTACCCTATCTCCAGGTACTTAATGAGCTAAATCAGGAGATTCTCTTACCCATGATGGAGCTGTGTCGCCTTCTGCCTCGGGGCATCTCTGAAAGGGCTTTTCTGGGGCAGGTTTGTCTCCAGCCCAATGTTTGGGAGCAGAAACACCCTCAGAGGACACGAGGGTGAAGGTGGTGACACCACAGGGCTGTCTTGTCTTGGTTTGCTTGTTGGCAAACATAGAGACATCAACCACAAGACTCTCCCATGGAGAAGAGACCGAAATGTTGGGTTCTCTGTTTTTTTCTAGATTGGCACATTTCCCCCTTCATCCCCCCCTCCTGCTGCATCTTCCTTGGAAATTCGGAGGGGAAAAAGAGAAAATTCTTCATTTTTGCAGGACTTTTCTCCCAACTTCTCCTGCCTGTGGTCAGGACTCTCCCCAGCTGGTGCAGTGACAGTGTTGGGTGGGAGAAAACCCAGTGCTCCCAGTGTGGCACTGGAGAAGATTCAGCAAGAGGGACCCACCGTGAGATGGCTGCTTGGTTTTCCCAACAACCACAGCACGATTGGCCTGGGGACTTATCCGGTGGCATTCTTGGAGATCTCCTTGGTGGGCATGTGGGCAGGGGTGAGATGTTGGACCCAGGAGCTGATCTCTGCTCGTGCAGCTCCACCACTGGGGTCATGCCTGGGGACGATTCCCAGATGAGTCTGCCGAGATCCAAACTGGAGCCACAGCATTTCCTGCCAGTTGTTTTCCCCCTGCTATGGTGGGATTTTTCCATGTGGTGCTCCAGCAGGTGGAAACCTTGAAAACCTGACCTGGAGCCACTTGTAGCTGCCCAAGGGAGGCTGAAAAGCACAATGAGACTGGGGACAAAGCAGAGACCAGCTCCTGGTCAGCCCCAGCACTGCCTCCCTGCACAGGAACTCTGCATCTGCAGGGACAGCGACATGGAAATGCTGGGAAATGATGGACCAGGGATGGACCATCTCTGGGGGATGAGCTGCTCCTGGCAGCAGAAGGCTCCCCAGACCCCGATGTCCTGGTGAGATCTCTTAGAGCCATGTGTGGGATCCAAGGAGAGGTGGAAGGCTGCAGACAGACACGAGCCACCAAAGCTCTGGTGCAATCAGGCACTTCAAGGCCACGCTGTTCACAGCACAGTTCATTATTTTGATTTTCCAAACCAGTCATGAGCAGCCGCGGTTGAACAAATTGCTCCATTTTCAAAGCAGAGTTTGTGCTTTGCCATCCATTACCTGGGGAAAAATCCTGAAATCCCATCTGTGGAGAAGCTTCCCCGCTTTCTCAGAGGTGTTTTCATTAGAAGAGCAATGGGTGTTTAACATCCCGTGTCCTCCGAGCCAAATCCAACTCACAAACTTGCACCAAACCAAATGGTTTTTGCTGCAGCTCCTCTCAGCCTGATTGATTAACATTTCTGCCCAAGCAAAGAAAATGTCCTGTGGAAAGGCTTCTTTTGATCTAAAAACTGTTGTCATCGGCTTTTTTTGAATTGAGAACCACTTCCACTGGCACTGATAGCTGCTCCCCCAGCCCTGCCCTGTGCTCAGCATGCCTGAAACTGTTCCTTTCCAACAGATTATTTTCCAGGATTGGAAACAGCTGACACGATGGGATTTCATCTCCATTCACAGAGAATTTAGGCAGACTTGTTCCTATTCAAGCCGTGCTCAGAAAATGGGATGTTTTCCTTGTTCTCAATAATAAAAAAGGAAAAAAGTAATTTTTCTGCCCAGCTCCTTGCTTTTTGTAGTCTTGGAAACTGTGTCGTCCCCCACAGAGTCAAGGGGGTGCTGCCAGAGGCACTTTGGTGCTGGTGGGTTGTGGCTGGATCGTGGATTTGGCCGAGGTTTGGGACGGGCCAGGACAGAGCCAGCCCTCCCTGTGCTGCTGGGGTGGACATTCCTCTGGGGTGCAAGGTGTGACCTGATCCCCTGGGAATGCTGTCACCACAGCAGGAATGTCCCAGGGAGTCTCCTTGTCCCTGGGTTGGGACCACATGCCAAGGGCATTCTCTAAATGCTCACAGGAGCTCCGTGGTAACCAGGGGCTGATTTTGTGTGTGTCTGAGGCTGCATGAAACAAATGCAAATGAATTCATTCTTATCCCTGCCTGAGCTGCTCCATTGTCAGCCTTTGTTTTCTTCCCAGCGTGAGCAAGTCCCTGGCTTTGCTTCCTGCTCCCAGAAAATGGTATTTGCGAAACAGCCTGCAAGGAAAACAACCAACCAACCAACCAACCAATACCCAAATCCACCAACCAACCAACCCCCCATCCCCCAAACCAACCCACCAAACAACCAAACAACCAACCCACCAACCCACCATCCCCAAACCAACCAACCAACCAACCAACCAACCAACCAACCAACCAACCAACCAACCAACCAACCCACCATCCAACCAACCCACCCACCACCCACCCAACCAACCAACCAACCCACCAATCAACCAACCAACCCACCAATCAACCAACCAACCCACCCACCACCCACCCAACCAACCAACCAACCCACCAACCAACCAACCAACCAACCCATCATCCAACCAACCCACCCACCACCCAACCAACCAACCAACCAACCAACCAACCAACCAACCAACCAACCAACCAACCAACCAACCAACCATCAACCAACCAACCAACCAACCAACCAATCAACCAACCCACCCACCAACCAACCAATCAACCAACCCACCCACCAACCAACCAACCAACCAACCCACCAATCAACCAACCAACCAACCCACTAATCAACCAACCAACCAACCCACCACCCAACCAATCCCCCAAACCCACCAACCCACCAATCCACCACCCCCCAAACTAACCAACCAACCCCCCAAACCAACCCACCACCCCCCAAACCAAATGCAGCACTCCAGATACCCACTGATTTTATTTCAGTGACCTGGCTGAGTTCTCCATGGGAGCTGTGTCCTTTCTGGAGAAAGGAAGGTTTTGCAGCTTCATTCAAAGGCTGCACTCAATGTTCCTAGAGGTGTTTCCAGCCTCAGTGATTCTGTGATTCCCAGCAGTGATGGCCAGACAGGGGTGGGCAGAGGTAGATGATGAACCTGATGTACTCAAGCCCTGGTGGGAAGCATTCTGCATTAGAGCAGAGTCCCCCACTGAGCACGGAGGGTGCAGGAGACACAGCCAGAGGAAGAATGAAGAAGTCCAAGGAGCAGCTTTCACTGTGGATCATGGAACACTTTGGGTTGCAGGGGACCTTAAACCCCATCCCACTCCACCTCCTGCCACGGCAGGGACACCTTCCACTAGCCCAGGTTGCTCCAAGCCCTGTCCAGCCTGGCCTTGGGCACTTCCAGGGATGGATGGCTGCTTCCCGCTGGAAGAGATGCCATCTCCTCCCAAACTGGCAGCAAAGGGAGGGTCAGTGGTGCCCAAGCAGCTCTGCCAGGCTGCAGCAGCTCCTTGAAGGGTCAGTGCAGCACTGTCCCCTTTGAATGTGTTTCCACTTTCCCTGCAACCCCCCCAGCCCCTCTCCAGGGGACCCCAACCCCCTCCAGCCCCTGCTTTGCATTTATAGCTGCCACTTGCAGCTCTTTTGTTGTTTTCTGCTGCTCATTTTAAAAAAGGCAGCTGACACCATCTCACTGTTCATGGAAGGAAACTATTTAGGGACACAACCAGTGGGTTTTGGAAAACTTACCATAACGGGAGCGCTGCGGTTCCTTCCAGGCGTGCACCCTCCCTGCTCCCTGCCAGCCAGCTCTGCTCAACAGGACACTTTAAATGGGATGTTAACAACTCCACAAAATACCACAGAGCAGTTTTCAGAGCAGAATAATTGGGAGTCAGCTGCAGCTGGGGGCTCTTCGTGCTTCCCCAGTGTTGTCCCTCTTGGAGAGGGACGTCACATTCCCGTCACTGCTTTAAGTGTCCTTGGAGCCAGTCGGGTATGCTGAAAGCCAGGGTGAGCTGAGGAGCTTGGCAGGGCTGGGATTTGTGGGGAGAAATGGCTTTTTAAGAGACTGGGGCTATAAAACAACTCATCTGGTGCAGCACTTTGGAAGAGATATAAGGAGGAGAAGGGAAGGGGCAAGTTCTCCTCTCTGGTCTTGGTGTGGCCATGATGGGGGGGTTGTGTTGTCTCTGTGCAGCAGAATGAGAGCTTCTGTATCACAGAAAACGATGGGGATAAATTGGGGATAGATGGTGAGGAACCCCCTTGATGTCCCCCATCCTCTGCTAAAACCCCTGAGGAGACACCGTGCATTAAAATTCCTGTTTGTGGGGCTGCTGCTCTGATCTCGGGCAGCCCCTCCTGCCCCTTGCTTGGAATTCTTGGGGTTTTTGCTAAATTTAGCCCTTTTGGGGCAGGAGGGGTATGGAGGAGGGCAGATGATAGATAAGGAGGAGGAGAAGCACTTCTTTCAGTCTGGGTCCATTGTCTAATCAAAGGGAGCCCGACTTTAAAGGCTCCTTGTTCAGCCGACAGGGAACATCCATCATTAAAAATGTTCAAGAGCTTTTGTTCCTCAGTACCTCTTTGAAATTGCTGCCAATGACCAGGCTTGGAGCAACCTGGTCTAGTGGGAAGTGGCCCTGCCTGTGGCAGGGGGTTGGAACACGATGGGCTTTAGGTCCCTTCCCTCCAAAACCATTCCAGGATTCCAGAATTCTAAACAGTGCCTTGGCCGTGCTGCTCCTTCCCCCCTTCATCAGGCAACACAGTGGGGACCCAGCTCCTAGGAAAAGGAATTTAAATGCAGGAGATCCTAGGAAAATGAATTTAAATACAGGAGATGCTAGGAAAAGGAATTTAAACACAGGAGATCCTTGGGCTGCTGGGATCTCCCCATCCCAAAATGCAGCATGCAGTAGGAATTGTCTTTTTTTTCATGTTCATCCCCTCTCCCCATTTCCCCCTGAAACTGCACAGATGCTGCTGGAGCCAGAGAGGCATTTGGGGATAAACCAGGGATGTTTTCCTCTCTCTGGTGTGTTAAACGGCAGCTGCTGGTGGGTATGGCCGCTGTCCTAAACCAGCTGTAACCAAAACACCAAACCAGGGGATGGAGGTGATGCACGGGGCGGGTGTTCAGCTCTCAAACCTGCACCGCCTGTTTGGGCCAGGGTTTATCTGGGTCGGGACCTGCTTTTGTCCCCTCCGATGGCAGCTCTGGGGGCAGGATGGGGCCAGGACACTGCAGAGGATTTGGCTGCGGCTGCAGGGAGAACACCAAGCCAGGGGATGGAGGTGATGCACGGCGGCATTCAGCTCTCAAACCTGCACCGCCTGTTTGGGCCATGGTTTATTTGGGTCGGAACCCTCTCCGATGGCAGCTCTGGGGGCAGGACGGGGCCAGGACACTGCAGAGGACTCGGCTGCGGGCAGGGAGGGGCGGTGGGCGCTCGGTGCCCAGGATGCTGCTGCTCTCGGCGGATCGATGCTAATCCCGTTGTCTGCGCTGCAGAGCCGGAACCGCCCGAGGGCCACGGGCAGGAGCGAGGGGTAGAGCGGGATGGCTCCCGAGGGGCTCCGGTGCCTCCTTGTGCCAGCTGATCCTAAACGAGGTGCAACAAGGGATTCTCAGCTTCCACAGTGGGCATGGAGCTGCTGGTGGCAGAAGGGCTCCTGTCTCTGGTGGTCACGGTTTGTGCCAGTCCTCAAAACATCACTGGAGGGAGGAAAAAAGAGAATTTTCTTAGTGAGATCACTCCATTCTTTGTGAGCCCCAACCTTTACTCCCGGCTCCCCTCCCCACATTTCAGCGCTGCTTTTTCCCTGCACGTTTTCAGCCTGCAGGATAAAATCACCTCCGGAGCTGCCGCCACAGTTGCCCCCCTCAACACCCCGGAGCTGCTGCATTTCCTTGGGATCACACCCTTCCCAAAACGCGGCAAGAACCATTCTCCGTGGTTTCCCCTCCACATTTCCCCCGATGGAGGATGCAGGCGGATGGGTTTTGCCTGGCCTGATTGAAATTCGGCTCAGCACAGCCTGGCTGGCCATCAGTCAGGACGGAGAGGCTGAAACGGCCCGAGCAGCCCCGGCCGAGCTCACGGGGCTGGGGACGGACGGGACCTGCTGGGCTGGGTTTGTGTCACCATCGCTCCTTACGAACGGGGTGCGTGATGGTTCGTGGATTTGGTCTCAGGGTGCAAAAAGAACCAACACGGCCCAGGGGGTTTGCAGTAATAATCAAAACAAATGCACTTTTATTGAGTGACCACAGCAAAATGTGATAGAGGGATTAAGGGAGAGAAAAAGATAGAGAAAGAGAGAGAAAAGAGAGAGAGAAAGAGAGGGGCGGGGGGGTATAGCTACCAAACGTAGAGACGAAGTCTTTTGGCCCAGTCCAGTCGAGGATCCGCCTGTTACACTGGGGAGATCTCAAAGTCTCTCGCTAACTCAGAGGTTTTTATTATGATAACTCTATTGGAAATTGCAAGGGGGGGAGAACCGATACAATAAGGAATAGATGTAACAGGCAGTCCATGTTCTCAGCAGTAAACGAGAGCCATTGTCTTCTTGGCCCAGCGGTCACATCCTGCAGGCAAACATCTCGCTGTGGTCAGCTTTGGTCCCCCACACACCTGCCCCAGGCTGGGGGTTTCAGTCCCAGTCCTCAGAAGGAGCAGAGGGGCCTTTTCACATGGGGGTTCCATGTCTCAGTCCCTGATGGAGAGGCTCCTTACATCTCAGTCTGTCTGTCACGGTGGTTGTAAAACAGGTGAGGGTCTGCTGAGGGAGACCACCTGAAACTCAGGAGAAATCCAGCCAGGCCGAGAGGTGGGACAGCTCCCAAGGCTGTTGTTGCACAAAGGGCACAGTGCCCCCTTCTCATTGGGCTCAGTGTACAGCAAACAACACCTGTGAAACAATAACTTAGCAATGCCCTCAGATCTCAGGGCCTTGTTGGCGTGTGACTTTGTCCTTCAGAGCCAGAGATTCTAGACAGGGGGGTCTTCTTTTCAGTGGTCCCCAATGACAATCATGAGGCAGAGGAGGGAAAATTCGGACAGACTCTCACAGGGGGCTAATTAGTCTAATGAGGGAGAAAATTGCTGCAAGAGGGTGGGAATCATCCATCCACTCCCATGCCATGGGCATGGGTGGCAGAGGAGCAGATCCCAGCCCAGCTCCTGCCACCAATGCCTCGGGCGCATCATTGAACTCCCAGATCCAGCTTTGATAGCCCAAATCAAGGCTGCTGGCAAGCTCTGCTCCTTCCAAAAAGCTGCTTTGGCTTTTCCCTTGGATTCTGCTCACTTTTGTGGCTGGAGGAGCCCATTGTGCTCAGTAACTTTGACTTCCTGCATTAGACAGGCCATAAAATGCTGCGTGGTGGCGCTGAGCCTTATTATTAGCATTTATTACTGCGGAGGGAACAGCACAGCTCCATGGGTGGGGAAGCTTTTTAAAGCAATCACCTACGGCCATGCAACCTGTTATGAAAGCTCTGCATAACCAGGATGAATTTGTTATGTTGGTAATTAGAGGAAAATCAACCTCTCTTGACAGAGAAGCGCCCGGTGTGTTTGTTCTGGAAATTAGGGGGGTGGGCACGGCTGCTGGAGGTGTTTCCCCCCCGTGGCAGGGTTGTTTTGCTCGTGCAGGTGGGGACAGTGGAGGTTGGCAGCCCAAGGAGCTGCGCTGGCTCCTGTGATGCCTGCCAGGAGAAGGGCTGGCTGCCTGGCTCTCCTCGTGGGCACAGGGGCCACGCTGGGGTAATGCCTGGGTAGGAGAAGGCAGTGCTGAACTCTTGATCAGACCTTCCCCAATCATCCTCCGCTTTCACACCGTGCCCTGGGCATGGGCTGGGCTCAGAGCCGCCTCCTCCACCCCTGCTGGCCAAGATTTTTAGCACCGAAAACACTGATTTTTAGCATCAAAAGCTCTGGTCGGGGCAGGATTTTATGGTGTGAGGGGTTTGAAGGGCATAAAATGGGACCCACGAGGCCAAAGCCAGAGAGGGATTTGGTTCTGGGCGGAAGGCAAGGGCCAGGAGAAGTCTTGAGACAGAGGAAGAGCTGGAGATGGGCACTGGAGCAGACACCCGGGGAGCTGTGGAGCCTCTCCCTGGGGATTCCAAACCCACCTGGGGGTTCCTGTGTGCAGGTGACCCTGCCTTGGCAGAGGCCTGGACTGGGTCATCTCCCAGATCTTCCCAGCCTGGCCAACCTTCCCACCCTTCTGCCTTCCCCAATCATCCTCCGCTTTCACACCGTGCCCTGGGCATGGGCTGGGCTCAGAGCCGCCTCCTCCACCTCCGCTGACCAAGAGAACACTGATTTTTAGCACTGAAAATTCTGGTCTGGGCAGGATCTCACAGTGTGAGGGGCTTGAAGGGCATAAAATGGGAGCCACGAGGCCAAAGCCAGAGAGGGATTTGGTTCTGGGTGGAAGGCAAAGAGGCAAGGGAAGAGCTGGAGATGGGCACTGGAGCAGACACCCAGGGAGCTGTGGAGCCTCTCCCTGGAGATTCCAAACCCACCTGGGGGTTCCTGTGTCCAGGTGACCCTGCCTTGGCAGAGGGGTGGACTGGGTCATGTCCACAGGGCCCTTCCCAGCCTGGCCAACCTTCCCACCCTTCTGTAGCCATGTGGGAGCTGGGATGGGCACAGGGTTGGGGCAGCACAGCCTGGAGGGCAGTTTGGGAAGGGATTAATGGGCACCGTGGCTGCTGGGATGTTCCTGAGGAGCAGGACAGATTCAACACAGGAGCCACAGCTTTGATCCTCATCCTTCTGCTCCCTGTACCCTCCTCCAGGGCTTCTGCCCACCTTGCCCACCTCCCCATGGCTGTCAGCTCTGCCCCTGCACCTCTGGGTGACAGTGCCACCCCCTCCAGCCACACCAGTGCCTGTCACCACTCAACACGACCCCCAGAGTGATGATCTCAAGGGCTTCTGTAAACCAAAACTCTGTGCAAAGGGCTTTGGGGGAGGCTGGAATTTTTGCTACACCTGGATATATTTTTCCTCCCTCCTGCACAGTGGTGCCTGGGAGGACAAAGGATGACAGGACCTGAGGAGGTTTGGGGCTGGATCCTTCCCTGCTGCTGGAGTAAGGCAGTGCAGGGAGAGGAGAGGTGGGAGGACAGGCTGAATTCCTGGAGACATTCAGACCTGCTTCTCTCCCCTCTGATTTGGTTTAAATTAAGCCATCTACTTGCATTAAATGGTAAATTATCTCAGTGCTGCTCCTCTCCCTGTGCGAGCTGTGGTCAGAGGGGAGGGGGATGCTGGAGGCCCTGAGGAAAGCGTGGGTGCCGTGGGGATGGGTGTGATCTCCCCCTCGGTGTCACAAGAGCCACTCACCTGGGAAGGTCACAGCCCTGCTCCACTGGCCTTGGAGGAGGCTTCAGAGCCAGTCTCAAATCCATCTAATCAAGCTGAGCGTGGTGTGCCCTTCCCTGTCTGCTGTCCTTGGGAGTCCTTTCCCGGGCAGCAGCTCCAGATCAAGTGATCAGAGCTCTCACCACGATGCTGCGGCTCACAGAAAGGAGGGGAGGCAGGGTTTTACCAGGATAGAGCAGTGTGGGAACTCAGCGCATCCTTTGGATGTCCAGAGTTGCTGGGAACCCCGCCGGGGGAGCTCGGAGACCCTGGCACACAGCCCAGAGCACCTGGGGATTTGATTCTGACCCTTGGAGCGAATTGCCAGCTTTGTATGAGGACAAGTCACACAGGTTTGAATAGTTTAATAATAAAATATTCACAGGGTGAAAATGTAGATTTTAGGGTTTTTGGTATGGGGGTTGTGGGGACAAGATGGAGGAATCAGGGCATGTCCAGTCTTTCTTCTTCTTCTTCTTGGTCTCCATTTTCTGCAGTGATGTTGGCACTTTGGGATTGGTTTAGAGTAGAAGGGCACTGTCTAACATAGGTGATGGGCATTGGGAATTCAGTGTAAATATGTTATACGTAGTTTGCAGTATAAAAGGACAGCACTGCCCTGGGGTGGTCAGAGTGCCTGTGGCTGCCCTGCTGAGCAGATCTCGGCTGGGCAGAAAGAAAATTTTATAGATAAGAATTAATAAACAACCTCAAGACCAAAAACTGAAGAGCTCTGACTCGTTCTTCGGACACACTGGCCGAAACAGAGACATCCTGCAGATCTCAGGGAAGCAATTAACAACCAAAAACCTGAGAGAGCGGCCATGGGGAATGACAGCCCGAGGCTGGAGCAGGACCCAGATCAGCCCAGGGTGAGATTTTGCTCCATTTCTGCCTGTTCCGCCTCTTGTTTACCTTCCTGATTCACAGAGATGCCTTCAGCCTGCCCTGGGTGGGCACCCATGGTTGTGGAGAGGGATCTTCTTCTCTTTGGGCAGCTCTGAGGCTCACCCAGACCCTGCTGGGGGTCCCAGCCAGGTCCCCTCAGTGAAGGCTGCCAGCCCCTGGCTGAGCTTCCTTGAATGCCCTCTGTCCCTGCTGGATGGGCACCTGTGCCAGTGTCCTGGAATCCTGGAATGGTGTGGGTTGGAAAGGACCTCAAAGCTCACCTGTTCCACCCCTGCCATGGGCAGGGACAGCTTCCACTATCCCAGGTTTCTTCAAGCCCCATCCTGGCCTTGAGCACTTCCAGGGATCCAGGAGCAGCCACAGCTGCTCTGGGCACCCTGTGCCAGGGCCTGCCACTCTCACAGGGAAGAATTCCTTCCCAATATCCATGTGTTCCTGTCCTCTGACAGTTTGAACCCATTTTCCCTTGTCCTGTCACCCCAGTTCATTATGAGCAGTCCCTCTCCAGCTTTCCTTGGAGCCCTCCAGACCCTGGAAGGAGCTGTGAGGTCTCCACAAAACCTTCTCCTCTCCAGGCTGGACATTCCCAGCTCTCTCAGCCTGTGTCACACTCAGCAACACACCCAGCTGCCACCTGTCCACCAGTGCAGCACCCGATGCTGTGCCAGCCCCCTGAACCCAGCACCCCAAACCCAGCTCTCCAAATACAGCCCCCCTAAACCAAACCAGCCCCCAAACCCAGCCCCTGAATCCAACACCCCAAACCCAGCCCCCCTAAACCCAGCACCCCAAACCAGCTCCTGAACCCAGCCCCCAAACCCAGCCCCCAAACCAGCTCCCCAAACCAGCCCCCAAACCCAGCCCCTGAATCAAACACCCCAAACCCAGCCCCCAAACCAGCCCCCAAACCCAACACCCCAAACCCAGCCCCCAAACCAGCCCCCAAACCCAGCCCCCTGAATCCAACGCCCCAAACCCAGCAGCCCAAACACAACATCTCAAACCCAGCCCCCCAAATGCAGCCCCTCAAATCCAACACCCCAAACCCAACGCCCCAAACCAGCCCCCCCCCCAAACCCAGCCCCCCAAACTTAACACCCCAAATCCAGCCTCCCAAACCCAGCAGCCCAAACGCAACATCCCAAACACAACATCCCAAACCCATCACCCTAAATCAAACACCCCAAATGCAGCCCCCCCAAAGCCAGCACCCCAAAACCCATCACCCCAACCCCAGCCCCCTCCCACGGAGCCACTGGCCCAGGGAGGACAGAGGCTGTGGGTGCTCATTGCCAGCTCCTCCCTGCGAGCTGACCCATCATCACTGAGGAGCTGAGAGCTCTCTGTGCAGGGCTGTGCCAGGGACAGGCCAGCCTGGTGCCCTGTGCCACCAGCAGCACTGACAGGGAGGGGCTGGGAGGCCACGCTTTGCCAGGGGAGGGGTGGGAGACCATCAGTTCTGGGTGAAGAACTGGAGTGGAAGAAGTGGGTGAGAAGAAGAAGCAGCAGGAGATAGAGGGGGCACTCCAGGCTCCAAAGTGCCTCTGGGTGCTGGTGAAACTGCCCTGGGAGGCCAGGGAAGGGATGGATGCTGGAGCTCAAGGGAGGATTTGCCCACTCCAGCGTCCCAGCAGTGTCTGTGTCCCCAGATCCCCAGTGCACCTCTGTCCAGCTGGGCAATGCTCACTGTGGCTCTGAGCATGTCGCTGGTGTGCAAAGGACACCCACTGTGCCTGGGATAAAGGTGGGCAGAAACACAGAATATCCCAGGCTGGAAGGGACCCACAAGGACCCAGTCCAACCCCTGCCCTGCACAGACACCCCCAAATCCCACCCTGTGCACCCCTGAGAGAGCTATCCAAACACTCCTGCAGCTCTGGCAGCCTCAGGGCCGTGACCATTCCCTGGGGAGCCTGGGCAGTGCCAGCACCCTCTGGGGGAAGAACCTTTCCTATCTCCTCCCCTGACACAGCCCCAGCCATTCCCTTGGGTCCTGTCCCTGTCACAGGGAGCAGAAACCACAGCTGTCCCTCTGCTGTCCCTCTGCTGCCCCTTGGGAGGACGTTGCAGACACCAACGAGGTCTTCCCTCGTCTCCTCCAGGCTGAACAGACCAAGTCCCTTCAGCCCCCCCTCATTAGGCCCCTCCAGACCCTTCCCCACCCTCGTGCCTTCCATTGGATGCCCTCCAGTGGCTTCACACCTTTTTTATGTTGTGCTGCCCCAAAGGGCCCCAGGACTGGAGGTGAGGCTGCCATGGTGCAGTGCAGAGCAGAGCAGGACAATCCCTGCCCTGGCCAGGCCAAGGATGCTGTAAGGAGTGACCAAGGGCACTTTTCCTCCCTTGGCCTCTCTGTGCCCCCATCTCTCACACCCCTGTCACACCCACAGTGCGCTGAGCGTGGCAGGAGCTGTGACCTGGCTCTGCTCTGGCCCACGGGCCCAGCTATGGCTTGCAGCAGCTCTGGGTGTCCTGGACCTCCCCCAAGAGCATCTGGAAGCAAAAATTCCACGTTCCCAGAGCTCCTGACAGCCGGGCTGAGGGTTCTGTGGGGGCTGTCTGCTCCTGGCTGGTCCGAGTGGGGCTGTCCCAGTGACTGACCTGGCCATGGGAGGAAGGGTTAGATCCAGAGTCCAGGTTGTGGCACTGGAACCCGATAAAACGTTTTCTGAAGCTGTAGGGTCTCCTCTCCATGTTCTGGGTGTCTCCTGGGCTCAGGCTCTCCCTCTGAGGGGCATTTTGGGGCATCTCACCCCATCTGTAGCTCTGTTTGTCAGCCTGAAGCTCATGGATGCTGCTGAGCTCCTGACAGAGCAGGATCCTGGATCCATCCCAGATTGGTTTGTGCTGAAATACAGATACAGGAGTTGATGGAGAATCTCCAGGACTGGATGTGCAACAGGACTTTCAGAGGACCCCAGGTGAGTTTTACAGTGAGCCACAGTTTCCCATCCTCAGTTCTTCTGTCCCAGGCAGGATTTGGGGAGATTTCCTCCAACAACAGCCAAATCCTCCCAGCAGCTCCAGCCTGCATTTGAGTGAGGTGTGAGAAATTACCTCAGTGCCAAATGCAGAGCCCAGGGAGGAAGGGGCTGCACCAGTTCACCCAGTTTGGTTTGCTGGGAATGCTCTGAGTGTGTCACTGGTGGTTACCATGGTTAGAACCTGATTGTTGGCAGCCTCAATTTCAGGGTAATTTTGCACCAAAAAGGAGCAGCCAGGGTCTCTTAAAGCATTTTGGAGAGATGTGAAGAAAAATAAAAGCTCTGAGTATCTTCAGGCCCTGGGATTTGCTCCTGTACTTGTGCTACTCCACCTGCCTGTGGGACAGTTTGGAGGAGCCTTAATGGAATTCCAGGCTGGAGTCTGGTGCAGAAATCTCACCAGTGAGACCTTGGGGCTGGTTAAAACCTGGGTGCAGGTTAAAATCCTGCCTGGGCAGAGGGGCTGGGGGAGCTCCCTGGGAGGCAGGGATCTATTACCTCAGAGGGATCCCCATTTTCTGGTTTATGATGTGCTCCTGTCTTCATTTTCTGCTGGATCCTATCAAATCAACACTTCCCAAGGCTTGGAGATGCCTGAGCAGCTGGGGAACTGCACAAAAAGGCTGAAGGTGAGTTGCAGGTAAGGAGATTTGGGGGAAGGTAGAGATGGAAAGCCAAGAGCAAAAGAGCATTCCCCCTTTGAAAGCAATCCTGCCTCTTCCCACTCAGCCAGACAAAATCCCCATGGACACCTGAAAAATGTCCAAACCAAAGGGGTCAGCATGAGGGGGAGGCTGAAGGAGATGAAACTCAGGGTTGGGAATGAATCACCTGTAAAAAGAATGGCTGGGAAGGGTGAGGGGCAGAGCTGGAAGGGCGGATCATGCCTGCAGGGTGTCAGAACTCAGTGCATCCCTCTGGGTGTCCACAGTTGCCAGGACCCCGCTGGGGGCTCGCAGACCCTGGCACAAATCCCCAGAACACCTGTGGGTTTGATTATGATCCCTGGAGCAATCAAGTGATGGTCCTTACCAGCTTTGTATGAGGACATGAAAGTCACAGAAGTTTGAACAGTATAATAATAAAATGATCACAGGGTGAAAATGTAGATTTTAGGATTTTTGGTATGGGGTTATGGGGACAAGATGGAGGAATCAGGGCGTGTCTAGTCTTCTTCTTCTTCTTGTTCTCCATTTTCTGCAGTGATGTTGGCACTTTGGGATTGGTTTAGAGTAGAAGCTCACTGTCTAACATAGGTGATGGGTATTGGGAATTAAGTGTAAATATGTTATATGTAGTTTGCAGTATGAAAGGACAGCACTGCCTCGGGGGCGGTCAGAGTGCCTGTGGCTGCCCTGCTGAGCAGATCTCGGCTGGGCAGAAAGAAAATTTTATAGATCAAAATTAATAAACAACCTCAAGACCGAAAAGTGAAGAGTCCAGACTCGTTCTTCAGTTGCAGTGAAGCAGAGACATCCTGCACATCTCGGGGCAGCAATTACCAACAGCTGACCCGAGAGCAGGGAAGATGAATGAGCCAATGGCTGCAGATGAATGAAAGCTTCCCAAGGGCAGGAGGCTGGGTGGAGATGAAAGGGTTAAACCAACCAACTGGTTTTTCCTCAGCACCAGGCTGGGGTTTTGCTGGTTTGTGTTTCTCCCCTGGCAGTGTTTCAGTGCTCTAACCCATGTGTGCACACACACGCTGCTCTTCCCCCGAGGGCTGCCTTGGAAAATAACCTCTTCCATCTGCGGGGCCTTATTAGCTCCGGGAACGGGTGATTTTCCACAGGTGTCAGATGAGAAAATTGAGATGTAAAGCAGAGAAACAGCTTGGCCCAAGGTGGAAAATAAATTGGGTTTGGGGCTGTGGCTGGACCCGCTGTTTTCTCACGGCAGGCTGGGATGTGCCTTTGCCTTTGAACAGGGGCTGCTCCCAAGCATCAGGACCAGGAGTAGATCTCATCCTGACCACGGAGGTTTAATCTAATTTAAGATTACAGAGGTTCTGAAAGCCTTGTTTGGTGCCTGGGTGAGGCTGCAGAGGGGAATATTCCACGCTGGGTGCTCTTGACTGTTGATTAGCAGCACCCTGAAGCCAGAGGGGGGCTGGATCTGCTGCGCTCTGCCCTGGGCCAGCCCTGTTGCTATTCTTGCTCAGCCCTGTCTGCTCTTTTTTGGGCTGGTTCTTGTCCTCAGCCAGTCAGGCACCCCATCTCCCAGACAGGAGAGATGAAAATGAGCTCTCGTCCTCTCTGGAGGAGAAGATCAGGGAGAGACACAGAGAAAAAGTGAGGGAAATTAAGCAGAAATAGCTTCAGGGGTCATTTAAAAATATCCCCACGACTGCCTTAAATATATATTTAGCAAGAATTCATAGTCCATGGCTGAAGGAGCTCCAGGCACCAAATGTACAGTGTGGTTGATAAAGACCCACAGGATTTATCACAGCTTAGGGAGGAAGAAGGAGGAAGGGAGATGGGATGGAGGTGAGGGAGATCCCGGGGCAGGAGCAGGAGGCAGGGTTGCTCTCGTGTCTGTGAACTGCCCCCACAGTGCATAAAGCCACATGGTGAACATTTTGGGTCTCTAAAACAGATCCTTTTCCAACAGGATCTCCCAGCAGGTGTCCCGCTGATGGGGTAGGACTGGCACCCAACCAGTGGAGACCCAGTGAGTCCCACTGTTGGGGAAGATGAAACAGGAAAGCCTTATCAATATGATTGCCTGGCAAAAGATTTTGAGAATATGGAAACTATAAGCGAGATTTAAATGAAAGCAAGCTTTGAGATACCTCAGTTACTGAACAATTGGAAAACAATGGTGTGGTTGGCTCCCTTTTGATGGAACAACACCCTCTGCTTGCAGACAGCTCCAAGGGTCAGAGCAGACCCTGCTGGCTTGGCAGAAGGGGCCCAAAGAGGAGTTTGTAGGGTTTAAAATGTAACACAGTATGGTAATGTAATGATTCTTACAGGCTGTATGGAAATGCTGTAGGATTTGTATCTTGGACTAGATTGGTTAGTGAGAATCAGAATATTCAGCACAGAAGAAGATTTGTGGTAATGTAACGGGAACTTCACCCTCTTACCCTTTTGCTCTCTTACCCTCTCATCCTCTCTGCCCCTCTCTTCTCTCAGTCCTGCTCCAGCTGTGGCTGGCAGCTCCCAGCAGGGCCCTGCACCCTTTGCAATAACCCACAAGTTCCCAGCCCTGGCTGCAGAGATCTCTCGTCTCCATCCATCCCGACCATCCTACCCCCCAACGCTCCTACATCCCACCAGGGCAGCTTTGTGGTGACATCCCCCTGTTCTTCATGGTTCTCCTTTGGGAGTAACAGTTCCTGGTGTCTCTGCTGGACAAGGACAGCCTGGCTTGGGTCCTTGTCCCCGTGGAGACTGGGAGCAGATGAGGAGGTGCTGGACTGAGCCCAGTGTGACGGTGTTCATGGGGGTCCCAGGATGAGGGAAGAGACGAGGATCTGACTCCATGTTTCAGAAGGCTTGATTTATTATTTTATGAGATATATTACATTAAAACTATACTAAAAGAATAGAAGAAAGGATTTCATCAGAAGGCTAGCTAAGAATAGAAAAAGAAGGAATGATAACAAAAGCTTCTGTCTCAGACAGGGTACGAGCCAACTGTCTGTGATTGGCCATTAATTAGAAACAACCAACACAGGCCAATCAAAGATGCACCTGCTGCATTCCACAGCAGCAGATAACCATTGTTTACATTTTGTTCCTGAGGCCTCTCAGCTTCTCAGGAGGAAAAATCCTAAGGAAAGGATTTTTCATAAAAGATGTCAGTGACAAGCCCAGCCCTTCTGGAAGCAAACTGCTGGTGGGCCACCCAGAGGGATGGGAAAGCATGGAATTAAACCCATAACGCAGCATCCATGAGGAGACACGAGGGGCAGGTGTGGTCCCATGGGATGAAGAGCATGGAGCCACCACGGGGATGAAGCTCGGTGGGTGTGAATAACCAGGGTGCCCCAGAGTGACACTGTGCTCTTTGCATCAGTTGGGATTGAGATCCCAAAGCATTGCCCGGCTCCCATTTCTCTGGGAATGAGAAGATTCCTTTGTTCCAAGGATCATCCTGGGCTAAAACCCCCTGTGAAGAGCAGCCCCCAGTGCCCAGGGCTGCCCAGGAGCTGTGCCACCAGCCAGCACCATGAATTATTCACGGCTCCTCCATAGGGTGGAGGATCCCCTTACACCTGGAGAAGGGTCTCCTTGAGCAGCACAGCCTTGCCCAGAGCTGTCAGCTTGGAAACACAAGATCTTGAGGGAATTGAATTCACACATTTCCTCCTCAGGTCCAGGTTTTGACTTTGGGGCCCTGACTGAAGGTTGGTGGGTGTCTCCTTACAGACCTACGGCCTTATTGATTGTCTCCTGCCTGAGTTCCTTCCCCATCCAGGCTGGAACTCTTCCTCTCAAGATGACAAATGGAGCTGCCAGCCTCTGGCTTATTTTAATTGCCATTTTTCCCTTCTCCTGGTGACACAAAGACGTGATGAATCCATGCTAGAGCACCCGAGACAGGACGTGCTGGGAGCTTGGTGGGGACATTGCCCACCCCTGCATATGGAAAAACTGCTCCCTGAATCCCCCCAGTGTGGGGAAACTGAGGCACTGGAGCTGGTCAGGAGGAGATGGGAAATTGACTGCAGGTGAATGGGGTGAAAAACCAGTTTTGAGCTGCCTGTGCATCACAGGGGATGGGAAGGGCAGATGACAGGAAAAATCCTGGAGTTTTGTGGTGAGCACAAGTTTTCAGAGCTGAGGGATCCCAGGCACCTTCTCTGGGCTCTCACCTGGGGTGCCCTGGGTTGAAGCATCTCAGCACACCCACTTTTGTACTTGGGAAGGTGTTGGAGAGGAAGGAAGCGGGGTGTCAGAAGGATTTGTCTGCTCTCCAGGGCTGCAGGCACGGCCTTGAAGGCACAGGGACAGGGACAGGGGGGGAGGACGTGCTGCCTGGCATGGCATGCTCCACTCCCCCCGTGGCTGGAGCCTGTCACAGGGAAGAGCTGCCAGATGTGACACACACCACCCTGAAGGTGAAGGGAGATGGGGATGATCCTCAGAGGTGTGGAAGAGAGGTGTGAGGTGCCTGGAGCTGGCTGGCACATGGCGCTGCCTCCTGGGGCCATCCCCTTGGTCTCTGTGTGTGTGTGCCGGGCGCTCCGCAGGCTCCTGCCCAGCGCCTCCCTTCCCGGCTGCTTGTGCAAATGGTTGGAAAATGGCTTTTGCCGCAGGCTGTGTCCTTGTTCCTCCCCGCTGGGACACGGGGAAGGGCGCAGGTCTCGCTGCTGGTCTCACTGTCTGGCTCCTCAGAGCATCCTCAGCGCTGCCTCTCCCTCCCGGAGCCGGTGCCACTTGTCCTGCAAAACGTCACCCGCGGCGGTGACGCTATAGCTCGGAGCAGGGCTGGGGGGGTCTCCCCCATTTTTCCTCCCTCTCCCTGTCCAAGGAGAATCCTTTGCCAAAGGCAGCCAAGAGCCCTGGCTGGGATGGAGCCTCTGGTGTTTGGGAGCCTATGGCGATGTGATGTGCCCCCTCCAGAGCTGCCACCTGTTTGGTGTCTGCCCAGCCAGCCCCAGCTCGTCCGTCATTCCCGGCCGTGTCACCGTGTGGTGACATGGAAATGGCTCCAGGGGAGGCTCCAGCGTTTAAAGGCGCCTGCCGGCCGGGATCGCTGCGGATGGGCCGAGTCCCGCTGGGCCCTGCTGCTCCTCCCGAGCACGGGGAGGCACCGAGGCAGGCTGGACCAGCTCCCTGCCTCTCCCCGCAAGGCTCTGGGAGGGAGCAGGATGTCAGTCTGGGCTCCTCTGAGCACAGGCAACGCTTGGAAAGCAAAGGCAGCAGCTTGCAGGGGGCAGATGGACCGGAGACAGAGCAGAGCCAAAGCACCTGAAGGCCGTGGATGTGTGTGCAGCTTCCCGGGGCTCTGCTTGGCTTCCTCGGGCTGCATCCCTGCGGGAGGAGCCACAGGGCCCGGGCATCATGAGGGATCGGGGCTGGGCACCCAAAATCAGGTGGCTCCATCACTGTCCTGAGTGGGGCCATTCTCAGCAAGTCCCTGGGAGGAAAATAGGACCAAGAGGATACAGGATCCCTGGGTGCCCAAAGCTCTGGAATTCTGGGTTCATGTCTGTGCACCGGGTCTCCTCAGGACACAGGGCTTTAGAGAAGGATGTGGCCCTGCAATGCAATCCCTGATCCTGCCTTAATTCTCCCTGTACTTTGGGGGTTTATTCTTCCCTCTCCATTAATCTCTGAATATTAGGTGGAAAGCGAACAATTACCGTGCTAATGGCTCCATAAATTCCTTCATTACTTATTAAACTCGAGCCCTCCCCACGCAGCGGAGGAAAAGAGACGAAATGGAGAAGAAAAGGGAGCGGAGGAGGGTGAGGAGCCGGGGCAGAGGGTCTCGGGCTGGGCTGCGGCGGCGGGGCCGGCTCAGACGCGGTGATTCACGGGCTGGCGTTGCCCTCTGCCGGCCGCGGGACGGGCAGGGGCTGCTTGCCCTGCCCGGCTCTCCCTGCCCCGCTCTTCCCTTTTCTGCTCTCCCTGCTCTGCTCTCCCTGCCCTGCTCTTCCCTTTTCTGCTCTCCCTGCCCTGCTCTTCCCTTTTCTGCTCTTCCCTGCTCTGCTCTTCCCTTTTCTGCTCTTCCCTGCTCTGCTTTCCCTCCCCTGCTCTCCCTGCCCTGCTCTGCTCTCCCTGCTCTCCCTGCCCTGCTCTGCGGGCAGAGCCCCGGCATCCCCGGGGCCACGAGGCTGGGGAGCCGCGGGGTCTCGGCTGCTGCTGCTGCTGAGGATGCTCCGCAGAATTCGCTGCTTGGGGATCCAAAACCCTCGGGGACGATGCTGAGCAGAGCTTGGCGATAACAGCGGTTTAACCTGGCAGCGGCACGGGCAAGGGTGAGGAATGCTGAGCTGTCTCCATCCCATCCCGGCTGCGGGGAGAAATCCGCTCCCTCCCGTGTTTCCTCGAGGTGCCGCCTCGCTGCTCGCTGCCAAAGCTCCCCGGCATCCCGCAGCGTGGGTGTTCTCCAGTTTCTGTCCTGCTGGCCAAGGCGAGGGCCGGGCCACTGCGGGGATCGCTGCCGCCGTTCCAGGGGAAGCTTCGCCTCGGTTGCAGGTCGGAGAGCGTGGCAGCTCCGCTCCCCGGAGGGCTCTTGTGGCCTCGCCTAAGTGGAGCTAATGGATTTCCATGTCTCCAACAGCCAGCTGGGATCCGAGCACAGCTCGGCAGCTCGGCTGAACGCAAAACTGCAAACAGGCAAATGCCTCCCCAGCAGAGGGGCTCGCAGCCTGCCTGGACCGGTGGGATTGGAGAGGGAGCTCTGGGACCCATCCAAGGGCCCACTGCATCTCCTCCTCCATCAGCCCCACCTGCTCCTCTGTGATCTGCTCCAGCTGGGTTTGGAAAGGAAAACACACAGTTAAACCCCAAGATAATGGTTTTGGTTTTGTTGTTGTTGTGTTTTTGGGGGTTTTTTGGGGGTTTTTTGTTTGTTTTTTCTGTTGTTGGTTTGGTTTTCTTCCCAGGGAACAGCCAATTTCTGTGGTTCTGCAACACCCAAGTATCCTGTGGGATGAGCCCAGCTCTGCAGAGGGACCTGGATGCCCAAGTCCCAGGGACACCAGCTGTAATTAGATGTTTAGATCTAGGCCAGGGGCTCAAGGGCCATCTGGCACCTGAATTATTCATACACTTTTATCTAAGCACAGGCAGAGCAGAGCACAGTGCTCCTTCTCCAGCCTGGGCCCAGGGGAAGATTCCTGCTTGTGCCAGATTGTTTTTCATGGCCTGACAAACGTGATCCTCTCCAGAGCTCCTTCCCAATGCTGAGATGCCTTTTCCCAGCGCCAAACCTGCTCCAGAACACACCAGAGCTGCCAAACAGAGATCCATGCAGATCCACAGAGATCCACATCACCAGCAGCTGATGCGGAGGTGGAAAAATCCAGGAGGAGAAGTCTCCCCTTGGAAGGAGCAGTTCGGGAGTGAAATCAGATTAAATGTCTATCAGGAGGGCTGTTCCTGTGGTGATGTGGCCCAGTGCTCCCCACCAAGGTGTCTTTTACCCTGTGACTCATCTGCTGAGGAATTTTAATCCTTGTCTTTCTCTCCCAACTCCAGGCACCATTGGGAAGAGGAAAGGACCTTGGAGACAGAAGTCTCTCTATCACTTGTTGTTAAAGCGATGCATTTCTTCTTCAGCCATGGAGCTGTGCCAGGTTTTACCAGATGTAACTGAAAAATTTCAGCTGAAGCTGAAATATGGCACATGATGGTTTTCTGTGCACTTTTCTCTCATCTCATGGAGTGATTCCTCAGCTCCTCTGAGCAAGCTGGGCCAGTGCAAGCTGCCCCTGCCCAGGAAGGAAATGAGCTTTAAAGTCCCCCCAACCCAAACCAGTCTGGGGTTCCATAATCCTATAGACACAACTAGAGATGCAGGAGAGAAGCTGGAGAGGGGGGATATCTGCAGGGCATGTTGGGGCATCTGATCCAGACTGCAGTGATGCTTTCTTCTTGTACACTGGGACATTCTGCTCCCTAAAACATGCTGGCTGCTGGGTCTCACTCCTCAGTCAACTCCAAAACCCTTTCTAGCAGCTCTGGAAGGGAGCTGCTGCTGTCAAAGCCACGGAAAGGGTGCTCAGGCCTGCCCAGGGAGGTTTGCAGTGCCCATCCCTGGAGGTGGCACTCAGTGCTCTGGGCTGGTGACAAGGTGGGGATTGGGCACAGGTCAGGCTCAATAGTCTTGGAAGGCTTTCCCAACCTTGGGTGACTTCACAATCAGCCATTTACCCACCACTGAAACCATCCCACAACTTCAGGGTGCCAGAAGATGACAGGGCAGGGACAGTCACAGCTGATGGTCACTGCTAAAAAATCCCATTCCATCCTCCCTGTGCTGGATTAACTCTTGGGAGCCATCAGATTTCCATGGGGTGACACAGAAACGTGAGGGCACTGCACCCAGTGAGGGAACATTGTACCTCCTGCTCTCCTGATTTCCAACCACTCGGGCTGGGATTGTCACACATGGTCCAGAGGAGCTGGAGCATCACAATTTTCCATGAGTCCTTCCCACTCCAGTGCAGCTCCAGGGAATTCCTCCTCAGGAACTGCTGGATCTCAATGTGTTCAGATGGCAGACAAAAAGAATGACTGGATAATTCTCCAGTTAGCCCTGGGGAATGAAAATAGCAATTAGGAGGGTGAAATTGGGGTTGGGGGGATAAAACTGGGGTTTGGTGGGGTAAAATTGGGGTTTAGAAGGTGAAACTAAGAGTTTGGAGAGTGAAATTGGGGTTTGGGGGATCAAGCTGGGGTTTGGTGGGGTGAAAATTGGGGTTTAGAAGGTGAAACCCAGAGTTTGGAGAGTGAAATTGCTGTTTGGGAGTGAATCTGGGGGTTTGTGGACTAGTATTAAAGTTTGAATCTGGGGTTTGTTTGGATCAAACTAGTTTAGTTAAATTGGGGTCTGGAGGATGAAATTGGGGTTTGGTGGGATCAAAGTTTGGGGGGAAATTTGGTTTGAGAGGATAAAGCTGTGGTTTGGTGGGGTGAAATTAGGATTTAGAAGGTAAAACAGAGTTTGGAGAGTGAAATTGGGGTTTAGGGGGGGGATTTGGAGGGATGGGGTTTAGGGGTTTGTGGAGTTTGGAAAGTTAGGTAAAGTTTGGGGGTCAAGCTAGGGGGGTTTGAGAGGAATGGGGTTTGGGGTTTGGTGGGGTAAAATTTGGGTTTAGAAGGTGAAATGAAGAGTTTGGAGAGTGAAATTGGGGTTTGGATGGATCAAACTGGGGTTTGGTGGTTATTTAAGATTGGGGTTTGGGTTTTGGGGTGAAATTGGGAGTTTGTGGGGAATAGTATTAAAGTTTGGAGGGTGGGGTTGGAGGGATCAAATGGGGGTTTGTGGAAGGTGGAATTGGGGTTTGGGGGATCAAATTGGGGTTTGGTGGGGTAAAATTTGGGTTTAGAAGGTGAAATGAAGAGTTTGGAGAGTGAAATTGGGGTTTGGATGGATCAAACTGGGGGTTTGAGGAATGTTATTTAAGATTGGAGTGTGAAACTGGGTTTTGGGGGTGAAATTGGGGATTTGTGGAATAGTATTAAAGTTTGGAGGGTGAAATTTGGGTTTGGTGGGGTGAAATTGGGGTTTCAAAGGTGAAACGAAGAGTTTGGAGAATGAAATTGGGGTTTGGGGGTGAAACTGGGGGTTTGTGGACTAGTATTAAAGTCTGGAGGGTGAAATGGGGTTTGGGGGATCAAACTGGGGTTTGGTGGGGTGAAATTTGGGTTTAGAAGGTGAAACGAAGAGTTTGGAGAGTGAAATTGGGGTTTGAGGGTGAAACTGGGGGTTTGAGGAACAGTATTAAAGTTTGGAGGGGTGAAATTGGGGTTTGAGAGGATAAAGCTGCGGTTTTGTGGGGTGAAATTGGGATTTGGAAATGAAATTGCAGTTGTGGGGGTGAAATTGGAGTTTGGAGGGTGAAACTGAGGTTTGATGGGATCACATTGGAGTATGATAGGGTGAAATTAGGGTTTGTGGAGTTGAAATTAGGGTTTGTTGGGACAAAATTAATGTTTGGGGTATGAAAATAGGGGTTTAGGATAAAAATCAGGATCTGGTAGGATGAAATTTGTGCTTGGGGGAAGAAATTGGGGTTTGAGATATTGGGATTAGGGTTTGGGAGAATGAAATGAGGGTTTGGTGGGTGAAATTAGGTTACAGGGGATGGAATTAGGATTTAGGGGGTGAAATGAGTGGTTGAAGTATGAAATTGGGGTTTGAAGGACGGAATAGGAGGGGGTTGTGGATATTGGGGTTTGGGGAGATGATATTGGGCTGTGAAATCAGAGTTTAGGCAGGACAATTAAAGCTTGGAGGATGAATTTTGGGTTTGGAGTGTGAAATTGGGGGTTGGAGGAATCCAGCTTGGTTGTGAAACCGGAGGGTTGAGGGTGAAATTGGAGTTTGGCTGTTGAACTTACGGTTGTATTGGGGGAAATTGGTTTTAGGGGGATGATTTATGGGATTGTAGGATGCAGGGGCAGCAGTTCCAGCTGGGTTGTGGGACCCAGCCCTGCCCCAGCTTTCTCCCCCTTTGAACCTTTGTTTTTCTCATCTACATTTCCTACAGGCAGAGCAGAGCAGGAGGAAGAGGAGGAAGTGCCCAGGGCCCCAGGTGGCAACAGGATACTTAAAAAATACAGGGAATATAAAGGGACCCTCACAAAATACAGGGATTATAGAGGGATCCTCACAAAAAATCAGGGATTATAGAGGAATCCTCAGAAAATACAGGGATTATAGAAGGATCCTCACAAAATACAGCTAATATAAAGGGATCCTCACAAAATACAGGGATTGTAGAGGGATCCTCACAAAATACTGGGACTACAGAAGGATCCCACAAAAATACAGGCATTAGAGGCACTCCTGCTCCACGGGAACCGGGATTCCCTGACCCTGAGGCCCCCTTCACTTCAGACCTAGCCCAAACTTTTTCCTCATCTCCGAGAACCTCTGAACTCCAACTCCTCAAGGAAACATGGGACTGCTGGTGAGGGCAGGAATGCAGCAGGATAACCACCCTGATGTGCAGCTTTAAATGGGAAATATTTCAAGCGGTTTGCTGGCCCCGAGCAAGGAGTGGCTCTCAGACACTCCTGCAGTTACGCAGGGTTCCACACAGGGCAGAACAGCGCGGGCCCGGCCCCGGGGAGCCGCAGAGAGCTGCGGGGCTGCCGCATCCACCGGGAGCGCTTCCCTGCATTGCCTGGTGCGGACACGCACAGGGAAACAGGGAGAGGGAAAGACAGGCACTGAATGGAGCCGGGCTCCCTCCTCTCACCCCGCGGTGGGTTCAGCCCAGCGCGGTATGTGCACTGGCGGCCTGAGGGCAGGGCACGGAGCACCGACACAGCTCCACACCCCAACACGGCCAGCGGCGCTCTGAGCCCTCAGGAGCCGCCGCACCGCGAGCTCGGCCGGGAACCGCCCCTCTCCCCGCAGCGACCAATCAAAACCAGAAAAAATCCTGATTGATTTTTGCCCTAGCCAATCAGCACTCTGCATGTCTGCACCCAATCAGACGCCTGGGGACGTTTTCTCGCCCAATGATAAACCAGGAACGGAGTTGCGGGGTAGAGAGCGTTTCTTCATGAGCGGCGTAGAGATCAACCAATCACATCAGGCGATGGGTTGACTACTGACCAATGAGCAAAAGAGGCGGGGACAGAGGAACTCGCGAGATTTTGAGGGGTACGATGGGAACTCACATCAAGCTAGAGAGCCAATGGCAAAGGGTGGGGCGGGGCCGCAGAACCATTATTGTAACTGGCAGGTAAGCGAGCCAATCAGAAGGCGGAGCTAAGTTCGGCTCAGTGTTCAATGGGCAGCGAAAATCCTCCCATGGTTGAACAGCCACGATTGACAGGTAGGACCGTCCAATGAGATCGCCGCGCCCTTTCTAACTGCCCAATGAGCGAGCGGGGCTGGGAGGCGCGCGACGGCGGTAATTCCCGCCCCCCGGGGCTGGCTGGCAGACCGACAGCGCAACGGACCAATGGGAACGCGCAGCGCCAGGAGGTGGGCGGAACACCCCCGCAACAGCAGCCAATGGGCGAGGGCGCCGCCCTGAGCAGCCAATGGGCGCGGGGGGGGCGGCGCGCACTGCCGGCGCGGCTCCCAAGATGGCGGCGGGTGCGTGAGCGGGGCGGTCGGGGAGGCCCGGCGGGAGCGCGGCCGCCGCCGCCATGAAGGGCAAGGAGCGCTCGCCCGCCAAGGCCAAGCGCTCCCGGGGCGGCGAGGACTCGGCGTCCTCCTCCTCCTCCTCGCGCGGCAGCAAGAAGCCGAGCGGCTCGTCCGGCGGAGGCGGCGGCTCCAACGGCGGGAAAGCGGCGGCGGCGTCCGGCGAGAGCAACAGCGGGAGCGGCCGGCGCGGCGCCCACGCGGACAAGGGCGGCCGCGCCGGCAGCCGCGAGTACGAGAGCGGTTCGGCGGCGGCCGCGGGCGGCGGGGGCCGGCACGGCTACAGCGGTAAAACCGCGGAGGCGTCGCGAAGCAGCAGCAGCCGCGGCGGCGAATCGCGAGCGGCCGCCGCCTCCTCCTCCTCCTCCTCGTCGGAGCCGAGCGGCGGCGAGTACAAGACGCTGAAGATCAGCGAGCTGGGCTCGGCGCTGAGCGACGAGGCGGTGGAGGACGGGCTCTTCCACGAGTTTAAGCGCTTCGGCGACGTGAGCGTCAAGATCAGCCGGCTCCCGCCCGGCGCCGGCGCCGCCGACGAGCGCGTGGCCTTCGTCAACTTCCGTCGGCCCGAGGACGCGCGGGCCGCCAAGCACGCCCGCGGCCGCCTCGTGCTCTACGACCGCCCGCTCAAGATCGAGGCCGTCTATGTCGGCGGAGGCAGCGGCCGCCGGCGTAGCAGCCGCTCCCCGGCGCTGCTGGACAAGGAGTCTCCCTACGGCACGGCGGCCGTCGGGGCGGTGGCGGCCGCCGTGCGGCACCCGCCGGCCGGGGCCGCTCAGCGGGCGCTGTCCCCCGCGGGCAGCGGAGGAGCTTTGGGATACCGGGACTACCGGCTGCAGCAGCTCGCCCTGGGCCGGCTCCCGCCGCCGCCGCCGCTGCCGAGGGAGCTGGAGAGGGAGCGGGACTACGGCGGCTTCTACGAGGCGCGGGTGCGGCCGGCCTACGGGCTGGAGCGCGTGGCCGGCGTGGCGGCGGCCGGGGGATTCCGTGGAGGAGGAGGAGGAGGTGCCGGAGCGGCCGCTGAGGAGGAGATCAGCCCCGAGGATGACCAGAGAGCCAACCGCACGCTGTTCCTGGGCAACCTGGACATCACCGTGAGCGAGTCGGACTTGCGGCGAGCGTTTGACCGTTTTGGGGTCATCACTGAGGTGGACATCAAGAGGCCGGGGCGTGGGCAGACCAGCACCTATGGGTTTCTTAAGTTTGAGAATCTGGACATGGCGCACCGGGCCAAGTTGGCCATGTCAGGGAAGGTGCTGCTGCGCAACCCCATCAAGATCGGGTACGGGAAAGCGACCCCGACCACCCGGCTCTGGGTGGGTGGCCTGGGGCCCTGGGTGCCCCTGGCTGCCCTGGCCAGGGAGTTTGATCGGTTTGGCACCATCCGCACCATCGATTACCGCAAAGGGGATTCCTGGGCCTATATCCAGTACGAGAGCCTGGACGCGGCGCAGGCAGCCTGCACCCACATGCGGGGCTTCCCCCTGGGGGGGCCGGATCGCCGGCTCCGCGTGGACTTTGCCGACACAGAGCATCGGTACCAGCAGCCCTACCTGCAGCCCCTGCCCTTGCCGCCCCCGGCTCATTACGAGCTCGTGGCGGAGGCGGCTGCTTTTGGGGCTCACCGGGGAGCCCCCCCTGACCCTCTGCGAGGGGCCCGGGACAGGACGCCACCTTTGCTCTATAGAGACCGTGACAGAGACCTTTATCCTGAGACAGAGTGGGTGCCCCCGCCACCCCCTGTGCGGGACCGGAGTAATCGGGCAGCTGCCTATGACCCACTGGAAAGCCTGGAGCGCCGCCGGGACGGGTGGTCCTTGGAGCGGGACCGCGGGGAGAGGGAGCTGGGCAGTAGCAGTAGGGATCAGCCTAGGAAACGGAGGCTGGCAGAGGATGGAGGCCGGCACTTGGACCGTTCCCCTGACAGCGAGCGCTCCTCTTCCTCCCGAAAGCGCCACTGCTTGGCCACGACCTCTCCCCCGGACCGCAGCCCCGAGCTCCTTGGAGGCCGGGAGCGTTACAGTAGTGACCCTGAGCGCTCATCCCGCTTGCTCCTCTTGGAGCGACCTTCCCCCATCCGGGAGTCCCGCCGGGGCAGCCTGGAGCGGGCGCAGAACGAAAAGCGCGACCGCAAGAATTCCGCAGAGCGGGAGCGCAAGCATCGCGCCGCTGCCGCCGCCCAGGAGTGCAAAAGTCCGGCCAAAAAGGACGAGCGGGCGGCGGAAGGAGGTGGTGGAGGCTCCCGGCTCAAACCTCCTCCCCAAAAACAGCAGCAGGATGGAGCAGCGCAGGCCGGGGCAGCACCCAAGCTGTGCCTGGCTTGGCAGGGGATGCTCCTACTGAAGAACAGCAACTTCCCGTCCAACATGCACCTGCTCCAGGGGGACCTCGGCGTCGCCAGCAGCCTCCTGGTGGAGGGAGCGACTGGGGGGAAAGTGGCTCAGCTCAAGATCACCCAACGTCTCCGTCTGGACCAGCCCAAGTTGGACGAGGTCAACCGGCGCATCAAGGTGGCGGGTCCCAATGGATACGCCATCCTTCTGGCCGTGCCCGGCGCCTCCGACAACCGCCCCGCAGCCGGGGCTGCCGAGGCCGCCACCACCTCCACGCAGAGGCCGCTCAGGAATCTGGTGTCCTACCTAAAGCAAAAGCAGGCTGCTGGGGTGATCAGCCTCCCTGTAGGGGGGAACAAAGACAAGGAGAACAGCGGGGTCCTGCACGCCTTTCCGCCCTGCGACTTCTCCCAGCAGTTCCTGGACTCCACGGCCAAGGCGCTGGCCAAATCAGAGGACGACTATCTGGTCATGATCATTGTCCGTGGGGCATCCTAAGGCCCTCGTGTTCTGTTCCCAACCCTGCCTACTCCTCCATGCAGCCCCTCCAGCGTGTGCCAGGTGCTATGGGATACAGCCTTAGCCAGCCCTGTTATTTTAAATAGATCTTTGTTTGTAGGTGACTTTCCCGGGCCGATTTTCTGTTACTACATTTTTCTATAAAGATAGAAGCCAGAGAGGTTGGTTAGGAGTAGCGTGAATAGGATATTTTGAGAATTCCCTATCAATGGGGACAGCAGGGAGGCTCAGCCTGCTTTGATTTACAGAAAATAGAAAAATAATAAAAACTGGGGGTGGGGGGGAGGGGGGAAAAGAAAAACTCCTGTCTTCTTAATTTAGATTCATGTCCTTTTTTCATTTCATGTATTTTAAAGCAAGTCCCAAGAGCTCGTCCTCGAGAGAGCTCCAAACCGAACAGACCAGATTTAAAGCACTCAGTGGAAATGGAAAACCATAACTTTAATAACAGACTGGTGTCACCTCCTCTTTTGAGTCCTTGAAATTCCGTGTGGGCCTCAGGCCAGGGGCCCTTTGGGATCCCTTCCCTCAGGAGCCGCAGTGGTTTCCCCGTTGAGTCGCGTGGCTCAAGGTCGACGTTTTTCAGGTGAGCAGCAGCTGCTCTCGGGTACACAGCAGAACACTGAATTCCTTTTTGGAAAGGGATTCCTTTTTCATCCAGCCCCCCCAGGTGCATGCACTGAAACTGGGCTTTTTAACAGGTGTATTTCCCTGATTTCCTGGTGTATCCCATATGTGCACTTAGGGTTTGTAGCAGTGACTAGGTTTGGTGAAGAGCTGAGGACTTTATTGCAAACCAGGAATGTCTTGTGCTCACTCTGGTGTGCAGGAAACAAGGAGGTGCTTTAAGGAGAACTTGAGTTATATTGTGGGGTTTTGGTTTTACTGCCTTTTTTTTTTTTGTTTTGTTTTGTTTTGTTTTCTAAGAGTTGCAGGTTCAGTGGGGTCTGGTTCCACAATGCAAACTGAGCAAGTAAGTGCTTCTCTCCAGAGATGCTTTTCATTCTGTGATAATTTAATTACATAAAAGTTCTCATTAACATTTTACCTCTTTGTTAATAGCAAGGAACTGCTGTCTGCTAGGGACTTTTCAGGTACAGTGTGCAGTGGGCATTACATGAGGTTTATCATGGGCACCTGGAGTAAAGTGGTTTTAGCATCCTGGAGAAATATTAAAAATATTCCGAGATGCTGAGGTTTGAGCTCTTGTTCTTGTGATTCAAGGATGAAACAGTTTGCAGGTTGTTTTTTTTATTTCCAAAGAGCATAGTTAATTTTTTCTTATTTTTCCCCAGTCATTGGGCACTTTTCTCCACCTGTCTCAGCCACCTTTGGTAATTCAGGCATTTAGGAGGGAAGAAGGGATTTCAATCCCTGATGTGATCTAATTCCATGATACTCTGTTTAACAACCAAAAGGATGTTGCAGCAGCTTCTAAACTGAAGTGTAAATCTCACTGTATCTCTTTACAGGCCCTAAAATTGTAATCTTGCACTTAAACCCAGAATGTAATCTTGCACTTAGCCATGTTTTCAGGGATTTGGGCAACAGAGAGGCGACGCTGCCTCGCTCGGTCCATGCTCCAGTAGATTCCTTGGATAATTGATACAGGCACGAGTTGATTTCTGTTACAACTTGCATGGCAAAGATCAAATTCAAAGTGTGGAATAGGATGTGAATAGGAGATGAAGGAGGAAATGTCTTGAATGTATTTTATGGGTGTAACTGAACTTGCTTGAGTTTCTGTCACAAAAATACGAATTTTTGTTACTGCACCACTTGTCAGAGAGGGCTGTGGTTTAAGAGGGCTTTGGTTCCTTTATTTGCCCAGAATGAGTGGACCCAGCATCCCAAACATTGTGGTGAACTGAGAATTCCAGTGTGGCAGCATCTCTTAAACACAGATTTTGTTTTTTATAGCTTTTTTTTTTTCTAAATGAAAAGGTGAAAGCCTCATTTAATGCTCTTAAATTTGAGAGTAAAATCCAGGATTTTCTGGGTTGTCCTTCAATGTGAATGTAAGAGATGGCAGAATGCAGCTGTTCAGCTTACTATTAACAAGGAGAATTTTTGGGAATGACACCAGAAATGCAAATCACTGTGTTTAAGAAGATTCAGCGTGTTTACCACTTACGGCAGAGAATGTTTTAATTGGAGCAGGTGCCTGTTGTGTGTCAGCAGGTGATCAATGCTGCTGCAAGTGCTGCTTGCATTCAGAGGGAGTTTTCTGGGAGATTTCTGTCATCTGACAGAAATCACTTGCAAGAGTTTTCTAGGAAAGAGACTTGAACAGCTGAGAATTTAAACTGCCCAAAACTGGGGGGAAAAAAGCACTAAAGTTTGTGTTGGACACTGAGAGCAGCATTTGTTCCGCTGATCCGCAGCAGGCACCTGCTTAAAAACCCATAAAACTTGGGGTCAACATAGCTTGTCAAAGCCAGCTTGGTTTGGGAAGCTTTTTGGGAAGAGCATTCTAGGTGCACTTCCATTTTTCCTTGGGGAATCACGGTGGTTTCACCCGCCACTGGCTGTGAAATTGTGCTGTGCTGGAGGGCGAGGAGGATCAGGCGAGGCTGTGTTTGACTCCAGGTTTTCTGGTTCCTCATTTAATGGAGCACCTGCTTCTTTGAATCTGGTTTATTTGTGGTTGCTGCTCTGTTTTGTAAGCAAGGATTTTAGCACCCTTTGAGGGTTCTTGTGGCAAAACTTTGAAAGGTTTTTTTTGCCGGCACTGAATTCCCGTGCTGCCGTCCTGGCCGGGCGGGCTGTGCTTTCCTCCTTGGTCTGAGGTGTTCCCCATTGGAGTAACTGTCCACTGAAGTTGGCTGAAGGTTTAGAAGCCTGTGGGTGATACCACTGTGCATAGAGCAAACCAGATGTAGCAGTTGTTGGCTCTCTCCTTGTGTCTGGCATTAAGTTGCTCTGGTGAGAGCTCAGTATTCCCTCCCGACCTTGTGTGCAGCTGATGTTCTTCTATTTCATTAGTTTGTTGAATTAGCCTGGATAAAGGATGTGCTTTTCCTGAATCATTTCATCCTTGTGCTTTATGCTTTGGGGAAAGAACCTCAAATGACTCGTGGTTCTGTTTGAGATTTTAGTTTGTTGTTTATTTCTTTCAGTTGAAAACTTTGCGCAACTTCCTTGGCCCCTGGCCAGTGGCTTTGTTTGCCACGGGAACACTGAGGTTATCCTCAATCCAGAGGTTTTAGGGGCACAAATACCAACGCATCCTTGTCAGTCTCCCAGAGAGAAAAGGGCATTTTGCCAGGCAGACAAACCTTGCCCTCTCTCTCTTTTGTTTCCTTCAAGGATGTTAAAGATGGAATATTTCAGTGACAACTTTCTTGGCCTCTATGGAGAGCCAAGTTTTATGAAGAATGAGTTTTAATTTCTTGTGTGGGTTTGGGAACCCTCTGGTTGATGGTAACTGAGGTGAAAGGCCTGAGGTGTTAATGGGGAGGAGGAGTGAATCAAAATTGTGAAGACAAGTTCAAAAACTCTGAGGACTCAGGGAAAAATGCCTTGGAAAATGATAGTTCCTGGCTCTAAGCAAAACAGTGTTGAGGGCAGCGCTCCTGGGGAGTGCTGTGTGCCCAGAGGGGAAGAAATGGTTGCCATGTGGCTCTAGAGCTTTTGGGGTTCTTTCCCCTTTGTCCCCCTGTTTATTTCTTTATAGCACTGAAGGACAGATATTCCAATGATTGGTAGACTGAACGATGAGGTGATTTTTGTATCAGGCTTAAAGCAGACCGGGTGGTGCAGAGAATGGTTCATTGAATATTCATCTTCCCGCAGTTCCCATTGTGTGAAAACGATGGCTAGGAGATATGACTTGAATAGTAACAATTTTAAATTTTATTGGGTGTGTCTTTGATTTGACCTTTTAATATTGGCGTTGTCTGCTGTTAGAACTGCACAGCAGAAAGAGAGCAAAAGAGCTGTGTAACACTACATTTCATGGTTTTGTTGATAAGTTGCCTTCAGGAAATACCCAATGAGGAAAGTCAACCGAATTAGCAAGAATTAGGTTGGTTTTTCTCCTGGTTAATGATTTCGATGTGTCCCAACAAATGTTACTGCAAGTTGAGTAATCATCAGTACTGTAAGCCTAGTTTTATCCTGGTCCAAAAAGAAGCCCTGCACTAATTGTTTTGCATCTATCCTAGAAGGCAACTTCATTCCGAGGTTTCATGCCCATGGGTGGTATTGGTGCTTTTTGAAGTCCAAGCAGAATGTTCAGAAAGGCCTCGTAGCTCTTTATGTTCATCTGTATAATGTAGGGAGGGGAAAAACCCAAATCTGGTGTACACATTTGTATTGAAATAACGTTTTTTTTCCTCCTGCAAGCAAATCTGGTGGACTGCAGAAGACAACTGCATGGGATACCAAGCTCTAATGGACCTTTGGGAAGAGAAGCTGTGGCTTATGTGGAATTTACATGGGCCTCCTGGTGGAAGAAAGCTTATCTGTTTAGTATTTGTGCATTTTACTAAAATGGCAGCTTTAAAAAAAAAAAAAGTTGTGTATCTGCTATTGTGATGCCAATGCCCGTGTTTTAAGTGGAAAAAAAAATGACCTCTTTGCTTTGTGCTGTGTACACAAGATTGCTGGAAAAGTAAAGGAATACCCTTTTTATGGCTCACACAGCTTAAAAGTAGCTGTCACTCAAACATGCGCTCACAGTTGAGCTGATTTTGTTTCATTCTAAATAAATTGTTTCTTTTGAGGAAAATGGTTTTTCTGCCTGGAAGTGAATTGACGACAAACGTTTGGCCCCCCTGTGTTGGCAGCGGAGGGGTTCCTGCTGCTGCTGCCCAATTGAGCTGATAGTTGTGGGTCTTGAGCAAGAAGCAGGGAGAGCACCGACACTTTTGCGTTGATCGACCTGTGGTACCAGTCAGAAGAATTTGTGTCTGATGGCCTTGCTGTGGCCCCCGTGTTTGCAGTGAAAATGGGGTCACTTTGCTGCGTTTCTCCTCAGCGGGACGGGGCACGCAAGAAGCAGGGAAGCACCACCCTGCGCCTCGGAACGGTGGCCAAGTCTGGGGCTTCGCTGGTTGGAAGAGCTGGAGTTCCTGAATTTTAAGTTTCTCTGATTTATTTTGTTCACCCAACATGTTTGCCTTTAGTTTTGATTCTTGGGTTTTTTTTTTAATTTTGAAGAAAAAAAAGTTTTGAAATTGCTTTGAATCTTTGCACGTAAAACCTTTGCACCAAAATTGCCAAAAGAAAAAGAGAAATGAGTCCTTAAAAGTGTTTAAATGCTGTTAATAAAGCCTTTCCTGCCGTACGCGAGGCGCTCCTCCATCTCCAGGGGCTTTTCAGCAGTTGTGGGTTTAGTGCTGAATGGATGAAGAGTTCCTGAGAGCTGGAGGCGGTAATTTAAACCTTTGCGTGGTGTCTCAGTGCCTTATTTTGACCGGTTTTGAAGCCGCACGTGGTTCCACACGCCTCGGATGTGCATGTGCCCTGCTCGCGTCCCGGCCCCGCCGCGCGCTCCGTGCAGTCGCTCCCGGTGTAGTGCAGACGGGGAGAGGAACAGCCTGAAAACGTTGTGTGCTGTAGTTCTCCTGTCCCGGGGGCTCCTGAGCTTTGGAAAGCTGTTCCCGTGCAGGAGCACAACTCCGTGGTTGCTGCAGGAGGACCGCGGCCGTCGAGAGGAAGCCGCAACTGCTTCAACGTCGGCTTCAGGAGCTCCCGTGCTGTGCTCGTGGCAGAATTCCTGTGATGGGCCATGAAGACACCTTGAACGCTTGCCCTGTTTGCCTTGACACACTTTAACTTCCATGGATAACCCCCTGCAGCCGGGCAGGAGCTTTGCTAGGCTGCAGATGCCTCTCAGCCGACGGATGCTGTGGTTGTGCTCTGCAAGGTGTCAAAGCGCTGTGTAAATCCCTAAAACAGGTAAGGGGCTGGAAGAGGTTGGACTGAGTTGTAATGTGAAAGAAGATTGTTGTTCACCTTTTGTTGCCTTGGTTCTCCAGTTTATTAATGCTTACTAATTGTGGTTTCTTCAGTCACCGTGCTGCTCCTCCTGCTTGGGAATGGGGGCGAAGGAGCCGACCCTTGGATGTGCTTCCCTGTTTGTTGGGGAGTCCCGTTGAGAAACAGGGCCCAGCACATCAAGCTACATGTTCTCAGCCTGGCAAGCTGGAGCTGTTATTTTGACTTCATGAACTGCTTGAATTAACACTGCTTTAACCCAGAGTAGTGTTTATAATTTGTATGTGTTGATGAGGAAAGCCAAGCCAATGATTTGGCAAATTGTCTGTGTTTGTGGGATGCTGGTGTAATAATTTAAATGAAGCTTTTTGTTGTAAATGGGAGCAATTGTAGATATTACTGGTTATGAGGGAAGGGAATTGGAGAGGGGAGACTCAGGAGATGCCTTTTCTTCTAGAAGTTGGTGTTTGTAGTTAAAATTCCTAATTTTTGCAATGTATTTCTTGTGCTGTTTGAGATACAACCTCTGAATCTCCTTTGAAGTGTTGTACAATAGGTCTGGGGCTGGTAGCAACGATGGGAGATGTGTTTCAGCCCCTTTGCCTGGGCTGGGGGGTTGATGCTGACAGGAGATGGGTGATCTGTCAGTGTACCCCAAAAAAGGGGCTCTTTTTGGCAAGCTGCTCACCTGCTCAGGTGTCCAGGTGTTTGTGTCAGGCCTTGGGCACTATCCCACTTCTTGGGTGTGCTTTGAAATGTCAGTGGCTGTTCCAGAAGAGCTCTGCCTCTCTGAGTCAGATTTCACTGTCTGTTTCACTGGGAGATGTTTCCCTGTCTCCTTTACATCATGCATTTATTCCAGAGACTCAGAGGTGCCGTGGGATGTGCTGTGGGATGGTTCTCCCGCAGTCACTTCGCCATAACAATTTGTTTTTTGGGTGCTGGCTCTGCCCCTCTGCCTTCTGAAGGGCTTAGAGGGATGCTGCAGTGGCCAGGTAGAGCCAGGCTGTTGTTAAAACCAGTCTCTTGGAAGGGTTAAGTGCTCTATATGCATCATATTAATTTGGCTAATGAGACTTCTGGGGAAAGTGGATTTATAACAAGAACCATTTAATTAACTGCACTGCAGCAGAGAGCAATGCGAGCGGATTAGATGGGAGCAGGTTATTTGAATTCACACATTTTTTTAGAACTGTGCTTTTACCAGCTGCAGCTGAATTAATAAGTTTAAAACATCAGATGGCCCAGATTCTGCTCATGGCCAATAACAAGCTTGTGTTGGCCTCATGCTGCTGGTTTACTATAAAATGGCAAATGCTCTTGGACAATATGCTCCCACCTCATGTCCTGAGGTCTGGGGAAAAGCCTGCAAAGGGTTTGGTCAAACAGGCAGAGCACTGGAAAGGCTCTTGGGCTGCTGGCTTTGTGATTCCCCTTGTGTTTCCTGCGGTTCTTGGCTCGGAGCCCTGTGCCTGAGTGTAATTAGAGCTGCCTTGAGAACTGGGTGAGGTGAACTCCTAAGCAGAGTAAGCTCTGAGGGACTGGGTCAGTGCACGTGCTCTGATGGGTTTGACAGGAGCCTCCTGCTGCTCATCCTCTTTGTCCACGTGCTGGAGGTGCTTGCAGCAGGAGCAGAGAACGGGGATGGAGGCACAAAGGTTGCCTGTTTTTTCCCCCTTTGTCCCCCACTCCAGGGCTGTATTAATTAAACATTGGAACCCGGGGTGTGGATGCTGTCAGACATGCTGCTGGTGCTGGGCATTAATGAGCTGCCATCTCCCAACCCAGCTCTTGGGTTTGAGCTCCTGTGTGTTGTCCCAGGGTGGAGATGGGATGTGGTGGGCTCCACAGATGAGCTGTGGATTAATTGTGGGTCACAGCTATTTCATCTCCTTATCTGCCTGCCTTGACCTTCATGCCTAGTTCTGCTATTGCATCTGAAGATCAGGCTGGAGGTTTTTAGCTCCCTTCAGTATTTCCTGTCCCCAGATGCAGTGAGAGGTCAGGCCAAGGTTTAGCAATGCACACAGCCTGACCCAGCCCCGAGCTGGCAGCGTTCCCTGGCACTGCTGCTCTTTGTGCAGGGGAGCTCTTGGATCCTGCAGCCAGCCTCTCCCTTCAGATGCATGTGCTGCATTTCCAGGCTGTGCAATTGCACGTTTTATAAAGTAAAATGTGCACAATTACTGCACGTGTGCAGCTGTACAGCCTGTGCACAATGTACGGTTGCACATTTGAGATATGGCTGGGGACACAAGTGTGTGTCTGAGGACACATGAGGGGTGTGGAAGGGTTTGAGTGAAGGGAAGCCAGTGAGGTCTCCTGGGATGGTTGTTGAGGAGTTTGCCCATGGAGAGGAGATGATGTCCTTCGGGCCATGGAGGTGTTTGCAGCCCCCTTGGCCAAGGGATTGCTTTGGTTGTTGGCAGCCTGGGCTGCTCCAGCTCTGACCTGGGCAGAGGTGCAGGGCAGGATAAGGTCCTGAACCACCTGAGCTGCTGTTGTTGAGGCTTGTGGGATGGTGAAAAAAGGGGATGTTGGTGTTTCTCATGCTGCTCCTCTTGGGTGGGTGAAGACAAGACTGGTAACGAGGACCAGGAGGGATTCTTCATCAGGAACTGGACTGGCAGGACAAGGGGGAATGGATTCAAGTGAAGAAGGGGAAATTCGGGTTTGATGTTGGAAGAAATCCTTCCTTGTGGGGGTGGGCAGGCCCTGGCACAGGGGGCACAGAGCAGCTGTGGCTGCCCCACCCCTGGAAGTGTCCAAGGCCAGGTCGGACAGGGCTTGGAGCAGCCTGGGCTGGTGGAAGGTGTCTCTGCCATGGCAGGGACAGGAACAAGATGAGCTTAAGGTTCCTTCCAGCCCAAACCATTCCAGGGCTCTGTGATTCTAAGACCTTGTGCCCGCCCAGCTTTCCCCTCTGGCACTGGGGCACAGCCTGTTCTGAGCTCTCAGCAGTCTGAGGGTGCCTTGGGTTCCTCGTGGCACTCAGAGCTGCACCCAAGAGCAGCCTGAGGCTGGGAGAGCCCAGTCCCAGACCCCCCATCCCTGTCACCACCCTTTGTGTCAGCCAGGGTGGCTGTGACTCCTTTCCAGCTTGTCCCAAGGCCTGGGGGGCTGGAGCTCAGTTTATTGGTGTTCTCTTTGTCCCTGGGGTGTTGTAAAGACACCCTTTGCCTCTTTTTTCCAGAGTACAATCCTGCCTCTGTCTTGTCCATGTGAGGGATATCTGCAGGGGAAAGTTTTGCAAAGCTTGGTGGTGGCTTCAGAGGCAAAGTCTGCTTTGGAAAAGAGACTTTGACCCATGAATTACTTCTGGAATTGTCCATGGCCATGAGCAAGAGCTCCCATCCCCTTTGTGGTTTCTGCAGGCTGGAAAGTTTTCCCATGAGGATCTCAGCTAAAGCTTAAACTTCTGGGTTTTCAACATCTGCTTTAATTTTTGTTCATTAGAGTCGCTGATAAATTCCCATGGACTTCAGTGGGAACCATTATGGTATCTTTAAACATTTTTATTTTTATTTTCCAAACAACTCCCACCACCTATGAAGGCTTCCAGCTCCTCAGAAATGAAACTTTTAAATTCAGGCTCTGGTGAAATGCAGCCTAATAAGGCTCTCTGCTTCATAAACACAGCTGCAGGACATGTTCCAGGCCAGGGGGAAACCAGCACCAAAAAAAAAAAGTAAAAGAGTGTTCCTGTTGTCAGTGTGTGTGAGGGCAAGTAAACAGCCCAGACCACGAGGGATCTGCCAAACAGGGGAGGGAAGAACAGCCACATTTCCTGTTGCTGGAAGGCCCTGGTGTCACATCCTCACCCAGCTATTTTAAATTGCTTTTGGCTTTCTTCATGTGGCTTAAGGTGAACACAGGAACCCCAGCAGTGTTGGTAGCTGAAGCACCTTGTCTGAGGTGGTTTTTGTGCTGTGGAGAAGCCTCTTGTTCTCCTTTAAAATGGGAATTTTGGAGATTTCCCCCTGTGGTTAGTGAGTGTGCTGGGAGCAGTGCAGAGGAGCAGCTTTGCAGTGGGTTTGGGTTCAGACAAGCCCTGGAAAAGGTCAGAGGGAGATCCCAGGGATGGGGTCAAACCCAGAGCTGTCAGGAAAATTAATCCACAAACACCAGAGGTTTATGTCCAAAAAGGACACAGAGGAGTCCTTTGCCTTTATTCCAGTCAAGGGGGAGAGGCCATGGGGCATTCCCTGGGATCTCTCAGGTTTTTGGAGGATGCAGCCTCCTTTTTATCCCAATTTCCTGGCTGCATTTCCCTTCTCTCTTTTCCCATTTCTGAGGTATTTGAGAGGTTCAGACTTCCCAAAACACCTGATACCAAAGATTTCCCAAAGATTGCTCTCTAATGTACAACCCTCCCTTTTAATTTTTAATTCTTAAGGGATTTAGGGGTTTTCCCCATAGTTTCGTTCATCTTTCAATATTTCATTTCATTTATCAGCAAACCTAAAGTTTATTTGTAAAGGCAAATATCTTTTTCCATTCATCAATCAGTGGAATCCTTCCCATTGTTTCTTTTATCTACCAGTGCTGGTTTTACCTACCAGCAGCCCCACAGCTGGTTTGTAAAGACAAATCTGCCATTCCTGTCACTGCTCTGAGAGGTGTGGGATTCCCAGGGAGATCCCAGGGATGGGGTTAAACCCAGATCTGTCAGGAAAATTAATCCACAAACACCAGAGGTTTATGTCCAAAAAGGAGACAGAGGAGTCCTTTGCCTTTATTCCAATAAAGGGAGAGGCCATGGGGCATCCCCTGGGATCTCTCCAATTTTTGGAGGATGCAGCCTCTTTTTATCCCAATTTCCTGGCTGCATTTCCTTTCTTTCTTTCCCTATTTCTGAGGTACTTGAGCGGTGCAAACTTCCCAAAACACCTGAAACCAAAGATTTCCCAAAGATTCCTCTCTAATGTACAACCCTCCCTTTTAATTTTTAATTCTTGAGGAATTTAGGGTTTTTTTATCAAGGGCAGAGCCTGACCAGAGTGTGGGGCAGGGAGAGGTTTATTTTGTGTACTTTGAAATGCCTAAATCCACGTTCTAGCAGCTGTATCCTTTTTTTCATCGAGGCAGAATACAGAACAGGGAAGGGAAACCTGCAGCTGGCAGCCAGGACACTCAGGGGTGTACAATGACTGTATAAATAAAAAGATATAAATAATATGTTTATGATTTATAAATAAATCTATAGAACGATAAAATATATTTATAAATAATATAAAATCTTTTCGAATATGTAAAATAATAGAAGATATAAACAATATGTATAAATAAATTGAATAATTCTATATAAATATAGAATTTTTATAAAATAATATGATATAAATATGTATAAATAAATTAAATAATTATATATAAAATAGATAAAAATTATATTAAATAATATAAAATATAAGTAATATGTAGAAACAAATTAAATAATCAAATATTGATATATAAACGTTTACATGGAATTATATAAAATATAAATAATATGTATATATAAATAAAATATATATAAGAATATTTAAAAATCATAAAAAATATAAATAATATGTATAAATAAAATACATTAAAATGTCTATAAAATAATATACTGTATAAGTAATATTTAGAAATAAATATGTATACATAGATATATAAAAATTTATATAAATATAAAATATAAACAATATGTATAAAAATAAAATATTTTTATATAGATACATAAAAATTAAATAAATTTATATACAATATAAATAATGCATATAAATAAATTAAAATAATGTATAAATAATATAAAATAATTCCAATGGGTATGGGGCATGCAGTGTGCTTCCTGCTGTGATCTCTGATTGACTGACTTTGCTTTGATAGACCTGAGCTGAGTCTTAGCAGCTTTTTATCCTGGCATGTGGAACATCCCTTGAGGAGGGTTTTTATCCTGGCATGTGGAACATCCCTTGAGGAGGGTTTCTATCCTGGCATGTGGAACATCCCTTGGAGTGGGTTTTATCCTGGCATGTGGAACATCCCTTGAGGAGGGTTTTTATCCTGGCATCCTTGGAGTGGGTTTAAGACCCAGCAGGTGCCCACCCCATAAATCAATCCTGCCTGGCAGGCACTGGGAGCAGGTCCTGGAGGCTGCCCAGGCTCCTCCTTCAGGGTTACACCTGGGAGTAAATCACTGGTAGCAATGGAGAAGCGTTTCCTTCCCAGGGATGGCGCCCCTGCAGCCCAGCTCTGGATGGCACAACCCCAGGAGTGATCCTTGTCTTGTTGGAAAAGCCACTTCCATATTTTCTTCTTGCTTTCTTAATTCTGTGGTGTTAAAAATCATCAGGATTCAGTGTGTCAATCCTCTGTCTGTCAGTGCTCAAAAAAATAATTATCTAAATGAAGTTGTTAAGGTTTTTTTTTCCCAAAGGGACTCAGGTTCAGTTGTTTTAGCAGGTCCTTGTTGGGGTACAGTGAAAATTGTTGGGTTCCTTTGGTCACTCCGATTCTTTCCAGCCAGCTCTGATTCCCTGCAGATTGCTGGATCTTTGGAGAATTCTTGAGTGTTTGGTTTCTCTGCACCATGATTTTTAGAAGGTTTTTAAACCAATGAATCCTGGTTAAAGTCCTCCAAATGTGATTTCCCATCAGGATCCAGCTGGCCATGGCAGATTATCCCATGAGCAGAGGATGAGCTTGGGCAGGAAAATGTTCCCTCAGGTGACTCAGGGCAGAGTGCTGAGCCTGGCATTGCTTTTCCAAGGCGTTTGATTTATTGTCAGTGAAATCTTGGAAAATTCCAGGAGGTTTTTGGTGATTTTTTCCCAGTGCAAAGGGTGGAGATGCTGCCTGTGAGGTACAGGAGGGATCCAGTTCCCCACTGCCTGCCCAGGAGCAGGAGGGATGGCTGGGAGGGCACCACCCTTGCACAAAACATTTTTCATGCTCGGGATCATTTTCAGCCATTGCTGCTGATTTTTTCTGCTGCCGATGAGTAAGGGGAGAATTTCCTTTGAAGGGGAAAAATTAGGGGAATGTAAGGGAAATTAAGGAATTCAAGGGAAATGTAAGGAATGTAATGAAAATGTAAGGAAAATCAAGGGAACGTAAGGGAAATGTAAGGAATTTAAGGGAACTGTAAGGAATGTAAGGGAAGTGTAAGGAAATGTAGGGAATGTAAGGAAAATTAAGGGATTGTAAGGGAAATGTAAGGAAAATTAAGAGAATGTAAGGGGAATTAAGGAATGTAATGAAAATGTAAGGAAAATTAAGGGAATGTAAGGGAAATTAAGGAATGTTAGGAAAATGTAAGGAGAATGTAAGGAAAATTAAGGGAATGTAAGGGAAAAGTAAGGAAAATTAAGGGAATGTAAGGAAAATTAAGGGAATGTAAGGGAAAAGTAAGGAAAATTAAGGGGATGTAAGGGAAAAGTAAGGAAAATTAAGGGAATGTAAGGAAAATTAAGGAAATGTAAGAAAATATAAGGAAAATGTAAGGGAAATGGAATGTAAGGAAAATTAAGGGAATGTAAGGGAAATTAAAGGAAATGTAAGGGAAATATAAGGAAAATTAAGGGAATGTAAGGAAAATTAAGGGGATGTAAGGGAAAAGTAAGGAAAATTAAGGGAATGTAAGGGAAATGTAAGGAAAATTAAGGGAATGTAAGGGGAATGTAAGGAAAATTAAGGGAATGTAAGAAAATATAAGGGGAATGTAAGGGAAATGGAATGTAAGGAAAATTAAGGGGATGTAAGGGAAATAGAGGAAATGTAAGGGAAATATAATGAAAATTAAGGGAATGTAAGGGAAATGTAAGGGGAAAATTTTCAGGAAAAATTTCCCCATGGAAAGGGTGCTCAGCTTTTCAGGGGCTGCCCAGGGAGGTTTGCAGTGCCCATCCCTGGAGGTGCCCAGGGAATGCCTGGAGGTGGCACTCAGTGCCCTGGGCTGGGGACAAGGTGGGGATCAGGCACAGCTGGGATTTGACAATCCAGGAGGGCTTTTCCAACCTTGAAAATTCTGGGATTCTGCGAAGGGAGCAGGGACAAAAGGGATTTTCTAGTCCACCTCAGAACAGCAGCTTTTAACCTCATTTGTGTCCCAGCCACCCCTGCTCTCGCATTTCCCCACCCTGTGGTGTTCTGCACTGTGCAAAAACAGCTTTGGGAAGTGATTTATTTGCACCATGGCTTCAGTGGGATGGAAAAACCTTCCTGGGGCAGGTGTTCCCATCCTCACTGCTGCGTTCTCCCGTGCACATGTTACATCCTGCAGTAAATAAATGCATTTGCTTTTCAGAGCTGCCAGGGGAACTGAACCATCTGTTCTGTGCTTGCCTTGCCAGCCCCAGGTGTGAGCAGAGGAGTGTTTGCCCACCAGCCTGAGCCTGCTCAGTGGAAAAACAAAGGTTTGAAGATTCTTCACCCCCCTCCCAGCCCACTGGCAGGATGGTGCAGGGCTCCTGGGAGGTTTCTCACTCTGGGCATTGGTTTCCTCACCGATTTTGGATAGACAAGAGGTAATTGTGGCTGGAGAAAGGTGCTTTAATAATCAGTAATTAATAATAATCCTGTGCAGGATTATTCTGGGGGCAGGTAAAGGCTGGTGGTGCCCATCCATGGGCTGGGATGTGGGAAATGGGAGCTCCTGAGCTGTTTGCTCCTCTGCAGAGGGAAAGAGGGGGAACAAGAACTCCAATTTTGCTAAATGAGGGTAAGGAATTGGTGGCATTGGTCTGATGGAGAGAGGGCAGGACTCTCCTTGAGATCCTGCAGGTTTGAGGGGAAATTTGTTGGAGCAGATGGGAAAGTCACAGCCTTGGTTTTCAGATTATGTTTTTTATCAAGGGCAGAGCCTGACCACAGAGTGTGGGGCAGGGAGAGGTTAATTTTGTGTACTTTGAAATGCCTAAATCCTTGTTCTAACAGCTGTATCCTGCCTTTCAGTGAGGCAGAATACAGAACAGGGAAGGGAAACCTGCAGCTGGTAGCCAGGACACTCAGGGGTGTACAATATATAAATTATAAATAAAAATACATAAACAATATATTTATGATTTATAAATATATCTATAAATATAGAAATATATTTGTAAATAATATAAAATAGAAATAATATGTATAAATTAAATGATTATATTAAAATATTTTAAAATCTGTAAAATAAGTAATATGTATAAATATTACTTATACTATACATATATATACTATACTATATATTGTATAGATATATAAAAATTTATAAAATTATATAAAATATAAGTAATATGTATAAATAAATTAAATAATTATATATTAATATATAAACTTTTATATGGAATTATATAAAATATAAGTACTATGTATAAATAAATTAAATAATTATATATAAGAGATATAAAATTCTATAAAATTATATAAGATATAAGTAATATGTATAGATAAATTAAATAATTATATATTAATATATAAACGTTTATATGGAATAATATAAAATATAAGTAATATGTATAAATAAATAATTATAAATTAATATATAAATGTTTATATGGAATAATATAAAATACAAATAATATGTATAGATGTTTGAGTTGGTGAGAGTGAGGAACTTTATTGTTTCACGAGGTCAAAACTCAATTTTTTTTAAATGAAAATTTCATCCCTGCTGCAGAAGGGCTTGGCTGAGGCCTCAGTGCAGGATTGGCTGAGTTTGGTTCATCCCCTGCAACTCCCAGTGCCTTAAACACCTCAGAAATAATCATTTTAGCCAGAAATCCTGGTGCCTTGGAAAATGCCCCCCTGGTGATCCTCACTGATACTCTCTGCTCCATCCCAACCCCACAGTGGTGGGAGCTGAGGCTTCAGGTGTAGATTGATGATGGTTCCAGTGGAAAGGACAATTCCCAAAGCACTGGCTGCCTGCAGATTCCTGGGAGAAGCTGTCAAACAGCGTATGAAAAATGAACTGCTTTGTAGCACTGATATTCCCCATTGCCTGTAATTTCCCCCTCATTTAAGCACAGTTTCTTTGGCACTGTGGAATTGTGGAACTGCTGGATTTGGCCCATCATCTGTAGAGGAACTTTCTTACCTGTGACAGTGTTGGAGCTCCTTGAAACTGTTACGGTATTCTGTAGCTTTTTATTAAATATAGACCACCTCATTTTGGGCTTCAAATAACCTGTTTCACAGTTTAAAGGAGTGTTTCTATAGGGGAAACAACTCTCTTGCTGCCTTAATATTAAAAAAAAGGGATGAGGAATAAAAGGGATAAGAAAAAAAATAGGAAAATTAAATCTCCTTAATAATTAAAAGGAGGATAATATAATATAATATAATATAATATAATATAATATAATATAATATAATATAATATAATATAATATAATATAATATAATATAATATAATATAATATAATATAATATAATATAATATAATATAATATAATATAATATAATATAATATAATATAATATAATATAATATTATATAATATAATATTATATAATATAATATAATACTATATAATATTATATAATATAATATATAGTATGATATATGATATGATCTGATATAATATAATATACTATTTATTATTTAATAATGAAAGGTAATAATAATAAATGTTATTAAAATTTATTATTAATAATAAATAACATAATAATCTCCTTAATAATAAAAAAATGAAAGGTAAAAAGAAGGATAATGCCATTGGCTGGAATGAATATCCCAGGCTGACATAATAATTTCAAATACCAATTTTTTTTTACCATCATAATTTCAAATACCAAACTTTTTACTATAATAATTTCAAATACCAGATTTTAAAAAATGGCACTTTCACCACTGGAAAGAAAGTCCAGGCTGCTGTGTTGTGTCTTATCCATCCAAGTCAAATCTGTGGGATGCTGGATGGATCCAGGCTCAGCCCTGGAGCCGCCTCTGGAATGGAATCCCTGGGAGTCTGTGGTGGTGGTTGAGGGTCCCCAGGACAAGGGAAGAGACGAGGATCTGCTGTTTCAGAAGGCTGATTTATTTTTTTATGATATATATTATATTAAAAGAAAATGATCTACTAAAATTATACTTAAGAATAGAAGAAAGGTTTTCATCAGAAGGCTTGAAGGGAATAGAAAGGAATGAAATGATAATAAAATCTTGTGACTGACCAGAGAGTCTGAGACAGCTGGACTGTGATTGGCCATTAATTAGAAACAACCAACATGGACTACTCAAAGATGCACCTGCTGCATTCCACAGCAGCAGATAATTATTGTTTTTCTTTTCCTCTGAGGCTTCTCAGGAGAAAAGATCCTAATGAAAGGATTTTTCATAAAGTATGTCCATGACAGGAGTCTCTGGAGGGTTGGGAAGCTGGGGAGGGTGGGTTTGGTCTCTGACTTTGTCGTGATTCTGGCTTTAATTAAAACTGGTTTTGCCTCCAGGTCCTGTGTGCTGTGGCAATAGCTGTGCCTGGGATGTGGAGTGGCCCCACTGCAGCATCCTTCCCCCAGAGAGGGGAGCTCCTGGAGGATCCTCATGGAAGGAAGGAAGGAAGGATCACCCTACCCTCCCTGTCCCTGCTCTCATCCCTGCCCAGGGCCAGTGAACAGAATGAGCTGAAATCTCTGGCACTGGGAGCTGCTCATCCCGCCAGGTGAGTGAGTCAGGACAGCTGAGGATGAAATCTGAGAGGCACAGAAACCCAGCTCAGGAGCAGAGGCACCGTGGGCTGCACTTTCCCCATACACTTCACACTGTGCATTTCTCAGCTGGCTTTAATCACCACAAATATCCAGGTATCCAAACTGAATCTGACATCCAAAAATTCCAATTATTTTGGAATATTCTGGTATTTCCAGTGTTGCTGCTGTTGATCTTTCCCGGTACAGGCAATGACTTTCCCACGTAGATATGATCAAAGCCCAGCATTTAAAACTTCAGTTTTTGTTCAAATTGGCTTTTTTTAGCTTCCATTTTTGGGCTGCAGGCTCGAAGAAGAAGGAGATGGGTGAGATGAGAGCACAGGCTCCAGCGAAGAGGAAGGAGCAGGCGTAGGTCTGGGTGTAGTCATAGAGCCACCCTGCAGGAGAGAAAGTTGTTATTAAAGCTGGGGGATTTTTCTCAGGGAAAAAAATAATTCAGGGAGGTGGGTGGGAGGCAGAGGATGTGTGTTCTCATCTAAGAATTGCTCAGATATTTCCCTTAAATTATTTTAACTCTTCCTGGGCAGCATTTCCTGTAAGGAAATGACACGCAGGTCATTTTTCCCAGAGCCAACTTTGATCCTTGTAGTGGACATGGTGTTTAATTTGATTGAACTTAATCCCTGATTTTTATTTTTTTTTTTCCTGTTTAAGTAAGTGGGCCAAAAGTGGCTGATGGAAGATCCTCTTGGATTGAAGGGATGACTTGCACATGTTGGTATTTGCAACATCTGGGCTGCAAACCCTCTGTTCTCCAGCCTTGTCTTCTGTGAGCAGACCCAGTTTCATGTCCTTTGTCTAACAGGAGACACCCCAGGCCAGGAGCTGGAAGTGAACTTGATAAAAGTAACTCTGGGAGGACTTAAAAGGAAAAGCTGAATTCCATTGAGCCTCAGGAATGTCTGGAGGATTCAGGTCACCTTTTAAAGTGACCTCCAAGTGTTGGGTTTGGTCCTGGCAAATCATCTGGGCTCTGGGCAGTCCTTTGAGAGGTGGAGAGTTCCTCTCTTTGAATCTAAAATCTGCAAAGTTTTAGATTCTGCTAAATTACATTCTTCTGGGAGATGCTGCTGCTGCACATAAAAACCCAAATCCAGTCCCAAATGTGGGGTGGGGTGGGTGGGTGTGGGGCAGCAGCTGAGCCAGATCTGCTGCTGGTGTGAAATGAATTCCTCTGGAGACATCCATGGAATCCAGACATCCACGGGCTTCCCTGAGTCACACAGACAGCAGATCTGGCCTAAACCTGGGCTTGTTAACCCAGGAAAGGACAGGATACAGACCCTGAGTTCCACAAACAGCAGATCTGGCCCAAACCTGGGCTTCTCAAACCCAGGAAGGGATAGGATATAGTCCCTGAGTCACACAGACAGGAGATCTGGCCCAAACCTGGGCTTGTTAACCCAGGAAGGGACAGGATACAGACCCTGAGTTCCACAAACAGCAGATCTGGCCCAAACCTGGGCTTCTCAAACCCAGGAAGGGACAGGATACAGACCCTGAGTTCCACAAACAGCAGATCTGGCCCAAACCTGGGCTTGTTAACCCAGGAAGGGACAGGATATAGTCCCTGAGTCATGCAAACAGCAGATCTGGCCCAAACCTGGGCTTGTCCCAGGAAGGGACAGGATGCAGTCCCTGAGGTCCTGGGCTCAGGGAGGGTGCCAGTGAGGTTTGGGATCTGTGCTGGAGCAGCGGCACTGACATTCCCTGCTGTGGATCTCCACAGAAGGGTTTCTAAAGCACAGCACAGCTGCTTTTGCCCAGTTTCAGTTTCTCTTGGCTCTCTGCTGTCTCAAGGGGAGTCCCTGTGTTTGCTTCTCAGGGATGGCCACATGCTGGAGGCCACCTGCTGGAGGGCTGCACCTGGTGGGATCTGTACCATGGTGGGATCCACCCTTGGTGGGATCCATCCTGTGGTGGGATCCATCTTATAGTGGGATCCACCCCTTGGTGGGATCCATCCCCTGCTGGGATTAATTTCCTGCTGGGATCCATCCTGTGGGTGGGATCCATCCCATGGTGGGATCCATCCTGTGGGTGGGATCCATCCCATGGTGGGATCCATCCCCTGGTGAGCTCCATCCTGTGGTGAGATCCATGTCCTGGTGGGACCCATCCCATGGTGGGATCCATCCCCTGCTTGGATCCATCCCTTGGGAGGATCCATCCCGTGGTGGGATCCATTCCATGGTGGAATCCATCCCCTCCTGGGATCCACCCTTTGGTGGGATCCATGCCCTGCTGGGATCCATCCCCTGTGGGATCCATCCCTTGTGCTGCACTGGGGGCCTCTCCCATGACCCTGGGGTTCATTCCCAGGGCTGGGATCTGTTTCTGCTGCCTGGAAGTCTCTGGGATTTGGGAAGAGATGCTGACGTAGTTAATTGTGAGAGGAACAGGACAGAGTGCTCCAGTAGAGCTCTGATTTATTGCAATTCTTAAAATATCCTTCAGGATATTTCTTAATTTATTTTTTAAATTTTCCTGGGGTTTTTTTTGGTGCTAAATGGGATTTAGGTGCAGTGGGATTTACCAGCATTGCCTCATTGGCAGCACAGCCACCAACTCCATCACACCCCAACCTTCTGAAGCAACTCCACTCTCTGTGCCCCAAATTCATTTCCAAACCAAAACAATAATCACTCCTGCTGCAGAAAGCTGAACAAGGAGCTTGTGGTGTTCAAACCCCAGCAAAGCAGCAGTTTTGTGAGGAATGCTGGTAAATCCCAGCCATGTAATCCAAACTAAACATTCCCAGCACTGCTGCTGCTACCAGCTGGGTCAGGCTGTTTAAATGGTGCTGCTGATCTTTAATCAGAATTTTTATTTATTCTCGGTGCCCTGAGGAGCAAAATTCAGTGGGAAGGTGAAGGTAAAATTTAACAAACATATAAATACGTGTGAGAGCAGAGCTTTTGATGGCTCCATCCTCTCCCTTTTCACCACCCAAATTTCTTGGGTCTGGAGTTTGTCCTCTGGGGACTGGAATCTTTTCTAGAATTTGCTTTACAGGCTTTGGTTCAGCTGTTTTGCATTTTCAGTCAGTGATTTGTGCTGCTTGTGGAAATAAACTGTGCCTTTCTCTCCTCAGCTTGCTCCTGGCTGCCAAAATTATGTTTATTCTGCTTTGGGCTGGGTTTTTTCAGCATCCAGAGGTGCCAGTGGATGGGGAGCTTTGAAGGAGACTCCAAACTTTCCCTTTGGGTCCTGCCAGCTGCCCCTGGATTTCAGGGCTTTCAGCTGAACGGATTTGCAGGTAAGTCACCTTTTCCTTGCATTAGGCTTTGGTCTAATATGCAAATTAGGCAGTTTTAACCTTTGCAGTTCTCATTATCCATCGTCATTATTTCCGCTGCATAAAAGCTCTTGGGTTTGATGAAATTGTAATTCTAAACTCAAAGTTCTTGGGAGGTGAGAGCACCAAATCCCAGGGTCTCACGGAGTATTTAAATCCTGCATTCTGCAAGGAGCAAATGGGTTTGGACACTTCATCAGGAGTTTTTGATCAGTTTTCACACTTAAAACTGCATTGCAAGAGAAAATTGCAGAATTTATCTTGGATCCCTGAGCTCTGGATTGTTTCCATCTTGCTCTGCCTGTAATGAGATGGATCAGGAATTGTTTTGCTTCTTGGCTTTATTTGGCCTTTATTTATCCCACCTGCCTTAAGCCTGATTTCTGTGCAAAGCTTTTTGCAGGAAACCTGCTTTACAAACCCACTGCAGAGAGCAAAAAGCTTCCCATTAGTGCAGAAATATTGCAGCTGGATGGAAATTTAACTTTTTTAACTGCAATGTGAGTGTGGATAAGAGACAGCCAGGGTGTTTAGCCCCTGCTGTGTCACTGTGCCAGGGGATCCAGGGGAACTGAGGGATTGTTTTGTGCTCAGTGCACACCTTGTACAGCAGCAGGGCTCTGCAATCCAGGCTGGGCATCACCCTGACTCTGGGGAGCTCCTGGTCAATGAAATGCTTTGGCTCCTTGAAATTGCATCCACAGACAGAGCAGAACCAGCCCAGGGGTATTGATTGGGAATATTAATTTTTTCCTGTGCATGGAGCTGGAATTGACAGAACCCTTGGCAGCTTTGAGCTGGATGCCTCTGCAGGCTGGGGGCAGCTGACTGGGAGGGCAGGGAACAAAAAATGATGGTTTGGGTTGGAAAGGGCCCTAAAACTGCTCCCATCCCACCCCCTGCCATGGGCAGGGACACTTCCACTGTCCCAGGGTGCTCCAAACCCCATCCAGCCTAGCCTTGGGCACTGCCAGGGATCCAGGGGCAGCCCCAGGGGAACTGAGGGATTGTTTTGTGCTCAGTGCACACCTTGTACAGCAGCAGGGCTCTGCAATCCAGGCTGGGCATCACCCTGACTCTGGGGAGCTCCTGGTCAGTGAAATGCTTTGGCTCCTTGAAATTGCATCCACAGACAGAGCAGAACCAGCCCAGGGAATATTAATTTTTATAGAAAGAACAGCAGCATTGCTGAATCTTTGCATGGAGCTGGAATTGACAGAACCCTTGGCAGCTTCCAGGCAGGCACCTCTGCAGGCTGGGGGCAGCTGATTGGGAGGGCAGGGAACAAAAAATGATGGTTTGGGTTGGAAAGGGCCCTAAAGCTGCTCCCATCCCACCCCCTGCCATGGGCAGGGACACTTCCACTGTCCCAGGGTGCTCCAAACCCCATCCAGCCTGGCCTTGGACACTGCCAGGGATCCACTGCTGCTCTGGCACCAGTGCCAGGGCCTGCCCACCCTCACAGGGAACAATTCCTTCCCAATATCCCATCTGTCCCTGCCCTCTGGCAGTGGAAGCCCTTCCCTGTGTCCTGTCACTGACATGTCCTTTTGCCAGGATATTTAATAGAATATGACAGTGCCACTGTCCCTCCCTCCCTTGTCTCCAGTCCCTCTCCAGCTCTCCTGGATCCCCTTTAGGCTCTGAGCTCTCCCTGGTGAGCACCCCCAGCTCTCCCTGCCTGGCTCCAGCCCTTGGAGCATCTCCATGGGTTCCTCTGGACTCTCTCCAGCAGCTCCAAGTCCTCCTGATGTTGTTCCCCAGGGCTGGGGCAGCTCTGGGGTCTCACCTGAATCCCCCCTGCCCTGCTGCCCAGGCTGGGGGCTCAGCCCAGGAGCTTGTTGGGCTGCAGGGAAGGGAAAGCTTTGTCCTGGCCAAGCTGTTGGAGGAGAACAAGTCCCCTGCTCCTTAGCAGAGGCTGGACACTCATTTCTAAGCACTTGAAATCTCCCAAATCCTCCCAGCTGCCTTGGTTTCCTGGCAGAGGGAGAAGAGCAAAGGCTTTTCATGCTCCTTATCTCTGGGCCCAGAGCTCTGGTGGCTGAGCTGTGTTATCTCTGTCAAAACAAGAGATTACTGAGGCTTCTCCTGATGTTTCAGTGCCTCTGCCTGGTGGGAATCTTGCTGAGTCTGTCCTTGCTTCCCCTCCAGTCCCTCCAGTCCAAGTTCAGTGTTATTTTAACAGCACTGGGAGTAAAATCCATGGAAATGTGCTTGATACCCTGCTGTGCTCAGGGCTGAACTCTGCACATGGGGCTTCACTGCATTTTCCAGATATTCCAGGCAGCATTTTCCAAATACACCAGGCAGCATTTTCCAAGCTGCTGGTTGGATTTTGCAAATTCCCAAGCAAAATGTTGCCTGTCCATAAAAATACATTTTTGAAATTGAATTTTTTTTTTCTCTCTCTCTCTGTTTGAACAGAAAATCCATCCTGGAATGGATCCCTGTAGGAGAGTGAACCAGCAGCATGGTTTATCCCTGGGTTTCTGGGTTGGGTGTGGGTTTTATAAAACATCACTCACCTGCTAGAGGGGGTCCTCCCATGGCTGCTATCCCTGCAAAGAAAGCAGCAAAGCCCAGGTAGCTGTGGAGCTTCTCCACACCCACCAGATCCACCTGTTTGGAAACCAAAATGGATAATTAGTGATCGGCTTCATAGGAATGCATATGCACAACAGATTGATTATTTTTATTTTTTTGTTTAAATCACAAGAGATTATTTTTTTTCTGGGGAATTTCCAGCTGCAGCTTTGGAAGGACTTTGCCCCTGCAGGTCTGATCCAGCCTGGAACTTGTTTGCCTCCCTAAGGCAGCTGTGGGAATGACTGGGATGGGAGAGGCTTCTCTGCCTTCAGAGGAAGGAGTTTAAAACTCTGAATGCCTTCCAGAGAGAAATTCCAAATTATAATGGTGCCTCCCTGCCCAGATCAGGGAATCCTGGGTATCCAGAGATATCCTGGGAGAATGGTTTGGGTTGGAAGGGACCTCAAAGCTCATCCATTCCACCCCTCCTGCCATGGCAGGGACACCTTCACTACCCCAGATTGCTCCAGCCTGGCCTTGGGCACTGCCAGGGATCCAGGGGCAGCCACAGCTGCTCTGGGAATTCCATCCCAGCCCCTGCCCACCCTCCCAGGGAACAATTCCTAATTCCCAATCTCCCATCCATCCCTGCCCTCTGGCACTGGGAGCCATTCCCTGTGTCCTGTCCCTCCATCCCTTGTCCCAGGTCCCTCCCCAACTCTCCTGGAGCCCCTTTAGCTCTGGAAGGGGCTCCAAGGGGATCTCCTGGATCCCTTTTGGGCACTGGAAGGGGCTCTAAGGAATCTCCTGGATCCCCTTTGGGCATTGGAAGGGGCTCCAAGGGAATCTCCTGGATCCCTTTTGGGCACTGGAAGGGGCTCTAAGGAATCTCCTGGATCCCCTCTAGGCTCTGGAAGGGGCTCTGAGCTCTCCCTGCAGCCCCTTAAGGCACTGGAAGGGGCTCCATGAGATTTCCTGCAGCCCCTTAAGGCAGGGGCTCTTAGGGAATCTCCTGAATCCCCTTTGGGCATTGGAAGGGGCTCCAAGGGGATCTCCTGGATCCCTTTAGCTCTGGAAAGGGCTCTGAGCTCTCCCTGGAGACCCTTTAGGTTCTGGCAGGGGCTCTGAGCTCTCCCTGGAGCTTTCTCCTCTCCAGGTTGAGCACTCCCAGCTCTCCAGGCTGGCTCCAGCCCTGGGAGCATCCCTATGGTGTCCAGGGGGACCCTGCTGCAGGTCTGGGTGTCCCAGGTGATTTGGGATGGTTCTGGGTGTCCCAGGTGATTTTGGGATAGTTCTGGTTCTGGGTATCCCAGGATGGTTTTGGGATGGTTCTGGGTATCCCAGGATGGTTCTGAGTGTCACAGGTGATTCTGGGATGGTTCTGGAATGGTTCTGGGTGTCCCAGGTGATTTTGGGATGGTTCTGGGTATCCCAGGTGATTTTGGGATAGTTCTGGTTCTGGGTATCTCAGGATGGTTTTGGGATGGGATGGGTTCAGGATGGTTCTGAGTGTCACAGGTGATTCTGGGATGGTTCTGGTTCTGGAATGGTTCTGGGTGTCCCAGGTGATTTTAGGATGGTTCTGGTGTCCCAGGTGATTTTAGGATGGTTCTGGGTGTCCCAGGTGATTTTAGGATGGTTCTGGGTGTCCCAGGTGATTTTGGGATGGTTCTGGTTCTGGTTCTGGAATGGTTCTGGGTGACCCGGATGATTCTGGGATGGTTCTGGTTCTGGGTATCCCAGGATGGTTTTGGATGGTTCTGGGTGTCCCAGGTGATTCTGGGATGGTTCTGGTTCTGGGTGTCCCAGATGATTTTTGGGATGGTTCTGGGTATCCCACGTGATTCTGGGATGGTTCTGGGTGACCCATGTGATTCTGGGATGGTTCTGGTTCTGGGTATCCCAGGATGGTTTTGGATGGTTCTGGGTGAATCTGGGATGGTTCTGGTTCTGGGTGTCCCAGGATGGTATTGGGATGGTTCTGGGTGTCCTAGGTGGTTCTGGTTCTGGTTCTGGGTCTGGGTGTCCCAGGATGATTCTGTTCAGGGTATCCCAGGATGGTTTTGGATGGTTCTGGGTATCCCAGGATGATTCTGGGATGGTTCTGGGTGTCCTAGGTGGTTCTGGATGTCCCAGATGATTCTGGGATGGTTCTGGTTATCCCAGGATGGTTTTGGATTGTTCTGGGTGTCCCAGGTGAATCTGGGATGGTTCTGGGTGTCCCAGGATGATTCTGGGATGGTTCTGGGTGTCCCAGGTGATTCTGGGATGGTTCTGGGCGTCCTAGGTGGTTCTGGTTCTGCGTATCCCAGATATGATTCTGGGATGGTTCTGGTTCTGGGTATCCCAGGATGGTTTTGGATTGTTCTGGGTGTCCCAGGATGGTTCTGGTTCTGGGTGTCCCAGATGATTCTGGGATGGTTCTGGGTCTGGGTGTCCCAGGTGATTCTGGCTCTGGTTCTGGGTATCCCAGGATGGTTTGGGATGGTTCTGGGTATCCCAGGATGGTTCTGGTTCTGGGTGTCCCAGGTGATTTTGGGATGGTTCTGGTTCTGGGTGTCCTAGGTGGTTCTGGTTCTGGGTATCCCAGATATGATTCTGGGATGGTTCTGGTTCTGGGTATCCCAGGATGGTTTTGGATTGTTCTGGGTCTGGGTGTCCCAGGTGATTCTGGTTCTGGTTCTGGGTATCCCAGGATGGTTTTGGATGGTTCTGGGTGATTCTGGTTCTGGGTATCCCAGGATGGTTCTGGGTCTGGGTGTCCCAGGTGATTCTGGTTCTGGTTCTGGGTATCCCAGGATGGTTTTGGATGGTTCTGGGTGTCCCAGGATGGTTTTGGATGGTTCTGGGTGTCCCAGGATGGTTCTGGTTCTGGTTCTGGGTGTCCCAGGTGATTCTGGTTCTGGTTCTGGGTATCCCAGGATGGTTTTGGATGGTTCTGGGTATCCCAGGATGATTCTGGGATGGTTCTGGGTGTCCTAGGTGGTTCTGGTTCTGGTTCTGGGTATCCCAGGATGGTTTGGGATGGTTCTGGGGTTCTGGGTATCCCAGGATGGTTCTGGTAATGGTTCACCAGGTGTCCCAGGTGATTCTGGTTCTGGTTCTGGGCCATCCCAGGGGATGGTTTTGGATTGTTCTGGGTATCCCAGGGATGGTTCATGGAGGTGGTAATGGTTCAGTTGGGTGTCCCAGGATGGTTCTGGTTCTGGGCCTGGGTGTCAGAGGTGATTCTGGTTCTGGAAATTGTTTCCCAGGATTTTTGGGATGGTTCATCTTCACAGGATGATTCTGGGATGGTTTTTATAGTATTTTCCCAGGTTATTTGTGGTAATATCTGGTTCTGTAATGGGTATTCCCAGGATTTTTTTGGATTGTTCTGGGATGTATAAGGATGGTTCTTTTCTAGTATTTGGATGATTAGTTTTATTATTTGGAGTGTTTTCTGGTTTTGGTGAAATGTTTAAAGGATGGTTTTTAATGGTTCTGGGTATTATAAATTCTGGTTCTATTTTCATTATTACTATTTTATATATGTATTAAATTGGATGGAAATTCTATTATTTTAGATTGTTATGGGTGTCCCAGGATGGTTTTAGATTATTCTTTTTATTAGGTATGGTAATATTTTAAAATTTGATTTGGTGTTATATTGAAACTCTATTATTTATAGCTATTTTATATATTATTACCTCATATAAATTAATTAGATATTATAAATTTAGCTGTATTTTATGAGATTATTTTTATTATTTCTAGTATATGTAATATTTTAAATTTTGATTTTGTGTAATATTGAAATTCTGTTATTTATATATATTTTATATATTATTTCATATATACTTATTAGATGTAAATTTGGCTATATTTTATAGTATTTGAGATGATTGTATTTATTATTTGTAGTATATGTAATATATTAAGATTTGACTTTGTGCAATATTGAAATTCTGTTATTTCTAGATATTTTTATATATTACGTCATATAAATTTATTAGATATTATAAATATAGCTATATTTTATAGTATTTTGTATGATTAGTTTTATTATTTGTAGTGTATATAACATATTGAGACTGTGTAATGTTTAAATTCTGTTATTTCTAGATATTTTAATATATTACTTCATATAAATTTATTACATATTATAAATTAAACTATATTTATATTATTATTATTTAATATATGTATTAAATTGGTACTTTGCGTAATATTGAAATTCTATTTTTTATATATTATTACCTCATAAATTCATCAGATATTATAAATTTAGCTGGATTTTATATATTTTATATATTTTTAAGTTATTTGTAGTATATGTAATATAGTGACACGTGTAATGTTGAAATTGTATTATTTCTACGTATTTTTATATATTATTGCTTCACAGAAATTTATTAGATAATATAAATATAGCTATATTTTATAGTATTTTGTATGATTAGTTTTATTATTTGTAGTGTTTATAACATATTGAGATTTTGTGAAATGTTTAAATTGTTATTTCTAGATATTTTAATATATTACTTCATATTATAAATTTAACTCTATTTTACATTATTACTATTTTATATATGTATTAAATTGATACTTTGTGTAATATTGAAATTCTATTATTTATAGATATTTTATATATTATTACCTCATATAAATTCATTAGATATTATAAATTTAGCTGTATTTTATAGTATTTTAGATTATTATTTTTATTATTTGTAGTATATGTAATATATTAAAATTTGATTTGGTGTTATATTGAAATTCTATTATTTATAGCTATTTTATATATTATTACCTCATATAAATTCATTAGATATTATAAATTTTATAGTATTTGAGATGATTATTTTATTATTTGTAGTATATGTAATATATTAAAATTTGATTTGGTGTTATATTGAAATTCTGTTATTTCTATATATTTAATATATTATTATTTCATATATACTTATTAGATGTAAATTTGGCTATATTTTATAGTATTTGAGATGATTGTATTTATTATTTGTAGTATTTATAATATATTGAGATTTTTTATTCAATATTGAAAATTGTTATTTCTAGATATTTTAATATATTACATCATATAAATTTATTATATATTATAAAATTTAACTATATTTTATAGTATTTTTATGATTAGTTTTTTATATATATGTATTAAAATTGATACTTTTTAAATTGTTATTTCTAAATTTTAATATATTATTTATAAATTTATTACATTTATAAATTTATTTTTATTATTACTTCATATAAATTAAATTGATATTATAAATTTAGCTGTATTCATAGAAATTCATTAGATATTATAAATTTAGCTGTATTTCATAAGATTATTTTTATTTGTAGTATATATGTAATATTTAAAATTTGATTTGGTGTTATATTGAAATTCTATTATTTATAGATATTTTATATATTATTACCTCATATAAATTAATCAGCTATTATAAATTTAGCTGTATTTTATTGTATTTTAGATGATTATTTTTATTATTTGTAGTATATGTAATATTTTAAAATTTGATTTGGTGTTATATTGAAATTCTTTTATTTATAGATATTTTTATATATTATTACTTCATATAAATTCATTAGATATTATAAATTTAGCTGTATTTTATAGTATTTTAGATTATTGTATTTATTATTTGTAGTATATGTAATATATTAAGATTTGACTTTGTGCAATATTGAAATTCTATTATTTCTAGGTATTTTTATATATTATTGCTTCATATAAATTTAATATATATTATAAATTAGCTATATTCTATAGTATTTTATTTATTATTTGTAGTATACATAATATGTTGATACTTGACTTTGTGTAATATTTAAATTCTATTTTTTCTAGATATTTTTATATATTATTGCTTCATGCAAATTTATTAGATATTATAAATGTAGCTCTATTTTATAGTATTTTTAAGATTATTTTTATTATTTGTAGTATACGTAATATACTGAGACTTCACTTTGTGTAATGTTTAAATTCTGTTATATCTATATATTTTTATATATTACTTCATATAAATATATTACATATTACATATTTATATATATTTTATGATATTTCTAGATTTTTAATATATTATTGCTTCATATAAATATATTACATATTATAAATTTAGCTCTATTTTATAGTATTTTTTGTAGTATATGTATTAAATTGATACTTTGTAATATTGAAATTCTGCTATTTCTTGATCTTTTATTATATTATTAGTTCATATAAATTTATCAGAGATCATAAATTTAGCTGGATTTTATAGTATTTTATATTATTTTTTAATTATTTGTCGTACATGTCATATATTAAGATTTGATTTTCTGTAATATGGAAATTCTATTATTTCTATATATTCTTATATATTATTATTTCATATAAATTTCTTAGATATAAATTTGGCTATATTTTATAATATTTAATATATTACAGATACTACAAATAATAGATATAATAATTTAAGATTTGACTTTGTGCAATATTGAACTTTTATTATTTCTAGGTATTTTTATCTGTTATTGCTTCATATACATTTATAGATATCATAATTTTAGCTATATTTTATATAATTTTATATAATTTTATTTATTATTTCTGGTATATGTAATATATTGATACTTGACTTTGTGTAATATTTAAATTGTTATGTCTAGATATTTTTATATTTTATTACTTCATATAAATTTATTAGATATTATAAATCAAGCTATATTTTATAGTATTTTATAATATTATTTTTATTATTTGTAGTATATGTACATTGCTACTTACAGTATTTTATCTTTTATATTACTAATATTATAGTTTATTATCAGTCATAGTATTTATATTATATTATATTATATTATATTATATTATATTATATTATATTATATTATATTATATTATATTATATTATATTATATTATATTATATTATATTATATTATATTATATTATATTATATTATATTATATTATATTATATTATATACCATATTATATTATATACCATATTATAGTATATATTTTATCTTATCTACATTATTTTCTATAATTAACTGTATTTCATATAGTTAAATTATACTTATCTTCACATGACTAGATTTATTATTTTGTATTTGCATATTTTAAATATTTTTCTATTTTACTATACATTATAATACAATATTATATATTATATATTCTAATATAGTTATATTTTACAGTATTTTATATTTTTATTATTTTTATACATTATGCATGCTACACTTGATTATTCATACTAACCCTAATATAATTTATTGTATTTATTTTATAATATTAATTATTTGTATTATTTTCTATTACTATATACATTATTTTTAAAAATGTTTATTTCTATAGTTTTAAATTATTATATTTATTATTTATTACTAATTTTTATGATAATACTTACTTTTTAAAATCAGTATTATTTTTGTTATTGGCTGTGTCACATCCCAATTTCCCTGTTCATTGTGAGGACCAAACAGGGCTAAAATTCCAGAAAGTTCCAGGTGGTTTTAGGCTGTTACAAAATCAGGGATTGGGATTTTCCCTTTTCCCTTGTGCTGCTCTTCCCAAGGGCACCAAAGTTTTAAAATTCCCTTTGGGGGGAATTTCACCCTTCAGGGTGTCTGCACCCTCGAATGCCCTAAATCAGGACAGAGGAACTTGCTGAAGAGAAAAATCTGAATATTAAGAAGAAAATTGCAGCTGAGATTTAATTTTTCTAAAATTAATTCTATTGAAATTCTAAAATTCAAGTTTTCTAAACCCCCAGGCATTTTCTACAAACCCAGGCATTTTAGAGGCTTGCAGCCTTTTAGTTGTTGGGGTTTTGAGAGTCTGGGTTTTTTGAGTTGGAGATTTGAGAGTTGTTTTTGACATTTCTTGGTACATTTTTATGAAGCAAAGTTCAAGGAGCTCTCGAGTGAGCTCATATCCCACTGACCCCTGTGTCCCCCCCACTCCTAATCCCAAATATCCCATTAATTCCTGGGGAATCCTAACACCTCCACAGCCCCTCCCTCTGAATATTCCCCAGCACTGCAGAAATAAAATTTTTGTATTTTTGTACAATAAAATATTTGCTGCTGACTCAGGCTGGAGCCACTTTCTTACCCCAGGATGTCTTTATATTAATCCTGGCTTAAAACCAGGCTTGGATTTAGGTTTGGGGGAGTATGCCTTAAAACCAGGCATGGGTTTGGGGTTTGGTTTGGGATTTGGGGAGTGTGCCTTAAAACCAGGCATGGGTTTGGGTTTTGGGGTTTGGGATTTGGGGAGTGTGCCTTAAAACCAGGCATGGGTTTGGGTTTTGGGTTTTGGGGAGTGTGCCTTAAAACCAGGCATGGGTTTGGGTTTTGGGGAGTGTGCCTTAAAACCAGGCATGGGTTTGGGTTTTGGGGTTTGGCTTGTTTTGGGTGCCAAATCCAAATGGCTGGATCTGGGCATGGGTTTGGGTTTGGGAACTGTTCTTTATAACCGGGCATGGGTTTGGTTTTTGGGGTTTTTTGTGGTTTTGGGATGTGCCAATCCAAAACCAGGCATGGACATGGGTTTTTTTGGGGTGTGTGTCAGGCATTTTTTGGGATTTGGGTTTTGGGAGGTGGATGTGCCAAATCCAAATGGCTGGATCTGGGCATGGGTTTGGGTTTGGGAACTGTTCTTTATAACCAGGCATGGGTTCAGTTTTGGGGACTGTGCCTTGTTTTTTCCCCACGTGGAGTTTGGGATATCCCAAATCCAACCTGGATCCTCATGGGTTTAGGTTTTTGGGGAATGGACATGGGTTTGATTTTTTGGGAAGTGTGCCTTGTTTTTCCCCACTTGAGGCATGGGTTTGGGATTTGGGTTTTGGGGAGTGTGCCTTAAAGCCAGGCATGGGTTTGGGATTTGGGTTTTGGGGAGTGTGCCTTAAAGCCAGGCATGGGTTTGGTTTTTGGGGTTTGGTTTTTGGGGAGTGTGCCTTAAAGCCAGGCATGGGTTTGGGTTTGGGGTTTGGATTTTGTTTTTTTCCAAACTAAGCATGGGTTGGATATCCCAAAACTGTTACCTGGATCAGGCATGGGTTTAGGTTTTGGGGAATGTGCCTTAAAACCAGGCATGGGTTTGATTTTTGGGGGCCGTGCCTTGTTTTTTCCCCACTTGGAATTTGGATGTGCCAAATCCAAATGCCTGGTTCTGGCCATGGGTTTGATTTTTGGGGAGTGTGCCTTAAAACCAAGCATGGGTTTGGGTTTTGGGTTTGGGTTTTGGGGAGTGTCTTAAAGCTAGCCATGGGTTTGGGTTTTGGGGATTATGCCTTGTTTTTTCCCCACCTGGAGTTTGGATGTGCCAAATTCAAATGCCTGGATCCACATTAATGTGGGGTTTTTTTCCCCCAATATTGAATTTCTCCCTTCTGGGTCAAACTGGAGGGTTTTGGATGCCCCTCTGCCTTGTGGGTTTAAGCCCAGCAGGGATTGTGGTGGGCACAGAGCACCTTGTAAGTGGAGATTTGGGATTTCTGGGAGCAGGGAGGGTGTGGGAGCATCCAGCTGGCACTGGGAGAAGCACCCAGGAGGATCCATCCCAGGACATATCTGGGGCTATCTCTGGGCAGAATTGGGGGTGTTTTCCTGTGAGCTGGGGGTGTGAAGGTCTCTGTGCCTACCAGCCACGGCGATGAGGTAGGAGCCATCCCTGCTGCTCAAGCCCAGGGTCCTGGCTCTGGCCACCAGGTGGAAGAAGGGCACGAAATAGGCCAGGTGGCTGAAGAGGAAAGACCAGGTGAAGATGTAGAAAACGGGATCCTTCAGTGGGGAGAAGTCCAGGAGAGGCTGAGGAGGTTCCTCTGTGGCGCCTGCAGGGGTTTGGTGGCCTCTCCTGGCCTCGGCGGGGGTTTCTGAGCAGGAGCTCTCCAGGCTGGGTTTCTGCAGCTCTCCCCAGGCAGATGGATTTGCTGGCTCAGAGACATCTCTGCCGTGGGGCACCACGAGTCTCTCTGTGCTGGGCGCCTCCTGTGCATGGAGAAGCTGCAATTCCCTCTGAGTGCTTCCGTCCGAACACCCACCGGGAGTTTCTGGATCTTTCTTTGCCACTGGAGACCCTTGGTGTTGATTTTTGGCAGATTGCCGAGGCAGCTGGGGGCTGGCAGGCCGCAGCAGCATGCTGGAAGGCACCAGGTTCAGCATGATGCCTCCAAAAATCAGCAGAGTACCTGAGGGAAGGCAAAAGGGGGTTTGTTCTTGGGCTGGAAAGGGGGGAGCAGCAGGAAATGGCCTTTTAGAACAGGGTGTGCTTTTCACTGACCATGGAGAAAGCTCTGTTTGCCTTCTCCTTCTGCAGGAGATAACAAAACAGGCGGTTTTATTCCTGTTTTTCTAACTGGAAGTTCATTTTGCTGTGATGCACAGGACAAATCCACAGCCACCTCTGGGATCTGTTTTGCTTTTCCTCATTCAAAGTCAGGATGGACCTCCAAGATGGTCTTGAATAAAGACAGTAAAATTAGGGATTTCTGGGTTTGATTTCTGAGATCTATGCTTTGACTCTGATTTTAATAAGGGATTTCTGGGTTTGACTTCTGAGATCTGTGCTTTGACTCTGATTTTAATGACTGATTAAGTGTTTAATTATTAACAAGATGTCCCCAAACTATCCTAGAAGAGGCAGAATTATTCCTTGGTGTGCTGAATTTTTAGGAAGAGCCTCTCAGAGCCACCAGATGTCCCCAGATTCCCTCTCAGAGTTGATGAATTGGAAGGAACAGGATCCAGCTGCAGCTTTGGGAGGACTTTGCCCCTGCAGGTCTGATCCAGCCTGGAACCAGTTTGTGTTCTTAAGGCAGCTGTGGGAATGACTGGGATGGGAGAGGCTTCTCTGCCTTCAGCTGCCCAGACCTGGAGGAGGGAGTTTGAAACTCTGAATGCCTTCCAGAGAGAAATGCCAAATTATAATGGTGCCTTCCTGCCCAGATCAAGGAATGCTGGAGTGGTTTGGGTTGGAAGGGACCTCAAAGCTCATCCATTCCACCCCTGCCATGGCAGGGACACCTCCACTACCCCAGATTGCTCCAGCCTTGGGCACTGCCAGGGATCCAGGGGCAGCCCCAGGGGAACTGAGGGATTGTTTTGTGCTCAGTGCACACCTTGTACAGCAGCAGGGCTCTGCAATCCAGGCTGGGCATCACCCTGACTCTGGGGAGCTCCTGGTCAGTGAAATGCTTTGGCTCCTTGAAATTGCATCCACAGACAGAGCAGAACCAGCTCAGGGGTATTGATTGGGAATATTAATTTTTATAGAAAGAACAGCAGCATTCCTGAATCTTTGCATGGAGCTGGAATTGACAGAACCCTTGGCAGCTTTGAGCTGGATGCCTCTGCAGGCTGGGGGCAGCTGATTGGGAAGGCAGGAAACAAAAAATGATGGTTTGGGTTGGAAAGGGCCCTAAAGCTGCTCCCATCCCACCCCCTGCCATGGGCAGGGACACTTCCACTGTCCCAGGGTGCTCCAAACCCCATCCAGCCTGGCTTTGGACACTGCCAGGGATCCACAGCTGCTCTGGCACCCTCACCTTGCCATCCATAGGCCTCGATGAGGAGCTGGGTGAAGGGGGCCATGAGGAAGGTCAGCCCCATGCCCGAGCGGGCCAGGGCATTGCAGAGCCCCAGGCGGGCCCGGCAGCGCCTGGCTGTGACCACTGCAGCTGCCTGGTACAGACAGGCAAAGCCCAGCCCTGGGGAAAGGGGAAAATGAGAATTAGGGACTCCAGCAGCAAAGCCCAGCCCTGGGGAAAGGGGAAAATGAGAATTAGGGACCCCACCACAGAGAAACTCCATCCCTGGGGAAGGGGGATAATCAGAATCAGGGGGTCCCACCACAAAGAAACTCCCAGCAGGCAAAGCCCAGCCCTGGGGAGGGGAAAATGAGAGTAAAGGCTCCCACCACAGAGAGACTCCATCCCTAAAGCAAGGGGGAAAACTGAGAGTAAAGGCTCCCACCACAGAGAGACTCCATCAGGCAAACCCTGTCCCTGAGAGAAGGGGGAAAATGAGATTAAGAAACTCCCACCCCAGAGAAACTCCATCCCTGAGGGAAAGGGGAAAATGAGAATTAGGGGCTCCCACCACAGAGAAAATCCCACCAGGCAAAGCCCATCCTTAGGGAAGGGGGAGAATGGGAATAAAGGCTCCCATCATAGAGAGACAGGCAAAGCCCATCCCTGGGGAGGGGAAAATGAGAATTAGGGGCTTCCACCACAGAGAAAATCCCACCAGGCAAAGCCCATCCCTGTGGAAGGGGGAAAATAAGGGACTCCCACCACAGAGAGACTCTATCAGGCAAAGCCCATCCCTGAGAGAAGGGGAAAAATGGGAATAAAGGCTCCCACCACAGAGAGACTCCATCCCTGAGGGAAGGGGGAAAATGAAAATAAAAGTTCCCACCATAGAGAGACTCCATCAGGCAAAGCCCATCCCTGAGGAAAAAGGGGAAAATCCCAAGGCAAAGCCCATCCACAGAGAGGGGAAATCAGAATAAAGGCCCATCCTTAGGGAAGGGGGAGAATGGGAATAAAGGCTCCCAACACAGAGTCTCCATCAGACAAAGCCCATCCCTGGGGAGGGAAAATGAGAATTAGAGGCTCCCACCACAGAGAGTCTCCATCAGACAAAGCCCATCCCTGTGGGAAGGGGGAAAATGGGAATAAAGGCTCCCAGCACAGAGAGACTGGTGGTGCCCCATGGCAGAGATGTCTCTGAGCCAGCCTTGGGGAGGCTGCAGAAACCCAGCCCAGAGAGCTCCTCCTCAGAAACACCCCCTGAGGCCAAGGGAAGGCACCAACCCCTTCCAGGCCCAAAAAGGGGCTCCTGTGTGGGGGTTCCATGTGCTGCTGTGCCAGGGTGGCAGTCCCTGGCTGAAAGGAGAGGATTCCTGCTCTCACACTCAGGGCAGAGCGAGATTTGGTGGGTGGGGTTGGTGTCTGGGGGTTTGGAGGCTCTGCCCTTTTATAGGGGATTTTAAAAGGCCAGGATCTGTGTAGGTCCCGGAAAAAAACTCAGGGTTGGTTGGGACTGGGATGTTGAAACTGGTGTTTTATTCTGAGCATGCAGCTTTGGGAGCTCACCCGGTAACAAAAGGAGCTGGGGATGCTTTGGCACTGAAGGTTCATGGAATTACAGGATATCCTGAGGTGGAAGGGACCCTCAAGGATCACATCCAACCCTGCCCTGCACAGACACCCCCAAATCCCACCCTGGGCATCCCTGGCAGTGCTGCCCAAACTCTCCTGCAGCTCTGGCAGCCTCGGGGCTGTGCCCATTCCCTGGGGAGCCTGAGCAGTGCCAGCACCCTCTGGGGGAAGAACCTTTCCCTGATATCCAACCTAACCCTTCCCTGGCACAGCTTTTGCATGAGTGTCTGATCCTCACCCACCCACGAGCAAAGCCCAGGAGGGCCCTGGGCTGGTTTTGGGGGTACAGGGTGTCCCTGGCAGGGCAGGCAGTGCCAGCATCCTCTGGGAAAGAACCTTTCCTGGATATCCATGGCAATCCCCTGGCACAGCTCCTCCCTTGGATCCTGCCCCTGATCCCCTCAGGCCCCTCCAGCTGAACCAAACCCCTGCAGAACAAACCCCCTTCCCCAGGTATAAGGCCAAGGGAGCTGATTTATAACAATGCCCGTCTCACCCAGCAGGAAGCCCATGGAGAAGCAGAGGAAGGGGACACTGGTGGCCTGGGTGCTGAGCAGGCAGCCCCCAGCCACCAGCCCAGCCCCGAGGATGGAGGTCGGGCGCTCTCCCAGGCGCCGGCACAGCACGGCCACGAGCGGGGCTGCAAGGGAAACGGGGACACAGCTCAGCCCAGGGGACACAGCTCAGCCCAGGGGACACAGCCCTGGGGACACAGCTCAGGGACACAGCTCAGCCCTGGGGACACAGCCCTGGGGACACAGCTCAGCCCTGGGGACACAGCTCAGCACAGGGGACACAGCCCTGGGGACATAGCCCTGGGGACACAGCTCAGCCCTGGGGACACAGCTCAGCACAGGGGACACAGCCCTGGGGACATAGCCCTGGGGACACGGCTCAGCCCTGGGGACACAGTGTTTTGTGGAGATAATCAAAACTCCACAACTTTTGTGAAAGTTGTAAAGCCGGTATGTGTGATGGCGTTCACAGAGGTCCCAGGATGAGGGAAGAGATGAGGATCTGACTCCATGTTTCAGAAGGCTGATTTATTATTTTATTATATATATGATATTAAAACTATACTAAAAGAATAGAAGAAAAGGTTTCATCTCAGAAGGCTGGCTAAGCTAAGAACAGAAAGCCAAAGAATCATAACAAAGGCTCTGTCCCGGACTCTGTCTGAGCCAGCTGACTGTGATTGGCCATTAATTAGAAACAACCACATGAGACCAATCCCAGATGCACCTGTTGCATTCCACAGCAGCAGATAACCATTGTTCACATTTTGTTCCTGAGGCCTCCCAGCTTCTCAGGAGGAAAAAATCCTAAGGAAAGGATTTTTATGAAAAGATGTCTGCGACAGGCGTGTTTATTACAGCGCTGGACACATGTGGGAATCGTTCTTTTAAAATGACATGAGTACCTCTGGGAACTTCAGGTCCTTTTTTTATCTCCCCTCAAATACGTATGCATACAATTTTACAATAGGCTGTGAAAGGGACAAGATGGGCACCACAGTGCTGGTACCTGTGTTTTATGGGGATGATCAAAACTCCACAATTTTTGTGAAAGTTGTAAAACCAGGATGTTTATTACAGTGCTGGATGCATGTGGGAATCGTTCCCCTCAAAATGACACGTGTACCTGTTGAAGATTGCAATGCAAGTTGTTTTCAATTACCATCTGTATGGCAGATTATCTTTTGTCAAGTGGGCAGTTTGCTTTATCTCTCTCTGAGTGACCACAATGACTCCTCCCTCCTGGGGGGACATCTGCTGATAACAGGCCATTGAATGTCCCTGCATGGCTGATAAGAGCTACAGCATCCCATTGGGAGATGGGAGCCCAGAGGGAGGAGCCAAGCATTCCTACCCGGATAGAATCTGGAGATTCTGGAACACCAGCACAGCTTCTGCACTGGATTGCCCAGAGGAACAGCAGCTGCCTCTCCTTCCCCTGGATCTCCAGAGGCAGAGACTGCACCTTTCTCCAGGATCCCTGCTCCAGCAGAGCCACCCCTGACACTGCAGGAGGGCTGAGCCACAATCCCAATGGGACTGCTGCCAGCACCCTGACCCACAGGGTGTCAGGCTGGGTTCTGACTCTGGCAGTGTTGTTCTAGTGTGCTGCATTGTTTAGTTTATCCTTTATTTTTTTTCTTTTCCCTAGTAAAGAACTGTTATTCCTGCTCCCATATTTTTGCACCTTAATTTAAAATTTACAGCAATTCAGAGGGGTAGGGAGGATTTACATTCTCCATTTCAGGGCAGGCTCCTGCCTTCCTTAGCAGACACCTGGCTTTCCAAACCAAGACAGTACTTCTGGGAACTTCAGGTCCTTTTTTATCTCTCCCTCTCAGATACATATGCATACAATTTCACAATAGGTTCATACATATTCATTTTTACGAATTTCGCATGACATTTGCCTCTGGTTCTTCTTTATCAGAAAGAATTCCTAGGTCATGTTGAGCTGCTCTCACAGCAGTCTCTGTCTCTCTCTACCACTCTCTGTCTCTCCTCCCCTTGTGGAAGGGGCTAACAGCAGGGTTTGTCAGCTAAAAGAGCAAGAAGAAGCTGAGAAATAAGAAGAAGCTGATAAAGAGCACTCTCTAAGGCTGTAACTAAGGAGACTGAGAGAAGAAAAATAAGAAAACTTTGCAGCTAGAAGAAGTATTTTTAGAAAATCAGTTGAAGTTACTGTAACTTTTCACTCCTTGTGTTATGTTAACTTATTGTAGCTAATAGTTAAAGAAGCATAAACAATTTAAAAGTGTATAAAAAATCAGCTATGTTCAATAATAAAAAGTTGCCATCTAAAACTGCTTATAATCTCTGCTTTGTGTCATAACCACCTCAACAGGAACATCCCCTTATCTCTGTCCTTCGCTGAAGCAGTTTCTCTGAGCCTAGGTTCTGCAGTCAGGCTAAATAGCTCTGTTTTCTAACCACAGACTCAACTCAAAAATGTACATTTCACCTAAATCCAAATGGATTTCTACCTTGGAAAATTCACACTTTGCCTCGACAGGCTGCTCTGGCAGGGCTTGGGGACCTGCCAGGGATCATTGGGAAGCCTTGGGAGGCAGGGGGCTCCTGAGGCTTGCCAGGGGTCCCAGCCAGGGGATTGCATTTAGGGGATGCAGGGTAATGGCCTGCAGACTTCAGCCGAAACTAAGAGGGTTTAACTCCAGTTTAAGGCTTTGAAGGCTTTAGGTTTATGTAATCCTAAATTTCTTAGATGATGGGAAGGATTATAGGGGAGATAGGAAGGAGGATGATGGACATGGTGGTTAAGATGGCAATGATAATGCTGGTTGGATTGTTAGTGCATCATTGTTTTATGTGGTTTGTGGTATGTGGGGGTGTCGCAGACATCTTCTATGGAAAATCGATTCATTCTTTAGGATTTTTCCTCCTGAGAAGCTGGGAGGACTCAGGAACAAAATGTAAACAATGGTTATCTGCTGCTGTGGAATGCAACAGGTGCATCTGGGATTGGTCTCATGTGGTTGTTCCTAATTAATGGCCAATCACAGTCAGCTGGCTCAGACTCTCTGTCCGAGACACAAGCCTTTGTTATCATTCTTTCCTATTCTATTCTTAGCCAGCCTTCTGATGAAATCCTTTCTTCTATTCTTTTAGTATAGTTTTAATATAATATATATCATAAAATAATAAATCAGCCTTCAGAAACATGGAGTCAGATCCTCATCTCTTCCCTCATCCTCAGACCCCTGTGAACACAGTCACATGTGGGGAGTGTAATTGTTGTGCAGTATTCCACACGAAGGTAAAAGAACAGCTTAGCAGGGAGAGGAGGGAGATAAGTGTGGCTGCTGGGGCTGTGTCTTGCTTAGTCAGTTCTTGAATGATAAGTGATTTGGGCAGGAATCCTGTCAGGGGTGTGGGAGAGGTTCATGTTCAGGAGAGAGGCTTTGTCTGTGCCCTGAGCTCAAGGAGCGGGGCAGGAAAGGAGGCAAAGCCCAAAGGTTCAGCTCCCCTGAGCCTCCTTCCTCAATCACACCATGCCCAGCAGCTCCAAGTTATTCCACAGCTGGGACAAGAGTGTGGTTTGCTCTGGAGCCGTACAATAAACCTACAGTGAAGCTCAGGGGATCCCGGAATGGTTTGGGTTGGAAGAGACCTTAAAGCTCATCCAGTCCCACCCCTGTCATGGCAGGGACATCTTCACTATCCCAAATTGCTCCAAGCCCTGTCCAGCCTGGCCTTGGACACTTCCAGGGGTGGGGCAGCCACAGCTGCTCTGGGCACCCTGTGCCAGGGCCTGCCCACCCTCACAAGGAAGGATCTCTTCCAACATCAAACCCAAATTTCCCTTTTTTGAGTTGAATCCATTCCCCTTTGTCCTGTCAATCCAGCTCCTGATGAAGAGTCCCTCCTGCTCCTTGTACACAGTCTTGTACAAGGGAAGGATTCCCTCACAGGAAAGGATTTCTTCCCAATTTCCTCCCTGTACCCCATCTGAATGTGCCAGTGCTTAGAGCACATTCCCGTTCAGACCCGTGTGGGTGCCAGCCATGCCCCATTGGGAGCAGTCTGGGGTGGGAATGGGGTGGGATGTCCTGGGGACAGGAGCTCACCTCCCAGGAAGCGCAGGGAGGACATGATGGAGCCGATCCAGCTGAGCTGCTCTGAGGATCCCCCCATCTCCTCTCGGAAAGCCACGAAGAAAATCCCAAAGGTCTTCAGCGTCCCCATCACGAGCACATTGACCTGGGTGGAGAGGGGGTGGAGGGGAGGTGCCACAGGGCACCAGGAGGGAGGAAGAGCTTTTCCTTCTCCTCATTTTGGGGTGGCGTGGGAGAAACAAACGGGGACACTTGAACTGGTGTTGGGGAATGCCAGCAGGGTGGGCTGGTCGTGGCCATGCTGCAGTTTGGCCTCAGCAGACCTCAGAAAACACTGCAAACTGATTTGCCAAAGAAAAGGAACCAAGTTTTTTCCCTTTCCCATTCCCATTCCCATTCCCATTCCCATTCCCATTCCCATTCCCATTCCCATTCCCATTCCCATTCCTTTTCCTTTTCCCTTTCCCTTTCCCTCCTATCCTAGAACTTTTAATAGGACGCTTCTACCTTTGAGGTTATTTTTTAGCACTGCAGCAGTGGTCAAATGGATCAGTGTGGAGATCCCTGGGAGGGGATGAGGGCAGCAGGGATGGACGTCAACTGGGGCAGTTTCCCAGGATTTCTCTGCCACAGGGGCAAAGGACAGCCAGTTTGTGTCCTGAATTTTAACTCCTGTCGCCTCCCTGCTGGCAGGGGGTTAATGATTGGCAGTGAGTTACTCGGGCTGGATTTGAAGGGAGGCATGGTGCCTTTGTACAGCTGGACTCAGCGACCTTAAAGGTCTTCTCCAAGCTTCACAATCCCTTGATTCATCACTGCTGGGAAGATAAGGCCTGGGGCACAGAGAATGAGTGGCTCTGAGGGGTGCTGAGGTGCCTGGGCCTCCCAGAGAGCACCCAAGAGTGTGTGCTGCTCCCAGTCAGTCCCTCACTGCCCAAGGTGGGATCACGCCCTTGCTGAGGGGACAGGACACTCCTTTGGGGCTTGGCACCCCTTTGGGGTTTGACATTCCTTTGGGGTGGTGTGTTTGACCAGGGAAAAGCCATCCTGGCAAGGGAACCCTCCTGTCCATCACTGAGATGTTTGCAGGGGGCATTCCACAGGGAATGGTGTGGCTGGGGCGTGCCCTGGGATGGCTGGGGTCGGTCTGTCCTGTGCTGGGGTCAGTCTGTCCTGCACTGGGGTCAGTCTGCACTGGGGTCAGTCTGTCCTGGGGTCGGTCTGTCCTGCACTGGGGTCAGTCTGTCCTGCCCTGGGGTCGGTCTGTCCTGCACTGGGGTCAGTCTGTCCTGTGCTGGGGTCAGTCTGTCCTGTGCTGGGGTCGGTCTGTCCTGCACTGGGGTCAGTCTGTCCTGGAGATCCCCCTGCCCCAGCCCCAGCCCCGGGAGGGTTTGGATCATTCCCCACTCACCAGGAAGAAGTGAAACACCACTCCCCACGCCCACCCTGCTCCTGCTGCTCCTGAGCCTCGGCTCTTCCCGGCTGACGGAGCCTCGGGAGCCTCCAGCTCCTCATCCTCCTTCCCCTCTCCTGCTGGGGAGAGCGTCAGGACACATGAACACCTTCCACTGCTCTGTTCCCATTCCCAGCCATTCCCAACCATTCCCAACCATTCCCAACCACTCCCAACCACTCCCAACCATTCCCAACCATTCCCAGCCATTCCCAACCATTCCCAATCATTCCCAGCCATTCCCAACCATTCCCAATCATTCCCAGCCATTCCCAACCATTCCAAACCATTCCCAACCATTCCCAACCATTCCCAACCACTCCCAACCATTCCCAACCATGCCCAACCATTCCCAACCATTCCCAACCATTCCCAACCACTCCCAACCATTCCCAACCATTCCCAACCATTCCCAACCATTCCCAACCATTCCAAACCACTCCCAACCATTCCAAACCACTCCCAGCCATTCCCAACCATTCCAAACCACTCCCAACAATCCCCAACCATTCCAAACCATTCCAAATAATTCCCAATAATTCCCAAACATTCCCTGGAGCCCCGGGGCTGTGCTGGGGCAGACACCACGCTCTGCACTCACTCGGCTGATGCTTCCACCAGACTCTCTGACAATTCCAATTATCCCTGTCTGAAAACAGTTTAATATTCTTTCTCATTCCCACCGAATTTCTGTAGCCACTTGAGCTTTCAGTGCCTTAGTGCTGCTTTGGCAGTTCGGGCTGTGCCAGGAGCCCGGCGGTCACTGCGTGCCTGCATCCACCTCGGAGCTCTCTCCCACCCCAGTTCTCTCTGCTCCCATCCTCTCAGCCACCCCGTGCCCCTGGCAGAGGCAGGATCCTGCCCGAGGCAGCAGCTGGGCCCCTACAGCACCTGGGGTGACGAACTGGAACTTTTCCTTACCGCCCTGCATGCTGGAAAATCCTCCCCGGGGCTGTCACAGCAAAGAGGAATCTCTTCAGAACTTCTTCAATGTCCTCAGAGCTTCTTCAATATCTTCAGAGCTTCTTCAATATCTTCAGAGCCTCTTCAATCTCTTCAGAGCTTCTTTGTCTTCAGAGCCTCTTCAATGTCTTCAGAGCCTCTTCAATGTCTTCAGAGCTTCTTCAATCTTTTCAGAGCTTCTTTGATCTCTTCAGAGCCTCTTCATCTGCCCCAGAGATTAAATCCCCCCTTCCCGACCTGGCAGCCCAGACTCTGCTCCTTCATTCCCATGCGGTGAGGATGAGGATGATGGTGTCGGTGCTGAGCGGGACATGGAGCCTGGCAAGCGCTGGGGGGACGGACCCATCCCCCATCCTCTTCCTCCTCCTCCTCCTCCTCCTCCTCCTGTCTGGAGGCAGAGCTCGGCTTGCGAGGCCCCAAGGCCGGCAGTCCCTCCCCTTGCCCAGCTGGGAACAGGAAACCCGGGGCGTTCGGAGCAGAAATCCTGTTGGGAAGGAAAAGGAGGGGGAGCCTGCAGAGTTCTGATCGCGGGGAAAGCTCCGGATCCCGGCCGGGCCGAGCCGAGCCGAGCCGGGCTGGGGCAGAGCTCTGTGCCCGCCTGTCCCAGCCGGGAACGGCATCGCTGAGCGGGGACAGGATGGAAAACTGAGCGTGCTGCAGCTGCACAGAGCGGCCCCGGGGTTTGGCTCTGTGGAAAATAGGTATTTTGTGATTGGCTTTTTGCAAATATTAAAATTAATATTGTGAAATACAAAGCTGTGTTTCGTGTCAGGTACAAACGGGCGATGTGTGTGTTTGTGATTGTGAGATGTGTGGAGACCAACAATGGGACACTTGTGAATTCTAGTAATAACTGAGGAAAGTAAAGCATGGAAGAAGGCCTTTGAACCTATCTTTTGTTGACAATTAACCTTAGTAGATTTAGGAGCATTGGAATTAAAGCGTTAAGGATGTTGCTCTTTGCTTGCAGCTAAGCCTTAAAGAGTTTTGCAATAATAACCTTTTGAAGTATAATTTTAGAATATTGTTTGTATCCTTGAAACTATAGGTTTGGAATATATATAAAGGAAATATGCTTATCTCAGGCCTTAATAAAGCAGAGAAAAACAGCTTGAGAAAGGAAGATGAACATCAACTCAAGGATTTATAGTTTCAACCGAGGGAAGCTGGACATCACTTTTATGAGATTTATAGTTCTTGCAATTAAAAGGTGGATCCACATCTGGAGAGCTGGACCTCACCAGCTGGGATTCTTCTTCCTTCTTTCAGAAACCAGACCACCACCATCTGGGGATACTCCTTTTGGGATACATCCTGAGAAAAACTAAATCACAACAGTGTATAGAATTGTGATGTAAAAATTTGGACTAGAAACTGCTGAGAAAGCTGATGAGCACCCCTATAAATACCTGTAAGCCTCAACTATGGGTGTGCAGTTGGAGGGAAAACTTCCCCCACTGTACCCAGCACTGTATTGCTCATACTTTACCATATTAATTAATAAATAGATTGCTGCTTGAATATTGGCCTAGTCAAGCTTCTTATTTATAACAATATTATATGTGTTGTGTTAGAAAGTGATGCTGTATTAATTCTCTTAAGTAGTGTGTTAAATATAGTTCTAGGTTGTAAGAAATGTTGAAATAGAAACTATGCTATGTAGGAAACTTTTCTTTAAAGTATCTTGACATTTATCTTGACTTCTTTTTTTTTTGTCAAATAATTAAACCATATATCCCTACATTATCCAAATCATTTGTCATCAATACACTTTCAATTAACCTTCCTCTATATTTCCTAGTATCAAAAACAATAACCAACCGTCATCATCATTCCATAACCACCCCCAAACAAACATAGAACTAACCCCAGAACTACCCCCCAAAAAAAACCAAACAAAAATACAAACCATGATCATAAATCATCAACCAATCACCCACCAAATTTTACATTCTTGTAGATTATAAAAAGCATGACACTGAAGATGTCAAGATAAAGGACTCAGTACATCGATAAAGGATGTAAAGAAAGGACTGGCACTGAGATAGCAGCCACAGGACACCTGAATCTTTCAGAGAAAAAGAATTTATTGCCCTCTTATCAGAAGAAATGAACTTCTTCCCGCCCCAAAGGCGCTGTCAGGATTCAGAGGAAGAAGTTGACAATGACCAGACAGAATCCCGTGTTTGAATGGAATTTATGCATCATGGATGAGATGTATGAATATGCAACAGGCTGTTGTTTTTAAGGGTTAATCCTCTGTTAATGTGGGTCCTTTTTCAGGCTTGTGCTGCCCAGAAAAAGGTACCTGGACTGTCTGTAACTCTTTGTATTTATTGTCTCACATTGTCCTAATTCAAATTGTCCAAATTATTATTTCTCTAATTATATTACTAATTTTATAACCATTTTATTACTATTAGACTTTTTAAAATAAAAAAAAAACCCACGCGATTGGCGTTTTTCACAGCTCCCTGCCTCCTGGGAATCTGCTCAAGCTCCTGGGTGAGCACAGCCCTGCTGCTCCTGCTGAGCTGACAGACACCCCAATCACTCCCCATCCACTGGGAATCTGCCCAAATTCTGGGTGAGCACAGCCCTGCTGCTCCTGCTGAGCTGACAGACACCCCAATCACTCCCCATCCACTGGGAATCTGCCCAAATTCTGGGTGAGCACAGCCCTGCTGCTTCTGGGTCCTGAGGTCAGAAAACTGGAACCAGTGGGGACAGGGGTGCTTTCTGCTCTCCCTTGGCACTGAATGCAAAAGCTGCATCCTCCTGGTGGAGCCCAGGACCTCTGGGAGCTTCCCCTGCAGGAAAAGGGTTTGAAAATACCCTGAGCTTTATTTGGGCACGATCAGGTTTGCAGTGAGTGTGGTTTGAGGAGGGGGCAGAGGGGCAGCAGCACTCAGAGCTGTTGGGTCAGGGGGAAACTGCAGCCCCAGCTGCTGCCAGCCTGGTGGGATGGAGGGGGGAGCAGCACTCCCAGGGCCGGCACAGGGCTTGGATAAGCCAAGATCAGGGCTTGGATAAGCCAAGATCAGGGCTTGGATAAGCCAAGCCAGGCTGCATAAGCCAAGATCAGGGCTCTGCTGCAGCTCCACACTGAGCTGAGTGTGCAGCCTGGCTGGGCAGGGGCTACTCCTGTGTGAGCCTGTGACTGTCACTGCCCAAGGGAAAGTCAGAGCAGTGACAATGGCATTGAATAGTGTGGGAACCTCCACAGACACTGGGTTTGATTTACAGTCTTGGGAGGCTTTTGATATAAAAATACAATACACAGATATTAAGCAGAAAAAATTATAATTATTTGGGCAATCACCCACCAAATTTTCATTCTTGTAGATTATAAAAAGCATGACACTGAAGATGTCAAGATAAAGGACTCAGTACATCGATAAAGGATGTAAAGAAAGGACTGGCACTGAGATAGCAGCCACAGGACACCTGAATCTTTCAGATAAAAAAGAATTTATTGCCCTCTTATCAGAAGAAATGAACTTCTTCCCGGGCGCTGTCAGGATTCAGAGGAAGAAGTTGACAATGACCAGACAGAATCCCGTGTTTGAATGGAATTTATGCATCATGGATGAGATGTATGAATATGCAACAGGCTGTTGTTTTTAAGGGTTAATCCTCTGTTAATGTGGGTCCTTTTTCAGGCTTGTGCTGCCCAGAAAAAGGTACCTGGACTGTCTGTAACTCTTTGTATTTATTGTCTCACATTGTCCTAATTCAAATTGTCCAAATTATTATTTCTCTAATTATATTACTAATTTTATAACCATTTTATTACTATTAGACTTTTTTAAAATAAAAAAAAAAACCCACTGCTTGGGATGAGAATCTGAGCTCCTGGGTGAGCACAGCCCTGGCTCCTGCTGAGCTGACAGACACCCCAATCACTCCCCATCCACTGGGAATCTGCCCAAATTCTGGGTGAGCACAGCCCTGCTGCTCCTGCTGAGCTGACAGACACCCCAATCACTCCCCATCTACTGGGAATCTGCCCAAATTCTGGGTGAGCACAGCCCTGCTGCTCCTGCTGAGCTGCCACCCCAGGTGGGATTCACTCCTGAGGTCACAGAAAACTGGAACCAGTGGGGACAGGGGTGCTTTCTGCTCTCCCTTGGCACTGAATGCAAAAGCTGCATCCTCCTGGTGGAGCCCAGGACCTCTGGGAGCTTCCCCTGCAGGAAAAGGGTTTGAAAATACCCTGAGCTTTATTTGGGCACGATCAGGTTTGCAGTGAGTGTGGTTTGAGGAGGGGGCAGAGGGGCAGCAGCACTCAGAGCTGTTGGGTCAGGGGGAAACTGCAGCCCCAGCTGCTGCCAGCCTGGTGGGAAGGGGGAGCCAAGATCAGGGCTTGGATAAGCCAAGATCAGGGCTTGGATAAGCCAAGATCAGGGCTTGGATAAGCCAAGATCAGGGCTTGGATAAGCCAAGATCAGGGCTTGCATAAGCCAAGATCAGGGCTCTGCTGCAGCTCCACACTGAGCTGAGTGTGCAGCCTGGCTGGGCAGGGGCTACTCCTGTGTGAGCCTGTGACTGTCACTGCCCAAGGAGTAAAGTCAGAGCAGTGACAATGGCATTGCACTGACTCACCCCAAGTGTGGGAATTGGAAAAACCTCCACAGACACTGAAAGGTTTGATTTACAGTCTTGGGAGAAGCTTAAATTGATATAAAAATACAATACACAGATATTAAGCAGAAAAAATTATAATTATATTGCTATATAATATTTTCTATATAATATTTTCTATATAATATTTATATTTCTTATGTTTCTATAGTTATAAGTAAGAATATGCCTTAAGTGAGAAACTGTATGGGTAAGATGAAGAGTTTATAGCATAGTAATAAAATAGTATGGAGTAGGCTGGGGGTTTAGAAGTTATAATAGAAACATTAAGTTAAAACTTGTGAGTTAAAAGCCCATTAGATAAAAGTATCTGCAGGAAATAAGTAAAGGTGGTAGGTTAGAAAAAAAACAAACCCTGTGGCTTTTTCTATTGGGTTAGAAAGTTCTATATTGCTCTATAACAATAAATCTTGTGCCACTCTTGAGCTATGGCGGACTGCTTGCTCCTCTAAAATCTCACAGCCTCAGAGACTGATGTTTATCTGAGCAATAAATCATTGTTAGCATGAAAATAGTCCCACCCCTTCATTTCTAGCAGTGACAATCTCGTATTTTTCCCTCATGCTCTGCTGTGAAACTCCCTTTTCCCCTTCCCTTGCTGCAGCCCAGCTCCTTTTCCCTCCCCAGCACACAGGAACCATTGGGGTGCAGCAGCTCCCCACTTTTTGCAGGATTGTTTTCCTGCAGCATTTCACATCTGTGAGAGGAAGAGGGGCCTGGATTGTGAGGACATTGCCAAGATCCCTTCCCAGCTCGCAGGGCCAGGTTTGAACTTCAACCCAAGGCACAGTGAGCAAGAACTCCCACAGAATGTTTAACTTGAGGAGGTGAAATGTTTCCTGGGAGAAATTCCTCAGAAAGCTTTTCTAGTGAGGAGCCTCCAGAGTTCCAATGTTTCTCCAGAGAAATGCTAATGAAGGCAGTGGGAGAAGTCACCTTGCCAGGCCCAGCTCTCCCAGCCCGAGCAAAGAGGAGGAAGGAAGGTTTTTACAGGTTATTTATTAATTTCTCCAATAAATGAGCCTCCCCACAAATAGAGCAGGGAGGATCTGCTTGTTACAGGGCCTGGGGGGTGCCCACGCTTCATCCCCAGCAGCACAGGGGCTGAAATGTGATCTGGAGAGGCAGGCAGGGAGGGAGAGCCTTCATCCCAGGTGAGGAGCTCCAAAGGGAGGGTGGCAGTGCAGGGAGGAGCTGGGGCAGAGCTGTCCCGGGGCTCAGGACAGCAGCTTGTGCACGGCCACGGTGATGCTGTCGTGCTTCTGGATCATGATGTTCCTGCAGCAGGGACAAAGGGCTGGGGGTGCAGCTGGGCCAGCAGCAGCTGCTGCGGGTGGGGAGTGGGCAGGGGAATCCCTGAGCAGCCCCAGGGCCCATCCCCGTCCCAGAGCTTGGCTGCTCCATCTCCCCACGCCATGGGCAGAGAGGGAGACATCCCTGCTGCCACTGACGGACAGGCTCTGCCACCCACAGGGACCCACAGTGTCACCCACAGGGGCCCCAGGATTTGTCACCCACAGGAACCCAGGCTCTGTTATCCACAGCAATCCCAGGATTTGTCACCCACAGGGACCCCAGGCTCTGCCACCCACAGGGACCCCAGGATTTGTCATTCAGAGGGACCCCAGGATTTGTCACCCACAGCAACCCCATGATTTGTTACCCACAGGGACCCACAGTGTCACCCACAGGGACCCCAGGATTTGTCAACCATAAGGACCCCAGGATATTTTACCCACAGGAATCCCAGGATTTGTCATCCCCAGGGACCCCAGGATTTGTCATCCCCAGGCTGTGCCACCCACAGGGACCCCAGGCTCTGCCACCCACAGGGACCCCAGGATTTGTCACCCCCAGGGACCCCAGGATTTGTCATCCCCAGGCTGTGCCACCCACAGGGACCCCAGGCTCTGCCACCCACAGGGACCCCAGGATTTGTCACCCCCAGGGACCCCAGGATTTGTCATCCCCAGGCTGTGCCACCCACAGGGACCACAGGCTCTGTCACCCACAGGAATTCTAAGCCTTGTTATGCACAGAAACCCCAGAATTTTTCACCCACAGGGACCCCAGGATATTTTACCCACAGGGATCCCAGGCTCTGTTGCCCACAGGCACCCCAGGATTTGTCACCCACAGGGACCCCAGGCTCTGTTATCCACAGCAATCCCAGGCTCTGCTACCCACAGGGACCTCAGGATTTGTCATCCCCAGGGACCCCAGATTTGTCACTCACAGGAATCCCAGGCCTTGTTATGCACAGCAATCCCAGGATTTGTCACCCACAGGGACTCCAGGCTCTGCCACCCATAGGCTGTGTCACCCACAGGGACCCCAGGCTGTGTCACCCACTGGGACCTCAGGATTTGTCATCCCCAGCATCCCCAGGCTCTGTCACCCACAGGTACCCCAGGATATTTTACCCACAGGAATCCCAGGATTTGTCATTCCCAGGGACCCCAGGCTGTGTCCCCCACAGGAAGCCCAGGCCCTGTCACCCACAGAGACCCCAAGGGGGAAGAGCTCCTGAGCTGCAGTAAGCAGCAGCCCCTGGCAGGTCTCCCCTGCTTTCCCACCCCCACTAACCCCGTGCTGTGGCAGTGCCTCCCCCACGGCTGCCCCAGGCTCTGCCTCCAGGCGCTCCCAGGGCTGTGGGAGGGCCCGGGGGCTCAGAGGCAGCTGGGGCCGGGGCTCACCCGCTGTCTGACTCCAGGCACACCACGGGCGTGTCCGTGGGGTCCGAGGTGAGCTTGGCCGCCTGCTGGGCCAGCACTGAGATGATGCCAGCGTGCTCATCTGACAGGGTGCCCCTGCCTGCAGGGGGAGGCCATGGGTAACCCCTCCCTGTGCCAGGGCGCTGCTCTGGGACAGCCCCCATCGCCCCCCAGGCCCAGGGGGTGGCCCTGCCCCAGGCATTTCCCTCCCTGCCCTGCCCAATTCCCTCCCTGGTCCTGCCCCACTGCATTTCTCTCCCGGTGCCCAATTCCCTCCCTGGTTCTGCCCAATTCCCTCCCTGGTCCTGCCCCAGCGCATTTCTCTCCCTGTGCCCAATTCCCTCCCTGGTCCTGCCCTGGCCCATTTCCCTCCCTGGCTCTACCTGGGCCCATTTTCCTCCCAGGTTCTGCCCCAGCCATTTCCCTCTCTGGTCCTGCTCATTTCCCTCCCCGATCCAGCCCCAGCCCGTTTCCCTCCTTGAGGGCTGACTCAGCATCTCCCCAAATGGCTCCTCTCCCTCCACCCAAAATCCCACATTAAGGTGTCTGGAGGAGCTGGCCCTGGTAGGCACAGGCAGGCGGTGGCCCTTGGGGACACCCGAAGGTGGTGCCAGGGCAGCGGGGCAGGGCAGGCGTCCCCAGGGAGGGTCTGTAGGGCTGGGCCTGGTGCCCCATCCCCATCCTGGGGAGCCCCTCAGAGGGGATGGGCAGGACCTGGGGCACCCCAACCCCCTGTGGGGCAGCACCTGGGGCACCCCAACCCCCCAATGGGGCAGTGCTGGGTGTCCCCCAGCCCCAGGAGCCCCCGGTGCCCCTCACTCACAGCCCAGGTTGAGCCCCTGCGAGTCGGTGCACAGCACGCCCACCACGGCCGGGCTCTTCATGCTGCGGGAGAGAGCCGCGATCAGAGCCCAGCAGGGACAGCCCGGGGCAGCCCGGCCCCCTCTGCCCCCAGCCCCGTGTCTCCCCATGTCCCCTGTATCCCCCCGTGTGTGTACCCCCCCCCATATTCCCCCTGTCCCCAATGTCCCCCCCATCCCCTGTGTCCCCCCATATATGCCTCCCCTGTGTCCCCATATCCCCGTTCCATCCCCCCATATCTCCCCTTGTTTATGCCCCTGTGCCCCCCATATCCCCCATGTAATGTCCCCCCGTCCCCCCTTTTCCATAACCCCCTTTTTTCCTCCTATCCCCCGTGTCCTTTCCATCCCCGTGTCCCCCTTTGTGCCCCCTTATCCCCCCTGTCCCCTCATGTTCCCCTGTCCCCCATATCCCCCAATGTCCCCCTGCCCCCGTGCCCACATCCCCCGTGTCCCCTCACATCCCCCCAAATCAATCCCCTGTTTCCCCGTGTCCCCCCATATCCCTCCGTACCCCCTCATGTCCCCCACATCCCCCGTGTCCCTACATCCCCCCACATCTCCCGTGTCCCCCAATGTCCCCTATGTCCCCCCCTATCCCCCGCTGTCCCCTCACGTCTCCTCCAGGTGCTGTTCCAGCGTTCCCTCCATCGCCCCTCGCCTCCACTTCCGCACCGCCCACGTGACTCCGCGACGGCGGCTCCGCAGGGCCAAAAGCGCTCGGGGCGCGCTCGGCTCCGCGGGGACGCCCCGATTTGGGGAACTCCCCGATTTGGGGACGCCCCGATTTTGGGACGCCCCGATTTGGGGATGCCCTGATTTTGGGGACGCCCCCATTGTGGGGATGCCCCCATTGTGGGGATGCCTCAGTTTGGGGACGCTTCGATTTGGGATGCCCCGATTTGGGGATGCCCCGATTTGGGGATGCCCTGATTTTGGGGACTCCCCGATTTGGGGGATGGCCGGATTTGGGAACTCTCCGATTAAGGGATGCTCCGATTTTGGGATGCCCCGGTTTTGGGAATCCCAGATTTTGGGATGCCCCAATTTGGGGACTCCCCGATTTGGGGACTCCCCGATTTTGGGATAGCCCGGTTTTGGGATGCCCCGGTTTGGGGATGCCCCGGTTTGGGGATGCCCCCATTGTGGGGATGCCTCAATTTGGGGACACCTCAATTTGGGAATGCCCGTATTTGGGAATGCCCCGATTTTGGGATGCCCCAATTTGGGGACTCCCCGATTTGGGGGATTCCCCGATTTTGGGATGCCCCGGTTTGGGGATGTCCCCATTGTAGGGATGCCTCAATTTGGGGACACCTCAATTTGGGGATGCCCCGATTTTGGGGATGCTCCGATTTGGGGATACCCCGGTTTGGGGACGCTCTGATCTGCGGATGCTCCGATTTTGGGATGCCCTTACTTTTGGAATGCCCCGATTGGGGGATGCCCCGATTTGGGAACTCTTCGATTTGGGGATGCCCCGATTCTGGGGACTCCCTGATTTTGGGATGCCCCGATTTGGGAGTGCCCTGATTTGGGGACTCCCCGATTTGGGACTCCCCGATTTTGGGATGCCCCAGTTTTGGGACTCCCCGATTTTGGGATGCTCCGATTTTGGGGATGCCTTGATTTTGAGGGTGCCCCGATTTTGGGAATGCCCCGATTTTGGGAATGCCCTGATTTGGGGATGCTCCGATTTTGGGATGCCCCCATTTGGGAATGCCCCCATTTGGGAATGCTCTGATTTTGGGGATGCCCCAATTTGGGAATGCCCCCACTGTGGGGATGCGGACGCCTCGATTTTGGGATGCCCGATTTTGGGAATGCCCGATTTTGGGATGCCCCAATTTCTCCGTGGCATCACAAATCCCTTCCCAAGGTGTTGGCTCCTGGGTGCTGCCCGTCAGTTTCCACGTTCCCTCTTTATTTTGTCCAGGAAAAATCAAGGATGAGACCATTTGAAGAGTGAAAGTGCATGCAGAAAGTGCTATAAATGTGGGAGTTGGGCTTAATTTCTGGACATCCCCCGATGGAAAATATTACAAATTATTTTCTCCCAGCAGACCCCACCACAACAAAAAGAAATAAAACATCTTACAGGAAACTTTTAGGAAATAGGAAATATCCTAGGCAATACCTTTTAGCTTCTAGGAAATATCCTAGGAAATATCCTTTTAACTTCTAGGAAATAAAAAATATGCAAGGAAATAGGAAATATGCTAGGAAATGTCCTTTTAACTTCTAGGAAATAGTAAATATCCTACGGAATATCCTTTCAATTTCTAGGAAATAGGAAATACCCTAGGGAATATCTTTTTGACTTATAGGAAATGGGAATTATCTTTTTAATTTCTAGGAAATATTCTAGGAAATATCCTAGGGAACATCCTTTTAAATTCTAGGAAATATCCTAGGAAATGTCCTTTTAATTTCCAGGAAATAGGAAATATACTCTTAACTTCTAGGGAATATCCTAGGGAATATCCTTTTAACTTCTAGGAAATAGGAAATATCCTAGGGAATATGCTTTTAATTTCTAAGAAATAGGAAATATCCTAGGAAATATCATTTTAACTTATAGGAAATAGGAAATACCCTAGGGAATTCCTTTTAATTTCTAGGAAATAGGAAACACTCTTTTTTGCCTTGGACATCTCAGCGTGCAAGTGTCGTTCAGAAATTGCAACAAAAGCCGTGGCTCTGGTACAAAAGCCAGGGTGTGGCTTTGCAAGCCCTTCCATAAATATCCTTTTATTTCAATAAATATCCTTTTATTTCAATAAATATCCTTTCATTGCCCTTCACTCTGCCTGGCCCCTGCTGCAGCCGTTCCAGGCACTGCAGGGATGGGCAGAGGCGATCCCGGAGCTCCGAGGGGCTGGGACGCCCTGGGGACTGCGGGGTTGGGAGGTTTGTAGGAGGAGGTGAGAGATGAGAACTTGACTCCATGTTCTTAGAAGGCTGATATATTATATTATATTATATTATATTATATTATATTATATTATATTATATTATATTATATTATATTATATTATATTATATTATATTATATTATATTATATTATATTATATTATATTATATTATATATTTATTATTATATTATATTACATTACATTATCCTAATATAACACTTATATACTTACATTATTAAACTTACATTATTATAATATAACACAACATTATTATAATATAATAATTATTATATTATTGCAAATATATAACATATTATAATAATTATAATAATTATTATATAATGGTGATAATATAATCATTATTCTATTAATTAGAATATAATAGAATAGAATAAATATAATAGAATATAGTATAATATAGTATGATATGATATTATATGATTAATATAATATAATATAATATAATATAATATAATATAATATAATATAATATAATATAATATAATATAATATAATATAATATAAATATAATGTTAATATAATATAATATGACAGAAATTATAATATAATATAATATAATATAATTAAAAAATTATATTCTATTATATTTTCTATTTTATTTATGACATTATATGAATAAAAGTATAGATGTTATTATATATTATATTAAAGGATAATAGTAATTCTAAACAATAATGAATAATAAAAATAATAGTTATGATAATATATTAATTACAATTGGATGGGATTGATATAATAAATTAAAATAATATAATATAATATAATATAAATAATATAATCCAAATAATATTCCAAATAATATAAATAATATTATATTATATTATATTATATTATATTATATTATATTATATTATATTATAATAAATATTATATTAATTATATAATATTTATATAAAATTATATTATATTATATAGGGCTCTATTGTATAACATAATGGCACCAGAAAAAATTGTACCCATTCTATTCTACCTTGTCCTGTTTATATACTGCCGGGGAAAGAGAAAAGGGGGTCACCCAAACAAGAATGAATAGGGGCCCCCTGTGACAGGACCAGGGGACACAGCTGCAAACAGGATTGATCATTAAATTAAAGGAATGTCCCACACACAGTAAAGAGTCCTGCAAACAGGAGAGTCCAAAGCAGCAAAACAAGAAAAATGAAGTCCCACACACAGGACAAGTCCTAGCAAACAGGATTTTTCCTGCACACAGTGGAGAGTCCTGTGTCACAGGAGAGTCCTGCACAAGGAATGTCCTACACACAGGAGAGTCCTGCACAAGGAATGTCCTACACACAGGAGAGTCCTGCAAACAGGAGAGTCCTACACACAGGAGAGTCCTGCACACAGGAGAGTCCTGCACAAGGAATGTCCTACACACAGGAGAGTCCTGCACAAGGAATGTCCTGCAAACAGGAGAGTCCTGCAAACAGGAATGTCCTACACACAGGAGAGTCCTGCACAAGGAATGTCCTACACACAGGAGAGTCCTGCAAACAGGAGAGTCCTGCAAAAAGGAGAGTCCTGCACACAGGAGAGTCCTGCACACAGGAGAGTCCTGCCAACAGGAGAGTCCTGCAAACAGGAATGTCCTACACACAGGAGAGTCCTGCACACAGGAATGTCCTACACACAGGAATGTCCTACACACAGGAGAGTCCTGCAAACAGGAGAGTCCTGCACACAGGAGTGTCCTGCACACAGGAGAGTCCTGCACAAGGAATGTCCTGCAAACAGGAGAGTCCTACACACAGGAGAGTCCTGCACACAGGAGAGTCCTGCACACAGGAGAGTCCTGCAAACAGGAATGTCCTGCAAAAAGAGTTTGAATAAAGCATGGCCACTCCACTGAAATCTGATCGGACCGACAACAGACCCCCACTATTCACTGTCCCCTTGTCCGCTAGTAACCCCAACACAGCCCCTACAGCAAGCCCCACCACCACAACCAGCCCCATCCCAAGGCCACAACCAACAACACCCCAGTTGGCCCAGGCTTCTGGGTAAGGATCCACCGCCAACGACACTGAATAAACAAACACTACCAACATCCCCCCTAAATAAACCATAACAAGCACCAAAGACACAAAGGAAACCCCCAAGCTTACCAGCCAACCACACCCTTCAACTGCTGCTACAACCAGCCCCAGCACCCCATAATAAGGGGAGGGGTTAGATGGGCTGCCAACCCCCCTAAAACAAAGCATAACCCTAAAAATAAAACAAATTCTATCATAAATTCTTACTCGGCCTCTCTCCGAGATCTATGGCCTGCAAACAGGAGGGTCCCTCTGCTCTTTGCAGTGGCCAAGGGTGTCAGGCTGAAAATCCCAAATGGTGCCTCCAGCTCTGGGGTTTGCAGCATCAGGGTGTGGAGGTGCTGGAGCAATTCCAGAGGAGGCCATGGAGCTCTCTGCTCTGCAGCCAGGCTGGGAGAGCTTGGGGTGCTCGCCTGGGGAGGAGAATTCTCAGAATTCACAGAATGACCAGGTTGGAAGAGACCTTAAAGATCATTGAGTCCATCCCATGCCCCAATGTGGTGGTGTTCACAGGGATCCCAGGAAGAGGGAAGAGATGAAGATCTGATTCCATGTTTCAGAAGGCTTGATTTATTATTTTATGACATATATATTGTATTAAAACTATACTAAAAGAATAGAAGAAAGGATTTCATCAGAAGGCTAGCAAGCAAGGAGAAGAATGATAACAAAGGCTTGTGTCTGACCAAGAGTCTGAGCCAGCTGGCTGACTGTGATTGGCCATTAATTAGAAACAACCACATGAGACCAATCCCAGATGCACCTGTTGCATTCCACAGCAGCAGATAACCATTGGTTACATTTTGTTCCTGAGGCCTCTCAGCTTCTCAGGAGGAAAAACCCTAAAGAAAGGATTTTTCATAAAATGTGTCTGTGACACCCCAACACCTCAACTCAACCCTGGGCACCCAGTGCCACATCCAGAGAAGGCTCCAGGGAGAGCTCAGAGCCCCTTCCAGAGCCTAAAGGGGCTCCAGGAGAGCTGGAGAGGGATTTGGGACAAGCCATGGAGGGACAGGCCACAGGGAATGGCTGCCCACTGCCTGAGGGCAGGGATGGATGGGATTTTGGGAAGGAATTCTTCCCTGTGAGGGTGGGGAGGGGCAGGGATGGAATTCCCAGAGCAGCTGTGGCTGCCCCTGGATCCCTGGCAGTGCCCAAGACCAGGATGGAGCAACCTGGGATAGTGGAAGGTGTCCCTGCCATGGCAGGGGTTGGGACTGGATGAGCTTTAAGGTCCCTTTCCAGCATGAATTATGCTGGAATTTTGGATCCATGCCCACAGCGAGGCAGTGCCTGGTTGGGATGAAGAATTTGGGGCCTCAAGGATGGAGAGTTTGGATTTGGGATCTAGAGGGGAGCATGGGGTCCCCAGGAGAGGACCATGGGAGGCATTAGGGGACAGTTCCCCCCTGCCAGGTGACGTGTGGCTCATGTGTGCTGTGTCCTTCAGCCCCTGGCTGTCACCTGCCTTGGCTGGGTGCCCAAAGGAGGGGAGGGGGCAGCTCCTGTTGGTCCTGGCTGCTCTTGGCACGGCAGGTGGGGTGGGCAGGGGCTTTATGGGCTTTATAAACCAGAGGGAACTGGCCCTGGCTGTCCTGGCAGGATGTGGTCGCTCGTGCTCCTCTGTGCTGCCTGTGCCCTGTGCCAGGGTGTCACCAGGTGAGCCACAGCAGCATCACTGCCAGGGCCACTGGGAAAAGTGAGGGGGAAATGAGAATTTGGAGGGTTTTCATGGCTTTGGGGAGCAGAGGTGAGGTCTGAGGCTGCAGAAAGCTTCTCCAGGGGTGCAGAACATGCCTGGGGAAAGGTTGGTTTCTAGAGTTGTTTTGGGATTTTTGAGGAAATCCCAGATTCAGAGTTGTGGGGGCGTTTCCTGTGCCCCTGCTGTTGGATCGGAACACTGGAGGTGTCAAGCACTGGAGCTGCAGGCAGCAAAATCCCATCTCACTATTCTATTTCCCTTGTTGCTTGTGCCAGGCTGCCCTTGGAGAGGGGGAAGAAGCTGAGAGATGTCCTCAGGGAGAAGGATTTGCTGCAGCAGTTCTTCCAGCACCACCACTACGACATCGGCACCAAATTCCCGCACGCTGTCCCCAACGGAACCGGGGCGGCCACCGAGCCCCTGCTGAACGCCCTGGACGTGAGTACGGGCTCCAATGCCCTGGCACACAGCCCTGGCAGGGCCTGCGGGATGTCCAGCCCTCTGTCCAAACCAAATCCTTCATCCCAAAGCCTTCAGCTCACATCCTTCACCCCTCCTTGCCCACGCTGGTGGCTCTGAATGGAGAAATATCCCCCAGGAGCTCTGCTGGAAGCAGGGGTGTCGCAGACATCTTTGATGGAAAATCCTTTCCTTGGGGATTTTTCCTCCTGAGAAGCTGAGAGGCCTCAGGAACAAAATGTAAACAATGGTTATCTGCTGCTGTGGAATGCAACAGGTGCATCTGGGATTGGCCTCATGTGGTTGTTTCTAATTAATGGCCAATCACAGTCTTGGACTCTCTGTCCGAGCCACAAGCCTTTGTTATCATTCCTTCTTTTTCTATTCTTAGCCAGCCTTCTGATGAAATCCTTTCTTCTATGCTTTTAGTATAGTTTTAATGTAATATATCTCATAAAATAATAAATCAGCCTTCTGAAACATGGAGTCAGATCCTCATCTCTTCCCTCATCCTGGGACCCCTGTGAACACCATCACACAGGGGGTCTCCACGAAGCAGGGGACCAAGCCTGGGGAAGCTCCAGGTTTGGTTTCATGCCTCCAAATCCATCCCTGGCCTGGCAGGTGGAATACTATGGCACCATCTCCATTGGCACCCCCCCGCAGGACTTCAGCGTGGTCTTCGACACCGGCTCCTCCGACCTCTGGGTGCCCTCTGTGTCCTGCCCCAGCCTGGCCTGCCGTGAGTAGGGCCCAGCTGCACGTTCTGGGCTTGGAATGGCTCCACCAAAACTTGGGGTGATACCGCCAGGGAGAGGGGGTCACCCAGCTGAGCCCATGGCAGCAGCGAGTGATGAATGTTTGGGGTGTAGGGGCTGCTCAGGGCTGCATTCCTCAGGTGATGTGATTTCTGCTTGGTGCCTCAGTTTCCCCATGTGCCCAAGGGGGGTGGGAATGCCTGTGGCTGCTGAAGGAGGGGAAGGATAAGCAGCAAGTGCTTACAGCTCAATAATTCCTGAAGGCAGGATAATAAACAGCAATTCAGCAGGGCTTCTCCTCCCACACCTGCTTTAGGCTTGGCCTTGCCCAAAGTTTTAATTCTGTGTTTTTCCACTTATCTAGAAACCCACCGGATGTTTGACCCCTCTCAGTCCTCCACCTACAAGAGCACAGGGCTGAGTCTGTCCATCCACTACGGCACAGGAGAGATGGAGGGGACCGTGGGCTCGGACACCGTCACCGTGAGTGTCCCCGTGGCATGGCTGGAGCTGTGGGGAACATCCCACCTGGAGGAGAAATGGGGATAGGATGGTCTGTTGGGGAAGATGTGACAGGAAAGCCTTATCAATATGATTGCCTGGCAAAAGATTTTGAGAATATGGAAACTATAAGCGAGATTGAAATGAAAGCAAGCTTTGAGATCTCTCAGTTACTGAACAACTGGAAAACAATGGCATGGCCAGCTGAAGGTAATCCCCTTTTGATGGAACAACACCCTCTGCTTGCAGACAGCTCCAAGGGTCAGAGCAGACCCTGCTGGTTTGGCAGAAGGGGCCCAAAGAGGAGTTTTTAGGATTTAAAATGTAACACAGTATGGTAATGTAATGATTCTTATAGGCTGTATGGAAATGCTGTAGGATTTGTATCTTGTACTAGATTGGTGAGTGAGAATCAGAATATTCAACACAGAAGAAGATTTCTGGTATTGTAATGGGAACCTCGCTCTCTTACCCTCTTATCCTCTCTTTTACTCTCTCCTCTTAACCACGCTCTTGCCTTCTCTCTCTTTACCTCTCTCTTTAATTCTCTCTGGTCTCCATCTGTCCTGACCGTTGTAGGAGCATTGAGGGTAGGATGGTCAGTACAGATGGAGATGCGAGATCTCTGCAGCCAGGTCACGGAACTTGGGGTTTATTGCAAAGGGTGCAGGGCCCTGCTGGGAGCTGCCAAACACAGCTGGAGCAGGACTGAGAGAAGAGAGGGGGAGAGAGGATGAGAGGGTAAGAGAGTAAAAGGGCAAGAGAGCGAGATTGCCATTACAATACAATAAATCTTCTTCTGTGCTGAATATTCTAATTCTCACTAACCAATCCAGTCCAAGATACAAATCCTACAGCATTTCCATACAGCCTGTAAGAATCATTACATTACCACACTGGGTTACATTTTAAACCCTAAAAACTCCTCTTTGGGCCCATCTCCCAAGCCAGCAGGGTCTGCTCTGACCCTTGGGCCTGTCTGCAAGCAGAGGGTGTTGTTCCATCAAAAGGGGATTACCTTCAGCTGGCCACACCATTGTTTTCCAGTTGTTCAGTAACTGAGGTGTCTCAAAGCTTGCTTTCATTTCCATCTCACTTCTAGTTTCCATATTCTCAAAATCTTTTGCCAGACAATCTTATTTATAAGGCTTTCCTGTTTCATCTTCCCCAACACCACCCCCTAAAGCTGACTTCTTTGTTAACCAGGGACCCCAAGCAGGACAAACTGTCCTGTGGTGAGTTATTGTGGAGCCATGGGATCAGCACCAGGCTGGCATCTCCCAGCTGCCAAAGAACATCTCACTGTTAAAGTGAGATCTGGCAAGATAAGCTGGGTTTATGACTGACAGGCACTCTAAAAGCCACACCAAACTTCCCTAAAGCAGAAATCTGCACATTTTCCTGGAAATGTATGGGGTTTCTCCTGTGGCTGGGGATGCCACTTCAGGGATTAATGAAGGACTCTGTGCACATTATCTTTATTTTGGTGGGAAGTTACACCCGACTCCTAATCAATCCTATTCCTTTTGCCAGCTTTAATACAGGAACCTTGCTATAGTGCACTGTTTGTTTTGCTGTAATCTACTTGTAGTTCTTTAATTTTATCCTGTGCAGTAATTCTGATGGAGATCTTTCATCCGTTATCTTTTGTCTGTTTGTTTTCCTACTCAATATTTCATCTTTTATTAAATGCGTGTGATCTGCCATCACTAAAAGTTGTGGGACAAGGCTGCAGAATTCAAACCTTTGCTAGTCTGAGGTGATATTGGCTCCAGCAGCCTCCCTGTCTCTGAGGAGGGGCTCAGAAAGCCAAGGGCTCTCTCAGCCCCTCCTACCTCAATTTTTGGGCTTCTTTAACAACCTTTGTCTGAAGCTCCTGCTCCACCTGCAGCAGGGTCTCAGGTTTTTGGTTGTTAATTGCTGCCCCAAGATGTGCAGGGTGTCTCTGTTCCGGCCCACTTGTCTGAAGAAAATGTCAGAGCTCTTCAGTTTTTGGTCTTGAGGTTGTTTGTTAATTGTTATCTATAAAATTTTCTTTCTGCCCAGCCGAGATCTGCTCAGCAGGGCAGCCACAGGCACTCTGACCACCCCAGGGCAGTGTTGTCTTTTTATACTGCAAACTACGTATAACATATTTACACTTAATTCCCAATGCCCATCATCCATGTTAGACAGTGCACTTCTATTTTAAAGCAATCCCAAAGTGCCAACATCACTGCAGAAAATGGAAAACAAGAAGAAGAAGAAAAAGAAGAAGAAGAAAGGCTGGACACGCCCAAGTTCCTCCATCTTGTCCCCATAACCCCCATACCAAAAATCCTAAAATCTACATTTTCACCCTGTGATCATTTTATTATTATACTGTTCAAACCTGTGTGACTTTCAGGTCCTCATACAAAGCTGGTACCTTGCTCCAGGGGTCATAATCAAACCCCAGGTGCTCTGGGCTGTGTGCCAGGGTCTCTGAGCCCCCCAGTGGGGTCCTGGCAACTCTGGACACCCTGGAGGGATCACTGAGCTCTGACAGCTGGAGAGACCCAGAGTCTGTGTGTTACTCATTCACCTGCAGTGGGGTCTGCAGGAGCCTTTTCAGATGCAGAATGTGCTGGGGCTGCTCCTGCTGGGGCTGGGGGTGCTGCAAGGGAGGGAGGCTGAGATAGGAATCCCTGAGCTGCCTGCTCGCTGTCATCCCTGTGACAAGGAGGGAATTCCCAGCTGGGCACCTTGTACATCTCTCCTCTGTCAAACCTCAGTGAGAATTTCAACCTTAGAAGGTTTTTTTTTGGTATATTTAACAAAAGAGATTATTTCTGTTCCACTGGAGTGACTGGGGCTGGTGCTTGGCAACTCTGGACACCCAGAGGGATGGACTGAGTTCCGACAGCAGGGGATCCCCAGATTAACCAGATTAACACCAGAATCCCAGTGCCTGCTCCAGGCCTCACCTCCCTGTCCCCAGGTGGCCTCTCTGGTGGACACCAACCAGCTCTTTGGCCTGAGCACCGCCGAGCCCGGCCAGTTCTTTGTCCACGTCCAATTCGATGGAATCCTGGGCTTGGGATACCCAAACCTGGCTGCTGATGGCATCACTCCTGTCTTTGATAACCTGGTGAACCAGAGCTTGCTGCAGGAGAACCTCTTCTCTGTCTACCTGTCCCGGTGAGCCATGTGGGCTTGTGGGGCTGGGGAAGGGGGGATGTGTTGGAATCCAGGACAGCCAGAGGGTTGTCCTGAATTCTGACAGGGATGCACCTCATGCATGGTGTGCTGGTGGCTCTGGCTCCTCCCTTGTCACTGCTGCCATCAGATGTTGTGTCTGTGTCACCGTGTGCAAGGGCTGGGGCTGTAGGAATGTGCTTCTTGTTGATAAAACTATTTTTGTCTCTTTAAAAAGGAAATAAGCTCAGAAGTTTCTCTTTTGGATTAGGTGAAAAAGGCATCTCATAGGTTTGGGGGGACTTCACCTCAAACTTAAGGATGGTTAATTGGGCAGGAACCTAAAAATCCTGCTTAGGCAATTTAGTAAAAAAAGAAGAGAACAAAGAAACTAATCACTTTGGTGAGGTGTTTTACCAGGGGCAGGAGGGCCTCTTGCACTTGGATCAGTTTTTCTTTGTAAAGAGTTTTGTTATTTTGCCTTTTATTAGAACCTTTTCATTTCCAACACTACCACAGAAGCCATCCTGCTGATTTTATGCCTTTGAAAGTAGCAGAGCTATCTTGAGTGTGAAATAGACCTCTAAGAGCTTATGAGACCTGGCTGGAGAAGGCTCCTATTTCAGGGGGCCACCAGCCTCCCCAGAGGGCTCATGGCTCACTGGGAAGCAGTTCCCAGCACATGGCTCCTGGTGCCAAAGGCCCTGGCCCTGCTGCTGTGCTGTGTGAGGAGGTGGGGACAGTGGGACACATGGCCCTGCACTGAACCACAAGGCAAACTTCCCTTGTTTTTGTTTCCTGCACCATCCAGGGAGGCAGCAGGGAGCGTGGTCATCTTCGGGGGCATCGACGAGTCCTATTTCACTGGCCCCATCCACTGGATCCCTGTCTCTTACCAGGGCTACTGGCAGATCTCCATGGACAGGTGACAAACCAGCTCTGTTGCTCTCTGGTCACCTCAAAGCATTGCTGCTAAAGAGACATTGGGCCCATCAGCACCAGAGGCTTCCAGTGACATCCCCACCCCAGGGCTGAGGGATGCAGGGGGATAAAAGGACAAATTCCACAGTACTTTGGTAACTGACACCCAAAATGAGGATGCTTGGTGCCTGGGGCACAGACTAGTTCCTGCCCTGTGATTTAGGGAATGTCTCTGGTGATGAGGAGAGCAAACTCATGGGTCAAAACCTCCTTTTGTTGGGCTGGAATGGGTCCCAGCTGCTGGGATGTGTTCAGTGCCCACGTCTGCAATGGTGGCTCTGCAACTCCAGACACGAACAGGCTCACAGGCAGCACTTGGGGTTACCCAGCTTTAACTCTTAGAAAAGAAGTTAAAAACCATCCCTGAGCCCCGTTGGTTATTCCACAGCCCCATTGGTTATTCCACAGCCCCGTTGGTTATTTCACAGCCTCGTTGGTTATTTCACAGCCCCGATGGTTATTTCACAACCCTGTTGGTTATTTCACAGCCCCCTGGTTATTTCATAGCCCTGTTGGTTATTTCACAGCCCCGCAGGTTATTTCACAGCCCCTGCTTGGTTATTTCAGAGCCCCGTTGGTTATTTCACAGCCTCATTGGTTATTTCATAGCCCCCTTGGTTATTTCATAGCCCCCTTGGTTATTTCACAGCCTCATTGGTTATTTCACAGCCCTGTTGGTTATTTCACAGCCCCGCTGGTTATTTCACAGCCTCATTGGTTATTTCACAGCCCCCTTGATTATTTCACAGCCCCCTTGGTTATTTCACAGCCCCGTTGGTTATTTCACAGCCCCTGCTTGGTTATTTCACAGCCCCGTTGGTTATTTCACAGCCCCGTTGGTTATTTCACAGCCCTGCTGGTTATTTCACAGCCCCTGCTTGGTTATTTCACAGCCCCCTTGGTTATTTCACAGCCCCGATGGTTATTTCACAGCCCCTTTGGTTATTTCACAGCCCCCTTGGTTATTTCACAACCCTGTTGGTTATTTCATAGCCCCGTTGGTTATTTCACAGCCTCATTGGTTATTTCACAGCCCCGTTGGTTATTTCACAGCCCTGTTGGTTATTTCACAGCCCCTTGGTTATTTCACAGCCCTGTTGGCTATTTCACAGCCCTGCTTGGTCTCTCCCCACAGCATCATTATGGGCAGCCAGGAGGTCGCGTGTGCTGGTGGCTGCCAGGCCATCATTGACACTGGCACTTCCCTCGTGGCCGGGCCCCCCTCGGGCATCAGGAGCATCCAGAGCGCACTTGGGGCCAGGCAGGGCGAGTATGGAGAGGTGAGAGCTCGCCCTGCTGGCCCTGGAGGCAGCTGGCACAGCAGAGCCCAGCCAAGGCTGCTGCCACGAGTGGGGAAACCGCCCTGAAAGAGACACCCTGGGGCTCTCTGGTTTGTGTCAGTGGGACAGAGAATCACAGGATGTCCTGGGCTGAGACAGAGAATCACAGGATGTTCTGGGCTGAGACAGAGAATCACAGGATGTCCTGAGCTGAAGGGGACCCACGGGGACCATCCACTCCAACCCCTGCCCACCAGGATCATCCAGGATCTGGACCCACCAGAATCATCCAACCCTGCCCTGCACAGACACCCCCAAATCCCACCCTGTGCATCCCTGGCAGCGTTGCCCAAACGCCTCCTGCAGCTCTGGCAGCCTCGGGGCCGTGCCCATTCCCTGGGGAGCCTGGGCAGTGCCAGCACCCTCTGGGGAAGAGCCTTTCCTGATATCCAGCCCTGACACAGCCCCAGCCCTTCCTTGGGTCCTGTCCCTGTCACACAGATTGGGGCTGTCCCTCTGCTGCCCCTCAGGAGCAGGTTGGAGGCCCCAGTGAGGTCTCCCCTCACTCCTCACCCTCTGAACACAGCTGAGAGCCCTTCCCTCTGCTCCTGCAGCACAATGTGAACTGCAGCTCCATCCCTGCCATGCCTGATGTCATCTTTGTCATCGACGGGGTCCAGTACCCCGTGTCCCCCTTGGCCTACACCGAGCAGGTAAGTGGGGGCCAGCTGCTCCTGGCTGCAGGAGCCTCTCTCAGGGTCCTTCTGTTCCCCCCAGTGGCTCTGGTCACCTTGGCTTCTCCCATTCCCTTGGGAGATGAATGGCCAAGAGCCTCCAGGGCAATGCAAGAAGAGATTTCCCCATTTCCCCAATTTCCTTCTCGTGCTCAAATGCAGCACAGTGAAGGATCTTGCATGAGCAGCTTCCAGGACACCTCTGGGGACCTCTGGATCTTGGGAGACGTCTTCATCAGGGTGTACTACAGCATCTTTGACCGGGCCAATAACCGTGTTGGGCTGGCCAAGGCTGTTTAGATCCACCACGATGGGAGAGCTGCTGGGTTTTTCCCACACCCAGCCCCAGGCAAGGCTTTTGGCACAAATAAAGAGTTGGTGGTTCTGAGCTGGTGCCTGTGTGTGTATCTCTGATGGAATGGCAGGAGGAGCTGCTTTGTGGTGGCCAAGGGCTGTTTGACCATCACAGTTCTGCTGAGGGCCCCTGGGAGCTGTGATTGCTGCAGGGCTGAGGGGTGGAAGCCAAGATTGGCTCTTTTAGTGGGGCTACAACAAGTGGGGGATTCTGGAATGTTGGGGAAGATGAAACAGGAAAGCCTTATCAATATGATTGTCTGGCAAAAGATTTGCAGAATATAGAAACTATAAGTGAGATTGAAATGAAAGCAAGCTTTGAGATACCTCAGTTACTGAACAACTGGAAAACAATGGTGTGGCCAGCTGAAGGTAATCCCCTTTTGATGGAACAACACCCTCTGCTTGCAGACAGCTCCAAGGGTCAGAGCAGACCCTGCTGGCTTGGCAGAAGGGCCCAAAGAGGAGTTTTTAGGGTTTAAAATGTAACCCAGTGTGGTAATGTAATGATTCTTATAGGCTGTATGGAAATGCTCTAGGATTTGTATCTTGGACTAGATTGGTTAGTGAGAATCAGAATATTCGGCACAGAAGAAGATTTAGGACATTGTAATGGGAACCTCGAGCTCTTACCATTTTACTCTCTCACCCTCTCATCCTCTCTCCCCCTCTCTTCTCTCAGTCCTGCTCCAGCTGTGTTTGGCAGCTCCCAGCAGGGCCCTGCACCCAGGCCCTTTGCAATAACCCACAAGTTCCCAGCCCTGGCTGCAGAGATCTCTCGTCCTGACCGTGCTAGCCCTGATCCCTGACACTGGAACCCCCAAATTTCCACCCCAGCCACAAACCACCCCAGGCCCACAACCACGTCCCACCAGTTCCTGCCCTGCTAGCTCCCCATCCCTGGGCACAGGGCTTGCTCCCTCTTTCCCTGCAAGGTCTCTGACACCCCAAAGCCACCCCAGTGCAGGGAGTTCCCCAGGAGGATATAGCTCAGCTGGACATTTCCCTTGGTCCACCCAAGAGGGCAGGAAAAGGCTTTCACCCTGTGCCTCCCGTGGTGAGGCTTTTACAGAGGCACAGAACCTGCACAGTTCTGTTTTGTGAAGGAAATTACCTCCTCCAACCCTATTACAAACAGAGGCTGCCTCTTTCCCCAGGAGCAGCTGCAGTGGAATTGCTCAGCAGGAAGCCAGGAGAGAGATCCAGGTCCCTGCTGTGTCTCCATTTCTGCAGTGCTGAGGGACAAGGGACTGCTGGCTTTATTTATTGGTGAAGGAGGCTCCACCACTGCTGGGGCCTGGAGAGTCCATATCCAGCAGGAACAGGGATGTGGAGGGGGGATGCAGGTGATTGGAGTTGGAAATTAGTTATTGTCTTCTTGCACTGTGTAAAAACTGAGCTGGCTGTGGAGGAGGATGTGATGTGGGATGGTGGGAGTGGGATTTAACCCCCACATCCCTGGGGGGAATCCTTTGTGTCCAAGAACAAAACTGACCCAGCCCTGGATTTTGGGCACGTGGGACTTGCCCTCAGCGCCATCACAGGAATTTTCTCATTACTATCGATGCCTCAGGTTTAGCTTTTATGTTTTTCAGGTTCTGTGCTGCTTTAGTGTGTGGGTCTGGGCTTCACATTATGGGATGGTGAGCTCTGTTCACAGAGCAGGGAGACAAAACAATTCCTGCTCTAGCTGGGGACCAAGGACAGCTGATCCAGATCTCTGGCCCAAGAGCACAAACAACATGAACTGAGGACAGAAAAACAAGGATGGGACTTGATGGGCTAAAACTAATTGGACAATTAACCCCAATATGCAAATGGAGCAGAACTGATAAAAGTGAGAGACCCCATGACCTGTCATGCATTTTGTGACCTTTTTGGTTCATCTTGGGTGCAGCCCTGGCTGAGCTCTTGTGCTGCCCAAGGTGGATCCATTGAGGCCTCCAAATTTATTCCCTTTTTTTTTTTATCATCCCTATTTTATCCTCCTTATTTTTTATCTCTATTTTTATATTATTTGCTTACTCCCTGCTTTATTCTTTAGCTCTGTCTGTCTCTGTTCTAGCTCAGCCTGCACGAGGCATCGCGATGACCAAGAATAAATGAAGCAGGTGCAAGGGGGAACGGTGACTCCCAGGACCAGCCCTGCAGGGACAGACACGACCTGGAGGAGCAGCCAGGGCTGGACCTGCCCTTTCAGAGTGGTGGGGTGGGATGTTGATCCTCATTCCAGGCAGGACCGACCTGGCCTCAATGCTGTCTCTAAATCCAGCAGTTCCTAAATCCTCCTCCTGCTGAGAATTCCCGACAAAGGGATTCCTCCACCTGGCCGGGGCAGCCCTTCCCAGCCGTGCTCGCATTCCAATAAAGGGATAAACCAAGGAAAAGCTTCCAAGCTCGGATTGGAGAGCGGGGAGGGAGCCGGGACTGCCCGTGGCAGGGAACTGCCGATCCTGGAGTGCCATCTCGTGGCTCTGGTGCCAGCCCTGAAATCCTGGCTGCTCCATCCCTGGCAGTGCCCAGGGCCAGGCTGGAAAGGGCTTGGAGCAACCTGGGATAGTGGAAGGTGTCCCTGCTCATGGCAGGGTGAGCTTTAAGGTCCCTTCCAGCCCAAACCATTCTGGGATTCTTGGGAATTTCAGCTCAAAGGAGGGAGTCACTCCTACCTGCAAATATTTCACACCTGGCCACAGGGTTTGTCTTGCTCCAGAGATAAAACATGGCCAGGACACCTTTCTGATAGAGCAAAGGGGGGTTTTGTCTACTTTTATCTTTCCTGAGGGGGTAAAAAACGTGAAGAGGGAATTCATCCTGTGTGCAGAAGGACATGACAGATTGGCTCATTAGGGCTTGGCTCTGGAACAGGACAGTTACTGAGGGCTTTGTATGGATTTCATTGAGCTTTGAGCTTTGGGCCTGTGTTTGGGAAGGGACAAAGCTGCAAATTGTGTAGGAAAATGGGGTTTCTTGCAGGTTTTTATCAGTGTTGACACTGGGAGTTCATAGCCTGGATTTCCTCCTCTGTGGGGCAAATTTGAACTAGGTTGGTGTGTCTGGAAAGGTAAAATGCCTCTGATCCCCTTCCCATGGCATCAGTCAGGGATCCCCCTTGGACCTGGTCTCCTACAACGGTGTGAGCCAATCTGCAGAGTTTGTTCTCATCTCACAGAGCTGGAGAGCTGACATTTTCTGTTTTCCAGAGCAGCGGTGGCTGCCCCTTCCCTGGATTGCCCAAGGCCAGGCTGGACCGGGCTTGGACCAATCCAGGACAGGAGAAGGTGTCCCTGCCTTGTGCAATGAGGTGAGCTCTAAGGTCCCTTCCAACCCAAACCTGTCTGGGATTCTATATTGCCCCATGTCTCAACCCTCCCACACACAATTCCCAGCTGGAATTGCATTGCCATGGACCAGCACAAAGCCAGGAACAAAAAAGTTGAGTCCAAAATAAACAATATTTCCTGCATACCAGATTTCGAAGCATTTATTCTTTTATTTGAGGATAGTTTACAAGTTCATAAGAATCAGGTTGTCCATCCATCCATCCATCCATCCATCCATCCATCCATCCATCCATCCATCCATCCATCCATCCATCCATCCATCCATCCATCCATCCATCCATCCATCCCAGCACCATTACAGTCCATGTTTGCAGGAGGAAAGGAAATGTGCTCGTGGCTGATCAGGCTGAATATTTCCCAGCCCAAACCTCCTCATCAGAGTTTTTCATGGTGATTTCCCAAGGAAAAACCACCAAAAGTGCTTCAGATTAGAGAGGCTGGGAGAGAATTTGGGGAGGGAAGCAATAAAAATACAAAAGAATGGGAAAAAAAATCAAGTTTATAGAAGGAAAGGAGAAAGAACCTGCTATAAAATAAAAATAGTGATGTGAAAGAGCTGCTGGAGACAATTGAGGGGTGAAAAGAGAGGAGCTGGGAATGTTTGAGTGCTGTTCCCAGCTGTGGCTCCTCCAGCTGTGCCCAGATGTGCATTCTCCAAACGTCCCCACAGAACCTGGACACAGTTGGGAAGGAGATTAAATAGCTCTGACAGTTCCTCCTGTCTGAAATGATGGTGTGAGGGCTGCAAGGGAGGGGAAAGGGATGGTGGAGGGATGGGAAAGAACCAACAGGGAGAGCAGGTGGTAAGTGGGATTTGTCCCAGAGGGGGGAGGGATCGTACTGGTCATGTCTCAGATCCATCTCCTGGGGTGCAAAACACCTCATTGCAGAAAGACAGGGCACAGAACCCCCTAAAACCAAAATAAAAACGCCTCCCACCCGGGCTGTGGGATTTCTGCTACAAGGAAAATCCCAGCCAGCCCAAACCCACATTTTCCAACAGAGATAAATCCAACCCCTGTTCCACCACTGCTTTCTGAATGAAATTGCAAACCAGAAATGCTGGCACACTGTGTGATGATCAGGGGGATCTGTCAGGAGATGAGACATCTGTGCAGCAGGTGTGGGACACCAGAGTGGATGAGACACTGCACGAGAAGCTGGGATTTCAATGGAGGCAGAAACATTAAAAAAAAAAAAAAGTCGAGTGAAACAGTGAAGTGGGAACAAAATGTTTTTGTCGGAAAAACTGCTGGCATTGGAGAGAATGGCAAAATGAGCTGTTGCTGGCTGCTCCCATCCAAAGTGCCACTGGAAATTTGCATTTTTAGGAAAGCAGAAGTGCCTTGTTACAACAGGGAGCGGAGCTGTCAGGAAATGTTGGCTCTCGTTGCTCTCTGCCCCCTTTGCAGCACCAGAGGTGACAATAAAAGCTACAAGGTCACAGTGGCTCATCCCCAGGGTTGTTTGTAAACCAGATAATGAGCATTTGTTGCAGGAGAAATCCCATTCCCTCTCTCAGAGCTCAGTTTTCCAGCAGAAACCCCGGTGGGCTTTGAGCTGCAGTGCCCTGGACCTTTGGGGTGGCTGTGCCACCGTGTCTGGTCAGCAACCCCAAATCCACCCTCCCGCCTTGGGTCCATCCGTGACTGCTCACCCTGCTGTGCCATCAGAATTAATGAGTCAGGCAGACCAGGGAACTCATCCAGCTAAAAATATCCCTTCTCATTTCTTTTTTGCCAGCTTATTTTTGCTGTTGCAGGCCTGGGAATTTGTCTGACCCCCGAATCAGAAGGGGTGTGGTGGGCTGGGAGGAGCTACTTAAAATATTTAAAACTATTTTATAAACAAAGCAGGGAGCTGGACCCACCTTCATCCTTGGGCTGGGTGTCACCAAGCCAAGCATTTCATGTCATTTTGCCCTTTTTCCTCTCCAGTAAATGGGGAAATCTCTGTATGTGGGGGAATTCCACTCTGGACACCAGGGAGTGTGGAAGAAGAGAGAAGACAAACGTCAAGCAGATGAGCATCAAATAAAAAACACCAGACCAATGGGCAGGGCAGAGAGATAAGAAAGATGGTATTTATTTGAACAGCCACAGGAAATCAGAGATTGAAAAATGTCTAAAAAAAAAAAAAAAAGCAGCAGCACATAATTTTAAAAAAAAAAAAATCAGAGCATGCAGATGTTGGATGCATTTTCCAGCCAATCCCACCTGACCGTGCCCAGTCCCTCAGGGCCTCCACCATCATTTTTTGGCCTTGTCTCGAGGGTAACCCCCATTGGTCTTATTGAGTGACTCCATGCTGCCGTTGCCCGTGGCCACGCTGGCCAGCAGCCGCTCCACCTCCCCGGGCAGCATCTGCTTCTCCTCGTTCTCCGTCTCCCGGTGGTAGAAATAATTGAAGTTGGAGACGATGACGGGCACGGGCAGGGCGATGGTCAGCACCCCCGCGATGGCGCACAGCGTCCCCACGATCTTCCCGCCCAGCGTGGTGGGACACATGTCCCCGTAGCCCACGGTGGTCATGGTGACCACAGCCCACCAGAAGCCGTCGGGGATGCTGGAGAAATGGGACTGCGGCTCGTCGACTTCCGCGAAGTAAACGGCGCTGGAGAAGAGGATGACGCCGATGAAGAGGAAGAAGATGAGCAAGCCCAGCTCCCTCATGCTGGCCTTGAGGGTCTGCCCCAGGATCTGCAGCCCCTTGGAGTGCCGGGAGAGCTTGAAGATGCGGAAGACCCTGACGAGGCGGATGATCCGCAGGATGGCCAGGGACATGTTCTGCTGCCCGTTGAGTTCGCTCTGCTGGATCAGCTCGGTGGTGAGCGTCACAAAGTAGGGGATGATGGACACGATGTCAATGATGTTCATGATGTTCCTGAAGAACTCAGTCTTGCTGGGGCACACGATGAACCGGACAAAGAGCTCAAAGGAGAACCAGACGATGCAGGCGGTCTCTATGACGAAGAAAGGGTCCGTGAAGGTGCTGTGGGACACCAAGGTGTCTGTCACATTCTTAGAAAGCTCCTGGGTGGACCTGAACTCCCTCTCCTCCCGGAACTCCGGCAAAGTCTCCATGCAGAAGATGATGATGGAGATGACAATGACCAGGACGGAGACCAAAGCTACGCCTCTGGCTGCACTGGAGCTCTCAGGGTACTCGAAGAGCAGCCAGAACTGCCTGTGAAAGTCATTGGTTGGTAAGAGGGTCTCAGGATCCTTGATGAACCCTTCATCCTCCCGGAACTGGTCCATGGCTTCATCACCCAGCTCATAGAAGGTGATTTCATCAGCAAATACATCGATGGGGACGTTGGCAGGGCGCCGTATTTTCCCCCCAGACTGGTAATAGTACAGGATCCCATCAAAACTGGGCCTGTTCCTGTCAAAGAAATATTCATTCCTCATGGAGTCGAAGTAACGCATCCTCTTTTCCGGGTCCCCAAGCAAGGTCTCGGGGAACTGGTCGAGGGTCTTGAGCCGTGTCTCAAACCTCAGCCCAGCGATGTTGATGATGACTCGTTGGTCCCCCTCATCCATGCCCACCCTCTCCCCCACCAGGTGGTCGCTGAACTCGGCGGAGAACCTGGAGAAGATGGTCTCATTGTTGGCGTTCTCGCTGTTGATGAGGATGCGCAGGTTGGACAGCAGGTTGGCGCAGCTGGGGTGGCCCTTGCGCGACTGCCCGGCGGGGCTGAGGTCGTTGGAGTAGCAGGGATCCTCCACGATCTGATCAGCGTTGTCAAAACTGACTAGTGCCACCTCCATCTCCTTCCAACTGGCCACGTCCATCATACGCTAATCAGCTCAGCAGCAGAAACCCCCGCGGCCGACGCCGGCTGCCCGCGCCTTGCCCACGCTAGGAGGATCTGCAAGGGACAGGGACACAGAGCTGAACTGTGCATGAGCAACGTAAAACAAACCTGAGGCCACACCACCCTGTTCTGGTTTTTAATGGAAGCATTAAAGCTGTTGAGTAGTAAAATGACTCCCAGCAAGTCACTCATTTTTGGATCCTGCACAGCCCTTTTGGTGCGGCTTTGCCATTGTTAAACCTCCCCAAACCACCTACAGAACCTCAAGGGTGGAAGGTCAGGCAGCAGCAGAGGATGGGGGTGAATCCAGGTGTCCCACCCAGCCTCTCTCCAGTGATCCCACAGCAAGGGGTCATTTCATCAATTTCCAGGTGTGGATCCAAAGCTCAGAGCAGAATTTGGAGGTTTTGTCCCAAGTTAAGAGCAGCCCTTGATCCAGGTGGGAGAGGCATTGGGTCAAACCCCAGGAGACCCTGGGCACGTTGCAGATGGGTCAAGCATTGTTTGGAAACAATTCCCAAAGCAGGAACCACACTGGAATTTGGGGAATGCAGCCCAGGGGAAGCAAGCCAGGAGGAGAAATGTCCACCAGCCTTGGAGAACCCCTTTGGTCTGGGAAGGGGTGGGAACAGGACCCCTGGCCTTGGGGCAGGCAGAGCATGGGTGACATCCCCCAGAGCTCTCCTAGCCCTCCTCCACAACAGACCTGATATTCCCAGCCCAAGGAAGAAGCTCAGGACTCAGCCTTTGGGTCCCTTGGAGAGCACCTTTCAGGCCATAAGGGTGGATTCTTTCCCAGCCCAACTCTGAGAGGCACTCTGGAACAGTCCCCATGTCCCCAAATATTCCTGGGCACACATCTCCCCACGCCAACATCATTCCGAACTCAGCAAAGTCAAAGAGGAGCCCAGGGACCAGGCCAAGTTATGGAGCTGGGAAATTACCTGTCCTGCCTCAGGGAGAAGCACAGAGAGAAATTAGATGTTAGCAGGGAGCAGTCCTGTGGAGATTTTCCCCAGAATGAACTTTCTAAGTAAATTCAGTGCCCTGATTTATTTCCCCTCCAAATGTATTTCCCAGACATGAGGCACCACAGGAGGACACGTGGAGCTGCTCTGCGTGACCGCTGCTCACCAAGGGCACTCCGGCTTTCTTACCCAGCCAGCTCCAGCGAGAGGGACACAAAAAACCCAAATGCCCTCAACTGCCAGGAATAGCAACACAATTTAGGCCACGGAGCAGCAGCAGTGGAGCCAGGGCTGGTCCTGTGACGAGGATGGTCCCCAGTGCTGGGTTTGCTTCCAGGGCTGGCCAGGAACCCATCCCCACGTGGGGCCTGAGCTGCTCCCTGTGCCTCCAGCTCCCTGTTCCAGTTGGGGTGCTGAAGGTTTTGCCTCCCCAGGAGCTGAGGTTCCATCCTTGCTGACACACAGATGGGGTAAGACAAGCCGAAATCCACACAGTCCATTGCAGGAATGGGCAGGAAGAGCCTGACTTGCCACAAACCCTCCCTCTCCTCCTCTCAGCTCTACAGCCCTGACAGCAGAAGCTCATAGAGGACCCAGCATCCAGGGGTCAACCTCGCTCTCTCCCCACTAGAAGAGATTCTGGATTTGGGGACAAATCCTACAATTTATCATAAGCTATTTACAGACCAGGTTCTTTGCTTGAGCTAAACCCACAAAGCTTGGCTGTTCTTAGAAATCCAGCCCTGAGGAGCTGCTTCAGGCTGGCTCTGTGCCGAATTTCCCTCTTGGGGACGTGTGGAGAGGAGTGGCTGGGGCAAGGGACAGAACTGGCGTCTGGAGCAGCAGCAGCAGCGTGGTTGTGTCCTCAAAGTGACCTCAGGCAAATCTGGGGAGCCCCAGGGACTCCAAACCTGAGTCCTCCAGCCCCAGCTGGACATGCCCAAGGTGCAGCTGCTCTCCATGGGGCTGGAGTCATCCCAGGCTCGACTATTTGGTGGCTTTGTGAGAAGCTGGTGCTGGCAGGACGATTTGTGGTGTCAGAGCTGAGGATAACCCTGGTTTCAGGAGCATCAGGAGGCCTACAAAGGGACACTGCAACAAACCTGGCCCAGATAAAGCACTTTCAAGGGAAAAAATAAGTGTTAAAGGAAAGAAGAAAAGCAGCACACATCATTCCCTTTTGGTTCTTGGTTGGTTTTTTTTTCTTTTTTTTTCCTTAATATAAATCCCAAGCTGATTTTTAAATCAGAATAAAATAAAGTTTGAATCAGGGTTCAGTGTTCAGTGGCAGGGTAAGCTGACCTGGCCCACCACAGCTGCAGCCAGGGGGAGAACCCAGAGGGGACCACAGGTACAGGGACTTCTCTTGGCAGCGGAACAAAGCTGAGCAGCTAAAGCTGACCATGAAATTCCCAGAGTGCTTTAGCTCCATTTCAAGTCCTTGGAACAGTTTCCCATGGGATGCAGGGCTCTGAGGTTCCTTTCCTTACATTAAATCCCCAGACCATGCTGATGTCTGGAGGGAGGTGCCCCACCTGACCCCAAGCCACCTTATCTGTCTCGTTTTTAATTAAGACCAAAATTAACAGTGCATCCCAAAGCCACAAAACATCCTCCCTAAGCTTTGCTCCACGCTCTGGGCTCCAGCCGAGGCTTGAACTAGAAAGTTGCCTCATTTTTTCCTCCTAAATCACCCAACATCTGCTTCTCGGAATCTGATTAACTAATATCCTTCAGCGGAAATCCCTGCCCGTGGAAAATCATAATAATAACAAAAAAACCACGCGAGGGAGAGCGACGGTGAAAGAGAAAGGTCATTTGGAGAGAGAGTTGGTGTTTTACCCATCACATCCCAGTGAGCTGGAGCTGTGTTTCCACCAGGCTCTCTGCACCCAGTGAAACCTTCCTCCCTGCAGTCCCCTCCTCCTCCTCCTCCTGTGACCACCCTGTGTGAACAACGTCCAACCCTGTGACCGTGTTCAAGGGGGCCGAGGGTGAGGGAAGAGACGAGGATCTGACTCCATGTTTCAGAAGGATTGATTTATTATTTTATGATATACATTATATTAAAACTATCCTAAAAGAATAGAAGAAGGGATTTCATCAGAAGGCTAGCTAAGAATAGAAAAAGAAGGAATGAATAACAAGGACAATGAGTCCAAGCCAGCTGACTGTGATTGGCCATTAATTAGAAACAACCACATGAGACCAATCCCAGATGCACTTGTTGCATTCCACAGCAGCACATAATCAATGTTTGCATTTTGTTCCTGAGGCCTCCCAGCTTCTCAGGAGGAAAAATCCTCATAAAACACATCTGTGACACATCCCCAAGGTTTTTCCAGATTATTGGAGGTGTTGAGCCTCTTCTCCCCCTCTCCTGTCCCCTCCCCTCCCCATCATCGCCCCTGGGTGGGATGAGGAAGGAGGAGATTGTCCCCTCTGCCCGCCCACACCAGCACCTGCGAGGACTTACCTGGCCAGGGCATGGAAGCGCCAAGGCTCTCAGCATCTGGGGAGAGAGTTACCAAGCACAGACAGGGATGTGCAGGGTGAGGAAGAGGCCCGGCCATACCCTCGGACGGCGCCTTTGGGCGGCCAATGTCATTGGAAAGGCTCCTGTCTCTCTTTGCTCCAGCGGGGAATTGGCAGCCCCGCGCCTAAGCCGGGCTTTGGCAGGCGCGGCCGTGGGGGCTCGGCCCCTCCATGCCCCCGGCGGCGCTGGAACCAGCCGGGGCTCCATGGAAAGGCGCTGGTGGCTCTGGGGACAGCCTGTCCCCACTCCCCCTGGCCCGGGGAGGGGGGCTCGGCCTCCCACCTCCTGCCCCCACCCGCCGGCGGCGAGCCGGGGGAGGAGGACGTGCCCTTCTGGCGGGTGGATGCCACCTTTAATCCCCAATAATGCTGCGGATGGTCCAAGTCTTGTCCGTGACGTGGCGAGGTCTGAGCTGGGAGAGGGGGGACAGGGACCCGCACACCGCTGCCGCCCCGGGAGAGGGATTTACAGCTCTGGTTTTAGGCATCATTATAAAAGAATGGCTTTAAAAAGAGGAGGAGGGGAGGGGAAAGCCCAAGGGTTGGAGCATCCCCCGCTGCCCACCTACCTCTCGCCTGTGGTCGTGGGGACAGCGGGCGCCTTTCCAGGAGGGGACAGTGCCACCACCACCACGTGGGACATGTCCGTGCCCGCCCCGGGGTGGCTGGGACCAGTTGCGGTACAGCTGGCACAGCCCAGCAAAGGGCATCGCTGGGGGACGAGGGAGAGGAGGGACGCGGCCCTTCCTCACGCCTGGGTGCTGGCTCCGACCCCAGCGCCACCGGGCTTGTCACCACCTCCAGGAATTAATTAATAAATAAATATTTATTTATTAATGGACAGGAACGGGCGGGTTGGCAGGAGTCGTTAAAACAACGGGGATTTTTGTTTTCTTTCCCTATTCGTTCCTTTCTTTCCATCCCGGAGCCTGCTGCTGCTCACGGCCATCTCGCCTTGGGTGCTCCAGAGCGATTTCCTCCCCGCTGGCCTCACCCAGGGCTGGATCCCGCCTCCACCTTCACCCAGGTTATCTCCCCACCCTCCTCTTCCTCCTCCGTCCCCTCCTGGCCCTGCAGGCAGCGGGGGAAGGCAGAGGAGGGGGTGGCACATTTCCACCCGCAGGCTTCAGCCTCAATTCCTCAGCTCCTCCTCGGTGACGTTCCTTTGCTCTTGAGGGACCCGCTCACCTCGATTTCCCCCCCTCCAGCATCCTTTTCTGTCCTCTGAGCTATTTCTCCTCTCACGACGTTAATGAGCACATTAAACCCCCCTGTCCCCGAGGAGAGCGCGGCTTGGAGCATCCTGCAGACATCTCCAGCCTTCTGTGATGGAAAGGGGACAGGAGATTATCCAGACCTTTGATCAGGTCCTTCGGGGAGGTTTTATCATTTTATACACCCTGTCTCTACCCCCACAAACCACAGTCCTTAAATTTACCCTCATCCCAGCGAGGGCATCTATTAACAAAAAATAATTCCATTTCTATTGCTGGCACCTTGTGTCCATCTCACCTCCAAACCCAGCTTTGGAAGGGTTTTGAGTACAAGGTGATGGGGGCTGTAGGCAAAATCTGACCTTTTTTGGTGTTTTGTTTGGGGGGTTTGGGGGTGTTTTTTTGTTTTGGTTTGGGGGTTTTTTTGGGTTTTGGGGTTTTTTTTGTTTTGGTTTTGGGTTTTTTGTGGGTTTGTTTGTTTGTTTGGGGTTTTTTTTGGTTTTTGGGTGGGTTTTGGGTTTTTGTTTTTTGGTTTTTGTTTGTTTGGGGTTTTTTGTTTTGTTTTTTTTTGGCGTGGGTTTTATTTTTGGGGTGTTTTTTGTTTGGTTTTTTTTTTTGTTTCCCCAAAATCTACTTGGAATTAGCCAGGGTCACTTCCTGCACCCGGGCAAAGAGCAGCTGTGGCTGGGGGAAATGCAGAGCATAAAAAGCACCCAGAGGAGCAGATCTGGCTTGTGCTGGGGCTAAGGAGTTTTAGCCAGATCTCTCTGATAACGGGGATATCCCTGACGTGAAAGCAGTGCTGTGGTCCAGGGGATGCCCGGAATAACATCCCTGCCTGCCAGAAAGGGGCCAGTTACACAACCCCCTCCTCTCCGGGGAGCTGGGCTGCACCCCAGACACCCCCGGGACGCTTCTGCCTTTGTCTCCCACCAAGGTGACTCCAAACACCCTCTTGGCTCCAAGGTTCTCGGTCCCTCCTCCAGCCAGGCTGCCCCAGGCACTTCTCTCCCTCTGATCCCCGCTCCTGGAATCGCCGGCTCTGCTGGGATTTATCCCACAGACAAATTTGGGCCCTGAGGGTGTCCAGCAATCTGGGATGGAGCAGAATCCAGCAAGTCCTGGATGGGATCACTGCTCAGCAGCTCTGACACCAGAGGGGAGACAAAACACCCCCGAGCCTGTCGAAAACCAGAGAGGGATTAACTGGCAGAGGAGGAATTTTTGGCAGCAGGTCCCTAAAGGGGACAGGAGATTATCCAGACCTTTGATCAGGTCCTTCGGGGAGGTTTTATCATTTTATACACCCTTTCTCTACCCCCACAAACCACAGCCCTTAAATTTACCCTCATCCCAGCGAGGGCATCTATTAACAAAAAATAATTCCATTTCTATTGCTGGCACCTTGTGTCCATCTCACCTCCAAGCCCAGCTTTGGAAGGGTTTTGAGTACAAGGTGATGGGGGCTGTAGGCAAAATCTGACCTTTTTTGGTGTTTTGTTTGGGGGGTTTTGGGGGGATTTTTTGTTTTGGTTTGGGGTTTTTTTGGGGGTTTTTGGGGTTTTTTTTGTTTGTTTTGGTTTTGGGTTTTTTGTGGGTTTGTTTGTTTGTTTGGGGTTTTTTTTGGTTTTTGGGGGGTTTTGGGTTTTTGTTTTTTGTTTTTTTGTTTGTTTGTTTGGGGGTTTTTGGGGATTTTTTTGTTTTGTTTTTTTTGGCGTGGGTTTTATTTTTGGGGTGGTTTTTGTTTGCTTTTTTTTTTTGTTTCCCCAAAATCTACTTGGAACTAGCCAGGGTCACTTCCTGCACCCGGGCAAAGAGCAGCTGTGGCTGGGGGAAATGCAGAGCATAAAAAGCACCCAGAGGAGCAGATCTGGCTTGTGCTGGGGCTAAGGAGTTTTAGCCAGATCTCTCTGATGACGGGGATATCCCTGACGTGAAAGCAGTGCTGTGGTCCAGAGGATGCCCGGAATAACATCCCTGCCTGCCAGAAAGGGGCCAGTTACACAACTCCCCCCTCTCCGGGGAGCTGGGCTGCACCCCAGACACCCCCGGGACGCTTCTGCCTTTGTCTCCCACCAAGGTGACTCCAAACACCCTCTTGACTCCAAGGTTCTCGGTCCCTCCTCCAGCCAGGCTGCCCCAGGCACTTCTCTCCCTCTGATCCCCGCTCCTGGAATCGCCGGCTCTGCTGGGATTTATCCCACAGACAAATTTGGGCCCTGAGGGTGTCCAGCAATCTGGGATGGAGCAGAATCCAGCAAGTCCTGGATGGGATCACTGCTCAGCAGCTCTGACACCAGAGGGGAGACAAAACACCCCCGAGCCTGTCGAAAACCAGAGAGGGATTAACTGGCAGAGGAGGAATTTTTGGCAGCAGGTCCCTGAATTATTGTTTGGACAGGGAGCTTCACTTTCCCTGTGGGAAACAGCGCAGGATGAGCAGCTCATCCCTCCCTTTCCCTTTGATGTGACATGGGATGAGCTGGAGGGGTCCTGCAGGTCCCGTCCTGCGGTGGAACCAGGCAGCTGAGGCAAAGTGGAAATTTTCCAGGGTAGAAATCCACTTTGATTTAGGTGAAATGTACATTTTTGAGTTGAGTCTGTGGTTAGAAAACAGAGCTATTTAGCCTGACTGCAGAACCTAGGCTCAGAGAAACTGCTTCAGTGAAGGACAGAGAGAAGGAGGGGGAGACAGAGGGTGATAAAGAGACACAGAGACTGCTGTGAGAGCACGTGAACCTGACCTAGGAATCCTTTCTGATAAAGAAGAACTAGCGACAAATGTCACGCAAAATTCATAAAAATGAATATGTATGAACCTATTGTGAAATTTATGCATATGTATCTGAGAGGGACCTGAAGTTCCCAGAGGCACGCATGTCATTTTTGGGGAACAATTCCCACATGCGTCCAGCACTGTAATAAACATCCCGGCTTTAAAACTTTCACAAAAATTGTGGAGTTTTGTTTATCTCCACAAAACACAGGTACCAGCACCGTGGTGCCCACCTTGTCCCTTTTACAGCCTATTGTAAAATTGTATGCATATGTATCTGAGAGGGGGTTGAAAAGGGATTTGAAGTTCCCAGAGGCATGCATGTCATTTTTGGGGAACAATTCCCACATGCGTCCAGGGCTGTAATAAACATACCGGCTTTACAACTTTCACAAAGTTGTGGAGTTTTGATTATCTCTGCAAAACACTGTGACGCTTTCTTTGCCTTTCCTGAATTCCCCAGCAGAACTGTGAAATCCGTGTGAACCTGCCCCGGCTCCGGGCCACGGAGCAGCTCAGGGCACTAATGAGCCTCTGCTAATTGTCCTCTCTTTGCAGCACTAATTACCTGGGGTTGGCTAATTCCAGCCCCGCGGCTCTGGGATGGAGCTCAGGTGGATCCGCAGCCTCTCCGCCAAGGGAATTTTTTCTTCTTTCTCATCCCAGCTAGTTGAAGGGCCCCTCAATTAGCAACAGTCCCCCAGCATCAGGAGGGCTGGATTTTGGGGGGTGCAGGGTGTAAAACCACACCCCAGACCATTGAACGCCCTCGATTAGGGCTGGGGTAATTAATACTGGAGCTCTGATTGCAGCAGGGAGTGTCCTTGGAGGCTCAGGGAGGTGCCCTGGGCATCTGGCACTGATGGAGAGGGGCAGGAATCATCTCTGGAAGGGACGCAAGGAGCTGCTGGGTTTGCTGAGAAAACTTGTGGCTCATCGTCCTCCTCCTCCTCAGGAGAGGAGTTTGCAAATGAAACCCTTTAAATTCCAAGCAAATGTGTGCAGCTGTGAGGAAATAAGCAGGAGAGGAGATGGTGGTAGTTTATGAATGATGAAAATACAGGAAAGAATAATTCAGATCTTCCAGGGGATGATGGGGTCTGGCAAAAGCTGCCTCTGCTTTTGAGTCCTGACTATGGGAACAGTGGAGAAATGGAAAAAGGGGCCAAAATCCACTGAAATAATGGTGTGGCTCAGAGCAATCCCAGAATTTCTGCAGCCCCAGGAGAGCCCAGGGCTCAGGAGCAGCCAGACCTGAAACCTCTTTGCTTCTAAAAGCAGAGGTTAAAGTTTGTCTGTGGCAAGGCGGGGCAGGGGCAGGATGAACCTCAACATTTAAACACACAAAGTGTCTTTAAACTGAAAGAGAGTGGGTTCAGATGAGGTAATTGGGACAAATCCTTCCCTGGGAGGGTGGGCAGGCCCTGGCACAGGTGCCCAGAGCAGCTGGGGCTGCCCCTGGATCCCTGGGAGTGCTCAAGGCCAGGCTGGGGGCACCCTGGGACAGTGAAGGTGTCCCTGCCATGGCAGGGGTGGGACAGGATGGGCTTTAAGGTCCTTTCCAACCCAAACCCCTCTGGGATTCCATGAAATTGCACCAGGAAACAAATCATGAGCCTGAGCAAGCAGCCACCAGCTCCTGAGGGCTGCTTCCCTGCCCGTGCCTCAGTTTCCCCAGGGCTGTGGGTGTCCATAAAGCCAGGCAGGAGCTCTCCAGGACCAGATGTACATGAGGAAGGTCCCCAGCAGGATTCCCAGGGCTGGGATGGAGTGTCCATCCCTGCAGGCAGAGATGTGTCCATCCAGACCCCAGCAGCCCTCCCCAACTTTTCATACCTCCTTCTGCTTTCTCCACCCATATTTTATTTTTATATATATATTAAATAAATCTATATATTATGTAGATATAGTATATATGTAAATCTATACATTATATAGATATAATAGATACCTTTATATATATATATATATATATATTTAAAAATCTGATTATCAGAGAGCCCAGTACATACAGTACACACCAGGAGACAGATGAACCCTTTCTTATACCCAGCCATGGAGTCCCAAATTAATCAGCTCTGGATTAACCGGGTCAGGATGTAATTTCATAAGCAGCGAGGGCGAGTTCCTGCTCGGAGGGAGCCGGCGGGGTCCCGCTCGCTCCGGCTGTGCCGTGAGAGCCGCCCCAGCCCAGCGCAGGTAGCAGCAAAAGCCAGATGGGATCAAATCAGCCCTGCGGCGGTGCCGGCTGCTCAGCGACAGCGACAGGGCAGGGACAGGCTGGGACCCGGCCAGCCCTGGCTCCGGCTGAGCCCTGCTCATCTTCCCTGCGCTCAAACCTGATCCAGGAGAAGATCGCAATGGATTTTCGGCTGTGAGGTGCCGCGGTGGCTCTTTGGGGATGCTGAGTGGGCTCTTTGGGGGCTGCGGCTCTGCCCCCCTGGGACTCACGGGGCAGTCGCTGCTGCCGAGTGTTGGGCACACTCTGGAAGCGGCTGATGGATGGACACACGGACACAAAGCGCTTGGGAAGCGCTCGGATCAGCCTGAACCGTGTGAAAGAGGAGGTGCGTGGAGCGACCTCTTCCCCCTGGAGCATCCCGGCTCCGGCCGGCCGGGGCAGGGCCCCCTCCTGCTTACTGCCCCGTAACACGAGAACGAACCCGAGCCCAAATCGATGGGAAACTCTCCCAGCGTGTCCCGAAGCGCTGGGACAGAGGCAGAGCCGGCCCCATCTCCCCCACCCACCCCAGGGCAGCATCCGGAGCTCGGTGCTGTCACCTCGCCCTGCTCCCAGGGCTCAGCAAAGGACTGTGCCCCCCCCTCGAAATCCGCACCGGCAGCAAAGCCTGGAGGAGCTCGGCGGCCGGAGCCAAAAATGGAGAGAAGGTATAAATGGAAAGCAATAGGAAGCCGCTAATGGGGTCAGACAGATCCTGCATTGATCCCGGTTTCTGCAGCAGCAGCACTGAGAGCAGCCGGAGAGGTGACAGCTCTGGGGTCCCGGTGTCACTCCAGGCTGGTGGCTTCATGTGCAGAGGGCAGGGCAGCCCCCAGCCCAGCCCAGCAGCCCCACGGGAGAGGACACGGGAATTCGGACCCACGATAAGTAAATAGGATTTAAAATTGATTGAGATGATGCCACTGAGAGTAAATCCAGGGTTCCTTGCAGCACCCACCCCGTGCTCAGGAATGCTTCACCCTCTCAGCTTCTCCAAGGACAAACTAAACTTCCCCCCGGTCACCACCATCCAAAAAATACCCACCAAAAAAGAGAAAAACACCGTCTGACTGCCCCAAACCCACACACCAAACTCTCCTTTTCTCTCCCTCTAAACTTCCCCTCGCCACAATGCTGGCTGAGTCCAAGAGGGGAGCAACAAACCTGGTTTTGGCATCATCCTCATCTCCAAGGACAAACTAAACTTCCCCCAGTCACCATCATCCAAAAAATACCCACCAAAAAACCCCAAAACCACCATCTGAGTGCCCCAAACCCACCCACCAAACTCTCCTTCTAAACTTCTCCCAGCCACGACGGCGGCTGAGCCCAAGAGGAGAACAACAAACCCGGCTTTGGCATCGTCCTCATCTCCAAGGACAAAGTAAACTTCCCCCCTGGTCACCATCATCCAAAAAATACCCACCAAAAAAAAGAAAGAAAAACACCGTCTGAGTGCCCCAAACCCACCCACCAAACTCTCCTCTCCTCTCCCTCTAAACTTCCCCCGGCCACAACAGTGGCTGAGCCCAAGAGGGGAGCAATAAACCAGGTTTTGGCATCGTCCTCATCTCCAAGGACAAAGTAAACTTCCCCCTGGTCACCATCATCCAAAAAATACCCACCAAAAAAACCCCAAAACCGCCATCTGAGTGCCCCAAACCCACCCACCAAACTCTCCTCTCCTCTACCCCCAAACTCCCCGACGGCGGCTGAGCCCAAGAGGGGAACCACAAACCCGGGTTTGGCATCGTCCTCATCCTCCTCGGGCGTGCGGGGTGCCCGTGCTCCCATCGCTGCCTCCCGGCCGGGGCTGCCCCTCCGCCCGTGCCGGAGCTCGGGGATGCTCCAGCCTCTCCTGCCGAAAGGCGATGCCGGTGCCCACGTGAGCCCGGTGGGACTCCTTGCCCTCGTTCTCCTTGTGCCTGAAATGGGTTTTTTGCTCCCTCACTGGTCCTGCCCGGCAGCAGCAGCGGCAGCCAGGGCTCCAGAGCTCCTCTTTCATCTCTACAAAGGGGTTTGAGGCCTTTGCTTTCCCTGGGAGGGTGAGGAGGGAGCAGGGTGGAGCAGTGGAAGGGGAGGTGATGCCCACATGTGACCCTTTGTGTCCCCTCTGAGCAGGGCTGCTCTGCACAGGCCCCAGGACAGGGCTCACAGGGACCTGGTTCTTTTGCACTCACAGAGAGAAAATCTGGAAAAGCAGGAGCCTGCAGTGCTCCATGGAGAGAAAATCTGGAAAAGCAGGAGCCTGCAGTGCTCCATGGAGAGAAAAGCAGGAAAAGCAGGAGCCTGCAGTGCTCCCAGTGCCAGCACAGACACACACAGAGCACCAGGCAGGTGGAGGCACCCAGAGACCCTCCAGGCTTTTGTCCAGGCACTTCCTCACCCAGGCCTGGCTTTTCTCTGGGACACAGGAAAATCCTCTGTTCCCAGAGCTGTGACTGCCAGCACCGAGCTCCCAAACTGCGGAAGCTCCAGGAGCCGGAGCTGCCTCCCCAGGGCCTTTCCCATCCTGTTTTTCTGTGGCCAGGGGGAGTTGTCCATCCATGAGACCCTCTGGGGGTGTCACACCTCCGTGGACAGCTCTGGGTCCTGGCTGTGCCTTGCTCTGAGCCCAGAGCAGCTCTCAGCATGTGCTGGGCAGAGCTCTGGATGTGGCCACAACCCCTCTGTTATTCCACTGATCCATTGGGACTGTGAGCATCACCCCCCACCCCATGTGAGGCAGCCCAGCTGCTGCTCCAAACCCCTGCCTGCTTTTCCAGCTGGATTTAATGAAACCACAACAATTTCCCTTTCCGTGTGTTCTCCCAGCTCTGCCTTCCTTCCCTGCCCCAAAACTTCCCAAGCAAAGGCAAAAACATCACCCTGGAAAGGGATTGGACGCACAGGGATGGGGGAGCACAGCCAGGGCATTTCCTGACTGACCTCCAAAAGTCATCTGCATCCTGAATCCTCCTGCCAGCATCTTGGGATGCAGAGTTTTCCCTCAAGCTTTATTCCAGCCTGTGTAATTGGGGCAGGTTTCCATGCTGTGCTGCTGAACTGGGATAGGAAAATATTGAGATCAGCCCACATTGAGCCCTTGCAGAGGCACTGGGGTGTGCAGAGTTGGGGTCCCAAGGAAATAAACCCAAGGAAATAAAAGGAATCCTGGAAAATCAGATCTAGAAACCCCCATCCCCCAAATGTGGGAAAAGATCTCAAAAAACCCCAAAAACCAACCAACAAAAAGCCTCCCCATGGGTCCCTCTTCCCCAGGCACCTCTCAGGAGGCAGGAGCTGATTTTGCCTCGGAGCAGTTTCCCAATCTCCTTCCCATGACCTTCACAAACAGATGCACCGGGATGGGCTGGCCTGGTCCCCACTGCACAGCCAGGCCAAAGGCACAGCTGCATCCCAGGAGCTGGATCCCACCTTGGGATGCAATGGGAGATCAGTCACAGGGCACAGACACAGAGCCTGGCCTATCAAAGCCGCAGTTTTAATCCATTTTGGGGTTGGAGCAGCTCAGCCCAGGAACCCCAATCCTATCTCTCTGAGAATCAGCCAGACAATAATTATTTTTCTCCCATTAAAAATGTGGCACTATTTAGTTGAGGCTTTGTTTGGCTTGAATTTCTGCAGTCTCTGGAGCCTGTCTCCTGCTGAGGCTGCGAAACTCATCACACACCAAATCAGTTCTTACTGAGTAATCCCAGGGTGGTGCTTGGCTGGACCTGAACCCAGCACCGCCTAAGCAAAGCCTCTGATCCCTCTGAGCTCTGCCACCCACCCCTGACCCCAGGGACTGGTTTTCCATGGACTTTTGCAGTTATCTGGGGGATGGAAGCATTGGTAGAGCAAGCAGTGAGCACTGAGCCAGCTCCAGGACCGGCTCCTGCACTGACCCACAGGACCAGGGAGGACATCCTAAACCAGACCCTCAGAAAATCAGGTTATTCCTCACCTCTAAGTACAAACTGTACCAAATCCATGGAACCAGCAGCAGTTTTGAGCCAATATTCCCTCCCCACACCCAGCTCTGTGTCAATGTGGGGATTCCCACATTCCCTCCTTGGGATCACCTAAAGTGTCCCTCTTATTCCCAAGCCAACCTAAAAAGAGACATCCCATTAACTATTATTATTATTATTATTATTATTATTATTATTATTATTATTATTATTATTATTATTATTATTATTATTATTATTATTATTATTATTATTATTATTATTACAGCCTGAACCTGACATCATCTTTCCTGCACCCCATCCCCTCCCAGTTTAATTCATCCCCATGCAATGGATGCTCCCAACACCACTTTGGGATTGAAGTGACTCTTTGGCGGCCATGGATTTCAGCCTGTCAGAAATCCTGATGAATTATTTCACTCCAGGTCCTCACAGTTTTGTTGGAGCAGGCTGAAGGCAACCAATATTTCCTCTGAATGTTCAATGTCCTCACTGTTCTTGCACACATTCCCATAAAGCACATTGCAGCAGCTGAGGATTTTCTAATGGAAGCCTTGCGAAACATTCAAAGCCATTAAAAAAGATCACAGCCAAAGGTAACCACTTTATTTAAGCCTTGGAAGAGAAAGAGAGGCTGTAAATGCTCAAAGCACAGAGTGTCTCTGTCTGGGGTCGGGCACAGACCCAAGAGCAGCCAAAACTCCTGTATCAGCACAAGTTGGTCTAAAACCACGAACCCAGCACCAATTTAGCTGGAGATAAAATGGAAACCTTTTCAACCAGGTGATTCTTCCACATCCTATTGACGATAAAGTAAAATAAGTGGTTTAATATAGGTGGGAACTTTCCCAGCTGGGTGTTGGGCTCAGGTTCATTTCCATGATATCATCAGTGGTGTCTACAAGCACAGAGAACACAATAAAAACCATCACTCACCTGCAGCCCTGCTCTGGCAGCCCAGCTTACAGCCCTTCCTCGGGGAAGAGGAGGATCCCAGGGGTTCTGGACGTGGCAGGTCCCTGCACGTCTCTGACACGCAGGTAAGGATTAGGGTTTGTCTCAGGAAAGACTCAGATTCGGAAATCCTACACCCCAGTGAAACCCTACCTTGCCTCGCTGCCCTTGGATTTAAAGGAAACACGGGGAGAAATGTGGAGCTGCAAACAGGGCTGGGGAGCAGCTTCACACAGGGGGAACTCAGGCCCAAAACCCCCCAAACCTCCAGCTGCCACCCCAAAGGGAGCATTTTGACCATGTAGGAACAAATGAGCTAAAAACGGGAATGAAAGAACTTTTACATTGAATACATCACCCCGAGGATTGCAGATTACTGTGGAAGGCAGTCATGTTTAACATGTTTAACATGGTGTTTAACATGTTTAAAAATTGAAGTAACCAGGCGGGTGGAGTAACCAGGCTGGTGTGTTTAACATGTTAAAAATTTAACATGTGTTTAACAAAATTAAAAGAGTAACCAGGCTGGTGTATAACATGTTTATAACACTTTCTCACCCCTTTGGGTTCCACAGACACACAGCCATCCAAGGTCCAGTTTCAGAAGAATCACAGGCTGGATTGTTGCCTCAGGGCCTGACTTTCCTCCTTTATATTGCAAGCTGGAGATAGAGCTGATAGGGACTGTGATTCTTACTGATTAATAAACATGATTAATAAACATAATTAATAAACCAGTTTAATTATCTAATAATAATTATTAGTTAATTATATAATATATATTAATAATATACATTTATATTATATATAAATATAATATCTATTATAGTATATATTATATTATATTATATTATATTATATTATATTATATTATATTATATTATATTATATTATATTATATTATATTATATTATATTATATTATATTATATTATATTATATTATATTATAAACATAATAACATAAATAATAAATCCATTTAATTAACTAATAAACAGACAACTGTGTCCAATTTACGTTATTTCCCTTGCAATTACACACAGCTACAAAGCTACCATTTATAAATGCTAAATCCTATGAATTACACATAATTACTGCTTAAATCCTATGAATTACACATAACTATTACCGAAATCACCTTTCCTCCCCACAGCATTGAACATTAGGGTGCCAGTTATCCCTCATGGCTCTGCCCTGCCTACACCAGTCCTTTCCACAGTAAGCCTGGCTGGCAGGTCAGTGAGCTGTCCCAAGGGTTCCCTCTGGTATCCTGGACCTCCCAGAGCCCAACTCCCCGGCTGAGTCCCCCCAGGGATCCCTTCAGGACCTGGGAACACATTTATCCCATGGGCAGGACTCCCGTGGAGGGAGGGAGTCCCCCTGGCATTGAGGGATTTCCCTCAAATTGATGTTTTAAGATCAACGTTTACATTTTAAGACCAAATGACACCCAAGTGTCCAGGAGCTCTTCCCGGCCCAGGCGTGGGCTCCAGTCCAGGCCCTGGGTCCCAGCAGGGCATGCCAAGGCCTCAGTGTGGGCTGCATGGCTTTGGGATCTGGCCTTGACCTCTTCCCTGTGCAATGATCTAGGGCCACGAGGCCAAAACTTTGGGGATTGGTTGACTTGAGACCTGTCTGTGTCCCAAAGAGGTTCTGGGAGATTTTCAGGGGGTTTCCAGGAGCCCCCCACCCTGTGGGGAACAGGAAAAGGGGTCCCATATCAGCTCTGAGCACTCCAATCTATGTGGAACAGGAGAAGGAGCCCAGCACTGAGCTCTGAGCACCCCAATCTATGGGGAACAGGAAAAGGGGTCCTGCATTGAGCTCTGAGCCCCCCACACTGTGGGGAACAGGAAAAGGGGCCCTACTCGGAGCACCCCAATCTATTTGGATCAGGAAAACGGACCCTGCATTGAGCTCTGAGCACCCCAATCTATTTGGAACAGGAAAATGGGTCCTGCATTCAGCTCTGAGCACCCCAATCTATTGGGAACAGGAAAAGGGGCCCCACATCAGCTCTGAGCACTCCACACTGCAGGGAACAGGAAAATGGGCCCCACACCAGCTCAAAGCCCCAGGCAGAGCTGGGGAAGAGGTGACAAAACCCCCAAGGGTGCAGAAGGGTCTTCCAAACTTTTGCCAAGATTCAGCTCATTCCCTGAGCACCTCTTGGTGCTGTGGGAGATTTTGGCTGCTCTGGTGGCTCCTTCCAAGCCTGTGGTGTGGTGTCCTGGTCAGCTTTATCCCAGGAATATGTGGGATGTGTTAAAGCCATCTTCTCCTGGGGGAAGAGGATGTGTTAAACCCCCTTCCTCGGGGGAAGAAGGTACAGGCTGATGTCACAGACATCTTTTATAAAAAATCTTTTCCCTAGGGATTTTTCCTCCTGAGAAGCTGGGAGGCCCCAGGAACAAAATGTAAACAATGGTTATCTGCTGCTGTGGAATGCAACAGGTGCCTCTGTGATTGGTCTCATGTGGTTGTTTCTAATTAATGGCCGATCACAGACAGCTGGCTTGGACAGAGAGTCAGAGACAGAGCCTTTGTTATCATTCTTTCTTTTTCTATTCTTAGCTAGCCTTCTGATGAAATCCCTTCTTCTATTCTTTTAGTATAGTTTTAATGTAATATATATCATAAAATAATAAATCAAGCCTTCTGAAACATGGAAGTCAGCTCCTCATCTCTTCCCTCATCCTGAGACCCCTGTGAACACGGTCACAGGCCGAGGTTGCAGCGTGGCCAGGAGCTTGCAGAGCAGCATGGATGGGCCTCCCCCACCTCTCCTTGCCACACTGAGCTGACCCAAACCTTGGTGCTCCGTCTCATGTCCAACCCCACAGAAATCATGGCCAGCAGGTGCTGCAGGGAAGATCCATGCCTTGGCCACTCAGCTTTAACCCCGCTCAGGAGGAAGCCCCAAAATCCAATCTCGTCCTTCAAGCACCAGGCAGGGCTGTGCAGGCCCAGCACCCTCGGAGGTGGCACTGCCCTGGGTATTTCCCAGAGGTTCCTGTTACACTGCAGCCATGGGAATCTCATTAATTACTGGTTCTGCTGAATGGTGCTAACGAAGGCCCAGGACACATCAAGAATCATGTTCGCATGGCAAAGTGGCACAGGAGCACCCCCGGAGGGTGATGCTCCACAGAAAGGCCTGAAGTTGTTACAAGGACGTCAGGAGACTTGATACAAAGGGCTGCCTTATGAATAGCTAATGGGGGAATAAATTATGCACCCACTCGGCTGGATTGGGTTTCTCCCTCCTCACTGCACCCTGACACCCCCATCATCCCCCTGCTCTCTGCTTTCTGTCCCACCTGCTTCTTTCCTTCCCCTTATTTTTGCACTTGGCAGGATTTTTAATGTTTTTACCCATCACCAAAAGCTTCAAAGCCGAGTCCAGCCTGTCCCTGGGTGATGCCAGAGCAGGACCGGGCACCACTGTGAGCCCTCTCTGGGGAAGGTTGGACCCTTCTCCCATCCCAGCAGGGCTTCTCCTGCTCCCACAGACCCCTTGATGCCCTGGAAACCTGAAAGAGAAGCTCCAGGCAGCAAAACAAAAGCTTCCCATGGTGGCTGTCTGCAGGATGTGCTGTGCCCTGCCTGCCATCTGCCCGAGCTGCCCGTGGTGAGGGCGGCCAGGCAGCAGCAGCTCCGTGCTGGCCACGCTCCAGCAGCTCCTGGGCAGGAGAGGGACGGGTGTAAGAGCCTGAATGTGGGAGTCCAGGCAGCTCTTCAAAATCCAGTTTATTGTATCCAGGACGTTACAGCAGTCCAGGGTTGTGGGTGACAGAGCTGTGCCCACAGCTGTCAGCTCCAGCTGCAGGCAGGCCTGGAGACCCCTTGGTTTTGGTTACAATGCATTATCTACTTTTCTTTAGGTTACAGTGCATTATTTACTTTTCTTTTGGTTACAATGCATTATATACTTTTCTTTGCTGAGCATCTTCATACAGTAGAACCAATCTATACCTTAACTTTTATCTATAACCTATGATAACTACTGTCATTACCATATTCATGTTACTGTTCTCCAGCCACTCAAAGTCAGTACATAACAGTTGAAGCTAGAAGTTGTTTTTCAGTTTTCTTGCAGTGGAAAATTCTGAGACCTTTTTTCTACTTGCAACATTTGCTGACTTGTTTGCCTGTGCTATCTTTCTGCTTGGTAAAAACAGATTCTTATTTAAAGTAAGTTTATCCTTTCCTTTAAGTCATGAAAACCCCTTCTAACACACCTTTTGCCTCTTTTGTTATCCAGTAAGACTGGCTCAGCAATTCTTTTCTTCTATATTAAAACTTGCTTCCATCTCTATTCCTTCATCAAACTCTACATTCAAAAATCTTTCTGCCAAGCACACACATCTGTGAGACTTTCCTGTCAAACTTTCCTCCTTCCCAACAGACGGGGAAAGCTGGGAGACGCCATGGAGGGGGAGAAAAACGGGGTGTCTCCATGTATTGGGGGACATCGGGTTCCCAACACCCTCAAAGTCCAGACCAGGAGAAGGGAAAGCTGAGATTAACTCCTAGAAGGAGGTTTGGGGGTGTCCCTGTTCCCTGTGTGACTCTGGCGCTGCCGCAGCGCTGCGCAGCCCGGGGCGGGCACGGATGTGTCCTGTCAGTGCATTTCCAGCCGGGTAACGCAGCAGCTGCTGGGGCTGTTACCGGCTGGGACTGCCCCCCGCTCCTATTTCAGCTGGGACAGCAATTCCCCTCTCGCTTCCCGAGCCCCGTTTCCCCTCTGGGTGCGGGCAGGCTCCGGGATGCGCCTGGCACCGCGCTCCTTCCCGGCAGATGCTCCAAACCTGGCCGGGAGCGCACACGCAGCGTGCCCGAGGGAGCCAAAGGCTGTGTTTGGTTAAATGAGTGTGTGTTTGGTTAAATCACTCTGATCTCACCCTCCCTGAGCCCCCGGGCCGGCTCACGGCAGCCAGGAGCACCGAAAGCACGGAATGCCAGCACAGGGAACCCCCTGCTCCTGCTTGGAGTCGGGGATTTTGGGCAGGTCCGGGCACAGCCACGTCCCCAAAGCACCGAGGAGGTGAAGAGCATCACCAGGAGCAGCATCCCAGCCCCTGGCCCAGCTCTTTAAGAGGAGGATGATCGTCCCTTTCCCCAGCACTCCCCTGTAGGAGCGTCAGGGGATAGGATGGTGGGGATGGACAGAGATGAGAGATCTCTGCAGCCAGGGCTTGGAACTTGTGGGTTATTGCAAAGGGCCTGGGTGCAGGGCCCTGCTGGGAATATTCTGATTCTCACTAACCAATCTAGTACAAGATACAAATCCTACAGCATTTACATACAGCCTATAAGAATCATTACATTACCACACTGGGTTACATTTTAAACCCTACAAACTCCTCTTTGGGCCCCTTCTGCCAAGCCAGCAGGGTCTGCTCTGACCCTTGGAGCTGTCTGCAAGCAGAGGGTGTTGTTCCATCCAAAGGGGATTACCTTCAGCTGGCCACACCATTGTTTTCCAGTTGTTCAGTAACTGAGGTGTCTCAAAGCTTGCTTTCATTTCAATCTCACTTATAGTTTCCATATTCTCCAAATCTTTTGCCAGGCAATCATATTTATAAGGCTTTTCCTGTCTCATCTTCCCCAACACTCCCCCTTCTCTAATCTCCCATTATCACTTTCTCTGCCCGCTCTGATTTCACGGGCCGGGCTATGCAATCCCTCGTGCCTGGGTGGGGTTGGGCAATCTGATCGCCACCCCCCATCAGACTGTCCGCAAACAGCGTCACCGATCCCCGGACCCCGCTCCGACCCCGCTCACTCCCAGCTCCCGGCGCTCGGTGTCCGCCTCGCTGCGGCTCCAGCTCCGGGCAGGCTCCTGTTCCATTGCTGTCACCTTCCGGGCGGGTTTGGATAACCCCAGCCCGCATCACAGCAGCTCCTGGTCACCCAAATCGGGCTATTCTGTATCGGTAATAGGAAACTCGCAGTTCTTCTCCTGTCTGTTCCTACCGCTGCTCCCTCCCTGGGGACAGCAGCCTCTCACCCCAGGACGGGGATGACACCACAGCGTCCAGCTCCAGCCCTCATTTAATCCCCACAACATTCTCCTCCTTGGGGGGGAGGTGCTGTTTGTCCAGCCAAATGATGTGGTGTTGGGGAAGATGAAACAGGAAAACCTTATCAATATGACTGTGTGGCAAAAGATTTGAGAATATGGAAACTATAAGTGAAATTGAAATGAAAGCAAGCTTTGAGATACCTCAGCTACTGAACAACTGGAAATGGCCAGCTGAAGGTGAATCCCCTTTTGATGGAACAACACCCTCTGCTTGCAGACAGGCCCAAGGGTCAGAGCAGACCCCACTGGCTTGGCAGAAGGGGCCCAAAGAGGAGTTTGTAGGGTTTAAAATGTAACACAGTGTGGTAATGTAATGATTCTTATAGGCTGTATGGAAATGCTGTAGGATTTGTATCTTGGACTAGATTGGTTAGTGAGAATTAGAATATTCAACACAGAAGAAGATTTATTGTATTGTAATGGGAACCTCGCTCTCTTACCCTTTTACTCTCTTACCCTCTCATCCTCTCTGCCCCTCTCTTCTCTCAGTCCTGCTCCAGCTGTGTTTGGCAGCTCCCAGCAGGGCCCTGCACCCAGGCCCTTTGCAATAACCCACAAGTTCCCAGCCCTGCCTGCAGAGACCTCTCGTCTCCATCCATCCCCACTGTCCCACCCCCCGATGCTCCTACAATGTGGAATCACAGAATAATTTGGGTTGGGTGGGACCTTAAAGCACATCTCGACTCCCTGCCATGAGCTGGGACACCTCCCACTGTCCCAGCTGCTCCAAGCCCTGTCCAGCTTGGCCTGGACACTTCCAGGGATGGGGCAGCCACAGCTGCTCTGGGCTAGAGCAAAGGAGAGGGAAATGTTTTATTTTCAGATAATCAGGGCAGCAAAAATCACAGATGGAAAACAAATGCTGGAGCAAGTTGGTGATTAAAGGCTTTCCCTTTGGTGGCCCTGAAAGTCAGGGAAAGATGGAGGAGCAAGGAGGAAAATGGGAAATTGGGACTTGTGCTGCATCCTTTCTTCTCCCTGCACCTGCTGGGGTCAGGCAGGAGGAAGGTGAGGAGGAGGAGGAGGCTCTGGGGCCTTCATTGGGATCAGCACCACAGGAGGGGAAAATTCCCTGTGCCAACATCCACCCTGAGTGGATATTCCTGCTCTGTGGAGTCACAAGGCCAAGCATGGCATCACCTCATCATCACTAAGCCCTGTCCAAAGTGGGATTATAGATGGGAAACTGAGGCACAACAGGGGTGAGCTGCCAATCACCCCCTCCCATGGGGCAAGGGAGGAGCAGCTTTGGCCCCTTTGCTCCTCTTCCCATGCACAGCCTGAGGGAGCAGCTCTGCCTGCTCAGGGTTCTCCAGCTGAGTCTCCAAATCAGGTCCCTGCAGCAGCTGCAGCCTGGTAACATCCCAGAGTGTTTGCTGGTGCCCCCAAAGCAGCAGCTTCTGTCTGCTCTGTGCTTACTGGGTCTTGTTGGCCACGGGTGACTCTGAAAAAATGACCAAGAAAATTAAAGTTACTGTCAGTAATCTTAAATTCACCTTGCAGGGGAATTCGTGCCCCTCCTGGAGAAGATTTAGTGGACCGTAAACTGAAAAAAAAAAAAATCACAAAATCATCAGTACAGGGAATGAAATCCAACAGTGCCGCTGTCTGGGGGAGGGAAGCACAGCAGCTCCATCCAGGAGGGTTTGCACAGCTCACCAATGCTGTAATTGAGATGGAGACAATACAAAGCAACACACTCCATTTTCAGAAGGCTTCAAACCTGTTTCTATTCTAGCATGAATGCTTTTTATACATTCTTACAAAACTCCTAAGTTTACACTTTATTCATTGATCAGGAGAGACAAAGAGCTCATTGGAACAGGCACTTGCAGGTTTCTCTCATTTATCCTTCTTTGTTCCTTGGTTTCTGTGCCAATGACCTTGGTAGGAAATTCTTTCAGGGGTAGACATGGATCCTCTTCTCAAACTTCCCTCTGGCTCACAGGAGTCGCTGTAAAACCTCTCCCACACACCACAATAATGATTTGGGCTCACCAGCACTGGGGACAGCCCAAGGTACACCCTGTGTCCCCAGGACCTGCACTCTCAGAGTCTCTGTGCTCAGGATGACCCCGAGATGTGTCAGAGTCTCTTTTCCCAGCCTGGCAGCTGAAGAAGGAGTCAGGATTCTTCTGTTCTGGTTGTCAAGGTTGTTTATTTGCTCTTATCTATTCCATTCTTTCTCTGCCCTGCTGAGATCTGTCCAGCAGGTTGGGTTGAGGCACAGTGACCACCCTCAGGGCTGTTATCTTTTTATACTAAAAACTACATGTGAACTATTTACAATAATTTTCCAACACCTATCCCCTATATTAGACAGTCTGTCTCTACTCTAAACCAATCCAAAAGTGCCAACTCACCCAGAAGCTGGATACTAAGAAGAAGAAAAAGAAGGACAAAGCACGCCCAAATCCCTCCACCTTGGCTTCTGAACCCCCATTCTAAAAACTCAAAATTCTACTTTTCTATCTTGTGACAAACTAACTGTCATTCTACTTAAACTTTCGTGGCTTGTGAATCCTCATATAAGGTTGGTAATTGTTTTCTCCAAGGGCTAAAATCGAAGGCACAGGTGGTTTTGACTCCGTGCCAAGGTCTCTGAGCCCCTGTCAGGGTCTCGAGCCCTCCAGGGCAGCCAGAGGAATGTCCTGGGTTCCAACACAGAACCCCCAGCCCAGGTGGTGCTGCTGAGGGAGTGGGGCCTCCCCACTCTGCAGGGATTGAACACAGAAAACTCACCCCAAAAAGGCTCCTGGAGATCTCAGCTGTGATATCACAGCTCCAGCCAGAAGAGGACAGTGGTGCCTGTGTTTTATTTAGGGCTGCACCACGAGGGGTTGAAAGGCTCCATTGCCTCTTTGCTGTTCAAATCCCCCTTCCCAACACACAGCTGGGCTCTGAGGGGGTCCAGGCTGTTCCCAGTGACAAAACCCCTCCAGGTGTGGGTGACAGGGGCTCGAGGGGACATCAGCTGCAGCAGGGCTGGGCTCTGGCTGCTGGGAGGGAGCAGGGAGATGTTGCAGCAAAGATTGAACCTGAGGACGTAGAGAATTCAGCTTTTGGGGAAAATTATCCCCTCAGATAAATTAGGAGTTACTGGGCTGATGGGAAAAGTGAGGAGGGAGCTGCTTCAGCTGTGCCATCTCTCTCTGGGGAAGAGATAAATAATTTGACAGAAATGTCCCTCTTGTGGGCAGAGACAAAAGAGAATGGAAACACCTACCTGTCAATGTGAATCTCAATACGACACATACCTGCATGTTGATATGGATATAAATATCATACAACTGCACAGGAACAGGTATTCAAGCTGTTCCCTGTAGCTCAGCAGATTTTCCTAACCCCAGAATTAACCCCAAAGAGGAGAGCTGCCCCTGGCAGAAGGGCTGGCACAGGCTGCGGGGGTAATTTTTTTGCTTGGAGTTATAAAAATGAGGATTAAAGTGAAAACAGAGCTGGAAAGCTGCCCAGACCCCAGCTGTGCAGCAGGGTGCTGCTGCTGCTCCTGCTCTGAAGAGGAAAACAAGGGTGGAAACACAGGAGAGACCCTTCTGCTGCCAAAAATCACCACATTTAGGGATCTAGGATCAAAATGTCCCAGGCATCTGTCACCAGCTCCCAGGTGCTGCAGGAAGGCACTGATTCACAGCTCTTTCACATGCTGAACCTCAAATCTAAATTTGTTCCTCTAAAAGTCTGGGATTCACTCGGGGATGGAAAACTAGAATTGTCCCATGCTGGGGTTTTCTGGAGCAGGGGCAGAGGGGGCTCTTGGTCATAGACTTCTTCTAAAATATTGTTGTTGAAGATTGCCAGGCAAGATGTTTTCAATTACCATCTGCGTGGCAGATTATCTCTGTCAAGTGGGCAGTTTGCCTCATCTCTCTCTGAGTGACCACATTCACACCTCCCTGGGGAGGGGACATCTGCTGATAACAGCTATTGAATGTCCCTGCATGGCTGATAAGAGCTACAGCATCCCATTGGGAGATGTGAGCCCAGAGGGAGGAGCCAAGCATTCCTACCCGGATAGAATCCAGAGGTTTTTTGGGACACCAACATGGCTTTCTCCACTAAATTCCCCAAAAGAACATCAGCTGCCTCTTCTCCCAATAAATCTTCACAAGAAAAGTACATCCTTCTCTACAGAACCCTCTTGCTCCAACAGAACCCCACCTGATACTTCAAAAAGACTGCAGCCACAATTCCAATTGGACTGCCACCAACACCCTGACCCACAGGGTGTCGAGTTCTGACTCTGTCAGTGTTATTCTACTGTACTGCATTGCTTATTTTATCCTTTTATTTTTTTCCTTTCCCTATTAAAGAACTGTTATTTCCTGCTCCCATATTTTTGCCTGAGAGCCCCTTAATTTAAAATTTATAGCAATTCAGAAAGGTAGAGAGAGTTTACATTCTCCCTTTCAAGAGAGGCTCCTGCCTTCCTTAGCAAGCGCCTGTCTTTCCAAACCAAGACAATTACACTATGCCTTTGGTGTGGCTAAAACTGGGAGACCCCCAGGAGACTCTGGGTCAGCCTTGTGTGCAGCTGGGATGGAGAATTCACCACAGCTGTTTTCTTAACACTTTCCCAGATGGATCTATTTTTCTTCAATTGTTTAAACACCACACTTTGCAAAGGAGTTTAACAAATTTTTTGACAGACTTAGGTATGCTTTACAGGTATGCATGATATTTCTGATTTTCTTTCCCCCAAAATGTATGCACTTTTAATTTTTTTTTAATACAAAGCTCTCCAGTTTGCATCTTTATCTTTCCTTAATGTTAACTTCTAAGAAACATTTCAATGTCAACCACATAAACTATCATTAAGTTCATGTGTTAAAATCAAACTGAAGTGAAAAGGGCTAGACTTTGTCTTTTAAAATATAACATACTTTGTGTTCTGTAGTTTAAAAAAGACAACTCTGCATGAGCTTTCACCAGCTTCTACTCAGTGCATATGCAGAAGCTCTTTTTCAGAAGCATAAAAACTTGAAACATTGTCTTACTTTGGAAAGACAGGAGTCTGCTAAGGAAGGCAGGAGCCTCCCCTGAAATGGAAAATGTAAACCCTCCCCACCCCTCTGAATTGCTATAAATTTTAAATTAAGGGGCTCTCAGGCAAAAATATGGGAGCAGGGAATAACAGTTCTTTACTAGGGAAAAGAAAAAAAATAAAAGGATAAAATAAACAATGCAGCACACTAGAACAACACTGCCAGAGTCAGAACCCAGCCTGACACCCTGTGGGTCAGGGTGCTGGCAGCAGTCCCATTGGAATTGTGGCTCAGCCCTCCTGCAGTGTCAGGGGTGGCTCTGCTGGAGCAGGGATCCTGGAGAAAGGTGCAGTCTCTGCCTCTGGAGATCCAGGGGAAGGAGAGGCAGCTGCTGTTCCTCTGGGCAATCCAGTGCAGAAGCTGTGCTGGTGTTCCAGAATCTCCAGATTCTATCCGGGTAGGAATGCTTGGCTCCTCCCTCTGGGCTCCCATCTCCCAATGGGATGCTGTAGCTCTTATCAGCCATGCAGGGACATTCAATGGCTGTTATCAGCAGATGTCTCCTCCTGAGGGAGGTGTGAATGTGGTCACTCAAAGAGAGAGATAAGGCAAACTGCCCACTTGGCAAAGGTAATCTGCCATACAGATGGTAATTGAAACGATCTTGCATTGCAATCTTCAACAAACATGTTATTTGGGTGCTGCAGGAGCTGGAAATGTCCCATTTTCCCCTCAAATTGCTCCAAACCCTCACTTTTCTGCTGCTCCAGAGCTCAGAGGGGCTCGCTGGAGCTCCCTGTCCTGTGATGGAGGCCGCCTGCAAAGGGCAAAGAAGCTCAGGAAGGGTCTCAGTGGAGACAAACCTTTCCAGCCTTCTCCAAAAACACTATTTTCTTTCCCCAGGTGCCGCTTTTGTGATGCAAAAGCCGAGAGAAGTCCCCGAGCTGGGCTTATGCTTGTGATGAGCTGTCACATCCCGCTCCGTCAGCCCCAGCTGTGTGCGCTCCGATGGGCACAAGTGATGGGAAAAGTCCTGACAGACGGAGCCCCTCCGCCCTCCTTCAGCAATTCCCTCCTTTTCCATTCCCCTGTGATGTTTAAAACCTGCCCTTTTCAACAGCTGCTCCTGGCAGTGAAGGGGGACGAGGATCCTCTGTCAAATTTGCCCTCTTTGGGGCAAAAATGGGAAATTCAGACCCTTTTTATGGTCCCTTGGGATGGAGAGGTGGCACTTTAACATGGATAAATCCTCAGGAGCTCTTGGGTGTTGCTTTAGGACATGAAATAAAGCTACACGGGTACTGGACTTTTTGAGGTAAAAAAGAGTGTGTTTAATGTTTGACTCCAACATTTATAGATTTTTAAAATTGACCCTGGATTGGAGGGTGACAGTGCCACCTCTCCTATGACACTGGACAAACCAACAGTCCATCAAATTTTTCCTCCTCCATAAAAGAATGCAAAACAATCAGTTATTTACATAAAGCGTGTGAGAAAATTTGTTACAAGAACGTAAACATCAGTAGGCTTAAAAGAACTTAAAATTATAATAAATAAAATAAATAATAAATATATAAATAAAAATAAATAAACAGAGCAACAGGGTCTTTGGGGGATCTGTGGGGTCTTTGGGGGATCTGTGGGCTCTTGTTGCTTTCAGACATGAAATAAAACCACGTGGACACTGGAATCTCCAAAGTAAAAGAGGTTTAATTTCTGACTCCAACATTTATAGTTTTCCAAAAGTGACCCTGGATTGGAGGGTGACAGTGCCACCTCTCCAATGACACTGGACAAGCCAACAGTCCATCAAATTTTTCCTCCTCCATAAAAGAATGCAAAACAATCAGTTATTTTCATAAAGTGTGTGAGAAAGTTTGTTACAAGAACATAAACATCAGAAGGCTTGGAAAAACTTAAAATTATAATAAATAAAATAAATAATAAATATATAAATAAAAAATAAATAAACAGAGCAACAGGGTCTTTGGGGGATCTTGGGGTCTTTGGGGGATCTGTGGGCTCTTGTTGCTTCTGGACATGAAATAAAACCATGTGGACACTGGAATCTCCAAAGTAAACAAGAAAGAGGTTTAATTTCTGACTCCAACATTTATAGTTTTCCAAAAGTGACCCTGGATTGGAGGGTGACAGTGCCACCTCTCCAATGACACTGGACAAACCAACAGTCCATCAAATTTCTCCTCTTCCATAAAAGAATGTAAAACAATCAGTTATTTACATAAAGTGTGTGAGAAAGTTTGTTACAAGAACATAAACATCAGAAGACTTGGAAAAACTTAAAAAAAACCCAGACAGGGCAACACTTGGGCACTGATAGATCCATCTCCCCAGCGACCTTTCCACACCACAGCCTTCTTGGGGTAAAATATTTTTAAAGAAGCATCTGAAAAAGAAAAATGTAAGTATTTTGCTTAATTGCAGCTGGCTCTGGAGGGGCTGGTTTCTCCCTGCTGGGGAAAAATAGTTTTACCCTGGGGTGAAATATTTTAAAAGAAGCATCTGAAAAAATAAAAATTTAAGTATTTTACCTAACTGCATCCTGGCTCCTGAGGGGCTGGTTTCTCCCTGCTGCCCCCAACCTTCCCTTCCACCTCCTCTGCTCCCTCCAGCTCCGCAGGCAGCACCGCCCCCAGCTCCACGGTGCTTGCCCTGAAACGAGACAGTGAAATTCCCTGGTGTAAAACAAACCAACCCACGGGAGCCCACCTCCCCTCATCCCTTCCACTAACAATCCTCCTCCCCCTCCCTGCACCCCGCAGGGGAGGACGATGAGACAGGAGCTGCCAGAGAGCTGTCACAACATCCCGGCACCGCTGCCGGAGATGCGCGCATCCCACACTCACATCCCGCCTTTTATTCTTAAAGATTTTTATTTTTTAATTTGTACTTTAAAATATTTTAATTTCTATTTTTAATTTCTATTTTTAATTTCTATTTTTAATTTCTATTTTTTTTTATTTTTATATTTTAATTTTTTTTTTATTTTATAATTTTAACCAGCTAAACCAGACCCCTCCTCCCTCTAAGCTCAGCCTGGCCTCACTCCCCTGCTCCACCCCGAGACCAGCACATTCCTGGCTGTCCCAGTACGACCAGAAGCCCCAGGGATGCTCCCAAACTGGTTTCCCTTTTGCCGAAGGTCCTTTCCCAACCTCAGGCAGGTGGAGCTGCTCACCAGATTATTGCTTCATTCCTCAGGTGCCCAACTAACCCAGGGCTGGGGAAGGCTCCAGACCCCCTGATAATGCAAATGAGCAGCTTTTCCTGCTGGTGGGGTAAAAATCTGGGTGAAAATAGGAATTGGATAGAAAATAGGAAAGAAAAGGTGGTGAGGCCGGACTCGCAGTTTGACCCCAGAGATCCAAGGCTGCAGCATCCTCCATTCCCCATTCCCTATTGCCATTCCCCATCCCCATTCCCCATTCCTGAAATGGTGAAATCATGAAATTCATGTGCAAGATAATATGGCCCTCTGAACCTCCCCTGGCTCTGCTCAGCACCCATCTCACCTGTGCCACATTTCTGATGTCTTGTGACCATGTTCCCCAGCATTTCAAAATTCACTTTTCCTGAATGCCAGGAGGGTTGATTTTCCCAGTGGAACAGGGTTACAGCACCCAACTTCCATACAGTAAGGTTGAGTTAGATGTATCTTTGGGAGAAAAGAAAATCAGTCCCCACGGCTTCACTCAGAGGGTGAAAGGGAATGATGGAGATGCTGGACCATCCATGGTGATGCTGGACCATCCATGGTGATGCTGGATTATCCACAGAGATGCTGGATCATCCATGGAGATGCTGGACCATCCATGGAGATGTTGGACCATCCATGGAGATGTTGGATTATCCTTGGAGATGTTGGATCATCCTTGGAGACGTTGGATTATCCACGGAGATGCTGGATCATCCATGGAGATGCTGGACCCTCCATGGAGATGCTGGACCATCTTTGGAGATGTTGGATTATCCACAGAGATGCTGGATCATTCATGGAGATGCTAGACTATCCATGGAGGTGCTGGACCATCTGTGGAGATTTTGGATCATCCACAGATATGTTGGATCATCCATGGAGAGTTGGATCATCCGTGGAGATTTGGATCTTCCATGGAGGTGCTGGACCCTCTCTGGGGGTTGTCCCATCATCTCTGCCTTTTCTTTAGGTTACAGTGCATTATATACTTTTCTTTAGGTTACAATGCATTATTTACTTTTCTTTGCTGAGCATCTTAATACAGTAGAACCAATCTATACCTTAACTTTTATCTATAGCCTATCATAATTACTATAATTACCATATTCATGTTACTGTTCTCCAGTCAGTAAAAGTCAGTACATTACAGTTTAAGCTAGAAGTTGTTTTTCAGTTTTCTTGCAGTGGAAAATTCTGAGACCTTTTTTCTACTTGCAACATTGGCAGGCTTGTTTGCCTGTGCTATCTTTCTGCTTGGTAAAAACATCTTCCTGTTTGGGGTGGGTTTATCCTTTGCTCTAAGCCATACAAACCCCTTCTAACTAACACACCCTGTGCCTCCTTCGTTATCAAGTGAGACTGGCTCAGCAATTCTTTTCTTCTATATCAAAACTTGCTTCCATCTCTATCCTTTCTTCAGACTCTACATTTAAAAATCTTTCTGCCAAGCACACATATCTGTGAGACTTTCTTGTCAAACTTCCATCCTTCCCAACACTCCTGGGTTCTGCCCTACTGGTCAGACTGGTCCCAAGCTCGGCTTTATTGGGATGGTACCAGTTTAAGAGCAGGGAGAGGAGACGCAGGACTGTGGGTTTTCTTCTCCAATGTGTCTCACCCCCACTCCTCCCTTCCCAAAACTCCGTTTTGTGTCACCTGCTCCACTCGGGATCCGAAATGGTGCCAAAATCCATCTGCAGGCGGGTGGGAGTCAGCCCTGCCGGGGAGAGGCTGCCAGGCACTGAGAGGCATGCAGGATTTTTCAGCCCCCTTCTGCAGCTGAGATCTGGAACACTTATTTCTGCCTCAAGGGTGTAATTGAAGCCCTTGGGGACCCAGAAAAAAATGTCTCGTGTCTCGCAGGGTGTTGTGTGATGCTTTCTGCAAAAAACTGCTCGGGAGTGAGCAGGAGCAGGAGGGACCCGCAGCACCTTCCCAACACAACGTCACCTGCAGAAACATTTCCAGCTGCACAGGTAAGCACCAAGCCCACCTGGTGCCAGGGATGCCCGAAGCCATCGGGATCAATGTCACAGACATCTTTTATGAAAAATCCTTTCCTTAGGATTTTTCCTCCTGAGAAGCTGAGAAGCCTCAGGAACAAGGTGTAAACAATGGTTATCTGCTGCTGTGGAATGCAACAGGTGCATCTGTGATTGGTCTCATGTGGTTGTTTCTAATTAATGGCCAATCACAGTCAGCTGGCTTGGACAGGGAGTCCAAGCCACAAGCCTTTGTTATCATTCTTTCTTTTGTATTCTATTCTTAGCTAGCCTTCTGAGGAAATCCTTTCTTCTATTCTTTTAGTATAGTTTTAATATAATATATATCATAAAATAATAAATCAGCCTTCTGAAACATGGAGTCAGATCCTCGTCTCTTCCCTCATCCTCAGACCCCTGTGAACACGGTCACAGATCAACCCCTCAGGAGTCACCTCCTCGCTGATGGCCACAGGGACAAGCCTGGGGCAGGGTTTGCCCCGTGCCAGCTCTGCCACAGCCGGACTCCTCTGATGCTCTCCGAACGTCAGCGCAGCTCCAGCGCCTCCTCCCCGGCTCCATCCCCGGCACCGAGGCACGGCAGGAGGGAAAAACCCCCCTGGCACCGGTGCCAGGTCCATCTCACTGGTGCCAGGTCAATATCTCACTGGTGCCAGGTCCATCTCACTGGTGCCAGGTCAATATCTCACTGGTGCCAGGTCCATCTCACCGGTGCCAGGTCCATCTCACCGTGCCCCGGCTGTGCCCAGCCTGGTTTCCCCTCGCCCACCGCAGCCCCTGCCTCCCTCCCCGCATTCCTGAGCACCCTTGGCAGAGGAATCCTCCCTGCCGAACACAACAGCCCCTGCCAGGATAAAAGCGAGGCTGTGAATAATTCATGTTTCAATCTTTTTTACCACCGTCTGCTGTAAATATTTAAATAGCTCCAAGATGTCTAGAGCTGAAGTTGGGGAGGATGAACCTGAGCAGAGCCTGGGGCTCAGGGAGCAGCACGGTGGAGGGGGATGAGCTGGGGATGGAGCACACGGAGGTGGCAGATGCTGTGGGGGTATTTTTTTGGCTCTGTGTGTGCACTGGGGAAGGGACAAGAGAGCTCCATGGTGGAAAAACTGATTTATATCTCCATAAGGAGCAAATCTCCAAGCCTTTCTGCCCTTCCAAATTAAAAAAAAAAAAATAAAAAAAGGAAAAAGGCAGTTCAGAAAAGAATGTATTCCCACAGTAGGATACAGGAGTATCCAAAGGACATGGTTCAACTCTCCTCCCCTCTCCTCTGCTGCCTTCCCCTGGCTCAAAACCTCAGTGGAATTTCACTCGAATTTATGATTGCCAAAAAAAAAGATCAGCAAATTCCTCTGGTCTGCAGTTCCCTGCGCTCCGCTCTCCACCTGGAAAACAAGAAAACAACATCTGACATTAAAACTAAGACATGTGATCCTGGGCCATCTCCCAGTGCAGCATCCAGCCTGGACACGAGTTATTTACCTAATCCCAGTGGATTGGGAACAGCTGGGAGCTGACTGCAGGAATCAGGAACCCCTCCAGGGACAAACCCTGTCCCAGCAGTGGGATTGTGTTGGCTTTGTTGTCAGTGTGGAGGAGAACAGCCCAGCCCTGGGCAGCTGCTGAGTGGCTGCATCTTCTCCTGCTTCAGCATCACTTCACTGACTCCCCAAAAGTCTTTGGTTAGAAATGGGGGTGTGTGTTCTATCCCATCTGTCAGAGCTGGGGCAGTTCTCTGCTGTTCATGGGGCAGTTTTCTTGATCTCTCCCACAGCCAATCCTCCCTCCAGGAGATCTCTGCTGTTCATGGGCCATTAATTATTAATTATCTGCTGTCCATGGCCAGTGAGTGTCCCTGCATGGCTGATCCAATCCCAGCATCCCATGGGGAGATGCTCCGCCCAGGGGAGGAGCCAAGCATTCCTACCTGGATCCAATCTGAGCCTGGCACAGCACAGCAGCCTTTGCCCCCTGCATTGCCAGAGGAGCAGCTTTCTGCTGCCCTGCATTGCCAGAGGGAGCCCAGGCCCATCTGCAGCAGCCCTGGAGCTGCAGAGGAAAACTCCCCCCTTGTGCAGGACCCCTGCTGCAGCAGAGCCACAGCTGGCACTGCAGGAGGGCTGGGCCCCCATGGCATGGGGCTGTGCCACCACCCTGACACACAGGGGGACAGGGCATGGTCTGAGATTGTCAATGGGGTTTTTTTTGTTGTTGTTGTTTTGTAGTATTGCATTTTAATTTAAACTTTCCTAGTACAGAACTGTTATTCCTATTCCCATATCTTTGCCTGAGAGCCCCTTAATTTCAAAATTATAACAATTCAGAGGGAGGGGGTTTACATTTTCCATTTCAGGGAAGGCTCCTGCCCTCCTTAGCAGACACCTGGCTTTTCAAACCAAGACACCAAATAACTGTTGGAGCAATTATTGCCACCATGGCTGCAGAGATGGGGACTCCTGATCCTCAGCTGATGCGTCCCTCAGCCACCTTGTCCCCACACCTCCACATCTCCCCAGGGCTCTGCTTTGAGTCCCCTCTGGGCATTTTCCTGCTGGGGATTTCAGTGGGTCTCCCCAGGACCGGGGGTTTTCCAAGAGCAGTTTTAAATGTGCCAAGTGCTCTTCACTCTTCCATGTCTCCCTGCACCAGCACAAGAAAATGTGTTCGTGGTGCTCTTGGTCCTCCTCCCCAGGAGACTCTGGCTGAAAATTCCTTCATCATCCTCCAGTGAAAGGTCAAAAAAAAACCCACCAGGAGGGGTTTTGCTCTTGCTCCACAGCCTGGTGGGATGTCCTATCCCCGTCACCAGAGGAGCAGGGACCAGGCAGCACCAGCAAATCCTGCCTATTCCCCCCCAAGATCCATCACTGCAGAGGATTTGGGGCATCCTTGGATAAAAACCAAGTCCAAGGTACCTCGACAGAGGTATAATCCTAATAACCCTATAATCCTTTCTTAAGGACAACTTGTGGTCTGGAAACAAGGGGGAATGATTTTTAACTGAAAGAGAGTAGATTTCGATGGGATATTAGAAGAAATTCTTCCCTTTGAGAGTGGGCAGGCCCTGGCAAAGGGTGCCCAGAGCAGCTGTGGCTGCCCCTGGATCCCTGGCAGTGCCCAAGGCCAGGCTGGACAGGGCTGGGAGCAACCTGGGGCAGTGGAAGGTGTCCCTGCCATGGCAGGGGTGGAATGAGATGAGTTTTAAGGTTCCTTCCAACCCAAACCATTCTGGGATTCCATGGAGCAGCTTTCCCACCTCTGGGGGCTCTTTTGCTTCCTCCATTGAAATCAGAGTAAATGAAAACTTTGGGACACCAAAGCAATTTGCAGTTTGAGGATTTGAATGACTTGCTCTTGAGCCAAGCTCTTAACTCACTTTAACCTTTAAAAGCCTTTTCTCAACCAACTTAACATCTGAAACAAAAGAGATTTTGTTTTCCCAATGGGATGCTTTGATAACTTCAAATCTTTTTTCCTCATCTCCATTCCCAAGCCAAGATATTCATCAAAACAATATGTTTCCCACAACAGCAACAGCAACAAAAGGCTTGGAGTCAATGAGTCATCATTTTTCTGTGAAGAAAAATAAACATTTTCCCAGTTCCCTGCTCAGGGATGGCACAAATCTCCGCACCAGCCCCTGTGGCTGAAGCAGCTGTGGCAGGTCCCAGCCAGATGTGGAGATCTCCTGGGTGTAGGTGCAGGTCCAGGCTGTCTGGGCAGGATTTTGTCCTCCCTCTGAGGTTGGTGGCAACATCTCCAGCCTTTGGGGCATGGTGGGCTCTGCCCTCTTGGCTTATTCCACTCCCCACAGAGATTTTGGAGCCCACCAAGGAGGAGGAGGGTGTGCAGACGGACTAAGCACTGAAATGCTGGGCAGTGGGAGTGGTTCCCAGCTCTTGGTTGTCCTCCCACCTCTGGAAATGAAGAGGGAGGGAAAGGTTGGTGCACTGGGGGGATTTGACCAGCCTGTGTGGATTGAGGCACCCCATGGGGTCACGCCACCTCCTCTGGGGCCAGAGATTGCATCAGGTGCTCCAGAGCCCAGCAGCAGCTCAGATTCCCATTCCATGGCTGCTGAGCTCTGATTCCTATTCCTAGCTGCAGCTGAGATTCCCATTCCCATCCCATTCCATGGCTGCTGAGCAGGCTCCAGCTGTCCCCAAAATCCTGGGATTGATGGGCACAGGGACAGGAGCTGTGGGCCCTTGTACCACCGCACAAAACCTGGGGCAGGATGGAGCCCGAGGGGAGCCCAGGTGGCTTCAGAAAAACAGAGGAAGACAGAAAAAAGGGGCAAAAAAAAAAAAAAAAGAATCAGGGAGCTGAAAGCATTGGCTGATCAATTGTCCACAGAAGGCCTGGGAGGGTTCACTCTGTACTAAGTGGTTTATAGATTTCCTCTAAATAGGAAGATGCAGCACGCGAACCATGGTGAGAGGCAGAAGGCTGACGTAGGGGGACAGGGGACAGACTCTGGGGCTGCTGGCCTGGCCCTGTCCTCCTCCAAGCACACCTGGCAGGGGCTGATGGGGGGACACAGCCCAGCAAAGGCTCCTCCCCACCCCCAAGGCTGGGAAATGCTGCAGGGGTGGGAGGTTTAAAGCATCCCAGGACACGGAATCCTTTTATTTTTGGAGGATGGTGCTGAAGGAACTTGCCCATGGGGAAGAAAACAGTCAGAATATCCTTTCCTGCCTTTGTGTACCCCCAACCCTGGCCACATCCATCCCACTGCCGCCTCCTCATCCCACTCCAGGGAGGAATGGGATCCCGTGGGAGGGTGAGTGAGCAAGGGTAAAACCAGCCCCATGTCACAGCCACAGTAAGAGCAAAGGGGAAGGAGGGATTTTCCAGGTTCTTAAACATTCCCACTGTGTCCCAAGGGGAATTGCACCCTGGTATCACCTAGGAGAGTTTGGAGCAGTTTCCATTTAACCAAGAAATGGCCAGGAGTGAGAGGGCTGGAGGTGGAGGGAAGGGATTGATCAATCCCCTCATCCTTTATTGATGGAAACAGCAGATGGGAGCGTGAGCAGAACTGCTGGAGCCACGTCCTTGCAGGAGGCTTTGGGAGGAAAAATGGACAACCAAGGCAATAGTCTTGAAGGAAAGCCTTATCTCGAGAGCCAGATCAATAGGAAGAAGAACCATATGAGACTTCTTGTCTCTCCCAAGGCCATTGAAAATCTGCCAATCCTTCCCAATGCTTTTAAGACCTAAGCAGGAAGTCACTAAAAATGAATGGCTTTGCTCCAGGGTGGAAACATCACCAGGGCATGCTGAGGAGGAAATTCTTCACTCCTGAGACTCTTGGATGCACCCTGATTTCCCTGCAGATCTCACCAGATCCCTTGCAATGCCTTTTCCTCCTCTGTTGGATGCAGAAATCCTCTTGTAGACAGATCTGGTGGAGAGGACACACCCTGGCTTGGGAAGATGTGGCCATGGGGCAAATCCCATGGGCATTCAGGCAATGTTCTGGGAGCAGGGAGTGGGATACCCTGAGACAGGACACCCTGTGGCTCCTACTGAGGGGTCTGCATGGAAATGTGTGCAAGATATTCACCTCCAGGGACAGCCTGGGCTCTCCTACGGGACCAGAGGGATGAGGATCTGTTGGAACTCAGCGCATCCCTCCTGGTGTCCAGAGTTGCCAAGGACCCGCCGGGGGGCTCGCAGACCCTGGCACACAGCCCAGAGCACCTGGGGATTTGATTATGACCCCTGGAGCAAGTTACCAGCTTTGTATGAGAACCTGAAAGTCACAGAAGTTTAAATAGTATAATAATAAAATTATCACAGGGTGAAAATGTAGATTTTAGGATTTTTGGTATGGGGGTTATGGGGACAAGATGGAGGAACTTGGGCATGTCCAGCCTTTCTTCTTCTTCTTCTTCTTCTTCTTCTTCTTCTTCTTCTTCTTCTTCTTCTTCTTCTTCTTCTTCTTCTTCTTCTTCTTCTTCTTCTTCTTCTTCTTCTTCTTCTTCTTCTTCTTCTTCTTCTTCTTCTTCTTCTTCTTCTTCTTCTTCTTCTTCTTCTTCTTCTTCTTCTTCTTCTCCATTTTCTGCAGTGATGTTGGCACTTTGGGATTGGTTCAGAGTAGAAGCTCACTGTCTAACATAGGTGATAGGTATTAGGAATTAAGTGTAAATATGTTATACGCAGTTTGTAGTATGAAAGGACAGCACCACCTCGGGGGCGGTCAGAGTGCCTGTGGCTGCCCTGCTGAGCAGATCTCGGCTGGGCAGAAAGAAAATTTTATAGATAAGAATTAATAAACAACCTCAAGACAGATAAATGAAGAGCTCTGACTCGTTCTTCAGCCACATGGGCCAAAGCAGAGACACCCTGCACATCTCGGGGCAGCAATTAACAACCAAAAACCTGAGAAGCCTCCCCACTCCCAAGGGACCCAAAGGAAGAAGCATCCCCAATCCCATGGGATTTGGGCACCCACCCTTCTACCATCACTCCCCTGCAGCAGAACTCCACCCTGGGTGAAGCCAGGGAAGCAGGGCCAGGATCTCCAGGCATTTTAAGGTCCATTAACTGCCAGTGTAAGGGCTGAGCCTCATCAGGCATAAAACTGGAGTCAATCCAGGGACATGTGCAGGGTTGGAACACCAGAGGGGTGCTGGGAACCAAAGGCTGTCTGAGCTGTGTGCTTGGAGATGAACAAGCTCAGCAGCCCAGAAGATGCAGCCCTGAGCTGTCCCAGAGCCCTGGGGACCCTCACACCGCCATGGGTGGGACCCTGGGGCTCCTCTGGGTTCCTTCAGCAGCAGAAACGTTGCTCCAAGCAGAGATGACTCAAGGATACGAGAAGATGATGACTCTGGTGTGGGGAAAGATGAGAACATGGAGCCCTTGGCTCATCCCTTCATCTCTCACACACACGGGGACATTCCCAGGAGAGCTTCACCAGGAGCACATCGTGGGCAGCAGACAGACAGACAGACAGACAGACAGACAGACAGACAGACAGACAGACAGGGGCATTGCTCCACATCAGCCACCCAGCTCAGCTCAGACAAGGGAAGGGCACTCATGCAGAGCAGCAGAGCCTTAACAAGACCTGGCCTTGTGCATTCCTGGTGGAAGGATTCAGGGAAACAACTTCAGCTGCTCCATGGATGTTGGTGCAAGAGGTGCCACCCTGCAGAGCCACACAAGGACTTCATTGTCCCCTAAACCTGGTGTCCCATGCCCACACTGGGGCCTGTGGCCAGGGCCCACACTGAGCTCCAGCTGTTGCAGGGAAGGTGAGGGAGGCTGGTCCCATGTCCCAGATGTTGGCTGAGGTGTTTAAGATGGATCCTGTGGAGCTCCAAACCAGGCTGGAAGGTGGAAAGCCTGAAGGCAAGATGGATCCCAACTCCTGCTTTCCCCTTGTGCAGCAGCTGCTCTCTGCCCCCTGCCAGCCCTGCACGGTGGGAGCTCTCTGCTCCAAACCTTGTGCTTTGTCCCTGTGGGAGGACTGGGCAGGAGCAGAGGGGAAGGAGCAGGGCTGGAAGCTGATTCTGCAGCTTCAGCTGTCTGAAGCCAAGCAGTCTGGCCTGCTGGGGTCACCTGGCCCATTCCACTTGTCCTGCCTTGGCAGGAGCTCTCCTGGGGCAGAGCAGGCAGAGGGAGCCCAGGTGGCTGGGAAAGCTCATCCCTGCACACCAAATGTGGGAACACAGGAAATTCCTCTGGCTGCCCTGGAGGGCTCCAGCCCCTGCCCAGGGGGCTCAGAGACCTCGGCACAGAGCCCAAGACCCCTGTGCCCTTGATTTAGCCCTTGGAAAAAACAATCACCAATGTTTATATGAAGAATTACAACCATGAAAGTTTAAGTAGAATGATAGTGAATTTATCACATATGAGACTTCTTGTCTCTTCCGTTGAGAGACATTGAAAATCTTCCAATCCTTCCCAATGTTTTTAAGAAAAATAGATGAAAAATAGATTTTTTTGGGGTTTTAGCATGGGGGTTCAGGGGGCAAGATGGAGAGATCTGGGCATGTCCAGCCCTTCTTCTTCTTCTTCTTCTTCATGGCCTCCATCTTCTGGGTGATGGTGGCACTTACAGATTGGTTTAGAGTAGAAGCTCACTGTCTAACATAGGTGATAGGTGTTGGGAAGTAATTGTAAATATTGTACAGGTAGTTTTTAGTATAAAAAGATAACATTGCCCTGGGGGCAGGCAGAGTGCCTGGAACTGCCCTGCTGGATGGACCTCGGCTGGACAGGAGAAAGAATTTTATAGATAAGGAACAATAAACAACCTTGAGACTGAGAAATGAAGAGCTCTGACTCCTCGCTCGAGCGCCAGGCTGGGAAAAGAGACTTGTATATCTTTCATATCTTGGGGTCACTGTGACCAGCAGGGATTCCAAGAGCCAAAGGCTCCAGAAAGGAGCATCCAGAGGGGTCTCCTCTCTTCTCTGTGGGCATGAAGGGCACTGGATGGAGAGTGTGGAGGGAAATGTCCTCACGGCTCCACTGTGAAATTTGGATCCAGGCATGGAGCTGGTGGTGGGAAGCAGTTACAGGCAGGGAGACTCCACATCCCAGCTCTGCTCTGCCTGGACACCTATCAAAGTCATTCCACCCCACAGTTAGGCCTTAATAAGGGTTTTCCAGGCACTGGTGCCCCGGAAATCTGAGTGCCACCCTTGCATCGTGAGTGGACATCTCTGGTCCATCTGGGCTTGTTTCCCTGACTCCTTCCACCACAAACACAGAAAAGCAGGTTCTTTTCAGGCTTTCCTCTTCTTACCCCGAGGCAAATGGCTAAATTAAGCCGGATGAATCATGCGGAGGAGTTTCTCTCTGCTGACCGTGACGGGGCTCCCAGCACCGAGACCGATGGAGAGTTCCTCCTGGGAATGCTTCCATGAGCACGAGCCGTGCCCGGGGGAGCAGCCCGGTGGCTCCAGGGCTCCTCCGTCCCCAGGAGCACCCCCAGGGTGATAAATGCCCCTCTCCCAGCACAGGGTGAGCCCCGGGGTCAGCGCAGGGCGGGCGGGTCCCTGCGCCGGGAGGGAGGAGATGGGGATCGATGGGATGCGCTCATCTTCCCGTGCATCAGCGGCCTCCCGGGTACATTTCATACACTAAAACACATTCCCCCCATTTTCTATTTATGGCAAATCCTCGTGGAGCTGCAGCGCTGTGCTGAGCTGGTGCTTCTGCCGGGGGGAGAGAGGGAGAGTTCCTGGGATGCTGCTGGGGAGGGAGGGTGTGACGGTGTTCGCAGGGGTCCCAGGATGAGAGAAGAGATGAGGATCTGACTCCATGTTTCAGAAGGCTTGATTTATTATTTTATGATATATATTATATTAAAACTATACTAAAAGAATAGAAGAAAGGATTTCCTCAGAAGGCTGGCTAAGAATAGAAAAAGAAAGAATGATAACAAAGGCTTGTGTCAGACAGAGTCCGAGCCAGCTGACTGTGATTGGCCATTAATTAGAAACAACCACATGAGACCAATCACAGTTCCACCTGTTGCATTCCATAGCAGCAGATAACCATTGTTCACATTTTGTTCCTGAGGCCTCCCAGCTTCTCAGGAGGAAAAATCCCAAGGAAAGGATTTTCATAAAAGATGTCTGTGACAGGAGGGGAGAGTTGCTGGGATGCTGCTGGGGAGGGATAGGCAGATTTCCTGGGGGCCACATCTCACAGCAGAGCCAAATCGAGCCTTCCCCAAGCCCCTGCCAGGGAGAGCCCACCTGAGCAAACCCTTTCTGTGAAAAATGCGTATTTTATAATTGGCTTTTCGCAAATATTAAAATGAATATTGTATGTGTTGTGTTACAAAGTAATGCTGTATTAATTCTCTTAAGTAGTGTGTAAAATATAGTTTTAGGTTATAAAAAATTTTAAGATAGAAACTATGCTATGTAGGATACTCTTTTTTTTTTGTAAAGAAAGGACTGGCACTGAGATAGCAGCCACAGGACACCTGAATCTTTCAGAGAAAAAGAATTTATTGCCCCATTATCAGGAGAAATGAACTTCTTCCAACCTCGAGGGTGCTGTTAGGATTCAGAGGAAGAAGCTGACAATGACCAGACAGAATCCTGTGTTTGAATGGAATTTATGCATCATGTATGAGGTGTATGAATATGCAACACGTTATTGTTTTTAAGGGTTAATCCTTTGTTAACAAATGTCCTTTTTGGGGCTTGTGCTGTTGAGAAAAAGGTACCCGGACTGTCAGTAACCCTTTGTTTCTATTGTCTCATATTGTCCTAATTCAAATTGTCCAAATTATTATTACTCTAATTGTGTTTCTATTTTTATAACCATTTTATTAATATTAAACTTTTAAAATTTTAAAAACAAGTGATTGGCATTTTTCACACTTTCCCACCAGCAGGGCACCCCACTGCCATCCCACTTATCCAGAGCAATGCCTCTGCTCTGGCCAAAGGTGTCGTGGCTTCTCTTTCTGGAGCTGACAGTGATTGTTTTCTCCCTGTGACAATTCCCATCGTAGTCACGGTGCCCCTGTCCCACCAGGAACCACTTGAACTAAACCCATGGGTTGTTTTCCCCTTTATCATCTTCACTACAGCTGAACTAGGGAACGGAGGGATCTCAGATCAATGTTTACTGGGATTTAATGGGGGTATTTTCATGTCCCTGCATACAGGAATGAGTCCTGCACATTGACTGTGGCCTGCTCTGGGGTAGCCCTCTCCAACCAGAGCAATTTTCCAATCGTTCAGGAGCCGAATGGCCAAGGCAGCCAAAAGCCTCAGGTGGGGGAGGCCGGGCCGGGGCTGAGCTCACTGCAATCCCCACGAGAGTCCCCCAGAGGCACTTCCAGTGCTGCCCCTCCAACCCAGGCTGCTTCCCCTGCACGCTGGACATCAGCATCCCCCAGGATCACCCCGGGCTGGGTGCCTGCTCTTTCCCAAGCAGCCAGGGCAGGAACCCAGCTCTCCTCCGGTGTGGCCGTGGTCACAGGGGTTCTTGGATGAGGGAAGAGATGAGGATCTGACTCCATGTTTCAGAAGGCTTGATTTATTATTTTATGATATACATTATATTAAAACTGTACTAAAAGAATAGAAGAAAGGATTTCATCAGAAGGCTGGCTAAGAATAGAATAGGAAGGAATGATAACAAAGGTTTGTGGCTCAGACAGAGTCTGAGCCAGCTGGGCTGTGATTGGCCATTAATTAGAAACAACCAACATGGGACCAATCCCAGATGCACCTGTTGCATCCCACAGCAGCAGATAACCATTGTTGACATTTTGTTCCTGAGGCCTCTCAGCTTCTCAGGAGGAAAAATCCTAAGGAAAGGATTTTCCATCAAAGATGTCTGCGATGCTCCAGCAGCAGCCTCTCTGCCCTGGGGGAATGCAAGGCCGAGCTGCTGCTGCTGCTGCCGCTGCCCCGGGGTGTCCGGGGCCAGGGATCCGCAGGGCCACGCTGGAGGGCAGCTCCTGTTCCCTGCTGGCCCCCGGCCAGGGCGGGGAGAGCTCCAGAGGAGGATTTGTGCCGCAGAGCTGTGCCAGGAGCGCCGTGATGCCCTTTGTGTCCGTCCTTGCACAGCACAAACCCCTCCGGGCTGGTGCGCCAAGTGTCCTCCCCCGGGGACCTCGTGCCTCCTCCCACTGTGGGAAGGATGCTGTTCCAGGCATGAGGAATGCTGGATTTCGGCGTGTCTGCTGCATTCATTGCAGTGGAATGGGAATGCTGGGGGGTGGAGGGGATGCTCGTGAGGAGGGGTGTCCCCCAGCTCTGCACTGGTTTGTCAGGAGCACAGCCCTGTGTGGAGACTTCTGGAAGCTGAAGAATAACTAAAATGCCATTAGGAGCTGAGCAGAGGAGCTCCTTGCCCTGCAACCAGTGAACTGCAGTAAGAGCTTCTGCATCAGACCATTGCCTGCCCTCCTCTGCTGAAATCACTGCAGACTGCCCAGACATCTGAGTCTCTTTCCTAAAGCACTTTAGAGCTCCTAATGAAAAGCACTGTGTAAGAGGCACGCAACATCAGCATCAGAATAATAATAGTTACTCTGTGCCTGCTGCTTGCCAGTCTTACTGGATGCCACATCCTTTTTTTCGGTGTCTGTCTTCATGAAATTATGTCCTGTTATACCAAATGTTCCATTGCTCTGGGGTTTTTTTTTCCATCCTTAAGGGTTTCAGGGCATTACAGTAACCCAAAACCTTTAAAAACATTTGTGAGTAAAGTGCTGTGGGCTGCCTGGCTGGGAGATGTTATACAAGTGCAGAGCATCCTTCTTTCTCATTTGATGGAGGTCCTTCAGGGTTAAATTCTTCTGCCTTTTACAGAGTGGAAATAACCAGCATGTGAATGTTCAAGAGCATGCATCAGACCAGTCTGCAAGTGGAAGAAGTTGCAGCCATCTGTGCAGTTGCTGGAGGGAGGCCAACAGCCAAGGGGAGCCTCATCCCTGCATCCCTCTGAGGTGCCAGTCTCTCCATGGAGCCCCCTGAGCCCCAGGTGACCCCAGCAGGCCAGACTGCTTGGCTTCAGACAGCTGAAGCTGCAGAATCAGCTTCCAGCCCTGCTCCTTCCCCCTGCTCCTGCCCAGTCCTCCCGCAGGGACAAAGCACAAGGTTTGGAGCAGAGAGCTCCCACCGTGCAGGGCTGGCAGGGGGCAGAGAGCAGCTGCTGCACAAGGGGAAAGCAGGAGTTGGGATCCATCTTCCCTTCAGGCTTTCCACCTTCCAGCCTGGTTTGGAGCTCCACAGGATCCATCTTAAACACCTCAGCCAACATCTGGGACATGGGACCAGCCTCCCTCACCTTCCCTGCAACAGCTGGAGCTCAGTGTGGGCCCTGGCCACAGGCCCCAGTGTGGGCATGGGACACCAGGTTTAGGGGACAATGAAGTCCTTGTGTGGCTCTGCAGGGTGGCACCTCTTGCACCAACATCCATGGAGCAGCTGAGGTTGTTTCCCTGAATCCTTCCACCAGGAATGCACAAGGCCAGGTCTTGTTAAGGCTCTGCTGCTCTGCATGAATGCCCTTCCCTTGTCTGAGCTGAGCTGGGTGGCTGATGTGGAGCAAAGCCTCTGTCATGCTTTCCACCTGCCAGCCTGGTTTTGAGCTCCACAGGATGCATCTTAAACATCTCAGCCAACATCTGGGACATGGGACCAGCCTCCACCTTCCCTGCAACACCTGGAGCTGGGTGATGCTCCTGCCAGGTGGAATCCTGCAGACCCCTCCTTGGGATGAGAGGACCTGGATCCAGAATGAGCTGCAACAGCTGGAGCTGGGTGGTGCTCCTGCCAGATGGGATCCTGCAGACCCCTCCTTGGGATGAGAGGACCTGGATCCAGAACCAGCTGCCCAGAGAGCAGCAAACCTTTGTTTGCTGGGACATGACTCACTCAAGCCCTTCCCCAGAGCACCCCCAGGGGCTGGTGGCACCTCACCATGGCTTCATGGAGTCACAGAAGGGTTTGGGGTGGAAGAGACATGAAAGGTCACCTTGTTCCAATCCCCTGCCATGGCATCCCTGCTGTCCTGCTCAGGGAGGAGCTGGGAGTTTAGCTGATCCATCCAACTGATCCGTTTGTAAACTCGGACAATACGGGGCTGTATCCTCTGTTGCCTCCTTCTACAACTCAGGAATTTATTATCCCCGCAGCCAAAGCTGGTAAGCTGCAAGATAAAAATGCTATTTCTGCCCAGGATTTCTGCAGCTGCCTCCAAGCATTTGCAGCCACTTTTTAGTTATTAAAGCTCAGCTATGAAGAACTGCATTCCTTCAGCAGAGATTTGCCTTTAATTAGCCAAGGATAAAAGGACAGTGCAAGAAAACCCCGCTCCTCAGCGGGAAAGGCTCCGCTCTCAAACACTGCCCTTGGCACTTCTGCCCAGGCAGGGAGCAGGTGCCTGGCACAAGGAAATTTGTTCTGCTTCCCTTGCCCACCCCAAACCTTCCCCTCTTGCTGGGTAAAACCCCATCCCTGGGGCCTGGCCCTGCCCTGAAGGTGCTGGGGGGCAGAGAGGGCATGGCAGCTGTGCCAGGCTGGGCTCCACAGGGATGTGAGCAGCAGGGATGTGACCTTGGCATCCCCAGCTCCCCAAACCCCAGCACAGCTCTTGCCAGCAGCGGGTTTCGGCTGCATTAAAGCAGCAGCAAAACAAACTCTGAGCTCTCGCCAGCCCTGGGGTTTCTCTGCAGAGCCCTTGGGTCCCTGTGAACTCAGCGAGGCATCCTTTAAACCAACAACCTCCCAGAGACTCCTCTGTGGAGCGTCATGGAATTCTGGGGTGGATCAACGCCCACAGCTCCTGGGCCCAGCCAGGGTGGTGAGCGAGCTGTGCCCAGCAGCAGCAGCCACAGAGAGCAGGAGAGGGGCAAAGCTTCTGCTGAGCCTTTGGGGAAAACCTCCCAGGTCCCCCAGGCCCAGATTGTCCCACTATTTTTTTTAGATGAAAAAGCTGAGGCAGTCTCACTGTAGCTTGTCCTCAGCACAAGGAGGCTCAGGGCACCAAGATGTCCAAGCAGGACCCTGGCACTCCAGACTGAGGAAAGCACCAAGTGCCTTCTCCATGAAATTGTGGTGACATTGGAACAAGGAACCCCAGCACTCTCATATTTGGGCACAGCTGGTTTTAGTCCTTGGATCTTATATGTCTGCCTAATGCTTTGTAGATGTGGGGCCTCAGCAGACTCAATTCTGCCTTTGTAAAAGCACAGATTCATATTTAATATACCCAAAGATTCATATTTAACACACCCAAATATTGCTCTCCTTTGCCTAAGCCCCCTTTCTCCCACCCTGGACGCTGTGCTGAGGTGCAGATGAGAGAGCTGCTCCCAGGAACAGGATTTTCAACACCCAGCACAAATGCAAAGGAGGGAGAAGAAGGAGCAAGGAGGAAGTGGGAAGGAGCATGAGAGACCTGGCCTGATTTCCAGAGCTGCAGGATAAATGTTCATCTCGGAGCTGTGCAAGCTCCAAACCTTTGCCTAGAGGTTACCTAAAGATAGATTGTGGGGGCCCCACTTCACACGCCCACCCTTGCAAATGTTTTGTACCCAGCTGCCTGGTTAAGGCTCTTTGGAATCACCAGCACTGCAGCAGGGCTGGCTCAACCCAGCTCCAGCTCCCAGCCGAGCCCCAGCACCCCAGAGAGGCACAAAGCACCACCGGGAGGGCGGCAGCATCCCTGGCTCTGGCATCGTTTTCCCTTTCCCACTCTCAGCATCTCACTTAATGGCCTCCTCCAGCTCCAGCCCAGGAAGTGATTTCAGGATCCGAGTGCCCACTTTGCCAAATGGAAGCAGATTTGCTGACAGGCAGTCAGGAGGGCTAAAAATTCCTGCTGGTCCCTGAGGCACACACGATGGGCTGTAATGGGGTTTGAGCATCCCAGGCTTTCCAGGAGAGCAGCAGAGGTAGTGCTTTGTTGGCACTTGAATCCCTCTCCTTCCTCGATGGAAATGAGCAGGATTTGGAGGGCTTGAGCCCTCGGCAGGGAGAGGAGCCCCCTGAAAATTGTGTGGTGTGGTCTCTGCATGATGAGGAGCACCACCATGCCCACCTCGGGGGTCTCTGTGAGCTCAGGATTGGATCCAGGAGAGGTTTCATGGCATTCTGGCTGCCAGAGAGGAAAGGAAAGTGTCAGGAATGAGGTCAGTGAGCACAGCAGAACCAGAACCAGGGCTGGCTTGGTGGGGCTGGGCCGGGACTGCGGGGGGTGTCAGAGCATCAGGGGCAGGACGGTCGGGACAGACGGACACGAGAGATCCCTGCAGGCAGGGCTGGGAACCTGGGGGTTATTGCAAAGGGCCTGGGTGCGGGGCCCTGCTGGGAGCTGCCAAACACAGCTGGAGCAGGACTGAGAGAAGAGAGGGGCAGAGAGGATGAGAGGGTGAGAGAGTAAAAGGGTAAGAGAGCGAGGTTCCCGTTACAATACAATAAATCCTCTTCTGTGCTGAATATTCTAATTCTCACTAACCAATCTAGTACAAGATACAAATCCTACAGCATTTCCATACAGCCTATAAGAATCATTACATTACCACACTGGGTTACATTTTAAACCCTACAAACTCCTCTTTGGGCCCTTCTGCCAAGCCAGCAGGGTCTGCTCTGACCCTTGGAGCTGTCTGCAAGCAGAGGGTGTTGTTCCATCAAAAGGGGATTACCTTCAGCTGGCCACACCATTGTTTTCCAGTTGTTCAGTAACTGAAGTATCTCAGAGCTTGCTTTCATTTCAATCTCACTTATAGTTTCCATATTCTCAAATCTTTTGCCAGACAATCATATTTATAAGGCTTTCCTGTTTCATCTTCCCCAACAGGCGCGGAGGCGCCGGACTGGGGGACAAAGAGCAGCTGGGAGAGGGGAGGTCTCCACCTGGGCTGGGTGATTCTCCCAGCCTCTCCTGGCCTCTCTGAACGGTGTAAAAGCCCAAGCAGCCCGGCTGGAGGAGGATGCACACCCTGATGGCATCTCCTGCCCGCTCGGAGCGCGGCGGGGCCGGTGCCGCACGCTGACAGCCCGGCAATTTAAAATAATTACCAAGTCTGCCTCGCAGCCTCTGCTTCCATGGCCATGAGAGCCCGTGCAGAGCAGCCTCTGCCGCAAACTCCTGGTACCACTTTGTGCTTCGATATTTATGAGCCCACAAGCCAAGAGGACACCGAGAAGGGAAGGGTTTGGCATCTGCCAGAGCCAGCTGGAGCCTCTCCGGGGCTTGGAGAGGGGGCTGAGGAGCACAGAGTGGCCCAGTTTGGGGATTGCTTCCACTCAGCTCTGCAGCAAATGGTGTGGCACTTCCCTCAGGGTGCATTGCTCATAAGCACTTCTGTTCCTTTTTGTGCACTCCAATGGTTTTCCACACGTAAACGTTCATAATTGGCTGCTCCTGAACGCCTCTTCTGCCCCAACAAGAGCCAGCCATGGGTTCAGCCACTCATTTCTGCATTTTCACTGTCCTGATATTGAACGAAGATTTGCAGTTTCATGGATCCAGCCTAGCAAACTGTGTTGCAGACAGGGAAACTGAGGCACGGAATGGGACATGACATCCCCTTGGTGGCACAGAGACACTTGAACCCAAGGCCTGACTCTGAGCCACACCAGGGGGGACTCCATGAGCAGTAGGAGCAGTAGGGGGTGGTTGAGGAGGAGGTTTGGCACTAACCCTTGGGTTACCAGCTGGTGCCACATCCCAGAGCCGAGCAGGGCCACCCCATCATGGCAGAAGGAGAATCTCTCTGCTCCCCTTGTGTTTCACCTCCATCCTCTGTGCACAGAGCGGGTCCTGCCCATGAGGAGGGAAGCCCAGAGCAGCCACATTGCCTGTGAAAGCCACCAAGAAAACCCCAAACCACCAGAACCAAGTGCCCCAAACACCTTCCCTGCCTTTTGCTGCCCCATGGTTCTCAAAATATCAAGAGAAAAAATTGTTGCAGTTGTTCCCTGGGGATGGATGAACCAACCACTCCTCTGCAAGGACAGCTGGAGCCATCCCAGGGATCCCATCCCCATTTCCTCCCAGGATCCATGGATACAACCTCACAGATGATGTGCTACCAGCACCATCCCTGTCTGTTTGCTTCTTCCTCTTCCAAGAGGGATCATTTGCTTTCCAAAACCATCCACTGGGTGCCCACAAGTTCTCCAAGAGCAGGCTGAGCCCCCACACCACCCAGCCCCTGTTACCTGTGTGGATGTGGCTGATATCCAAGCTGCAGGAGTGGGGAGCCATGGGGAACGTGACCTTGACCAGGTTCCAGCCCCTTCCCCTCTGCTGCAGTCGCTGCTGGAACTTTTTTGGGGCAAATCCCGTAGGAATGCTGCACACATCACCAAGGCCCATCAGCTCCTCCTCCCAGGGGTTTTTGGGACTCTGCTCCTGCAGCCTGGCTGATGGTGGAGCACAAACTGATTTCCCCTGGTACAGGCTGTTTCTTTCTCTTCTCACAGAGGGTTTAGTTGTAGAGAAAAACACATCAAAAACATAATTACTTGTCCTTTTTCCTCTCCCACCCTCCACAGAACTGATATCAAAATAACTCCTCAATAATATACATATTTATTTTCTCTTAATTAGTGCCGATATTTACAAAAATCGTGATACTCTGTGAAGAATAAATTATATACACTGATGATAAACCAGACAGCAAATGCTCATTTGGATATGTATGTACACAGCTCTGTATACCTATATACAACAGGCAGCCTTATTGACTCGGGGGCCCCCAGCCCCTTCCCACGCCCCCCCAGCTGTCAATAAAGCAGGAATTTCTATAAACACTGTGCAATTCAGATCCAGCTGGTGTCTAAAGTTGTGTCTAGCAAATGCATGGTTAAATGACTTGAAATTCCCACGAGTCCTCCTTTAACAGTTTATAGGCCTCTCTCCATTCCTGGTCCCATTTCTCCCGTAACCATGGAAACAAAAGGTTCAGCTCCAGCATCCTTAGGATGAGTCCTTCTTGGATTTCCTCTTCCTATTGATTTGCTCAAATTAGGCACCACATGCAGGGTTGATCCAATACCCATTTTTTCCCCTTGCGCTTCGGGGATGACATTGGAGGACAAGAGCACAGTCTCAAACAGTGAGGGAGCAAGTGCAAATGGATAATTACATCTTATAGGCAGCAGAAAAAAAAATAATAATCAAAAAACCAAAGCTCAGAATACCAACCCCAAGCTCAGGACAGCCAGGCAGGGCTGGGGAGAGGCCGTGGTGTGTCCATGTGCGTGGACCTGGCGTGGTTACACCATGTCCAGCAGCTCCTACAAGCCAAACCACCCCCTCTCTGGAGGAAAAACATGAATTAGGGATTTATCTCTCATCATGCATAACTGGGCTGGGGGATCTTGTCCCCAGTGCTGTGCTCCCAGGGCTGCTTCACCCCCGGGCTGGGCCCTCTCCCCCTGATGGGAGTGGGATGGAGCACCCATTTCTGAGCAGGGGGGTGAATTTTGGGCAGCCAAATGCAGAAACATCCTGGGACACCAAGGCCAGGGGTGCTGACAGGGCTGGGGAAGGGCAGAGCAGTGGCTGGTGCTTGGGGGTAACCCTTGTCCCCCCTTGGGGCTCCTGGCAGGGGCAGCAGCTGGTCCCCAACAACGGGGACCAAGGGATGTCACATGGAGAAGGTCAAACACTGCCAGGGGGCTGAGGAAAGAGCCACAGCCTTCATCTGGGTGCAAACCAGAATGGTTTGGGGCTGACTCCTTTCCTCAGCCTGCTTCACCCCTGCAGCACACTGACCAGCTCCCGTGAGTGACCAGCACGGATAACTCCCATGGGTACCCACCCCCGAGGATGTGGGCCTTGGGAAAAGGTCTCATGGGAAAGATCAAAAGGTTCCAAGGCCAGGCTGGATGGGCCTTGGAGCAGCCTGGTCCAGTGGAAAGTGTCCCTGTCCATGGCAGGGGATGGAATAAAATGAGCTTTGAGGTCCCTCCAACCCAAACCATTCCAGGATTCTGTGATATCACCACCTTGGCTCCAGAGTAGGACCCACCACACTGGAACCAAAAGTTGACATATTTTAGGAGACTTAAAACCCAACCATTACAAACAATAACCCCAAAGGCCACTCGGTGCAGCATAGCACCTGCAACTCACCCAAATCCCTCCAACCCTGCTTGGCTTTCCCAGCACAGTCACAGAAACTGTGACTGGCACAAGCCAGGACTTGGGGCTGGGAACAGAGACACTGCAATGCTGCTGCTTGCAGAGGGGTGTGAGGAGCTGGATGCCACCAGAGCCTCAGGATGCTTCCACTCCCAAGGCAAGATCCAGATCTCCTTCCCTTGGATCCACCCCCAAGTATATTGCAAGCTCTGGAAAAGCTGCAAGGCTTTGGCAGCAGTTTCAAGGGCTGACCCAGGAATTATCTAATAACAAAGCAAGGTCCTTCCTGAAATACCTCCTCCTCCTCTGTCTTTTTCTCTCCTTCTGTGTATTTATGCACAAATATGCCCATATTTATACACCCACGTGCCACACTCTCATAACGCCAATCCAGAGATCCTTTTCTTCTTATAGCTCAGTGTTCAGATCTGTAGGACTCTGACACAGTCACTGCGGGGATTAATCTTCCCAATAAAACATTGTGCTCCAGAGAGATCATTTTTTCCTAATCACTTGGTAGCATCCAGCTGGTACATGAGCCTCACCCCATTGCCCCCAGCAGATATTCTGGAAGATTTGAAAGGGCTGATGGGCTGCCTGCAGGCTTGGGCACGAGGTTGGGTGTTAGGAGACAACTCGCTCTGCAATCACAGCTTTCCATCTCTCCAGAACCGTGGCACAGGGGCTGAAACTAAAATAGAGGCGCTGCCTCCTCCAGGTGCCAAGGCAGGAGCACCTCCACAGACCCAAGAGCTCCAGTCTTCCATTCCAGGCCTGGAGAGAGGGAAATGGCTCCTCAGGAGGAGGAAAGGGACCATAGTACCGCTGTTTAGGGGCCTGATGGACTCTAACACAGCTATGGGACCATCCCCTTTCCCAATCCCTAATTTAGCATCCTCAGTCTGAGCCACTTTGCAGCTCATTTTTGCACCTTTCAGAGTCAGGAGGAGATGGGGATGCTCAGCATCTCCACAGAAACAGGCCCAGACTCTCTCAAACCACATTCCTTAAGGAAAAAAAATGAAAAAGAAAAAAATATCACAGTCTCCTCCTGAAAAACTGGTTCAAGATCACATCAGTGAGTCAGAAGCAAAGCTAGAAATAGCACTAGAGCTCCGACCTGCAGGCACAAATCCCATTAAAAGCTGTAGGGGAACCATTTCTCTGTGAGAGGCAGAAGTCTGGACCCCTCTGCTCTGTGCAGCCACGGATCCCTCCCCGCCATGGCCTTCACCCACCCTGAGCCAAGCCCCTGAGCACTGAGCCTGGGCATTTTCCTTGTGCCCCACACAAGGGCAGCCCGGGCTCTCCCAGCAGGGCTCGTTTTCCCCGGGAACATCTGCCAGGGCCAGGGCAGGAGGTGCCAGAGCTGTCCCAAGGGAGGGACTGGCTGTGCTGGCCCTGCCATGGGGACAGTCATCACCTCACTCAGTGACAGCAGGAGTGTGGCCTCCTGCTCTTCATCCCCTTTTGCCCCTGCTATGTGGCTGTAGAGCCTCCCAAGGTGGTCAGGGTGGGTTCGGATGTTTGGATCCTGCTCATGGATCTGCTCCCCTCTCCTGCCTGGCCTTGGAAAGCCCACAGGAGCCCCATGCCCAAAATTCCACCTGCCCAAAGGAAAACCTCACCTTGCTCCTCACCAAACCACCACAACACACACCCAGAGCTTTGACCAATGCTGCTCCAAACCACCCCAAGCCCACGGTGGGTGTTCAACAACCGGACACGTCTCAAAGTACCACAGATCACCAGCATCCTCCAAAGAACCTGCAGCAAAACCACCAGCAAAACACCTCAGCCCTGACCAGGAATGGGATCGCCTGGTGCTAGGGGCACCCAGAGGATCCCAGCCCATCAGGCAGCTCCCCTGTGCGAGCCCATGTCCCCACAGAGCCACCAGGAGCTGGATCCACGGAACTTGGCCGACCTGCCTGGGAATGGTGCCCGAGCTGGTGACTCTCACCAGCCCTGTCCCATCCAACAGGATGAGCTTCAGAACTTGAGATTTATTGCTTTTGGTTGTGTTGGCTTTTTTGTGTGCATGCATGAAGGGGCTTCAGGGTCTCCCATTCCCAGTGAAGTGGAGTGCAGGACTCCCAAAATAACAAGATCCAATTAAAAACAAGCTGTGGACCTGAGCATCCCCAGCACAGGGATGCTGCTGGTCCTCTGCCCACACAGGAGCAGGGACAGCCATGCACAAACCATGGGCACTTGGAATTCATTATAGCCAGGCCTCAATCAATCAGTCAATCAATCAAATAAAACTGAGGAGTGATTCCACATGGCCAAGTGGAGCCCCATCAGCACAAGATGGATCCTGCTCTGGAGTGGCATTTGGAGCCATTGCTGTGGATACTTTAGCACCAGTTGGATTATTGGCAGGAGCAGGGGTTTCCTCTCTGAGGAAGGAAGGGTCTGGCTGAGCCCTCCCTAGGCTCCTTGTGCTCACCCTTCACGCAATGTTTCAGGGCTGATCATGCCCCAGTTCAGCCCAAATTCACCCTGACTGAACCCTGTTCCACAGCCCAGGGAGGCTTTGCTCATCCGTGACCTTGGCAGAGATTTTCCTCCATCTCCCCTGACCTGGAAGAGGAGCAGGGCACTTCTCCCTGAGGATTCTCAGCAATGGGGAAAACACAAGCAAACCCACACAGGGATGGGGAAAGCAGGTGAGATTCCCCATGGACCAACAGCTCTCACCCATCCCCAAATTACACCGGGGGTGAAGAGGAGAGACAACCTCGGGCTCTCTGTACCCTGACCCACTGCTGTCAAACACCCTGAAAAAAGGCAAAGCAAAGGCTCAGAGTTGCCAGCTCAGATCCAGGCCACCTCAGCACCTGCCTGCTCCATCAGAAAGGAATAAACCCCAGCCCTGAGGGGGTTGAAAAGGAGCTTTCAAGCCCAAAACACACCTTGCCCTGGTGACCCCATGGGCTCCAGGGGCAGGCCACCCTGCTCCAGCCCATGTCCCACCATCCCAGCAGCCCTGAGCTGGGACACCCCTGATACCCCAGGAGCTCTGTTTGCTGAGGATTCGGCCCTGCAGTCGCTCTCTAAATATCTATACACACACACACACTCAGGAATTCTACGGGAACGGCTGAAAACTGCTGAACAAACAAGTCGGGAGAGCTGGAACCTGCTATTCCACCTGCTCCTGGTGCCCTCTCCAATCCGCCGTGGTTTCTGCTCCTGACACCACGATTAATGACTAATTACTCGCCCCATAATGAGCGCAGGTGTTTAACTTTCAGCTCACCTTCCCTGGCTTGCATTTGTCAGCTCTTGTGCCTGGATGCTCGGACACTCAGGCTCTGCCTTGTTATCTCTCAGGCTTTGCACTGTTATCTATCCAACTGTTGTCAGCACACGCCTTCCCCATCCGGTTTTTAACTATAATGGAGATTTTTTAATTCCCATGAATCTCCTTCGAGCCACCGGAGAATCTATAAACACTATAAACATGAATACTGTATAGTCTACTAAGAAAATATATATTTGTGTGTGTATTAAATATTCAGATTCATGCAACAAATATCCATGCAGCTGTACTGTATTACTGGTTAAATTTCACTGCAGTATAAATATATTATAGGCCACAGCATAGTTGCTCCAGTTTTATATATAGATATAAAAAAAGATGTTTTTTCCAACTCATTTTCAATGTGTTAGTGGAGGTGTCTTTGGTGATCCTGGAAATATTGATGATGGAAGTGTCATCTAAATAAATAAATAAATTCCAAGCTCTTGATTTATTTACTCGTCCCTCCCGATGCCTCGCATAGAAAATTTAAGACTTAATAAATAATGTGCCGCCACACTAATTATCCCTCCCCTGGGCCTCACACTGGCACACTGCAGTGGCTGAAACTATTGCAGCATGCAGCATTTTCAGTTATGAAACACGAGCCGGGCGCCGCGCTCGCGCTCGGCTCTCCCGGGGCAGGAGCTGAGCCCTCCAGCAGCCCGGCCCCATAGCCAGAGCCACCCTCCAGGAACTCCTGCCTGACCTTCCCCAGCTGCTCCCCGTGCCTGGCAGCTGGCTGTCGCCCAGGACAGGCGCCAGGATTCGCCCTGGACCTGCCCCCTCCATCCCCATCCCACTGCTGGAAGTGCCCGTCCCCTCCGCATCTTTGGAAACCCACGAGCCTGGGATGGGAGAAGTGCAACGAAATGGTTTGGATTTGTTGGGTTTTTTTTTTTTTGCACGGACGCTTATTCGGTGCGGAAATCAAAGGTTAAAAGTCACTTACACAGCTATTGCTTCCCATGCAGAACCAAATATACACCGTAGAAAATACTGTATTAACTACAATGCAGAGCAGCACTCAATATCTGCAATTGTTCCACTTCAGCTTTAAATACGGGACTAGATTTTAGCGACTAGACATCGGTTAGCATTTTGGTGATATTCACATAGTTTGTGTTAGCTAGGGTGCAATTGGCTGTCTTCAAGTTCTCCTCCCTAAAATCCTCATTGCTATTGTTTACACCTTCCTGGATCTCCATATAATCAGACTTACTAATAGTAGAGGCACTTCTGCTTTTCTTTAGGTCAGGGGAAGAGGGGATCTTTGGGCAGCTGGTTACTTGCAAATATTGAGCCTGCTCCTCTCCCTCAGTCTCCCGGTGGTAGAAGTAATTGAAGTTAGACACTATGACGGGCACTGGTAAGGCAATCGTTAATACGCCAGCGATGGCACACAAGGAACCCACTATTTTCCCCCCGATGGTGGTGGGGACCATGTCTCCGTAGCCAACAGTCGTCATGGAAACCACAGCCCACCAGAAGGCATCGGGGATGCTCGGGAACTGGGACTCGCTCTCGTCGGCCTCGGCAAAGTAGACGGCGCTGGAGAAGAGGATGACGCCGATGAAGAGGAAAAATATCAAGAGGCCCAGCTCCCTCATGCTGGCCTTGAGAGTCTGCCCCAGGATCTGCAGCCCCTTGGAGTGCCGGGAGAGCTTGAAGATCCTGAAGACCCGCACCAAGCGGATGACTCTGAGGATGGCCAAGGACATGGCTTGCTGGCCCTGCTGGCCATCCTCTGGCTTCTCGGCCAGCTCCGTCCCCAAGGTGATGAAGTAGGGGATGATGGCTACGATGTCTATAATGTTCATGATGTTGGTAAAAAAACCTGCCTTGCTGGGGCAGGCGAAAAACCTCACCAAGAACTCGAAGGAGAACCAGATGATGCAAAGTGTCTCCACGATGAAGAAGGGGTCTGTGAAAGAAGTGGACTGCTGGTACCCCATGCTGCTGTTGGAGTAGGGGGGATGGCTCAGCCCGCTGCCGTGCATGTCTTCGTTCTCATCCCGAAAAATGGGCAACGTTTCCAGGCAAAAGCTGACGATGGAGATTAAAATCACCATGACAGAGACAATAGCTATAATCCTGGCAGGGCCTGAGCTCTCGGGGTACTCAAAGAGCAACCACACTTGTCTCTGAAACTCGTTCTCAGGCAGCGGCCTCTCCTCTTCCTTGATGTAGCCTTCATCCTCCCAGAACATCTCCATGGCCTCTTCCCCCAGCTCGTAGAAGCGGATCTCTTCGGAGAAGATGTCCAAGGGCACGTTAACCGGCCGCCGCAACCTCCCCCCGGACTGGTAATAGTACAAAATGGCATCGAAGCTGGGTCTGTTCCGGTCAAAGAAGTACTCGTTCCGGAGAGGGTCGAAATATCTCATCCTCTTTTTAGGATCCCCTAGCAAGGTCTCTGGGAACTGGGCGAGTGTCTTGAGCTGCGTCTCGAAGCGCAGCCCCGAGATGTTGATGACCACCCTCTCACAGCACTCATGGTCGGTCTCGGGGTTGTACGTGTCCTGCGGGTGACCGGGAAGAGCTGCAGCTTCATCTGCAGGATCTCCAGTAGCAACTGTCATTATTGGGCTTTAAAAGAAATCCTTATGCTAAACTCTTCCCAGCGCCCGGCGGTGGGATCGGGTTCAGGGCAGGGCTACTATCCTGCAGAAGGACAGGTACGTAGGTTTGGAAGAGTCTCATGAAAAGGCGAAGGGATGAGATAAAAACAGAGGAAAAAAAAAAAAAAAGAAGAAGAAGAAGAAGAAGAAAGAAAATCGCCCCTGCTGAGAAAGAGAGAGATGGAATAAAGTTGGTGGGAGGAGAGCAGATCCCTTCTCTAGCACGTCTATCCCCTTCCTGGAGGGGTTAATTTGCCTTCCTTGGGACAGAGTTCAACAACTCCCACCTAAACCCATTAGGTGGAACAGAGAAAACACCTGAGGAACCGTCACCTGTTCAAAACCAGCGTGGAAAAACTGGCATGGGTAAACCAGGGCTAATTTTTTGGCTAAAAATAAAAATTCCAGTTAAAAAAAAAAAAAGAGGGGGAAGGGAAGAGAAAGGAAGGAAGAAAAATAACCCCATCCAGCCCTGAAGTGGCGAGAGGACCCCGCGGGGTGCCGGGCTCAGCTCATTTCCAGGCATGCAGCTAAGGGTTAATTAACATTTAACCGTGCGATCTCAGGCAATCTACCCTCCAGGAAAGCTCCAGCTCCGCTTTTAAGTTTTAACACCTTCCCAATCCTCTTTCCCTGGTGACATGCTGCCCTCCCTGCCTGCAGCCCAGCTCTGCGGCTGCCGGAACGAGGAGCCCGCGGCTGCAGCTGCCCCGCGGACCACCGCAGTCCCCCTCCTGGAGCGCTGGTGTCCCGGCTCCTGTCATCCTCTGCAAACCACCATGGCACACAGAAAACAAATCACATTACCTGGAGAAGCCAAATCTTAGTGTCTCTTAGTAACACCGATTATCTGACCCTGGGGAAATCCTAGAGAGAAATACAGGCTTCCAAGATCCCCATAATTTTCCTCTCTCTTCAAAGTTAAAAATAATGGTGAGTCATCGTAGAAAAAGGAGAAGGGGCATAAGAGGGGTTAGATTCCCAGATGGTGGAAGTCAGGTCTTGTAATGGTTTGGACTGGAGAGAGAGAGAAAGAGAGACAGAGAGACAGAGAGACAGAGTCTTCCCGGGAGCTGTTGCAGATCTGCACTTCAGGGCAGATGAGCGTCTGTCTGATGCCTTCGGTAAGACGGTGAAAAGCTGCTAAGCTCAGCAAAACCCGATGTCCCCAGTGTCCTCGGGAGGTGTGGCATCGCCTGGAAGAAACACCGAGAAGGTAGCCAGCCGTGGGGGCTCGCCAGGAGCATCCGCAAAGCCGCGGCTCCTCCGGGCACCCCGCTTTTCCCCGGCCGGGAGCTGCCCGCCCAACCCGCACTGCAACACGAGAGAGAGAGAGAGAGAGAGAGAGAGAGGGAGAGAGAGAGACGAGGCGGAAAAAACCAGAGCCCCGTGTCCCTGCGCTGCGCTCAGCCCAGCGGGGCCGGCTGCCCGCCGAGCCCGTGCCAGCCCGAGAGCGGCGGGAGGGGGGGACAAGGACGCAGCCCCCCCGGCAGCCGGGGCTCTGCAAAGCCGCCCAAGGTCCCCAGCAGCAGTCGGGGCTCGGCGTCACCCACCGGGCACAGCACCCGCGGCGTTCCCGGTGACTCGGGAGGCTCCGGTTTCACCGAGCCGGTCCGGGGCTGCGCCCCCCGGCAAGGCCAGCAGCCCCGCGCCGGTGGCTCCGAGCAGCCACGGGCACCGGGACCCACGCGAGCTGCATCCACCCTCCCCATCCTGCCGAGAGCCAGCCCCCCCCGGCCGACCCACCCCCGTGGGATTGGGCTCCGTTGGGTGAAATTTCTGCTGGGGATGTTGAGGCTCATGTCCCCGGTGGGCGCCGGCTCCTCAGCATCCCTGCTCTGGATCATCCTGCAGTGCCTCGCGCCGCGGAGATGCTCAGCCCAGAGAGGGCCAACCAGCCTCTCATTTTTTTGCCTTTTATTTCCCCCCCCCCCTCCCAAATGAAATAAAAACCCCTCTAACCTCCCTTCTTCAGCTCCAACTCGACTTGTCTACTTTGAGCCAGGATTACAGAACCGGGCAGGGGAGGCAGGTGGAAAATAACCCCGCGGTCCCAATCTCCTCGGCAAAGATTTCAGCCATCTCCAGGCCATTTATGCCTGTTGGTTCCTCTCTTCATCCCCCGAGGTGCAGATATTGCCGCAGATCCCTCTTTTCTTGGAAATTTCCCTTTTCCGTGCAACCCTCCTCTCCCTTCTCCTTATGCACTAGAAAAAATAGTACAACCCTGACGAGGCTTGCAGCATTCAACCGCTTCTCTTAACCCTTTTCTGCCAGGCCCGGAGGAGAGGAGGTCGCGTTTGTCCCAGTTTTTATCCTTTTCCTGCATTTCCTCCCCACCACTCGCTCCCCAGCGACTCACCAAGGAGTTCAGCTGGATTTGACCTTCCCTGGCTCCTCTGAGCATCACGCCAGAACACCACAAACAACATCTTCCTGCTGCTGCAGGAAAGATCTGGCAGCCACAAACCTCCATCTCACCAAAGATCAACCAACCTCCAATGTTTTATTTTTTTTTTTTTTTTTTAATAAACACGCCGTTGTCCTCCTGCCCATAAACTCTCTCCTCCCCTTTCTCCCTTCCCCAAACACCCCGGATTTGTTTAACAGCACAGAAATTTACTTTGTTTTTATTTAACATGTTGATTTTTATTTGGCACAGGCTCTGGGCTTCTTCCTCCGGCTCCAAATCCAAGCGCGGATGCTCGGGGCTTGGCAGGGAGGGTTTTACGGCATCGTCTCAGCTGACATCACCCATCCCAACACTCAGTTTCTCCTACTTTCTCCCCATCGCTGCTTATCCTGGCAAACAAACCCCTCGAGCATCTTTAGGGTTAATTCATGCAAATTTGGGGGCTGAAGGGGGGGATGGAGGAGGTGAAGATTTGCCCAAAGCCCCTCAGTTTGTTCTCCGCCCGCACTGAGCACTGCGGGCGGGAGTCACAGGATTTGGGGTCGTGTTTGCGACTCAAGCACGACTCCCTCGCTTTGCACCGCTCCTGGCCAGGCTGCGCTCAAGCAGGGGAGCAGCGGGAAGAGGGGGAAGGATGCAGGGATGGGGTGGTGGGGGGGAGAAAAGGCACCAACTTACACGGGGCTCTGCAGTCAGGCATGCGGAGAATGCACAAGCAGCTGCTCTGCTCCCGCCGCTGCCGGCACCTCTCACCCACAGCCCCCCAAACTCCTACCCCGGAGTCAACCTCCCAAGGCAGCTCAGCTTCTCCATGAATATTCATAAGATTAATATGAGCGTCTTCCCCCCCCCTTCACCTCCCCCCGCAGCCCTCCTCCCAAGCAGGAGACCTAGATTTCAACCACTGGGAAATAATCATATCCCTGGATATCCCTGGATACACGGGGCTGCTTTGCCATGCGGCTCCAACCCATCCCGTGCTCTTGGTGACAGCCTGGATCTGCTCGGGGACATCTGGGGGCTGCAGAAGCACCCTGCAGCTCTGGGGGAGGAGATGGGGCAGGATTGGACTTGCAGGAGCTGGGGTGAGGATGTGAAATGCAATAATTTTATATCACTTTGCATTTACTGAGGTGCCTTCATGAGGAGACGTCTCCCATCCCAAAGGAAGGGGATGGCCAAGCTCATACCAACACGTAGGACCTATAGATCAACCCCTGCCTTCAGGAACGAGGTTTGGCCCACTCTGCCATGCCCCCACGGCCCCACAAGGAGCACCAAGGAAGCAACAAGTCCCACAAGGCCCCTGGCGCCCAAGGCACGAGTGCTGGAGGAGGCAATGGGAAATATTTCTATTTCCATACAGAGCGGTCAGGTTTGCATGGAGTTCCCAGTGACAACACTGCTCTCTCCAGGTACACCCTGAGGTGGGGTGGAGGGCCTGGAACACCCTGAACACCTGAGAAAATCAGTGCGGTGCCCAGTCAGGGGGATGTGGGGACATGGTGGGGATAAACCCCAGTATTTTATCTCCCTGAGGAGTAGGGGGTGGCACAGACAGACAGCGGGTGCAGCTCTGGGGGATTTGAGCCTGCTGCTCCTCCTGACATCCCTCTTCACCTTGGAACAAAATTGTATTTTCCCAAGCCCCAGCCAGGTCCCAAAATTGAAAATTAATGTCTAACCCTACAGAAAAACTGGGAATCCTTCACAACCTGCCCTGGCACTATGGGTTTCCTTGGGCAGGAGGATGCCCTGGGTTTTTAAAGTCAGCTGCACCATTTTAGCCTTTTCTGGAGGCAGATCTGCCATGCCAGGGTGGGTTGAATGCAGAAAAGGAAGTGCCCAAGGCCGATCCTTATGCAATATGTAGAAACTGAGGCTGGGCACGGAACAATTCAAGTGGAGCTGAGTTTCCAACGTGCTCCTGCTGCTGCCGCCTTGTGAAGGTTCTGCAGAACCAGGGGGATTCGTCACCCAAACAGCACCAGCTCCGTGCAAAGAGCCAAACTCCCGTCTCCAGCAAATCAGGGGAATTTCTCTGAATTGAGTGACGCTCTCTCCTGATTTACTACCCTAATTGTGAGCTATTATTATCATCCCTGTGTCTGCACCCTCCTCCCCCAGCCGTGCTGACAGCTCCAGACGGATCCCAGCCTCGCGGAGAACCAGGAGAGCTGAGCTCTGCACCCACTTGGCTCTTTCACAAGGATTTAACAAGATGACGCCTTTGCTCGGTGCTATTATGAAATAATAATTCCCTCCTGAATTATTTCTCTCATCTCAATGGGTTTTATAGACACCCAAACTGGAATTTGTACCCTGTCTGTGTGTGTGGTGCTGGGAAAAGCACTTGGTGGGAGGATGTTCCAGGAACCAGGAGATCCTGTGGCCAGGGTGATCTCTCCTTCTTTCCTTTATTCCCAGGGATGCCCCCAAGGGCTGTTCTGACCCTCTGTGGGTTTGCCACACAAATAGAAAAAAAAATAAAATACAAATAGCAAAAAATGTGATTTCACCCCTTTTCCCCTGCATCCTGCTGGCAGTGGGGCTGGGAGATGCTCCTAGAAGTGGTGCTGGGCAGGAGGGATGAAAGCCACAGGGCAGGGCTGTCCCCAGGCCTGGCCTCGTCCAGAACAGCTGAATTCAAGTCCCAGGGTCACTGGGAAGCCCAGCCCACACCCAGCCCCACTGCTCAGGGCACCCAGGGCGGGACAAGCTCTGCAAAGAGGACAGAGCCTGTGCCAGCACCTCCACACCTCCTGCGCAGCCTCAGGCAACGGCACCGCCCTGGTGGCCCTGCTGGGGACCCCATCCCACCCCCTGCAAAGCCAGAGGGGCGCTGAGGGCTGGAGCAAATGCCCACAGCCATCCTGGGATGGGGATCCACGCTGGACCAACACTGCCCAGCCGAGGCTCGGGCAGGGCAGAGCTCTGAGCCCCATCTCCACGTGAGGCACGGTTCTCCAGCGCGAGGTGTTGACATAACTGGGCCTTGTGTCATTTCAGGAGCTGTGAAAGCTGTGAGTGAGTTCCCAGGGCTGTGATTCACCCTGCAGGGGAAGCATCCCAGCTCCCACCCGCCGCTGACGTCAGGGCACGGAGCTCCTGGACCCCCAGCACGCCCTCACCCCCAGGAGACACCTAAAGATGTCACAGGAACAGGGACACGGAGCCACAGAGCCAGCCCTGCTCTGCCAGGGCAGGTGCTGCTGCTGAATCCCAAATTTCCCTGGTGGGGTGGGGCAGAGAGGCCTCCCCCATCCTGGGAGATGGGAAAGGGTCGGGATTTGCCTGGAGTGATGTGGGAAAGGAGGAGCAGAGCAAAAAGAGATGCTGGGCAGGGCTCCTTGTCCCTGGGAGAACCTCCTGGAAGGATCTCCTGGATCCTGGGAGGATCTCCTGGTTTCTGAAGAGATCTCTTGGTCCCTGGGAGATCCTCCTGGGTCCTCTGTAATTCTCCTGGTCCCTGGAAAGGCACAAACTGCTGAAGGGAAAACAGCAAAAATCACCTGTCTTCAAAGAGAGGTGATATGTTTAACATTAAGCATATCCCTCTGTAATTCTCCAAGGCATTTTTTTGTAATAAAATATCCAATTATTTTAAAAGCAGATCCTTTGGGCTCCAGTCCGAATTCTGTTTTGGTCAGCAAAGCTGGGTTGTCACTTTGCCTCCAAAGGTGCCCCACCAGCCTGGAGGGCTGGTCTGGAGAGGAGCTGGGCACTGTTTAAATAGAAATCTCATAGAAATCTCATAGCCCAAGCAGGACAAGGCAGAGAGCCTCAGTGCTGGGGCTGACTGTGGGTATTTCCTGCCAGGCCTGGGCTGCTGTGGGGTGGGCATTGGGCCCGGGGGTGTCTCCCACCCGGGCTGCTCCCGCCACTCTGGCTAAAAAGGCCCTCAAAGCCACTTGGTTTCACAAATTCAGGAGGGGAAAAGGAATCAGAAGCCTCCCTCCAGCCAGGGGTGAGGAATTCCAGCTCTGGAGAGAGCCAGGGCTCACAGACCCATCACCCTGACAGACCCCCCCAGCATCCCTGGGCCTTTAGTGCAGGTGTCACCTGAGCTGGTCTGTGTGGGAATCCATAAAATCAGAGGGGTTTGGGAAAGCTGCACAAGGCCCCAGAGACAGCAGAACTGTGATTAGAGCCAAGCAGCAGCCATGAGATTGGTCAGCAGAAAAATTATTCAAACCGTAAAAAAGCAAAGACAAATAGAACAATGGTCTGTGTATTAATGCTTGTCTAGAGTAACTCCCTAAGCTACAGAGAAGTTTATCTAGTGAGATATTAGGAAGTTTGAAGCTTAATAATAGAGCTCTGTGTATTGTGTTTTAAGGCTCACAAGGAGGTATTGGATTTGAAAAAAGCAAGCATTGGTTTAACCAAAGGTGCTTATAGTGGTTGGATAGAACTACTGTCAATGTGCTTTTGCTTTGTGTGATTGGTCAAAAAACTTTTAAAGTGAGTTGTAACATTAAATTCTTGGTCTGCTGCCTGAGATGTGAGCTGGTGGCATTTTCCCATTGTCATAACCATGTAATGAGGCTGATGCTGGAAAATAAAACAGCTCAAGGCAGTTCCTCAGCAGTCCCATCCCGTTTGTGGTTTGTAAATAACCCCCTGCCGGCATCAGTCTGGGCCACCACACCCTCACCAAGGGGACCCAGCCACGTCCCTCTGTCCTCCCAGCCCTGCTCCAAAGGCACCAAGAGCAGAGCGGCTTCAGGGCTGCAAATGTGCCCAAACCTTTCCCCATGATGCCAATGAAACTCCTGCTCTGCCAAGCCAGGGCTGGCTGTGGCACCCCAAGATGAGGGGGAGGTGATGGACACCAGCATGAAGGGGAGGTGATGGACACCAGGATGAAGGGGAGGTGATGGACACCAGGATGAAGGGGAGGTGATGGACACCTGGATTTCCTCCCCCTCAGGTCTGGACCAGCCCATGCCCATCTCCTGGTGGAGCATCCCCCCTTCCTCCAGCTGTGGGGGCCTTTTCTCTCACTCCAGGGGTTGGTGCTCACTGAGGAACAGGGAAACGGGGCCAGAAGTTGAAACCTTCTGGTTGTTGAGATTAGGGAAGAGAAGACTGAGGGGAAATGGAAGAAACCTGCAGGGGAGGTGGCACTGCTGGTAATGGCCCAAACCTCAGCTGGAGATGAGCAGTGTCTGCAGACAGGTGTCCTTTGCCTGGGGGGAGCTGTGGGTGACCTCAGGGTCCCCTCTGCACTGCCCTGGTGGGACACAACTCCCTCCAGCCCCCAGCGCTGGGACTGGCTCCCCATGCAGGTGATGGCCAGGGTGGAAACATCTCCCTGACAGCCCAGATGGGAAGAGCAGCCCCGCAGACACTGTTTTTAGAGCCTGTGGGTTCAGCCCCAGTGTCTGGTGGTGCTGGGAGGGGGCCAAGAGCTGCTGACAGTCAGATCTGAGCCACGGGGTGGGATGAGATGTTCCCATCACCCCAGACTTTCCTCCCTCCCCAGGGAGCTGCAGGCCTGCAAACAAGGCGGGAGGAAAAGTGCTCGGAGAGGAAGATTTCCCTCTTCTCCTCCTCCCACACGGAGCTGCTGCAGGGAGGAGAAGGCAAGGGCTGAGGCTGGGGGTGCCTTCCCCACGGCCTGGGCACGGTGGCAGACACGAGATGGCCCTGAGTGGGATGGCCACAGAGCTGGCCAAAGTCCTGGGCTCTTACAGGACATGCCAGCCCCACGGCCATGCCAGATGGGGAGCTGTGCCAAATCGTGGAATCCCAGAATGGTTTGGGTTGAGAGGGACCTCAAAGACCATCCCATTCCACCCCCTGCCATGGCAGGGACACCTCCCACTGTCCCAGGTTGCTCCCAAGCCCCATCCAGCCTGGCCTTGAACACTCCAGGGATCCAGGGCCTGCCCACCCTCACAGGGAGGAATTCCTTCCTTGTATCAAATCTAAATCGAACCCTTTTAGTTAACATCCTGGGTTATGCCCAACCTGGCCTGTGCCAGGTTCTGAGCCGTGCCAAACCATGAGCTGTGCCAAGCTGTGCGCCACGCCCAGCCAGACTGTGCATGGTGCCAGTTTGGGAGCTGTGCCAAATTCCAGGCCAGGCCAGCCCACTCTGCCTGCCCTCAATGTCTCCAGAAGCCCCCAGATGCCCTCACCCTGTGGCCAAGCCCCTCCATCTCTGCTGCCCAGCACAGCTCTGCCCTGGAAATGGCCGTGCCATGGGGGGAAACTCCTGGAAGAAAAGAGCCAAGATTTGATGCACATTTCCAAAGCATTTGGAGGACGCTCATTATTTATTGTCCCTGCCCAGCTGCCAGGAGCAGCTGGAGATGCCCCATAGTGGTGGCACTGACCTGGCCCTGGGGAGGTGTCCCCAGCAGCTCTGGGTCACTGCTCTCGCTGCTGACCCGGGCAGGTGACAGAGCCAGGGTGCAGCTGGCACAGGGAGAGGCCAAGTGACAATTCCAAGGCTGTGTGGGCAGGCAGTGCCAGAGCCCCGTCTGCTCCCAGCAGGATCAGAGCCCCCTGCCCAGAACCCATGGGGAATGCCACTGGGATCCTCTGGGATCCATGGGGAATGCCACTGGGGTCCATGGGAAATGACCCTGGGATCCTCTGGGATCCATTGGGAATGGCTCTAGGATCCATGAGGAATGGTTCTGGGATCCTCTGGGATCCATGGGGAATGGCTGTGGGATCCATGGGGAATGCCACTGGGATCCATTGGGGAATGGCTGTGGGATTTTCTGGGATCCATGGGGAATGCCACTGGGGTCCATGGGAAATGGCCCTGGCATCCTCTGGGATCCATTGGGAATGGCTCTAGGATCCATGAGGAATGGTTCTGGGATCCATGGGGAATGGCTCTGGGATCCTCTAGGATCCATGAGGAATGGCTCTGGGATCCATGGGGAATGGCTCTGGGATCCTCTAGGATCCATGAGGAATGGCTCTGGGATCCATGGGGAATGCCTCTGACAGGCAGGATCCTCTTTCCCCATCATTCCTCCGCTGTATTTACTATTTCTCCATCTCCCACCCCCTCTTTTGGGAAGAGACAGACTTCCCCGTTTCCATGGAAACACTCCCCCTCTCCCCTCATTTCTTCAAAGAGGTTTTCATCCCTTTCTTTCAAAAAGAGCTATTTTAAGCCACGGCTTCCCCTTCTCCCCCTCCCCACACTCTGCTTCCAGCTCACGTTTTCCCAGACAAGCAGCAGCCACCAGGAGCTGCGGAATCACCCCCAGTTCTGGTGACTTGGCTGGGGCAGGAGCAGCTCAGATCCACAGCCCAGATCCTGGGGGATCCCTTGATTTGTGCTCAGACCCTCTGGGGCTGTGGATTGTTGGTATTCAATAAAGTGCTGGTGTTTGAGGGAAGGTCCTGGGAGCATCCAAAATCCCTTCACTCTTGGAATGACCGTCCCTGCAGCACCCCCTGGGATTCCAGAGGAATATTTCCTTCCCTGACACCAGGATAAATCAACATCTGACAGAGCAGGAAATAAAGCCTCTTCCACCCTTCCCAAATATCAACAGGGCAGAAACAACACCCAGATCCTCAGGATTGGGGCTGCTTGTGGACCAGCGTGGTGAAGTGAGGGGCTGGAATCGCAGCACTGGGAGAACAAAATCAAGAATCCATCAATAAATTCAATAATAACAAATGGCCTGGACAAGATGCTGTTAAGTACAGGAGAATTCCATAGGGGAAATTATAACCTTAGCATTCCCATGGATAAAAATGAGAGCAGAGGGATGGACAAGCACCCATTATAGAGAGATTCCAGGCCTGTTTGGAACACAAAGATCCTTGGATACCACTATCCACTCAAAAGGAGGGAAGTGAAATATGGAAGGAGAATTCCATAGGGGAAATTATAACTTTAGCATTCCCATGGATAAAAATAAGCGCAGAGGGATGGACAAACATCCATTATAGAAGGATGCCAGGCTTGGTTGGAACAAAGGAAGATCCTTGGATACCACTATCCACTCAAAACATGGGAAGTGAAGTATCCCAGACAAGGGTTCCTTAGCAAGGCATGCTTTGAGGAGCAGGGAAATACCTGTAGGAGGCTGGAAGAGCCCCTCTGCAGCATCCTGGAGACGTCACAGTTGGAAGATCTGGATGCTCTGGCTTGGAAAGAGGGACAGGACACAGGTCATTAAAATCCTGCACGGTGCTGAGGAGCTGAGCAGGGAATGATGAATTGATATTTCTTCACCACGCAGGGAGCAAATGGCTCCCAGGGAGATTCCCAAGCAGGAAATTTCAAGGGGAGGATTTACAGCCAGGTCTGCCGCTGTGCAGGGATGTGCAGCAGGAGCTGCCACCAGCACTCCCAGGGGATGCCCACACTCTGGCACAGCAAAGCAGGAGCTAAAAGGCAGCAGAAAGCATCCTTTGCACAGCCAGGCTCCTCCGGAGCCTCATTTACGCTGAATTTCTCTGTGAGGAACCCCAGCAGCACCAGGGTTTGCTCCAGGGGTGGCTCTGAGCATCCAACACTGTGGGACTGCCCTGGGGCCATTTACCCTTTCGGACCTCGGGACATGCAGCAGGAAACACCCAGCCTGGAATCACACAGCCCCCAGCAGCCTCTCTTGCCCCTAAAACCTGGCAAACACAGCCCAGCTCTGCGCAGAGGAGCTGCGGGCACTGAGCACACCCTGGCCCTTCGCAGCTCCATCACTGCACACATTGATCACCCCAGGAAAGGGCTGGGAACCTGCAGAGCCCACAGGGGCTGGGGAGGCCACGGTTCCTCCCAGACTGGGTGGGATCATTGCCTCCCCTCAGCAGTGTGGTGTGGAAGGTGTTTCCTGTAGCTCCTCAAGCAGGCCCAGGTTCCAGGCCTGGCCTTTCTGACTGGGGCTGTGTGGGAACCCAGGACATCGCTCTGGCTGTCCAGGATGGCCAAGACCCCTGCCAGGGGGCTCAGAGACCCTGGCACAGAGCCCAAAACACCTGTGGGTTTGATTATGACCCGTGAAGCAAATGACCAACCTTAGATGAAGATCAGCAAGCCACAACAGTTTGGGTAGAATAATAGTGAAGTTATCACGGGGTGGAAAAGGAGATTTTAGGGTTTCTGGTATGGGGGTTCAGGAGGCAAGATGGAGGGATCTGAGTGTGTCCAGCCTTTCTCTTTCTTTTTCTTGGCTTCCATCTTCTGCTGTGATGGTGGCACTTTGGGATTGGTTTAGAGTAGAAGCTCACTGTCTAACATAGGTGATAGGTGTTGGGAAGTAATTGTAAATATTGTACATGTAGTTTTTAGTACAAAGACATCACACTACCCTGGGGGCAGGCAGAGTGCCTGGGACTGCCCTGCTGGATGGACCTCGGCAGGGCAGGAGAAAGAATTTTACAGATAAGAAACAATGAACAACCTTGAGACCGAGAACTGAAGACCTCTGACTCCTTCTTCAAGGGCCAGGCTGGGAAACAAGACTTTCTAACTTTTCTCAGGGTCACTCTGAGCAGCGAGAGATCCCAACAGGGCTGGGTTTGGCTGATGCCATTCCTGCCCCAGCTGCAGCTCAGGGTTTGCCGCATCCTGTTTCTCCCACATGTTCAAGCACCCCCGGGTAACCACACATCAACAGAACCTGCAGCTGGAGACACCCACAGACCCTTTGAGGAGCTGACACAGAGATCAAGGTCACAGCAGAGAATGAAGCAGCAAGAGCTGCTAAAATCCACCTCAGAGAGCCCCTGAGCCAGCCCCAAACCTGCCCTGACATATTGTCATCTTATTGTCAATCTCCCATACCTGCTCGGTGATTTCTCACGGGCAGCTCCTCACAGCACTGATTCCTTCTTCTTCACAGTACAGACAATAAACCCCAACCCTCTTCACAACACAACCAACACCAACCCTCTTCACAACACAGCCAACTCCAACTCTCTTCACAGCCCAACCAACAAACCCCAACTCTCTCCTCACCCACCTAACCCACTCTTCTGTAGCGCTCGTCTTCTTACTGTAGCTGTCTTGTTCGACTCAGTGCTGCTGTTCTAGAAACTTCTCTGCCTCTATCAGAATTCCCGAGGCTGACAGGATCAAGATGTTCTGTAAAGTTCAGGAGTTTGAGGTTCTCCATCACTGCTGAATTCCCCTGGTGTGATGCTGTCCAGGGTGGCTGTGGGCACTGAGTGCTGGAACTGTGGTTTCACCTCTCTCTGCCCTCCAGGTTTGCTGTGGGCACCAGCTCTGCCGGGGGAAGATGATCCACGGTGAGCAAAGTCAGCTCAGAAACTCCCAAACGCTCCCAGTGGGGCTGTGCCGGATGGTCCCACAGTCACTCCTGGCTGCCGTGCCTGGCAGGGCACATTTGAGGCTGGCTCGGGGGCTCCCTGAGGTGGATTTTAGCAGCTCTTGCTGCTTCATTCTCTGCTGTGACCTTGATCTCTGTGTCAGCTCCCCAAAGAGTGGTGGTGTCTCCAGCTGCAGGTTCTGGTTAACGTGTGGTTACCCGGGGGTGCTTGAACATCTGGGAGAGACAGGATGTGGCAAACCCTGAGCTTTGGGTTTGCCACCAGCCAAAATGGCACACGGGGCTGCTCTGCTCCCACTCCTGAGCCCCCAGCTCAGCACATGAACCCTCTTGCAGGATTTCCTCCTGGATTTCAGTCCCAGAATTGGGATTTGCAAAAATAACCAAGTCACTTTGGATAATAGTCCATGCTCCTGGCTCAGTGACCACTAAAATAAAATCCCCCTGCAGCAGCCTGGGAGCTCTGGCCCTGGGACACAGCACAGCAGCACTTGTGCACAGCTCCACTCATTTCATCATGGAATGGTCTGGGTGGGGAGAGACCTTAAATCCCGTCATGTTTCACCCTCTGCCGTGGGTGAAATCACCTTCCACCAGCCCAGGATTCTCCCCAGGGATGGGGCAGTCACAGCTTCTCTGGGCAACACAGGAGAAACAACTTCAATATTTTTATGGCAACCAAAAACCTAACCCAAAACTTTTGCACGCTTTGGCCACACTCACTTTTGGGTGAAGCTCACAGATGTGGTTTGAAGCCAAGGTTTTTAAACAAGCTTCTGATCTCCTTTTGCAGGATTCCCACTGGGATCAGAGCAGACGGGTCCAACCCCTCCTCCTGCACTCACACCATCAGTGACATCCCTTCTTGTGACACTTCATCAATGTTTTAAGGGTTTGCCTGGAGCTCCCTCAGCCCGGGTGGCTGGGTGGGATTCTGGAAATGTGCAGGTTTTACCCCAGGATTTTATTTCTCTAGCAGAGTAAATTTGACTCCTGTGAATGGCATTGAATTTCAGATTATTTAACCCTGAAAAATGAGTTGACATTAGGGGACATTCCTCCAACCTCATCCTCACACCATCCCAACATCTCCTCTTCACCCCCTTCAGTATCAAACACCACACACTGCAGTTCAGCTGTTTTATTGAACTTTGTGTATGAAAGAACAGTTTCAAGTTCTAATGAGAAAAAATAAAAATAAAAATAAATTCAGCATCAGGTAAAAAAATCACACAACTGAAAAAAAAAAAGCACTTTTTTTTAACCAGAAACTGAACACAAGGCCCACACCATGGTGGAGTCACCAGGACAAGGGGATGCAGCAGCTGGTTTTAGCATCAGACTGGTATAAAAAAAACCAAATTTTAAACAGTTGCAACACAGCTCACTGGCAAAACCAGAATTTAAAATGAACTCAGAGTAACAAGACTGCATTAACATCTCCAGTCCAAAACTGCATCGCTCCTGTGGCACTGATTAGTCAAGATTTACAGACAAGTTCAGATTTACACAGAATTTCCCAATGTTTCACTGTTCACAGACCCAGTGCATGTCCCAGGTGAGACAGCCACGGAAACATTTCTGCATTACCCACTTGCACGTGTGAAGGAAGGAAAGCAAAGTCAAAACTATATCCAGCCAGCTCCATCCTGGGAAGATTCCATGAAAATCAGTTGCATAGTAAAGGATGGGAAATCAAGAAACGCGAGCTGCTGCTGTGCTGGAGGAAGATGCAAACCCTCCCTTTTGCCACATTTTGGGGGCTGAGGTGATGAATTTAGAGCCTGCTCTCCTTGCAAGGTGCCAGATTCAGCCATGGAGTCCTGACCTCCAGCAGTCAGGGTGATTTTCCTGCAAGCCCTGAGCCCTTGGGAAAACCAGGTCTAATTTCAGTGCACCAATGGCAGCACAAGGGATGTGGCAGCCAACACACGTTTTCCATTAAAATTCCAATATTTCAGGCACTTCCTGACTACATTTCCACTTAATACCTCTTGGTTCACAATTCCAGCTCTGTCCATGAGTTGGGTGTTGCCAGGCAAATTTTTCCTGCTGTGAAATCATCCTCTGGAATAGGAATGATGCATTTAAAAGCCAGCAGCAGTGCCTGGCCTTGCAGTGGTCAGAGCTGTGTTATGGACAGCACCAGTCAGAGCAATCTCAGGCCATTCCCTTTACAGGTGCACTGATGACATCATTGTGGACCAAGCAGGAAAAATGGGGAAAAGAAACATAATTTACCTGTATCAGAGGCTGGTGGAAAATATGGGGATTAAATTGTGTAATTTAATTCATCCAGAGCTGCTATTTGGCTTTAATCTCAGAAGGAGAGACAGACTTCCAGCTGGATTTGTGCAATGCAGGAGAGTGGGGAGCACTCAGGGAAGAAAAATTCCATCTCAGAAATTCCTTAATTTTGAAAGGATTCAGTAGCAATAACAGCATTTGAACAGCTGGCTCAGAAAACACCCAAGTGTGTGAGGTAATGAAGCCTCCAGCATGCTCGAGGCTGGATTCTGAGATGTCAGTCCTGCAGAGGATTGCCTGGGGAAAGGGGCTGGAGGCTGGGATGGGACTGCAGGAACCACAGAATCACAAATTAATAGAATCCCAGGGTGGCTTGGGTTGGAAGGGACAGCTCATCCTGTTTCCATGGGCAGGGACACCTTCCACCATCCCAGACTTCTCCAAACTCCATCCAGCCTGGCCTTGGACACTGCCAGGATGGGGCACCCTCAGCAAATCCTGACTTTTCCCCCAAATCCAGCAGGGCAGAGCAGCTTCCCAGTATTCCCTCACTGCCTCCAACAGCCCATTCCAGCCTCGCTGCTAAGCCCTGTCCCTGTGCTGTGTCCCCTGGACCTTTGTAGTGTCCTGAAACACTTTCAGAGATCTTTTGCTTTCTAATTTTGCTGCCTTCTTAAACCAGCTTAAAACATGTCATTAAAAGAAGCGGCTTTACGTGACCCCACACCAGCCCAGCTCCCCAGATCCTCTTTTCCTGCCTCTGTGCCAGCACAGAGCCAACAGCAGAGCTCTCATCACTTTAATTGCACCCTAAAATTAAAAGGGGAAGGGTTTGGTGCGTGTTCAGAGTCTAAAGAGCCCCGTCTGAGCACGACAGCTCCGAGCTGCTCCGGCGTCTGGGAGCAGGGCTTTGAAGGGCTATGAATAAAGATGAGCAGCCTGCCTTGGGATGATTATGGGAATCAAAGCACGCTATTTTTTGGATCTTCTCTTGATGTCAGCCATCATTAAATCGCTGCCTTTTTTTTTTGGTTTTTTTTTTAATCGACTGGATACATTTTTAATTTGTCTTCCCTTGCCAAGCGCAGCCCTGCCATGGCTGTCCCGGCACGATGGTTATCTGAAACACGCACCAGGGTGGTGGCAACACAGATTAATGCACTGGACTGACAGGTAGAGACTATCAAACTCTCAATTATTGTGGAAAAGCGCATTGACACCCAGCTGGCTCAGAGACCAGGCACGAGGAACCCGAGAGCACCGAGCAATGTCAGCGCAGAACATACAACACCAAGGAGAGGGGGAATTAGGCAAGATTGTCATCAGTGTGAGATGCTTGGGATGATTATGGGAATCAAAGCACGCTATTTTTTGGATCTTCTCTTGATGTCAGCCATCATTAAATCGCTGCCTTTTTTTTTTGTTTTTTTTTTAATCGACTGGATACATTTTTAATTTGTCTTCCCTTGCCAAGCGCAGCCCTGCCACGATGGTTATCTGCAACACGCACCAGGCTGGGCTCAGGGTGGTGGCAACACAGATTAATACACTGGACTGACAGGTAGAGACTATCAAACTCTCAATTATTGTGGAAAAGCACATTGACACCCAGCTGGCTCAGCGAGCAAGCACGAGGAACCCGAGAGCACGGAGCAACAGAACGTACAACACCGAGGAGAGGTGGAATTTGGCAAGATTGTCATCAGTGTGAGATGCTTGGGAGGTGGGGATGGGTTCTCCCACCACTTTAATAATCAAAATACAGTTTTGAGCCCTAACAGAGAGATGCTGTAACAAGTGGCTACTGAAAACAGACGAGGTATTAATTATGTTACACGCACACACACACACCATAAAAAAGCTCTCTGTAACACTGGTGAAAAATAAAAATAACTTTAGTACTGATACATTCTATCCCCCATTTTAAGGGCTACTAGATCATGTTCCAAAAGAAACTAAATATAACACCTTTGGGACCAGGGCTTCCCAAGATCCAGGTCTGTGCTGCAATCCAGAAAATCAATTCTCCTCCTGTTAATGTGCCCTTACCTGTGTGGGCAGCCTGGGGTCCCCCTCCTTTCATGGGGGTTTGGCTGTTAGCAGCCCAAACCCATCAGGGCAGTGAAAAAGTGGGTTTGGGGTGGTGGAAAAGTGGGTTTGGGGTCAGTCTCTCACGATTTCAGAGCTGCTAAAGCTTTGCTCATTCTCCTTTACAGGCTCAAGAGCACACTGAGAACCTGTCACGCTGCAGGGAGGCTGCAAACAAATGTGTTTCACAGCTCCTTAGGGGTTTGGGTGGTGAGATGTCCCAAAAAAGGGCCAGCTCCATCTCCCCCAGCCTGCCAGCAGCTCCCTCCATGGAGATGGGCAACAGCACTTGGGAATTGCAGCCCTCACCCCAAGCACTTTCTCCTGCTCTTTTCAAAGGGGTCATTTAAGATCTCTGAGATTTTATGGCCCGAGCAATAATTCATTCCAGTGCAGGGGTGAGACAGGCAGGGGACACAGGGACAGGGACAGGGGACACCCGGAGGGGCACAAATGCTGCGGTCCCGGCTGCTGCCACAGCCCCGGCGATTTGGAGGAACAATTTGCTGGAAGATCCCATGGAGAAGCTCCCTCTCGGGCTGTCCCCCAGGCAGGGCACGGCCAAACCAAGTTAATGAGAGCCGCTGCTCTAATTAGCTGTAATTTGTGCGGGCGGCTTTCGCAGCGCATCGATTTCACACCGCGCCTTGTTTCACCTTCCCGGGCATCCCTGCCCGGCCTTGGCACCCCCTGCTCCTCTCCGTGGGCTCAGGGAGCTGCTCCATGAGGTCTTCCAGGAGCAGGTCCTCGATCCCAATCTCCCTCTGCTGTTAAAGCCGTGGTAAATCCAGGAGAAAGCAGCACCAGCCCTTTCTCCTCCATTTACCCACAGCTTCAGCAGCCACAGGGTTTCTTCCATGCTGGGAATAAATGCAAGAGGAGCAATGTCCTACTGAGAGCCAGGTCCATATTTGCTCTTCATTCTCCAAATGATTAAATTGACTAAAACCGCTGGGTTTAACACTTTTGCTTCTTTTCACCCTCTCGGGCCATTCTGCCCAACCTGCACCTGGGCAGAGCCCTGGAGGTTTCTGTGTTTGAGCTCCCCAAGCCCTTCTGCCAGGAACAAAGTCTCCACCACCAGAGGGGCACCTGCCGTGGCAGGAGGAGGAATTCCAGCCAAGAAATTATCTGTGTTTATAAAACAAACAAAACAAACACAACCTCACCAAAGCCAACGTGTTCCTTGTAACAATCACATCGTTTCCCAGTGTTAAGGGAACTTCTCAACCCAAATTTCAGCTGAAGTTTTTGTGCAGGGTTCATGTTTGTCTTCAAAGCTCTTCTGCAGACATTTGGCTGCTTTGCCTCATACATTCCCAAGTTTTCCCATTTCCAGCCTTCCTTGCAGGGGTTGGTTTCAGCGCATCCTCCCTGGGGCTGTGTCTCCTGTGGATGTTCTGTGTGAAATGCAGGCAAACAGCTCCACTGGGGGAAGGATCCAGGTTTTGGTGCTTCCCTCTGGAAAAGTGGTCCTTGCCTCACCTTCCAGGTACCTGGTGAAGACCTTGAGGCTGGTCCTTGGGCACCAAAGACAATCAGCAGCATCAGCTCAAGGGTCTGTCTCACACACAAAAATTTTGGTTCCTGTTGCCTCCCCTTGAGCAGCTTCTGCTTCAGAGGAAGCTCCAGCTCACTTGGTTCCGTCCAGTCCAAATTAACATTCCCAAACCGTTCCCATGGAATTATTGCAATGCAGACAAAGAGGTCCCTGTGCTCATCTGAGTCCCTCCAACATTATTTTCACCCTTAAATCCAACGCTGTTCCCAGTTTCGCTCTGCTCCTCTGATGGAGGCTGAGCTGGGAGGGTTTCAGTCCCCAGGCTGCGATGGAGGCAGCATGAGCAGGTGGATGAGGCTGGGGAGGGGAAAAAGGGGGAGCAGGAGCAACCATCAACCCCTCTTCCATTTGCATTTATCCCTTTGCACATCGTTTATCCCTTTGCAGACCATTTATCCCTTTGCAGACCATTTATCTCGTGGCACCAGGATAATATCGATCCGTGCAGTCCTAGGAAACACAGTGAGGTTATAGAAAGCCCAGCTTTAAGAGCTTCCCAGCCCAGTATGGGCAACCCACAGGTCTAAATCTGCCACCAAAAACCTCAGTGTGCAAAATGAATCAGCAACGGACAAAGGAGGGATGGAATTCCCACTTATTACAGAATTAGCAAGGCAACACTATAAAATTCCCACAAGACTGGGGTACTGTGGAAGTGCAGACAAAGGCAGAGAGGCTCTCATGAAAGGAAGCAGGAGCACGGTCAGCCAAGAATTGGGTTTTTAGACCTTTTCTACCCTGGAAATTCAATTTTTCCTTAGTTTTTTTTTGTGGAGTGATCCTGATATCAAGGCACAACTGTTCGACACCCTTTTCCTCAGCACCAGCAGAGATGTTTCTTTCTAAATAAGGACTTAAAGTAAATCACAGCCTTTGGTACAGCACAGAGCTACTTATAAAGGGCATTTCCAGGAAAGTGAGAAAAATGGAACAGGAATGATTCTCAAAGAGCTGAGAACAGCCCGTGGCCTTCGCCAGGGAACAGCGACTGCAACCAAATTTCCCCCCACTCCCTCCCACCCCGAGAAATCACTTGGACTGAGTTTTAGCAGCTCTGCTTAACATTTCCTTTCTGGTTGCTTCATCTTTCAAGAGATTTTTTTTTTTTAATAATATTAAAAAATACTGAAATAATGTCCAAGTGACTTCCACCTCTCCTCCTCCTTTCTCCTGGCTTTGCTCAGTCCTGTTATATTGCACATCAATTGAAGATAATCTGGCTCCAAAGACGTTCCCTTCTACATAATGCACTTGTTAGAAAACACAGATAAAGTGGGGAATATTCCATATATAAACGTGTATATATGAAATATGGACTGGGTTTAGCTGGGGAGGACAGGCCCTCTGTCAGTCGGGTCCACGGCAGCGTCGGTCACCATGTTGGGATGTTGGGGATGTTGGGGATGTTTGTCCTTTCCTTGGAGATGTTTTATTTCTCAACACAATCCTGAAGGTCTTCATTTTAAAACTTCTTCTGTGATCTGTGGGGCAAAGCAAAGAACCACTTTTATGCACAGCCTGCTTTGGGAAACAAGAACGGGTTCCTTTTTTTGCAAGTAAAGTGGAAGAGAAGTTGCACGTTGGTCTCCCCCCTGACAAATTCTAACTCCATTTCCCTCGAATGAAAAATGAAAATTTTCTAATTAAATTCTTTAATGGACTAGATGCCACACAGTCTAAAGTGAGCTAAAGATAGGAAAAAAATTCATTAAATATATTCTTGTTATTAACTGTTATCTGACATTAACGGCAAGTTCCAAATCCAGAATAATTAGTGCCAAGTGGGTTTTCCTCATGTTTTTTATCTTAATCAAGTTGAGTTTGTTCTGAGCTGATGTAATTCATGAAATATTGAGCAACTGGTTGATTTTATCAATCCAGTCCAGGTGCTGGGAGGAGCCAGGGCTGATCCCACTCCCAGAGCTTGGACTGTGGAGTCACTCACAGAGCACAAACCCAAAATCCCATTTTGATGTGGGGATGGGGGTGTCCAGCAAAAGGCTCAAAAAATCCCCCAATTTCTGCAGTGCCAGAATTGCTCTACACTCAAGGGACTGACTCCTGTTTTAATATAGGGAGATGCTCTGCTCTGTCTTTGAAACACAAAAATTTCCAGAAATTTCATGCAACTGTTTTTAACCACAGTCACAGCCCAGAGCCCAGCCTAAGGCACCAGGACCTGCCTGATCCCAGCTCAGCCCCAAATTCAGCCTGTTTTCCCCAAAGGGGAGGCAGGATGGAGATTGCCAGGTGGGATCCATGCAATGAGGAGGGAGAGACCCTCCCTCTGGATGCTGCAGGCATCAGGATGTAGGGATGGAGATGTGGCAGAGATGAAGTTGCAGCAATAATGAGGATGTGGGAATGAAGTTGCAGGGATAACGAGGATGCAGGGATGATGAGGGTGCAGGGAAGATGTTGCAGGGATGCAGGGATAAGGATGTTGCAGGGCTGACGATGTTGCAGGGATGAAAAGGCTGCAGGGAGAATGATTTTGCAGCTGTGATGAAATCGCAGATGAAGTTACAGGGATGAAGTTGCAGGGATAACGAGGATGCAGGGATTGCAGGGTTGATGAGCATGCATTTACAGGGATGGTGAGGATGTAGGGCTGGTGATGTTGCAGGGATGAAGTTGTAGGGATGAGGAGAATGCAGGGATGATGAAGATGTAGCTATGATGAAGTTGCAGGGATAATGTTGCAGGGATGATGATGTTGCAGCTGCCATGAAATTGCAGAGATGAAGTTTGCAGGGGTGATGAGGATGCAGGGATGATGATGATGATGATGATGATGATGATGATGATGATGATGATGATGATATGGGGATGCTGAGGATGCATCTGCAGGGATGATGAGGATATGGGGATGTAAGAACGATGCTACAGGGATGCTAAAATCCAGCAGAGAAAGGGAAGAGATGGGAATTACTGCCAGGAGCAAAGATCCCCTTGTGAGGCAGTGCAGCACTGGGAAAGGAGCTTCCAGAGGGGCTCAGTGCTCCCAGCAAGGATCCCAGCCCAGGCAGTTGTTCAAGCACCAGCTTATCCTGAAGCGCCAGCAGGGCCCTTCCTGGGCTTAAAGCTAGCAGGGCTTTCTGCTTTATTGGACTGGGCTTGCTGGGGATTAAACCCCTCCCAGCTGGCAGCCAGGAAGGGCTCCAAACCGCCAGGATCCTCAAGGATCACTGGAGCATTACACACCCAGTGAATAAATAAATAAAAATACACACACAGCTTAGACCCAAACAGAACCTTCAGCCCAGGAAATGCCACTGGGCAAGAAGGTGGTGGTGGAGTGGGACTCTGCAGATGAAGCAGTAAATAACAATTTTAATTCCCACCAGGCAAATAACCCAGTGCTTTGGGGTACCCTGGGGTACCCCAGGGTATTAAATAACAATTTTAATTCCCACTAGGCAAATAACCCAGTGCTTGGGGTGCCTGGAGCCTATCCAAGCTGTATCCTTGCCAGAAAAGAAAGAAATGCCAAATCCTCAGCCTAACAATGGTGTTATTTCTCTGGATCCAGTGAGTGGGAGTGAGAAGTGAGGAGCATTCAGGAGGTATCACTGCTCCAGCTCCTGAAGGGATCCAGATGTCTTTCTGTTGCACAGGGGTGAGGAAATCCTCTCCATCCCAAGAGAAATAGAGGATATTAAACAGCAGCCATAAAAATTAGATGTTTTTAAATTGACTGAGCCAAATAACTTCCATCTAAACACTCAGAGCTGGCAAAACAGCTCCTGGGAGTGCAAGTACTGAGCATCTCCTGAGTCGTTCCAGAGGACTGGAAAACAGCTCCTGTTTGGGACAGTTTTTTAAGGGATAAACAAAGTGACCTGCAAAAATGCTGTGTCTGGCCATCTGTCACTGATCCCAACCAATGTGCTGGAATGGCTGAGAGTCTTAATACAGAATTAAAGATGAAGATTTAATTGATGCCAATCATCATGGGTTTTCTGTTTAGAAAACAGATCTTATCAAACTCACTGATATCTCTGACTGAGTCCCGCACTTGGCTGATAAGGGTGCTTGTGTACTGCTCTCCTCCAAGGGAATTGCATGGCTGTTGGGCAAGAAAATGGAGCAATAAAGCAAAATTCCCAGGAGATGTCCCAGGTGAGGAACCCAGCTGGACCCAGGTGCCATCCCCCACTCGCTCCTCCTTGGGCTCCCTGTGCTTTCTCAGAGCATCTTGCAAAGGATGGGAGAGACATCCCTGAAAATGTCCAGCCCTGGGAGAGAACAGCCCAGGCTTGTTTCTGAGGCTGCAGAAAGAACATTTCCTGCCTTCATTCTGAGGGATTTAAAGTGTGGAATGTCATTCAGGCACCTGCACCCACCGAGGCACAGGCAGAGGTGGAGAAGCCCTCAAACCTTCAATGCTACATCCAGTTCACAGCAACTCCTTCCTCGTCCCTCCTGAAAACTCAAATTCCCAGCAGCCAGGGCCATTTTTAAGCCCAAATTTCTTATGTCTGGTTTCTGACCCAGTGCAACAGTGTGAGGTTAAATTGTTATAGAGACACAAGGAGGGACCAGCAAGGAGGGAGAGGAGGGTTCTCAACCCTAAATTCACAGAGATTTCAGGAGAAATGGGCCAGAAGGGTGGGAAAGGGAAGATGCAGAGTGAAGAAATCACAGGAGAGGAGGGTATTGATGGGGACCTGAAGGCAGAGCTGGCAGCTTGGGAAGTTGTGTGAAACCTCAGGCTTCCCTCCAGCCAAGGGAAATAACTGGGATTACTGGGGTACCCAGGGCAGGGTCTGCAGGCTTTTCCAGCCTCAAGGAAAGCTGAATCCCATAAAACCTCTGGAGGAGTCCTCACTCCTTGCTCCATGTTTCAAAACCGCCTCTTCCTTCCCCAGGAATTTCATTGCAAACATTTCCTGAAGCTGCTCAGTGCCATTTACAGGTGGGGAAACTGAGGCACGGAGGAGCTCAGGGAGTAAATCCCACAGTGCTCACAGAGGGTGCAGGGACAAATTTCCCTGGAGCACCAACCCAAATCTCCTGATGGTCACAGCATCACCCCTGCCCACTCTGTGCACAGCTCTGTCACTCTGGTTTTTAAGATTTTCTAAGCCTTCTGATGTTGACATTCTTGTAGCGAACTTTCTCACACACTTTCTGTAAATAACTCATTGTTTTGCATTTTTTTATAGAAGAGGAGAAATTTGATGGACTGTTGGTTTGTCCAGTGTCATTGGAGAGGTGGCACTGTCACCCTCCAATCCAGGGTCACTCTTGGAAATCTATAAATGTTGGAGTCAGAAAATAAACTTCTCTTTTCTCTCCTTGAGAGCAGCGCTGTGTGCGCTTGTGTTCTTTCGTGTCCTACAGTGACACAGCTCCTTCCTTGCACCAAGCCCAAGAGCAAACTGAGCCTTCTGAAAACCCTTTGCAAAGTGTGTGTTCATCCCTTCCATCCTCCCTCCAGCCTCTGGCTTCCCTTGGAGCAGCACCCCAAGCACAGACCCTGCTGCAAGCCCTGATCCTGCAGCCAGCACCGAGCAAACCGTGATAAAACCCCAAAGGATTTTCCTCCTCTATCCACGGTCGTGCTTTGGAGGAAGCAAAGCAAAGGGGCTGTGCTGGCCAGCCTCAAAATAAACCTGACTGCACTTTGCAGCCTTGTTGGGGTGAGCAGAGGGGGCCAGGGAGCAAATCCCACAGTGCTCACAGAGGGAGCAGGGACACATTTCCCTGGGGTACCAACCCACATCTCCTGAAGGTCACAGCATCACCCACCGCCCTCTGCAAACACAGAAAACCCTTTGCAAAGTGTGTGTTCATCCTTTCCATCCTCCCTCCAGCCTTTGGTTTCCCTTGGAGCAGCACCCCAAGCACAGACCCTGCTGCAAGCCCTGATCCTGCAGCCACCACTGAGCAAACCGTGATAAAACCCCAAAGGATTTTCATCCTCTGTGTGGGAATGAAGTTGCAGGGATGACGAGGATGCAAGGATGACGAGGATGCAAGGATGATGAGGATGCAGGGAAGATGTTGTGCTTTGGAAGAAGCAAAGCAAAGCAGCTGGGCTGCCTCAAAATAAACCTGGGTGCACTTTGCAGCCTTGCTGGGGTGAGCAGAGGGGCCCACGGGCTCATCTTCCCCACACATCCCACCCCATTCCACCCAGCCGGGGTGTTCAGAGATGCTAAAATTGAAATGCAACCACTGGAGCAAAGCAGCAGCGCTCCAGCACGCTCAGAAAAGCATCGGAATCACAATTCTGAAGGAAATGAATCATTCCTAAACAAACCCAGCAGCGCCTGCTGCCGTCGGTGCGGCTGAGCCGGGGCTCTCGCAATGAGTGTGCGGAGCCAGCAGGGAACGGCTGCTCCCGCCCAGAGCACGGAAAAGCGGCGGTCAGGGAGAATTCCAGCTCCTCCTGGCTCCAGTGAGAAGCTGGAGGAGATGGGAGACATGTTCGAATTGATTTGAGCGTGTCTTGGTTCATAAGGAGGAGCAAAGTGACGGTGCCCTGCGGGGATGCTCATGCGGGGAGGATTCCCTGCCCTGCTGCCCAGCATCCTCAGCACTGAAAATTCAGGCTCTGAGCAGTGATGAGACACAGACAGACCCTGATGAGACACAAACAGACCCTGATGAGACACAAACAGACGCTGAACCCTGTGGGTGTCAGAGCAGCACGATAATCGTGGAAGGAAAAGCACCAACATAAACACAGGGTTTATGTTTGTGGTGAGTTTTGTCAGAATTGGGGATAGAAGGGCTCCAGTCCTTCCACACACAGGATGGTTCTGAGGAGCACAAACTGGGATTTGCTGAGTGACAAAGAGCAGGAGCCCTGACACCTTCCCAGCAGGGAGCAGCCAACACGAGGGGACAAACAGCCCTGGCACAGGGACACCATCACACACCAGCCTGTGCCAAGCACCGAGTGAGAGCTCCCCATGGCATCCCAGGCTCAACCACAGCAGGGCCAGGACAGGTGTGCCTGGAGCAAGAGCTGGGAGGGGCCTGGAGATGGAGCTGGGGATGCTCTGCAGGATCCCCTGGGGCTGGGGATGCTCTGCAGGGATCCCTGGGGCTGGGACCCCTCTGCAGGGATCCCCTGGGGCTGGGGATGCTCTGCAGGGATCCCCTGGGGCTGGGAGCCCTTTGCAGGGATCCCCTGGGGCTGGGGATGCTCTGCAGGGATCCCCTGGGGCTGGGGATGCTCTGCAGGGATCCCCTGGGGCTGGGGATGCTCTGCAGGGATCCTCTGGGGCTGGGACCCCTCTGCAGGGATCCCCTGGGGCTGGGGATGCTCCCCTGGGGCTGGGTTTGCTCTGCAGGGATCCCCTGGGGCTGGGATGCTCTGCAGGGATCCCCTGGGGCTGGGGATGCTCTGCAGGGATCCCTGGGGCTGGGGATGCTCTGCAGGGATCCCTGGGGCTGGGATGCTCTGCAGGGATCCCTGGGGGGGCTGGGGATGCTGGGGATGCTCTGGGATCCCTGGGGCTGGGGATGCTCTGCAGGGATCCCTGGGGCTGGGGATGCTCTGCAGGGATCCCTGGGGCTGGGGATGCTCTGCAGGGATCCCTGGGGCTGGGGATGCTCTGCAGGGATCCCTGGGGCTGGGGATGCTCTGCAGGGATCCCTGGGGCTGGGGATGCTCTGCAGGATCCCCTGGGGCTGGGGATGCTCTGCAGGGATCCCCTGGGGCTGGGACCCCTCTGCAGGGATCCCCTGGGGCTGGGGATGCTCTGCAGGGATCCCCTGGGGCTGGGATGCTCTGCAGGGATCCCTGGGGCTGGGGATGCTCTGCAGGGATCCCCTGGGGCTGGGGATGCTCTGCAGGGATCTCCTGGGGCTGGGGATGCTCTGCAGGGATCCCCTGGCACTGAATGTGTCCCTGCTGGGGGATGGCTCTGCCCTAGGGCACGGCTGGCACTGGACAGCTCCTCCTGGTGCCAGTCTCATTCCTGACCTAGGAAATTCCCACTCACCACCTCCTTGAAATGGGTCAAACACCTTCCACTGCTCCACAGCTGGGATGAGGCACCTCAGGGCACCCAAAATGTCCCCTGAATGTCCTCCTCAAAGTGGTGATGGCCATGGCCCCAGGACTGTTTCCAGGAAAAGAAGCACAGAGCTCCATCCCTCTGTGCTCAGTGCCCACCTCTGGCACAGGGACAGGGCTGATGCCACCCTGCACCCATCGGGCTTGCCTGGACTCAGCCATGCAAACAGCACCCAGGGAAATGGGGAAAGGCACCAAGACCCCACCCTTAACACATCCTCCAGCTGAACAACAACCCCAGAGCCCAGCCAAGGGACCCAGAGCAGGGAGGGTGCAGGACAGCAGCACCAGCTCCATTGGAGTGAGAATTCCAAGGATATGGCCCTGCCCAGAGCACCCTGTAACCATCAAATCATCAAATGCTTTGGGTTGGAAAGGACCTTACAGATAATCTATGACAAAGATCATATAATATCCAGAAATCCCTTATTTCCCTGATCCCTGGGAAGTAAGTCCCTCATACGACTGCCCTTGCTGGATGATGCTGGAGCACGGAGCTCTCCTCCCAGGTACACACAGAACTGAGACTGAAGGGCAAAATAAGGCACAGCAAACCCTATTTTAAACCCCATTTGCCTGTTTGCACTCCCAGGTTTGCAGCCTGCCCAGAGATGGTTTGCTGAAGCATTTAAGAGCAGGGAAAAGCAAGCCCTGCTTCCCTCGGGTGCGGTGGAGCCTCCGTGTGCTCGCACCAAGATATGCATATTTTAAAAGCTTGGCAGGAGAGGGCTCCAAACTACACAATTAAACAGATTTTACACACAACGCTCCCCGTACACACCGAGCATCCTTTCCTTGTGCTACATCCCTGCAGGAGAGACCCTTCAGAGCAGTGACCCAGGCTGGCTCCTTCCATTCTGCTGGAGAAAGCACTTGTCCGCCCTTTGCCGCTGCTTAATTGTCCATAAACTGGGGATTAAAAACAAAACCGGCTTCTTTTGTCAAGGGATGGAGCGGGAACAATTGCCTGGGAGGAAATTTAACCCTCCTGGAGGAAAGAGATACCTCCAGCCCTTGTCTGTGTCCACACGTGGGGTGGGATGGATCCTGCTCTGCTCTGGCCACCCCAGGCACCCGAAGGGCATCTATTGTGCTGGAGAACAACAGAACCTTTTGAAGGAGCTCAGGCCTGAAAACGCACAAAAAAAGGGCAAAGAAGCAGGAGAAAAAGGTGATGGTGTCAAAGCACCAAGTGGAGGGGCCAGGGTTGTGGCTGCTGCAAGCCCAGCACCAAGGATGTGTTTCAAGGTGGCATCAAGGGCTGAAACAGGGGAGAAGGTCCTAAAATACAACAGGGAGAGGGAAAGGGAGGATGGAAACAGGGGAACAGGTCCTAAAATACAACAGGCAGAGGGAAAGGGAGACTGGAAACAGGGGAACAGGTCCTAAAATACAACAGGCAGAGGGAAAGGGAGATTGGAAACAGGGGAACAGGTCCTAAAAATACAACAGAAAGGGAGACTGGGGAAGGGGAGGATGGAAACAGGCAGGGAACAGGTGGAAAAATACAACAGGTCCTGAAATAGAGGCAAAGGGAGGTTGGAAACAGGGGAACAGGTCCTAAAATACAACAGGCAGAGGGAAAGGGAGGATGGAAACAGGGGAACAGGTCCTAAAATACAGGCAGAGGGAAAGGGAGATTGGAAACAGGGGAACAGGTCCTAAAATACAACAGGCAGAGGGAAAGGAGATTGGAGGTCCTAAAATACAACAGGCAAACACTGGAAACAGGGGAAAAATAAAAACAGGCAGAGGGAAAGGGAGATTGGAAACAGGAGAACAGGTCCTAAAATACAGACAGAGAGAAAGGGAGGATGGAAACAGGGGAACAGGTCCTAAAATACAGGCAGAGGCAAAGGGAGGCTGGAAACAGGGGAACAGGTCCTAAAATACAGGCAGAGGGAAAGGAGACAGACAGCAGAGTGTGAAAGAGAAAACAGGAGGTGCAAGGCTCTGCAGCACCCAGTGCCCCTGTGTGGGGGTTGGAACAAGATGTTCTTGAAGGTTGTTTCCAACCCCAAACCTTTCTGTGACTCTGTGATGAGCTGAAGGCATCCACGGGGGCAGCTCCAGCCTCACAGGGGTGGGAGCTGCCTCTCCCCTCCTCACTGCCACCCTTCAGTGTCACATAGGACACAAAGGCAGGGAGGGCATTGCCCTGGAGACCAGGGATTGCCCAGAGCTGTGGGAACTCTGCTCCTGGGGTGCTGGGCAGCATCAGCCAGAGCCCACGGTAATGCCCTTTCCTCCATTCAATGTAATCAGCCAGGTCTGGGTGAGCCCTTTGCCTCACACCAATCCCCTAACGCTGCCCCTCCAAGCACAGTAGGGACAGGCCAGCCCGACACAGCCCAGGCTCCTCTGGAATCCCCAGCGGCTGCTGAAACGCTGCCTTGTCCTCATGGGGCAGGAGAGCAGAGCCACTCAAACAGCAGCTGGCTGTGGAGAGCCCAGGGTTTCAGGGATCTCTGCAATTCCTGGCACAACACGTGCAGCAGCCAGTGCCAGAGGAGCTGCCAGACCACAGAACAGAAGGCATTTATCAGAGTCACTGAATGGTTGGGGCTGGAATGGATCTTAGAGGATCATCCAGTCCCAGCTCCCTGCCATGGGACACCTTCCACTAGAGCAGGTGGCTCAGGTGGCTCAGTTTCTCTCACTGAATGGTACCCATGACACAGCAGAGAGAGCAGAACATCCTAAGGATGTCCCCAATTTTCCACTTCCACTTTTGGGGGTGTATCTAAAAGACAGCAGCAGTGAATTTTTGTCTTTCAGTGATACCACTCAGTACTGGAAAGTATTTTTCTGAATGTGAAAAAGGGGAAATTTAGGTCAGATTAGTTGTCCAGAGCAGCTGTGGCTGCCTCTGGATCCCTGGAAGTGTCCAGGGAGCTTGGAGCAACCTGGGCTAGTGGAAGGTGTCCCTGCCATGGCAGGGGTGGGACTGGATGATCCTTAAAGTCTCTTCCCACCCAAACCATTCTGGAATTTTACCAGAGCCAAATTGCCTTTTATCCCAACGGGTGAAGAGGTTTCCTTGTCACCTCTCCCATAAAGCACCTTTTACTGTCAATAAAATCCCTTTGAAACTACTCTGCTCCTACAAAATCAGGCAGGGAGGAGTCAGGAAAACAAACCAACAACCTGCAAGGGCTCTGCTTATTTTAGATGACAGAGAAACTGAAAATTGTTCTGTGCCATTTCAAGAACATGTGGTTTCCCTACCCTGTGCAGCTGCCACGGGGAAATCACCAACCCAGAACTCATCTGCAAACTCTCCTGAGAGCCATGTTTCCTCTGCTCTTAAATTCAGACCCCCCTTTTAGGAACAGGCATGTGGGAAAGCTTTAGTAACAAGAAAATTTAATAACAATGTAAGAGAATAACAGTAAAAAGTGAGAGCTTGTAGGCAGAAATGACATTTCAGCCCATTGAAATGGGGAAAAGGCACACTGAGGTATTCCCAGTTATCCCAGACAAGGAATCCCAGTTACCCTGGACAAGGGATCTCAGGTTTGTAGCTTCCCATGTTGCTCCAGAGCATCTCCCTAATAAAGATCATCCCTTGGACCCTCAGCTGATGAAAACCCTGGTAGCTCAAATAAAACCATTACACCCCAGCAGCCAAGAAGGGGCCCTGATGTTTTCCTTGGGTTTTTTGACTGTGGCTAAGGGAGGGTGCTGCAAACCATCTAGATCCTTCTGAGTCTGGGAAAAATCCCAGCTAAACTGCAATTCTGGCAGGGCCGGGATCTCTCAGGACAAGGCCCCCTCTCCACAGCCCTGGGACTTCACAGGCTGGGGCCAAATTTCTCTTTGCAGTAGGTATTCAACAGCATGCCTGTTCCATGTGCTACCTCAGAGGAATTTGGCTTTTTTAAACCCAAAATCCAGCAAAACTGAGCAGAGCTGCAGCCAAAGCTCTTGAGGCCAAGCTGTTTTTGGCCTGTGTCAGTGGCAGGGGCTGGATGGGAGCACTAAACCACTGAAATCACCTTTTTAGCACAGAAGTGAAGCAATCCAGCTGCAGAGAAGCAGCAGGGTTTTCCTCCTCCCACAGCACTAAAAAGCAAATACAATCAGAGGAGCTCTAGGATGTGATCCCACTTTATCTAACACGTATAAAAATACCCAAGAGCGGCAGGATAAGCTGGAGAATAAAGGTAAGCAGTGGAAAGCGTGGGGTTTGTCCAAAAAAACCCCAACACTATGACTCCATTGAACTCTCCCCATGCAGAGCTCACCTGATCCCGTCAGATGTCCCATGGCCCCTGGCATACACGTGAAGATGAAGCCGGTGATTTTTTCCCAGAGGGATTTTTGGTTATTTTTCAATCCCGATTTTTTTTAACTGTCCCCCTTTTGTTTCACAAAGCTGCCGAGGTGCCCCGGCCAAGCTTGCTCGGTGCCAGCTCCCACTGGGTTTGGGGTGGTTCTTGGTGGAGCAGGATGAACCTCCATCCCCAGATTGCGCTGCCCAGGTGAGGCACGGGTGGATCTGGGGGTGCTCGGTGCCTGTGGATGCTTTGTTGGGCACACGGGAGCAGCAGCAGGACAGGAACCAGGCAGGGGGTGCGGAGCCACGATGTCTTGTGGGACGGAGGAGCTGGAACCATCTGGAAAGGCTTTTTGCGGGAAGAGCAAGCACCAAGGGGGATGGGAGAAGGGATGCCATGACAACCTTTGGGGGTTTCCCAGGAAACCGTGGTCACCATGGCAACTGCATCACTCCGGTCGGAATTAGTGACTTCCGCTGGAAGGCGTGTTCGCCACTTTAATCTTCGGGTGATAAGCGGCTGCATCTCCTCCAAAGGCATTGCAGAACGAGGGGGAAATATCCCTTTGTCTCCGGCTGGGCGGGTTGGAGGCTCCCAGGCACGGCGAGGAGCCCGTCGTGGATCCTGCTCCGTGCCGACACCGCTCCCATCGGCTCCCGAAAACATTCCAGTCTGCCTCTCCTGTCCCTCCTCCCGCACACATCCCCGCTGCACGGCCACACACTCGACATTGGAGGAAATAATTCCATCAGGTTACAGGGCTAGGGAATCCAGAAGGCTTAGGGAGTTGTTTTGGGTTTTTTTTTTTTTTTTTTCTGTTTAAATCAGCATTGATTGCACTCGGTCTCTGACCAGATTAGAATTTCATAAACGATCTAATGGGGAGAAAAAGGAAATCTGGGATGTGCCCGTAATGGCACATCACATGTTTCAATATTAAGCATCATTTAACGATGTGGTAACAGAGACTCTCTGCAGAATTAAATGGTTATTTCCTCCCAGCCCCCTCCCAGTACACTCTGCCTCATGTTTTCCTCGTTCCTCCACCCAGTCCGAGTTTGTTAATCCAACAAGTTATCTTATATGATGGAAGGGAGATTGGCTACACACTGCCCTTAGGGAAACGGGGGGAAATTCAGGAGCAAAGCAAGAGGTTCCCCAAAAGCCCAAAAAGCAAAGCAGCCCTGCAACACGTTGCAGAACAAACACCTGTTTTGACAGTGAGTGTGGTTTGTCTTCATCTTCCTTCTCTTTACCCTTTAGCTGTCCTCTTCTTCAGAGAATTTTAAATCCTTTTACTTTTGGATCTTTAGAAAGGAAGGATCTAAAAAAATAAAGGTATAAAAACGAGGGCACACACAGGACCGACGATGGTGCATGTTCCACACAACACCGACACACAGTCACTTTGCATTATTATTGGTATTATTATTATTGGTATCGTTTCACCGCATCCTCAGATTTTGTTGCTGTTCGTTTGGTTTGGGTTTGTTTTAAACATCCGTAAAGATCTTTTTGATGTTCACACAGTTGGGATTGTTTGTTGTTGTGCAGTTGCCTGCTTTAAAGGCAGCCTGTTTGAATGCACTGTGGTTGATCCCCCCTTCCTCAATCACCATGTACTCGGACTTGCTGAGGGTGGAATTGCTGCGAGCCTTCTTCATCTCCTCGCTGGACGAGAGGTGCTGGCAGCTCCCGACGTGCATGTACTGAGCTTGCTCCTCACCCTCCGTCTCCCGGTGGTAGAAATAATTGAAGTTGGAGACGATGACGGGCACGGGCAGGGCGATGGTCAGCACCCCCGCGATGGCGCACAGAGAGCCCACGATCTTGCCCCCAATGGTGATGGGGTGCATGTCCCCGTAGCCCACGGTGGTCATGGTGACCACGGCCCACCAGAAGGCATCGGGGATGCTACTGAACCCCGAGCTGGGGTCATCGGCTTCCGCGAAGTAAACGGCGCTGGAGAAGAGGATGACGCCGATGAAGAGGAAGAAGATGAGCAAGCCCAGCTCCCTCATGCTGGCCTTGAGGGTCTGCCCCAGGATCTGCAGCCCCTTGGAGTGCCGGGAGAGCTTGAAGATGCGGAAGACCCTGACGAGGCGGATGACTCTGAGGATGGCCAAGGACATGGCTTGCTGGCCGTTGCCTTGCCGCTCAGCCAGCTCCGTGCCCAGTGTGATGAAGTAGGGGATGATGGCCACAATGTCAATGATGTTCATGATGTTCTTGGAGAAGGTGGCCTTGCTGGGGCAGGCAAAGAAACGGACCAGCAGCTCAAAGGAGAACCAGATGATGCACAAAGTCTCTACCACAAAGAAAGGGTCGGTGAAAGATGACACCATGGAAGCAGGCGAGGATGAGGAGTTGGTGAAGACATCAGGTGGGAGAGGGCCGCCGCCTGTCCCGAAGGTCCCCCCAGTTCCCTCATAGTCATGGTCATCCCTGAATTCAGGCAGGGTCTCCAGACAGAAGATGACAATAGAGATAAGGATGACCAGGACGGAGACAATGGCAATGCCTCGGGCCGGCCCAGAGCTCTCAGGGTACTCGAAGAGGAGCCACACCTGGCGCTGGAACTCCTTCTCGGGAAGCGGCCGCTGCTCCTCCCGAATGAATCCCTCGTCCTCCCGAAACTTCTCCATGGCCTCCTCCCCGAGCTGGTAGAAGCGGATCTCCTCGGAGAAGATATCGATGGGGACATTGACGGGACGCCGGATGCGCCCGCCCGACTGGTAGTAGTAGAGGATGGCGTCAAAGCTGGGACGGTTACGGTCGAAAAAATACTCATTGCGGAGGGGGTCGAAGTAGCGCATCCTCTTGCGGGGGTCCCCCAGCAGCGTCTCGGGGAACTGTGCCAGGGTTTTGAGCTGGGTCTCGAAGCGCAGCCCCGAGATGTTGATGACCACGCGCTCGCAGCACTCGTGCTCCGCAGCGCCCGCGGGCTGCCCGGCGGGCACGGCCGCCGCCGGGGGCTGATCGTAGCGCTCCCCGCCGAGCAGCGCTGGGGGATGCTGGGGCTCCTCCAGCAAAGGGTCCCCCCGCCGCCGCCGCCGCCGCCTCCTCCCACCACGGTCATGCTGCCTTCGTCCCCTTCCTCGCCCTCTTCCTCCGGCTGCTCGGGGCCCGGCTGGGGGGCGGCGGGGGGCGGCTGCTCGGTGTAGCCCAGGTTGTGGTGGCTGCTGCTGGAGCCGCCCCGCGGCTGCCGGCCGGCGGAGGAGGCGGCCGGAGAGTAGAGCAAGCTCCGGCGCTCGTCCATAAAGGTGTGGGGCGGAAGGGGAAAGGGGGGAGGGAGGGGGATCCGAGAGGCGGCAGCCGGAGCCTCTTCTTCCTCCTCTTCCTCCTCCTGCGGGCGGAGAGGGAGCAACAGCCGCCCAACTCCTCCAGCGGCTGCCGCTGCTCTGAGGAGCTGAGGCTCTTCTCAAAAAATCCGCCCCCAGCCCTGGCACCGCCTCACTCAGTCACCGCTCCCGGAGACACCCACCAGCCCCCCGGCCCTGCCCCGCAGCCCCCCGGCAGCTGCGGGCACCCCCTCCCCTGCCCGGCTTGGGGAGCCCCATCCACCCCCAGGCAGCGCCCAGGGGCTCCGGGCTCCTCCCGGAGCATCCTTTGCTGCAAGCACGGAGAGGGGTTTTTCCTGGCAGAGCCGCTGCCTAGAAAGAGTTTTTCTGCCCTCCCCCAGGTGAAATGCAGTTTTGGCTCTGAATTTTGGCGTTTGCCTGTTGGTTTTCAGCGACGGTTTCACACGGTGGGGGGCTGTGGGCAGTGGAAAGCCGACAGCGTGGCCAGACCCAACAGTTGTTTTGAATCAGCGTCTGGGTTAGGCTGGGGATTGTTTTTCTCTGTCTAGGAGAGTGTGTGCATGTGTGTGTGTCCGTGAGTGTGGGTGCACACGTGTGTGTGTGCGTGTGCTTCCCCCACCAACATAAACCCAGAAGCAAAGTTGAGCCAGCCCTCTGCCAAGGAGGTTCCAGGCTGAACCCAAACCTGCATTTCAGACTTTCCATCAAGAAAGCCAAAACCCTTCTATTTCTTTTTCTTTCTTTCTCCCTTCAATTGATCTTCTTAAGCAAATTGTTCAATTGTGAGCAAAAGGGACTTTTTAATGCAAAAACCTCCTCTGCAGAAGCCCAGAGCTGGAAAACACCCCATCCCCAGAGATGTGCATCCTCTGATCTCTGCACTACCAGCTCTCCCCCAGATCCCCATTTTTCCAACCCCTGCAATAGCTGGAACACTTTAACCCCCAGCCACGTGCCAAGGGGATTTAGGCAATTCAGGGAGCTCCCAGCTTGGGGAAAACTAATGGAATGGGTTGGGTTGAAAGGGACTTTAAAGCTCATCTCATTCCATGTCCCTGCCATGGGAGGGACCTTACACTGGAGCAAGAGCTCAACCATGAGAGCTGGGGAGAGGAGGAGGAAGAGGCGAGGAGAAAGGAGAAGGAGAAGGAGAAGGAGAAAGAAGGAGAAGGAGAAGGAGAAGGAGAAGGAGAAGGAGAAGGAGAAGGAGAAGGAGAAGGAGAAGGAGAAGGAGAAGGAGAAGAAGGAGAAGGAGAAGGAGAAGGAGAGGAGAAGGAGAAGGAGAAGGAGAAGGGGAGAAGGAAGGAAGGAGAAGGAGAAGGAGAAGGAGAAGGAGAAGGAGAAGGAGAAGGAGAAGGAGAAGGAGAAGGAGAAGGAGAAGGAGAAGAAGGAGAGAGCCTACATTCCCTTCCAGAGCCAGATGGGTGATGCTGCCATGACGGAGGTTAAAACCCCTCCACCATCCCCACTTGAGCTCATCATCCCAGTTATTTTTAACCAGCACAGCCTCCAGAAGGTAGGGAGAACAACAGATGAAAAGATCAAACTTATTTATACTTTAAATCAGAAACAAGCTGTCCAAAATACCCAACTCTGGGGAGGGAACAACAATAAATATTGGTGCAAGAGCCGTCTCCAGACTCCGAATAGCAGATGAGCAGTGAGGATGGAGCCTGGCTGAGCTGAGCCCACCAACCTCCTTGAGACTGACAGAGGGGAAACAGAAACAGCCTCTGCCACCAGAAACCCAGGAGGATTCCTGAGGGAATGGGGCCCAGCAAGGTGTGCATGGAAAGGTGGATGCTCACCCATGCCCCCACACAGGGAGAGCTGTCCCCAGGCCATGCCACCCCACCCCAGACTTGGACACAAGTCCCTTGTTGCCACCTCCATCCTTGGCTTTAAGCCCCAATGTGGACACCTGTTTTTCCTGAGGGTTTGGATCTCCTGGGAGGAGGGAGTGGGGAAGTTGCTCCCCCACCATTCCTGCAGCAGCTCGTGGTGCTAACCAGCACCATGGTCCCAGTGAGAGCACCCACTCCTGCCTCCCAACCCACAGCATCTCCCAGCCATCCCAAAACCCAGACAAGGCAGGAAGCAATGCCTGGAGCACCATTAACCCTTGAGCTCCCCTTGTTGCTTGTAGGTTGGGAAAAAATCCTATAAGCAACAGTTCACACACAGGTCTGAGGCTTTATTTTCATGAAAATGAAATAACCATCATCCCTTCACCACATACATGTGTGTAGCAGCTAAAAACTTGTCTGGCTCATCCCTTTTCCCTGCTAGGATTTCTGCCAATAAATCAGTGTTGTCTGGTTGAAGGCAAACAAATGAGGCTGCCTCAAACCATAAACATTTATTGAGGACACAAGGCTCGAGGCACAAGGTGCAACTTCCATAATTGCAATAATTTACTCTGCATCTGTCAGGGGCAAACCCGTCAGGAACTACCCAGAGAGAGCCACAGACCTTTGGGATGCTGCTTGGAAAAGCCTTTCCTTTAAGAGCAGCAGGATTAAGCCCGTACCCCACAGCTGCAGCAGGCAGCAGACATTAACCCTTGAGCTCCCGCGGCTTTGCTCGGGCTGGGATTTCTCCCGGAGCTGGCCGTGGCCTCCTGGCCCTGTTTACTCCTCCGCTGCTTCCCTGTAATCCTATCAGAGCCAATTAGGCTGTGCCAGGCGAGCAGCAGCGCTGCAGGCAGAGAGCAGCCCAGGGGCAGATCCTCCCTGCAGCTCCTGCCTTCCCCTGCCTCTCCAGCCGAGCTTTGGGGCAGCATCGGGGATGCAGCAGCAGCAGCATCATCACCTCCCCTGTGAGCCCCCGCCAGCCTCACACACCCCCCCTGCAGCCAGGAGCTGCATTTGTGAAGCAGAAACTGAGGTGGTTCTAGGTCAGGCTTCAAACCCTGGAGGTCTGAGCACAAGGGAAGGGGAATAAAAGCCCAGGGGAAGGGGCATCTCCCTGGTGTCCAACCTGGCCAGAGCTTTCCTGTAAGCTGGGAGCTCAGTGCAACACCAAACCATCTCCTCTAGCTGTGGTTTGCTGTCTAATGAGACATGTCCCAGTGTTCCCTCTGCAAATTTCCCTCTGCTTTTTCATCCATCTCTTCTGCTGCATCTGGTCTCAACAAATTTGATTTTGTTCCTAACGGCCATTTAAGAAATCCCCCTGTGCAATGGTCCAAGGCTGCCCTGGAACAGCACATGCAGTTTCTATGAGGAAGCAGAGCAAGCATTGCTCTTTTCCTCCCTTAATGGCCTTCTCAGGCCCCATTTCCAAGCAGAGGGAATGAACAACTTCCCTCTTTCTCACAGCCAGACCCAGACCATGAGGGGAATTCCCCCAGCATCCCTCCCCTGGGGGAACATGGGCTGCACAAAACACAAAACACAAAACACCTGGGACCTTCACCCCAGCTCTCAGTTATTCCCAGCCATGGGGCTGCCTTAGCATCCTGCTTCCACCTTCACATTGTCCTTCCTTCCTGATGAATCCCAATGCCTCTCAAGGAGCATTTTGGGCTTGTTCTCCCCCCACAGCTTCCCTTGGCAGCATCAGCAGCCAGGCAGTGTGTACAGAATCCAGCCTGGCTGTGAGCAGGATCTCACCCCCCCTCCCCTCCCTCCTGTTTCAATGGGATCTCTGCTTCCATTGATAAATCTGGGACAAATCTGCTCATCTTTACTTTGCCGGATCAGAAACCTCTCAGCGCACAGTTCCAATAATACCTTAATGCACTGCAAATGCATTGTCTGTCCTCCCACAGCAAAGCCCCAACTGCTCCAGCCAGGCTCTGCAGCTTTAACTCCCTCCAGGTGTTACTCTGGTTTTTTAAGATTTTCTGAGCCTTCTGATGTTGACATTGTTGTAGTGAACTTTCTCACACACTTTCTGTAAATAATTCATTGTTTTGCATTCCTTTATGGAGGAGGAGAAAGTTGATGAACTGTTGGTTTGACCAGTGTCATTGGAGAGGTGGCACTGTCACCCTCCAATCCACTGTCACTCTTAGAAAACCATAAATGTTTAGAGTCAGAAAATAAACTTCCCTTTTTCTCCACCTTGAGAGCAGCGGTGTGCATTTGTGTTCTTTCGTGTCCTATAGCGACATCCAGGTTTCTCCTCTCGGGAACCCGAGCCCTCCTGTGCTGCTCAGAAGGGACAAATGTCATGGAGAAAGGCTCAAGGTTGTCACTGAGGTCACCAGTCACAGGCAGGACTGCAGGGGCCGATGGCAGCAAACACAGCTCACATCAGCCCAACCTTCTGAGATTAACTGGGGGCAATCACAGAATCCTGGAATTGTTTAGGTTGGAAAAGGTCTCTAAGATGATGGAGTCCAACTGTCCACCTAACTGCCAAGGCAACCACTAGACCATGACCCCAAGTGCCACATCTTTGTGTCTTTTAAATCCCTCCAGGGATGGGGACTCCACCACTGCCCTAGTGAGACTGTGATAGTGCCATGTCTTGGGAAATAAATTTTCCTTAATATCCAATGTGAACCTCACCAGCACAACTTGAGGCCATTTCCCCTTGCCCTGACTGTCAGCAATCAGGGAATAAATTGAACAACACAACCTCTGGCTCCAGACTGGCCAGTCCTGCCATCATCACCTTCTCCCTTATGGAGACAGGAGTTGGGAGCATCCCCACAGTCCATGAGTGTCACAGACATCTTTTATGAAATATCCTTTCTTTAGGATTTTTTCTCCTGAGAAGCTGAGAAGCCTCAAGAACAAAATGCAAACCAATGGTTATCTGCTGCTGTGGGATGCAACAGGTGCATCTGGGATTGGTCTCATGTGGTTGTTTCTAATTAATGGCCAATCACAGCCCAGCTGGCTCAGACAGAGAGCTGAGCCACGAACCTTTGTTATCATCTTTCCTATTCTATTCTTAGCCAGCCTTCTGATGAAATCCTTTCTTCTATTCTTTTAGTATCGTTTTAATGTAGCATATATCATAAAATAATGAATCAAGCCTTCTGAAACATGGAGTCAGATCCTCATCTCTTCTCTCATCCTCGGGCCCCTGTGAACACAATCACACACAGAAGAACTGGGATGCTATTCCCAATGTGCTCCCAGATGGGGCCATCTCATTCCCAGAAATAAGGGATCTTATTTTATCTCCTCACCAACCACAAAAGCATCCAGTGAGGTTTCCCTCTCTGGGGTAAGACAAATTCTCCACCAACGCCATCCAGGGAGACAGTGGGAAGGACAGGAGCTGAATCTTGTTTTCCCAGGGATGGATTTAGAGCTCTAACTCTGGAGCACACCATTCCTATTCCTGTCACTGTCTTAGTCAGACTCCAGGTATAGCTCAGCCGTGGAGTGAATCCTTCAATCCCTCCGTGCCTCAGTTTCTCATCTGTACATTGAGGGAGCATTTCTCACCTCCCACCTGGAGTCTATATCAATCCTACACCAGAAGTTTTTCACTGTCTTCACAGTTGCAAAGTTTCTCCTTTCTCAATTTAGAAAGATACTGAAATATGGAAGAGGGAGGAAAATCCAGTGCTGTGTAAACCCTGGAGCTGGCTCAGCCCTCGGCACAGGTGGAAAGCATCACTGGGAGCTCCCCAGGGAGCACTGGAGATGCTTTCTGGAGATGCCTCTCTCACACAGGACATTCAGCACCAGGCACAGCAGGACCCCAGACACCCTGGGATCCTCTCTGACTGCTGGACGCCTTCAGAGAACAGGCAGGGGGAGAGAGGGGAAGTGAAAATTGAACTGATACCCCAAAATAACCGAGCCTGGACAGCAGCTATTTTTCATGGGTTGTTTCCCACAAAGCCGAGGATTGAGCAAGAGTATTTCTTGGGAAGTGAAGAACAAGTTCCAGTGGCTAAAAAAGAGCAAATTACTCAGCATCACCGTCATCCGTCGGCTTTAATGGAGCTAAATCCCATCCAACCTTTGGGGATACAGAGGTTACAGCTCAGGATGTAGTCAGACCTATTTCAATATCCTAAAAATGTGATTAACAGGGTGGGATTATGATGGCCAAACAATGTTAATGCAAATTCCACTGGAATGAGGATCACATTCCAAGGCCTCCACAATGACAGCAAAACGATACCCAAGGACTCCTGTTGCAGGGCATTATTTGGTCATTAAGGTCTAAGATTACATTGACAAAGCAATTTAACCACAAATCCTGGGAGACAACAGTGTTTTCATTACCAGTGTCCGCAGCAGGGGAAGATGAGCTGCATTTCAGAGGGGAGAAGGAAAATCAGGGACACCTCAGGGACCCAAGGTGATGCTGGAAGAGCACCAGTGCTGAGCCAGATGCAGACTCAGCATAAAGATGTGAGAACCCCAATTTTTGGCAGTAAAAAGCATCATGTAGGCCAGGGGCGACTGTTTGGCCCCTGAATCATTTATTCCATGGATGTCACTTCTGGTTGTGACTGGTGACAGTCACTCAGTGATGTGACACAAGCCCTCTCAGCCTCCCTAAGCAGAGCAATGCCACCCCACAGCAGGGAAAGCTCTTGGTGTCAGCCATACCACCAAAACCAGCAACTGATCTCCCTCTAAATCAATGCGGTTGGAAAAATTTTCACTAAAATACGGGCTCAGTCTCTTTCCAGCAGTATTTTAAGCTGAATTTTCAGAGGATGTTCATGACATTCTGGGTGATTTGGTGCCTAACTCCAGCTGCACAAACAACTCTGTTTTTAAGGGAGAAGGTTTTGCCTTCCATAGAAAACCCAGGGAATCTGTAAGTCACCTCTGTGCCACAAAGCATCCCTTGTGCAGGCTCAGTTTATTTTTGAAACACGCCCTCTCCACCTTCTCCCCACTCTTCAGCCAGTTCTATTCAGAAAAATAAATTGCATCAGAGAAATGAAGCAATTTTTCCCGTGTTGGGCAGCTGGGCTGGAGCCAGCCTCGACCCTCCTGTGCCTGTGAGCAATGAGATCTGCGGGAGCTGGGCGAGGAGGAGACGTTTGGAGGGCAGGGAGCTGTCTCAGCCGAGCACAGATCCTGGTGACATCCATGGGCACGCCTGGCAGCCGTCAAGGACCTTCAAACCCTGTTTTGTCTCTTGGATTTTTCCGCCTTTCCGCCATCCTCCCGATTTTTCTGAGACTTTTCCTTTGCTCGTTCAGTGAACATCGTGTTGGGAGGGAGTGAGATGGAATCTGAGGCTGCAGGGGTTTGACTGACACAGCCCAGGAGCAAACAGTGAGGGATGGGATGTGGTGGTGTTCACAGGGGTCCCAGGACGAGGGAAGAGATGAGAATCTTGGCTCCATGTTTCTGAAGGCTGATTTATTATTTTATGAGATATATTATATTAAAAGAAAATGATATATTAAAACTATACCAAAAGAATAGAAAAAAGGATTTTATCATAAGGCTTGAAAGGAATAGAAAGGACTGAAATGATAATAAAGTCTTGTGACTGACCAGAGTCCGAGCCAGCTGACTGTGATTGGCCATTAATTAGAAACAACCAATCATGAGACCAATCCCAGATGCACCTGTTGCATTCCACAGCAGCTGATAACCATTGTTCGCATTTTGTTCTTGAGGCTTCTCAGCTTCTCAGGAGAAAAGTCCTAGCAAAAGGATTTTTCATAAAAGATGTCTGCGACAGGATGAGGCATTGCCATCATGGTGTGCTCCAGTGGGACACTTGGTCCCTCAGTCAGGTGTTGATGAAGAAGAGCCACCATTTATTGAATTACAGAATCCCAGAATGGTCTGGGTGGGATCCTATTAAATCCTATCCCATTCCACCCCCTGCCATGGTCAGGGACACCTGCCACTATCCCAAGTTGCTCCAAGCACCATCCAACCTGGCCTGGATCGGGGCAGCCCCAGCTTCTCTGGGCAACCTGTGCATCAACACCTTGAGCCTGGGGACAAACCAGCCCCTGGGGAGCAAGGCTTGCTCTCCAGAGCACCCCAGACCTCGAAGGATGAACAGGGCTGGGCAGCCCAACCCAGCTCCAGGTACCCCCAGCCCCCCTGCAACTATGAAACCCAAAAAACCAACCTGAGGGACATCTGCCTTCACCAAAATCAGACACCAGGTGTTGCACCGATGGTGGTTAAACTGCTGGTGGTTAAAGCAGGAAACACACGGGGAGAGGAAACCAAGAAGGGAGAGGAAATCCTCTTTTGTAGTTCACATTTTTATTCCTTCTAACACACACAGGAGCAAAGTCACTGTGGTAGAATTACCCTGAAGCCATCAGACTTCCATTAGAGTTTGATGAAATCATGGAAGGAAACAGAGTGACTGTGCCTGGCTGCAACGAGAGAGCCACAACAGGGACCAGGATGCTCCTGAGGGCTGGATCCCCCAGCAACTCTGTCCTTGGGCTTTTGGTCTCAAAGGCTGAGACCAAACAGAAAATGAAAACCTGCACAGGTCACCAGGCCAAACACATTAGTGCAGCCCCAGGTTCCTGGCCTCTGTTCATTAGTTAATGTTTGGGCAGTGATTTGAGAGAAAAAACCCACACCCTGAATACAGGTCTGACATCGTCATCATTCCCCTTCCAGCTGGAAATCCAGAGGAAATTCTCTTTTGTCTTCTCTTCTGCCTCTCCTTCTGTCTGTCCTCCCCATCTTCAGGGCCAGTTTAACCCTCAAACACCAGTGCTGGGAACTGGTTTGTTATATAAACCCCTCCCTCAGCTGTAAGGCTGTTATTGAAGGGTCATTTTGTACAGGCAAAATGAATTTATTTGCAAGCACAGGTGGGGACTTCAGCTTTAGCTGCAACATCTGGATGCTGGTAGAGCTGCAGAGCCTGCAGGTAAAGGTGGAGCTCCCAAATGCTCCCAGAGGCTTCATTTCTAGCTGGAAAACCCAAACCAGAAAAAAATTTGGAGCAAAGGAATTTGTCTGCAAAGGGCTCAGAGACCTGAGCTCTGCAGCTCAACCCTGTGATTTATTTTTAATCAGATTTTCTGCTTGTCAGCTGCAGCGCTTCTGGGGAAAACCCCTGAAGCCCCACTCCGAAATCTCCTGTTTGCAAGGTGGGAAATGGGGTGCAGGGGAGCAGATGAGTCATTTTTCATGTTTTTAATCAACCTGTTGGGACTGGGGTGTGATGGGTGACAGTCCAGGCAGGAGGTGACCCACGGGTACCACAGGTCAGGTTCTTTTTGCTGTCCTTTCTAACAAGGGCCAGCAATAATAAATTCATTCTGAAACAATTACCACAAGATTCTCCCAAAAGACTTCTCTTACACAATCTCCAAAACCACCATGTTCCTTTTTTCCTTTTTCTCTAAATGACAATATAACCAGTTTGGGAGTGGGGGTTTTTGGGGGGGCAGAATGGAGGATTTCTGCAGCCTGCCTTTCGGTTTTCTTTGATATATTCAGAAAAACACGTCCTGGCTGGGCTTGGGGACACCGGAAAGGCTGATCTGCTCTGTCACCTGTGACAGTCACCCCAGCAACAGCTCTGCTGCCAGCAGAGGCAGGAGAGGATGCTGACTCACTGCCTGCTTCACTTGTGCAGCTCACCCTTCACAGAAAGCATTGCTGGAGTCTTGCTCTCCCTTTCCTTTCACTCCTGCCCTTAAAAAATGAACTAAGAAACCTTAATTATAAATGGAGACACGAGGAAAGAAAAGTAGCAGCCACTAGCAAAGAGAAGTGTTATTCCACTGTGAAATTCAGTTGGGTTCCAAAGGCAGTGTTCACTGTTAATTCACTGGAGTCACTGCACACAGAAATTACTGTGAGATGGAAGGGTTTGCTGCAAATATAGATCATTGAATGATTAACAGCCTGGAGGCAACAAGGGAGGGGAGAAAACTTGAGGGGCCTTCTTAAAACAGGAACTCTCCCCAAAATGACCAAGTCTCCTCTTCCCTTTAACCCTGTTTCTTTCTGCTGCTTGCTTTCCTTATCAGTGTGAATCTGGTGATTTCAGCGTAAATCTGGTGATTTCTCTGCTGCTTTGTTCCCCTTCGTCTCTTGGGGAAGCACAAAATGAGATCCAGAACAGCCTAGAGAAGTAAAAGTCACTTGACTTTGTCTTTTTCTCACAGTTTTTCCTCCTGGTAAAGTCATTTTGGCCAATGAGTGGTGGGAGCAGAGTGGAGGCAGAGGATGGAGATGCTGGTGGGAGCAGGACCAGGGGATGGCTGGGAGAGGGGATGTCATGGAATTCCCCACCAGGACATGCTCCTGCAGCCTCCCCCTGGCCAGCAAACTCTATGACACCCCTCCTAATCTCAGCTGGGAGATGCTTTTTTAATTGCCAGGATTTATTTCTGCATTGGATTCCTCCATGTGGTCCCTCCTGAGGAGCATCCAGGTACCCCAGGCACACGGTGATGCTGCCCTTGCAGATGTGGCCAAGTGTGGGCTGGGTTCCCTCTGTGCTGCTCCCACCTCCTGTCACCCAGCAGGGATGGAAGATCTTCTCCTTCACTCAGAGGGTGAATTCCCAGCCCTCATGCAGCACAGAGCAAGAGAAAACCCTGCACAAGATATTATCATTGTTAATATCTTCCAAACCCTCAGGAGGTGCCTGAAGATGCCAGGGAGGGGGAGAAGCAGAGGATGAGTTGTGACTCACAGCTGGGAAATGCACGAGGGTGGCAGAGCCTGCTCGAGAAAATCAACCCAAAAAATCCCTCCGTGCTCAACAGTTGTCGTGAGCCAGAATTCAAGAGGGAAACCCTGCTAAATCCTGCTGCTCCTGCAACACACAGAATCACCTTCAGCACTGTGGGAATGCAACAGTGCCAGGGCCCAGGGCATGGGGCAATGTAGGGCTGGGGAGATCTGGGGGACTGAGGAAGCTCTGCTGGCCAGAGAGACCCTACACACACCCTACACACACCCTACACACGCCCTACACACACACACACACCCTACACACACCTTTCTTCTCAATTCAGCCCCTTTAAAGTGACAACCACCACCTGTAGACACACCTTCCCAAAAGGCCAAGTGCCTCCAGTGGAACCCCCCTGCCATCCCAGGCTCACCCTGAGGCTGGCCTTGTCCCCAGCCCAGAGCACTCGGTGCCACTTCCAGGTGTTCCTTGGACACCTCCAGGGATGGGCACTCCAAACCTCCCTGGGCAGTTCCAAGGCCTGAGCACCCTTTGCATGGGGAAATTCCTGCTGATGTCCAGCCTGACCCTCCCCTGGCCCAGCACCCCCCTGGCTGTCCCCTCCTGTCACAGACATTGCTTATGAATAATCCTTTCCTTAGGATTTTTCCTCCTCAGAAGCTGGGAGGCCTCAGGAACAAAATGTAAACAATGGTTATCTGCTGCTGTGGAATGCAACAGGTGCATCTGGGATTGGTCTCATGTGGTTGTTTCTAATTAATGGCCAATCACAGCTGGCTCAGACTCTGTCTGACACACGAGCCTTTGTTATTCATTCCTTCCTATTCTATTCTTAGCTAGCATTCTGATGAAATCCTTTCTTCTATTCTTTTAGCATAGTTTTAATATATTATATCTCATAAAATAATAAATCAAGCCTTCTGAAACATGGAGTCAGATCCTTGTCTCTTCCCCCATCCTCAGATCCCTGTGAACACGGCCACACCCTCCTGTCAGGAGCTGTGCAAAGCCACAAGGTCCCCCCTGAGCCTCCTTTGCTCCAGGCTGAGCCCCTTTCCAGCTCCCTCAGCCCCTTCTGGTGCTGCAGCCCCTTCCCTGGCCATGCTCCAGCCCCTCAATGTCCTCCTCATCATCAGAAACCCAAAACTGACCCCAGGATTGGCGGTGGGGCCTCAGCAGTGCCAAGAGCAGAGGGACAATCAGTGCCCTGGGCCTGCTGCACACACTGTGCCTGACCCAAGCCAGGTGCCTTTGGCCTTGTTGCATTTTATTAGAAATGAATGTGCTCCAATGATGCTCTTTAGTATCACAGAATCCCACAATCACTGAGGTTGGAAAAAACCTGCAAGGTCAACGACTGCAACCTGTGCCTGATCTCCACCTTGTCACCCAGCCCAGAGGCCTCAGTGCCACATGCAGTCACTTCTTGGTCACCTCCAGGGATGGGGACTCCACCATCTCCCTGGGCAGCCCCTTCCAACGCCCAAACACCCTTTCTATGAATAAATTCCTCCTGATGTCCAGCCTGAACCTTCCCTGGCACAGCCTGAGGCTGTGTGCTCTCACCCTGCCACTCACTGCCTGGAAGAACCCATCTTGCTACAACCTCCTTTCAGGTGGAGAAATCATCTCCTTTCAGACGGAGATGCTGCCGGCAGATCCACCTCCTGCTCCTGCTCCTGGCACGGGGAATGACTCAGAGAATGTGTTTTTCACCTGCTGCCTCCTGCACAGGGCTGCAGATGTACCTGCCTGTGTCCATGTCTGCTGCTGGCCTTCCACGGGAGCTTTTAATAGCCCTGCCATGGCAGCAAAGAGGGTGAGAAGTGTCTCTGCAGCTGAACTGGAAATGCCTTTTAATGAGGATGATTCACGGTAGCTCCCAGCCCTGGTGTCAGCCCCTGCACTGCTGCCCCTCGCTGACATTTCAGCACCAGGAGCTCGGCAGAAAAGCTCCCAGCTGCTCGAGGCTGCAGCGTGGAGGAGACAGGCAACTGGAACCTGAGACTGATGTCTGCACATCTGAATCCAAAACAAAGAGGTATGGGATGGGTTGAGCCCCAAAGTTTGCAGGAATGGCCCAAAATTGATGTGAGCAATAATGCAACCACCTCCTCCATCTGCCCAGCTCAAGGACAGGGATAAAGCCACAGAGCAGGGACAGGAGAAGTCCTGAACCTGGGTTTTGGAGGCTGCTTCACCATTTAAAGATACCTGAACTGCAAATCAGGGTCAGGGAAATACCAGGAGGCTCGAGCCAGGGTGCCCAGAGCAGCTGTGGCTGCCCCATGCCTGCAGCATCCAAGGCCAGGCTGGATGGGGCTCAGAGAACCTTGGACAGTGGAAGGTGTCCCTGCCATGGCAGGGGTGGGATGAGATGGCTTTGAGGTCCCTTCAGCCCAATCATTCCGTGATTGGAATGAGTCCCTTCAGCCCAATCATTCCGTGATTCCATGAGTTATTGCCCACGTCTGGTCCAGCTCGTCATTCCTTAGCCCAGGAAACAGATTCATTCAGCATTCATCCATTCCATGGAGCCACTCCTGAGTCCATGAACAGATAACTGGGACTGTTTCCCAAAGTGATGCAGAAAGTCTGGGGGGGAAAAGGAACTGAACCAATATTTCCCTGTCCCTGTCACCAAGGCCCTGCAATGCCCTCACGGTGCCTCAGTTTCCCCATCTGTTTTTTTAAAAGCGTGGCAGGTATTGACATTCCTTCCTGGAGTACCCCGAAATCTAGGAAAGACATGATTAGGGGTGGCAATTATAATTATTCACACCCTCCCTAATGGATCTTTACAGCCCATCAGGGCTGTGTCTGCATTCTAACATTTGTTAGAAAGAGATAAAAAGCTTTCTTTGCTGATGGTGTGAAGACTTTCGGGCTCTCTTTGATGTGCTGTGGCTTAATAACCCTTTCGTTTGATTAATTTCCATTTCTGCCGTCGGTCTTTAAGAGCTGCCACACAGACTTTGTGAATGGATTGGAGGAGACAGACATGATTCCCCTGCTTGAGCTGCTCCATTCTCATTAATACCAATCCCTGCAGGGCCAACTCTGAGCCCGGCGGCTCGTGTGCGAGGCAGCCGAAAATAGCAGCGTTTATAATAGCAATAAATAACCATAAATAAACCATAAATAACAATAAATAACGGGGCAGGCGCTCGGAAGCATGAAATGCCTCCGATGGATCTGGGGCAGGAGGCGTTGGGGTGTGGATGTGTGCGGGAAGGTCCCAAAACGCAAGTGACAGCAACAATCGAGGCTTTTGTCAGAGTGTGAGCGCTCACAATAATTGAATCGCTGCCTTGTTACATACGGACCGATTTAGACCCTCATTATGTGTTTGGCAAGTACTTGGCATAACGAATCAATTTAAAACGGCACACGAGACTCAAGTAATTCATGATGAAACTCCAAATCAAGATTACAAGGCAAGACTAAGCCTCCTCAGCAGAAATTACCGGGATGGAGATGAGGGGAAGGTGGGAGGAGGCTGCAGGAAGCCTCTGTCACTGCCCCCAACGTGGATTGGGGTCCAGCATTTCCCTCTCCTGGGGCTCTGCACCCCAGAATAGCACACGTGCTGTTCCTATTTCAATATGTACTTTATTCTGCTTTCACAGCCGAGGGAGGTGAGGTCTGGTCTGTGGTCACTGCTGGGTGTCCCTGGCTCTGTCACATCTTCATCTTTCTCCTGAAGAAACAGCCTCAAATCCAACCAGCTCTTCTCCTCAGTACTCCCATTAAAGCCCCTGTTCCATGGCCTAGGAGCTCTGTCACGCCCCTCTGCTGATCCCAAATATTTCCCCACCCCTCAAAAATTAAAAATCACAGTTCTACTGTGAGAAAAATCAGTTTCTACTGTTAAAAAATCACAGTTTCTACTGTTCTAATGTTTACAACAGTGAGATGGGGAAAGACATATCATGGAGTCATGTGGGAGGGATGAGCTACCCACAGCACGACTGGGGTGTAAATGAAGCCCAGAAAGGCTTCAGAACATCCCAAAATCGTAAATCCATCAGAAAGGACAGGGAAGTAGTCCAAGAGACTTGGGGCAGGGCAGAACCTGGCATAAACTGTGCTCAAGCCTGGCTTTACATGCCCGAGGCAGGCAAGGAATGAACCAGCACATCCTCAGAGCATCCCTCTGCTCAGGATTTACCTCTGTGCATTTTAGGAATTATCCAGCTGGGATTAAAAATGCCTCCCACCCCTTATTATTTAAATACAGGTTTTCAGGCTAACAGGAAAAAAAAAAAACAACAGAAAGAAAGAAAGACAGAGACAAGGCTTTGCTCAAGCAGAGCTGAATAATTAGGGATGACTAATAAGATGTCCTGTGGGAAAGCAGAGAGGAGACTCTTGCCAGGATGCAGGCCCTGGCTGATAAAACCTGCTGCCTCTACAGGATGGATCACCTGGGCTTCCTGGGGCACTGCTGGCTCGAGCTGGCGGCCTCTGCCCTTCTGAGCTCCAACCAGGCTGCTCTGCCCCCAGACTGAGGAGATGCTGAGCCCAGGGGGCTGCACTGGGCTGGCTCTGCCCTTTGCTCCTGCTCCTCTGGAGATGTAGGAGGCCCTGAATATATGTATTATAAATGGAGGAGGCTTTAAATATACATATTATATACCTGTACTTGAATATCTTTACCCTGACTGGTCTTAGTTATCCTTGATGGGCTGCAGCTGTGATGTTCTTCATTGGGCTGCAGCTGTGGCCAGTCAAGCTAACTGGGATAAAAGGGGGGTGGGCTGGCCAGTCAGGGAGAGCCTTGGAGGAACCCTGACTAAGGAAGATCCTGAGCTTGTGCTGTGAAGATCTGCTGCCCACAAGACACCAATGAGAGGCACAGGACTTATGAAATATGTTAAATACAACAACATTGGACTTACATAATATGTTAAATACAACATTTGGTGACTTCGATGTGAATATGTTAAATACAACATGGAGAGGTCCCAGACAAACAGAATTATGGAATCATGATGGAATCATCCCATGGAATCGTCCCATGGAATCGTGATTTGGGCTGAAAGGGACCTTACAGCTCATCCCGTTGTCGCCATGGTATTTTGTGAAAAATCCCTTTGCCAGGATTTTTCTCCTGAGAAGCTGAGAAGCCTCAGAAGAAAAGAAAAACAATAATTATTTGCTGTTGTGGGATGCAACAGGTGCATCTTTGATTGGTCTCATGTGGTTGTTTTTAATTAATGGCCAATCACAGTCCAGCTGTCTCGGACTCTCTGTTCAGTCACAAGATTTTATTATCATTCTTTTCCTTTCTTTTTTAGCCTTCTGAGGAAATCCTTTCTTCTATTCTTTTCTTCTATTAGAATTTTTTAATATAATATAATATATAATCTATATATAATATATAATATATATTATATAATATATAATATAATATATAATATATAATATATAATATATATATATATATATTATATATTATATATTATATAATATATATACATATATAATATATAACATATATCATATATAACATATATCATATATCATGAAATAATAAATCAGCCTTCAGAAACAAGGAGTCAATATTCTCACCTCATCCCTTGTCCTGGGACCCCTGTGAACACCACCACATCCCACCCCACCCCAGCCACAGGCAGGGACACCTTCCACTGTCCCAGGCTGCTCCAAGCCCTGTCCAAACTGGAAATACACACCAGAGCCAAGTGGGTGCTGGGAGCACTGGGAGCTCCAGCTTGGCTGAGACACTTGAGTTACTCAGGCTCGTCCCAAAAGCTCATCCCAGCAGATTTACACCCAGGAGAGGCTCCTGCAGTAATTCCTGGTTAGAGGAATTAGAACTGCTGTTATAGGGTGACAAAGGATGGTGCTAAGCTCTTGAAGGCAAGTGCAATCCTAAATCTGTATTATGATGTAAATCAGACTATGAAAATATTTGGGATCCTCTGATATTCCCACTGCTGCTGAAGCTGCTACCCAGTGTGGGTATTAGGGGTGTGCAGCAGCAGCTTCCTTTTATTTTTTTAAGATCACAGAAAAAAAAAAAAGATAAAAATTAGAGCTTTTTGTGTCCAGAGCATTCAATGCAAGAGGCTGAAAAGAACAGTATCACATCAAGTGCCATTGTGGAATAACTGCGGCTGAAAGGCATTTCTGGAGGGATGTTGTGCACAGGAACACTTAAAACATGCAAGAATTGTACAGAAATATTCATGGAGACTTGCATGTTGTGATAAATCAATATTTATTGCATTAAGTTTCATTAGATTGATTTATTTTTTTAATTAATGCTGAAGTTCTTAGAGGTTCAAGATTTATTCTGCCAAGTGCACGAGTGAAGTTACAAGATCCTTTACAAAGTTATTTTGCTTATTTTCCCACATAAACACCTAAATATCCCCTGCTCAGTATTGTATCAACAGTGCCATGGCCGATACAGGTGTTGTTTTGGACAATATAAAATTTGGGTGGGATGGGCTGCTCCTGAAGTCACAGCAACCTCCCAAAATTGTGGTAAAATTAAGGCTTCTCCTGCCCAGGTCCTGCTTATATCTCCCAGCTGGATCCATAAGGCTCTATACAACAAATGTGCACAATCAGCTCTTTCCTGTCCTCACATTTCCCCCAAATTATTCCTTTTTTGCTGAAAATACTTTGCTGCATTTCTGTGCTCAAGGCAGGCTTTTTCTGCTTCTTCAAAAATCTGCTACAACTCAACAGAAGATGAGAGAAATTCATTCCGCAAAATGTGTTCACAATTCTTCTACCCAAAACACTTCCTAGGACTCAAAACTAGAATGAAGCATTCCAATTTTATCCAAGTTTGGCAATTCTTATAGATTTATTTACAAAGCTGCAATTCGCAGGAAACCACCAGAAAATTGGGGAAGAAAAAAAATCAAAGGGGGAAATAATGGGAAATTACAAACTTGGGTCATGTCCTGCTCTAAGGGAACTTTGTAAATATGGAGTCTGTGTAAAAGCCTTGACTTAGAGCATCTCTGGTGAGATTAGAGATTTGGGATAGAAAACAGGGAATTTGGTTCATTGAGCCAGCAAGGGAATGTGCGCGTGCACCCACATGTGTTCACAGGGATAAATTGGACATGGCAAAGTGTGGACTGTGTGTTTTATCAGAAATTAATGTGCTTGGGTGATGTTCTGCACTAATATCACAAGATCCCAGGATGATTTAAGTTGGGAAATGTAACACAGACATCTTTTAAAAAAATCTTTAGGATTTTTCCTCCTGAGAAGCTGGGAGGCCTCAGGAACAAAATGTAAACAATGGTTATCTGCTGCTGATGCAACAGGTGCATCTGGGATTGGTCTCATGTGGTTGTTTCTAATTAATGGCCAATCACAGTCAGCTGGCTCGGACTCTCTGTCAGATACAAACCTTTGTTATGATTCCTTCTTATTCTATTCTTAGCTAGCCTTCTGATGAAATCCTTTCTTCTATTCTTTAAGTATAGTTTTAATGTAATATATCTCATAAAATAATAAATCAGCCTTCTGAAACATGGAGTCAGCTCCTCATCTCTTCCCTCATCCTTGGACCTCTGTGAGCACCATCACAAGAAAAGACCTTTGGGATCACTGAGTCCCACCTGTGCCCAATCCCCACCTTGTCCCCAGCCCAGAGCACTCAGTGCCACTTCCAGGTGTTCCTTGGACACCTCCAGGGATGGGCACTCCAAACCTCCCTGGGCAGTTCCAAGGCCTGAGCACCCTTTGCATGGGGAAATTCCTGCTGATGTCCAGCCTGGCCCTCCCCTGGCCCAGCACCCCCCTGGCTGTCCCCTCCTGTCACAGACATTGCTTATGAATAATCCTTTCCTTAGGATTTTTCCTCCTGAGAAGCTGAGAAGCCTCAAGAACAAAATGTGAACAATGGTTATCTGCTGCTGTGGGATGCAACAGGTGCATCTGGGATTGGTCTCATGTGGTTGTTTCTAATTAATGGCCAATCACAGTGAGCTGGCTCAGACTCTGTCTGACACACGAGCCTTTGTTATTCATTCCTTCCTATTCTATTCTTAGCTAGCGTTCTGAAGAAATCCTTTCTTCTATTCTTTTAGTATAGTTTTAATGTAATATATCTCATAAAATAATAAATCAAGCCTTCTGAAACATGGACTCAGATCCTTGTCTCTTCCCCCATCCTCAGATCCCTGTGAACACGGTCACATCCTCCTGTCAGGAGCTGTGCAAAGCCACAAGGTCCCCCCTGGGCCTTCTTTGCTCCAGGCTGAGCCCCTTCCCAGCTCCCTCAGCCCCTCCTGGTGCTGCAGCCCCTTCCCTGGACATGCTCCAGCCCCTCAATGTCCTCCTCATCATCAGAAACCCAAAACTGACCCCAGGATTGGTGGTGGGGCCTCAGCAGTGCCAAGAGCAGAGGGACAATCAGTGCCCTGGGCCTGCTGCACACACTGTGCCTGACGCAAGCCAGGTGCCTTTGGCCTTGTTGCATTTTATTAGAAATGAATGTGCTCCAGTGATGCTCTTTAGTATCACAGAATCCCACAATCACTGAGGTTGGAAAAAACCTGCAAAGTCAATGACTGCAACCTGTGCCTGATCTCCACCTTGTCACCCAGCCCAGAGGCCTCAGTGCCACATGCAGTCACTTCTTGGTCACCTCCAGGGATGGGGACTCCACCATCTCCCTGGGCAGCCCCTTCCAACGCCCAAAGACCCTTTCTATGAATAAATTCCTCCTGATGTCCAGCCTGAACCTTCCCTGGCACAGCCTGAGGCTGTGTGCTCTCACCCTGCCACTCACTGCCTGGAAGAACCCATCTTGCTACAACCTCCTTTCAGGTGGAGAAATCATCTCCTTTCAGACGGAGATGCTGCCGGCAGATCCACCTCCTGCTCCTGCTCCTGGCACGGGGAATGACTCAGAGAATGTGTTTTTCACCTGCTGCCTCCTGCACAGGGCTGCAGATGTACCTGCCTGTGTCCATGTCTGCTGCTGGCCTTCCACGGGAGCTTTTAATAGCCCTGCCATGGCAGCAAAGAGGGTGAGAAGTGTCTCTGCAGCTGAACTGGAAATGCCTTTTAATGAGGATGATTCACGGTAGCTCCCAGCCCTGGTGTCAGCCCCTGCCCTGCTGCCCCTCGCTGACATTTCAGCACCAGGAGCTCGGCAGAAAAGCTCCCAGCTGCTGGAGTCTGCAGCGTGGAGGAGACAGGGAACTGGCACCTGAGACTGATGTCTGCTCATCTGAATCCAAAACAAAGAGGTATGGGATGGGTTGAGCCCCAAAGTTTGCAGGAATGGCCCAAAATTGATGTGAGCAATAATGCAACCACCTCCGCCACCTGCCCAGCTCAAGGACAGGGATAAAGCCACAGAGCAGGGACAGGAGAAGTCCTGGACCTGGGTTTCGGAGGCTGCTTCACCATTTAAAGATACCTGAACTGCAAATCAGGGTCAGGGAAATGCCAGGAGGCTCGAGCCAGGGTGCCCAGAGCAGCTGTGGCTGCCCCATGCCTGCAGTGTCCAAGGCCAGGCTGGATGGGGCTCAGAGAACCTTGGACAGTGGAAGGTGTCCCTGCCATGGCAGGGGTGGGATGAGATGGGCTTTGAGGTCCCTTCAGCCCACTCATTCCGTGTTTGGAATGAGTCCCTTCAGCCCAATCATTCCGTGATTCCATGAGTTATTGCCCACGTCTGGTCCAGCTCGTCATTCCTTAGCCCAGGAAACAGATTCATTCAGCATTCATCCATTCCATGGAGCCACTCCTGAGTCCATGAACAGATAACTGGGACTGTTTCCCAAAGTGATGCAGAAAGTCTGGGGGAAAAGGAACTGAACCAATATTTCCCTGTCCCCGTCACCAAGGCCCTGCAATGCCCTGCGGTGCCTCAGTTTCCCCATCTGTTTTTAAAAGCGTGGCAGGTATTGACATTCCTTCCTGGAGTACCCCGAAATCTAGGAAAGACATGATCAGGGGTGGCAATTATAATTATTCACACCCTCCTAATGGATCTTTACAGCCCATCAGGGCTGTGTCTGCATTCTAACATTTGTTAGAAAGAGATAAAAGCTTTCTTTGCTGATGGTGTGAAGACTTTCGGGCTCTCTTTGATGTGCTGTGGCTTAATAACCCTTTCGTTTGATTAATTTCCATTTCTGCCGTCGGTCTTTAAGAGCTGCCACACAGACTTTGTGAATGGATTGGAGGAGACGGAGCAGCGATTCCCCTGCCCGAGCTGCTCCCGTTCTCATTAATACCAATCCCTGCAGGGCCAACTCCCAGCCCGGCGCTCGTGTGCGAGGCAGCCGAAAATAGCAGCGTTTATAATAGCAATAAATAACCATAAATAACCATAAATAACAATAAATAACGGGGCAGGCGCTCGGAAGCATGAAATGCCTCCGATGGATCTGGGGCGGGAGGCGTTGGGGTGTGGATGTGTGCGGGAAGGTCCCAAAACGCAAGTGACAGCAACAATCGAGGCTTTTGTCAGAGTGTGAGCGCTCACAATAATTGAATCGCTGCCTTGTTACATACGGACCGATTTAGACCCTCATTATGTGTTTGGCAAGTACTTGGCATAACGAATCAATTTAAAACGGCACACGAGACTCAAGTAATTCATGATGAAACTCCAAATCAAGATTACAAGGCAAGACTAAGCCTCCTCAGCAGAAATTACCGGGATGGAGATGAGGGGAAGGTGGGAGGAGGCTGCAGGAAGCCTCTGTCACTGCCCCCAACGTGGATTGGGGTCCAGCATTTCCCTCTCCTGGGGCTCTGCACCCCAGAATAGCACACGTGCTGTTCCTATTTCAATATGTACTTTATTCTGCTTTCACAGCCGAGGGAGGTGAGGTCTGGTCTGTGGTCACTGCTGGGTGTCCCTGGCTCTGTCACATCTTCATCTTTCTCCTGAAGAAACAGCCTCAAATCCAACCAGCTCTTCTCCTCAGTACTCCCATTAAAGCCCCTGTTCCACATGGCCTAGGAGCTCTGTCACGCCCCTCTGCTGATCCCAAATATTTCCCCACCCCTCAAAAATTAAAAATCACAGTTCTATTGTGAGGAAAATCAGTTTCTACTGTTAAAAAAAATCACAGTTTCTACTGTTCTAATGTTTACAACAGTGAGATGGGGAAAGACATATCATGGAGTCATGTGGGAGGGATGAGCTACCCACAGCACGACTGGGGTGTAAATGAAGCCCAGAAAGGCTTCAGAACATCCCAAAATCATAAATCCATCAGAAAGGACAGGGCAGTAGTCCAAGAGACTTGGGGCAGGGCAGAGCCTGGCATAAACTGTGCTCAAGCCTGGCTTTACATGCCCGAGGCAGGCAAGGAATGAACCAGCACATCCTCAGAGCATCCCTCTGCTCAGGATTTACCTCTGTGCATTTTAGGAATTATCCAGCTGGGATTAAAAATGCCTCCCACCCCTTATTATTTAAATACAGGTTTTCAGGCTAACAGGAAAAAAAAAAAACAACAGAAAGAAAGAAAGACAGAGACAAGGCTTTGCTCAAGCAGAGCTGAATAATTAGGGATGACTAATAAGATGTCCTGTGGGAAAGCAGAGGGGAGACTCTTGCCAGGATGCAGGCCCTGGCTGATAAAACCTGCTGCCTCTACAGGATGGATCACCTGGGCTTCCTGGGGCACTGCTGGCTCGAGCTGGCGGCCTCTGCCCTTCTGAGCTCCAACCAGACTGCTCTGCCCCCAGACTGAGGAGATGCTGAGCCCAGGGGGCTGCGCTGGGCTGGCTCTGCCCTTTGCTCCTGCTCCTCTGGAGATGTAGGAGGCCCTGAATATAAGTATTATAAATGTAGGAGGCTTTAAATATACATATTATATACCTGTACTTGAATATCTTTACCCTGACTGGTCTTAGTTATCTTTGATGGGCTGCAGCTGTGATGTTCTTCATTGGGCTGCAGCTGTGGCCAGTCAAGCTAACTGGGATAAAAGGGGGGTGGGCTGGCCAGTCAGGGAGAGCCTTGGAGGAGCCCTGACTAAGGAAGATCCTGAGCTTGTGCTGTGAAGATCTGCTGCCCACAAGACACCAATGAGAGGTACAGGACTTATGAAATATGTTAAATACAACAACATTGGACTTATGTAATATGTTAAATACAACATTTGGTGACCCCGATGTGAATATGTTAAATACAACATGGAGAGGTCCCAGACAAACAGAATCATGGAATCGTCCCATGGAATCGTCCCATGGAATCATGATTTGGGCTGAAAGGGACCTTACAGCTCATCCCATTGTCGCCGTGATATTTTATGAAAAATCCCTTTGCCAGGATTTTTCTCCTGAGAAGCTGAGAAGCCTCAGAAGAAAAGAAAAACAATAATTATCTGCTGCTGTGGGATGCAACAGGTGCATCTTTGATTGGTCTCATGTGGTTGTTTCTAATTAATGGCCAATCACAGTCCAGCTGTCTCGGACTCTGGTCAGTCACAAGATTTTATCATTCTTTTCCTTTCTTTTTTAGCCTTCTGATGAAATCCTTTCTTCTATTATTTTAGTAAGTTCTAATATAGAATTTTCTTAATATATAATATATAATATATAATATATAATATATAATATATAACATATAACATATAACATATAACATATATAATATATAACATATATCATATATCATGAAATAATAAATCAGCCTTCAGAAACAAGGAGTCAATATTCTCACCTCATCCCTTGTCCTGGGACCCCTGTGAACACCACCACATCCCACCCCACCCCCAGCCACAGGCAGGGACACCTTCCACTGTCCCAGGCTGCTCCAAGCCCTGTCCAAACTGGAAATACACACCAGAGCCAAGTGGGTGCTGGGAGCACTGGGAGCTCCAGCTTGGCTGAGACACTTGAGTTACTCAGGCTCGTCCCAAAAGCTCATCCCAGCAGATTTACACCCAGGAGAGGCTCCCTGCAGTAATTCCTGGTTAGAGGAATTAGAACTGCTGTTATAGGGTGACAAAAGGATGGTGCTAAGCTCTTGAAAGGCAAGTGCAATCCTAAATCTGTATTATGATGTAAATCAGACTATGAAAAATATTTGGGATCCTCTGATATTCCCACTGCTGCTGAAGCTGCTACCCAGTGTGGGTATTAGGGGTGTGCAGCAGCAGCAGCTTCCTTTTATTTTTTTAAGATCACAGAAAAAAAAAAAAGATAAAAATTAGAGCTTTTTGTGTCCAGAGCATTCAATGCAAGAGGCTGAAAAGAACAGTATCACATCAAGTGCCATTGTGGAATAACTGCGGCTGAAAGGCATTTCTGGAGGGATGTTGTGCACAGGAACACTTAAAACATGCAAGAATTGTACAGAAATATTCATGGAGACTTGCATGTTGTGATAAATCAGTATTTATTGCATTAAGTTTCATTAGATTGATTTATTTTTTTAATTAATGCTGAAGTTCTTAGAGTTTCAAGATTTATTCTGCCAAGTGCACAGGTGAAGTTACAAGATCCTTTACAAAGTTATTTTGCTTATTTTCCCACATAAACACCTAAATATCCCCTGCTCAGTATTGTATCAACAGTGCCATGGCCGATACAGGTGTTGTTTTGGACAATATAAAATTTGGGTGGGATGGGCTGCTCCTGAAGCCACAGCAACCTCCCAAAATTGTGGTAAAATTAAGGCTTCTCCTGCCCAGGTCCTGCTTATATCTCCCAGCTGGATCCATAAGGCTCTATACAACAAATGTGCACAATCAGCTCTTTCCTGTCCTCACATTTCCCCCAAATTATTCCTTTTTTGCTGAAAATACTTTGCTGCATTTCTGTGCTCAAGGCAGGCTTTTTCTGCTTCTTCAAAAATCTGCTACAACTCAACAGAAGATGAGAGAAATTCATTCCGCAAAATGCGTTCACAATTCTTCTACCCAAAACACTTCCTAAGACTCAAAACCAGAATGAAGCATTCCAATTTTATCCAAGTTTGGCAATTCTTATAGATTTATTTACAAAGCTGCAATTCACAGGAAACCACCAGAAAATTGGGGGAGGAAAAAAATCAAAGGGGGAAATAATGGGAAATTACAAACTTGGGTCATGTCCTGCTCTAAGGGAACTTTGTAAATATGGAGTCTGTGTAAAAGCCTTGACTTAGAGCATCTCTGGTGAGATTAGAGATTTGGGATAGAAAACAGGGAATTTGGTTCATTGAGCCAGCAAGGGAATGTGTGCGTGCACCCACATGTGTTCACAGGGATAAATTGGACATGGCAAAGTGTGGACTGTGTGTTTTATCAGAAATTAATGTGCTCTGGTGATGTTCTTCATTAATATCACAGGATCCCAGGATGATTTAAGTTGGGAAATGCCACAGACATCTTTTATGAAAAATCCTTTAGGATTTTTCCTCCTGAGAAGCTGGGAGGCCTCAGGAACAAAATGTAAACAATGGTTATCTGCTGCTGATGCAACAGGTGCATCTGGGATTGGTCTCATGTGGTTGTTTCTAATTAATGGCCAATCACAGTCAGCTGGCTCGGACTCTGTCAGACACAAACCTTTGTTATGATTCCTTCTTATTCTATTCTTAGCTAGCCTTCTGATGAAATCCTTTCTTCTATTCTTTTAGTATAGTTTTAATGTAATATATCTCATAAAATAATAAATCAGCCTTCTGAAACATGGAGTCAGCTCCTCATCTCTTCCCTCATCCTTGGACCTCTGTGATCACCATCACAAGAAAAGACCTTTGGGATCACTGAGTCCCACCTGTGCCCAGTCCCCACCTTGTCCCCAGCCCAGAGCACTCAGTGCCTCTTCCAGGTGTTCCTTGGACACCTCCAGGGATGGGCACTCCAAACCTCCCTGGGCAGTTCCAAGGCCTGAGCACCCTTTGCATGGGGAAATTCCTGCTGATGTCCAGCCTGAGCCTCCCCTGGCCCAGCCAGAGGCTGTTCCCTCTCTTCCTGTCCCTGTTCCCAGGCTGTCCCCTCCTGTCAGGAGTTGTGCAGAGCCAAAAATTCCCTCTGAGCCTCCTTTGCTCCAGGCTGAGCCCCTTTCCAGCTCCCTCAGCTCCTCCTGGTGCCCCAGACACTTCCCCAGCTCTGTTCCATTCCCTGGACATGCTCCAGCCCCTCAATGTCCTTCTTGTCATCAGAAACCCAAAACTGACCCCAGGATTGGAGGTGGGGCCTCAGCAGTGCCAAGAGCAGAGGGACAATCAGTGCCCTGGGCCTGCTGGACACACTGTGCCTGACCCAAGGCAGGTGCATTTGGCTTTGTTGCCCCCCTGAGCACACCTGGGCTCATGTCCAGAACCCCCAGGTCCTTTTCCAGCTTTCCAGCCCCTCTGCCCCTGGCCTGGAGTGTTCCAAGGGGCTCTTGTGGCCAGACTGTGAGCTGCTTGCTGTGACCATCCTGGAAGCTGCACCCAGGGGACACCAGTGCCCCAGGCCCCAGGAACTGGGTCCTCCATGGACACAGAGCTGGTTCCAGGGCCATGGAGCCAGCAGCAGGTGAAAGCCGAGGCCAGGCAGTGTGGGGTGGGTGCCCCTGAGTCACCCAGAAGGAGAGCAGGTTTATGGGCTGTCACATAACCTCCTCCTGCCACTCCATGGCTATGTAGGACACACAGCCCCCAGGGAGGCTCCAGCGCTGAGAAAGCATTCCTGATTTACTGAGTGCAGAGCTGCACCGTGTTCCCTGGCAGATGGGCAATCTGGGCCAAATCCTGCACTCAGGGATACCCAGCACACCTCTCCACCACTTCCCTGAGCCTCTGGATCCTGCTGAGCCAGGCAGGCAGCGTGACCATGGGGCCTGTGCACGCTGGAACGGGCTCCTGCGTGTCCCAGGGGTGTGTGACAGGCTGTCCCAGCACGCACACAGGGCATGGGGACAGTGCCTGCAGCCACCACTGCACCCCTCATTGTGACAAGAAGAGTGTGGCCATGCCAGCACTGGGAAAGCAGAAGGAAAAGGATGAGGGAAGTGCTCAGCATCTCCCCAGTGTGTGGATTTGGGGTTTTTGAGTTAAAGATTGGCTGTTAGAGGCAGATTTCAGTTCCTGCTTGTGGTGCTGAGCATTTCTAGTGAATCCTCCCCAAATCCCTGTCCTTGAGGGAAGCCACTCCCAGCTGCACGTGTTCAGTGCAAATGAAGTGCAAATGATTAAAAACCCTCTTCTAAGGAATCAGAGAATCATTAGGGTTGGAAAAGACCCAAGACCATTGAGTCCAACTGTTAAAGGAGACCCTCCCCTCTCATCCCCCCACCACCTGCACCAATCGATGTCCTCTCCCTTGCTGGGCAAAGGAACTGACCTTATTTCCAGTTCTGCCTCCTGCAGAGCAAGGAGAGAAGGTGACACAGTTTGGGGATCCAGCTGGGGCACAAGGCAGTGCCTTGGGCATTGTTAGAGCATCCTGGAAGATGCTCTAAACTGGGAGAGGTGACATTTTTGGCACTGTGTTCTGCAATGAGCTGCTCTAAAAATCTGACTTGCTGTTAAAACAATAATAATAATAAATTTTAAAAAAAATAGCTTTATGCTGCAAAAAACCATTCTGCCCCTGGTAAAAGACTGCTCTGAAACACCAAGAGCCTTGGCTTTGCCATTTTTTGGGAAATATCCCCCAGACTGTGACCACTAAGTGCTGACTAAACCCATTCTCATTTGACAAGGAGTTTAAGGAAGCGTTCTGGGCTTCCCTGTCTGGTTGGGTGTTGGTACAACACAGATTTACCAGCAATGTTTCCCTTTGTGTTCAACATAAAAAAGCTTCTTGTCCTGTAATTCCTACATCAAGCCTGGCTTGCAGCAGAGCTGGAGGAGCCCTTCAATGTTACACCTCATCTCAGTGCAAAATTTCCATTACTTTTTCCATTCTCTCTTTATTCCATGGCTGAGTTTATTTCCCTACATCTTACAAACACTCCCATAGAGAGACACTCTTTGAACTGCAAATTTTAGGGCCTCAGCTCAAAACATGATGGAAACAGAGCCACAATTTAAAGGAGAGAAGAGGAGGAGCATCTCCCTGCCAAGTATTTTAGCACTTGAGCTGCCCGGATACAGACACACAGCTTAGCCCAGGTTCCTATTAATTCTTTTTGAGATGCAGAGTTTGACTGAAAAATGCAATTTTGCTTAAGAAGAAAACTTTATCTCCATGAGCCAGCAAGGGAAAGGCTGTAGCAGAGCCACTGGCACATCCTGGAGCAGACACAGCCATTCATCTCGGCCACCTGAGGACAAGGAGTTTGTCTTTTATCCTATTTTAACACCAGCTGGGCCCAAGTGGCAGAAAGACAGAACAAAGCTGTTGATTTAATTTCTATTTGTCTCTTTCAGTTATGCTGGATGCTGAGCCCATTACTTTGGATACATCCCATGAAGCTGCTGCTGCTCTTCTTGGGAACAGCTTCTGTGCATTATCCAAGCAGAGCAAGCTCAGCAGTGACCAAATCCTTTCTGGTTCTTTCACTAATCCCCCAATCTCTCAATTTTACCTAATAATCTCTATGTTCCCTATTTATACTGCTCTGCTGACCTCCAGCTAGACAGAATCTCCTGCTCTCCCCATCTAGGAAAGCAGGGATTAGGTTGTGAATTTTTCAGTTGTGCAGGTGGGGTGTTAAAAAACTGGCTTCACATTCATGATCTCATCAGTTCATTTCTTTGGTTCCTGTTTTTGGAGACTGACAGTTGTGTGAGCTGTGAGGTCTGGGGGCAAAACTGTCCCCTCAGCTCCCAGTCCCATGGGCAGAGGTGGACACCCAGGAGCAATGCCAGGGATGAAGAGCTGAGGATCCCCTGGGTGACCATTTTGCTCCTCACCTCAGCCTGACCCAACCAATAAATATATGAGGATCAAATAATAATAAGAATAAAAAAGGCAGTTTTTAGCCACTGCTGGGGGGTGGGAAGGTTTACACTGAGGACCGAAGAGCAGTCTTTGCAGGTCCCTGGAGCTCAGCCAAGCTTCACAAGCTCAGCCAGAAAACCTGCTGCCCTTGATTATTGGCTGTGCTGTAATACAGATGCTGCAGGATCCAGCTCTCTGCCTCACTGAACGGGAATTCTGTCCCTGGGGAGGCTGGGAAGGCACACAGACACCCAACCCCACCCTTCACCTGCACTTCAGACACCCACACAACCCCTCCTCATCCTCCTGCGCCACATCCAGAGCCTCCACACCACTCAGCTGCTGCTCACGTGCTGGAAAGGGGTGACAGGCATGGAGGTGTTTTCCATAGGGCAGGAAACCTCCCAGATTCACCAAGTCTTCCCCCAGACACCTTCAGATGCCAGCCAGACTCTCACAGAGCTGTGTGTATTAAAATCAGATGCAAATCTCTCCACTGCCAAAATATTCGACAGATACAAGCCTTTGTTCTTTCCCAGGCATAATTGCAATTTGAGGAATGCTCTCATCTAAGAGAAATGTCTATTTAACCTCTGTGCTATCTAGAGCTGGTTAAACTCCACATGTCCATCTGCAGCAGCTGATAGGGAAACACTGAAGGAAGCTGATAACATCTTTCATTTCTCCTCAGTAACCCCACGGCCAGCCTGCTGCCAGCCAGCTCATTTGCCATTGTACAAGCACCAGCTGCATCCTTCCAAGCCCTAACAACCCACTTTTCTATCTATTCAAACCCTGTCATTTCCACCAACATCATTAACAACAAGATTTAGGACAAAATGTTTTGCACCTTGGTTTTTTTGTTCATTTTATAGTCACAGCTGGGAGAAGGAGGTTTGTTTTTTGCTTTGCAAAGGAAGCTGCTAAGAGAATGACAAGCCTTTGTTCTTCCTAGGGTGCTTGGAGAATTGGCACTTCCAGAATTTAAGTCCTTAGGAGGCCATTCAGACTGGGGGCTGTTAAGAAAATTGATTAGAAATTCCATTAAGCAAGTTGAATGAACTGAATCTGGCACCGTTGATTACCAGCCCTGCTTGCCTCAAACTGACATTTCCAAAAGCCTGACAGATCCAGGCTCTTTTTTTTTTTTTTTTTTTTTTTTTTTTTTGAGAAAAACCCTTTCTGCAAAGTTCAGCAATGCAGCTGAAGAGCCCTGACACAGAAACCCAGGGTTGAGCCTCGGATCTGCTCCCCACAGCTGAGATGTGTCTGTGACACTCAGGCAGCGTCAGGCTCTGGCTGTGGCAGAGCCTCCACCCAAACCCAATCACCCCTTCCCAGACTCACAGAACATCCTGCAAACTCTCCAGAAAGTGCTGGAAACAGAAGGGCAGCAAACAAACGAACAAACCAACACACCCTGCAACCCTCAGCAGAGTCTGGCGCTGGGATGGACACAGGCCCTGAAGGGACAAACTGACTCCAGCAGACACCCCACACCAAGGAGAGGCTGTCCCTCCTTGCCATGGGTCCTGCTGAGCACAAGAGGTGCTCATAACTGCTGGAAGCTTCCCTGGAGAGCCTGGAATGCACTGCATCACCTCCAGCATCCAACGTGTGTCCCTGAGGAGGCACCTGTGGGCCTTTCATCAGTCCTGCACACAATGGGACAAATCTGTGGGGTGATGCTGGTAACCCCCACCAGGACAGTGTCCCCTACTCAACACCCAAAAGCCCCACCAGGCTCTGCCACCTCCTGTGTCAGGTCCTGCCTACACACCTACTGAAAGGCCACTTTTGTTCCAAAAAGCTCCAGCTGGAAGTGCTGACCTTGCTGCAGACATGGGAAATGGAGGCACAGGGTTTCCTGCAGCTCAGGAACTACAACCAGATCTCCCACATCTGACCTCAGTGTCCCTCAGTGGCCACTAAACCACAGCCCCTCCCAGCCCCACAAGGCACACTTGGCTGCTGGGACCTGACCCACAGCTCATTCTGGTTTCCTCAGCACAGGGATGGTGGAATTCTCCCCATTTCCATCCTGCAGCAGGATCTATTCCCAATTCCCGGTGCTGGGCCAACACCTCTCACCAGGTGAGAGGTGATGAGGGAGGTGTGATCTCTATTTTAAGGTGCTGCTGTGAGACTGCTGTTTCTCTGTTTCTCCAGAAGCTCAGCAGTGTGAATGCAGTGTCAGGGAGAAGGTGGGGACGGTTCCTCCAGCCACACACTCAGCTGTGCAGGAGGAGCAGTGCTCACATCTTCAGCTGAGTCACCACTGAAAGGGGAGAAAGCAGCCTTGCCTTCCCTTCCCATCCACCCCATCCATTCCACCCCATTCCACCCCATTCTGTCTCCTCCCTTCCCATCTCTTCCATCCCATTCCTTCCACCCCATTCCTTCCTTCCTTCCTTCCTTCCTTCCTTCCTTCCTTCCTTCCTTCCTTCCTTCCTTCCCTCCCTCCTTCCCTTCCCTTCCCTTCCTCCCTTCCTCCCTCCCTCCCTCCTTCCTTCCTCCCTCCCATCCTATCCCATCCATTCCATTCCATGATGCCCATGGTGTGCAGAAGAGGTTGGGGTGGTTGAGCTGATGATGTCCCAGGGCTGGGACATTTGAATGCCCATACAGAGCCAACCTCCACCCCCTCTCCGTGCCACCATGCCATGCTGACAGTGACTTCCAGCACTCCCATGTGCCCACCTGAGAGCACCACGTGCCAGGCCAGAGCAGATCCCAGTGCCCAGCTCAGAGGGGACAGCTCCCACCCCATTCCAGTTTGTCTCCCTGCCCACCCTTCCCAGTTCCACACCCAGAGGTGCAGCTGGACTATGGAGGGCAGGGATGTGCCCCTGCCAGCCTGCCATGAACAGACACATTGTGCCCAGCTCCCCCTGGCTGGCAGGTATTTGGTGTTTTGGAGGGTTATTGGTACAGAGGCAAAGCTAAGCAGACAATAAACCTTCAGTGCTGCTTCAGGAAACTCCAAAATCCCATCCTCAGGGCCTTGAGCCCAGCAGGGGCTGATGCCAGGCTGTTAAGGAGGCTTGTATTTATTTTTAATAACAATTCCTCCATTAAACCTTCAGTGATTTTTGAGATTCCAGACAGGGAAGTGAAAAAAGGGGATATTGAACCTGCAAGTCCAGGCAGCCATCTCCAGTGTTTTCCTAACCCTCATCAAAATAATCCTAAAAACAAGGAAAAGCTTGTGTTTCTGACAGGGTGGGAACTACAAATGGCCCAGTACAGCAGTGGAGAAAGCCCTGCACACTGACCTGGCCCTGACTGCCAGGTAAAACCACATTTATGGGATTAGATCAGCTAATCCCTGATAAATGCAGTTTTGCTGCACCATGTTTGGATTGAGAAAACAACCAAGCATAAAAACCTGGACAAAAAGCAGAGTTGAGGATATTTGGATCTCAACACGGAGGGCAGGGAATGGTAAACACTAAAATCCAGCAATTGATGGAAACAGAAAAACTGAGCCCAGGGGAGAATTCATGGTTGATGGAGGCAGTTGAGGGAAGGTTCCAGGGTTCCTGCTTTCACATCAGCTGTGATTTAATGCTCAGCTCCTTGACACCCTCCTAGGGAAAGAGAAAGGGTCTGAGGGCTTTGTTTTAGCTTGGGCTGTTCCCCAAATCCTGCCAGAAATATGTTCAGATAAGGCTGTGGCACATAGCAAGGGGTTTCTCCACCCCTACATGGAAAACTTGGATGGGGACACCCAGCAGTGCTCAGTGCCTGCTGCTGCTGAGAAGGAATTCAAGAACTCATCCAATGCACCAGCACCTCAGGGATGTCCCCAGTCCCCTCCATCACCTCCTGCTTTCTGCCATATCCCAACCTGCGCTTCCCCCATAGGGAAACCCACAGCCAGGGACGTTCCTTCCCATCAGAACACTACAAATCTCAAACTGGAAAGAGCCCGACACCACCCAGCACTGCCACAGCCACATGGAGAACACAAATCCCTTCTGCAGGCACGGCTGGACGTGTGTCAAACCCCACGAGACCTCACCAGACAGTGCTTTCCTCTCAGCCCCGCAGCAGCTGATTCTCTTGCTTTAATGGGACTTGACAGGGTTATTTCTTTCCCCAGGTACACTGACGTGTCTTTTCCACTCTCTTCCTGGTTTTTGATGGCTGTGATGCTGTCAGCCTCATCTCTTTTCACAGCAGGGGCTGATGTTTGGAAGGGATGCCCTGCAATACCAGGAACTTGGGGGGGAGGCAGGAATTACATATGGGATGCTGATTTCTTCCTTTCCATTGCAAAAGGAGGATCAGGCTCCCACCTTTCCCATAGGGCCAGTTCTTCATGAGGACTATGTATTTCCACAGATCCTTGCATAAGGACACCACAAATCACAATTACATCCACCAAAAACCCAGACCCTCCAGATTTTGATGCAAACCAGGGTGCTGGGTGGCTGCAGGGGACCCTGTGACACTTGCTGTTGTCACTGCAGAGATGCAGGGTTACACATAGCAGCCCAAGACCTGCATGGCTTGAGATTTATTTGAGCTGAAACACCTCTCCCAGCTCCCATCCCCTTCTCCCCATCCCTTCTGAGCAGCAGCAGCCTGGTGAGCTCAGGCTGAGAGTGCCAGATGGAGGAGCTTCAGGCGAGCAAGCACGGTTGGATTGGATTGAATGTGCTGAACAATCCCATCGAAATCCTGGGCCCAGATCCTACATCTGCTCCCACAGCCCAGCAGCGCCTGGAGCCAGAGCCTCTGCGGGGTTCCCTGTGTGTGGGGAATCCCAGCCTGACACCGATACCAGGGTGGAGAGAGGAACAGGAAATCACACAATTCCTGTAAGAGCACCTTGGGATCGTACTCTGGTCGTGATGTAAGTGACACGTGGAGCCACCAGCCAACGTCAAGGCCATAAAACAGGGCTGGGCTGCTGCTCCCTGCTGGCAGAGGCTCCGTGTCACGCGGGGGACACAGCTGGGCTCAGGTGTGGCAGTGCAGCCTTACCCCATCTGCAGACCCCCAAACCACACCTGCAGCAGCAGGAGCACCCGAGGCACCCCCCTTTCTCTGTGTGTACGTTTTCTAGTCCACTGCAGCAGGGCAGGGAAGTCCCAGGAACCCCGGGCCTGGCGTCCTTCCAGCGCCGGGGGACCTGTCAGGGAGGGAGGGCGGCGGAGCTGCTGTGGATGCCGAGCGTGGCAGGATCCTTGATGCGAACCCCAGCGTGCTATCTTTAGAAGGAGCACATGCTCTGCTCAATTCCTTCTGCTCTATTTGCCACGTGAAACCCTTCCCAGTGCACACTCACAGGATGTGGAGGGAGGAGGGGGCTCCCCGTGTCCTGCAGCCAATGCTGACAAGTCTGGGAGCACCAAGCAGGTTGGCATTTAAGCTTTGACACCATAATGCATCTCCTCCTGCTGGGGACTTCGTTGTCACACATCAGGAGGCACAGGAGAAGGTCACTCCAGTGGGGTGTGGGATGGAGCCACGTCCTGCACAGCCACTCTCACCACTTATGGTCAGCTCCAGGAAGGCTGGTGGAAGCCCTGGTGCAACAGATGTCATGGAATCATGGAATCATGGGGAATGGTTTGAGTTAGAAGGCACTTAAAGATCATCCAGTCCCACCCCCTGACATGGGTAGGGACACCTTCCACCATCCCAGGTGGCTCCAAGCCCCATCCAACCTGGTCTTGAACATTTCCAAGGATGGGGCAGCCACAGCTTCTCTGGGCAACCTGTGCCAGGGCCTCATCATCCTCACATGGAAAATTTTTCTCCTAATACCTAATCTGATCTTACTCACTGTCAGTTTGAAGCCGTTCCCCCTTGTCCTGTCACTCCAGGCACCTGTAAATAGTCTCCCTCCATGTTTCTTGTAGGTTCCCTTCAGGTACTGAAAGGACACCATTAGATCACCCCAAAGGCTTTTCTTCTCCAGGATGAATATATAGGATTTATCCTCAAATTCATGGTCCAGGATCCAGACCCATCCAAGCCTAGGAACTGAGGGCTTCCATCCCTTTACATACTCACATTTTCAACTTTTTAATAACAGCTACACAAGTGGTACCTATGGAAATCTGGAGGTAAGAGATACCTGGAAAAGCACTTCATCTTCTTGGGGTGGGTGCTGTTATAAGTGAGGTTCTTCCAGCAAGTTTCTCCATCCTTAATAGAGATGAATTTCAACACCTTTCAGCTGGGGTCCAACCTCCACTTCCTGGTGGGTAGTTTTCACTGTTACACTCACCTATAAATAGGTCAAAAAAGTATTGCCTGATTAGAGTCTGCAGGAAAAGAGCTGATGGTTTCTGTGGGCTTGGGTGTGATCTCAGCCTTCTAGCTCAGTCTTCCAGTGCCTCAGACAGTGCCTGGGTTTGCAAACCTGGAACAAATCATTGCAACAGAGAATTTCTGAGTTCAGACCAGCCAAAGGAGCATCATTATTCCCCCTAGATTTCAGGAACTGCCACACTTTATGGGAATCTGACCCCAAACCCCATGTCAGGAGTAAATAGCAATCATTTGCACCACTTGGGAAGGGGGACAGGGAAAGGAAATTCCTCTCTGGAGGGCCAAATTAAACTTTAGTGCAGCCACAAATGAGAAATGGGAGTGAAGAGACACCCAGACTGTCCCCACATGCTCCCATCTCTGAAAGCTTTCTCAGTCTGCCCCACCTCTGGGGTTACAATCCAGCCAAACCACGTGAAGCAGAAAGAGAAATGTTTGGCAAGGAGTCGAGGCTGCTCTTCTGGGCTGCCAAACCTCATCAGAGCTGCCTGCAGGCAAAGCAGGGCTCTGCCACCTCCGCACAGCGCTGAGCACAGCCACCCACCAGCCTCACCGTGGCTCCAGGGCAGCAGGAAAATATGCTGCCAGCCGAGGTGAGGAGAAACTGCCGGATACTGCTGCCTTCAGGAGCCAGGAGGCTCTCCCAAGGCAGGATTTCGAACAGCAACACCATTCTCTGTATTAAAACACCCCACCCTAAATAGAGAGATGGTTCATTTATAGTTGCAGTGAATTAAAGTGCAACCGATACTGTGCTAGTACGTGATTTCTCAGAGGGGTGACAAGGCTGTCACCCGTAATAACCTTGCCTGCTGTGTGTGACAGTCACCCCAGGCAGGAGAGCAGGGCCAGCCCTGCTTGGCAGGGCAGCAAGACAGCTCCAGCTCCAGCTCTGGGCCATTGCATCAGCACGGGGATGCAATCACGGAGCTCATTGCTGCTCCTCAGTGCTGCTCATTGCTGATCAGTGCTGATCAGTGCTCCTCAGCGCTGCTCAGTGCTTTGCATGGCTCCTCAGTGCTGCTCAGTGCTGCTCCGTGCTCCTCATTGCTGATCAGTGCTGATCAGTGCTCCTCAGCGCTGCTCAGTGCTTTGCATGGCTCCTCAGTGCTGCTCAGTGCTGCTCCATGCTCCTCATTGCTCCTCAGTGCTGCTCTGTGCTCTTCAGTGCTGTTCCATGCTCCTAATCGCTCCTCATTGCTCCCCAGTGCTCCTCATTGCTCCTCACTACTCCCCAGTGCTGCTCAGCGTTCCTCATTGCTCCTCATTGCTCCCCAGGGCTCCTCATTGCTCCTCAGTGCTCCTCAGTGTTCCTCAGTGTTCCTCAATGCTGCTCATTGCTCCTTGGTGCTCCTCAGTGCTGCTCCATTCTCCTCAGTGCTCCTCAGTGCTGTTCTGTGCTTCTCATTGCTCCTCATTGCTCCTCAGTGCTCCTCAGTGTTCCTCAGTGCTGCTCCATGCTCCCCAGTGCTCCTAGTGCTGTTCCACGCTCCTCACTGCTCGGCATTGCTCCTTAGTGCTCCTCAGTGCTCCTCAGTGCTGCTCCCTTCTCCTCAGTGTTCCTCAGTGCTGCTCCTCAGTGCTCCTCATTGCTCATCATTGCTCCTTAGTGCTCCTCAGTGCTCCTCAGTGCTGTTCAGTGCAGCAAGAGATGCCCAGCAGAGTTCAAATCCCTCTTCTGCAAGACTTTGCTCCCTGCAAGGAGCCAGCCCCTGTTTGTCCTGCAGGGTTCAGCAAGGGGAGATGGGGATCCTAGGGAAGGAAGCAGCATCCATCCTCAGAGCTGGCAAAAAGGGAATTTGTGTCCTCTGCTCCCCCAAGTTGCACAGAGGAGTGCAGGGGGCTGAGTTGTTCTGGTCTCTGGGCACAAAATTGATACACTGCATTTCTCACTGGGAGGGATGGGGGAAAGCACAGGGCTCTTTGCAAATATTTATTTTTATTTCCAAGAGGAAGAAGAACAAAAGAGCCCCAGCAGGCTCCAGCAGCAGCCAGCCAGCAGAGCCACTGGCCAGGCAGGCAATTAACACATTGTCACTGAAGCAGGAGAACAGCCCTGATGGCTGAGACCGCCAGCAGCCTCTGGCTTTTCTCTTTTGTGTGGGAGCCAAAGGAAAACAGAGGAAGGAGCCGCCATCCTGTTGGCCAAGGGTCTGATTCCGCTTGGATCAGCACCCAGCCGCCCGATGCCCCCGAGTGCCAGGCTGCTGCGGATGTCAGGTGGCAGAGGCCAGGCTGCCAGGGGCTGAGGGAAAGCAAGGAGCTCTCCTCTGCCTCTGCTTTGCCAAGGGATCTTAGAAAAGGCCACTGTCATCCCAAAATGTCCAGATGAGCCTCCAGCCAAGCAGGGTTGCCCTGACATTTCTTGCGGCTCCTTCCACCCACCACCAGAAATCCAAAGGGATAAAAATCAAAGTCTGGAGGAAGGAAGAGAAGAATTGTTTCTCGAGGCATTTCTACTAAAAATTAATTTTAAGGAGTGCTGGTTTCCAATCTCTCCTGGCATTGAAAAGAGAAGCAGATCTGGGGTTCACCCAGTGCCAGCTGAACCTCTTCTTGTAAAAGGCATCTCGACCCACTTTTTTGTTGGCCTTAATGCCACAATCCTGCTCCAACTGATACAGAAACCCAGGCTGGGAGTGGGATTTCAAACAGTTATTTTCAGTCTCTACAGGAATAAAGAGATTTTGGAGAGTCTCACAGTGCCTGAGCACCATGTGGAGACAGCATCAGGAGCAGGATGGGGGAATTCTCACACCAGACTGGGAGCTGTGACACTTTGCACAATGGCAGTAATAAAAATCAAAGAATTAAGAGCCACTGAGGGAAGTGTGAAGCCCCTGAGACAGGGGAGGTCACAAGTCAGGCTGTTTTTTCAGATGGCACAGCAGCGAGTTTGGCTCCTTCTGCCCAGAAGCCCTTTTGAACTTGGCTGAACCAAGCAGGAAAAATTGAACAGGGGGAAGGGGATGCTTCATTAAATATTCATAGGAAAATGCATTTTTCTCCCTCATAAATAACAAAAATGTGTTTCTCCTCAATTAATATGCATCACTACTAACTTGTCTAATGAAGCCAAGCTCTGTCTGAGGAGCTCAACGCTAATGCTTTCTGTCAGTTACATGCACCAGCACTCACAGATGATTTTTCAGTCATTTTTTTCCTGATTTTCCTCCCAAGGTGGGAGTTCCCAGCTTGTGTCTGCCCTGAAAAATGTGAGCCAAGGCTCTAGAGAGACAATAAGTAAGAAAGAGCATCACAGCAGAGATACAATTGTGCTGTACCAGGCAGTGCAACCCAGCCCTGGTGGGTTGGGGTTTTTCCCTTAATTAGAAATATAAGCAATCCCTCTTGCAGGCCTATATTTGGACTAGGATATTTAAAGAATTCCTCTTATGAAAAGAGGAAGACACAGAAATCCCCTGCAGAAGGAGGCTGACACCAGAAAATACAAAGATTATGGGGGGGTAACATGTACTTCATATTTCCCATTTTGTCAGCCATGGGGTGGATGATGACAGGAGGAGGATGCTGAAGGCCAGGTGCAAATCATCCCAAGGCAGAGCTAAGATCCACCTTGCATCACTTGAGACCTTCCCAGAGAAGGACCCAGACCTGAATGCAGATGGATTATATGGATTACAGGGCTGTTTTCATGTAGAGGGTATTCAAGATGGAGAAAAACATTTTACAAGGACATGTAATGACAGACCAAGAGGGAAAGGTTTCAAACTGAAAGAAAGTAGATCTAGATTAGATATTAGAAAGAAATTCTTCCCTGGGAGGGTGGTAAGGCACTGGCACAGGTCTTACATAGAAGCCGTGGCTTCACATGCCTGGAAGTGTCCAATGCCAGGTTGGAGCAATCTGATCTAGTGGAAGGTGTCCCTGCCCAGTTAGGGGCTGGAATTGGATGATATTTAACGTTCCTTCCAACCCAAACCATTCTGGGATTACAGGATTCCATGATTCTGTCTCTGATTCAGCTGAGACTCCACATCTCACTACAGGTCCTTCAGAAAGGTCTTTGAATCCTTGCTCTGCATCTTCCACATGAGTTCCTCCGTCTCTCCCAGAGTGTTTTCTGACTGTCTGGACCTGTCTTGTCACAAAAGGCCAGCTGTCACTGCCATCCCTCGCCTCCTGAACGCTGCATGTCACCGCCTGGCTCCAATCACTGTCACCCCAGCTCGTGCTGCCGGGCCTGGCCGTGAACCCTGCAGCGGGGTGCAGACACGTGTGAGCACTGAGCTGTCCCTCCTGCTGGGACAGTCACACACAGGAAGGTAACTCCTACCAGGGCAACACTCAGCAGAGCTGGGCTGGCAAAGGTGCTAAGATTCAGATTCAGCTCCACACAGGGCCACTGATGACTCCTCAAAGCACCCCAAAACCTCCATGAGAGCAACGTGCAGGGACAACTGCAGTGTCCGTGTGGTATTCACAGGCCCTCTGAACAGAGAGGAGCTGTGAGACAAGCAGAGAAGAAGGAGAACACAATTCTTATCTCTCGCTTGCTGTGCCTGTGTTGTGCTAAAGTAGAATGCAATATGGAGATTGTTTACCCAAAGTGAGGATGTTTTGTTCCCTTGGCCTCTCAGGGCAAAGAAGTGCGTGTGTGTCAGACTGTCACGGGACAGTCACGGGAGAATCAGAGATGAGTGCAGTGTGAGCAGGTGTGAGCAGGAGTGAGTGCTGGCAGATTCAGTTTAGATGAAATGTATAGTATAATAAAGTAATTAATTAACCTTCTGATGATGGAGTCAGATGCATCATTCTCTCTCCCCTTTGTCAGAATTGCCTTTGATTTACCATATGTCCATCCTGTCCTGCTGTCCCAAACTCCCTCTGCTTTGGCCACAGGGAGTGAGTGCACTATGACAGAGACCCAGCTGGCTGGCCATGCCCACCAGCACATCACCAGGGCCACTGCTGTCCCCTCCCATTGCTGCTTCACCCTCTCCAGCAGCCCCAAAGTGGTTGAGATGGGATTTTAATGACATCTTGCTTGCCCTTCTCTGTGCCCAGCTGCAGGCAAGAGGAAGAGAGCAAAATGCCAGCACCAGTTTCTTCCAAAGAGAAAATCTGGGGCCTTTGTAGTCAAAAAGCAGATGATGGACCACACACAGCCTGAAGCCCATGAGCAACTTCTGGAAATGCCATGCTGGTACCACCCTCCCTCCTCCTGTCTCCACTCCAGCCCCAGGGAGGAGAGCTATAAAAGGGGAGCAGAGAAAAGCAGGAGCCAGCCCAGCACACAGCACCTCTGGAGATGAATATTTGAGTTTGTTTCCCCCGTTTTTGTTCAGGATGGAGAAAAGATGGCTTTGGGGATATCTCATTGCAGCCTTCCAGAGCCTGCACGGCTTATGAAAAGGAGAGAGAGAGAATTTTTATATGGGCAGATAGTGACAGGACAATGGGCAATTGTTTTAAACTGAGACTACAGGGTTAGATTAGATATTACAAAGAAATTCTTTATTCAGAGGGTGGTGAGACCCTGGCACAGGGTGCCCAGAGAAGCTGTGGCTGCCCCATCCCTGGAAGTGTTCAAGACCAGGTTGGATGGGGCTGCAGCACCCTGGGATGGTGGAAGGTGTCCCTGCTCATGGCAAAGGGGGCTGAAACTGGATGAGTCTTAAGGTTCTTTCCAACCCAAACCAACCTCGAATTTAACCCCTTAAAACCAGGCCTACACAGCAAAAGAGTGAAGTATAAATCTAATTCCCACCATTCATGTCACAGTACACAATATTCGCGACCCACAGTGCCAGAGACTGACACATCAACAAAAAATAATTCCTGGTTTAAAATAGCCTTACACAGATGCCTCTCGGGATGACCTAGAATTGATGGATCACAAATTTTCTTTCACCAGCCCAGCCAAAACCTTGTGTCTGCTTGAAAGAGCAGGCGATGCTACACAGGAGGAGAGCCAAGAGCAATACTTCTAATCCCGCGTTAACAAACATGACTCACCCATTTATTTTCACTGGTATGTTCATGGTTATTTTAAGCTTTGTCTAAAGAATGCCAGCTACTGTATAATAACTGCAATGAAAGATGGCAGTGTTTTTATTTTCCTTTACAACTAAAGATTTATTTTTAGTTCCTTTTAAATAATGCAAAGCGAAACTGGTTTGTATATTATTTTAAAGACTTTGGCACCGATTTCCTAAAGCAGATCCACATGAGCAAGTCCCACCTCCAGACCAGAGTCCCCATGAGGGAAGACTGGTGGCCCAGGTGCCACAGGCTCTGCACTTCCCTGGGAGTCAGCCTGGCTACCAGGACACCCCAGGAAAATTCCACCTCACAGGTGAGGGTTTTTAAGAGGCAAGACTTTGCTTTGCAGAATGTTTCGTTCAAGTCTGAATCTAAACAGCTGCTGGTTTTCCCCAGGCTCTTCCCAGCACTTAGGAGGTGTAAGATTAATTCTTAGTGTGTTGGATCCATCCTTGCCCTGCTCCCTGTTGTGCTGGTTTGCAACCTGGAGCATTCCAGGGGGTCCTGTGGGGTTACACCATAAGCTCCCATCAGGCATCCATCTGCTCTGTGGTTCTCCATCTGCTCCCACAGCGAGGGGCTGGGTGTTGTCTGGGGGTTGCAGGCAGCAGGGAGGATGCAAGTCAGGACTCCTGGGCTCTGCTCCTACAGACAAATCAATGGAGGAGAGAAAAAATACCCACAGCCCGAGGCTGTCCTCCCTCTGTTAGAAATGGGGGAAAAGGAAAACAACATCCAACACCTATTCCAGCCCTGGAGAAACTTGGTACTTCATAGTCAGAGTCCAAGGTTGAAAGAGCTTGTTAGGAAAAGGGGGAAATCAACACCTCCAGCTTCCTTCTCCTTGTCAAGATACAAAGACACTCATTTGACTCTCCACACTGGGAAAAGGGCTGCCTGGGGCTCAGCTGTGGAAAAGGACAAGCTGGGACTGCTGGCTGCTCCTGCCTGTGGTGCCAGACACGTGGCACATCTCCAGAGCCCCTGGGTACAGGAGCTGGGGAAGCGGGGGTTAAGTGCCTGTTTGCATGGGTGATGACTTTAATTTCACACATACAAATCCCTCTTATGGATTCCTTGGAGCTGGCAAACTCGGAGCTCCCCGGGGCCATTGCTGGTCACTCTGACATGGCCATGGCAGGGTTTTCCCTAGGCCGGGTCTAAGCAAGGCACACTCAGGGTGATGGGTCTCCCTGGGACACCACCATGCACAGCCAGTGGTTTGTCTGCCCCAGGGAGAGCTCCCTTGTCCCTCCAGCACACCAATTTCCAGGGGTAAACCCCAGTTCCTGTTTGGGAAACAGGAGGAGAAGCATCTTTGAGAGAAGAGGGGCTGAACTTTAGCTGAGCAAGGGAATAACCACACCCAACCACCCCTTCTCAAACCTCCCACAACCCTGAGTAAACAACATCACTTAGCTTCATTTCTCCTTCCTGCTCTCCCCAGTTGTATCTGGAATAAATCCCCTTGCCATCACCAGGAGACAGAGGGATGGGGAAGGCTGTGACTGCTCACATGAAATGCAGAGCTGCTCACACAGGGTGCTCTCAGCAGGGACGCTGCTCTTGGCTTTGCTCTCTGCTCCGTGTTTATGCCAGCTCTGCTGGCAAATCCGCAGTATGCTCCTGCCTCCAAGCAGACCCGAGCTTCCCTAAGAATTTTCCGTCAAAAAGCCACTGTCAGGCTCCCGGAACCACTCGCTCTTCTGCAGCTGTTTTCTGCCCTCTTGTGAAGCTCTGCAGAAATCCACAGCTACAGCTCTGCAGAAATCCACGATTCTGCTGAGCCACATTCCCTCATTTCCCAGGCTGAGATGTGAAGAGATGGTGACTGTCCCCAGCTCACATCACTAAGGATTTCCTGAGTGTGAACAAGGGTTTAAGGACCATCACCTCTCCCAAAGATGTACATTGCTCCCATTTCAGCAATAACTCACCCTGGGTTCAACCCTGTCTCAGCTGCAATCACCACTTTGAAATCCTTGAGCAGATCGCCCCTTGCATTACTGCCCTTGGCAGAGACAAAGCTCTTGTTCTCTCCATCCAGCCCAGTGCTTCCCCAGGATCCTGTGGGAATAAAGGCTCCACAATCTATGGATTCTAAAAGGCTGAGTGTCTCCACAGGCTCTTCCTACCAACAGCTCCTCAGGTGCACAGGCCACCACATTGCTGGGTTCATCCCTCCCTCCCCTTTTCCTGACCTTATTTTGGGAATTCTCTCCATGGGACACTGAACTTGGTGGTTTGTTCCAAGGGACAAGGCTGGAAAAGGACAGGGATGCAGTAAGCAACCTGAGACTCAAAGTGTTCCTGCCCACCAAAGACAACAGTTATTTATCCAGGAGGAGCCTTTGGCTCTGATCCACATTTGGTGCCAGCGTGGGCTGTACCACCTCGGCCCAAATTTCTATTTCAATCCTGTATCTCCCCTCTTGGCTCTACAGAGGGACAGACGGGATGTGACTCATCCAGACACTGAGACAGAGCAGGGACAGAAGGGGAAGCTGTGCCTTGCTGTGCACGTTGCCCTCCAAGCACAGCCCCTCCATCTGAACCCCACCATCTGATCAACAAGTCATCTCCTTGTCCAGGGAAAGCTGAACATCTTGGACCAACACAGTCCAGCCAGCCAGGTCCCTCCACAAATCCATAGCTGCAATTCCCTTTGTTTAAAACCTGCAGTACTGACCCCCAAAAGCAGCAGAACTGAGGCACAACAGGGGCTGTGACTCAAAAACCCCCAGCCCTGTTAGGGACCGGCAGATTCACCCACATATCTTGGCTATAAAAGCCCCCCAGGTCAAACCCCACACTGCATTCTGTGTTCTCCTCCTTCTCCAAAGTGCCAGTGACAGATGCCAAGGGCTCTCTGGGGTCCCCTTCATCTTGCCCAGGCATGTGATGCTCCCACACAGATTGTGGCTGTTCCCATCAGTTCCTTGACTCGGGCAGAATGACGCAGTACAAAGCACCGGCTGCACAGCCCCCCGGCTCCTAAACGCCAGGGACAGCAGGAAAACAAACTCCATTTGGTCTGCTCCAGTCACTTGTCACAGCCATTGCAGGACTGCTCCTTAAACACAGCTTTTATTCCAGATTATGATTGTATCCAACAGCACAACACCACCACACTGAGCCTTTTTTCCTTCCAAGAGCTACTTTTCAGCATCCAGGCTCTGAACCCCACAGGTGCTGCCAGGGATCTGCTCGTGTCGATGCCGGATCCGTTCCCAAAGCTGACAGTTGGATCCAGCATGTCCAGAGCCACTTGCCAGATGGCACAGCCACCCTGCTCCCTCCCAGACAAACACTCAGCCACGCGCAGCCCAACCCGCTCCGACAAGTGAGACAGGAGGAAGGTCAAACCATCTGTTTGCCCAGGCTCAGTGCTGTATTTCAGGGCAGAGTGTTTTAAAGACTGGAAATTGGATCTTAGATTTGTCCATTACACAAGTGCTTTAGTCTTGTTTCTGCACAGTCTCAGCGAGCTTGGAGTCCTCTGGGTGCTAAAGCTGATCAGAAATAGGAAAGAACCCAACAGCTACAGGAGCAGCACAGTTGTCCTCAAACTGATGCTCCCTCTTGTGCCACATGACAGTCAGACCCAACTGTGTTCCCACAACAGGAAAAAACATTCCGTTATTTTTTGTAATTTAAGTTTCTGAAGCTCTTACTGCTAAATATTTTGAATATTTTCAAATATTCAGTTGACATCAGTTTCCATCCCTTCCCAGAGCAGCAGCTGGTGCCTCTCATCACAAGCAGCTGGATTTCATGAGACTGTAACTATTGCCAAGAGTTTGGGGAGCTCTGAGACACATGAGCACATCCACTCAGGCTTATTAATTCCTTCTCCAATGAAGAAGATCTTTATTTTCCCTTGAAACATGTCACTTCTACACAGCTAAACCATATTTTGAGTGCCCCAGTTTGAACTCCCAGCACACAGTGCTTTGAACTGGAGAGCTGGACTACAAAACCTCCTTCTGTGCTCTCTCAAGCTGAGTTTTCATAAGTTTCCCTGAGTACTTGAGCCACACTGGAGTTCTCAGCACTCCCAGCTGTGCCTGCATTCCACAGGGCTCCTGCTTGGCTCTGCTGTGTATTTCTTCAAGGCCAGGTTGGACAGGGCTTGGAGCAACCTGGGACAGTGAAGGTGTCCCTGCCATGGCAGGGGTGGGACTGGATGAGCTTTGAAGTCTCTTCCAACCCAAACAATTCTGGGATTCTGTGATCTACTATTAAAGTGTCTTTCTGGAATAACAGGGTGATCCTAAGTGTTATAAATAACTATGTATCTGTTGGCTTCCACTATTATATATTGGCTTTTACAAATTATTTTGATATAGAACAGTCTGTAATCTCTTTTTAACTGCTTTTAATATAGCATAATATGTCAGCTTGTTATAGTTAATACCCTAATCTCTGTATAGATTTTATCTTTTACTATGATAAATATATTATAGTTCAGGCTTTCACAAAACATTAAAATAGAGGCTATGTGCTGTGTATTACAACATTAACTTTTGCAGAAGTAATTGTAGTTGTGAAATAATAATTAATGCCTTTATTTTTGTAACTAACTGACAATAGTTAAATAGCTAATATTGATTGAAAATACTTGCAAAAATAGTTAAAACATCTGTTTGGTAAGATAACATTGAAAAGAACCAGGAAATAACACTGAAAGAGCAAAGAGGAATATACCACTAACCCTTCAGCTATCACTAACTGTGAAACCACAAACCAGGGAGCTTTGTGAAAAAATAAAATACAAAATCACATCTACATTGTGGCATGTACTCTAAGAAGATGAGGTCAACGGTCAAACTAAGCTAAAGAATTCTCAGAGCATGTAAACTCAAAAGAATGTTTGAATAGGTATAATCTTCACAAATATGCATTTGACTAATGCAATGAAAAAGTGTATTGAAGAATTGTTATAGTTAACTGTGTGCATCTAGCTATGCACCCAGTGCTGTTACTTTTGCTTTATCCCTTATTATCCCTTATTAAACTTTTAAAAATTGTAAAGAGTGTGTCTTGTTTCTCACATAAGGGTCCACATAGGCTAAGGAATCTCTTCTAGGCTGAAATTCAGTTGTGCCTTCCCAAACACCTTCCAGCTGAAGGTGGTCTGCTCAAACATCTCCTTATTGTGAGAAACAACCACTCACTTCAAAACTTCAAAGGTATATTAAACCTCAACACTGAATAAGGGAAAAGGGACAGCTGCAGCCAGAGGCACATCCACCAAATGGCAGCTCTGTCTTTTATACCCCTGGTGTTGAAACAGTAAAATACATATTCATAAGTCATTATATATATTCCAACCTTTTCCTTATACATCTCTGGCCCCTCCCAAAATCTGCCAGCGGACTCTTCTTTACCATCCATTTGGTGGAGACTTTCTTACAGTCTGATTGAAGGCGAGGTGTTGTCATGGCAAGCCTGCCCAGCAGCAAGGTTCACCCATCCCCAACTGCCCTGTTCAAGGGCACATGTACACACCTCCCTCCACATGCCTCTGACAACCAGGGCTGTCCCATGGCAACAACACATAGGGAGGAAAAGGGAACCATAAGGAAAACAGAGGGTGTCCAAAACCAACCTACAATAACAGAGTTACACATCACAAGAACGTCAAATCTCAACAAAACCCTTAATACACACAATATTCATCCCTTAATGCAAGAGCCAATCATCATGTTACCCACCCATAACATTATCTTCAGCCTTTAGCAAAAAGTGGAGTGAGATGAGCTTTAAGGCCCCTTCCCACCCAAACCAACTTGGGATTCTCTAAATCCTCCATTATTTGGGCTCCCAGCTGTTATCCTGCCTGAACAGCACCAGCTCCTCATTGCCCATGGAACTGCTGGTCAAGGTCTGTGCCAGTGCTTGAAGCCTGACAGCTGCACACTGGGTTCTGGGGCAATGCATTGTCCCACAGAAACTAATTCCTCAAAGTCTTCCTCTTGAAAGGATTTGCACATCAGAAATGTAAGTGGGTTAGCAACAAACTCCATTATCAGAAAAGGGCAGCCCCGAGGTCACACAGCTTTGTCATTGCAGCAGTTCCATGAGGGAAGTGGTTTGGTGTCAGCTCAGTGCTCAATATTCCCACCCGGAGGAGGCCAGAGAACCTCCTGGCAGGTGCCAGCCTGTCCCTGCTGTCTCCTGGCTGAGCAGCTCAGGTGGCTCCTGCTTCATTTGAATCCCATAGGAAGAAGACACTGCTTGGGCTACTGCCCTGGATTGTCAGACACACAGATTCCTTTGTCTCATTTGCCTAAAAGAGCTTCAAAGTGGCCCACACTGGACGGTCTCTTTCCCAAGGCCAAACTTCGGTTTGTCCCCAAAGCTGGGATAAAGAAATGAGGGACAGATGAGCAGGGTCCCTGGGCTCACAGTGGTTTCTGACCCAGTGACGGGGAAATGCCAAATGCCACAGCGGTGTTTGGCCTGGTAAAACAACAGACTTAAAACACAGGACAGCACTCAGGGACACACACAGACTGTGTCCCATCCTGGGGCAGGGCAGAGAGGGGCCAAGAAACACCTTCTGCATTTCCACAGTGGCATTTCCCAAGCACTGTTTATGCCACCTGGCTCACTCCTACTCACATCACCTGCATTGCTTCTTTCCAAGCCCCACCTTTCTGGAGCCCTGGCTACCTCACTCTGACACAAACTACACCCAAATACATTTTTTCTAACTCCTTGCTCCCTTTGGAAGACACCAGGGACAGTCCATGGCACTACCTGCTAGGAGGGAATAAGCACTCTTGGCTTCCCGCTGCTGTTCCACAATAAACACTGTTTACTTCTTGGTGTTGCAAGACTGGGTAAGAAGGTAAAACAAAAGGATTTACAAACGATCTCAATATGACACATGTGCAATTAAGAGTAAAACATGGCCTGTGTGGCCTGATCCGTGGGCTTGGTTTGGGATTGGAATGCCAGAGCTGTCCAGCTGGATTTGGAAAGCAGTGCAATAATGTGCCACATTTCTAGTTCCTTCTCATGCTGAGGGCTGACTGAGGGCAGGAGGCTTCAACCCAAGGCTTGAAGCACTGGCAATGCTGGTGCTTCTACAAATCTGCCTCTGGTATTTTCCCCAAGCCATGCAAGTGGGCATAAATGTTGTCCTTAAGCTCAAGAGCTTTGTGTGCCTCACCCATGCTTTCCAAATGCCACTTCCCTCCTGCACCAGAAGCTGCTTCTGAAGTTGACTCTTCTCTTTGCAGTCAATTCTTCGGGGATCCTTGCACTAAAGAGTAGCTGGGAAATTATTTCCAGTGCATTTGACCTCTGGATTAGGCATGGAATCTATTTCTTCCTCTTGTCTCGAGTCTTCAGTTTGATTTTGCTGCTCAGCAGCAGCACCTGCAAGGAGTGTGAAGGAGCTCAGTGCCTTGGCCCCTGTGTGCTGGCAGACACTGCTCCCATGTGGAATTGGGCCTGGATTAACCCTGGGCTGATGCTTTGGGCTCAGTGGAGCCCACAGCCCTGCCAGCCCCAGCATGTCCAGCACAGCTGCTCTGTCATGCTCAGGGCTGTTTTGCAGCCCCCTCACAGAGATCAGGGCTGCATCCAAATCCCTCCAGCACAGGCTCGGCACACGGCACGGGGGAGAGAAGCATCTCCTGGTGGCTTTGGAAGCATTTTGCCTGAAGATGTTGGGTAGATTTCCGTCTATATCAGAAGAGGAGTGTCCAAGTTGTTATTGTCTGTGCTGGCCACTCGCCTCTGCCTTGCTCAGCTCTCAGTGCTGCTTTTCCCACTAGCAGTTTCCCAATGGCTCACCCAGCTGCAAAGCTAAGAAGGCTTTGCATTTCTACATGGATAGCCACTAAATCCCTCCATTTGTCAGACTTTTTCCCCCATCTTTCCTTCTTTACTGACTGGTTGTTCTACTGTTACCTCAGCCATGCAGGAGGCAGGTGAAACTGCGAGTTGTTACCTGGACTCTGTATTTTTGCCCTTTTGTAAGTAAACTCCCTCCCTGAACTTGTGAAACAAGGAAAACAATTTAGGTTGTGATTTCTTTAGTAATCCAGCCACCTTCTCCAATCCCTGTGATGGGGTTTGGCAACCTGTTGCAAACGGGGCAAGAGAGTTTGGAGCAGCAGCTTGCAAGACTCTTTTGTACCAGGGAATTTTTTCAGTTTCTACTGCCCAAGAGCCTGGAACTTTGTGCTGGAGCTCCAGGGTATCACTGAAGCAGTTCAGCACTTTGGGAAGCAGCTTTTCCTTCCCAGAGGCTCAGTCCTGGGGCCCACCAGACCCCTGGGCTGCTCCCCCAACACATCAGTGTGACATGTGGCTGTCCCCATCGCCTGGGGCTGCCAGTGCTCACCTCAGGCACCCTGCATTGCACTAATCTTATTTTAATGAGCATTAGGACATCACATCATCCACTTCTGCCCACTGCTGCCGTTTCACTGGACCTTTGGCTGAGAGATTTATGCCAAACTGAGGCATATAAGACTGTGAGACTGAGGGTTGAAAGAGAACCACAGCTGACATTTGGCTGGCCCTGGAAAACTCATTGAAGCTGTTGGGCAGCTGTTTTCTTGTTGTTGGGGTGCTTGGAGTTAGCAGAGATGCTGAAAATAAGTGGAGAAGAGGGAAGACCTTACTCTATACTGTTTAGAGGATGTAGCTTCATGATTGTATACCAAGCTGGAGTGTTATCTGCTTTGCGGGACTTGTCTCCTGACATAATGAAATCTGCATGCAGGATCTATGGAGCATCTTCAGGATCTATTATATCTACAGTCGGATTGTGTGGATGTGATCTGGGTAAGGTCTACTGATATCTGTTTATTTTGTGTCTAAAGAGATGGAATATCTGGGAATTTTTGAATAGTAAAAATTTTTTCTTTCATTATCAGTGGTTAATTCCTCAGATTTTTACTTTAGTGGCTTCTTGAATAGCAGAAAACATGGGTAAATTAGGCAGCACATGGAAAACAGTCATGGCATCTTACTAACTGGAATTCAAGGCAAGCATATCCAATAAAAGAAAGAGAGGTACTCTCCATAATAAAGCATTTGGAACTGCTGGCAGATTCCCCAAAAAATGAGGGTGAAGAAAACGTATTAGCAGGGCATAGATGCAGAGCTAACAGGAGGAAATGTTATACAAAGGCTTCCTGTCCATTTTCTCCCACATGTCCAACAACTCTTAAGATGCCTTGTGCAGAAAATGGGAAGAAATGGGAAACGAAAACAGAGCACTTCTCCCTCCTGTAATATTGAAACTCCTTGGAAAAGTTAGGTCCACTCATTGGAGCTTCAGCCCTAATGAATCACAATGGCTCTAAATGAGCATTTAGCAGCCAGATAAAATACCCCTTTCCCAGGTGGAAGTGTAGCTCAGAAAGTGCATAATTAACAATATAAGGGATGTAGAATGATTGCTTTGCTTTGCTTTGCTTCAGATGAGGTAATGGATTATATCCTCAGTCGCTTGAAAACCTCTCTTTGGGGGCTGCTCCCTGGAGGATCTGCACTTAGACTCTTACGGGAGACCTTAGACAAATTCCTGCCTCCGAATGCCCACGAGCTGGTGTCTGGAAAGCTGCACATTATCCTCACCCGCCTGCACGACTGGAGAAGTGTGACAGTGTCCGAGTTTGCCTCAAAGGAGGAGCTGATTCAGGTGGGAGCAGCCACAGACACCCCATGAGGGAGGAGCTGGGTGACATTTGCTGCCTGGCCATGTCCCACAGCACAAAATCACGGAATGGTTTGGGTGGGATGGGACCTTAAAGCTCATCCAGTTCTACCCTGTCCTGGCCAGGGACACCTTCCACTGTCCCAGGTTGGTCTCAAGCCCCATCCAACCTGGCCTTGGATGCTTCCAGGGATGGGGCAGCCACAGCTTCTCTGAGCAACCTGTGCAGGGTCTCAACAGCCTCATGGTAAAAAATATCTTCCCAATATCTAAATATCCCCCCTTGCAGTTACAAACCATCACCCCTTGTCTTAATCTAACAGGCCTTGGTCCATTCTAGTCCATCCCGTGACATCCATCGTTGCTTCACTCTGAATCCAGACAAGCTGAAATAATTTTAAAACATCAGCCCTTTAGATTGCTCTCCGAATTATCCTGAACATGCAGAGAGGAATTTGAGGCATTTCACAGGTTCCTTTTTCTACTTCTCAGCCTTGGCTGTGGGTATCAGACAGGGCCTGGTGCCCATTAGTCAGTGGTGCCCAATAACCCAGGTGGGGTCCCCGTTTTGGCACACACAGATGAGCCACCCCTCCCAAAGGTAACGGTTTCTGTGGATCTTTGCTCACCTCTGTCCTTCCCATCTCACCCACAGGCTGTGACGTGCAGCTGCTTCCTCCCGCTCTATTTTGGGGTTTTCCCTCCAATGTTCCGTGGGGTGGTGAGTAGCTTTGTGGTCTGGAGACCCTGTCCCAGCACAGGCCAGGGCCCCTCCAGCCTCTGTCCTCTCTCCACTGGTGGCATTAAGGATGTTTCTACCTGGGTTTGCCACCAACATAGCTCGAGGCTGGGTTGCCCCAGGGTCTGCAGAGGGAAAAACAAGGCCCCAAATCTGACCTCACTGCAGACAGGACTGAGCTTCTCACAGAATTGCCCATTTCCCCTGTCCCTGGGCTCAGCTCCTTTCTGCTGCACTTTGCTCCTAGTTTCATTGCAGTAGCTTTTGGGGAGAAGGGAGTAGGGCAGGCGTGCACCTGGAGCAGGGGAGCAGCGGGTGGGGCAGTTCCCTGGAAGGGGATCTGTGGGGCCCCAGAACCTCAGCCTGGTGTGGCCTGGCTGGGGAACAAGGCCCCCGTCTGCCCGTGTGAGCAGCACTGGGAAGGCTCAGGGCTCCCTGTTCTGCCTGCCAGCGCTACGTGGACGGGGAGCTGGCCATGTGGAGAGCCGACTTCGTGTCCCGCAGCACCATCACCATCTCTGCCTTCGCCGGCGAGTACGACATCTGCCCCAAGGACGGCCCCGCTGCCTTCCTGAACTTCCAGCTCTCTGACTGCATCCTACACATCTCAAAAATGAACATTTGCCGCTTACAGCACATTTTTCAGGTTCCCAAACGTCAGGTGAGCAGCTCCTCCAGGCAGCCAGAGCCATGAGCCCCCTGCAGCAGCCCAGCTGCTCTGACAGCCACCTCCCCTCACAGGTCATGGACCGCTTTTATATCCAGGGCTACCAGGACACGATCTCCTTCCTAAAACGACTGAGTAAGTGACTGCAAGAGGGGACAGGCGGCTTGGGGGCTTCCCTTACATCCTTGGTTTGCTGACACTAAGAAAGAGATGCTGCCCCAGAGTGACTGGGAGAGAGAAATGCCTGCATTCCTGGTGCTGCCACAATTCCTTGAGGCATGGCCTCTCCTGAAGCTGCCTCTGGAGACACACTCCCCTTTTCTCTGCCACACTGGGCATGGCAGAGCTTTTTCCCAGGGAACACAGGTGCCAGGACCTCTCGACCAAAGTGCAGGCTCTGGTGCCCTGTGTGGTGTTTGATCAGCCCCTGATGCACAGAGCAGCAATGTTTGGTGATCCCTGAGCCCTGGGGCCATCAGTGCCCCTGATTGCCACTCAGCCCATGCCATGCCTCTCACGGCTGATGGCCTGGCAGGTGAGCAACAAGCAGTGAGAGCTGGAATCTCTTCCCACCAGGGGATTTCCAGGTGAATTACTTTGAGGGCTTCACACTTTCCTTGGCCCAGGAGGAAACCCTGCACCTGAACCCACGACTGAGGGGCCTTCACTCCAGAGCCATACATCATGAGGATGGCACCAAAAAGAATCCAGGGATCGGCCAGGCAGTGGATGAAGAACAATAGGAAGCCCCACGCCACCTTCCCCACCCCCAGGAAGGTAAAGAACCAGCACTTCCTTTACCCCATCAATTTTCATGTGACACTTGCCCAGGGCTGTCAGTGTCTAAAGAGGCTTTGGGGCAGGTGAGAACATCAGCAGTGGGAGAAAGTTCCCTCTCAAGTGAGGGGTTACAAGTGAGGCCTCACACTGAGCCCTCACCCTCCATTTGGGTCAGCACTGAGGACTTCCTTGGTGGCTGGGTCAGAAGGTCTCTGTGGAGAAGGAGCTCTTTCCATGCATTCACTCACCCAGTGAGGTAGGAACAGGATCTGCCCACACCTCCCTCCATTAGGGGTGTCTCAAGGGTTCCAGCTGCCTTTGCTGTGCCAGCCAAATCCAAACTTCTTCTTAGGAACTTGGGATGAAGCCCAAGAAATACTTAATGCAAGGAAAGCGTATTAGAGCTGCAGGTAAACCTCTTGTTATATCATTTTCAAGCAACACAAAGCAGGTTTAAATACAACAATTACTGTTTTCGGCAATTGTACTTAAAAATAATGCCCGCTCCCTTTTTTTTTTTTTGCATGGAAAACCAGTGAATCCTCAGCATTTCAGTTTGCAGTTTTCTGTTACCAAAAACTACAAGGAAGCATCTGATAAAACGCAATCTTTCTTTCAATTTTAATCTTTATTCTCTCTTTCCTTATGAGTCTTTCAACATTTCAGAATTGATCAGATTAAGTAAAATTACACAGCTTTTTCATATGACAGTTATTTAAAATGGAGCCACATGAATTAAATGAAAAGTGATGAAAGACACAATGTGCTATATCTAGAAGGTCTAGAAGAAATGAGAAATATAAAGGGCAAAGACTTGGGCCATTACCATTCCAGATCTAAAAAGAAAAGTCTGTAAAACACAAAATAGGAGCAAGAAAGATACTCCCTTTGAGAATAAACCAACCCTCAACCCACTAAGAAATGCCAGACACAGTTTCGGGCTGTAGAAGTTGCTTCCCTGGTTGCTTTTTTAAAGGCTCCATCAGTCTGAGCTATGAGCAGCTTGTGCAAGCAACAAGGTGGGAATGAGGTTCCATTTGGGAGTTGGGCAGCTCTGGGCTATCAGGAATCGCTGCCTCTGCTTTGCAGCTGGGCTGCAATGTTTTTGACCAGTCTCAGGAGAAAAATTCCTCCTGTGGGAGGAGTCAAGAGTCATTTGCTAGGCCAGAGAGCAATCAAGGGGTGAGTCCAGGCTCTCCATCTCCAGAGCAGAAGCACATCACATTTTCCAGTTCTGGGAAAGAAAAGCCCTACTGATCAAGGCCAGCAAAAGGCTCTTGCACTGTTTCTCTGTGCAATGCCAGAACAGCAGTGATGCTACCACATCAGCACGGGGATAAACTTGGGAACAACTTGTACTTGATTTCCTGGACAAGTGTCTGCAGCCTGCAATCCCACGAGGCTCAGGCTGCAATAGCAGCTTATCCACAAGCACTTGCAGGTTGTCCGTGTGCCCAGCAGGACAATTGCACAAGGAATTGCACCCTCCTTAGTGCCCAGACTGGAAACACAGGCTGGCATAAAGCACCTGCAGCCCACAGCCAGAGCCACAGGCAGGACTGGGCGCATGCTTGGCTTTGCTGGGCTCAGTTTCACCCATCAGACTCAAGGACTCTTCCCTCTAGACCTGCAGTGGGATCCAGCTCCAGAGGGAGCTCTGCTGGCTTGCCTTGTCTCCAGACTCTCACCCCATCCACCTCAGGCTTCACATTTCTGATCAGTTTGAAGCCAAGCAACAGGACAGAGCTACAGGGGTAATACTTTGAGGATACCAAAACCAGCTGCCCTGTGGACAACAGGAGGAAGGGAAGCAGCTCTGAGCAGGCACTGGAATCCACTTTGTCCCGCTGGAACTGCCCGAGGTGTCTGTCAGACTGACCAATGTGGTTTTCTTCCCTTTAGGGCCAGGTTGAAGAGCATTTCTGAGCCCGCTGCTGCCTTTGGCCCCAGCTCCTGTTTTAAAGAGGCAATGAGCAACTTGGAACCCAGCCTGAAGGCTGAGCCTGACCTGCCCCGAGGAGCACATGGACTGTGCCAGCAATGTCTCAGCACAGGCAGGGCCACAGCTCCCACATGATTCCCATGATCCACCCCTAGAGGAGGCATTCCAGGCTGCTTCTATCCACACTGGGTGCAGCTGGGCTTCCCACTGTGCTTCCTTGGGGTGAAACAAGCCCCTGCACAAGGTGCTTCCAGTCAATGCCAAACTTTGCCTCTAGCCACTGCCTCTGGCAAAGCCTCCATTGCCATTAGCTCCAAGCTCATGTCTCCAACAGGAGACAGCACCAGCTCTGCTTGCTTGAAAAGATGAGGGATTAATAAAGCAAAAACCCAGCTGATTGGAATATGGAACTGTTAAATACTTATTTCTTGCTCATTCCTGCAGGTTTGGAGAAGGAGGATTCTTTGCTGTAACCATTTTAGCTTAGTGATTCCTTGCAGATTGATTTTTCTTCAAGTTCTCCAAGTTTTACAATTGTTTATGATCAAGCACCACATGGGGCAGGGGAGATACACTGGGCAGTTCAAACTGTGCTCCTGTTTGTGGCTGAGGTTGGCAGATGCTTTTATTGGATTTGGAGGTCCAATTCCTAGATGAGAATTTTCTTTGGAGGATTTAAATGCCCATTCCCATAGGGTGACTGCCTCAGGCTGACTGAAATGGTCATATCCTGCCTGGAGGTGGGGATGGTGCTTGCAGCAGCCTGGAGAAGGAGCTGTTGCAGGAGTGGGAGGGAGCAGAGGTGCAAAAGCAAATGATGGGCTGATTGTCCCTGCCTGGGCAGGCCTGAGTGTCTCTGAGCCTTCCACTTTGCCCTGTGGCAGGAACAGCTGGATTTGAGCAGCCTGCCTTAGGCTGCACTGCTTGAGAGGTGTAAATCCATCCAGGAAGGATCAAAGACAGGAGCACACGAGATCCAATGCAAACAGGGTCCATCAAAATGGCCCATAAAAAGTTACAAGGGGACTGGAGCACCTCCCCTATGGAGACAGGCTGAGAAAGTTGGGGCTGTTCAGCCAGGAGAAGAGAAGGTTGGATGCAGACCTCACAGCCCCTTCCAGGAGCTGAGGGGGCATCAGAGAAGCTGGAGAAGGACCCCTCAGCAGGAACGGCAGGGACAGGACAAGGGTCAGTGGCTGCCCACTGCCACAGGGCAGGAATGGATGGGATATTGGGAAGGAATTCTTCCCTGGGAGGGCCGGCAGGCCCTGGTACAATGTGCTAAGATCAGCTGTGGCTGCCTCTGGATCCCTGGCAGTGTCCAAGGCCAGGCTGGATGGGGCTTGGAGCAGCCTGGGATACTTAAGGTGTCTCTTCCATGGCAGGTGGTGGCACTGGATGAGCTTTGAGGTCCCTTCCAAGCCAAATCATTCTGAGATTCTTTGGTCTACTTTTCAATTGTCTTTGTGCTATAATAGTGTGTTCCTAAGGGTCCACATAAGCTATGGAATCTCTTCTAGGCTGAAATTCACTTGTGTCTACACAAACAGCTTCTAGCTGAAGGTGATCTGCTCAAACCTCTCCTTATCCTCACCCTGTGGCAGTAAGTGGAAGACGGTGAGCTTTAAAACCCCTTCCTACTCAAACCAGTCTGAGATTTACAAAATCCTCCATGATTTGGGAGCACCAGCACACAGTTGGTGTTTGTGACAACAGGTCCGGCTTCAGCATCTGCAACAGACAGGGGCTGGGCTGAGCAGAGAGAATGTAACATCATGGGAAAAAAAGTCTTTATTAATAGCAATCACCACAAATTATCCACATTTCTAAGAGCTCCCATGATGGATGCACAGAGCCGACGCTTACTGCGGCTGCCACATTGGCAAAGGGCAGGAGTGAGGGCAGGAGGAACAGCAGAGCCCTCAGTGTCCAGGGAGTGGTAGCGGCCAAGCCCTCACTGCCCAGGGAGCGGGAGCGGCCAAGACCTAAGAGGCCTGGAAATGGCCGAGCCCTCAAAGCAACGGGAATGGCTCAGCCCTTAGAGCACTGGAAATGGGAACGGCCAAGCCCTCAGAGCAGCAGGAATGGGAACGGCGGCTGAGCCCTCAGAGCAACGGGTGCGGGAATGGCCGAGCCCTCAGTGCCCGGAGAGCGGGAACGGCCAAGCCCTAAGAGCCCTGGAAATGGCAACGACAGAGCCCTCAGAGCAACGGGAACGGCCGAGCCCTCAGAGCAACGTGGGCAGGAACGGCCAAGCTCTCAGGGCCCTGAGAGCGGGAACGGCTGCGCCCTCAGAGCAGCGGGAGCAGGAACGGCCGAGCCCTCAGTGCCCGGAGAGCAGGAATGGCCAAGTCCAAAGAGCCCTGGAAACGGCCACATCCGAGCCCTCACAGCACTGGAAATGGGAACGCCGAGCCCTCAGAGCAATGAGGGCGGGAACGGCCAAGACCTCAGAGCAGCGGGAGTGGGAACGGCCGAGCTCTCAAAGCAATGGGGGCAGGAATGGCCGAGCCCTCAGAGCACTGGAAATGGAAACGGCCGAGCCCTCAGAGCAATGGGGGCGGGAACGGCCAAGAACTCAGAGCAGCGGGAGTGGGAACGGCCGAGCCCTCAGAGCAGCGGGAATGGGAACGGCCGAGCCCTCAGAGTCCCGGAAGCGGGAACGGCTGAGCCCTCAGAGCAACGTGGGCGTGAACGGCCAAGCTCTCAGAGCCCTGGGAGAGGGAATGGCCGAGCCCTCAGAGCAATGGCGGCGGGTATGGCCGAGCCCTCAGAGCCCTGGGGGCGGGAACGGCCGAGCCCTCAGAGCCCTGGGGGCGGGAACGGCCGAGCCCTTGGAGCAGCGGGAGAAGCGAGCCCTAACCAGGGGCACCTGAACCCAGAAAAATGGGGTTAATCCTGGAAATAACGACTAATCCAGGGAATAGAAATTCCCCTGGGAGCACCTGGAGCAAGAGCAGGCTAAAGTGGGCTTGAAGGAACCTGATTTCATGGAAGGTGTCCTTGCTCCTGCGAGGGGGTGGAATTAGATGAGCTTTAAGGTCCCTTCCAGCCCAAACCATTCCATGATTTGATGATTCCACAATTCTGGAGGAGCATCATCTTCCTGCTGCTGAGCAGCTGTCCCTGCAACAGAGACTCCCAGGCTGTGACTTGGGTATAAATCAACTAGGCTGAGCTTTTTCCTTTTTTCTTTAACCCAGCAGTCCAGCTGTGCCTGTATCCCGCAGGGCTCCTGCTTGGCTCTGGTGTGTAATTATTTCAAGGCCAGGTTGGACAGGGCTTGGAGCAATCTGGGACAGTGAAGGTGTCCCTGCTGTGGCAGGGTTGGAACTGGATATGGTTTAAAGTTTCTTCCAGGCTAAACCATTCTCTACTACTGAAATATCTTAGTGGTATTACAGGGTGATCCCAAGGCTCTGGCAAGGCTAAGGAATCTCTTCTGGCTTGAAATGAAGCTGTGCCTGCCAGAACTCCTTCCAGCTGGAGGTGATATCTGCTCCAACATTTCCTGGTGCTCTCTGCCCAGGGGTGCAGCTGAGCAGGAAGGTCTGTCCTGCAGAGCCCTGCCCTTGGCTGGGAGCACCAGGCACTGCTCCAGAGCAGGGTGAAGCCAAGGTGCTGAAGTCACCATTTCATCACCGTCAGGGCAGCTCACGCAGCTGCCCTGGGCAGTGACATCATCCCCTCATGTCCCCAGATGAGGCATTTGTCACAGGAGCAGGGAAAAGGTTTCTCTCCCTTATGCTGAACCTAGCATTGGCTGGAGGGCCCTTTGCCACACTCCTTGTAGAAGAAAAGATAAGTGCGGTGGGGCACATTCTGGGACCTGCCAAAGCCACAGAAATACCAGTTAGTGAGGCAAGGTACAGGGTGCTTCATTCCCACTCCTTCCTATTTAGAAGAATGTCAGTAACACCAGCGGCAAAAACGTCCCTCGTGTTGTCAACTCGGCTAAAATCTGTGTCCTGGTGGGAGGGCAAGGATAGGAATGTGCTCCCTGGGCCAGGGTCAGCCCTTCCTGCTCAGGAGGCAGCCACTGGGATGTGAGGAAACATGGAGCAGCCAAGAGGCAACTGAGGAGCCCAGGTGAGCACACACAGGTGAGGAAAGCCCCGGCGTGGCCAAGCTCAGCCCCCTCCCAGAGCCACTCCTATATTCTGCTCCTGTTCCAGTGCACCAAACTGGGGAGGTGCCATGGAAACTCCTTGATAATTCACACACTGTACACAGAGGGTGTTTGGCCTGGTAAAACAACAGACTTAAAACACAAGGCAGCACTCAGGGACACACACAACCTGTGTCCCATCCTGGGGCAGGGCGGAGAGGGGCCAAGAAACACCTTCTGCATTTCCACAGCGGCATTTCCTGTTGTATTCAGCATATTTCAGGAGTCCAGTACCTTTCTGATGTTTCCTCGTGGGCAGCAGATCTTCACAGCACAGACTCTGGGTCTTCCTCAGTCAGGACTCCTCTGAGGCTCTCCCTGACTGGCCTGCCCACCCCCTTTTATCCCAGTTACCTGACTGGCCACAGCTGCTGCCCAATGAAGGACATCACAGCTACAGGCCAGCAAGAATAACTAGGACCTTCCAGGACAAAGATATTCAGATACAATACAGATATAATTTACATGGACTCAAAGACCACTTACACAGTACATCTATTTTAAGGGCCTCCTATAATTTCCCAAGCACTGTTTATGCCACCTGGCTCACCCTACTCACATCACCTGCATTGCTTCTTTCCAAGCCCCACCTTTCTGGAGCCCTGGCTACCTCACTCTGACACAAACTGCACCCAAATACATTTTTTCTAACTCCTTGCTCCCTTTGGAAGACACCAGGGACAGTCCATGGCACTACCTGCCAGGAGGGAATAAGCACTCTTGGCTTCCCTCTGCTGTTCCACAATAAACACTCTTTACTTCTTGGTGCGGCAAGATTGGCTAAGAAGGTAAAACAAAAGGATTTACAAACGATCTCAATATTACACAGGTGCAATTAAGAGTAAAACATGGCCTGTGTGGCCTGATCCATGGGTTTGGTTTGGGATTGGAATGCCAGAGCTGTCCAGCTGGATTTGGAAAGCAGTGCAATAATGTGCCACATTTCTAGTTCCTTCTCATGCTGAGGGCTGACTGAGGGCAGGAGGCTTGAACCCAAGGCTTGAAGCACTGGCAATGCTGGTGCTTCCACAAGTCTGCCTCTGGTATTTTCCCCAAGCCATGCAAGTGGGCATAAATGTTTTCCTTAAGCTCAAGAGCTTTGTGTACCTCACCCATGCTTTCCAAATGCCACTTCCCTCCTGCACCAGAAGCTGCTTCTGAAGTTGACTCTTCTCTTTGCAGTCAATTCTTCAGGGATCCTTGCACTAAAGAGTAGCTGGGAAATCATTTCCAGTGCATTTGACCTCTGGATTAGGCATGGAATCTATTTCTTCCTCTTGTCTCGAGTCTTCAGTTTGATTTTGCTGCTCAGCAGCAGCACCTGCAAGGAGTGTGAAGGAGCTCAGTGCCTTGGCCCCTGTGTGCTGGCAGACACTGCTCCCATGTGGAATTGGGCCTGGATTAACCCTGGGCTGATGCTTTGGGCTCAGTGGAGCCCACAGCCCTGCCAGCCCCAGCATGTCCAGCACAGCTGCTCTGTCATTCTCAGGGCTGTTTTGCAGCCCCCTCACAGAGATCAGGGCTGCATCCAAATCCCTCCAGCACAGCACGGCACGGGGGAGAGAAGCATCTCCTGGTGGCTTTGGAAGCATTTTGCCTGAAGATGTTGGGTAGATTTCCATGTATATCAGAAGAGGAGTGTCCAAGTTGTTATTGTCTGTGCTGGCCACTCGCCTCTGCCTTGCTCAGCTCTCAGTGCTGCTTTTCCCACTAGCAGTTTCCCAATGGCTCACCCAGCTGCAAAGCTAAGAAGGCTTTGCATTTCTACATGGATAACCAATAAATCCCTCCATTTGTCAGACTTTTTCCCCCATCTTTCCTTCTTTACTGACTGGTTTTTCTACTGTTACCTCAGCCATGCAGGAGGCAGGTGAAACTGCAAGTTGGTACCTGGACTCTGTATTTTTGCCGTTTTGTAAGCAAAACTCCCTCCCTGAACTTGTGAAACAAGGAAAACAATTTAGGTTGTGATTTCTTCTCCAATCCCTGTGATGGGGTTTGGCAACCTGTGGCAGATGGGGCAAGAGAGTTTGGAGCAGCAGCTTGCAAGACTCTTTTGTACCAGGGAATATTTGCAGGTTTCTACTGCCCAAGAGCCTGGAACTTTGTGCTGGAGCTCCAGGGTATCACTGAAGCAGTTCAGCACTTTGGGAAGCAGCTTTTCCTTCCCAGAGGCTCAGTCCTGGGGCACACCGGACCCCTGGGCTGCTCCCCCAACACATCAGTGTGACATGTGGCTGTCCCCATCGCCTGGGGCTGCCAGTGCTCACCTCAGGCACCCTGCATTGCACTAATCTTATTTTAATGAGCATTAGGACATCACATCATCCACTTCTGCCCACTGCTGCCATTTCACTGGACCTTTGGCTGAGAGATTTATGCCAAACTGAGGCATATAAGACTGTGAGACTGAGGGTGGAAAGAGAACCACAGCTGACATTTGGCTGGCCCTGGAAAACTCATTGAAGCTGTTGGGCAGCTGTTTTCTTGTTGTTGGGGTGCTTGGAGTTAGCAGAGATGCTGAAAATAAGTGGAGAAGAGGGAAGACCTTACTCTATACTGTTTAGAGGCTGTAGTTCCTTGATTGTATACCAAGCTGGAGTGTTATCTGCTTTGCGGGACTTGTCTCCTGACATAATGAAATCTGCATGCAGGATCTATGGAGCATCTTCAGGATGTATTGTAGCTACCGCAGGATTATGTGGATGTGATCTGGGTAAGGTCTACAGATATCTGTTTATTTTGTGTCTAAAGAGATGGAATACCTGGGAATTTCAGAGTTACAAAAGATTTTTGTTTCATTATCAGTGGTTAATTCCTCAGGTTTTTACTTTATTGCCTTCTTGTAGAGTGGAAATCATGGGTAAATTAAGCAGCCTAGAGAAAACAGAGGCTATAAAGTCATGGCATCTTATTAACTGGAATTCCAGGTAAGCATATCCAATAAAAGAAAGAGAGGTGCTCTCCCTGTTAAGGCATTTGGGATTGCTGGTAGATTCCCAAAACAACAAGGGGACACAAATCACATGAGCCGGGCATAGATGCAGAGCTAACAGGAGGAAATATTATACAAAGAACTTCATGTCCGTTTTCTCCCACATGTCCAACAACTCTTAAGATGCCTTGTGCAGAAAATGGGAAGAAATGGGAAACGAAAACAGAACACTTCTCCCTCCTGTAATATTGAAACTCCTTGGAAAAGTTAGGTACACTCATTGGAGCTTCAGCCCTAATGAATCACAATGGCTCTAAATGAGCATTTAGCAGCCAGAGAAAATACCCCTTTCCCAGGTGGAAGTGTAGCTCAGAAAGTGCATAAATAACAATATAAGGGATGTAGAGTGATTGCTTTGCTTTGCTTTTGCTTCAGATGAGATAATTGAGTACTTCCTCAGTCGCTTGAAAATCTCTCTCTGGGGGCTGGTCTATGGAGGAAGGGTGCCTAGACTTTTACGGGAGACCTTAGACAAATTCCTGCCTCCGAATGCCCACGAGCTGGTGTCTGGAAAGCTGCACATTATCCTCACCCGCCTGCACGACTGGAGAAGTGTGACAGTGTCCGAGTTTGCCTCAAAGGAGGAGCTGATTCAGGTGGGAGCAGCCACAGACACCCCATGAGGGAGGAGCTGGGTGACATTTGCTGCCTGGCCATGTCCCACAGCACAAAATCACGGAATGGTTTGGGTGGGATGGGACCTTAAAGCTCATCCAGTTCTACCCTGTCCTGGCCAGGGACACCTTCCACTGTCCCAGGTTGGTCTCAAGCCCCATCCAACCTGGCCTTGGATGCTTCCACAGATGGGGCAGCCACAGCTTCTCTGAGCAACCTGTGCATGGCCTCAACAGCCTCATGGTAAAAAATATCTTCCCAATGTCTTAATCTCCCCTGTTGCAGTTACAAATCATCAACCCTTGTCTTATCCTAACAGACCCGGGTCCATTCTAGTCCTTGCCATGATTTCTATCCTTGCCTCACTCTGAATCCAGACAAGCTGAAATAATTTTAAAATATCAGATATTTTGATTGCAGTCTGAATTATCCTGAACATGCAGAGAGGAATTTGAGGCATTTCACAGGTTCCTTTTTCTACTTCTCAGCCTTGGCTGTGGGTATCAGACAGGGCCTGGTGCCCATTAGTCAGTGGTGCCCAGTAACCCAGGTGGGGTCCCCGTTTTGGCACACACAGATGAGCCACCCCTGCCAAAGGTAACGGTTTCTGTGGATCTTTGCTCACCTCTGTCCTTCCCATCTCACCCACAGGCTATGACATGCAGCTGCTTCATCCCACTGTATTATGGGTTTTTCCCTCCAATGTTCCGTGGGGTGGTGAGTAGCTTTGTGGTCTGGAGACCCTGTCCCAGCACAGGCCAGGGCCCCTCCAGCCTCTCTCCACTGTAGGCATTAAGGATGTTTCTACCTGGGTTTGCCACCAACGTAGCTCGAGGCTGGGTTGCCCCAGTGTCTGCAGAGGGAAAAACAAGGCCCCAAATCTGACCTTACTGCATACAGGACTGAGCTTCTCACAGAATTGTCCATTTCCCCTGTCCCTGGGCTTTCCTCAGCTCCTTTCTGCTGCACTTTGCTCCTAGTTTCATTGCAGTAGCTTTTGGGGAGAAGGGAGTAGGGCAGGTGTGCACCTGGAGCAGGGGAGCAGCGGGTGGGGCAGTTCCCTGGAAGGGGATCTGTGGGGCCCCAGAACCTCAGCCTGGTGTGGCCTGGCTGGGGAACAAGGCCCCCGTCTGCCCGTGTGAGCAGCACTGGGAAGGCTCAGGGCTCCCTGTTCTGCCTGCCAGCGCTACGTGGACGGGGAGCTGGCCATGTGGAGAGCCGACTTCGTGTCCCGCAGCACCATCACCATCTCTGCCTTCGCCCGGCCCAGTACGACATCTGCCCCAAGGACGGCCCGCTGCCTTCCTGAACTTCCAGCTCTCTGACTGCATCCTACACATCTCAAAAATGAACATTTGCCGCTTACAGCACATTTTTCAGGTTCCCAAACGTCAGGTGAGCAGCTCCTCCAGGCAGCCAGAGCCATGAGCCCCCTGCAGCAGCCCAGCTGCTCTGACAGCCACCTCCCCTCACAGGTCATGGACCGCTTTTATATCCAGGGCTACCAGGACACGATCTCCTTCCTAAAACGACTGAGTAAGTGACTGCAAGAGGGGACAGGCGGCTTGGGGGCTTCCCTTACATCCTTGGTTTGCTGACACTAAGAAAGAGATGCTGCCCCAGAGTGACTGGGAGAGAGAAATGCCTGCATTCCTGGTGCTGCCACGATTCCTTGAGGCATGGCCTCTCCTGGAGCTGCCTCTGGAGCCACACTCCCCTTTTCTCTGCCACACTGGGCATGGCAGAGCTTTTTCCCAGGGAACACAGGTGCCAGGACCTCTAGACCAAAGTGCAGGCTCTGATGCCCTGTGTGGTGTTTGATCAGCCCCTGATGCACAGAGCAGCAATGTTTGGTGATCCCTGAGCCCTGGGGCCATCAGTGCCCCTGATTGCCACTCAGCCCATGCCATGCCTCTCACGGCTGATGGCCTGGCAGGTGAGCAACAAGCAGTGAGAGCTGGAATCTCTTCCCACCAGGGGATTTCCAGGTGAATTACTTTGAGGGCTTCACACTTTCCTTGGCCCAGGAGGAAACCCTGCACCTGAACCCACGACTGAGGGGCCTTCACTCCAGAGCCATACATCATGAGGATGGCACCAAAAAGAATCCAGGGATCGGCCAGGCAGTGGATGAAGAACAATAGGAAGCCCACGCCACCTTCCCCACCCCCAGGAAGGTAAAGAACCAGCACTTCCTTTACCCCATCAATTTTCATGTGGCACTTGCCCAGAGCTGTCAGTGCCCAAAGAGGCTCTGGGGCAGGTGAGAACATCAGCAGTGGGAGAAAGTTCCCTCTCAGGTCAGGGGTTACAAGTGAGGGCCCACACTGAGCCCTCACCTTCCATTTGGGTCAGCACTGAGGACTTCCTTGGTGGCTGGGTCAGAAGGTCTCTGTGGAGAAGGAGCTCTTTCCATGCATTCACTCACCCAGTGAGGTAAGAACAGGATCTGCCCACACCTCCCTCCATTAGGGATGTCTCAAGGGTTCCAGCTGCCTTTGCTGTGCCAGCCAAATCCAAACTTCTCCTTAGGAACTCTGGATGCAGCCCAAGCAATACTTAATGCAAGGAAAGCGTATTAGAGCTGCAGGTAAACCTCTTCCTGTATCATTTTCAAGCAGCACAAAGCAGGTTTAAATACAAAATTTATTGTTTTCTGCAATCCTATACAAAACAATGCCCGCACCCTTTTTTTTTTTTTTTTGCATGGAAAACCAGTGAATCCTCAGCATTTCAGTTTCCAGCTTGCTGTTACTAAAAAATACAAGGAAGCATCTGATAAAACGCAATCTTTCTTTCAATTTTACTCTTTATTTTCTCTTTCCTTATGAGTCTTTCAACATTTCAGAATTGATCAGATTAAGTAAAATTACACAGCTTTATCAGCAGGACAATTATTTAAAATAGAGCCACATGAATTAAATGAAAAGTGATGAAAGACACAATGTGCTATATCTAGAAGGTCTAGAAGAAATGAGAAATATAAAGGACAAAGACTTGGGCCATTACCATTCCAGATCTAAAAAGAAAAGTTTGGAAGACACAAAATAGGAGCAAGAAAGATACTTCGTTTGAGAATAAACCAACCCTCAACCCACTAAGAAATGCCAGACACAGTGTTGGGCTGTAGAAGTTGCTTCCCTGGTTGCTTTTGTAAAGGCTCCATCGGTCTGAGCTATGAGCAGCTTGTGCAAGCAACAAGGTGGGGATGAGGTTCCATTTGGGAGTTGGGCAGCTCTGGGCTATCAGGAATCGCTGCCTCTGCTTTGCAGCTGGGCTGCAATGTTTTTGACCAGTCTCAGGAGAAAAATTCCTCCTGTGGGAGGAGTCAAGAGTCATTTGCTAGGCCAGAGAGCAATCAAGGGGTGAGTCCAGGCTCTCCATCTCCAGAGCAGAAGCACATCACATTTTCCAGTTCTGGGAAAGAAAAGCCCTACTGATCAAGGCCAGCAAAAGGCTCTTGCACTGTTTCTCTGTGCAATGCCAGAACAGCAGTGATGCTACCACAGCAGCAGGGGGATAAACTTGGGAACAACTTGTACTTGATTTCCTGGACAAGTGTCTGCAGCCTGCAATCCCACGAGGCTCAGGCTGCAATAGCAGCTTATCCACAAGCACTTGCAGGTTGTCCGTGTGCCCAGCAGGACAATTGCACAAGGAATTGCACCCTCCTTAGTGCCCAGACTGGAAACACAGGCTGGCATAAAGCACCTGCAGCCCACAGCCAGAGCCACAGGCAGGACTGGGCGCATGCTTGGCTTTGCTGGGCTCAGGTTCACCCATCAGACTCAAGGACTCTTCCCTCTAGACCTGCAGTGGGATCCAGCTCCAGAGGGAGCTCTGCTGGCTTGCCTTGTCTCCAGACTCTCACCTCATCCACCTCAGGCTTCACATTTCTGATCAGTCTGAAGCCAAGCAACAGGACAGGGCTACAGGGGTAATACTTTGAGGATACCAAAACCGGCTGCCCTGTGGACAACAGGAGGAAGGGAAGCAGCTCTGAGCAGGCACTTGAATCCACTTTGTCCCGCTGGAACTGCCCGAGGTGTCTGTCAGACTGACCAATGTGGTTTTCTTCCCTTTAGGGCCAGGTTGAAGAGCATTTCTGAGCCCGCTGCTGCCTTTGGCCCCAGCTCCTGCTTTAAAGAGGCAATGAGCAACTTGGAACCCAGCCTGAAGGCTGAGCCTGACCTGCCCCGAGGAGCACATGGACTGTGCCAGCAATGTCTCAGCACAGGCAGGGCCACAGCTCCCACATGATTCCCATGATCCACCCCTGGAGGAGGCATTCCAGGCTGCTTCTATCCACACTGGGTGCAGCTGGGCTTCCCACTGTGCTTCCTTGGGGTGAAACAAGCCCCTGCACAAGGTGCTTCCAGTCAATGCCAAACTTTGCCTCTAGCCACTGCCTCTGGCAAAGCCTCCATTGCCATTAGCTCCAAGCTCATGTCCCAACAGGAGACAGCACCAGCTCTGCTTGCTTGAAAAGATGAGGGATTAATAAAGCAAAACCCAGCTGACTGCAATATGGAACTGTTAAATACTTATTTCTTGCTCATTCCTGCAGGTTTGGAGAAGGAGGATTCTTTGCTGTAACCATTTTAGCTTAGTGATTCCTTGCAGATTGATTTTTCTTCAAGTTCTCCAAGTTTTACAATTGTTTATGATCAAGCACCACATGGGGCAGGGGAGATACACTGGGCAGTTCAAACTGTGCTCCTGTTTGTGGCTGAGGTTGGCAGATGCTTTAATTGGATTTGGAGGTCCAATTCCTAGATGAGAATTTTCTTTGGAGGATTTAAGTGCCCATTCCCATAGGGTGACTGCCTCAGGCTGACTGAAATGGTCATATCCTGCCTGGAGGTGGGGATGGTGCTTGCAGCAGCCTGGAGAAGGAGCTGTTGCAGGAGTGGGAGGGAGCAGAGGTGCAAAAGCAAATGATGGGCTGATTGTCCCTGCCTGGGCAGGCCTGAGTGTCTCTGAGCCTTCCACTTTGCCCTGTGGCAGGAACAGCTGGATTTGAGCAGCCTGCCTTAGGCTGCACTGCTTGAGAGGTGTAAATCCATCCAGGATGGATCAAAGACACGAGCACACGAGATCCAATGCAAACAGGGTCCATCAAAATGGCCCATAAAAAGTTACAAGGGGACTGGAGCACCTCCCCTATGGAGACAGGCTGAGAAAGTTGGGGCTGTTCAGCCAGGAGAAGAGAAGGTTGGATGCAGACCTCACAGCCCCTTCCAGGAGCTGAGGGGGCATCAGAGAAGCTGGAGAAGGACCCCTCAGCAGGAACTGCAGGGACAGGACAAGGGTCAGTGGCTGCCCACTGCCACAGGGCAGGAATGGATGGGATATTGGGAAGGAATTCTTCCCTGGGAGGGTCGGCAGGCCCCGGTACAATGTGCTAAGATCAGCTGTGGATGTCCCTGGATCCCTGGCAGTGTCCAAGGCCAGGTTGGACAGAGCTTGGAGCAACCTGGGACAGTGAAGCTGTCCCTGCCATGGCTGGGCATAGATCTATGTGATCTTTAAGGTCCCTTTTGACCTAGGCCATTTCATTACTTATTAAATGAGCATCCAGGTTTCTTTTAGCAAACCCATTCCAGGAAAGGTATTCCCATTTCACTGATTTCAACCAAAGATGACAGAAAACAGAATATTGCTCTTTCACACATCACTCCTAGTTAACTTTGAGTCTGATTACATCAAAGCTGCCTTCAACTACTCCCCCCATTCATTTCTGCAGTCTCCACAGCCCTCTGGATTAAACTTCCCTCTGTTCCATTTCCCCTTGTCCAATTAAACAGGCTATTTACTCTAATAAACAGCTGCTGCTGTTGGGATCCATTTGTTGCCTGTTGAGAACCAACAAACAGGGGAGACAGTTGGGGCAAAGCCAATCCACAGCTTCTGATATGCAGCACTGTTTTCAGATAATTAAGAGTGCTGCTAATTAATTCTGTGTGCAGACCAGTGACACAGGGTGTGTTTGCCTGGGCCATGCTCTGTGGTGGCTGTGACTTAGAGACAATTGCATGAGAAGAACTCACATATTTGTGAAATGTCAGGAGAGGAGGCCTTCAGGACTTGGAATTAGGGGAAGTTAATCTTTAGATTTCTCCATCCTTCTGCACAGCTGCAAGTTGCAGGGGAATCCAAATGCACTCTCACCTCCACAGGCAGGAGAAGCAGGGCTATGGGGAGGTGTGAAGCTCAAGAATTGATAATTGGTAAAAAAAAACTAAGGGAACTGTAGAAAAATTAGTTCCTGCCCAGTATGATGCTCCCTAAGGCTTTTCTCTCTCTCTCTCTCTCTCTCTCTGAGGAATCTCTCTTGAAGTTTTTGAGTGGGAGGAAAACACTTAAAACATGGCATTTCCTGGCAACTACCTGCCCTGTAATCTGCATTAAAGCAAGGAAGGGATGCTGCTGGTGGGGAGGAGACGGAGTGGGCAGGGAAAGGATTGGGCTGTGAGGTCTGCAGGTGAAGCTGCCCCATGGCCCCTGCAGCCTGGGGTGGGTCCCAGGAGCAGCACCGGAGCTTTTTCTCAGCCATCATGGAAAAGCAGGTGAGGCCAGAGCAGGGGCACTGCAGTGGCAGCACTGCAGACAGAGCCAGACAGGTTCTGAAGAAAAAATACTCCCCAAAAATTTCCTCAAGAACCAGTAGTCGTGCTGGTGTTGCCCACCACATTCCGAGGCAGCGCTTCAGACCCCCAGGGCACCGCTGGGACAATCCTTGTTACCTGTGGGAACAAGGTGAGAGCTGAGGCAGGGTCAAGGTACTGACAGGGATGAGCAGCCCCAGGAATGTTTGACTCCAAAGGATTTTCTCACAGCTGAGGAGTTTGCAGCTGCCTCAGGGCAAAATCATTCTGAGTCTCTTGGGCTGCTGCACAGGAGGGAACTTGCAAGCGGATTTTGGGGGGATATGCCTTAAATCCCTGAGAGCTTAGTGCCAGAACATCTCTCAAGATCTTGGTGAATGTGCCTGGTGTCCTGCCAGGACAGAGCCCAGCAGAACACAAATGTATTGCAGTAGGGAGGTGGCACTAAGCTGGTTTGTAGCTTCTTTGAAATTTCAAAATAATATCACAGGGATAAAAAAATAGTTACTTTTAATGTGTGGCTACTCCAGATTTGGAGTTTTTAGCCACACTCACCATCAGTGACCCAGTGAGTGAGATTCCCAAAGCCTCCCTACTCTGCACCCTTCTCTCTTTATGCTGAGGGTCTGCAGCCCCCCAGCCCCTCACCTCCTCCTGTCCACGGCTGTCTTAGGCAAACCAGGCACCAAGGTTTGGAGGAGCTTGTGGAGTCGTTGTACCAGGGACCTGACACCTTCCAGCAGCCCCCACACCTTCTTCACCCTGCAAAAGCAAAGTACACAGGCCGAGTTTAATGATGGCTGCAGGCAGCAAAAGGGGAGGGTGTTCATAGTAAATGCACACTGTAATAATCTTTTCCGTAACCAAGAGATGCTGTGGCATTCCTGCCAGCCCCACCCGCTCTCCCTTGGATCTTGCCTTTAGGAGACACCAATTCCCTCCATGTGTCCCTTCAGCTGCCCCACCACTGCTAAAGGCACAGCCCCTGGTTTGTGTGTCGTTCCCGTTGGGATGTTCTTACCCCTTCCTGAACAAGGCTGGGAGCCTGTACGGCTGGAGCAGGACCTTCGCCAGTGGGTCCTGCAGTCCATTCACCTGCTCCTTCTTCCACAAGCCTGCACCCAGGAATGACAGCACAGAAGGAAATAAAGACCAGTAATTACAAGCAATTAAATAAATACAATAACTCCTCTTGCCCAGCTCAGGTAGGAACTGAAGCCCAGGCCAGAGTCCAGCTGGAGTCACTCTTACAAAGTCTCTTTGCAATAGAAATATTTAATAAATAACTCAGTAATGTCTTAAATATAACACTGCTGCTCTTGAAGGCTGCAGCAGCCCTAAACCCAAGCTGAGCATCCCAAATCCTCTACCTGGCAGGAAGTAAGGGGTCAGGCACTGAGGGACCCTTTTGTACAGGCCGGGGTGTGTCCCATTGGATTTTCCAGAGTCATTCTTCCCACAGGTGCTGCCGAAGCGGAAATTGCCATCGAAGTAGTTAAAGCCAAAGGCATCTGGGAGACACAGAGAAGGGCATGATGTTTGTCCGTGTCACACCAAGGTGCCCCTTGGGTCCTGGGGTGCCACTTACTGTTCCGGTACAGGAAAAGGGCTGTGTCCTGGTAGCCCTGGGAGAAAATGTCATTCAAGACCTGCAAGGAGAAACACTTGAGGTCATTAAAGAGTCCTGACCCCAGTACTACAGGATCTATCCAAAGCTGTTTGACTGTGGAGGGTTGGGATGGCCCATTTGGGAAGGCAGCAAGCACTGGTTGGTTTCCAACCACCACAGCACCAGTCAGAGAAACACAGAATGGGTTGGGTTGGAGGGGACCTTAGAGATCACCTGGTTTTGTCTGGTCCTTTGCAGGTTGTGGACTCCACCCCAAGCTGGCCACCCATCAGCAATGTCCCCTCCCCAAAATGTACTGCAAGAACAGTGGGTGCTGCCCCCTCCCTTTGAAATCCCATTAATTAACAGTGGAGATTGAGCTGAACCTTAACTCTTTAGAGGGCAGGAGCAGCATTAATCTTTTCACCAGAACTAAGCTGGGAGAAGTCTTGGTGGTCTCACCATGGTGCTGGGCGGAAAGAGAGCGTAGCTGATCCTGCACAGGTTCTCAATGGAGATCTGGATGCTGCCGTTGAAGATCTGGAAGCAGAAGAAGATGGCGGGGCAGTCGCGGGGGCAGATGTCCAGCTCGCCGGTGAACGGGGACACGGTGATCACGGGCTCCTCCAGGCTGGACACGGGCTGCAGGCCCGTGAAGCCTCCGTCCACGTAGCGCTGCGGGAGGAGCAGAGGGATGTACAGACATCTTTTATGAAAAATCCTTTTGCCAGGATCTTTCCTCCTGAGAAGCTGAGAGGCCTCAGAGATGAAATGTGAACCATAATTATCTGCTGCATCTGTGGAATGCAACGGGTGCGTCTTTGATTGGTCTCATGTGGATTGTTTTTAATTAATGGCCAATCACAGTCCAGCTGGCTCAGACTCTCTGATCAGTCACAAGATTTTATAATCATTCCATTCTTTTTCCTTGCTAGCCTTCTGATGAAATCTTTTCTTCTATTCTTTTGGTTTAGTTTTCACAACAAAACTATATTTTTATATTATATTATATTATATTATATTATATATTATATTTATTATATTATATTATGTTATATTATATTATTATGTTATATTATGTTATATTTATTATTATATTATGTTATATTATATTATATTATATTATATTATATTATATTATATTATATTATATTATATTATATTATATTATATTATATTATATTATATTATATTATATTATATTATATACAAATATTATATATTGTATATCTATTATATTATTATATATATATATATTTATTTTTATATATATACACATAACTTTTTTATATATAATATATATAATAAAATAATAAATCAGCCTTCTGAAACATGGAGTCAAGATTCTCATCTCGTCCTGGGACCCTGTGATTTTATAATCATTCCATTCTTTTCCTTGCTAGCCTTCTGATGAAATCTTTTCTTCTATTCTTTTGGTTTAGTTTTCACAACAAAACTATATATTTTTATATTATATTATATTATATTATATTATATTATGTTATATTATGTTATGTTATATTATATTATATTATGTTATGTTATGTTATGTTATGTTATGTTATATTATATTATATTATATATTATATTATATTATATTATATTATATTATATTATATTATATTATATTATATTATATTATATTATATTATATTATATACAAATATTATATATTGTATATCTATTATATTATTATATATATTATATTTATTTTTATATATATACACATAACTTTTTTTATATATAATATATATCATAAAATAATAAATCAGCCTTCTGAAACATGGAGTCAAGATTCTCATCTCGTCCTGGGACCCCTGTGAACACCACCACAGAGGGAGGGTTTGCTCTGGGGGCCTTTGCACTGTCACCGAGTTGGGAGCCAGCAGCTGCACAGGTGACACTCCTGTCGTGAGCCCATCCCAGCTTGTCCTCCCTTCCCACCTCCAACAGCATCTTGTCCCACCTGTGCTTTTTATCCCTTTGCCAGCTCCTTCCCCTGCCCTGCCTGTGGCACCCAGCCAGCTCCTCGAGCAGGTCTGTAATCCACAGCAGTTGTTAAAATGGAAATATAATTATTTTCATTCACAAAGCTTTGTACAACAATTTTTGGCAGTCAAGAGCCAATTCAGACATCACTGAATGCACAGTGTTGTATAACTTTTCAAGTCCTGAGCTCAAGCAGTAGGGCCCCCACATTTAATAATTGCCTGCAGATTCATAAAGGATTACATACTGGGCAAGCAAAATGTCATTTGCTCTATTCCAAAAGGAATCTGGATTTACCACCTCCCTTGGTGGGATTGGAAGTCACAGCTGATGGAATTAAATGTTGTTAAAATAACTGTGCAGAGGGGCCTCACAGAGCAATCACAGACCTGGGAATGATTTGGGTTGGAAGGGACCTTAAAGCTCATCCCATTCCACCCCCTGCCATGCCAGGGATGTTGTGGGACACCTTCCATACTATCCCAAGTTGCTCCAAGCCATGTCCAACCTGGCCTGGAACATTTCCAGGGACCTTAGAGACCCCGAAGGGGCTCCAAGAGAGTTGAAGATGGAGTGACAGGGAGTTGAAAGGGTGGAGTGACAGGACAAGGGGACAATGGCTTTCCACTGCCATTAGGGTTAGATGGAATATTGGGAAGAAATCCTTCCCTGTGAGGATGGTGAGGCCCTGCACAGGCTGCCCAGAAAACACTGGAAAACGCTGCCACTGGAAAACACTGCCAAGCTCCTCCTTCCCCACCCTCAGACAGGCAGAGCAAGGAAATGCTCAGGGCTGGGGGAGGATCCTCCCACAAACTCTGGATGTCTTAGCTGTGCAAGTCAGCACCTGAGCCAAGGGATGAACCTGCCCTGCAGCCAGGCCCTGCCTGGGATAACTGGATTGTGTCTCAAGGTCCCCACTGTGGGCGTCCTCTTATCTCAGAGATCTGCAAGGTCATCCATGCTCTGTCCGTGGGCAAAGCAGGAGAGGGCTCTCCAGATGGCAATTCCACCCAGCTGTCATCTTAGGATGTGGTGAAGAATAAGCTGATGGGCTTTATCATCCTACATCAACTAAATGGAGAAGCCTGGACACACCTTTCCCTCCCTGGTCTGTACATTCCTCCCTTAGAGAGGAATGTAAAGTTCAAACCAGGAACACCCTGCTGGGAGCATGTGTTTTAGTGGAAATATCACTCACCACTCCTCGGTAGGATGGAGGGATGAATCCACAGTAAATTGGAAGAAAGCAGCTGCAGAGGAGAGCCTGGGGAGGAGAGGGATTGCAGAAGTCAATGTTCATGTCAAAGTTCTTCTGCACAAAAGCTGTTGACATGGTGCCTGAAAATTCAGCCTTGTCAAAGTCTGGAACCAGGCTGTGGGTGCCACCCGGACCTTGCTGGGGACTGTGGCAAGAAAAGCTTCAAGAAAAGGAAAACATCTGATTTCACTGAAGTGGAAACACTTCTCTGGAGGAGGGCACAACACTACATTCTTAAATTTTATATCTGCCAGATTAATAGTTGTAAATCTACATGTCTGTGTCCAACACTGCCCTTTGATGGTAGCAAGCTGAAGCTTTGGGGCCAGTTTCCATCTTTGCAGGTTTTTGGACAAAACCAAGACACCCTCACAAAGTATCCTCACCCTGCTGGGATTTGTCAGTTGTGAAGCCACTGCTGGGGCATTTACAGCCATTTCCCACCAATCTCATCATCTGGGAATGAGCAACCCAGGCTCCTGGGCTACCTAGAGGAGGCACCATGGGGTCAACTCCAGCATCTCCATGGAGCTGCCATCCTCTACTGTCTCCCTGGGACAAGGGACTCAGGACCTCAGGGTCAGCTCTGTTAGGACTTTACCCTGGGATTCTGCCCCCCAGCAGATAATTTACTGGTTAATCATTTATTGAACTTGTTGTTCAGCAGCAGCTTTGTCCAGCTGTTTCCTCCCAGGAAGGTGCTGAGGCAACAAGAAAACCATTGCCAGATGGCTGAGGAGAGACCTGTAGAGAGCTGAGAGGTCACATCAGCACTGACAGGGCTCTTTGCAAAGTCACTGTTAGAGCCCCCACAGCAGCTCTATGAGGCTGGAAACAAACCTGCTGCTTTTTTTAGCATGATTTGTTCCATCTGATCCTGGAACTCAAACCTTCCTCCCACCCCAAGCTCCTGGAGCCCATTGTGGTGGCACCACAGCTGTGACAGAACCTCCCTAATCTCTCCCCATCTCAGGTAGAAAAAGTGCAGTTAAAGCCACCAGCACTTGGGACATGTCCATATTCAGGTCTGTGTACCTGAATGAGCTCCTCCTTGGAGCTGAACTCCGAGGCCATGACGTTCTGGCCGTCCACCACCCGTGTCAGTGAGATGTGCAGCCTCCCCGAGGCCAACAGGTAGGAATCCTCCGGCAGCATCCGCTGCAGAACAGTCTTGAGATTGGCCAGCAAGCTGCACTTGGGAGAGAGGGGGCCCAGGATGGTTTTCCTGACTTCTGTTGCCAGTGCAAAGAAAAACTCCTTGAGGTCATCTGAAAGAAGATGAGAAGGTCAATATGCCTGCTGCACTAACAGTTATATTTTAGATCCTATTTGTAACACTCCTCACGAATAAAGCTTCTTGCAGCCTCTCTGTGTTACCCCAGGATGATACTGCTGCTACAGTGGGGACGTTGAGACAGGGCAGAAAGTGGGGCATGACCCCCATAATGTCCTCAAAGGACCTTATGTCTTTGTGTGACCCCACCTGCACCAGAGATGGGGCCTCAAGAAGTTCCTGGTTGGGATTAGGGAAAGGCTCCAGAGAGCCCCAGGAAGGGGGACACTGAGTTATCCATGACAACGTGACTTGCACAGCACATTCCTGCTTTCCACCTCTGGTTTTCCACGTGGGCAGCCCCAGCTTTACAGGGAGCTGGGCTGGCTCCTGGGTGAGGTTGAGGGGCACCTCTTCTGCTCAGGGCTTTCCTGCAAGCCAGGTGTCCTGGCTCCACATTGCTGGGATTCCTGGCTCACCTGAGCTCTGGGGAGGTGTTAATAGCCATGACATGTGTCTGCACATCCCAGGAGCTGGGTTACAGGAGCAGAGCCCTGGAGCCCCAGCCAAGGGCTCAGGAGACTCCAGGTTTTAAAGTGATGGAGAGGAAGAGGAGTGCAGCAAACCCTGCAGCAGCCTGATCCCATGGAGGGAATTTCGTGCCTTTGCTGACATGGAGATCTCACCTGGGGGAACATCCCACCTTGGGGGGTTAAACCCTTGCAGTGACAGCTTGTCCAGCACCAAAGCTGCAAAGAATTGTCCTTGCACCCAGAGTGGGACCTGGCACCAGCACGAGGCCACGGGCCTGGCTCAGCACCAAGGCTTTGCAGGGGCAGAGGTTTCCGTGCGGTCTCATGGGATTGTGTGGACGGACAGACGGATTAGGTGCAGTGTCCTGAGGGCAACTGGAGCCACACAGGCGTTAAGAGGGGTTATGTGTGTTTGAGCAGATGCTGAGGCCACACGGGGCCACGATTAACACTGGGCAGGTTTGCACAGAGGGGATGCTGAAAGAGCCGGACCTCCAGGGAGGAGGGGCACGCCCAGGTCCCTGTCTGGCTGCTCTGTGTCCTGGAAATGGGGGAAAACATGGAAAAACTGCTCACAAGCTGCTGGGTAAGAAGTGAGAGCTGAGCCCAGCTTTGCGGAGCGAGTGAAGGATGAGCCTGGCAGCAATGTGACTGTCCCTGTCTGCACCAGCCGGGTGACAAGCATGTCCCCACGAGGTGGCTGGCGGGGTCACAGGGGACAGCCTGGCTCTGGGAGCTCAGAGCTCCTCAGCCAGCCCAGGGCAGGGGACTGCAGCCACCCTGTGGGACACCAAACACACCTTTGACCTTTCTGACCCAATATCCCCAGTATGAATATGAAAGAGCTTGTGCCACATTCATTTTCCTTGTTAGAAACCTGGCCAGAGTTATCCCTATCCAAAGTGTCTTTTTATTCCTCTGGAGAAGATATTTTGGGCACAAGATCATCTCAGCCCCTCTAATGGATGCTGCCTTCCACCTCCGGGGAAGCAGATACCCAGTTCAGGACTGGTGCCCCCAGCAAGAACAGCTGCTGAATGTATTTTTACTGCTGGACAGCCCCAGCTCCATCCCTTACAGCAGCAGGAGGAACCAAAAATTTTGGGGCCCTTGCTTATTTGTGGAGGAGTTCATCCCCACGTGGGCAGAAATGTTCCTTTCTGCCTTGTCTAAACATATTTGCCAATGTTTTGAATTATTTTTAGCTGCAGAAGAACAGTTCCTGCATCCACCAGAGGTTTCAAGAACTGTATGTTTCCTCCCAGCTTCCTCCATCATTATTTGGTCCCCAAAAGCTTCTGCTCCTCCTAAATGTCCCCATTGCTTGGAGCAGAACTTGGATCAGGCTTTAGAGTCTTAAGTCTTGTGTACACTTGTTTACACATAGGCACTAATTGGAAATATGGGAGGATGTGATTATTAAAAGTGGATTAACTACTCTGAATTAATTCTACGCATGGAGGATCTTGTTGCTAGAGGGGCCTGTTTCCACATGGTTGAAAGAGGGTCAGAGGAAAACCCCTTTAGCAGCAATAAGAGAAATTCCAGCCCTGGGCTGGAGCAGACTGCTGTTTTTCCAGGAATCTCCAGGGAAAGGTGCACCTGGAGTTGGGAATCCCCCCTTGTTCTGGGAAGGCTGAGTGGGATCAGCCAAAGTGGCATGCAGACAAGGCTGTCAGCTCTGTGGATACCTGTGTGACAGCCACTCGTGTCCCTTCATAGCTACACATCCCAAAATCCTGATCCACAGGGAAAATGGGCTTTCCATGGGTAAATCCAGCCCCTGGGGCTGCACAGACTGCCTTTGGGACACACCTCAGCACCCCTCAGACCTCAGAGCAGAAGGGCAGGGAATCTGCTCCTCCAGTAGTGGGGGAGCCAGTGGAATATGGGATATGGAATGCCAGGAGCATCCAGACTTGCCCCTGTAATTCCTGCCCACTGAGCCAGGGAACACGCGGGCTGTCAGAACCGGCTTTTTCAGCTCACACCTCCCAAAACTGCGCCGTGCTGCCTGCCAAGGTGGCAACACCTTGGCTTTCTGTAATGTCTGGTGAGCGAGGAGAGCTCCACCAGCCCCACCACCCCCCCAGCCCCCCGAGGCATCTCCCCAGGGTTTGTGGAGCAGAGGAGCTCCTGGAAGGACTCGAGGCCGGGGTGTTCTTACCGAGGCCGACGCCGCACACGACGGCAGCAGCGATGATCGACCCGGCCGAGGAGCCGTAGACCTTGCAGGCAGACTTGAGGAGCTCAGGAGCCAACTCCAGCAGGGACTGCACCACCCCAACCTGGTACAGGGCCAGGAAGCCGCTGCCCGAAAAGGAGAGTGAGAAAGGGGTGCTGGAAGCCCGGAGATCCTCCACAGCCATCTCGGGATCACAGCAGCAGATCTGGCTCGAGGTCTTGGGGTTGTCCTTTATCACCAGGTGAACCTCAGGCTTTCTTCTCCTCTGCTGCCTCCAGGCTCATCTCTAGCTGCAGAGGAGTCCAGAAGACGGATTTTCTGCCTCCTTTTATGACAGCTCCCCGAGGCGTTGAGATTCGCGAGCTATTTTAATTGCTGCCTGTGCTAAAAACAGAAATTTTCCCCTGATCAAAACAGCTCTTATAATCCTCAACCACAGCCAGCTCGGATGCTCAGGGCTGAATCAGGGCTCCCCTCTCATGCCAACAGGTCTGCAGTGCCCCAGGAGTCCTCCCAGAGAAGGTCCTGGTGTTGTTGTGCCCGTCACACTTGGGAACATCCGTGCAAAAATTCCTCTTTGCCTTATCCTTTCTTCATCAAAGGGTGTTTTCCTAAATTGGATTCTCCATCAATCCCAGCTTAGGCACAGCTCAGTACTGAGTGAGTAAAGGCTTGTATAAGACACTTAAAGCCAGAGGGTGTTACACAAGGGGTGGATGCAGGGCGTTACGTTGGGTTAGGTTTGGAAATATTCCTTAAGTTTGCTCCCTGTTGGAAGGGTTTTGCCCTTGCCTGACCCTTGGATATTGTCTGCATCAGGCAAAAACCAAAGACCTGGATTTGCTTTTCTCTCCTCTCTCAGTAAGGCCCTACAGCAGCACCACCTTGCCCAAACCTGTGGTTATTGAACCAGAATCAAGCTGACTTTAAATTGTCTGCTTTGCCTAGGGGACAGTTATAAAACCAGGGAGAATTGCCATAGATTTCTTGTCTTTTCTAATGATCCAATGCTGCTGCCAACATACAGAACAAAAATTGCCATTTTAACAGATGTATTTATTAAGTACTGGTAAATATTGTGTCGTTTCTGTTGTCCAAATCCATAGAGCTGCACACTGAGAGGAAACATTCTGTGGGTTAGAATTAGGGCTGTGTATACAACACAGCATGTGGGTAAGGAACAAGGCTCTCCTTCCCTGTGTCCATGCACCAGCCTGGCCAGAACAGTACAACATGGTCCCAGCATCCCGATACCACCTTTGCAGTGCAGTTTTACCCCAAATTTTCATACATTTTTCCCTGCCTTCCTCAGCCATGACTGTGTCCCCAAGACAGGAACAGGAGCAGAGTCCCCTATGTTGACATGCAAAATATCCCTGGGTTGAAATGTCACCAGGAGCAGCAGGTGGACATTGCCTGGAACCCCCCAGGTAAATGTCACAGCGTGGCCAGGGCTGGTCTCTGGTGCTCCCTGCATGTCAGGACATACAGAAGGAGGTTGCCAGTTCCAAGATATACCTAATAATGAATGGGATTATCCTGGAGGTGAACAACTGCCTGAATTAGGGCTTCTAGATCCACAGCCTTACTGGAACCCCTTATTTCTTGTCTTTCCAGTGTCTGATGTTTCTCATGATCCCCTTGCTGGGTGAGTCTCCCACACGCCCCAGCCTCTGCACCAGCCTCCTGGAGATATCAAAGCTTTGATCTGTGTGATTCATGCCACTGGCTCCTCCAGCCCTTGGGAAAGCAAATCCCTTCATTTAAAGGATTTTCTTCCAGCACTGGCAAGTTCATGAAGGACAAAACTATCACCTGTTGCTGTGTCTGGTCCAGACACGCCAGGGCACTGGAAGTGCAGAGTGTTGTGTGCTGGAATGAGTTGTTCCCATGTTCCCTGTGCATTAACTGTTCCTGTTGTTTGCCTCAGGCCCCAGGGACTCCATCAGGCTCTGCCTAAGGAGCTGTAGGATGCTCCTGCTTCACTGAGCCCTCCCAGCTCCTCAGCCATGCCCAGCCCTGACTGCTAAGGTGTGACCGTGCTCACAGGGGTCCCAGGATGAGGGAAGAGACGAGGATCTGACTCCATGTTTCAGAAGGCTTGATTTATTATTTTATGAGATATATTACATTAAAACTATACTAAAAGCATAGAAGAAAGGATTTCACCAGAAGGCTAGCTAAGCTAAGAATAGAAAAGAATGATAACAAAGGTTTTGTGGCTTGGGCTCTGTGTCCAAGCCAGCTGGGCTGTGATTGGCCATTAATTAGAAACAACCACATGAGACCAATCCCAGATGCACCTGTTGCATCCCACAGCAGCAGATAACCATTGTTCACATTTTGTTCCTGAGGCCTCTCAGCGTCTCAGGAGGAAAAATCCTAAGGAAAGGATTTTTCATAAAAGATGTCTGCGACAGCCAAGGTTTGGGAAAGGTTTAAACGATCCCATGGGAGCTGTGGGAACACACTCCTCTGTCCACACTCAGCCCTGTCCTGCACTCAGTCACGGGGGCTTCTCCAGCAGGGCCAAGGTGCCCAATCTCCCCTGCACCCTCCCCAGCTGCCAGCACCACAGCCCGGGACAGCATCCAGGAGCCATCATCCTGCCTGGCTCAGTTCCATGCTCCCGTGAGATGAAACCTTGTCATCATCCTCTTAGTGACAGCAAATTTTGCATTAATTGGCTCATTAAGTGCCGGGCTGATTGTCTAAGCTGTCCTCCCCCCCCCCGCGGCACTCCAAAGCAGGATTAGTGGGGACTGACAGCTTTGGGGACACAGGATCCCCCAGCAGCCTGGCATGGTCTGAGGGCAAAGCCCCTGGCTCTCATGAGCCCTGGGTGGGCTGGGGGCTGTGCAGGGCTGTGTTTTGCCCGGGCAGGATCATCTGCACGCCCAGATGGCCGGTGGCCGTGAGCCGGGGATTTCGTGCGAGGCGATTGTCTTCGCTCAGTGAAGCCACCACGGGGTGTTTAGGGCAGGATGAAGGTAATGCTGAGAGCTGGAAATGGCTCAAACCCCCAGGACTAATAACTCGCCCTTCTTTAAAACCTTCTTAATATCTTCAGTGGTCACAGGCAGCCAGGTCCCAATTTCATAACCAGGAGATTAATCCAAGGTGCTGGAATTTCTCACGGGAAGGGACCTGGGCTCCAAAAGCCATCAGCCCTGAGGTGCTACACTGAGGTGGCTGCTCCCCACCTCATCCCACCATGCCCAGCTGAAACAGCATCCCTGCACACTGGGTTGGGTTTTTTGGGAGCAGGAGCCTCTTGTGCAAGGGGTTGGGCAGGTTTGGCTCCTTGTTCCCCCAGTACTGCTGCCCCGATGGGTGGGAAAAGGCCCAGTGAGCAGAGAAGGAGAGGGTTTGGTTCAGCTGTGGTATTGGGCATAGTGCAGGAGAAGGGAATGGCAGTTTCCCTGTCTGATGTTTCACCCAGCAGGTGCATCCCACGTGCTGATGGAAGACGATAACCTCTGGGACAGAGACTATTTGACTTTCCACTGGGAAGTCCATGAGGAGACAGAGCCCTTTTCTGCTCCATGCAAATCCCAACCCATCCCTCACCCAGCAGGGCGTCAGATGCAAAGCAAATTTGGCTACAGGGGCCTCCTGTGACCCTGTAACCACATCCCCAGCAGCAGCAGCTCCCCCAGGCCTGCTCCCAGCCCAGCAGAGCCCCACGGGTCTGGGCAGGGAACGGGAATGTCGGGGCTGTTGCAAACAGACGAGGGCGGTTTCAGTCTCTCCCACAGTAAAATCTCCTGGGTTGGTTCCCAGCCAAAAGGAATCACAGTGCTGATGCTGCACTCGTTGTTGGCAGGAGCCAGGAGTGGGATTTAATGTTTTGCACACTCTAATTACGCCAGGCTGAATTAGATGGAGCCCTGCGAGGTGTCCCCCCTCCCTCGCCAGCCGGTGACTCAATCCTGTGGCTGTCAAGCAGCCCTGAAGGCTCTGGGGACGTGGATCTGGGTGGGGAAGGGCTGCTCCTGTCCTGTGAGGGCTCTGCTTGCCCTTTTTCATTTACTTTGGGTTTTGCAAGGACCAAGAAGGTCAGATCCTCCAGCAGAGGAGGCGCTGGGCAGACCTGGGCTGTCACCAGTGGCCCATGGGGGATTGTCACCCCAAATGTGGCAGTGACACACACTCACATGTTGGTTTGCCACCACCGTCACCTTCAACCCACCAGAGCATCCTTCCTGCACACTGCAAACCCCAAAACTTCATCTCCTTCACCCCAGGCCAGCTCCATCCTTGCAGAGGAGATGCTCCACACCGAGCCCTGGCAAGCCCCCCCACCCAGCCCAGAGCTGCCCTAATCCATGGCCCTGCTTAGGGGTTCTGGACAAAGATTAGCTGGAAACATTCCCAGCGATTAGGGCTTAAATCGCTTTGGCATTTCACATCTTCTTAGAGCTCCTAGGTGAGACCCCAGCAGCTGTAAATCCCCTCAGTCCCTGGGGATGTTACAGCTCCTGCACCGCTGGGGAATGAGCTTTACCCAGTTCCTGGTGTCAGATCAAGCTGCTTGGGGTAGTAAATCTCCTTCTGCTGGAAAGGGAAGGCCTATAAATTGTAAAAATGGCAGGACAACGCTGTGTATCTGCTCTCAGAGTCCCTTGTGCCACTTGGAACTTGGCTGGAAAGGAGCAGCCCACAGCAGCTGGAGCAAAGCAAACATTATTCCATCTGTAACACAACTCCCAGCAGACAAGCCTGGCTGGCACTTAGGCACCAATTTATTGGAGTTTTAGAATTTTTTTTCAAACTGGATTCTTGGCTGGTAGAAGAAACTACAAAAATTATGTTGTACATTCACAAATACATTTAGAAAAGCAGGTAAATAAATACATGTGCACGAACAGCAACAACCCCTGAGGTTCAACACAAGCACTTGGCAGGAGCTAAAATACAAATACAGGGTGAAATGTGGGTTCTGTTTGATTTACTGACTTTCCGCCCCCAGCCAGGTGGGGTTCAAGCATTTCACAGTGCTGGTTCTCCTGAAAAGATTTTAAATCCACAGCTCAGAAGGTCACCTCACATCCAGGTGACCATCAGGGATTGTCCTCCCACCACAAACGCTCATCCTTGGCTTCCCAGGCTCCACAGGCCCTGCTGTCAGTCTGGGCTGTCACAGTGGTCTGTCCTGAGCTTTTCTCTCTGCTGCTGAGACAGAAGGAAACATTCTTAGGATCATGGAATACTTTGGGTTGGAAGGAAGGGAACTGTCAGTTGAGACAGGCACAATACACAGGGGAGGGAGTCGTGCAAGAGAGAGCGGGGTTAGGAGCAGCATTGTGTTCAAGGACGGAATTTTGGTTCATGCAGTTATTAGGGTAGATGGCTTTAGGACTTTGATTGTGTTTAGGGTGAGGAAAATGGTTGCAGTTATTACAGCGTACAGGTAGAAGTTGAGGAGAGTGACCTGAGGGTTGTAGGGATAATGATTGCTATTCAGCCTATGTGGGAGATGGAAGAAAAGGCTAGAAATTTTGGATTTGTGTTTGGTTGAGAGCCATTCATCCTCCCAGGGCTGCTGAGAGGATAGCTAGGATAGTTAGGAGCGTAGGGTTTAGTGAGGGTGAGTTTATGTAGAGTAGGGTGGCTGGGGGGAGTTTTGTGATGGTGGATAGTACAATACAATATCAGAAGTACATACAATATCAGAAAGGCTTCAAACATCTGCTCTTCTTGTTCTTTAGCCCAGCCTTTTGCACCCTCACGGTTCATGCCCTGCACCTGTGTGCCCTCTGTTCCCTCTGTGGTTGCTCAGCACACCTGGGCACCCCATGGCTCAGTGCTGTCAGTGCTGCTCACCTCCTTCTCACAGCTGCACCCACTGGGGATGAGGCTGGGCCAGCCCCACTCCCAGTGACCCCAAACTCTGTGCCTACAAGGGACCTTTAAAGCTCATGCAGTCCCTCCCCTGCCATGGGCAGGGACACTTTCCGCTGTCCCAGGTTGCTTCAAGCCCCATCCAGCCTGTCCTGGAACACTTCCACACATGGGCAGCCACAGCTTCCCGGGGCACTTGCCCAAACTTGCTGCTGGGAGCTCAGCCCCAGGCTGCTCCTCCTCCTCACCTGCAGAATTTTGCCGTAGGGTGCCAAGGAATCGTCCAGGTAGCGGGAGCCGAAGCCCATGATCCTGTTCACTGCCTGGCTGCAGATCCCCGCCACCGTGGCCGTGAGATGGACCGTGTAGGCAAACTGGATCTCCTGGGGGTTGACGTTGGGCCTGCTGGCTGTCAGCTCCCTCTGCACGTAGGCATCAGCCAGGTTCTTGAAGGAGCTGTAGGACATGTCCCTGAAGAAGAGCTGCAGCCGCGCGTCCTCCCTCACCTGGGTGGGAGACAAGCGCGTGGTGAGGGAAGGGCTCGGAGTGCCACCCTCGTGGTGACGCCTTCGCTCCACACCAGGACTGCAGCTGGCAGAGTGTGGGAATCCGTAAAATCAGAGGGGTTTGGGAAAGCTGCACAAGGCCTCAGAGACAGCAGAACTGGGATTAGAGCCAAGCAGCAGCCGTGAGATTGGTCAGCAGAAAAATTATTTAAAAAGTAGAAAAGCAAGCACAAACAGAACAATGGTCTGTGTATTAATGTTTGTCTAGAGTAACTCCCTAAGCTACAGAAAAGTTTATCTAGTGAGATATTAGGAAGTTTCAAAGCTTAATAATAGAGCTCTGTGCATTGTGTTTTAAGGCTCACAAGCAGGTATTGGATTTGAAATAAGCAAGCATTGGTTTAACCAAAGGTACTTGTGCTTATAGTGGTGGATAGAACTACTGTCAATGTGCTTTTGCTTTGTGTGATTGGTCCAAAAACTTATAAAGTGAAATGTAACATTGAGGTCTTCATTTGCTGCCTGGCATGAGAGCTGGTGGCATTTTCCCATTGTCATAACCCTGTAATGAGACTGATGCTGGAAAATAAAACAGCTCAAGGCAGTTCCTCAGCAGTCCCGTCCCATTTGTGATTTGTACACAGCCCCCTGCCGGCGATAGCAGAGGACAGACAGGCAGGCACAATCACACCCAGGCAAGGAATTAAAAGCTGGCATTTCCTTGGTTTTTCTGAGTGTTTCCCTGCTCCAGGGAAATCAGTGGTGTTGCTGTATTTATTTTACAGCAGTGCAGAGCTTAGCCCAGATTCCCTCAGCCCCATCCAGGGGTCCACAGCTCTCTCACCTCCCTGTCCAGCTCATCTCCTGCACTCCGGAGCAGGGCAACGATTCTCTTGATGGCTTCATCTGTAGAGAGAGACACCAGGTTATCTCCAGCTCTTTCTCCAAGCCTCATCCAGACGCTCTGTTTAGTCCCCAGGAAAAATTCCTTGTGAGCAATGTTTATCCACCTGCATCCTTCCAAAACCCATTTCAGCCTATTGCCACGTGCCCTGTTACCCTTGTTATCATCAGCCAGCAAAAATATTCTCTTTCCCCTGAATTTTGTCTTTTTTGTGCTCTAGCGGAAGGTGTCTCTGCCCATGGCAGTGGGGCTGGAATGGGGTGTTCTTTAAAGTCCTTTCCAACCCAAAACCCATTCTGGGATTCTGTGACTCTCCCTCTCCCCCAGTCAAACCCTGATGCTGAAAACCTCCCACAAAGTCTTCATCCAGCTCTTGGAGTCACAAAAGCCCCGGGTCCAGGCCTGAGGCAGGGGTGGGTCCCATGCAGGCTCTGCAGGGAACAAGCCTTCCCCACGTTTGTTTCCAACACTCACCGACCCCGTCGGTGCTGGGGGGCTCTGGGGGCTCCCCACACCCTCCTGCAGTGTCCCCCCGGCTCTCGCTGCCCTGCACGACCTCCTGGGACACCTGGGTGTAGCATCCATCGGGCTGCTCTGCCTCTGCTGGGACACAAACACAGACCCAGGAGTGAGGATCGGCCCTGTCAGCACTGGCTGGTGGGGCAGGGCCGCCGCGGGAGCGGTGCCCACCTGGAATCAGCACATTCCAAAGGGGAAGGGAGCAGCTGTGACCTGCCCTGAACCCACCAGAGCTCCTCAGGAATCCCCTGGGCAGGGTTTTGGCACGGGAAGGGCTGGGGATGGTGTCCCGCGGGCTTTGCCTGCGCCCAGCCCCAAGGCAAACCTCAAGCACCTTCACGTTGGCTTTAGAGTGGCTTGGGATCTAACCTCAGGTCTCAAATGCAGTTTTAACTAAACCACTGTCACCCTTGGCTGCCAGAGCAGGAAAGCTCGTGCTTGATAACTGCTCACAGCTTGGGGTGACTGTGCTCAAAGCATGGGCTCAAAGAACGACCCTTCCTGGGGCAGCAGGATGGGGTTGGAGTCTTCAAAACCCATCCCAGGCCCCACAAAACCCTGGGAGGGGGTTGGAAACCAGCCCTGAACACCATGGCTGTCCCCAGTGAAGCCAAGCAGTGTCCTGCTGGCAGCAGGGGTGGGTCAGGGCTGGGGTGGGTCAGGGTTGGGGTCCCAGGGGCAGCAGGGGTGGGTCAGGGCTGGGGTGGGGTCCCAGGGGCAGCAGGGGTGGGTCAGGGCTGGGGTCCCAGGGGCAGCAGGGGTGGGTCAGGGTTGGGACAGGGTCCCAATGGCAGCAGGGGTGGGTCAGGGCTGGGGTTGGTCAGGGTTGGGGTCCCAGGGGCAGCAGGGGTGGGTCAGGGCTGGGACAGGGTGCCAGGGGCAGCAGGGGTGGGTCAGGGTTGGGGTGCCAGGGGCAGCAGGGGTGGGTCAGGGCTGGGCTGGGGTCCCAGGGGCAGCAGGGGTGGGTCAGGGCTGGGCTGGGGTGCCAGGGGCAGCAGGGGTGGGTCAGGGCTGGGCTGGGGTCCCAGGGGCAGCAGGGGTGGGTCAGGGCTGGGCTGGGGTCCCACCTGGCTGGGCTGGGGCCAGCACGTGCCGCAGGGGAAGGCAGCTGGGCCGTTTGCTCCTGGGCCCGCATCCCGGCTCCTCCTCCCCGTGCTTCTTCAGGGAGAAAACCTTCTTGAGGCTGGGTTTCTTCTTCAGGGCTCTGCCCAATGCTGGGGACGTGCTGGAGTCCACTCTGTGTTTTTTGGCTCCCTCTGATTTGGAGCCCTGAAGAGCTTTGGCATCTTTCTCTTTTGTTTTTTGCCCTGTGTTTTCCTTCTGGTCCTCAGGGCTCTTCCTCAAGAAGAGGTTTAGGAAACCTTTCAGCCAGGCTGGTTTTGAGCCCGAGCGCTGTGGCTTGCCCTGGGAAGAGCTTTTTGTGCTTTTCCTCTTGGCTTTCGGCCCCTCTTTAGGCACCTCCTGGGGAGCTTTGCTGTCATCACCCAAAGCCTCCTCCAGGTCTGGTGCTTTGAGTCTCTCCTCCAGGTCCTTCCTGGGGCTGGGCTTGGCACGTGAGTAGGTGCAGAAATCACTTTCTGACCGTTGTAGCCCGTCTGTTTTCCTCCCTCGCCCTCTGTCTTTCTCCTGAAGGGTTTTTTTGGCCACCAGTGAGTTTTCATGGCAGCTCAGTGAGCGCGTGACATAAATCTCCAGCACTTTCTTGGCCTCTCTCCTGTCCAGAGAGAGGATCTTGCCCAAAGGCTGCCCCCCCACATCCCACTGGGGCATCTCCTCAGCTGGAGCCCGAGTGTTGCTGTGGAGAAAAACAACATTTTCAGTTGGTTTTTGCCTTCCCCAGTCGGGTTGGGCCGGATGGGAACCTCCCCCGTGCTGGCACGCAGGGCGCTGTGGGTGTCTGGGGTCGTTAACGCTCGTGGTTAATGATCAGTCAGTTTTATGGTCATTATCTGGGTGCTCCCGATGCAGATGGCCCACATGGGGTTTTATAAACACAGACTCGTTGGTAAAGGAACCGAAACTGTGGAGAGGGAGGAGATGGGCTGGGCATGTCCTAGAGGAGGAGCCTGGTCATCACCCAGGGGGTTTTATCCAGCAAGGACATCACCCAGACACCTCCCATTATCCCATGGCAACAGGTTCCCACACTAACATGAAAAACCACACCCCAGGAGCACCCAGTGAGCCACAGAACCCAGAATTCAGGGTATTTCCCCTTGATTGGCTGATAAAAATCATTCCAGCCCATGGAAAGGCCAAGGGATGTGGGCTCCTGCAGGTGGCCTTGGTCCCCCTGCGATGACACAGCCCCTCTGTGAGCTCCCACCAGTGCAGGGCTGGGAACAGAGCCCAGAGCACCAATCCCTGCCTTTCCCACCACCCTTTTCTCTACATTTATAAGCAAAATTCAAACGAGGATGCTGCTATTGGAAAACCAGAGAGCCAGGATGGTGCCTTGTGCTGGTTTTACCTCTATAACCATTTTTACCCTTCAAAGAACCAGACCCAAACCAGACCTCTCCACCCCTGAACAGCACACGGGGAACCAGCACCAAAATCTGGCACACCTGGCTGTACAAAACACCCTGGACCTGGGAATCAGCCTCTGCTCAGACCCAAATATCATCAGCACAGCACACAGCACATGCACCCACCCCACCTCAGCCTGCTTTTGGGATCAGAAAATCAGCTCCCTTCATCCAAAGCAACACCAAAGCCCACCAAATCCTCAATAAAAAAACATCCCACTAAATTCAATCAAGGCAAAGCCACAACCCCCATCCTACTTTGGCTGATTCCAGTACCTTGACCTCAACACTGGTTATTTGCTGGTTTGGTTTTTACCTTTCCATCATTATTTTGCTCCTTTGGACACAGCTCAAGCCGAGCTCCTGGGCCACGGGTGCTGAGGGATCCCAGGCTCTCCTGGGAGGTGCCTTTTTATACCCTGGTGCTGAGTTCACTCCTATTTTTAGCAGCCATTCAGGTAGGAGAGCAGCCAAGGCTTCCCCGCTATCACCGCCCTCGTGGTGCAGATCAGCGGGCGTGAGTTTCACTGGAGGAGAAAGCAATTTCCTTATGACAAGTTGCAGCAAAACAACATCGAATCACCTGTCACCTGGTGTAAGCACTGCCCTTTGAGACCAGCTATCTCAGGCAGCTGTTTGCCTTTGGGTTTGGTTTGGTTTGTTGTTTTGTACTGGGTGTGATGCCCGAAATGGGCTCCTCTGGGTTGCGTCTGTGAGGGGAAGTCACAACTTTCTCGGATGAGCAGGGTTTCAGTGCAGGAAGCAGAGTGCCCTGCTCACACCCCTGGGGCTCCCAGCTGGCTCCTGGGGGGCCACAGACACTCTGGGACATGGCAATGTCGGGCTCTTGCACAGCCCTGGGCACAGCTGGGCTGGAACGGCCCTGAAACCCACCCTGGGCACAGCTGGGCTGGAACTGCCCTGAAACCGTGAAACCTTCCCTGGGCACAGCTGGGCTGGAACGGCCCTGAAACCCTGAAACCCACCCTGGGCACAGCTGGGCTGGAACTGCCCTGAAACCCTGAAACCCTCCCTGGGCACAGCTGGGCTGTTCCAGCCCTGAAACCCATCCTGGGCACAGCTGGGCTGGAACAGCTCTGAAACCCACCCTGGGCACAGCTGGGCTGGAGCTGCCCTGAAACCTTCCCTGGGCACAGCTGGGCTGGAACATTCCTGAAACCTTCCCTGGGCACAGCTGGGCTGGAACAGCCCTGAAACCCATCCTGGGCACAGCTGGAGTGAAACTGCCATGAAACCCTGAAACCCTCCCCGGGCACAGCTGGGCTGGAACTGCCCTGAAACCCTCCCTGGGCACAGCTGGGCTGGAACAGCCCTGAAACCCTGAAACCCACCCTGGGCACAGCTGGGTTGGAACTGCCCTGAAACCCTCCCTGGGCACAGCTGGGCTGGAACTGCCCTGAAACCCACCCTGGGCACAGCTGGGCCGAAACTGCCCTGAAACCCACCCTGGGCACAGCTGGGCTGGAACATCCCTGAAACCTTCCCTGGGCACAGCTGGGCTGGAACAGCTCTGAAACCCTGAAACCCACCCTGGGCACAGCTGGGCTGGAACTGCCCTGAAACCCTCCCTGGGCACAGCTGGGCTGAAACTGCCCTGAAACCCACCCTGGGCACAGCTGGGCTGGAACAGCCCTGAAACCCACCCTGGGCACAGCTGGGCTGGAACATTCCTGAAATCCTCCCTGGGCACAGCTGGGCTGGAACGGCCCTGGAACCCATCCTGGGCCCCTTCAGACTAAAACACGAACCAGCCCCTGCCCCAAATCCTTCCCACTCCCGTGGCTCCCACTCGGCCTCACCCAGGGATGGGAAATCTCCCACCAGGCAGATCCGCCCAGCCCGACACCCCCAGCCTGCGCCCGGGCCGAGCAAATCTGACCCCAAAGCTCCGTTTGGCCACCCCAGTGCCCCTGCCGTGGTTGTGGCATCCTCCGGCAGGTGCTTCCCACGATTCCCCATCGCCGCTTTGCCATCTGATGGCAACACCCCGCACTGCAGCTCGCAGGGATGGGGCGGCAGACACGCAGGCTTTGGAAATCCCCGTTTTGGAAAACCCCTGGGGAGTGTTCCCACCGGAGCAGCGCTGCTTTCAGCTGGGATTGATGCTCAGCCAAGGTGTCTCCTGGATAAAAATGTCCTTTTCCTGATGCAGAGTTCAGCTTGCAATCAGGACTGGTTTATTTCTCTTTCCATAAGCTCTCTGTGCTGTAATTTCCTGTGACTGGGAGAGATCCAGACCACATCCTTCCATTTCTCCTGAGCCCACACGGCTGAATCAGAGTCTGCTATTGAGCAGGAATTACCTGGCTCCGTTTTCAGCGCCCCATCGACTGATAAATGGGTGAGGAGGAGCTTCCAGGCTCCTTCCCAGCTCTCGTCCACATCCTTCCACAAGCAGGTGGATTCCAGGGGGTGAGGAGGAGTTTCACAATCTATTTTTTCCCATGAAACAAAAAGCCACATCCACTCTGGCCATGGGGGTCGGTTTGGCCATCTCCAGTTTGGAGATCTTTCTACTGGAGATCTCCAAGGCTGAGTCCAAACACCATCCCTGCTCATGATTGCGCTGGGAATCAGAATTGATCTGTGGCTTCTTCCAGACACAGCCAGAAGATGGGAGAGCCAAACTCCAGGAGAAATCTTCACCTGACATGTGATTCAGGACCGAGGCCTTTATCCAAGCTCTGATCACTCCTGGGATTTGTTCAAACCTAATGGGAGAGAGGCACAAGAAAAAGATGCAGGAGACTGCAATAAACCAAAACCCCATTACCAGAGTGGGGGCAAGAGATCTGCACCCAAACTTTTCGTCCACTTTTCTTATCAGCGCTGGGAGAGAAGGAGGAAGCTGGCAGGAAATTCTGCTGTGAGGGGGGAGCACCCAGAGCTGGGCTGGGCACCTGACACTGGGGGGAAAAGCAGAACTAAAGCCATGGGAACACAGCAGGAGATAAGCGGCTTCTCTGCCGGAAATTGCTGCAGAAGACAGAAAAGAACCAAGGGAGAGGAATTCCCCACGTGGAGCTGCAAGGTGCAGAGGGCAACAACAGGTTCAGAAGGCAGGGCCCAAAGCACCCGAATTCCTTGGGAAGACACAGGCTGAGACTGGACACCAGGAAAGCTCTCCTGGGCAGGCGGCTGGGACAATCTCACATGGGTGTCTGGAGGGGCTGGGAATCACCTCCCTTGGGGGCTTCTGGGCTTGGCCAGCCAAAGCCACAGCCAGCCTAAGCTGGTGTAGGAGGCCACTGTGTTTTATGGTGACCACAAAGATCCCTTCAAGCCAACAGCCAGCCATGAGCCACCAACCAGACACGAGCCACCAACCAGGCACAAGCCACCAACCAGCCATGAGCCACCAACCAGCCATGAGCCATCAACCAGGCATGAGCCACCAACCAGGCACCTGGGCACAAAAACACAACAGCTGCAGATCTCATCCATGGTGGTGGTGTGGAGGGAAGAATCTGAGCCGTGGCTGGGGTGTTAAGGGGAACACCTGGACCATGGCAGGAGTGTTGAGGGGAACACCTGAGCCATGGCAGGAGTGTTGAGAGGAACACCTGGACCATGGTGGGGTGTGGAGGGGAACACCTGGGCCATGGCAGGGATGTGGAGGAGAACACCTGGACCATGGCAGGGTGTTGAGGAGAACACCTGAGCCATGGCAGGGTGTTGAGGAGAACACCTGGACCATGGTGGGGTGTTGAGGAGAACACCTGGACCATGGTGGGGTGTTGAGGGCAGCCAGTGCTCCCTGCCCCAGCCCACATGTGGCCTCAGTGGAAATCTCTCAGCCTGGCTCTGCAGTTCCTCTGATCCAAGAGGGTGGTGGGCACCAGCCCCCAAAGCAAATCCTCTTTTCCTCCAGCCCTGGTTGTGGTTTTAGCTGTTTCCCCCAGCAGATGGGCAATGTGCAATGCCCTGCCCCAAACACCAGCAGATGTGGGGCTGCTGAAGGGTGGATGATGTTCTCCAGGGAATGAAGTCCCTGGAAACCTCTGGGAAGGCCCACATGAGGCACCTGTCTGTGTTTCACAGCCCCTGAACCCCAGCCATGCCAAAAGTCACCAACAGCCGAGTGCTGTCCCTCCCCACACCCCCACACCAAGCTCCCTGGCACAAGCAGGGTTATTTCATTGTTTACTGACAGGGATGGGTTCCTGTCCCAGGAAAGCTGCAGGTTTACAGCCCTCCTGCTCTGCTTGGCACAGGGAAAGTCAGGTATTGCTCCAGGAGGTACACGAAAGCTTCCTAGGAGCTTTCCCACTATCCATCATTCCAGCCCATCCCTGCAAAGGTGGCCTTGGACTGTCACCCCCCAAGGCCCCTCTGGAGCTGCCCAGGGAGGCACAAGGAGGGTTGAGGGCTTTTGGCAGCTTCCCAGCCAGGAAAGGAAATCCCCAGCCAAGCCCAGAGGGATCTTTAGTCATCAGGGGAAAAGCAGGTGAGGAGCGGTCACCTCTCACACTCCCTGTGAGCACAGCACAAGAGCCAGGGCCACCAACTGTCACCTGCCCCAGCAAACCAAACACACGGGTGGGAGAAGGGATCCTCAGGAGCCATCAGGGCTGGCTCTGTTGCAAGAAAGTGGAGTGGAAAGAGGAGATCAGGAGAAAGGCACCCCTGGGTGCCTATCCCAGGAGTGTCACAGGGCCTGGATGTCACAGCTCCCAGGGAAGGAGATCTGCTCTCTCACAAAAGCTGAAGGATTTCACCCTGAGAAAGAGCTGGTTTGACTCTTCCCTGGGACAAAAAGCATCCTTTGGGGAGGGAAGGATGAGGTTTGGGTGCTTCGCTGCCCCTTCCTGCTGTGGAGCATCCCCAGGCTGCAGGTGAGCGCGTGCTGGGAACCTTCAGCCCCTCTCTCAGCAGGGACTGCGGCCTCCCTTCCCAGCCAGGATCTCCCCCAGGCCGTGACCTCACACTCATTTCCCCACCAGGGCTCCTCATTTCCTTCTCCTCCACCACTCAAATTCTCAAGCCCCTCTGCTCTGTCACTGGGCTGGTGATTTTTCCTGGAAGTGAAATATTTCCAGAGATGTTGCCCTGCTGAAACTTTGCCATCCAGCCACCACCCATCCCAGACTGTCTCTTACTGGCTGCTGCCCCCCTAGCCTCTCCAGGCTGCAGGTGTGAAGCAGCTCTGCAGGACCAAGGCCACTTACAGCCAAAGGAACTGCAGTTTCAGGTTGGCAGTAACCGGTTTTGGTGGAAACCTCACATGTTTTGTGCTGTGCTCACCCATCAGCTGCTGAGCAGCTCACACTGGTGGCCTCTGCCTTAGCAGCTGCCAAAAGAAGTTGGGGAGGAGATCTGGGTGCCCACAGGAGCTGGTTTTAAATGAGGAAAGCTTGGATTTCCCAGTTTCAGACCTTCAGCAGGAAGTGAGATTTTCAACCTTACAGTCACAGCATTTTATTTCCTCTGTGGGAAGCAAAGTGAAAGTAGTAGTGGGTATTTTCTGTTTTCACACACACACAGACACAGACACTCTGTTCACTTCAGGTATTCCTGCTTCAAACTCATAATTAAAACAAATAATCACATATCTGACCATGGGTGGGGTCATATTTGTTACTGGCTTCATTTCTTTTCACATTTTTTAATTACAAAAGTCATTACCCGGAGAGAAAGGAGTTAAAGTGAATGCCAGCTATGGGCAACCATGGAGCTGAGCCAGGCCTGATCCAGGCAGGTGTTTCAGCACGTTCCTAACCCTAACCCCAGGAGCAAGCTCACAGGAGCAGAGGTTGCAGCATGCCCCAGGTGTGCAAGGTGGCCTCGCTCACAGCTGGGGACAGCTCCCACTGCCCGAGCAGAGCAGCAGGCGCTCAGCCCAAACTCCTGCTCTGCTCTGCTCAGCTCCCTGGAAGAACAGAGGGATCTTTTCCACAGCTTTGGACCTTAAAGACAAGCATCAAAATTTCAGAGCACAAATATCACATTCCCTCCCACAGGGCAGGAGAGGAGCCAGCAGAGGAGCAGCCCACACATCCCCCTGTGCCTTTGGGCTGGGGGACAGCTTCTGGGTGTGCTTGGCCAATGAAGCCCCAGAGATGGCCCAGCTTTGGCTCACAGCAGGCTTTGAAATGCAGGCCAGCTCTGTGGCCTTCTGCCCAGGAGAGGCAGAGACACCAGCACTGCCAGCAAAGCACAAGGGTCCCTGTGGTGCACTCAAGTGAGGCCTCCAAAGATTCACTGTGGTGAAACCTCCAGAGGGTCTTCCTTCAAATCTTCATGGGCCTCATTCTCCAGCTGCTCCAGTTTGCTGGATTTCTCATGGGCAGCCTCCCCAGGAGTCTTCAAAAACCTGAAATACATTTTTGTGGTGACTTTTAGGGCACGTCCAAACCCAGCCCCAGCCAGGCTGTAAATGCTGGAGCCTTTGCCCTCAACAAGGCCAGGTTGGATGGAGCTTGGAGCAACCTGGGAGAGTGGAAAGGGTCCCTCCCATGGCAGGGGTGAAATGAGATGAGTTTTAAGGTCCCTTCCAACCCAAACCCTTCCACAAGTCTGTGATCAGCTGAGCTCTGGAGCTCAGAGGGGATTTGCCATCCCTGGGCTTTGCTGAGGATCCCAGGAAGCCCTGAGGCCCCAGCTGGCACAGGACAGAGCCCGGACACAAACCCACTGGGGTGTGTGCAGGGGAGGATGTTGCTGGATGAAGCAGCTGCCAACATCTGGAGCTCATCACCTTCCCATGCCCCATCCATGCCGTTTCTCTGCTCTGCTTCACCTCACCTGAACAACAGCTTCTGCCCTGGCTCCTTCTTGATGATGTTGAGTTTGTAGTAGTGTCTGAGAGCTCGTGACATCTTCTCATAGGTCATGTTCATCCGGTTCTGGAAGGAGAAAAGGATTGTGGGGTGTTGAACACAAGTGAGCAACAACTCTTGGTCTGGGTCTGCGTGCAGCAGGGCCACACATGGGACATTTGAGGAGGTTTGGGGCATTGTGGGTCTGCAGTGTGGGTCCCTAACCCAGACTGGCTTCATGGTTTGCTTTCCAAAGGGTGAGAAAGTCCCACTTTAACCACCAGGCTGGCATCTCCCACTAACCTGTCAGGACCCAGGACATCCCTCTGGCTGTGCCGAGCAGCCCAGACCCTGCCAGGGGCTCAGAGACCCTGCACAGAGCCCAGGATGCCCCTGTGGGTTTGGTTATGACCTGTGGAGAAGGTTACCAACCTTATGTGAAGATCTGCAAGCCACAACAAATTAAGTAGAATGACAGTGAATTTATCACGGGGTGGAAAAGGAGATTTTGGGGTTTTTAGAATGGGGATTCAGGGAGGCAAGATGGAGGGATCTGGGCATGTCCAGACTTTCTCCTTCTTCTTCTTGGCCTCCATCTTCTGCAGTGATGGTGGCACTTTTGGATTGGTTTAGAGTAGAAGCTCACTGTCTAACATAGGTGATAGGTGTTGGAAAGTAATTGTAAACATTGTACACGTAGTTTTTAGTATAAAAATATAACACTGCCCTGGGGCAGGCAGAGTGCCTCTGACTGTTGTGCTGAGTGGACCTCAGCTGGACAGGAAAAAAAATTTTATAGATAAGAAACAATAAACAACCCTTTTAGAACAAGAAATGAAGAGCTCTGACTCCTTCTTCAAGTTGGGAAAAGAGACTTTTCCCAAGTCTCTGGGCTGGGAAAAGAGACTTTCTAACTTATATCAGGGTCACTCTGACCAGCAGAGACCCCAACACTAACCCTGCACCCCCCATATCCCCCTCCCCAGCCCTGGGCCACCAGCTCTAGGGAACAGCTCATGAAAGGGACATGCAGGGATGCCAAACTCCTTCTCAGGGATGCCAAACTCCCTGTCAGTTGCGCTCACCTTGTGGTTGCCCCAGAGCTGGGCCAGCCCGTTGGGGTTGACGACGCGGAACACCTTGGCCTCCCTGTCCTCCCACCTGATGTAGGGCTCGTAGCGGCGGTCGGCCAGCAGCTGGTACACGTACTCCCAGAGCAGCCTGCAGTCTGAGCAGGGGGCAGCTGCTGGGCTCAGAGCTGCCACCCTGCCCGGCTGCCCCAGCAGCACAATTGCACGTTTAGCAGCAACAATGTCAGAACCCAGGTGTCAGAGCTCAGCGCATCCCTCCGGGTGTCCAGAGTTACCAGGACCCCGTTGGGGGGCTCGCAGACCCTGGCACACAGCCCAGAGCCCCTGGGGTTTGATTATGACCCCTGGAGCAAGGTACCAGCTTTGTATGAGGACCTGAAAGTCACACAGGTTTGAACAGTATAATAATAAAATGATCACAGGGTGAAAATGTAGATTTTAGGATTTTTGGTATGGGGGTTTGTGGGGACAAGATGGAGGAACTTGGGCATGTCCAGCGTTTCTTCTTCTTCTTCTTCTTCTTGTTCTCCATTTTCTGCAGTGATGTTGGCACTTTGGGATTGGTTTAGAATAGAAGTGCACTGTCTAACACAGGTGATGGGTATTGGGAATTAAGTGTAAATATGTTATACGTAGTTTGTAGTATAAAAGGACAGCACTGCCCTGGGGCGGTCAGAGTGCCTGTGGCTGCCCTGCTGAGCAGATCTCGGCTGGGCAGAAAGAAAATTTTATAGATAAGAATTAATAAACAACTTCAGAACTGAAAACTGAAGAGCTCTGGCTCATTCTTTGGATGCACTGGCCAAAACAGAGACATCCTGCACATCTTGGGGCAGCGATTAACAACCAAAAACCCAAGACCCAGGAAATTCCTCTGGCTGCCCTGGAGGGCTCAACCCCCTGCCCAAGGGGCTCAGAGACCTTGGCACAGAGCCCAAGACCCCTGTGCCTTTGATTTAGCCCTTGGAAAAAAAAATTACCAACCTTTATATGAAGAATTACAAGTCAAGAGAGTTTAAGTAGGATGATAGTTAGTTTGTCACAGGGTGTCGCCCTGATTTTTTAAGATTTTCTAATCCTTCTGATGTTTACATTCTTGTAACAAACTTTCTCACACACTTTCTGTAAATAACTGATTGTTTTGCATTCTTTTATGGAAGAAGAGAAATTTGACAGACAGTTGGTTTGTCCAGTGTCATTGGAGAGGTGGCACTGTCACCCTCCAACCCACTGTCTCTTTTAGAAAACTATAAATGTTAGAGTCAGAAAATAAACTTCCCTTTCCTTCACCTTGAGAACAGCGCTGTGTGCACTCATGTTGTTTCATGTCCTATGGCAACATCAGGGTGAAAAATAAATTTTTGGGGTGTTTTAGAATGGGGGTTCAGGAGGCAAGATGGAGGAATCTGGGTGTGTCCAGCCTTTCTCCTTCTTCTTCTTCTTCTTGGCCTCCATCTTCTGGGTGATGTTGGCATTTTTGGATTGGTTTAAGGTGGAAGCTCATTTTCTACCATAGGTGATAGGTATTGGGAAGTTACTATAAATAATGTACACGTAGTTTTTAGTATAAAAAGATAACACCAGTGTGCCTCAACCCAACCTTCCAGACAGACCTCAGTGGGTCGGAGAAAGAATTTTATAGATAAGAAACAATAAACAACCTTGAGAAGGAGAACTGAAGAGTTCTGACTCCTTCTTCCACTGCCAGGCTGGGAAAAGAGACTTTCTAACACATCTTGGGGTCACTGTGACCAGCAGAGATTTTGAGATGACAATTGTCACTACAGTCACTGTCACTGTGACAATTGTCACTAATTAACATGCCACGGACACACAGCTCTTCCAATGTGAAAAGAGAGTTTTTAATTGCTGACTCTAACATTTATAGATTTCTAAAAGTGGCAGTGCCACCTCTCCAATGACAATGGACAAACTAACAGTTTATTAAATTTCTCCTCCTCTGTAAAAGAATGCAAAACAATCAGTTATTTACATAAAGTGTGTGAGAAAGTTTGTTATAAGAATGTCAACATCAGAACGCTTAGAAAAACTTAAAAAACCAGGGTGACAGACAATAAATATGAGAATAGCACAGATCTTGGGCACAGCATCTGTGAGATCTCAGAGCAATTGCAATTTTTCAGGTGGGAAAACTGAGGTGGAAAAGCACGGAGTGAGGGGAGGGAGACAGATGGGCAGACAGGACAAAGCACCACCTCATTTCCCCAAGGAACAAGGCCATCAATTCATAATTACCTGCAATTTTCCCATCCACTGGGGCTGACAGGGTAGCAGGAAAGGAGCAGATGGCACCTGGCCTGCAGCTGCTCCCTGAGCTGTGGTGGGAGAGGTTCAGGGGCCGCGTGTGGCTGTGGAGCAGGGGCTGCTCTGCACAGCCCAGCCGCGAGGAAACAACTGGGGCAGCCTCAGCACTGCAGTCTGCACCTGCAAAAAAACCCCTACTAATCATCCTGTGGCTCATTAGGGTCCCTTGCAAAGCCCTGAAACAGGAGGGGAGGGACAGCCTGGGGTGGTTATCAGCTGGGACCAGCCCAGCAGAGGAGGAGGATGCTGAGGAAGGCCTGGGATTTTCCTAAGGCTGGAGCAGCACAAAGTCCAGGGAGGGTTAGAGGAGATGTCAGGGTAAGGATCAGATGCAGAAGAAACACTGGCATAGGAAAATGCCCCAGAGCACAGGCACCCCCTGGTAAATTGTTGTGGAGACTTAATATGTTAATTACCTTGCACAGGAACCGGTAGAAGAGCCCAGGAAAGTGCTCCCAGATCCACCTCCACACACATCCAGCCTCTGACACCAATCCAAGCCCAGCCTAACTCCCACCTGGAACCCCCAAGAGCATGAAGAACCCTCACTGCCCCCCACCAGCCTCACCTGGGCCCTTTCCCCACCCCTCCTGCTGTCCCAGCATCTCTGTGTAAGCTCAGCTCCAGCAGGGCTAGTCTCTATCAGGGCTGTGCCTCTGCCTGGCTTTGACCCTCCCTGATCCAAATCTCAGCCTGCAGGCAGGTTTCTTGGGGAAGTCACAGCCTTGCCAGTTTGCCACAGAGCCCCACAGCACTGGTTCTGAGCTGCTGCATCACTACAAGCTCCCCAGGTGAGCTGGACTTTGCTGGTTGCCTCTCTCAGGTGCTGTGGGATGGTTTCAGCAGGCTGAGCTCCAAGCCCCAGGTGTGCAACCAGGCAGGTTCTGCCCGCTGGACACTGCTGCTCTCCCAGGATATTTTTCTCCCACCATACCTTCCTCTGTGCTCCTGGCTTTCCTGAAGGGGGAGTTCAGCAAGGGGCTGCACACCAGAGCTCTTCTCTGAGTTTTAATGAACTGGAGTATTTCATACAGCACATCCCCTGCAGGGAGGGAAACTCTGCTCAGATGCCTTTGGACAATGGTTTGAATAATGTTGTTGAGATTCTGAACTACAGAGTGGGGTTACTCCCCATCCCAAAGTGTTGGAATGTTGGGGACACAAGGCCTGCACAGCTTCTCCACTGGATTTCCCAGAGGAACAAGAACAAGACAGAGGATGGACTTTGGACCTGGTTAACAAAAGAGATTTGATAACAGGATGCCTTGGCAAAAGCAAATGGAGCTTTGAAAATTAGACCTGGATTGCAAGAAGATTCAATCAAATGGGTTTACCAGAAAAAGAAAATTCCATTAAACTCTGCAAGCAGGAGATGTTGCTATATGCATAAGTTTGTGTATGTGATTTTAACCTAATCATTGCAGGACACATCACTAGTCTCCCTGAAATAGTATATAAGTGTTTGTATTCCATTTTAACCTAATCATTGTAGTACACATTACCAGTCTCCCTGAAATAGTTTATAAGTGTTTGTATCCCACAATAAAATGGGATTCTGATCACCGAGTCAGTCTCCCCCTCTCTCTCCATCGCTGACACCAAAGAATTTGCAGTTCAGATGGACCAGAGAAAGGAAGAGCTGTCCTCATCTCCAGCTCAAAACCTGCTCTGCTGGGACCCACTGAGCCCTCTCAGCAGAGCACTCCTTGTGCTGGGATGGTGCTCACAAACCCCTGGGTCCAACCTGAGCTGAGCTCGCTGTCTGAAGTCCTCCTTGGTGAGGATGCACAAGGCTTTGCTGTTCATTTCAAACTTAATAGCCCATGGATATCCTTATCTCAAGGTATCAAGTAACAAAGAGCCTGACAGAGTAAACAAGAGGCTCAAGCACCTATAGTGCTAGCACACACACTGACATTAGAGAAAATTAAACAGAAAAATAAACTTCTGTTTTTAAAGTTACCCATTAACTTGACTACTGTAAGATTTTTAAAGTTTCTGTGGCTTCCTGGAATGTACACCACATGTACTTCTCATGATGGAAAGACAACTGAACAAGCAGAGACCTGTGCTCCTGCTGCCCAGTGCAGCCCTCCCTGGACTTCCCTGGCTTTGATGTAGGATCCCCACCTTGTGCTGGGGGGTGCTCACAAGCCCCTGGGTCTCACCTGAGCTGGGAGCTCGGTGTCTGAAGTCCTCCTTGGTGAGGATGCACAAGGCTTTGCCGTTCATTTCGAACCTGCTCTGCTCGGTGGGCCGCAGGGAATATTCCCTCTCGGCCCAGCGCAGCCAGTGGATCACATCTTCCTTGCTCCACAGGGAGGGCTGGATTCCTGAAACCAGGAAAACACCTCTGTTCTCAAACTGCTGAGTGGCAGGCGGGGCTTCTCCTCCATCACCAAACTTTCCGTCTGTATTAAACGCTCACAGGTCAAAAACACCACAAAGAGAGAAATGAACCCTGAGGAAGCCTTGTCCCCCTTGCCAGCAGGGAATGGTCCCTGGGTGGGACACTGTGACCATGTTCACAGGGGTCTCAGGTTGAGGGAAGAGACGAGGATTTGACTCCATGTTTCAGAAGACTTGATTTATTATTTTATGATATATATTACATTAAAACTATACTAAAAGAATAGAAGAAGGGATTTCATCAGAAGGCTAGCTAAGAATAGAATAGGAAGGAATGATAACAAAGGCTTCTGGCTCGGATAGAGAGTCCAAGCCAGCTGGGCTGTGATTGGCCATTAATTAGAAACATCTAACATGGACCAATCAAAGATCTACTTGTTGCATTCCACAGCAGCACATAACCATTGTTTACATTTTGTTCCTGAGGCCTCCCAGCTTCTCAGGAGGAAAAACCCTAAGGAAAGGATTTTTCATACAAGATGTCTGTGACAGGACACCATGGCTGTACCCACCCTGTCCCACCCCATGGCAACTCCTTTTTGGGCAGCATTGACTTGCTTAACCTCTACTCACTCAGCCTCCCTGGAAGCCTGAAGATCTGCCCAGTGCTGATGGGTGAGGGTCTGGCCTGGGATGGGGATGGTGCTGACACGGCCACCACGGGGCTGGAGGAGCTGATGGTCACTTTGCCCTGGGGAAGAGATCAGATACATCAGTGGGGAGAAATTCTGGTCCTGCCTTTGCTTTGGTGGTGCCTCCATGTCCTGGATTGCCAAGCAGATTGTATTCTATTTGCCATGTGTATGGCAGCTGGCTTCTGTTCAGTGGGCAGTTTTCCTTATCTCTTCCACATTCACACCTCCCTCGGGAGGGGACATCTGCTGATAACAGCCATTGAATGTCCCTGCATGGCTGATAAGAGCTACAGCATCCCATTGGGAGATGTGAGCCCAGAGGGAGGAGCCAAGCATTCCTACCCGGATAGAATCTGGAGATTCTGGAACACCAGCACAGCTTCTGCACTGGATTGCCCAGAGGAACAGCAGCTGCCTCTCCTTCCCCTGGATCTCCAGAGGCAGAGACTGCACCTTTCTCCAGGATCCCTGCTCCAGCAGAGCCACCCCTGACACTGCAGGAGGGCTGAGCCACAATTCCAATGGGACTGCGCCAGCACCCTGACCCACAGGGTGTCAGGCTGGGTTCTGACTCTGGCAGTGTTGTTCTAGTGCACTGCATTGTTTATTTTATCCTTTTATTTTCTTCCCTAGTAAAGAACTGTTATTCCTGCTCCCGTATTTTTGCCTGAGAGCCCCTTAACTTAAAATTTACAGCAATTCAGAGGGAGGGGGTTTCCATTTTCCATTTCAGGGGAGGCTCCATCCTGCCTTCCTTAGCAGACACCTGGCTTTCCAAACCAAGACACTCCACCTGCTCCAGTATTTCCTAACTGGTTTCTCATAGCAGCGTGATGTGACGTGTGTTGTTTTTGTATAAGGATGGATGAATGAAGTGACCAAAACTCTTAGGTTTTTAGAAGGTAAATGTAAATTTTATTAGACACTATATATTCTTTTATAGATAGTTATGATAAAGTTGGATTTGATTGGTTTTAATTAATACTCTTTATACTATTGGTTAATTAGTAATAGCACCCTTCTTGTAAATATTTTATAAGTAAATAATATGTTTAAAACACTAGTTGTAAAGATTAAGGATTGTTTTAATTCCTTCCCTGAGCTTTCTCAAACTTCCCAGAGTGATGCTTGGGAAAGTTTATCTGATTCTTTCTCTGACCAGACTTTCAGCAACCACAGATGTGATGTGTTGTCTACAGCTCTTCCTCACACTTTTCCAGTCCCTGTTGCCAAGAGATCCCTCTCTCCAGCTCTTTAGCAGAGGAACCTGCCCTCATTCAGGCTCTGGGTGGGAGTTATCCATGCCCATGGCTGCAGGGAAATGGGAGATGGAGCTAAGATAAGCCTGGGAGAGCCTGCAGTGCCTGTGCCCCTGCAGGACCCTCTGGTGCCCGATGGATGCTCAAGGCTTTGGCAGAGCACTTCAGTTCTTTAGAGCTGTTAAAATAAACCTGGCAGTGCTTTGATTTTTGAAAACACCGTCTGGAGAGGGATCTCTCACTCTGTCCCCAGGGATCATTTGGGCATAAGTGGGAATGGCCATCCCATGGTTTAGGGAGGTGCGAGCTCCTCCTGCTTGCTCCCCATGGAATTCTGGCCCCCTCAGGAATTACTTTTCCCTCTCAGCCAGGGCATGTGAGCCAGAAGGGAGCTCAGATCCTGCTTCCAGGCACATCTAGATCTTGAAATATTACTGGCAGCCAAGCAGATAATGTTTCCCCTTAAAAACCTATTAATGTGAATCCCAGCAATTTCTCAGCTTCGCTCACTGGAAAATTAACAATTTTGCTGTCAAATGGTATTTTCTGAAGCAGTTACCAACTCTGAGCACTCCAGGCTCAGGCGGGTGATTTAGAGCAGCCAGCCCCTGACTGTGTGTGGGCAGAGCAGTTGAGCCCTCTGAAAATGAGGGGTGAGGAGATGGGAGCTGGACACATCTTAAATGCAAAGCTGAAGCTCCCAAAATCAGGAGAAGAGGAGACAGGAGCAATACAGTGCATCAGTTCAGGGAAAAATGCTTCCCTAGGTGTTACAGCAGGCTGATGGAAGGATTTCTGAATCCTGAATTCTGAAATTCTGAAAATTTTCAGAATTTTCTTTCTGAAAAAGAAGGACAATTTGGTGGTCACTGGATTGGCTTTAAAAAGCAGGCAGCTACATGACACTGCATGAGGAGAACAGTGAGACTCCAGAATAAACCCTGAGCAGGCTTGGCAGCAACACAAGCTGTCTTTCAGATTCACTCTAAGCAATAAGCTATGGGGAAAATAAAAGTGAAAGAAATCACCAGTGTATTTTGTCTAGAACTCTCTAAAAGTTATTTTAATTTTCTCCCATCGGTGTGACTCTCTTATAAATGAGATTTACAGTAAAACCAGGACAAATCTAGTATTTTTCTTGCTCCTAAAGATTTATAGGCCTTGCGATACATTCTGAATTTTTATTATGTTGTACTAATTTTATGTTCTTGCTTTTATCCCTACTTAGCTGCTTTCAGACTTTTCTGAAATGGCTTTTTTTGCTTCAAGAGGAAATACTGTCCTTGGGGGTGTTTGAGTGGGAAAGTGAGAAAAAGCAGGGTGGAAAGGAGCCCCCAGATGTGTGAGAGGAGCTTTTTGCTCAGAACCCAATGGGGGAACAGAGGCTCCTGGCTGCTCTGTGAGGCCGTTTGGAGGTGGGGCAGGGGGTCACCCCCAGGGCATGAACTTCCAGCAAATTTAGCGCTGGTTTAGGGCAAATTAGTGAGAAATGAGCACCATGAGCCAACATTTACAGCAGCCTTATTGCCACTTCTACTTCCATAAATTGTGTACTCTGCCAGTTCTGAAGTGCAGCGTTAAAAACTCTGCGGACAGATGCCATCAGTAATTCTGGTGAAACCTGAGCGCATCTGTCCAGCAAAAGTTTCAACTGTTCTCTGTACTCCGCAAACATTGCTTCATCTTCACCCTCATTTTCCAAATTATACCCTTCATCATGTATCAACTTCTTCATAGCATCCAACATGATTTGCCTCTACATTAGCGTTTTGTTGTTGTGCCAGTCCCGAAGGCACAGAACATCACACCCGGCACAGACACAGCACACGAGCGGGGACTGCAGCATCACAGCGAGCCCCGAGCGAGGAGGAGAAATCCCGAGAGGGGCCGGGGAGGAGGGAGGACAAGGGCCGGGGCCGGCTCCTACCTGCATGGCCGGGGCCCGGCCCGGTGCGAGCGGAGCCCGCCGCGCTCCGCTCCCGTCCCCGCGCCGCGATCCCGGCCAAAAACGAAATCGAAACGAGCGGGAGCCCCGGGAGGCCGGAGAGCGCCGGGGGCAGCGCCCGGGGCCGGGTCCCGCTCCCCCCGCCCCCGCCGCGGCCCCGCGGCTCCGCTCCGCCCGGTACCGGCACAGGCACAAAACCGGGGAACCTCCTGCTCCCGTGAGCCCCGATCCGCCCGGTACCGAACCGGGGAACCTCCTGCTCCTGTGAGCCCCGCTCCGCCCGGTACCGGCACAGAACCGGGGAACCTCCTGCTCCCGTGAGCCCCGATCCGCCCGGTACCGGCACAGGCACAGAACGGGGGAACCTCCTGCTCCCGTGAGCCCCGATCCGCCCGGTACCGGCACAGAACCGGGGAACCTCCTGCTCCCGTGAGCCGCGATCCGCCCGGTACCGGCACAGAACCGGGGAACCTCCTGCTCCCGTGAGCCCCGATCCGCCCGGTACCGGCAAGAACCGGGGAACCTCCTGCTCCTGTGAGCCCCGATCCGCCCGGTACCGGCACAGGCACAGAACCGGGGAACCTCCTGCTCCCGTGAGCCCCGCTCCGCCCGGTACCGGCACAGAACCGGGGAACCTCCTGCTCCCGTGAGCCCCGCACCGCCGGGTACCGGGACAGCACCGGGGAGCCTCCTGCTACCTGAGACCGCAGCTCGCCCCGCTCCGTCCGGTACCGATACCGGGAACTCCCTGCTCCCGTGAGCCCGCGGCTCGCCCCGCCTCGCCCGGTACCGGCACCGGCACCGCACCGGGAAACCTCCCGCTCCCGGGGCCTCGCCGGCTGACACACTCCTCCTCCTCCTCCTCCTCCTCCGGGAGGACGGAGCGATCCCGGGACACGCCGGGAGCAGCCCCAGGAGCGGGGTTCGTCCTTTCTCTCCCCCAGGGGGAAAGCGGCGCAGCGGTCCCGGAGCAGCGGGAGGTGGGAGCACACCGGGAGGTGCCCACCGGCCCCCGAGCACAGCCGGGGATGTGTGGGCACGCACGATGTGGGGTTCCACGGGTGACTCGGAGGGGCTGGGATGGGCTTTGAAGGGACTGGGAGGGACAAAAAGTACAGGTTTAGGAACAAAACGGGCTCTGGGAGGCGACTGGGGAGGTAATGAGATAGACTGGGAGTGACTGGAATAGATTTGGAGGGCACTAGGATAGACTGGGACGGGCTAGGAGTGACTGGAATAGATTTGGAAGGCACTGGGATAGACTGGGAGTGACTGGAATAGATTTGGAAGGCACTGGGATAGACTGGGATGGACTGGCAGTGACTGGAATAGATTTGGAAGGCATTGGGATAAACTGGGAGTGACTGGAATAGATTTGGAGGGGATTGAATGGGATTTGGGAGGGATTGGACAGGACTGGGAAGGACTGTGAGGCACTTTTAGAGACAAAAAGGGCACTGGGAGTGGACTGTTAAGGCACTGGGAGGCGGTAGGACAGGATCCGATGGGACTGGGAGGGACAAGAACAGTACTTTTGGGAACAAAAGGGACACTCGAAGGGCTCTGGAACCACCGGGGGGCACCGGCACAGACTGGGGAATATGGGGATGGACTGGGAGGGGACTGGGATAGACTTGGTGGGGAGTGGATGGGACTGGGAGGCGCTTTTAGGGACAGAAAGGGGCTGTGGGAGGGAACTGGGAGGGAACTGGGCTGGACTGGGCGGGCTCCGCCCCCGCGGGCACCGACCCCTTTCGCCCCGCCCCCTCCTGCTCTCTCGGTTTCCATTGGTCAATTGGGGAAGCCAATCACGGAACTGGTCCAATCCCGTGGCGGCGTGGGCGGCGGGCGGGGCTCAGAGGCGGGGCCCCGCCCACCGCCCGCCTGAGGGAGCGGCCGCGGCGGGGACGCGGTGAGTGAGGCCTCGAGGGGCGGGGGGACGGCCGCGGACCCCGCGGGGCTTTGGGGGCCCCTTCCCGCTCTCCTCTGACCTTCTGGGGGTCTTCCCCGTGCTCTCGGTGCTTTGAGGGCGGTTACGGGCCTGGGAGCGCCTGCAGTGCGCTCTGTGTCCGGAAAAGGGGTTGGGGGGGGAGCTTTCCTGGCCCGGCGGGCACAGAGGAGAGTGCGGGGCCGAGAGGGGCCTGGGGGTCACAGGAAACATGGGGAAGAGGGCTGAGGGGCTCGCTGGGGGTCACAGGGGGCTCTGTTGTTGTGAATGGGCTTTGGAGGGGGTTCGGGACTATCTGGGGAGCACAGGGGACATGGATAAGGGGTCTGGGGGGTGTCTGGCTATCACAGGGGATGTGGGGCTGAGGGGTGTCTGGGGGTCACAGGATATGCTGGAGTGGGCTGTGGGGGTGTCTGGGGGTCACAGCAGACTGTTGTTGTGAATGTGCTTTGGGAGGGCTTTGGGGGCTGCTCTGCTGTTTGGGGACAGGGCCTTGTGTGCACTGACGGGGGCCATCTGTGAGGATGGGGCTGCTGCCGCCTTTGTAGTGTTTACTTACAAAGTGGGTCTTTGGAGCCCTCCTTCACTCTGTGTTTGGTGGGGGGCTGGGACTGTTATCCCTGGGTTAGCACTGCATCCTCGTGTCCCTGGTGTGTTTGCATTTTCCTGGGCTGTGTGCGAGGCCGGGGCTGTGCCCAGTGCCCTGTGCTGTGCCCACCACCCCCAGAATGGAGCCAGCCTCCCCTTGGGGTGCTGGCTGGACACACACCACCCTCCTACACGTGTTCTGGGGCTCTAGGCTGGTGCAGTGTTATTCTTGAACGTGTTTTTAGGGTTGAGTTAACCTTCCTTTTCATCCCTCCTTTCTGGCCCCACTGTGCTTTGGAAAGAGCAGGAATTTCTAAGGGGTTTTCCTCTAAATGGGTGAGGGGGGATGAGTGGGTGAGACCTCAGCCCACCTCTGCTTATAGGCACATTTTTGTGTCAGCTGTGATCCTGCCTGTGTCTGTTCTGCCATCTCAGGGTACCTGAGGCTCTTCAGGGAATGGGTGATAAAAATGCAGCCTTGGGTATGAGGTTTAATAAGACCAAGGTCCAGGTGCTACATCAGGGTTAGGTCAACCTCCAGTATCAATCCAGGCTGGAGAACAGCCCTGGGAGAAGGACTTGGGCACGAGTTGCTTGGACATGCCTTGGTCAGGTGTGTTGGACCCAGAACCTCTGGAGCCCAGGGCTGCTCCCCCAGTGTGAGCAGCAGGGGAGGGGAGGTTCTCTCCTTCTGCCCTGCTCAGGTGAGACTCCACCTGCAGAGCTGCCTGCATCCCTGGAGTCCAGCACAGGAAGGACCTGAAGCTGTTGGAGGAGACCACTGAGGTGATCAGAGGGATGGAACAGCTCTGCTGTGAGGAAAGGCTGAGATTTGGGGTTGTTCAAGCTGGAAAAGAGAAGGTTTGGGGTGACTGTAGTGTGGCCTTCCAGGAGCTGAAAGGAGCCTGCAGAAAGATGGAGAGAAACTGTTTACAAGGGCCTGGAGTGGCAGGGGAAGTAAATTTAGATGAGAAAAAATTCTTCCCTGTGAGGGTGCTGAGGCCCTGGCCCAGGTTGCTTGGAGAAGCTGTGGCTGCCCCATCCCAAGGCCAAGCTGGATGGGGCTTGGAACAACCTGGGCTAATGGAAGGTGTCCCTGTCATGGCAGGGGGTGGAACAGGATGAGCTTTAGGTCCTCTTCCCACCCAAACCATTCTGGGATTCTGTAAACCTGGGAGATTGAGACCCTCTGTAGGGAGAGTGTTCTGAATTGTTTTGCCAGGGTTGCTGCACCCCAAATGGTGTTGTAGCTGTTGATTATGGCTGTAAGGCAGAAAGTTCACCTGTGGTCCCTGTGAGAGCCTTATCCCACCTCAGTCCAGGCCTTCCTGCTGGCATTAGCAGCAGTCACAAAGAGCTCATGGCAGGGAAGTTGTGTCTGGGATCAACAGGAACCCTGAGCTTTCCCTGGTCAGGTGTGTCCTTGTTTACCCTGTGCAGGGGCTGTGAGGCTGCTCTGCTCACAGTCACCTGGCTTGGAGGGTTATAAATACCTCAGGGCTCAGGTCTCAGAAGTGTTTTCAGTGATCTGAGCATCAAAACATTGAATTATTTGGGTCAGGAACTGTGGGTTAGTGTGTAGGCAAAGCTGCTTGTGAGAGTTATTATTCTCCAGACTGGATTTCCATGTGCCTTTATTATTATTCTGTTTGGGGAAGCAGCCGCCTTCTGCTAAAATAAATACACTGTTTATAGCATAACTCAGTATTTACATCACTAACAAATGCTCTTCTGCAAAGCAGCCTGTACAACAATTGTCTTTATTTTCCATAATAGCATCCATGTTCTGATCTTACGGCTGAAATGCAGCAGCTTTTGTAAACCAAGGGAAGCCTGTGCAGAAGATTCTGTCTAGACTCACGTCACCTTATCTTAAAGCAATTAAAGACAGGTTAAAGTAAGTTCTGCTGTCATGGAAATAGGCATGTGCTGATTTGTTGGTGTTTGTTTCAAAACAGAGTAATTTGCAGCACATGAAATGCTTTTTGATATCTTTTGATGCTGTCTTGTGCTGCCAGAATTAAAGAGGAGGAGTTTTGTGTTTGATTTGGGCTTGAAAAGAATGATCTTTCTGGTAGGAGTTCATGACATCATTTTATTTTGGGGGAGCTTTCTGTTTTGTAGTTGCTCTCTCTAAATGAGTGGAGTTCAGTGAGCTCAGTCAAGCTGCAGGGGCAGCTGGAAGAAGTTGTAGTGAGAGAACCAAAGTGGTTATTTCTGTCCTTCTAACAGTGGTGAGAACCAAGTAGCAAAGTCATTTGAGCTGTTGGATGTAAAGTGCATGTACCTGCAGACAGAGAAAGTGAATATGGGGTTTCCTTGGGGCTGCAGACTAGGGGTTCCAGAGAATAAACTCCTCTTTATTTTCTGGAAAGGTTTTTGAGGCAGTTCTTGGAGTGGCAGATAAGATTAATTCCAGAAGCCTCATCACTGGTTGTGCTAACGGCAGTTTATCATCTAACATCCATCTAGGTGTCCATACACTTTGTTTTCATGTCCTTACCTGAGCTCTGCACACCAGTCATCAATATTTGCCTCCCCAAAGTATTTTTAACCATCAGGCTTGAGAAACTCTCTTACTTCAGCTGATTTGATCATAAATCTGATCTTACCTCAGTCTCTTTGAAATACCTTCATGTTTTGGCATGCTCAGTCCTGCCTTCTGAGAATCCCAGAGGTTTCATAACCACTTGCTTGGAGTTTTCTGTTCAGGATATTGTAACATTTTTTGTGTGGTGACTCAGTCTGTCCGTACAGGTCATGAGAAGTAAGAATCATCGTCTCATTTTATCAGTTGATACTTTCAGCCCCGAGTTTGGGCCATGCCAGGATGTGTTTGTCACTCGACCTCATCTTGAACTCATTCCATGTGCCCACGACAGGCAGCCAAGTGTTCAGTTCACTGTGTAGCAGTACATTCACGAGAATCAAAGTATAATATTGCTTAAAGTCTTGCTGTTCATTCTACTTAAACACCCGAAAACCCATAAGCAGAAAATCTGGGTGTAGAGATCAGTAAATAACATTTCACCCAGTGTAATGAATTTGCTGTAAGGCTCCAGTGCTGTGGTTAACAACACCTTTGTCCCCCTTTGCCAAAAGCTGTCATCACCAAGGGACATTGGCCAGGCAGTGGGACTGGATTAATAATTGCATCACGGAGCTGCAGAGTCTGTTTGGAAAGTCACTGCACAGTGAAAGGCCAACTCAGCAGCCAAACGTGGGGGAAGGAGCCTTGCAGCGCTCCTGAAATAGCACCTGGGAGCTCCCTCTTTGGTGCCTGTGCTTGCCAAAAGCCACTGTCAAGAATTCTTCCTCCTCCTAGAAAGTCAAATCCTGCCTAATTAATGCAAAGTGAGTCTTCTGAAAGCTTCAGCTTGGGATGGACTCTGGAACTTCTGTGTTCTGCTTGGGGATCCCAGAGGAGTGTGTGGATAATGAGCTCTTTCTTTACAAGAAAAGTGCTGAGTTGGTGCCTGCTGATAAAGGTCACTTGAGCTGTCTAAAAGATCTGATTTTCAAATGAGTTTCTTAATAAAAAGTGAATTTAGCCAGAGGATCAGTGCATTACTGGCTAATTTAACCCACATCCAGACAAGCAGCCCAATAAACACTTTTTCTGTGGGGAAAATGTAAAAGAATGGGGAGCCATCAGTATTTTTTTTCTTCATTTATTCATAAATAGCATAACTAGAGCTAAGTAAAGTATAGAAATTACCAATTTGGTGTCATTAATATTTTTGTAGAAACAGTGTGATTGCAGTATCTGGTTTTTGGGGAGACCTGGCCAGGCTGCTGATGAAAGCCACTCTGATTTCAGGTTTCTCATCCCAATGTCCCCTCTAATTCCAACATGACAGTTGGGGTAGCACTGCTGGACCATCTTTGCCAAGGTTGGTACAATTTTGGGTCTCTGGCTGTTGGATGGCCTTGCCATGTGAATTGTTCACTGAACAGCCTCCCTGTTCTGAGCCATGACAGTGCAGAGAAGCTGGGACTTGTAACCCAGGTAGTGGGGAGGGGATGTGTTTTGGGAATGTTACAATAATTACAGGAGCTGAAGTAGCTGAAATCCTGGCACCTGCCTTCCTTCCCTGTGTTATTCCATCACTTTTCACAATCGTTTCTCCTCCTGTGTTATTCCATCACTTTTCACAATCATTTCTCCTCCTGTGTTATTCCATCACTTTTCACAATCGTTTCTCCTCCTGTGTTATTCCATCACTTTTCACAATCATTTCTCCTCCTGTGTTATTCCATCACTTTTCACAATCATTTTTCCTCCTGTGTCTTGCTCCAGTTCTAATTTGCAGTCACAATGGGTCCTCCAGCCTCTGCACAGACTTCACTGGCCCCTCTGGGCTTTGGATCCACTTTGTGGAGCACAAAAGAGCACTAAGGACTTTTGAAGGGCAGCTGGTCCATGAGCACAGGCCTGAAATTGAGAAGGAAAATCAATGTCTGTTAGTCTTGGAAGCATCATTGAATATGGGCTGTAGTTGCTGAAGCTCAACATTCAGTAATTTCTTCTGCCATTTATGATTGGTTTTTTTTTCTTATTGCCCTCAGAACCACCTCAAATGTGTTGTGTGCAGCTGTTAAAAATTGTGTTAATCCATGGATTGCTCCTGGGAGCAGGAATGTTCAGCCATTGCTTTGGTTTTGCTACTGAACACACAAATACAGAAATACCCTTGTGAACTATAGAATGTAACAGTCACATGTATCCCACTGTCAGAGTGACTGAGAATTACTCAGCTTTTTACTGCAAGATGAAAAAACTGCCTGAGATTCAATACAGAAGTAGCCAAAACAAGCAATAAAAAGGAGGTGATAGAAATGGACTAAAGATAGAGAAATGAGAGTACAGCTCTGTGCCTCTGGAATTTGTGGACAACTAGTCTAGATTAGAGTGTATTAGTCAGTCCTGCTTTCAGTGGCAGCAGCATTTCCAAGAACTGGGAAATGAAGGCATTTCCCAACCAGCTCCCATAAAACAGTGCTGTGTCCCTGACCTGTGTTGGGTGTCAGAGTTTAGTCCGTTAAATCAGGAAGTTTTCAGAAGGAGGCAGAGCTTGGCAGCCACAAAAACAGGAGAAGTGACCCTTGTGACAGCAGTGAGAAGTGGTGTGTAACAGTTAATGACTGCTGCTGCCACGTGGATTGTATGCAAAGTTTTGGCTACGTAGCTTTGCAAAACAGATGAGGAAGATGTAAATAACAAGGCCATGTTTAATAAAAGAGGGGGTTTCAATAAATGTAATTCCTGGGCTAGAAGGCATAGCTGAGTCCCTTGGAGGCCAGCCCTGTGGCTCGCTGTGCTGGGACAGCAGCTGGTCACGTTCCTGAAATGAATCTGGGAGTCCACGTGATGCCACTGGATGTCCTGTAAACTGTCAGGATTAAGCATCTGCCCCACTTTGAGCTATATGCTCAGTTCAGTAATCATTCACATTAATTTTTTTCTAATTGGTGCCTGTTTTATAACTGAATGACTGCAATTCTCAGGTTATTCTGGTAACTCAGATAAATTGGAGTGAGAGGTCCACAAAAGATGTGAGTATGGAAAAGGCAGGAAGAGAGAAAGTGATGGCAGCAGCAGCAGAATTTCTGGATGGACTGGAGATGAGCACAGTGGATTTTCTGAGTCTCTCAGTTTACGTGCTCAGTATCATCTGCTAGTTCAACATGACTGGAACAAATAATGGAGAAAAATAGAGTAAGGAAGCTTTAACCTCCATGAAAGTGAGCTCATTTCTTCTTCCTCTGGGCAAGTGGATTAAAAATCATGGTGTTACATAATCTCTACCCACAGAAAAGCTTCTGTCTGCCTGGAATGTTATCTGCTGTGGCAGTTGGTGCTTATGAATGAGTTCCCTAATCCATTGACAGAAACGTTCCAGCAAGCACTTGCAGACTTCCCTGTGTCTAATGCTTGCTGAGGAGCCCTTAGTCAGGTGTCAGGGGCTGATGCAGCCTCAGGAGATGGATGTGTACATAGCAAAGGCCTTTAAAGTGATGGGGGTTTTAGAAAAAAAGACTTTACTGCCTGTGCTGGGAAAGGAATCCAGCTAAGGAATAGAAAAGAAATGGAGATTATTAAAATCTCAGGTTTTGATTGCAGTTAAGATTTGATTTCTTAAATCCACGGAGTTTCATTTATACGAGCACAACCTGCCCTTTTTCTATAGGATATAATTTTTCTTTTTCCTTTCACACTGACCAAGTTACAAATATGCAAAATCATAAGATTATTCAGTTGTGTGCAAATGAGGTGATTCAGGTATATTTGAGAAGTGATTCAGCTTTCATATAAAGCACCTAAAGACCACAAGGTTTTGCCCATATCCAGGCTTTGCTGAGATGCTTCCTAAGCATGTGTAAATTAGCAAATGTTGGAGTCCCTGGGGACAGGCAGGTTTTAGCTTTTATTCTGAATGCTGGGATCTCTGCACTCAGCTGTGCTGATTTCAAAGCTCCCTTTGAGTGCAGTCGAATCAATTGATTGGGATGCTGCACTAATGGAGAGAAATATTGATCATGAGCATTTCTTGGGCATGTGGGAGAGGAGCTTTCTCATTCCCAGCATTGTCTCCTGTTTCACATCCAGTAATGGGGCTGCAGCATCTCTGCCCCTGTCCCAGCTCAGGCTCAGGGTGAGGCTGTAGCAAAATCATTTGAGCTGTTGGATGTAAAGTGCATGTACCTAAAGACAGAGAAAGTGAATATGGGCTTTTCTTGGGGTAGTTTATTTTCTGGAAAGGTTTTGAGACAGTTCTTGGAGTGGCAGATATGGTAGTATGAGCTGATTAGTAGGAAGGATATGATTCTGACTCCTCCTCAGCCAATGAATGGATAAATAAGTTGTTGGCAATGATTAGGATGAGTATAGCGATTAGGAAGAAGAGTAGGTAGGTGAAAAATTTTGTGATATAGGGGTCTGAAGCTATGTATCATGTTGCACATTGTAGGATAGATCATGATATGAACAATGTAATGGAGTTCTTGGAGTGGCAGATATGATAGTGATTCCAGAAGCCCCATCACTTGTCGGCACTCAGCGCATCCCTCCAGGTGTCCAGAGTTACCAGGACCCCGCTGGGGGGCTCGCAGACCCTGGCACACAGCCCAGAGCACCTGGGGATTTGATTATGATCCCTGGAGCAAGGTACCAGCTCTGTATGAGGACATGAAAGTCACACAGGTTTGAACAGTATAATAATAAAATGATCACAGGGTGAAAATGTAGATTTTAGGATTTTTGGTATGGGGGTTATGGGGACAAGATGGAGGAACTTGGACATGTCCAGCCTTTCTTCTTCTTCTTCTTCTTCTTGTTCTCCATTTTCTGCAGTGATGCTGGCACTTTGGGATTGGTTTAGAGTAGAAGTGCACTGTCTAACATAGGTGATAGGTACTGGGAATTAAGTGTAAATATGTTATACGTAGTTTGCAGTATAAAAGGACAGCACTGCCCTGGGGCAGTCAGAGTGCCTGTGGCTGCCCTGCTGAGCAGATGTCAGCTGGGCAGAAAGAAAATTTTATAGATAAGAATTAATAAACAACCTCAAGACCAAAAACTGAAGAGCTCTGACTTGTTCTTCGGACACACTGGCTGAAACAGAGACATCCTGCACATCTCTGGGCAGCGATTAACAACCAAAAAGCTGAGAATCACTGAGAGTGATCACTGTCTCAAAACCTTTCCAGAAAATAAACAACGCCAAGAAAAGCCCATGTTCACTTTCTCTGTCTGTAGGTACATGCACTTTACATCCAACAGCTCAAATGACTTTGCTACAGCCTCACCCTGAGCCTGAGCTGGGACAGGGGCAGAGATGCTGCAGCCCCATTACTGGATGTGAAACAGGAGACGATGCTGGGAATGAGATGTGCTGGGTGGGGTGGGAAGGGCGCTGTGACAGCTCTGTCACTGCTCCTGCTCTTCTGGGGGTGGAAGTCCCTTCACAGGGTGGATTCAGAAAGACCAGAATGATTTCATTTGATGCAAGGAGCTGTGTTGACGTGCAGTTCTGCTGTCAGGCCCAAGGAGTGATAAACAGCTGGGTCAGAGGAGGTCAGCTGGGCTTGCTCTGCACAAGATACTGAAGTGAAACCAGTCTAATGATTTCTGTTACCTTGTGCTGGCTGAGCAAGGGGGGAAATTGGGTTTGTTTATTGATAATTATAAAGCTGTGGAGAGCTTTGTACATTAGCACTGTGCTATATTTAAATGATATCCTGTCTGTCAAATGTCGCTATTACAAAATGTTCTTTGCCAAGATTATGGGACTGTCTTTTTTTAAGTTGGTTTTGAAAATGAATTGTTTTCAGAAAATTGGTTAATATGCCATGGCTGTGGCACCTCTGTGTGTCTTGACTTTGTCCTGTTAAGTCATTCCAAGAGCATTTTAAAGGTATTATGAACAGCTATGGGAAATGCCACTTCACCACTTGCAGAGTAGAATGATTGCATTTCTGAGAGATGAAATAATTCTTAGTGCAGAAAATAGTGTGTTCTCCAGCCTCTCACCCTGTGTGCTGCAGACACACAGTGCTATCTTTAATTAGAAGGCTGTCACAGCTGAAGTAAAAATAACAACTCAAAACAAAACCTCCTGTGAACCAGATTGAGAGCCATGAGCCTTAAAGCTTTACTGCTGGAGCAGCTGGAGCCCTGACAAGGAGCATTCCAGCCCCTCGTGCTGCCCAGGCCGTGTCTGGCACACGGGGCTGGAGGAAATGTTCCCCTGCTGGGACCTGTGCTTATGGGAGAGGTGCTCCAGGTTCAGCTGTAAGAGGAGATTGATGTCTTGTGTCTTCAGCCGCACTGACAAAAGCCACCTCGTTTCATGCAGGCCATGTTAAGAGCTGTAAAATGTCACAGTGTGGTCACCTTTGGTCAGGATTGAGCTGAAATCCTCAGGTTGGAGGGAGCTGCTCTTGGGACATTTATAGACTCTTTAATTAGCAGGCTCTGCAGGAAAACCTATCTTCTTGGTAAGGATTTATTAAAATCACACATAAGCTCTGCTGCTGAAAGATGCTCATTAATTCGAGATTCTCTTGCAGTATTCAGCAGAAGAGTGAATATCCCTCACAAGGACAGGCTTTGAAGACCATTTCCTTGAAATAAGTAACTTTTAAAAATTCCTGGAATTTTTTTTGCATGTTATCTTTGAGATAGACACAAAACCAGCTTCAGTTTTGGCTAGAATATTGCTGGGTTCTTGCTTGTCAAGGTAAAAACAAGCCAGAGAGGCCTGTTCTGGAATATACAATTTTAGAACTTTCCCCTTTCAAGAGTGACCTTATCCAGTACCCAAATGGACACCTTCCATCAGCACAAACACCTCATTATGTGTGTTGAAATAGGCATCTTCTCTGCTTTTTCAATTTTGTATATTTTTTGTGGTATTTCCCTTTTTTTACTCCCTTAAAATATGGCTCCAGTTCCTGACTAATTTTGTTGCAATGCTGCACTAGCCAAATATTTTTGTGGAAGAATTATTAGTCATAGAAGAAAGAATGTAATTGAATATTCTTAGAAAGTGTTATAACTATGCTTGACATGTAAAATATTTATCCAGGCATGTAAACAAAGCAAGAGGAGTCTTGCCAATGTCCCCTTGTAAACTTTGGCTGGTTTGAAATCATGAACTGTTTTTCAGTTCTTGAAAATAAGGTATCAGGTTCTCTGCTGACATGAATTGGCACAGAGCTAATGGTTGGCCTCACCTAGATGAAATTGTAGCCCCTGCTTTTGCCTTCCTCAAAATAAAATCAGGAGGTGTTTTCCAAAGAGCTGCAATTGTGCTAAATAAAACTCCTGTGTTTATTTTGGTTTCGGATTACTCAGTATTACTTGCAGTTACTAATGCAGCTGCACCGTGAAAGGAGCCTTATGTTTGTTTTGCTTTTTCTTATTGTCTGGATCTTAATGAGAATTAAACCATGTGTCTGATTCAGAGAACTCTGTTCTTTCTAAGGACAACACTGATAATGTTCCCTTTGTGCCTCAAGGAGCATCTCTGTCTGTCCTTCCCAGGAGAATTCAGCTGTGCTTTATCTGAGCAAGCTTCCAGCCCCTGTTTGGTGAGATAGGGCCGTGCCCCATGGGGAGGGCAGATAATGCCCCTGGCAGGGACCCTGTGCCAGCCTGAACCAGCCCAGACTTGGGGCAAGATTCCAGGGCTGGGGGACACCTGACTTCTGCCAATCCTGCTTCTGCCCTTCACACTGGGCACAAACTGCTGCTGCACCTGGAGGCTGAACCTCCTTCTCAACGTGGCACTACTTCCTTGCAAATTTAATTGCCTGCCATTGCATCCCTGCCTTGTTTCTTGGGTTTGCTTTAAGTTTTTTCACTGTTATTATTTTGAAAGCTCCTGTGACTGCATCCAACTTTCAAAAATGTGCCACCTATTGTTAGTTTTCCGAGCTGCTGCTGTGTAATGGGTCAGAAATGAATGGCAGTTGGAGTTGTAGCAGATGAGCTGGGAATGAGTGAGCAGTTCCTTGTTGGGATCCCTTCCAGAGGAGGAAGGTGGAGTTCTGAGCTGCTCGCAGCCTTTCTAAAATAAGAGTCCAAACAAGTAGGTGCTTTGTGCCGTGGGTGAAATGTCAGATAAGTTTTTGTAGCAAGCAAAAATGTAAATGATGAGAGGAATTTTGGTTTAGGGTATTGTGTCTGCTGAATGTTTAATTTTTACTTAAATTAATTAAAACTTGTGTAGTTCACAGTGATAATACACCAGTGCTCATCTCAGGAGATCCACAGTGGATAGTTGCTGTCCTAAAAACAAATAGAGTAATTATAAAAGCTAATTTATAAATTATACATACACAAATAATGTGAATTATGTATAAAACATAAAAATCTATTCTTTCTCCTGATGATGGCCACCAGCCTCACCTGGTGTGGGACAACATCTCTGGGTGGCTAGAGATTCTTGCTGTTTACATTCCCCCAGCCTATTGCACATGTGTCTGGACAGATGAGAGAATCGGGCATTAAAGAAATAAAATCTTGCCCCCAAACAAAAAGTAATAAATTCTTGCATACAAAGGTTAGTAAGTTAGTTACTTGGAATTTTTTTCTATGTTGTATTGCTTGGTTTGTTTTTAATTAAGAGCTCTCTAAAGGCATTTTTTATTCAGACTTGCCAGGACACATGTGCTTTATCACTGGCATGAGTCAGGAGGAAAATAGTTTCCTGCCTGTTTAGACTCTCTTTGCATTAAAAATTATATATTATTGATGATATGTGATATATTTAACTCTGTTGTTTTCTGAAATTGTGTTTGGAGCAGACTCTGAGCAATCCAGCTGTATCTTAGGAGAAAGCAGTAAGAGATAGAATCGATGGATTTAATATTTGAGCTGGCAGAGGGGAACATTTCCAGGTGACATAAACAATGTACTGCCTTGGCCATGGCACAGGAGCACTGAGGGAAGGTGGTGGTTCTTATTGAGGCTCTTCAGCAATGCTCTGATGTGTCAAAATACCTCATTTTATCCTCAGTTACTGTACGTTTGTTTGGGCCTGAGTCCTGGGGCTCCTGGGCTTGGGAATCCATGTGCACGTACTTATGTACATAACCAAAAATTCTGGTGGTTAATTCCTCTATGCTGTCTAAGGTGTTTTACCAAATGGCATCAAGGCTTTAATAAAACTGAGCCTTTTCTACCACACAATTCCTGCAAAAACATTCTGGATGAGGAATCTGGAGAGATATTGAGGAGGCTTTTACTGAAAAGAGGAGACTTTAAGCTGTTACCACACAGATTATATTCAAACTTTCCACGAATCAGCTGGAGGGACTTTTAACCTGAAATATTTACATGAATCAGCTTTGGGGGAGTGACCAGTGCTGCTCGGAGGAGTTTAAACTCTGAAGCTTTGCTGTGCCTGGTGCTTCCCTCTGCTCCAGGAGGATTTCGGGGTCGTGGTGCAGGGAGCACCCAGCACGGATGAGCCAGGGGCAGTACCCCAGTGAAATGTGGGTGATCAGGGTGCTGGGCAGGTGGATCAGGGTTTGCTCCTCAAAACTTACCCCAGGAATTTGTAGTTTATAATTGGGTGATCAGAACTTGATAGGTGGTTGCAGGTGGATCAGATTCTCTGTTAGAACTTCCTCAAAAATATTCTTGTCCTTATGGAGTTTGTAGTTTATAATTGAAAAACTGGACTTCTCATAATGTAAATGAGAGGGCAGATTCTCTGATAGTACTCCCTCAAAAATATTCTTGTCCTTATGCTGTTTGCTTCAGTTTATAATTGAAAAACTGGACTTCTCATAATGTAAATGAGAGGGCAGATTCTCTGATAGTACTCCCTCAGAAATACTCTTGTTCTTATGCTGTTTGCTGCAGTTTATAATTGAAAAACTGGACTTTTCATAATATAAATGTAGGAATTGAAATAGTGCAAATTTGGAACCAAGTTGGATTTAACTGCTAAGAAAAGCTGAGAAATAAAATGTTTTGATAAGGCAGCTTTTTTATGCTTTGTGTGGGATTTTCTGAAATCTTTGCAAATACTTTTGCAGCAAATGTAAAAGGACAGAGAGCACAGCCAAAATCTGTTGTCTGCAGCACTTACTCTGTTGCAGGCTCTCACCTGAGTATTTGTAGCTTAATTTGACACAGGTTAAGAGAAAGTGTAACTCACAGGTGTCACCTGCCTTAAAACTTTATTTAGCTCAGTATTGTTTATTTTAGCAGGGAGCATTTGTTTTTCCTGTCTCTAAGTAAAAATATCCTGCTTATATTTGCAACAGCTCATCTTTTTCCACAGTTTTTTCCCCTTTCCCTGATCATATCTGCACAATCCAACCTTCTGCCAAGGAAGGAGGTGTGTATTCTGTATGGGCATGGCCAGCTTTATTAAAAGTGCTGAATTTAATCAGATAGCACTGGCAAAGCTGCCATTGCCATAGTGGTAAGAAGCTCTTTATGAGGATCAAATATCATTTTTCAGGTGACTGTTTTTATTCCAGTATTGTGAGGAAATACCCTTTACAGTTTACTTGGGTTTGCTGTCTAACCTGAATACCTTGGGCCTCAGAGGGAGGGAAATAAAGAAGCAGTGAGTTGTTGCTGTGGTGAGGAATTGTGCTCCCGTGGTGGAACATTGCTGGATGCATTTCATCTCTTCTGTTGGTGAGGCTGCCACAGTGTGGCCTTCCTATTTTGGGAAAGTCTGTGAAAGGTTACATCCAGTTAATAAATATCCATTATTTTTCAGCGGGTTTCAGTCTTGGTGATTGTAAATTGGCAAAAGAAAAGCTGCTGTGAGTGTGAGGCACTGATGAGGGGTCAGTTCAGTGCATAAACTGAGCACTGGTGGTGACAGAAGGACCTGGTGACCCCCAGGTCTTAAATCAAAGTGTGCAAATACAGTGTTAAACCCTTAAACCCATATTGCCAACTGTAGTTTTGAATTACATTTGTAGAAACAGTGGATTTTTGTTGAGCCTCAATTAAATGAGTAAGTCAGTAAACTTTGCTAACAGTGTAGCACTATGCACAGAATGGAAGAAACAATCGAGCATTTCATCAGCCTCCTTGCTGTCTCTTGCCAACATTTTCAGGCTGTCCTGTATTGCATCAGGCCTGCTGGACATTATTTTCCATCTATCATTTGAAGCCAGATGGAAAATGAATCCTGTGTATATTGATAGAGTTATTTCATAACAAGGGAAAAGCTTTTTGTCATGTGCCTGTGCTGGTTCAACCTATAAATCAGCTTTTATTGTCTGCTTGTGTTTGTGTTGGGAGAATGAAACGAGGATCAGTAGGAGGTTTGTGAAGAGCATGTGAAGGTTGCAGTTGGATGTTTTCCTCTCTGGTACAGCCCAGGTGAATGCCTGGACCGTGTTGTTCTCCAGTGCTCCAGGTGTATCTGCAGCTGCCAGGGAGTGGCAACCCCAGGCCTGCCAAGTCTCACCTTGCCCTGAGCATCTCCCCTGGTTCAGGTGCACGGGGCAGTGCTTAGGGCTCAGCCTGGCTGGGGGAGAGCTGGGGATGTCCAGCCTGCATGGGAGAAGGCTCCAGGGAGACCCGAGAGCCCCTTCCAGTGCCTAAAGGGACTAAGAGAGCTGGAGAGGGGCTTGGGACAAGAGCCTGGAGGGACAGGACCATGTTCTTCAGTGCTCCAGGTGCTTCTACAGCTGCCAGGGAGTGGAAACCCCAGCCCTGCCCTGAGCATCTCCCCTGGTTCAGGTGCACGGGGCAGTGCTTGGGGCTCAGCCTGGCAGTGCTGCTTTCCCTGGTTGGGACAGACCTGAGGAGCCAGGCTGGGGGAGCTGGGGATGTCCAGCCTGGATGGGAGAAGGCTCCAGGGAGACCTTAGAGCCCCTTCCAGTGCCTAAAGGGACTAAGAGGGCTGGAGAGGGGCTTGGGACAAGAGCCTGGGGGAACAGGACAAAGGGAATGGCCAGAGGGCTGGGATAGATGGGATTTGGGAAGGAATTGTTCCCTGGGAGGGTGGTGAGGCCCTGGCATGGGGTGCCCAGAGCAGCTGTGGCTGCTCCATCCCTGGCATCCCTCTATCCCTCCATCCCACACTGGGCAGGGCTTGGATCAGCCTGGGACAGTGGAAGGTGTCCCTGCCCATGGCAGGGGATGCACTGGGGGGGACTTTAAGATCCTTCATAGTTACAGAATGAGCCATCAGGTCAGGTCTAATCTTTTAATAGAGGAGAATATTTCACTTTTTGCCTTTTTTTCTACTGGATGAGTTCCTGTCCCTCTGCACATTCCTCTGGAATGCCTCCCTGCCACTGGGGAGTTTTTATTGCAGGTGAACTGAGCTGACAGGCAGAATCATTTGTTTTTTCTCTTTCTCTGGGAAAGTCTTCATCTGATGATCAGAAGCAAATAGTTATTATGAAATTTAGAAGTTGGATTGCTGCCTACTTGCCAGTATTAGAATTTTTCAGCAGTTTGATGGCTGCTGTTTTATTTAACCAATGTTACCCAGCCCAGGGGAGATGCATTATCTCTGTGCTGCATTCCCTGCTGTGGTTTATACCTTACAGTGATTCCCCTAATCCTAATGTACAGGAAACACTTCTCCTTATTTATCTCCAACCCTTGAGATTGCCCTTTTCCTCTCCAAAGTAGAAAGCCAACCATTGCTAATTGGTTTCTCTGCTTTTATGTTTAGAGAAACTTTTGGAATATTCTAAGGAGACCTTTCAAGAATTTATGCTGGTTTTATCTGATATAAGGTTAGTTTTCTTCCTAGTAGCTTATGGGGGCCTGTGGTTTGGAATTTAGCTGGAAAAAACAGATTGATAACACAGAGGTGTTTTAGTTATTGCTGAGCAGGGCTCACACAGAGCCAAAGCTTTTTTACTGCCCACCCACCAGTGGGCTGGGGGTGCAGAGGAGCTGGGGGACACAGCCAGGCCAGGTGACCCAGGGATGGATATTCCACTCCTTATGGCATCATGCTCAGCATTTAGAGCTGGGGGAAGAAGGAATGGGGGGGATGTTAGGAGTGATGGTGTTTTTCTTCCCAGGTGCTGGAGCCTTGCTCTCCTGGGCATGGCTGAACACCTTCCTGCCCATGGAAAGGTGGGGAGTTAATTCCTTTTTTGCTTTACTTGAATAGACAGCTTTTATAGAGTCATAGAATGCCAGACTGGCTTTGGTTAGAAGGAACCTTAAAATTCATCAAATTCCACCCCCTGCCATGGCAGGGACACCTTCCACTGTCCCAGGTTGATCCAAGCCCTGTCCAGCCTGGCCTTGGACACTGCCAGGGATCCAGGGGCAGCCATAGTTCAGGGTTCTCTGAGCACCCAGGGCCTGCCCACCCTCCCAGGGACCAATTCCTTGCCAGTATCGCATCCATCCCTGCTCTCTGACAGTGGGAAGCCATTCCCTGTGTCCTGTCACTCCAGTTCATTATGAGCAGTCCCTCTCTGGCTTCCTTGGAGCCCCTTCAGATCCTGGAAGGTCTCCACACAATCTTCTCTTTTCCTTTACCTGTGAAATGTCTGGCTCTCAACCCACAAGTTACTCTTCCAGGTCTCTCCCCATCCCACCAGGGAGCAGTGAGCATGTGGCTGTTTGGGGCTCAGTTGCCATCTGGGGTTAAACCAGGACACAAATTAAAGCCAGGCTTTAGCCAGTGTGGAAAGACGTGCAGCTCCATTAGAAATCCATCTTGTTCTCAGAGCAGGGCTGTGGAATTAGGTCAGGCACACCCTGCGTGCGCGTGTTTCCTGCTTGCTCATATTTCTGAGAATAATTGTGCATGGGAATGTTTTTGTAGACTTAAAGGAGTGTTGTCACCTTAAAAATGAGTTGTTTGGAGTTTTATTTCTGTCGTGATGGTTAGGCTGTGGTTTAGGAAGAGGGGAGGATTGTTCACCAGCTGATTCACTCACTGCTGGTGATTCCTCACTGTTTGCAAAACCAAATGGTGAAGTAAAGCCACTCATTTCAGTAGAAAGTAGCCACTCATCATTACTCTCTTACACCTTCTCTCTTGCCATGCCAGCCAGATGACAGTTGAGACCCTGTATAAGCTGTCAGGGCTTTACTCCTCAATGGATTTGGCAGCTAGGCTTTTCATGATTTTTCTTTGACGTTTCTGTGAAGTTCTTCATACCTAAAATACTCTATAATGGCTCTTTTAAAACAATCCAATGAGTATATTTTTATAAATGTAATAAAATATTGTATTCATGCAATACAATAAAAAGTAGAAACCAGCACATTTGTAGTGATGCTTTTATTTTTTCTTGCTTAATAAATGTGCTGTATCTAAATGGGTTTTCTCTGCTGGCCACGTTGCAGTATTTGAGTTTCTTTTCACCTTGTTCGTGGTGCTCTGTGCAGGTGAAGCCATTCAGCTCTTCCAGTAATGGGGTGAGAGCTGCATGCATTGGGAAGTGCCTTTGGATGTGCTTTAGATCCCTTAGGGTGGGGAAGGATAATGTACTGAAGATGTCACAGGCTCTTTGCATTCCAGAACTCTTCCTTAAGGATTGCAAAGAGCAGGGATCAGCCTCTTTATCTCTGCAAAACATTTGCAGCATGAATTTTTTGTACCAATGGTGCATTGCAAAATTAAAGTGCTTTCCACTTTGTGATTAAAAACAACTTAAATATGATTTCCATGTTTTTCCCTCAACAAAAGACAAGGCTCTAGACAAGTTCAAATAGAGATGATTTCAGTGGGACCACCAGCACAGGGTCTGGAGAACAGAGATGTTTGTGCAGTTGCACAGCTCATTCTTGACATTGTTGTGTTCCAGAGGAAGGAGGGGCCCACGTGCTCCATCTATGGCCAGAGCCAGATGGGAATTTTGGTTTTTGATTCTGATTCCATTTTAAAAAAATTAAAATCCCAGCCTTTCTCTGGCTGGAGGAGCTCTTTCTCTCATATTCAGTGCTGAATATGACATGGGGCTTTTGCTGTTCCTGAGTGCCCAGCTCCCACAATCCAGCTGTGAGGCTTCAGCTCCTCTGTGGACTGGTCCTTAGCTGCTCCTTCAGGACCTGGGCATGCAAAAAGTCCCAGAGAAGTGAGGAAGGACATCAGGGTGTCTGTTCACTGTGGTACCAGCCAGTTGACACTTCCCAGAGGGTGGAAACGTGCATGGAAGGAGCCCTCCAAGCAGGGTGGTGACCTGGCAGTGTTTTTGTCCTGCTAGCACAGGGGAGCTGCTGGTGCAGGGCCAGGAGCTGAGGAGTGAACGTGCTCCAAGTCAGTAACACCTGAGCAGGCAGAGGGCCTGCTGCTCTGGGCCTGAGGATTAGGTCTGTGCCTCTGTGTCCCTGTTTTCTCTCATAAAACACTTCCCTGCAGTGCTTCCCAGGGCTCTTAGGAGCAATGAGCAGTTAATATTTGTAAAAAGCTTTGAAGCTGAATGGTGCTAATTATTATTTATAGGCATTCATTCTCACCATGGGTAGTTCTTCTTGATCCTGGGCATGAAAGGAAACCAGGACATTTGTAAGCTGGTCAGGCAGGAGTTTTGCCTTGAAGTCTTTATGTACTTGTTTCCCCACTGGGTTCTGGGTGTGTTTGTAATATATTTGTCACATTAAATGACCAGTTTGGGGATTTATTATACCAGCCAGATGTGCCAAAAGATCTTTACTCATTTCCCTCAATTCTGCTGACATACAACCTGCAGGATTTTGGCATGCCACGAGGGGCCAGGAGACAGGGAAATGCCATCAGCCTGAGCTGGACTGGATGTTCCACTTCCAGGAAAGAGGAAAGTCAGATCTTCTGCTTGGGAGAGCCACCACACTGCAAAGAGCAACTATTTTCGGCAGGTTTTGCTGGTGCTCAACTTCGTTGAAGAAAACAGAAAAGAAAGAGGATGTCAAACAGCTGGGCCATGTTTTTCCCTGACAATCCTGCCTAGCAGATTAAGCAGCACAAGGGGGGGAATGACAAAGGAAAATTGGTGTATTGTAGTTCCTGAGTAACTGGTGATAGTTCTGTAAATAATTCCTGAGCTGCTGTAGTTAAGGACTCTGCTGAAGGGTGTGCAGGGTCTCTGCGTTTAATTCAGAGCTTGAGGTGATGAACAAAGATTTCAACATTGACCCAACCCAGTTTGGTTGTTGTGAAATTCAGTTGGTGTTTCGTGCTATTTGACATCACTGAAATGGGGCTTGTAAGGCAGAGCTCTGGGGAAGTTATGGAGTCTAAGTGTCCCTGAATAACTCTGCTCTTTGCCTTCATATACTCTACTTATTGATCTGCTTCCTGCCTAATTTCTCCTCTCTGCTGAGTAATGCATTAAATAGTGAAGAGATTGTTCAGGCACTGCAAGGGGAGGTTGTTGGCAGAGCTGCAGCAATTCATCACTCCTGGAAGAAAGGGGCCCAAGAAGTAAATTTTATGCTTATCTTGTTTTCTTAATGGAGTTCTTGTCAGCTGGCAGAGCAAATTCTGTTCCCTGGTGAGTGTGGTAGCATCAGCTTTGTCAGGGATATTGTTTCAGTGTAGCCAAGTTAATGCTGGGGGAGAAGAGTTCTGAGCACAACCCAGTGTGGTGTCTGTTCCTCTGTGCCACCTGGGCTGGTGACAGGTGTCCCCTGAGATGCTTTGAGGTCCCTCCAACCCAGAACATTCTGGGTTTCCTGCTGACAGCCAGCAGCTCTCAAGAATGATTCCCTTCAAGGGCTTTCTCTTAGGATTAGGGTTTTGATTATATATCTGCTCAACAAGGGTATTCTTTTCCCCATCTCAAAATACTTTTTCCTAAGTAAATCAAACTGCATTTTAAAAAACAGGTTTTGGCTTTTCAGTGCAGTTACCAAATTTTAAAGCATTTTGGTTCAGATTACAGATTGCAGAATGTTCTGAGTTGAAAGGGACCCACAAGGATCATTAAGTCCAAATCTTCAGTGAATGGCCCATGCAGGGATTGAATGTACAACCTTGGTGTTATCAGCATCATGCTCCAGCCAGCTGAGCTGATCTCAAGGTCAAAACATACAATATAATAATTCAGTGAATGTGTTTGAAATCACATTTAGTGGTATAAATACTTTTAACATTGCAGTCTTGAAAATTTTCATTTCCTCACAATAATTACAGTGCTATGAAGCAAGGGAATAGTTGACTTTTTGTTCCACTGGACATTGTCAATTCTGGAATTGATTTAAAGGCTTTTGGGGGGAAGGGGTAGGGGTGGGCTTTTTTCTCCTCCAGGGTGTTTTAGAATATGTGGTTTTTCATATTTAAATTTCCCTCCACACCCCTGTGTCCCCCTGCCTGGCACTGCTGGACATTCTGCCCCCCTTTTGCTGCTCTGGCACACGAGAGAAGAGGGCAGAGGGTTGCTCAGGTTGTTCACATGGAGTTTTTGTTACTTTTGTTCAGGTAAAAGATTTGTTCATGTGTGACCACGTCCATCCCACTTAAGATGTCAGGAAAGGTTCTTCCCCCAGAAGTTGCTGGGCACTGACCAGGCTCCCCAGGGAGTGGGCACAGCCCCAAAGCTGCCTGAGCTCCAGGGATTGTTGGGCTGGACTGGATGATCCCTGTGTGTCCCTCCCAGCCCAGGATATTCCATGATTCTCCCTGGAGGCTGCTTGGTCACACAGTTCAGTTTTAGATGGTCCTGCAAGCAGCAGGGAGGTGGACTCTCATACTGATGTTCTCCTCCTGGAATATTTCCTCAAGATATTCCAGGAGTCTATTCCCAGGTACAAGGCAGCATTCACAGGGGTTTCTGGTGGGACTGCTGAGGGGTTTCTCCAGGGTCCAGGCAGCCAGGACAGGAAAGCAGCCTGGGAGCTGTGGGGAGAGGGAGTTTTCCCACACTGGGTATTTTGGTGAGAGCAGAGGGCAAGGCAGTGCTCTGGGTGCTGTTCAGGTTGCTGGGACTGAGATGACCTTTGGGGGCTCCTTGGGTCACTGTGCTGCCAGCCAGAACCTTTAAAAAAAGAAATGATTTTGTTGTTGCCAAAAATCTTCCTTTGGATGACCATCACATGATGTGTAAGCAGCAGATTTTCTAAAAATATACAGATATAATAATGCTGGCAACTTAGAATTGGGTTTACAGAACAAAAGGAATGAATTGTTACTCCTTTTTTAAATTCTCATTAGGAATAAAGTGCTTAATTCAGACTGCCAGTAATGATGGGCTTGAAACTCACCACTAAAATGCTCATTAAAGCCTCAGCAGGTGCTGGCCAGAAAACTCAGCAACTCTGACTTGGCATTTTGCTGTTTTATTAGTGCTGTGTTTTAGCTGCTTTGTCTCTGCCAGGCGTCAGAGATGGCACCCACAGGCCCTGCAGTCATCATTCAGCCAAGGGAAAGACACAGGAGGACAATTGTTCTGCAGGGGGGAAATTGGAAAAATTCATTAATGAGGAAATTGGTGTTTTATGTTTGAGAGAGTGAAAGGAAAACACTTGAAGGCAAGAAAGGAGAGCTGGTTCTTGTCCAAAGCAAAACAAATGCCAGAGGGAATGAGGGAAAGAGGCAGCAAAGAGATCTGATCTGTTAGGAGATACAAAGGAGTGAAGTGGGTCTTAAAGATAGGAGGAAGGAATTTTACTTGGAAAAAAAAAGGAAGCTGTGACTCTGCATATGGTGGAAGAGCATTCCAGATGTGAGTGGCAGTGGTTAAAGCGTCGTGTGTGGGGCTGCTCCAGCCATGGCTGCTCTGCACTGTCCAGCTGTTTGTTGTGGGACTGTAGTGGGTTAAATACTGGGAGAGCACTGTGTGACAGCACGGCATAAATCAGGAAGAAAGAACCAAAACCAGGTAATGACTGAGAGCAGGGAACCTCCTGGTCAAACCTCAGAGTGGTTAGGAGGCAATGCCCGAGCTGTTAACTGGGAAAATGTTATATTTCAGTCTGTAACCATGTTGTAGAGCTCATTTGGCCTGGACTGAGAGTTGAGAATATAAACATTTCTAAAGGGCTGTAGAGGTCTGGAGGAGTTGCCAGGAAGGTATTTGCAGGAGCACACATGTGATCTAAATACATCAGTGGCTTTAGACTTAGCTTTAAAAAAGTGAAGGTCTATAAATTAAATGGATTTAATTGATCCCTGATTACTTTAAAATCTTTTTTTCCCCCTCTTCCCAGATGAGTTATGATGGGCATAGCTACCACCATAAGCCTCTAAAACACAGTTAAATACCTGAAGAAATGCCTGTTGAGCCTGAGGGACCTTGTTTGTGGTACCAGATACAGAGATTTGAACTTCCTTGCTTGGAAGTTTCTTCCAAAACTAACAACCTGGGTTCTCTCTCCAGCTCTTCTCTTAGGAAACGCCACCAACTCCTCACAGCACGGAAGCCCAGCATGAATGGGAACTGTGCTGGGGGCACAGACTGGGTGAGAAATCTGGACTCCAGTTGTCCTGTGGAAAACAGAAGTGTAGCAGCCCATGAGTCAGAAGAAAGTTCTGTGGTGTTAGGAGGTCACAGCCCTGCAGTTCCCAGGACTGAGGGTAAGGATAATGCCCTCAACATTGTAGTCTTTGAGGGAGATTATTTTTTGGGCTTTAAAGGGTGTTGTGTTTTGGAAAATGTTCCAGTGTCACAGGGCAGTTTGCACTGGGCAGTATGTGCCCTGCCTGTGCCAGGCTGCTCCAAAGGTCAGAAGTTCACAGCAGAGTTCAGCACCTTGGCAAGAGCATCCCACAGGAGTGTCCTGGCCAGCCTGGAGCTGGCCCTGAACAGATTCACTGTGGGCATCTGGGCAGTCCTGTGTGCCCACCACGAGCTGGCACTGGGCATTGCTGCCATACAGCACTCTGCTGAGGTGTGCGCTGCTGCTCAGCTTCCTGTGGGAGTCCTGCCAGCAGGCTGGGTCTGTATTTCTGGCCCTGTTTAATTCCTGTGCTCCTGCCCTTTTCAGCTGAATCCATCTTGCTTTAACAAGGAACATTAAGCACCATGGCTCACCAAAACATCCAGCTGCTGGTTCAGTTCAATAACAGCCTAGTTTTGTGTCATATAGCATCACCCTGACAGTTATGGCATCCTTAATTATTGCATGACTCCGTTTTCTCATTTCAGTGGGAAGTGTTACTATGAAATGATGTTTTTCAATAAATTCTCTCCTCCCCTTGCAATGTTTGTTTGTGTCCCTCAGGTTTGGATTCTGAATGCCGACACAACACTTGCCCAGTAAATCCCCAGATCTGTAGCATGCTGTCTGCTCCTGAAGAACCTCACAGCTGCCATATCCCAGATGGAAATAAGAGACAGCTGGAATATTTTAATACCCAGGAACGCCATGGATGCTGTGCATTATCTTCAAGCAGCAGTTCCCAGACAGTAGCTCCAGAGAAAGTGACCCTGGTGGTGGATGGCACGCGCTTTGCAGTGAATCCCCAGATCTTCACTGCTCACCCTGACACCATGCTGGGAAGGTGGGTCACTTCTGTTACCTTCAAGATACACCAGGACAGTCTAATTTATTTTTTTAATGGAATAAACATGTAATATTTGTTTTGTGATCTCATCTGTACACACGGTGACCTCTGTCAGAATTTGGCTGTGAGTGAGGCCCAGAAGACCTGACCAGATGGAGAGTTGGTGGTTCTCTAGATAAGTCTCCATGTCCATCAAAAAATGGACACTTTTAGCCAAAGGTGATCTCCTTTTCCTCTCCCCAAGTGTTTGCCTGGTCTGTCAGCTGTACATCTGTCCCCAGCTGATAGGCTTCCTCCTGAATGGGGAATATGATAATGCTCCATCCTTTCCTGCTGCCACCTCTTGATACTCTCCTGAAAGAGAAGTTACTCAGCTCCTTCTGAGAGGTTGGAGCCTGTTGCTGCACCAAGAAATCCTTGTGTGCTGTATTGCCAGGGGTGCTGTACTGCCAGCACTTCACCTCTCTGGCCAAAGGGTTCTGGTGGGTCGCTGACCCTTGCATGGATCATTGTGTAAAACAAGGCATCTAAAGTCATGTGGATTTTTCTGGTGTAGGTCAGTGCAAGGGCTTTATTGCCAGGGGATTTTCTGCCCCAGGACTGAATGATCTGTTCCTTTGGCTTGTTCCTTAGAGTGCAGTAGCCATAGCAACAGAGGCCTCCCTGAGCCAAGTCTTGTCCTTATTTACTAAGGAAGAGATTGCAGTGGAGATTTAAGTTGCTGTATCTCTGTGTCACTGCTGGGCTTCATCACAGAATCATGGAATGGCCTCAGCTGCGAGGGACCTTGAAGCTCAGTTCATTTCACCCCTGCCATGGGCAGGGACACCTTCCACTAGCCCAGGTTACTCCAAGCCCCATCCAGCCTGGCCTTGGACACTGCCAGGGCTGGGGCAGCCACAGCTGCTCTGGGCAGCCTCTGCCAGGCCCTCCTCATCCTCACAGGAAAGAATTTTCTAACCCCAGTGCACCTATTTGTCTCTGAAATAAATCCATTTCTATGTTCTTGTGCACTTAGACAGTTCTTTACCTCTTTCAGGATGTTTGGGCCAGGCAGAGAATACAATTTCACCCGGCCAAACGAGAAGGGCGAGTACGAGATCGCAGAAGGGATCAGCTCAGCCGTGTTCCGCACTGTGCTGGTAAGGGCAGCTCTGCAGGTGGGGAGTAAAGAAACAAACAGTCTGCCTGTCACACAGATGAGCCATCTCCAGGCACTCCCTGGAACATTCTGGTTTTAGGGTTTGCATTGTGATTTCTAAAGAAAAAATATAGCTTTGGTATAAGTCCACTTTTCAGATATTTGCTTGTGTTGCCTTTTACCTTTTCTATGTCCTGCTGTTGTAATTCCTGAGCTGTGTCCTGATTTTGTGGTTGTATATAAATACATATTGCATATGAGATGTTATGAAACCCTGTGTCATGGAAAGGTTTTAACTGGAGCTCATCATTTATCAGACCCTAGAGGATCTGCAAAAAGATGTGGATTCTCGGACAAGGAGAGCTATTTTATAAATAGTTTCAGTATCTCTCCAATATTAAACAAAACAAAGAACTAATTAGGAATTATCATAGTCCAAGATGTTAATAATTTTTCTCTCCAAAAACTGTCCTTTTATTCACAGGATTATTACAAAACCGGAATCATTAACTGCCCTGATGGGATTTCCATCCCAGACCTTCGAGACACATGTGATTACCTCTGCATAAACTTTGATTTCAACACAATCAAATGTCAAGATTTAAGTAAGTATGAAGAGAAATCAGCTCTTAGGAGATCATCTGCAGGGCGTTGAGCGCTCTGATCCTGATTCAGTGCAGCTCTTAATCTTGAGCTTTAGTTTAAGCATGAACACATGGATTTCACTGGGGCTCAAGCTGCATTTAAACAGCTTCCTTTTGGCTGCTTGAATCCAAAATTAAGTGACCAAATCCTTCAGGACACAGGCACTTTGCTCCAAAAGTAAATTATAAACATTTTAGTCTCTTTTTCTAACAGAGGCTGAGCAGAGCTTGCTGTTACTGCCAACAAAATGAAGGCTAAAAGCAGGATTATAACCCCTATCCAAAATGTACCAGAGAATCATGAATAATTTAAGCTAAAGGCTGATGGCCAGAGCAGGAACCAAAGATACCAAATCTGGAGAGCAGTAGAATTCCTGGCCATGAAGGGATTTGATTGTGAGCAGCTTTTTGGTGGGCATGCTGGCAAAAAGAAGTACTTTTAACACAGGTCTGTGAAAGGCACTTTACTGAAATGGGGTGTGTGGTATCATAACACAGGCTGTGGGTGGAATTTCCTGCCCTGTTCTCTGGTGGGTGATCACAGAGAAGGCAGCAAAATGTACTTTCAAGGGCAGAGGTTGTTGCTGGAAATTCAAGTTAAGTATCATAATGAATTAATTATTCAGTCTATTACTGTTTCACTGTATTGATTGGAGCTTGGTGGGTTTTTAATGGGAATGGAATGGTTCTGCAGTGCAATTTGCATCCCATTTGAAATGCAGTCTGCACTTCTGACTTTGCCAGTTCTGGATCTGGAGGCTGTTGATGTGTCTGAACATATGTTGAGCATTTTGTCTGAAGAGGAATCTGGCTGTGCTCTTGGATGGATCTGGGAAGTGCAGAGCTGAGATATTTTCATGCTGCAGCAAAGCTGCTGTGCTCTGTGTCTCCTCAGGTGCTCTGTTACACGAGCTCTCCAACGATGGGGCTCACAAGCAGTTTGACAGCTACCTGGAGGAGCTGATCCTGCCCATCATGGTGGACAGCGCGCGGAAGGGCGAGCGGGAGTGTCACATCGTCGTGCTGACCGATGAGGACACCGTGGACTGGGATGAGGATCATCCACCTCCCATGGGAGAGGAGTATTCACAAAGTAAGGGCTCTACACTCTGTTCTCACACATCCAGCCATAAGAAAAGGGCACATTCCCAATCTGGCTTCCTCTGGGAAGAGATACTGGCATGTGGAGCCCTGATTTGTGTGCTCTGTATGAGCTGGTGCTGCTGGAGGCAGGATGCCTGGCTAGTTAAAACTGATCCCAGCACTCACTGTACTTTTCCTCCTGTTTCATGCCTCCCCTTAACCTTTTTCAGGCTCCTTAATGAGAGAATATTCTTTGCTTTACACTCCCATCACCACCCAGTCTATTGAGACTGTGATTTGCATCTCTGCCCTCCCAAAAGGAAGTGCAATTAATCCCAGTGAGGAAAACAGACACCTGAAATAATCCTTGGAATCCACACCTGGCTTTTGGCACAGCAGGGCATGCCAGAAGCAGGGAGGAGGTTCCTCTTTGTTGATTCTAATCACCCCCTTTTATTTCTCAAGTCCTTTACAGTTCCAAGCTGTACAGATTCTTCAAGTACATTGAGAACCGGGACGTGGCAAAAGCCGTGTTGAAGGAACGGGGCCTGAAGAACATTCGCATTGGCATCGAAGGTAACGTGCTGCTTCAGCAGGGGAAATGCATGTACAGATGACTCCACAGTCAGCAAAGCCTGATTTCTTCTGGAATCCAGGCATTTCCTTGTTTAGTCTGTGTTTTACATTTATCTTTATGAAACCAGTTAGAACTCAGCATGTTTTTCCTTTACCTCTGCCGTGTTCCACTGAAATTGGCCAGGGGGCTTAAAAGTTAAAGGAAAGTGAAAGGTACATAACATGTAGGAGAAAGACTTGTCTCCTTAGGAATGAGTAAACAGGAAACAGGAGTCAAATGTTTCCACCTGCTGATCCAAGCTTTCCCTTAGGGAGCTTAGAGAATGCTGGGCTCTGTCCTGGGAGACTTATTTTTATAGTAGCTATGTTTGCTCACAGAATGGCTGGTGCTGTGCAGCACCTGCAGGCTGACTACACACAGTGCTGTGTGTGATTCTCTTGTCAGAGAATCGTGGAATTGTTTAGGTTGGAAAAACCCTCGAAGATGATTGAGTCCAACCATTAACCCAGCACTGCTAACCCCAGCACATCCCCAAGTGCCACATCCACATGTCTTTTAAATCCCTCCATGGATGGTGACTCCACCACTGCCTTGGACAGTCTGTGCCATGGCTGGACAACCCTGGTGAAGAAATTTTCTATAATATCCAATTTAAACCCCTCCAGCATAGCTTGAGGCTGTTCCCTCTCCTCCTGTCCCTGTTCCCTGGCAGCACAGCCCAACCCCCCAACTCTCCCCTCCTGCCAAGGAGTTGTGCAGAGCCAGAAGGTCCCCCCTGAGCCTCCTTTGCTCCAGGCTGATCCCTCCCAGCTCCCTCAGCCATTCCTGGTGCTCCAGACCCTTCCCCAGCTCCGTTCCCTTCTCTGGACACACCCCAGCCTCTCAATGTCTGTCTTGTGAGGGGCCCAAAATTGAACACAGTACTCAGGGTGCCTCAGCAGTGCCCAGCACAAGGGGACAGTCACTGCCCTGGACCTGCTGGACAGACCATGGCTGCTTCAGCCCAGGTGCCCATGGCCTTGTTGCCCACCTGGGCTCATGTTCAGCCTTGACTCCTCATTTTTCCCCACATAACATCAGGACATCCTCATGGTCCTCTTAATTTATCTGGCCCTTTTTCCTTCTCATCCTCACTGGCTCATCTTTTGGCACATGGGGATGACCTGTTCCTGGGACTTTTAAGTTTTCCTTCTTGAAGGATGCCCAGCCTTCCAGAGCTCCTTTTCAGGGAAAAAGAGAACAGTCTTTTGCATGCCGATAGTGCTAAATGTGGAATCTGAGCATTTGTCTGCTGAGTTGTGTGTGTGTCCCACCCTGACCCCACAGTCACTCCTACCTGGATGTTCTGGAATCCTGTTGTCCCTTTGTGAGTCAGAGAGGTGGAACTCAGTGTGCCCAATGAAACTGAGTGGCTGTCTGTGTTTCCAGGGTACCCCACGTGCAAGGAGAAGGTGAAGAGGAGGCCTGGTGGTCGCTCTGAGGTGATCTACAACTACGTGCAGCGGCCCTTCATCCAGATGTCCTGGGAGAAGGAGGAGGGCAAGAGCCGCCACGTGGATTTCCAGTGTGTTCGCAGCAAATCCCTGACAAACCTGGTCACGGTGGGGGATGATGTCTCAGAGGACCACGAGGTTATCATGCATCACCCCCCACAGGTGGATGAACTGGACAGGCTGAACGCCCCCTTCTCCCAAATGGTTGTTAATGATCTACCGGATTAGTGTGGCTCAGGCTGGAGAATCCTGCTGGAGGTGGGAAATCCTCACCACAGTTTCATCCCAGGTGATGGGACACAGACTCCTGCCAGGTGCTTTTTCCTCGTTCATGCTCTTACTGCGTTGTCATATTTCAAGCATGTTAATAAAGAGCCACACTCCATAGTCTTAATTGTGCAATCAAAAGCAACGTCTGCTCAGACAAAAAGAAATGACCTGTTGTTTCTACTACAAAGGCTTCCGGATTGTGGGTGCTGAATATTTTATCTAAACTTCTGAAAGAAGAGCACAAGTGTGGAAATGTCTTGTGGGACATGAGAGAGGAAATTCTGGGCCTGTCAAGACAAAGCTTTCCTTTGCCATTAGTCACAGCTTTGTTTTTGTGAGTTACAGAGGAGTGAACATCAAAGCAGGACAGATGATATTCTATATCAACCAGCAGAAATGTAGCACAGTGTGACAGCAAACCCTGAGCACGGAGGAATCTGTTTGCACTGCCACCTGGCTTTGGATCCAGCATGGTGTACTGCTGCCCTAGGAAGGAGGAACCAGTTCCATAGGAAGCATATTCACAGGAATTCCCCATCTGTACTTCTCTGTGAGATGGAATCGTTGTTTTTAGGGATGTTTTCTGTTAAGTTCAGTAAAATTAGCAGATCATGCTGAAGGAAAACCCAAAAAAGACTGTAGCTGGTATTTTACCAATAAAATAAATCTGTTAATAGCCACATAGGTGTAAGAAGCTTTCTAGAGGTGACTGTGCATACTGAAGACTTTGTGTTGTCTTCTCCACCCCCCCGCTAAGACAAACAAAGCCAGTGGAGGAACTCCCAGTTTACTACCTGAGTAAAATCCTTGTTCTCATCAACCTTAGTCAGAATTGGTGTAGACTCTCCAAGGAGCTGCTGCAGCAGCTTTACAAAGCCAGCTACTTTCTTCCCAATTTGGAGCTGACTGGGACATTTTTCTTTCAGGCAGGTAAGAAACACCAATAGTAAACCAGCCCTAAGAAGAGAAAAATGCACATACTTGGGAACAACTCCTTTGCTGCTCTGAGTGTGTTATCTGATCTGTGTAAGGCTCTGGGAATTTGGGTTCAGGGCCAACAAAGCTGTGACTCTAAGAGCGGGCACACTCCAGGCTGGTTTAGCTCAGGTGGATTGGAGCCTCACTGGTCCTGCTCCTGCAGCACTGAGTTCCCTGTGGGAGCTGGTTTAACCCCTGATGAGCACACAGTGAGTTCTGCACTGCCCCAGCTGAGCTGAGGGCACTCAGGACTGGGCTGCCTCCTAAAGCCATCCCTTCTGAGGCTGTGTAAAGGCTCTATGTACCCAAACCAGAGTTTTAGAACGTGGTGCTGGTGCAAAGAAAAGCTGAAGCCATTCAAGAAGGAGAGGGACAGAGCTCCTCACAAAGCTGGGCAGGTCAGTGCTGCTCTGGCAAAGGTGTTGAAACCTGAAATTGCATGAGTGTTGACTTACCTGGTCAGACTTGGAAAAATTGACATGTAGGTATCAGTCTGGCCCTAGAAAGTTGAATCCTTTTTGCCAGGCTGCAACATCAAGCAGATTTGTATTGTTCTCCTTCTGACTGCCAAGTGCATGGTGAATTGAGCAGTGAAGTTTGCTGCTGGTTGCTGCCAAGGTGTTTGTGGTTTTCAGTGCAAGTAACGTAACAAGAACAAGCAGAAATTTTTAGTTGCAATTAACAAATCTCTGCCAAGGCACATTTTAGTTTCCATTAGTATGGATACAAGTTCCATTCTCTCAGTGTTTCCATTCTTAGCTTCTTCCCCAAGTGCAGCAAATAGATTTCTTCTAAAAAGAAGTGCCTATGGAAAGATTTCAGGACCTCCTAAGAGTCCCAGGTGTTCAGATGCCTAAATTTCTCTTGACTACTTTTGAAAACTCCTCCCTGTGTGTCATTGGGTTGATAGTGAGAGGCGTCCTTTGGTGTCTGCACAGAGCTGGGGTGACATGCAGACACTCCATTACTGCTCCAGGTGAATTGTTATTTGTGTGGTAGAGAAAGGGAGACACCTGGACCATGAACCACCACCAGGGGCCAGACCAAGCCCATCCTTGCCTTGATGATGAGCTGTTCCTCAGGACAGCAGAAGCACTGGTAAACCCAGCAGTGGTGGGACTTGTCCCTGGGCCCTGAGTGCCCAGCAGTGATGGCCCCCAGGCTCTTTGATTGTTCTCCAGTGTGGATTTATTTCCCCAGCAGTGTCAGGTTTAAGTAAATGAGTGTTGGTATTGCCCAGCTGAGCTGGAATTGGAGATTCCACACATTCTGCTCTAAGGACTGAAGTGTGGGTGTTGTTTCAGGACTGTGTCAAGGCATCAGGTGCTGGGAATTGCACCTCAGCAGCACCTTTTGGGATCTGACAGCTAAAGCACCATATCCAGCCAAACCAAATCCCACCCAGTGTGTCCCAGGGGCAGCTCAGCCTCTGGAAGGATTCAGGCAGTTGATTGAACTGCACCAGGCCCTCTTGGGAGTTACAGACTGTCAGTGCCTGTAGGAGTTTGTGGTTCCCTGTGCAATCAACTGGACCTTCAGTATGGGATGCACATTATCCAGCTCCCATGATTTCCATGCAGATTTACCACTTACCCACTGTAGTTTATTGGCTTTCCCAAGTAATTATTCATTCTGGATTTTAAATTTTGTTAGTAGAGTGAGTTCCATTGGAACACTGAATCAAATTTTAAAAGTGTTTGCTTTTACTCCTCGCACGGTCACCTACTTCAAGTACAAGGTCAACTTTTGTCTTACTCTGGATGTACTGAAGTGCTCCTGTGCTGTGTATGAACCCCAGATGTATGGTTTCTTTTCTGTATTAAAGTATAAATTATATGTGACTTGTTTGGCTCCTTTAAAAATTGTTTTAAATGTGGAGTAGAACAGGCAGGGCATAGAGAGCTACAAGGTTTTGTTTCTTTGCTTCATTAAGTGTGGGTTGTGATTCCAAAGTCTTAGGCGTAGTTTGGCATCAGAGCCTGGTTTGCAGGGAGGTGTTCCCACCATTTGTGCTGAGAGGACCCCAAAGTTTACTTCATCCCTACACCTCATTGCAGTGATGTTCTAAAGGCAGCACAGAGAACACTCCTTCACCCACAAACTGCAGCATCTCTAACCCCCAGTGTTTTTGTTCAGTGCTGTGAAAAGTGCTCTCCACTTCTACCTATTTGTCTTCAGAACAAAACAGCTTTGGAGCAGGTCTGGCTTTGATTTCCATCTTCAGCCTTGGATGTACTTCAGGCTTCTCCTGATGAAGACTGGCAAGGCACTAACAGTTTGAACAAGGTGAAGACCTCACAGCACCTTCCACTACCTGGAGGGGCTACAAGGAAAGTGGAGGACTCTTCATCAGAACCTGGACAAGGGGAATGGCTTCCACTGCCAGAGGGCAGGGATGGATGGGATGTTGGGAAGGAATTGTTCCCTGGGAGGGTGGGCAGGCCCTGGCACAGGGTGCCCAGAGCAGCTGGGGCTGCTCCATCCCTGGAAGTGTCCAATGCCAGGATGGGGCTTGGAGCCACCTGGGATAGTGAAGATGTCCCTGCCCATTGCAGGGGTTGGAATGGATGAGCTTTAAGCCCTTCCAACCCAAACCATTCCAGGATTCCCTGATTCCTGTTTGTAAAACACAACATACCAACAAGAGTGTGTTTACTAAGAGGATTTTATTTACACAACACAATGAGATTGCTCCATAAAAAGTTGACTACACCTGCCAAATTGTACAGTGCAATTTTGTAACAGCTTTTAAATATTTACAGAACACTTTTTCAACTTTGAGGTTAAGGCAGAGTCAGGGCACAGTGATAAGAAACACTTAGTGCAGCTTTGTGCTAGGCATGATACAGAGATGAACTGGCAGCATAAAGTGTTCAGATCCATTGGAAATTCAGATTGGAATTGTACAAATCCAGCAACTGCAGTTTAAAAAAAAAAAAAAAGAGGTAAAAGATACTAAGAACCTCAAAACACAAAAAAATGTAAAAATGTTTGGCTACCATGGGAGATGTAACAGGCATACAAAATCCTTACTGTTAGCAATGAAGTATGGATCCTGGAAGGAGATACTGCAGGAGACACTTTTTTCCCTAATGTTGGTAAAAAAAACTGGAACAGGATGCAGGCTTACAATGCACCAGGGATACAGAACCTCCCACTGCAAAGGTGTGTCCAGCAGGACTGGATTCAAAGACATCCAACTTGTGCTGGAAGACAACAGGAATGAGGTACCCAAACTGCTCCCTGTGCCTTTGAAAACTTCACCTTGGACTCCAGTGACACACCTGAGGGGTCCCACTTCAAACACAGCACTAAAAATGCACAATACACAGTACTAGAGAGTTGGTTCTTCACAGCAACTTATCACAACTTAAAATCGTTTAGCTTCTTCATCTTTGGTATTTATTTATAAAAATGCTGGTCCCTTTCAGTAAAGGGCTAAGAATGCAGCTATTATCTCAAAATCATTTGTTCCTAATCCACAGCAGCTTCAAAGGATTTTGATTTTTGTTTTTATTTTAAGGCAGTAACTAAGCTGTTAAGAATTGAAAAAAAAATGGTCTTACATTAATTTCAAGGGTTTATAAGGCAACATTTTCAAATGGCTAGAAGAAACTGCAGGATAAGGATGAAGAGTTTGAGAAGCTGGTATCAGTCCTTCATGCTGAGGAGTCAAAAGGGAGCAGAATGTGATGTAGGGATGAGTTGATGAAAGCCTGATCCTGTAAGTCATTCCTTCCATTAGCCCTTATCCATCTGAGTGAGCCCTTCTGACTACAGAGAGCCTGCGACTTCTAATTAAGGCTGGTTTTGCATTTCAGCTTGGTAGGATCCAACTGCTGTCTGAACTGCTTATGGCAAGTCATAAACTCATAGGACATGTACAAAAAGCACAGGGGTGGTGAGGGGAGGACCCTGATGAGTTCTGTACAGTACTGGCAGTCCCCCACCAGTCCTTGGGGATGGCACTCAAGTCAAGAGACATCTAGGTAAACATTCCCTAAAAGCACCTATATATATAAAAAAAAAGTTCCACTACAAATCCATTTTGTTTCATTTTCTAATCAAGAAAGTCAGGACTAAACAAACCTGGAAGCCTTTTTTTTCCTGTGAGACATCACTATAGCTTTGTCTTGTCTGTACTCCAGAGTTAGTGTTCAGCACCAAGAGAAGTTTGCAGGAATCTAAGACAGTTTGAATTGAGACATGCTTTTAGAAAACTCATTGAATAGTATTTTAATATCTGATGGTAAATTCCAGAATGGAACCATGTAGGCCCATGGGTTAATGCTACCTGCCCCTGGAAGTGCAGAGTTAACTACAAATGGGCACAACGTGGAGCTTGTGGTTAGAAAAACAAATTAGGAAAAGCTCAGCTGAGGCAGAATCCTCCTTCCCAAAATGCTGTCCTGTTCTGAGAGAGGCTTAGGCCAAGGAAAGGCACTTTGGGACTCTCCTGGAGACACCCTGATCAGAACTGAATGTGCTTTTATAAACAGAGTAGGCAACAATCAATGAATGGACACAGTGGGTTCCAGTGCCCCAGAAGTGACCCCATGAGCACCATCCATGGAACACTCTGGGTACAGATGGTACAGCCAGGGCAGCAAGAGCAGCTCTGTGAGGGAACACCAGGCAGGCTCCATCAGCAACATTCTGATCCTGTTCTGCTCAAAACCAACAGCAAAAAGGCCACAGAGGTTGGGGTTTGGCCTTTAAAGCACTGAGGATGCAGCAGAGCTCAGAGGCGGCTGAGAAACAGCAGCAGCCAGCCTGGGGAGCCTCGGGGCTGGCCCAGCTGTGCACAACTCACCCACCAAGGATCAGGTTCCTGGAATTCCCTCCCTGTGCTCTAATTCCAGATCCACTTATGTGACCAGCTGTAGTTTATCTGCATTGCTTATGGATCCATCCTGAAATACCGAAAAACTCGGCGCTGGGTGGAGGAAATGGCCCATTTCTCCTCTATTTAGGAAGGAAAAAAGCGTTGCAAAATTTTTTAATTTAGGAAAAATATTAAATGGCTTGAGGGTCACTTAGTACCAAAAGTAAAGTGCACCAGAACTGGGGGCCACAGTGACAGAGCTGAGAAATGCCATTGAAGAGGCTTCCAGGGAGCATTATAAAAACAGCACTACAAAGTAAGGTTAAGGCAATCTGAGTTTTGTCCTTCTACTAGACAGTTTCCTGGAGAGTTGTCTGTCTCAAGCTTCAATTATTGCTTTGTTTCCTCTGTCCTGGAGTCCTCAACTACTGGGCAAACAGTGCTGGCAGAATTGGCAGAGTGAGTTTGTCACTTAATGCAGGACTGGAGGCAGTCCTATAGAATCCCGTGCTTTGCAATGCCAAAGGGAAAGCTTGCTCTCATCTCCCAATGGACTGGACAGTCTGGCAAAGAATATTAAAAAAACTCTTGCTCCTGAAGCAGCAAAAGGTGCTGGCAGCAGAGATGATGCAAACATGTGGAATTTTTCAATGGCGCAGGGAAAAAAATCCTTAGTAACAACCAGGTGTGTAACAAAACAGGGTCCTGAAGTCTTCTCCAAGAGTTGATAGCCCTCAAGTTTTCTTTAAAAAAAAAAAAGAACAAGTTCTTTTATGGGTATAAACCCAAAGTACAGCAACAGAATTCCACGGCTCAGAAGTCCCAGGTAAAGCTGTGTTACTTCCCTCCTTTCATATAGGATGGAATTGCTCCTCGGGCTGTCAGGCCCTCAAAACGCTTGTAGGTGTAATTGATAAAAACCCAGTCTTTGTTCTTGTAGTCTGTCTCTGGGTGGTTGCTTGTTGCCACTGGGAAGATATAAAAGAAATAGAATTAATTATCCTTTGGAGTTGCAAAGTTTTTTTTCATACAAAACACTGGATGAATGTTTCTAAAGGAAAAAAAAATCCTAAAGGCAGATGCAGCTTCGTGCTTCAACCCCAGGAAAGAACTGCTGGGACACAGGACATGGCACAGCATTGTAAGCTAGAAGAGGGCAGATTCAGATCACATAGAAAGCAGAATTTTTTACAGTATGAGCTGTGAAACATTGGCACAGGTTGCCCAGAGAGGTGGTGGATGCCCCAATCCCTGGAAGTGTTCCAGGCCAGATTGGACAGGCTTGGAGCAGCCTGGGATGGTGAAGGTGTCCCTGCCCATGGCGGGGGGTGGAGTGGGAGATGAGCTTTAAGGTCCCTTCCAACCCAAACCAGTCTGACATTCTGTTATTAAACTCACTGAGCAAATGTGTGGCTATGCTGTGATCCTTCAGAGATTCACAGTAAAACATCCCCTTGAGTTCCACCCTCCCCAGCCTACTCCAAGTGCCAACAGAAATCAGCACCGAGGGGAACTGGCAGCATTGGGCTCTCAGGCCCTGCTGAGATCTGAACTTTCTGGAAGCTCTGCTCTCTCTGAGAGCTGCCCTTTCTCAGGCAACTCCAACATCATTTACAAGCCTGCATCTCCTGGAACCCAAAATCCAGCTTGCACCCCCTGCACCACAAGGCTGCCAAGCTATTTGGTCATGATAGAAAAACAAAATCAGCATCTAGTAAGATGTGACTAACAGGAAGGATTATTCTACAGAAGAGGAAGGTTTACACAGAGAATCAAACAATCACCTGTTGGTTTAAGGATATCAGATTCTGGAAATTCATCAAAGTTTGAGGTATCATCAATGCTTTTAATTTCTATTGAAATCGCAGCAGGTCTCTCTCTGCCAAGAAGAACAGATGAAGCATTGAGATTTCAAAGGCAGACAAAACAGAATTCAGCCACCTTTAATTTCTTAACAGAATCATGACTGAAGGTACCTAAACGTCAGCAAGCATCAGGTAGAGAACACAATGCTCTCACCCACAGCTGGATGTGGTAAATGCCAGTCAGCTGCTCCCTGCTGCACACCAGGGCTGGCCTGAGCAGTCCCTAGAGAAGAGCAGTTGCTTTTCTGCAAAGCATCTTACCTGATGTGCTCCCAATCAACCCCTTCAAAGAATGGGTTACTCTTTATTTCCTCCACACCAGATGCACCAATTCTGTGCTCCCATTCACAGCAAAATCTGGGATGGAAGGAAGAATGAAAATGAAGGGAGAATGAAAACGAAAGCATTCCATCCAGAAATGGAACAGCTTTCTGAACTGATACTGCTGCAGTTTCTTAACATATAAATGGAGCAGACTAAGAACTTGCACAGCAAAAACCAACACACAAAGTTATGTACAGGAATGTCATGTCCAATGCCACAGTTAAGATGTGCTATTCCTTCACAACAGGATAATGTGACCTTTCTATTTCAGGACCAGAGCAGAGCAGGAGAACATACAGAACCTAAAAAACCAGACATTTATATTTCTGTCCTGAGAATAGATACTGAAGTACAAATGAGTCAGCAAGCACTGGGACACATTTGTATGTTCCAGTGCATACAAAGGCAAAATCATTGCTGTTGCAAGAAGTCAGCTCTGTCAAAAGGATTGAACTTGTGTCCTTCCATGAGAAGGCTGCAGGCAAAATAAGGAGCAGGAACATTTTGCCAGAGTAGTAGCACTTCCATGGGAACTCCTTTTTAGCAGAGTTTAGTCAGGGAACCACTAAATGGTCTGAGAGACGAAAAGTATTTGACAAGGGAGTTCAGCATTTGATGCATGTGTGTAACAGTTTTGTAGCATCAGGGTTTTCCATGTGAAACAAGCCATGAGAGGCACAGAATACAGAGACAAGGCAAGAAAATTAGTGCTGTATTAACTGGCAAACCATGGGATTGGCACCTTAAAATAAGATCCTTTGCTTTATCAGAGATTGGAACCTCTGGAGGAAATGTCAGGGTCTCCTTCCAGTTCATCACTTTCTTGTATGTCTCTTGAGGAGTCTCAGAACAGAATGGTGGATAACCTGAAAAGAAACAAAAATATCATCTTGGATCAAGCAAAATTAATTGCTGAAGCCAAAACACACCTCAGAGACCAGGTAAGGAGTGGATGCTGTGAGAACTTGACCCCAAGCACAGAAATTGGCTGCCCAGAGCAGCTGTGGCTGCCCCAGCCCTGGAAGTGTCCAAGGCCAGGTTGGACGGGGCTTGGAGCAACCTGGGATAGTGAAGGTGTCCCTGCCATGGCAGGGGGTGACAGGGATGAGCTTCAAGGTCCCCTCCAACCCAAACCAAGGGTTCTATGAATACAGCTGATCTCCTGCTCCACCATTCCCACCTCCAGCCTGCTCTGCCTGTTCCTTACCAATCAACATCTCGTACATGATGACGCCCAGGGACCACCAGTCACACAGCTTGTTGTATCCAGTCTGCATGAAGACCTCAGGAGCAATGTAATCTGGAGTTCCCACTGTAGAAAAAGCCTGGAACAAACACCATCAGTTATGCATTTGCAGGGAAAACTGCCTGACATGGACATGGGAACTTAAACAGCAGTGGTTATTTTGAGAAGACACCAGGTTGTCCCTGAGATCCTTTAGCAAAGGTGTTTAAAGCCTTTCTTCCAAAATATATAGAGACAAAATTAACAACTTCACGTGAAAGAGTCTTAAAATAGCACCAGGAGAACAGGGAAGGGTATCAGTGTCCTGGAATGGGTCACCTTGGAATGGGTCAGCAGCCCTTTGTGAGACTGGAAGTGGCAAGAACTGATAGTTTTGGCTGGGAGACTTCAGATATCCATGTAAATAATTATGGCAGTGCTATCTCTGCACATATGTCACCAGCTGTTCAGCAGATGGATGAAGGACAAACTAGAGTCATTCCTCTTCTTTTTTAAAAAATGCCTGAATACTTTTCCTTTCAGGATTGTCCAGAACTCAGATGTATTAAAAACTTCCATGTAAATCCATGTTCCATGTGGATGCAACACCTCAACAGGAACATCTCCAAGCAGGTGGAACCTACTCACCAACTGCCGGCGATTCCTCTTCCAAGTCTCTGCTTTCCTCTTGGAATTCATGTTCTGGAAAGCTGAAGGAGATTCAATAGCTGTGACTGAATCCTACTGGTCACCCAATATATTTTTACCCCCAAAATATCTTTACCACTGCACTAAAGATCTCATTTAAAATGTGTGTCAATACCCCAAACCTAAACCTCTCAGCAACTTCCAAACCTATAAAATATGGGCAACATCTAATTGAGCCTTTCATTAGCAGACCATGTTCTCAGGGTTGATGTAACTCCATGATCCAAGTTCTTCCCCTCCAGAATAATCCTGGATACTCAGAGCCTGTGCTGGTTTATTCATTTCAGTAATAAGATCCAGCCAGCAGCTAGCAACTCACTGAGTTCTCATTTTATTACACATGCAAAGGGCTACAGCAGAGTCTGATTCAGAGACAAACTTCTGGAAATGAAAATGTGTTCAAAATAACTGAAATGATCTTACAGAAAATGAAAATCCACCTCAAGATGTGGATTATTAAGACTCCCCACTGCAGCCACGCCCTCACACTGAAATGAGTTTTGGCAGGACCCAAGAGCAACCCACCAGATCCCTCTGGAGCCAAAGAACTTACTGAAGTCACTGGGAAGACTGTGATTCAAGTTCCTGTAAAATTCTGTCCTGTGGGCTTTCTTCAGTCCAGTACACAGACCAAAATCTGAGAGTTTCACATGGCCCTAGAAATAAACAAAACAAACTAAAAAACCATCCAATATAAGGCATTATCACAGTAAACCACAGCATCAGCAAGGTTGGAAGAGAACCCAACACCACCCTCAACACCTCTAAAATGATGTCCCCAATTGCCACATCCAGATGCCTCTTGAACACTTCCAGAGACTGTGAATCCATCACCTCCCTGGGCAATTTATTCCAATGCCTGACCACTCCTGCAGTGAAAAAAAAAAATCTAATATCTAATCTGAACCTCCCCAGCACAACTTAAGGCCAGTTCCTCTCATTCTTTCACTTGAGACATGGCAGAAGAGCCTGACCCCCACCTGGCTGCGCCTTCCTCTCAGGGAGAGCAAGAAGGTCCCCCCTGAGCCTCCTTTTCTCCAGCCTGAGCCCCCTCAGGTCTCTCAGCTGCTCCAGACCCTTCCCCAGCTCCATTTTCTTCCCTGGACATGCTCCAGCCCCTCAATGTCCTTTGCTTTCCTTGTTTAAACCCAACACTGGGTGGGTACAGGGAATGAAGCCATCAATACTCCCATTGCTACTTCCCAGAGAAAGCCCAGTGCCAATTTACTTCAGGAAACCTCTGCTCTGCAAGTTCCCAACCGCTTCAGGGTGAAAGGAAACATCTCCAGAGGCAGCTGCAGTCCCTGGGCTGTGTTTTGGCCCCAGGACATAAAAATCACCCTCAATTCAGTGACTGAATCTGTCCTGGTGCATAACATGACCACACTGACCACAAGCAATTTTTAGAGGTGTATCTATAAAATATACCTCCTTTTCAAAGTCCTAAATGTAATCATGCCTAGAGGTGAACATTCTGAATTGGACACAGTGCTTGGAGAAGCTGTGGCTGCTCCAGCCCTGGAAGTGTCCAAGGCCAGGTTTGATGGGGTTTGGAGCAACCTGGGGCAGCAGAAAGTGTCCCTGCCCATGGAAGGGGGTGGAACAGGATGAGTTTCAAGGTCCCTTCCAACCCAAACCATCCTGGGATCCTGCAGTAATTCCAATAGTGCATTATACACTAGTGGGAAAGTTATTATTTACTGCTGGCAAACTCTTTCCAAGAAATCTTAATTTTAGGCAAACTTGGAGTGAGAAATAAGAGGACACTGAAACACCTGGGATTTCTGCAAAGTGCCTGCAATAACCAGGTAGCCTGGGCAGCCCTCAGGGGTACACCCTGATCCTGAGGGAGGTTCTCCACCTTCATCCTGGCTACTGGAACAGCCACGTCCTTCACATTTGGTATGACCAGAGCTGGCAAGTGGGAGTAGAACAGATGTGAGAGAAAAGGGAAACAGCTTTGCCTAAGAGGGAACTGAAACCACGTGCTTTAAACTGCATCTGAAATAGCCAAAAATAGTTTAAACAGCTGTCAGAAGAGCTCAAGGTCTGAGTGGAGCTGGGGTCTTTCCTGGCTTTTGGGGATTTTCCCTGGCAATTTGGCAGATATGCCCCTTAAAAGCTGGAAGGAACAGGGCTAAATAAAGAAGCACCATCTTCTTCCACAACTGTCAACACCCCTTCAGGTCAATATGAGCAATCACGAGGCCTCTTTGCTCATGGCCAGCCCATACCTTGCTGTCCAGGAGGAGGTTGTCTGGTTTTATGTCACGATGGATGAATCCCAGCTGGTGGATGGAGTCAATGGCCAGAACGGTCTCAGCAATGTAGAACTGAGTCTCCTCCTCTGTCAGAGTGTCCTTCTTCATCAACAGTGTCATCATGTCACCTGGAAACCCCCCAGAGGTGAACACACAGGCTCCACTCTCACTGAGTTTGAAGACATTTCTAGAAAAAAGCTACTTCTGCTGCATTCAGCTAAAACCAGCAGAGATTGCCAAACCTGGATATGCTCTGGCTCTACAGACAGCCAGGGCATGGCTAGGGTAGGAAGTAGGAGAATATTAAAGCCAAGTTTAAATAGAAGAATATCAAAGCCAAGTTTAAATACCTGCAGCTTGAAGACCAAACAGGAAAGCTCAAGCCTGCCCAAACACCTCAGTACCCTAAAAAGCAGAAATCTTGTTCCCTTCCAGATGTACAGTACAAACACCACGTGCACTCCAGTCCCAGACTGCATTGTAATGAAGGAATAAGCAGTCCCCAAACAAAAGGAGAGCAACCCTTGCATTCCAGAGTTACCTCCAGGCAGGAACTCCATGATCAGGTAGAGGTTTAGCTTATCCTGGAAACTGTAGAACATCTTCACAACCCACAAGCTGTCTGCCTCCACCAGGATGTCCCGTTCTGCACGGATGTGGCCAACCTGGACACACACACAGGGTAAGTTTTAATTAATTCATATCTTTCACTGGCAATTCAATTATTATTCTGAACAGCATCAAATATTGAGAAGACAAAAGTTCAAATTTCTGCACAAAGGCAGAAACACTATCAGAACATTCAACAGGTGGTTGATTATATACATATCTTTTATATCTATTATATACACACCTATATATAATATATATAACTCTATATATAGTAAACCTGCACATTATATAAATCCTATATACAAAAATCTCAATTCTTTACAAATACACCTAATCATTAGATCTTTTTTTGAAAACACAAGAGCTTCATCCCAGTGCTGAACACGTGACTGTCCCAGATCATTATATATCCAGAAGTACTAGCAAAGGAAAGCCTTAAATATGTTAAATGCTGCTGCTTTATGTCTCTGAGTCTGAATTCCAGCAGTTGTATCTCTGATATTTATATCTGATCCTGCAAGTCAGAAGTGCAATAAAACACTGAATCATTTGCACAGAACTTTGTGTTGAAAGAGGCCACTAGAAAATAAGTGCTTGTGAATTCCGAGATCTTTCTGACTTATTTCCTCTATAAGAAAAGACACCCAAAAAAATCCCAGAATTTTTAGCTACTGAAGCACAGATACACACACTACAGACTGATCCATGGTACAGTTCCTGCAGTTGTATCTCTGATATTTATATCTGATCCTGCAAGTCAGAAGTGCAGTAAAACACTGGCCTTGAAGCCTGCATTGAATCATTGGCACAGGACTTTGTGTTGAAAGAGCCCACTAGAAAAGAAGTCCTTGTGAATTCAGAGATTTTTCTGACTTATTTCCTCTATAAGAAAAGACACAAGAAACCCCTAGAATTTTTAGCAACTGAAGCACAGGTGCCTATTCCTCCTCTGCACACACCACAGAGTGATCCATGGTACAGTTCCTGCAGTTGTATCTCTGATATTTATATCTGATCCTGCAAGTCAGAAGTGCAGTAAAACACTGGCCTTGAAGCCTGCATTGAATCATTGGCACAGGACTTTGTGTTGAAAAGAAGTCCTTGAGAATTCAGAGATTTTTCTGACTTATTTCTTCTATATGAAAAGACAAAAAACCCCAGAATTTTTAACTATTGAAGCACAGAAGCCTATTCCTCCTCTGCACACACCACAGAGTGATCCATGGCACAGCTCCTGCTCAGGGTGTTCTCTGATATTTATATCCTGATCCTGCATATCAGAAGTGCGGTAAAACACTGGCCTTGCCCCGTGTCCTTCTTCTGCACCAGGCGCACCTGGGGGCACACAAAGATTGATCAAACCCAGCACAGCTCTTGCCAAAGTTGGGTATCAAGCCCTTGGCTTCCATTTCATGAAATCATCTCAGGTTGCAAAACACAAGAACCATTACACAGTGCAGAAAGTCCTGTTAATGCTAAGAGCTGCAGTTATTTTAACAGAGGACCATGAGTGATTCACACCTGTAGGAAACAGATTTGTAGAGAATTCTTAAAGTTTAATAGAAAGTTAACATAGTATATATTTGTATGTGAACTTTGAGATAAGAAATATTAACTTGGAAATATTATGGAATAAGATAGGGTAAGAAATATTAACTTGGAAATATTATGGAATAAGATAAGGTAAGAAATATTAACTTGGAAATATTATGGAATAGGATAAACATTGTTGAGAGAAAAATAGAATTAGAAACAAGTTTTAAAAGAAATATATTGTAAAATATATATATAAATATTATATATATTATATTTATATAATATATATGTACAATGTCTTTCTATATTATTATATAAATATTTATATTTATGTATTTTTTTACATATATATAATACCCACCAAGATAAATTTTACATAACTACATTTAAAGCATTTACAACATAGGGTAACAAAAACTGATAGACCAAGAAACACTTATAATATATTGTAATTAAGAAATAGTTCACTTCTGATTGTGATGGTGTAAATTATATAGAAATATTATCTGAACTTTTGAGACTAAAAAAGAATAAAAGTTTGCAAAAATATTATGGATCTCTAAATCAGAAAAACCAAACATTAAGCAGGTGGTCCAAATATTCCAGAATAGGATAAACATTCCTTAAGTCCAGAAAAAGTTCAATTTTAAACAAGTTTGCAAACCTGTATTTAGCTGTCCATCAGATATTTAAATAATCATTATTCTATTTATATAAGCCTTGAACCAATTTATAGAAAAACCAACGTGACTTTCTATAAGTAAATTATATATGGTTGTTTTCTATTTTAAATAAACTGTAGGTTTTTTACAAATTATATAAATATTTATATTTAAAACATTTTTAACCATTTTATAATACTCACCAAGATAAATTTTACATAACTACATTTAAAGCATTTACAACATAGGGTAACAAAAACTGATAGACCAAGAAACACTTATAATATATTGTAATTAAGAAATAGTTCACTTCTGATTGTGATGGTGTAAATTATCCCATATCTCCATTGAAAAAGAACATTTGAGATTTAAAATTAAGAAAAAATTCATTACCTCTCGTTTTTCAAAAGGCCTTCTTCCTCCATCCCTATCTCTAAATCAGAACAAATTAGAAAAATAACACCTAACAGCAGGTGGTCCAAACCCTTCCTGAAGGGTTGAAACTTTGCAAGGACTTGTTTCTCCTTAAGTCCAGCCCCAAAAGTTCACCTTTAAAGCCCACTGCAAACCTGTATTTAGCTGTCCATCAGATCATTTTCAACATCATTCTGTCTCCTTTAAAGCACAGGAAGCCTTGAACCAGCATTTATCAGGTAAAAAACCAGCTGCACGTGACTGTTCAGCTAAAGTCAATCTGTGGTTGTTCCTTCTGCTTAAATAAACTGAGCAGGTCTTTAACAAACACCAGAGCCAGTTAAAAACACATGTAACCATTTTTCTCTGGACTCACCTCCCCAAATGCTCCTCTGCCTATCACTTTGAGAGACTCAAAGTCCTCCAGTCCAAGCCTGGTTCTCTTCAGGCGAAGGAACTCCGTCTCCTTCTGTGCATGTGCCGACCTCCTGATCCTTTTCTAGAGTTTAAGAGACCCCAGTGAGAGCTCTGCAGGTGGCTTCCACAGGGACCACAGCAATTCCAAGGAAAGATCCCAGATCTCCATTTAGAAAAAGAACATTTCTTGTATTTAACCATTAAGACAGTTTTTCCATATTCATTACCTCTTCGTCTTTTAGGCCTTCTTCCTCCATCATTTGTTCTAGTTTCTTTTGTCTAGAGCAGAGACAAATTAGAAAAATAACAGTTGAATCATTAACCTTGCTTTTTAAATTAAATTAGAAAAAATCCCAGGTTGAATCATTAACTTTGTTTCTTAACAAGGTGCACACATCCACAACCTCTGGTCTGTGCCAGCAAGTTATGAGGGTAAAGATGTACAAGAGACTCAGACAGGAAATTAATTTTGAAGAATCTACTGTGCAGTTTTATAATTCCAACCCAGTCATCTCTGGTTTTATTAAACTAAACCTGCCTTGAGTTCCACAAGTTATTCAAGTGTACATTTTTGCTGTACACAAATAAAAATTGAGAGATCTGGGTTCTGTTCTTATCTCTCTCAGACACCTGGGCAAGTCACTTCAGGCCAGAGCCTAAGAAGCATTTAAACATCAAAAATTTCACTTATTCCAGGAAGAATTGGTATTCAAACACATTTAAAATTTCTCTGCATCTCAAACTATTCACATGCAAGATGAGAAAAGTTATTTTAGATTTCCTAATGCCTGAAATACTCAAAATATTTGAGAAGAGGAAACTTGTCTGTACATGTTCTCCCCCTTAAAGAATCAGAAATATTTACAGTCTTAGTACAAAGGGATTATTTGGGAGAAAAGAAAGGAGGAAGCAAGACTTTAGAAGGGGAATGACTTCAGGGGACATTTGTAATGATTATCCTCTGGGAACTTTTTCCCAGTGCCAGTCGTTATTAACAGCTGGCTGAACAGGGCCTGGTGCTTTGGGACATTACAAATATACTAAAAAATTCCTTCTCTTTCTGCAAGTCATTCTTTGCAAGATCCTCTTCCTGCCTCCTGGGGCTCTCTGCAGCTGCTGTGATGTGATAATATTTGGGGTTATCACTTCAGAATCAAGCACAAAGAAAATGCCCTGGCTCAAGTACAGTGAGCCCTGCCCAGTGACCCCAACCCACACTCAAACCAGCAACTCCAGCAGCAAAGTCTAAATTACACAGAATTAAACAGCTCAGCAGGACTGAGGGATGCCAAAGCCCTGCTGAAATTCCCCCAAATATCCCTAATAGGTCAATCTGCACTTCAGGGTACAGTGTCAACACCATTTAAACTCCAAATTACACACCCACAGACTTGTGTTGTTACAAAAAACATGTAACTCATAAAGTCCAGTCTGTTTGTTCAGACAAGGTCCTGATCCTAAACAGAAAAAAAAAATTGAGATTTTGGGAATACACAACAATGCTCATAATAAGTAAATAAATTTTAAAGGCAAGAGCTTTGTGAGGAGAAAGCACCTAATTAAATCAGTGATATTTTCTGCCTGAATTGGACCTCAGTCTCTCTTTACTCATCAGAAGCTTGGAAGCAAATACCTTTGCACATTAGTATTTATTTCTAAATTGTTTCCTCATTTCTGCAGCTCTTGCAGTGAGCAGGCATTGGGGAGCTCCTTGGGGAGCTTGTTAAGCAGCAAAGCCAAACCAACACTGAACCATTACGTGACAAAACCAAAATCAACCAAATTCTGGTTATAGCTGGGAGAACAGCAGAAGTCCCAGTGCTACAATTGAGGATATTCAGCAAATCAGAGGGTTCCAGCCAAAGTTAAGCCACACAGCTCAGTGCAGACCATTGCTGGATTGGACTTCAAGAGGTGCCCCAGGTTCAGGTGGGTCCCAGCACTGAGTGACTCCTCACAGCAGCCCCTCCTTGCTCCCTGCATTGTCCTCCTGCACATCCTGCACGTGGATCAGGGCAAAATCCAGAGAAAGGACTGGGAGCAGCCCTGGCACGAGGATTTGGGGGTGCTGGTGAGGCAGAGCTGGACATGCCCCAGTGCAGACCCCACTGAGCCCTGGGCTGTGAGACCCCACCTGCAGAGGTAACTCCAACCCTGCGGCCAGGAAGGAGCTGGAGCTGCTGGAGAAGGTGCAGAGGAGGCCACAGAGATGCTCCAAGGGCTGAAGCCAGGCTGGGAGAGCTGGGAATGCCCAGCCTGGAGAGGAGAAGGCTCCAGGGAGACCTCAGAGACCCTTCCAGGGCCTAAAGGAGCTCCAGGAGAGCTGGAGAGGGACTGGGGACAAGAGCCCAAGAGCCTGGAAGGACAGAACAAGAGGGAATGGCTTCCCACTGCCAGAGGGCAAAGCTAGGTGGGATAGTGGGAAGGAATTCTTGGCTGTGAGGGTGCTGGGGCCCTGGCAGAGGCTGCCCAGGGCAGCTGTGGCTGCCCCTGGATCCCTGGAAATATCCAAGGCCAGGCTGGATGGGGCTTGGAGCAGCCTGGGATAGTGGAAGGTGTCCCTGCCCATGGCAGGGGGTGGGACAGGATGAGCTTTGAGGTCCCTTCCAACACAAACCAGAAGATTTTATTATTTTTGCTTTGAAAACAAAATTCGTTCAATCTAACTTTTGGCTGTTATCCAGTATGGAAGGGAAACAAGAAGGATTTTTACCTCATCTCTCGCTCCTCGTGCTGAGCTATGAGGTTGCTGTAGAAGTTTTCCAATGTCACCTTTGTCATTGTGACTCTCTCCTTGGTGTGGTTACTCATGGATGAGCACGGTGTAGGGCCTGTCATGGCCATGGCTGGTAGGAGAGGAGAAGGGAGGAACATCAAACATTATAAATGACAAATAATCTTCAAACAAGAATTCATACCCATTAAGTGATGCCTAATCACAGAGTTCAGATTCTAACAACATCACCAGCCTAAGCTAAGCAGGGAAAAGTCTTACAAAATAAAAGGTACAAGTCAAACTTCCTGTTTTGAACATTTTTTGATCTGAAATTAGAGGGAAGGAAACTTAAGAAACTTTGTGCCTCAAAAACCACAATTTCAGCCACCACTGCAAATGTGTATTGCTGCCACCACATTCTATCTTCAATGAATGCTCAAAATTCAGGAATATCACACTGAAACATCTAATCCAGAAGTTATTCTTCCCATAACCCCTGCAGAAATAATTCCACCAGTTGCTTACTTGCTCTTCTGCTGTGAAATTTATCTAAATCCTGAAAGTTATCCCAATAAGAGAGCAACTGAAGAATGAGCAAAAAGGGCATTTAGTTGCCCTCAAGCCCTTTTACTAGATGTTTTCTCACAGAAATTTGGCCAAATCCAGAGGATCACTGCCTTTGAGCAAGGTGTAGTTTAAAAAATAGCCAAAAACCCAAACCCTAGTGTAAGTATCTGACATATTTATTTCTAAGAAAGATATATCTGTTTTAATATCCTTTCTGTTTCTGAGAATACAGTATACAAATACTGGACTGTAGCAGCTTCAGTGTATTTGAAACCCCAGCTCTATTTCCTGATATGCATTTAAAAAAACCCCAAAGATTTCAAATGTACAACTACACCTTACCCTGCTTCTCCTGCACACCACATAACCCGCAGTAAGGTAACAGAGTTTTGCAACCATTACTAGAAATTGCAGACAAAACAGGTGAGACACTTCCCATTTTTATAACCCTGGGTGCTGCCAACACACTCGAATGACTCTTTCTGTTCACTTTTTGCAGATCTTTACGAGGCAGGGCCCTGCAAACCACCTCCTTCCCAGACAGCAGCTACGTGTGTGCTGTCTTCACAGGTTCCTCGTGGGACAGGAGCTGGTGACCATCTCCAGCTGGGTGGCTTTTGAGATGGAATTGTGTCTTTATGTGAGGTGCAATCGTGGCTTTCTGCAAGAGCAGCTCAGAGTGACAGACACGAGTGGAAGGGGTCACGCTCTGCACCCTTGGATATGGGGTTGCACACCCAGAGGTGAGCGCTTACACACCCAGAAATGGGGGGGTCTGCACCCCCAGAGATGGGGTTAGACGCTCTGTGGCCGTGAGCGGGAGCTGTAAAAGCCATGGGCGGTTTTCACTTCCTAGAGAACAAACCAGGAAAATTCTCTGACAGAAAGGAGCGCAGGGGAAATAAAAGGAAGGGGAACAAAAGAGAAAGTATCGGTGCCAAACCACCTGTTGGTGCTCGGGGCCCCTTCCACAGGGATGGGCGCTCAGAGCCCACGGACCAGCCCGGGGGCGGCGGGACGGAGCGGGGCTGGACGGCCCCGCAGCGGGGCTCGGCGGGGAGGTGACACCGGCGTGGCCCGACCGGCCGAGGGGCCCGGCAGCATCCCCGGAGCGGACAAAGGGGGCCCGAGCCACCAACACGGGAGGAGCAGGGAACCCCCGCCGGCCCCGGGCCCGCAGCGCGGCCGCCCCCAGCCCCACTGAGCGCTCCGGGGCCGCTCCGCTCCCCGGGAGAGGCGAAGGGCCCGCGGGGACGGAGGGAAAGCGGAGGGCGGGGAGAGGATGCGGAGCGCTGGGCGGGGGGCGCCCGGAGGAACAAGGCGGGAGCGGCTTACCGGAGCCCCCGGGAGGGGCGGCAGCAGCTGCAGGCGAGGCGGGTCCCGGCGAGGCGGCTGCGGAGCGGCGGCTGGGGGGCTCGGGACCGGGGCCACCGCCGCCCCCGGCACCGACAGCGACCCGGCCGGGACGGGCGGCCCAGGGACCGCTACGGCAGCGCAGGCGCCCCGCGGCCGGCCCGCCCCGCCCGGGCGGAGCCCCCCGCGCCCGCCCGCCCCCGCCCGCAGCGCCTGCGCCGCGCACGGGCTCCGAACCGGCCGGGGGTCCGAGCGCCCCGGGGCTGCTGCGGGCCCGGAGCAGCCCCTGCTCTCCCTGGTCCGGGCAGAGGCGCCGGCCTGCCTACGGTGTCCCAGCACATGGCACTGTCCGCGATACACAGAGTGTCGCCGTGCAGTTTCAGAAGCCTTTAAGCATTCGCCCGTACAGAGTAACACCATGCCACAGCAGAGGTCTTGAAGCCCATACAGAGTGACATCATGTCACTTCAGAAGGCTGCAAGAGTCTGCCCGTTCTCGTTCTTCAGCACAACCTTTTACACCCTTATCGTATATGCGCTTCACTTGTGTGCCCCCATAGATCCTGCCCTATAGACCCCCTGTGCCCCATAAATCCTGAAATCCTGCCCCATAGATCCCCTATGCCCCATAGATCCTGAAATCCGGCCTCATAGATTCCTTCTGCCCCATAGATCCTGTCTGCCCCATAGGTCCTGAAATCCGGCCTCATAGATTCCTTCTGCCCCATAGATCCTGCCCTATAGATTCCCCTATGCCCCATAGATCCTGAAATCCGGCCTCATAGATTCCTTCTGCCCCATAGATCCTGCCCTATAGATCCCCTGTGCCCCATAGATTCCTTCCCTTTGTGGTTGATCAGTACACCTGGGCATTCCTGGCTCATTACCTTCAGTTCTGTTCGCCTGCCCTGCACAGCTGTAGCCCCTCTCCCAGTTACCACAAACTGCGTACCTGCACTGCTGTGCCTCTAGGATGCTCCTGGGTGCTCCTCCCAGCATGGGAAGCCCTGTCCGGGCTGCCTTTCCAACTTCCCTCCTTCCCACAACGGTGCTGTGACCTGCAGCCTCCCAGCACACAGCCTGGGCTCACCCTGGAGGGGAGGTTGGCTTTTCCCATCCCCGTAGGGGTGACACACATCACCCAGTGGCCACAGGAGCAAGGTGTGCCAGGGACAGAGGCCACCAAGCCACCAAGAGTCACCTCTGCCTCTCAAGGATCAAGGAAACAGCCCCTCAGTCCCCAAGGAAACTGCATCTACAGGGATAGAGAGGCTGATCCACAGCGTGCTGGGCAGGACTGGATCGTTTCCCAGAGCTTTGAGCTGCCACACTCAGGTCCCTGGAGCTCCATCCTCTGACCCTGATGAGGAAGAGCTCCCACATCCCAGCTCAGCAAACTCATTGTACAGCTTGGGCTGCACAACCCATTTTCATCCCTAACCCGCCCAGCTCGTCTGAAATATCTGAAGCCATCAGCTTCAATAATGGTTTGACTGGCCTTGGGAACCCAATAGGGAACTGTGAGGAATGACATAACAGAAGAAATGTGATCCCAGATGTGTGGAGACATTGGGAAAATGTTGTTGTGCTTCATTTTATTTACATTTCTACCAAAGAAAAATATAAAAAAAACCAGGTGCAATTAAGAGGGTGAAAAGGGTTTTTATTATTGACATTTTAATCACTGAGAACTGCATTCAGCACAGTTGAAGTCTATCAGCAACAGAGGAATTTTTTCAGGATTTAAAACAGTGTCCCTACACAATGGAAAAGCTGATATATTTGTAACACACATGACAGATTTAACCTCTGAAAAACTGACTTTACAGTTAAACTGGACCTTGCTTTGCTTAGACAAAGAGGATCTGTTTGTTATCAAAGGTGAACAGCAAAATCCAGTGGTACCTCTCAGGAAACACAAATGGCCTCGTGAATCGGTTTTCCTGCTGCTGTGGGAGCTCTTGGAGAGGATTTCACTTGAGGAAAGAAAAGGAAGTGTGGAACAAAAGGCTCAAAGAGAAACCCTGAGAGCTCATTCTCATCTCTTCCACCAGCAGAACAAGGTGGGTGTCTGGGGCTTTGGCTGAATGGGGATCACTGCCAACTTCTACCTGAAAAAATGAAGGAAAACCTGAGGGTCTGAGGTGCCTAAAACAGTCTGCACACTGAAGGAGCAGGGAAAATCCTTCGTAACTATAAGAAAAGTGATTACTAGAGCAGAGTGTGCCATTACTGCAGGCAGGTGTGAATGGAAGAGAGCCTGTATTCAGAGTTAAAGTTCTTGGTCAAAACACTGGGCTGTGAATGTGCAGATTAATGACCCAAACTTCCTGCTAGAGTGAGCTCCAGGAGCTGCAGCTGGCTGCAGCATCCCTGGGACATCCCAGAGAGATGGGATGGGATGGGATGGGATGGGATGGGATGGGATGGGATGGGATGGGATGGGATGGGATGGGATGGGATGGGATGGGGTGGGATGGGGATGGGATGGGATGGGATGGGATGGGATGGGATGGGATGGGATGGGATGGGGATGGGGATGGGGATGGGATGGGATGGGGATGGGGATGGAGATGGGGATGGGGATGGAGATGGGATGGGATGGGGATGGAGATGGGATGGGATGCTATGCGATGCGATGGGGTGGGGTGGGGTAGGATGGACGGGGGGCCCTGGCAGGGGAAGAGAAGAGACCTGTTGGAGTTGTGGATCTCACAGTCACATTGCTCAGATGGGAGAGGCCCCTCACCCTAACCTTAACCCTCTGTGGGAGGGTCTCTGTGAACACCTGGGGGAGTGAGTGCCCTTAAGGGTTTTCATTTTGCTGTTCCCCTTTGTTCTGGAGCTGTTCCCTCCAGCAGTGCACGTGTAAAGCCAGGGACAGAGGCTGGGCTGACACTGCCGGGAGTACTCAAAGGGGCCTGAAAAGGTGCTGTGGGTTCCAGTTACCCTCTGGGATGCTCCCATCCAGCTGCTTTAGTGGGAGGAGACCCCGAGCTTCCATCTGTTCCAGCAGCTGGCTGGAAGCTGGAATCCTCAGCAGGCTGGAAGCCGCCTCTCCATCGCTGCTGTTGAAATCGGAGGGATCTCGGCTGTCCTGCGGGTCCCAGGCGGCACTGGGGAGCGGGCTGTCCCTGCTGCTGGCCGTGTGCACGGCACCCAGGGCGTGCTGCAGCCACAGCAGCCACTTCAGCCCCTGGACCGCCCTCCCTTTGTCGTGCAGGAGCTGGTGCTCGGTCAGGGCCCTCCTGCTGCGGAGGAAGGAACGCGGGGTCAGCGACCGGAGATGCTGATGTGCATCCATCGGTCTGAGGAAGGAGCACTGGAGGTGCCTCAGGCTCCAGCAGCCTGTCAGGAAGCCTAAAGATTCCTGCAGATGGGAGGCTTGTGGGGATTTGGAAGGAATTTCAATTAAATTAGAGATGGGATTTTTGAGTTGTTTTAGAGTGTGATTGGTGTGATTTTTTTTTTTTTTTATCTTCTACATAGGCAGGAGGGTGAGTTCAGCTCACATCTTCACTGCATGACTCAGAAGGTCTCAAGACCTCTAGTTATAAAATTTTTTAAGGATTTTTTAACTAATAAAGCACTGTAAACAAGGATATTTATGTTTTTTACTTAATCTTTAAATATTTCATCTTATGGACTCTGAGCTTTCTTAGCCAATTATGTTATAAGACACAAACCTACGGTACAGTAATCTAAAACTAAACTTTCTTCAACTTAGTTTAATGTGTCTCTGCTTTAAACTATAAATCCACATTCCTGCTTCTAGCACCTAAGTTTGGAAGCCTTTTCTAAAGTCTCAGATCAAATGTGTTTAATTCTAAGCTTTGGCTTGCAGGCCCAAAGTTCTGAGAGTTCCCTGCATTTCAGATTCCAGCAAAGCTGAAGTGCTGTGCTCTTCCCAAAGGTGGGCTTGAATCTCCTCTTTCTCAAGAAAGGTAAACTGGGGAGACTGATAATTTGGTCTTTCCCAAATTTAGATTATTTTCAGAGGTTTCAATAGCAGAACAAGGTTCCTTTTCCATCACCTCAGTGTTACAGAACTCTTGGGTTTGATTCTTTCCTTCCAGAGTTGTAACTCAGAAGTAATTTACCTGAAATCACTGATGTCCATGAAATAAAACCAAACTCCTATTTTCTTCAGATATACCAAATTTTTTTGAGTCAACTGTTGACTGAGGAGGGCAGGCTGAATCTCAGATGCAAATATTTCAGCATTCCAGGCTGCTTAGATAAGATCTCACTGCAGCTATAGGCTCCTACTGCAGATTTGGATCTGAATGGGAGCTTAAATATGGAATTTCAGCATGTGCCATCTCCATGGCTTCTGCTGAACATCCTTATGTGATTTGCCACACTGTGTTTAAAAGTGACAGCTGAAATGTGGTCCATGTTACACAGCTAAAAATGCAATTGGTCTAATTTTATACTGCAGAGAGGGCGAGGTAAAATGGTGCTGTATCAAATACATCAAATTTTTCTTCTGCCATGCCTAGAGGAACTAAAAGCAGTGCAGAACACTGCTTGAAATGAAAAGTGAGCAGTTTTCTAATGATGTCAATGAAGAAAAAAGGTAATATTGCTTACTTTTCAAGGTCTTGGCCCATTGTAAAACAGGCAAAAAAAAGAATTGCCAAAAATGCAACTGTCTGCAGAGATCTCTGGGGCAGGAACATTTTCTCTCTTCTTTGAATCAGCTCCACAGGACCAGAAGCTGATGGTGTGACCAGAAATCTTTTCCTCTGTTCTTGCTTTCACCTGACAAAATGAATTTCAGCCTTTAAGCAGGGGTGAGAGTGGAGCACTGTGCTGTGGTAAAGCATCCCAGGACCTCCCACATCATCCCAGACCCGTGGATTTGTAACATACACAGGAAAGGACGGACAGGATTCACAGGATATTTTTGCATTTCCTTGCTTAGAGTCCTAAATCTCCTTTCCCACTGTTGCCTTTCAATATAACATTTCAAACTCTTGCGCATTTGCAAGCACAGAAAATTATTTTAGGACTTGGAAGAGAACCTCCTGATCAAAAAACTTTGCTGCAATTTGACACAAAGATCAGGATTGCTGAAAATCATGAAATCCAAAAGGTATTTAAGGTGGAGCAGGACTATCAAGTTAAAACATGTTCACAGCCCCGGGGTTTGGGCCTTCAATAACACAACCTTTTCCATGAGCAAGACAAGTGCTGACACCCAAATATCCAGGATTATATTAGACTGATGCTGGATTTCTTTTCTGTGAAGAAGTGGATTTCTGGCTTAGGGGAAGGACAACTAGAAGATGTAATTGAGCAATTAAAAATGCTTATTTTAATCTATGTTATCATTTCATCCAGCTTTATATCCGCTCATGGCATTGGTACACCCATACCTACTCGTCCCTTCAACCCCACCACATCTTTTTTGCCAGGTCTAGCCCTAAAATTTCTGTATTTTTGGTACTAATGATTGTACTCTGCTTTAGGATTGGCTCCAGCCTTTATTCGTGTATTAATTGTTACATCAAAACCTGGAGGGACAACAAAGCAAAAGTTCTAGCATTTAAATTGTTATGTAAGAGTAGTAAAGACAAGTTCCTGTACAAGTTTTTGTAGGAACAATTCTTTCTGTGCAGAAGAAATTTGGGATTATAAAAATCTCAATATCTCCTCAACAGATTTGTCTTTATACTAAGTTGAATATTGTCAGTGACTGGATAATAAAGCAAATTATACATTAATAGAACATAAATACACATCAGTTCTGTATTTGCTTGTAACAAGTTTGTTCTTAATAAGCCTGCCCTAGTAATTTGTGAGTAATTTTCTTGGGCAATATGTTGAAATCAAACTAGATGTGAAATAACAAGTGGGTATTAGCTCTGATGAAAACCATGGGTATTAAATGCAGATACATGCACATAAATATCCATAGAGATGTGTGTATTAAATGCTCAGGGATATTTGAAGTTATGCTAATGCAGAACTGCTCAGACACAATAGAGAAATGACACTTTGCTACTGCGATCAGCACTAAACTCTGCATTAATTAAAAACATCTCCCAGTTACAAAAGGAACATTATCCACTTACTGGTGGTGTTTGGATCCCAGGGAAGTCCTGACCTGCAGAATCTCCTGCCAGCCCCGTGGTGATGCTCCAGTGCAGTGACACTGAGTGCCCTTGAGCACCTTTTATAGCAGCCCAGAGAGCTCAGGAACAATGGGAATGGGCTCCACAGCGCTCTGTGACTAAGACCTTGTGCCAGGGAAATGAGACAGCTCCAGCAGTAATACATCTTGGATTTTAAAATATTCAGCTCTGACTAAAGACAAGATCACAGCTTTGCAGGCAGTTTCTTCTTCCTTTGCAGTCTCTCCTGTTCTGAAAGAACTTTTGATTCTAGCACAGCTTTGCTGTGCCCCAAAATGATGGACAGGGGATATCCAACTGTACCAGGACTGATCAGGAAAAGTGTCTCTGGTGTGGAAGTAGATTTTGCTCCTTACCTGTTCTTATGGCTTGGGTATGGACCCTGAGTTGGGTAAGAGGAATCCAAATTAACAGTACTGGTGATGCCTGCAATGTACAGTCAGCAAAACCCGGTTACAGAATCACAGAATCACAGAATGAACCAGGCAGGAGAAGACCTTTAAGATCATCTAGTCCAAGCTATGACCTAACACCTCCTCATCAGCTAAAGCACAGCACTGAGTGCCATGTCCAGGATTTCTGTAATCACATCCGGGACAGTGTCTCCACCACCTCCCTTGGCAGACAATTCCAGTGCCCAATCACTCTTTCAGTTAAGAATTTTTTTCTGATGCCCAACCTAAACTTCTCCTGGTGCAGCTTAAGGCTGTGTCCTCTTGTTCTGTTCATGGTTGTCTGGGAGCAGAGACCAACTCCCACCTGACTACAACCACCTTTCAGGGAGCTGTAGAGAGTGATAAGGTCACCCCTGAGTCTTCTTTTCTCCAGGCTAAACAACCCCAGCTCCCTCAGCCATTCTTCACAGGGCCTGTGTTCCAAGCCCTTCACCAGCCTTGCTTCCCTCCTCTGGACGTGTTCAAGCAAGTTCAAGTTACTCACAGAAAATCTCAGGAGCTGGTAAATAATAAAATCCCAGAATTGTTAGACTGGAAAGGACCTTAAAGCCCATCATGCCACCTCCTGCCATGGCAGGGACACCTTCCACCATCCCAGGGTGCTCCAAGCCCATCCAACCTGGACTTGGGCACTTCCATAGATGGGGCAGCCACAGCTGCTCTGGGCAACCAGAATAAGATCCCACTGGATTTTAATGTTCAGTACAAATTTAATTTAAATCTGTTGATTGCACAGTAAAAAAAAAAATCATTTGAAATTTTGGAAAATGGGAGAAACTCACTAAACAATAAAAGTGCAAGTGGTAGTACAGGCAAAAAGCCAAATTCTGATATGTTTTAAACCTGTTGACACAAGGTTCTTAAATTCAAATCATTTGAAATTTTGGAAAATGGGAGAAACTCACTAAACAATAAAAGTGCAAGTGGTAGTACAGGCAAAAAGCCAAATTCTGATATGTTTTGAAACCCTGCAAGCCGACACCACACAAGGTTCTATATTCACTGTATGACCTCTAAGCAGGTAATTTCAATAGAATTTGGATACTCAGGATGTGGCTTGATCATTAGGCTGGAACCACTTAAGAGGACCAGTTCCTGCTTGTCAAAGTGAAAGACAGTGAATGTATTTGTCACCTCTGAGGAGCAATTCCCTGGGAGGATTGGAAAGATCATTTGCTCAGTGTTTTCTGAAGCCACAGATTCCTTTCCCATGGGCACAGGGCTGTGTTCCTGACAAAGCCAGGCTCAGGTGGATGCAGACACGTTGTCCTGCACAGACAGACCCCTTGCAGGGCTTCACAGCCTCTGATCTCCAGCTTCCATGGACACCAAATTGTTTTTCATTGTGTCCCTCAAGGCAGCTTGTCTGAGACACCCAATAAACATTCCTGATTTCATTACCTGAGTCCTGATCATTAAGGAGAGTGTCACCCATTAGAGTGTGTCACCAATTAAGGCTGACATTCATTAGCACTTACACTGTTACACCATATTATCCACGTGGATCCCTTGGTTACATCTTCAAGGATTAATGAGCGTTGGCCAAAGCCCTGTGAGAAACATCTGGGACAATTCATCCATGAACTTTTCAAGTCTCCAGCATACAATTGGTTTTCATTGGATGCAGTTATGGCATCTCCACCAGAAAAACATCGATTGAGTGACCACAAGCAGAGATGGTGACGTGGGATCAGGACAGGGGCACTTGGAGAATGTTCTGGTGGTCACAGCACGCTGCCATGGCTTTGCCCTTCCACCAAGGACTCTGGAGAAGTCAGAATCACCAAGGTCATCACTTTGTGACATCTCACACTGCCATGGCTTTGCCCTTCCACCGGCCATTTCCTTCCACCAAGGGCTCTGGAGAAGACAGAATAACCATGGTCATCACTTACACTGCCATGGCTTTGCCCTTCCACCGGCCATTTCCTTCCACCAAGGACTCTGGAGAAGACAGAATAACCATGGTCATCACTTTGTGACATCTCCCTGATGTCTGACTGTGCCAGGGTTACCCTATATCCATGAGAGATACAACATTTCTCAAGAAAACACAGAATGTGTCCATTGCACACTGCAGGCGCTCACCTGCAGGAAATGTTCCCAGCTGCAATGGGGTCAGTGCTAATGTCACAGGGGGAATTTGTACCCCAGCACTCCCTGGTGATATTTTTACCTGGGGTAAATTGACCTCAGTGAGAGGCCTGAGCAGTGCAGAGAGGAGCAGGAACCCATTCTGCTGGAGGGATTTGGGCTGCCCAGAGCTCGCTCCCCCCAGGGCATCTCCCACAGCACTCTTGGAGCCATCAAAGGTTCCGGCCTTGGCTTCAAAGCCTTCACTCCCTCCCTCCAGCTTTCCCTGCTCCCTGCCTGGGAGGGCCTTCCTCTGCTCCCTCACCTTCAGCAGGAGTTTTGGAGCAGGAGGGTTGTGCCAATTATAGTTTCCCAGGGACTGATTCTTTTGTTTTGCTTTCCAGCCCTTTCCCCAGGGAGCCAGGTGGGGGAGGAAGGGAATATGGCCTGCTGCAGGGCATGAAAGAAAAAGGGAAGAGAAAGCCTGGAGGCCCAGCTGAGGGGGAAGAAGAAGCTGGGGGAGGGAACAGAAAGCAAAGCAAATGTGCAAATAGCCTCGTTAGGGTAAGGGGGATCCTCTGGCCTGGGATTTGAAAACTTAATTAAACAAAGACTGTGCTGCATCAAAGGGATCCTCTATCTGCAGGGAGAGGGCTGAGAGATCTGAGGTTTTTTTCCATGTGCTGTTCTCTGTTACTCACCAGTAACAGGAGTGTGGGCTCCAGAAGTCTTCCTGCTTCCCTGACGTAAACATCAACTCTTTTTTTATTACCATTATTTTTGGGTTGTGTTTTTTTTTTTTCCCCTTACTGCTCTTAGCCCAACAGACCCGAAATCCTGTGAGCTGCTGTGCCGTGAGTGGAAAGCCGGGCACCGCCCTGCGAGAGGAAACGCTCTGACCACACTCAGGGCAAACAGAGCTGCTGGAGAAGCAGCAGCTGCCAAAGGGCTGTTTGCCCTCCCTGGCCTCCCCCACTCAGAGACAGGAGGAAATGACACCTCACAGCAAACCAAGAAGATTTTGGCACCATCACACCTGCACTTGGTGCTCCAGGGGCATCGCCAGCTCTCTGTCCCCAGGAAGGAGCCAGCAGGCCCATGGCTTCCATCACCAATTCAAGAGGTGAATTTCAGCTCCCTGGAGTGAGTTCCAGCTTCCCCTCCTTTCTGGGTGCTTTTAGCTCTTCTGTGTCACCTCCTTGTCCCTGGGAACAGTCATGTGCCACCTGGAGAGCTGCCAGCAATCTCATTTGGGAAGGGGCAAACTGTTCCAGCAGCAGTTTGAAATCGTGGTCTCTGTGCACTGTGCGCTGCATCATTCCAGAGAAAACTCCCATCTTCCAGGGAATTAGAGTTGAACAGCAGTGACTCAGGCTCACTGTTTTCATTTTCCATTTGCTGTTTCCAAGCCAGATCTACAGAAGCTCCTGGGACTCACAGCTCTGTCTGAACACAGTGGCAAGGGTGAGTGTTTTGTCCTCCAAAACCTACCCTGAAGTCAAGCCTGGGGCTGGTTCTCTTTTCTGCCCCAAACAGTCTCCAGATGGAATATTTTATGTGTGCAAAACAGATTCAGGTGAAGCTGAGACAAAGCCTCGGGTCCCTTTTGCAGCTTCTGTAACACCCACTGGGCTCTCTGAGCTTATCCAAGGTTCCACAGCGTTGCAGAAATCTCCTGAAGACCTCACCAGAGTCAAAACAAAACAAAACAAAAAGGGATGTCTCCTGGTGCCGTGAGCCCTGGCTCCATGACAAGGAGCTCTCTGGGATCTGCTCCTGCAAGAGAATGTCACTGTGGTGTCAATAGCTTAGACGTGAGACCCCAACAGTGGCAGAAACCTCACACCTGGAAAGGTGAGGATGAAGGAGGAGCAATTAAATGTCATCCACCTAAAGAAATATCACACTAATTAATCCCCAAGTGCTGAGTCTTGGGGACATGCTGTGCTTGCTGCTGTGTCTTATTCTAGGTTTATGATATATAAATTGCAGTCTGTTGTTTCCATCTCTCTTTACATGAAGTCTGAGGTAGAGATGAAAGCTTTCACTGTGCAAAAATACATGTTTTAAAAGTGAGGAAATGAGGGACTTGTACCCTTTAAGCAGAAGAGTGTGTGGGAATAAGCTCATGCACTGAAATATATCTAAAGATCAGGCTTGTGTAAGTCTCTGTTTCTTCAGAAACAGCTTTCACCAGGGCTGGCTGATGGGCAGGATGTGAAAATGGGGCGAATCCACAGGAACCTCATGACAGCAGGCTCAGAGGTGCCCTTGTGCAGTCGGTTTCTGACTGAAGATGCATCCCCTCCACCAGTTCCTGTTATGTTTGAGCACTGACATTTCCCACAAAAGGCCTTTCTGTGGGCAGAACTGTGCCAGTAAATAACTGGTTTTGCTGGTGTCTGGTTTAGCTTGAGGAGCAGCTCTCAGAGATCCTCTTGCAGATAGAAGTGTTCTCCAGTAAATATTATCTGTCTCCTGAGGTATCCAAAATTCCAGAAGCTTTTGGACAATGCTCTCAGTCACATGGTGGAATTTGGGGGTGTCCTGTGAAGGGCCAGGAGTAGATTTTTGATGGTTCTTGTGGGTCCCTTCCAGCTCAGAATATTCTGTGGTTCAGTGATCCTTTAAATTTGGCTCACAAAGCTGAGGTTTCTTCGAAATCATGACGTCTAGAATGTGTTCATTTTCCCCTGAGACTGAAATCTCAGAAACCACAACAACAGTTTGACTAGAACACCTTACTGCAGATCAGCGTGGTCTTGGATCCTGGTCTGGGGGTTTATAAAACATTTAACCAATGATATTGGACACAGGTGGTAAAGGCAGCGAGTGCGATGCAGCAGGGTTTTCCAAACACAGCAGGATTTTGCAAACATAGCAGAATTTTGCAAACATAGCAGAATTTTCCAAACACTCACAAACTTGGAAGAAGGAGGGAAGTGATGTAGCACAAAGCTCCCACATCTGTGACATGCACAGGGCTGGTTTGGGGACCAGCTTTGGGTCACAATCAAAGCACTGGCTTTGGAATGACACAGGAATTGTGTGGCTTTGGAATGACACAGGAATTGTGTGGCTTTGGAATGACACAAGGATTGTGTGGCTTTGGAATGACACAAGGATTGTGTGGCTTTGGAATGACACAAGGATTGTGTGGCTGTGCAGGCACATCCCAACCCCAGCTCTGGGAATTTGGCTGAGCGCTCTGACCTCTGCCTTGTGCCCCGTGATGGGCCATGTTCAGTTTCTGAATAACACCAAAAACAAATTGAAAACAGATTATGTTTGGATGATGTGATTTTTGTGGCCTGTGATTTATAAAATGTGGTGACAGGCTTAACCCCAGGGAAGAAGTGCTTGAATGGAGCAGGTAACATGTCCTAGGTGAGTGCTGAGTGCTCTGTTTGCTTTGCAGCAGGTGAGCTGACTTCTGAATAAATCCTTTGTTCCCAAGTCTGTCACCCGGAATGATCTTCACACATCATGTGCAACTTTGGTATGAAATTAAAAGTTATGCAAGGATTACAAGGTTGTCCAAGTTGCTATCTCATATTTGTTCTGTTTCTTTTTTAAATATCCATTGTTGCAAAACTTAAATAATGTTTGAAATGCACATTATGTGATGTGAGGAGGGTCTGGGAATGCTGCAAACCCCCTTGGAGGAGGGAGGTGAATGCTGGAAATCACCTTCTCAAAGTCACAAAGTGAAATGGCTGAACAGCTCCAACCTTCAAATTATTTCCTTTGTTTGTGTTGCCTCAGGAAATTAGCCATCAGCTAATTTAGATTACAATGGATTAGATTTCCTTAATTAAAAGCAGGTAACTCTCAGAGAACTGTATACACAATAAAGATACTTTGGAGCATTCATAACCTCAAAATCATTGTTGTGTTTCTGTCCCTTTGCCAGTTTTGACCCTGTAAGGATTTTACTGAGAAAAAGCTCTTAAAAATAATGCGGGATTCCACAAAAGATTTTTGGAAATTCAGCTGGTTCTTTTTAATTCCAGTTGGGTTTCTGGAATTCTGGTAGACAAGGATATCCCATCCTCTGCACAATTCCTGTTTGGAAAGCAGAGTCAACGAGCATTAATTTGTACGAAAAATGCCCTTTTGGGTATGATATGATTTAAAGTATTATTAATTATACCTGTACCAGATAAATTTGTCTTCTCTGGCCCATGGCAACGAAGTGAAGTCTGGATTAAACCCAGCCTGGCTGTGAGGGGAGGGTTTTGGGAGGTTATTGCAGCAACAACCCCTGGTGGGTTTCTTATATTACCCGATAACAGAAATCAGGAAGTTTGTTATCAAAGGCAACTCCTTTAGAATAAGTTAATAGTTTAATTAGAGGTTAAAACCCAAGTTGTATGTACAAATGTTATGTATGAATGAGAGTTTGGCAAAGCACATCAACAGCACTGCGTTTCTGTAACTGAAACTCCTCTGTTCAAATCCTCTAGTACAAAAAAAAAACAAAAAAAAAAACACATCAGTTCCGTCCTTTGTGCCTCAGTAAGCAAAGCCCGGACATAAAAGTTACCAAAAACTCCGACTTAGAACAATTTGCTCAACACATTTATTTAAAGCTCCGGGAGAGAAATGGATCTGAGAGAATTGAAGTGTTCAAAGGTGTAAACCCTACCTGGAGAGACCTCATCGGGCCAGAGACACTAAGAAATAAAACTTTATTTTTCACGTTGGCCGTAAAACCAGCAGTTCTGGGGCTGTTCCCTCTCCTGATTCCAGAGCGCGGGCGGGGCCCCCTCAGCGCTCCCGCCATTGCCGCCAACAGCCCGCCCGCCCGCGCGCTGTGACGCCACCTGTCAATCAGCGGGACAGCGCTCTCTGATTCGCTGTCGCCTGGCATCACGTGGGAGAGGACTGGCCTTATATAAACGCGGGCGGGGTCGTTACGAGCCGCCATTTTGTCCAGTGAGGAAAAGCGGAGCTGGGGTCTCGCTGAGGGTCGAGTCGGCTGAGTTTAGCGCGGGCTCCCTTCGCGCGCCCTCCCTCTAAGCACCGGTGAGGATCTTCACCCCGGAGGGCGGGGGGGGAGGCGGCAGCCGCGGTCTCGGTGCCCGGCAGGGCGGATGGAGGCGGCAGCGTCGGCAAACAAAGAGCAGCCGCCATTTTGTAACGCAGGGCCTGGGGCGGCGGCTGCCGCGGCCCTGAGCGGAACCGGGCGGGGAGGCGGCGGGTTGCCGGGAGGAGCCCGTTCTCGGCCTGCTCCCCGCGGGGTGTGAGGCCAGGCGGGGTGGGAAGTGCCGCGGGGGCGGTGTGGTGGCGGCCCGTCCGCCAGTGGCAGCGCTGGTCCCTCACGGCGTGCCGAGGAGCAGCTCCGGAGCGAGTCCCCGTTCATTGCCCGCAGGGCTCGGCGGGAGATGGCGCTGCCCACCCCGTTGGTGCGCGGATCGCCCTGATCCTAATCCCGATCCGGGAACAATGGAGCCTCCCCCGCGCAGCGCCCTCTGCAGACGCCCCCGTGCTAAGCAGGAAAAGAGGCTCAGGGACCTCCCCCCACAAATCTAAACAGTTAAAAGTAAACGGAATTCCTCGGAATAGTGGATTTTAGTCACAATGTGGCATAGCAGCTCTCTTGTTGGGTTTTAAGTTTTCTCTCACCCCGCTCACCCCTTCCAAACAGTGTCCCCATCACAACGCATCACTGCTGAGGTTTCAGGGGGAAGTAGCCAATAGAGTGACTTCCCTTGGAAGTGAACAAGCACATTAGCTGTGTTAAATATATGTGAACTTCTTTTTTTCTTGTTGTAGCAATGCATCGTGACTCTTGTCCGCTGGACTGCAAGGTCTACGTGGGTAACCTTGGAAACAATGGCAACAAAACAGAATTAGAGCGAGCTTTTGGCTACTATGGACCACTGCGCAGTGTATGGGTGGCGAGAAATCCTCCTGGGTTTGCCTTTGTGGAGTTTGAAGATCCCCGAGATGCAGCTGATGCAGTAAGAGAGCTAGATGGAAGGTAAAGTGTGCTTGGCTTGGCTGGTCAAAATATGGGACGTTGTAGGAGTGATACAGTTTTAAATTGTGAAACTTAAACTGCAAGACTGAAGTCTTGATGCATTTCTCATGCACTGTTTTGTATGGTACTATAAGGGTGTTCTTATGGTGCAGCAATGGAATCCCAGAGTGGTCTGGGCTGGAAGGAACCTCAAAGCTCATCCAGTCCCACCCTCCCCATGGGCAGGGATGCCTTCCACCATCCCAGGCTGCTCCAAGCCCCATTTAGCCTGGCCTTGGACACTTCCAGGGATCCAGGGGCAGTCACAGCTGCTCTGGGTACCCTGTGCCAGGGCCTCTCCACCCTCACAGGGAAGAATGCCTTCCCAATATCCCATTTATCTCTGCTCTCCTTCATGAATAGCATTGTAATGTTTAATTTTGCATTTCCCAGTTGAACTCCCAAGTTAGGAATTATTTGCATCTCTTTGTGTGTGTTAATTAAATTGCAGATGGTGTTACTATAAAGAGGTAAAACTGATTGTGGAGACTCTCCTTTGCTCTTTCCCTGCCTGCTTTACTGGCACAGCAGTTTTGAGAAGCAGCCAATCCTTTTGTCTGCCAAAGAATCCCAGAATGGTTTGGGCTGGAAGCCCATCCAGTTCCACCCTCTTCTGTGGGCAGGGCCACTTTCCACTGGATAGCCTGGGCTGCTCCAAGCCTGTCCCACCTGGCCTTGGACACTTCCAGGGAAGGGAAGTGCTGGAGCTGACTCTGGGCACTGTGCTTTGATGACAGAACGTTTTTCCCTTTTGAATTGTTTTTCCACCTTTGGATTGTGTATGCTTTATTCTGCACCACCTTCTCCCTGGCAGTGCTAACCAGAGTGCCTGTCTCTCCGCAGAACGCTGTGCGGGTGTCGCGTCCGGGTGGAGCTCTCCAACGGGGAGAAGCGGAGTCGGAACCGCGGCCCCCCTCCGTCGTGGGGCCGGCGCCCTCGGGATGACTATCGCAGGAGGAGTCCCCCTCCTCGGCGCAGGTACCTGGGCACAGCACACTCCTAGAGCCCTTGGCACAGTTACCACCTAGCATCCTAGGAGCAGGCTTGTTAAAGGCATGTTGATGGATGGCAGTCATCTATCTGATCATGATTCGGAAATGACAGATGCTAAAAAAAAAAAAAAACCAAAATCAACCCCCCACAAAATCGAGGTGAACTTGAGTTGTGTTGAATGTTGTTGGCTTTTGTCCATAGGTGACTGTGCAGTTGGTAGTCAGTGCCCTCTGTCCTGGGCTTATCCTCCTTCCTCTTAAAACCTGCTCATCTTCTAGTCACACTTTGCCTTTCTTCCCCATACTTCAACTTAGGCTGTTCCTTTCCTTTACTCCATATTGGCAAAACATGACATACAGCAGTATAGCATTTCCATACCAATGGGTTTTTCCACTTTGTTTGCAGAACTTAAATACTTCCCAAGCAGGCAGCTGTTTAATAATAGATTGAGTAACAGTTGCTCTAAACATCTGGAATCTTGACACTTTAGTGTTAGCCTGGAAATAAAGCATCGTGTGACGATCCTGTCACTTGAGGTTTGCAAACCCAGCTCTAGCATATAGCAGGATTTTTGGGAACTGGCACGTTCTTGGACCCAGACTAGTTTGTCTGGCAGTTTAAGTGTGCACCGTGGTTTTTACAGGACTGAATTTACCTGTGACAGGTGAGTGAAGTCCTCCCGAGCCAGGGTTTCAAGCTTACCCTTTTGCTGTTGAAAAAAAAAAATAACACATTAGGAGTATTTGTTAGCTAATAGATGGTTGTACTGATGGCTTGTTTTTCATTTTTTTTATGCTTTTTTGGTCCATCTATTAATAAAAATGAACCCGTTACAGAGTCACCATCATGTCTCTTCTCACCACCCTCTGAGTCTGCATTAGCCAGCCAACTAGCCCTTTCAGCGTCATGTGACCAGCGCGCCCCATGCAGCTTGGCTGGTGTCGTTTCACATGACCCAGGCATGGCCAGTCGTCAGGTTGCACCGCCCTTTGGTTCCCGAGCATGCTGTTTTCTCTCAGCCTTCTCTCCAACCTTAACCAAATCGGCAGCAGCCACCTCGACCGCCCACACATTCCCGGCCAATCAGCTCAGCTGTTTATTTACCAAATGTCTTCACAACAACTACAGCAGCAGCCTTCGGCTAACAAAAAAGCAGGAAAAATCCACAACACCCCCTTCGCCAACCAACTAAATACAACGCAACATCTGGCAAAACCTTTTCAGCAAATTCTTCTTGGCAGTCAGTCCGGCAGCCTCACCTCACCATTTCTAGCTTGTTGAAACCAAAGACTTGTAAGTTTTTCCTGCTTATACAGTTTACTGCTGGTTAAAATAAGGAGTAAGCGGCTTATAAGTAATTACTTTTCTCAATCAAAGGCTGGCTGTGCATAATTGAGTGGTAACGTACATATGTTGCTTGAGAAAACTTTTAAGGGTGATATGGAAGCTCTTACACTGTGAATAATGTAAAAACCAGGATATTTGCATGTGAGATGCCAAACTAAATTTTTAATAAAGCTCTAACAAATGTAGCTTTTCCTTGCCAGAAAAATCCTATCACCTTTAAATGGTTTTACTAACAGTTTTCAAAACTTAAAACAATTACTTTTTGGGATGAACTGGGCCGAGCTAAGGTTATATTTTTTAATTTTTTATTTTTTATAAGAAAATAGTCTAAACACACTCTATGGCATTAAAAATGACAATCACAAATATGCAGTTCTAATGTAGCACTTAATGGCATTATCAATATTGACACTGAGCGCATTTTCACTTTTTTTTTTCCACTTGATATCTCTTATGTCTTGTTATGGACCTTTTTGGCTTGCATGGGTTCCAAAACATTTGCTCTGTGCTATTTTTTTTTTTTGGAACCACCTGTGGGACTTTGGTGTGGTGTTCTGGGCAGTGTATTTAGTTGAAATGGAAAGTGTTGCATTGGACAACTCTGCTCTGACGCGTTCTTAGTTAAGTGAATTCGTGGTTGGAAACGTGCTGTTCACACTGAGCTTGGTTTTACTGCCTAATCTTTCCATGCCTTTTACTGGATGATGGATGCCAGTTATTCTTGGCACGTTCCCTGGGCCCAACAGTGAGTTTGACAAGTTGGGAAATGCCTCAGCCCATTAAAGCTCAAAGAATGGATCAAGTGCCTCACATTTGCTTTTCTGGTTCTAGATCACCGCGAAGGAGAAGCTTCTCCCGGAGCCGCAGCAGGTACGGATCCCTTCCCTACCCCATGGACTGCTCCAGCCTGGGGGGTTGGAAAAGAACAGCCCAGAACAGCTCCATGTGTGGGCTGTGCACAGTCAGTAGTTTGGTAAAAGAGAAACAGATTTGCTTCTGTCATATTGCTTGACTGGAATTACTGAGCTGTTTGAGATTCCAGAGATAGCAGTGGAAGGATACTGAGAACAGAAGTCATTTCCTTTCTGCAGCTGCCTGGCATCTTCTGTCCATTTTCCCCAAAGTTTTAAATGTTAATGTGCTACTCTCTCACAGATACTGTGAGCATGGGATCATTGGGCCCTGAGGTGGGAAAAGACAATTGAGTCCAGGCAAAAATCAGAATGTGATTTGAGTGGGATTCTGGAAAAAAAAAACAACCAAACTTCTCCAAAGTGCTAGATACCTGTTTACAGCACATTACAAGCTGTTGGCTCAGGCTGATTATTCTTCCCTCAAGAAAAAAAAGGTTAATAATAGCATCAGTAACAGGTTTTCCCTGGTTGAACAGTTCAGAACTTTCACTCTTGAAGGGAAGCTCCTCAGGGAGCCTCCTTGGCCTGATGAAGCTTTGCTCTGATGGTGTGGTGTTGGTCTGTGCCAGGTCCCTCTCCAGAGACAGAAGAAGAGAGAGATCACTCTCACGGGAGAGGAACCACAAGCCCTCTCGCTCCTTCTCCAGGTCTCGCAGGTAAGGAGAGCCTTTAGTGTTTGTGGTTCTGAGTAAATGTGAAAATAACTTTGTGCCTTGTTGGAGAATCACCTCTAGTGTTACAGATTCTTCACATTAAAACAACAAAATACTCAGTTTTATTAAATGAACAGTATTTTTAAAATGCTTAAATGTCACCTGCTGATTGTGGCTGGGGGGCTTAAAGGAAAATCTGTTCCTGACACCTGATCCTAACCTTACCTGTCTGTTGTTCTTCAGTCGCTCCAGGTCAAATGAGAGGAAATAGGACTGTGGGAAGGAGCTGTGTACAGGAAGTCATGAGATCCGAGGCCAGGAGTATGTACAGAACATTGTTTTGTTTTGAGACTTCATAAAGCTTGGTGCATTTTTAAAATGTTTTAGCTGTTGAACTTGCTTTGTTCCTTGTATCTTGTAACAGGTGGCAAATGTAAAGATGTGAATCTGTATATGGTTCTGAGCAGATCCTATGATTTGTAATATTAATGGTTTTCCAATGTACCATTAGACATGGGGTGTGTGTGTGTGGAATGGCAAATGGTCTGTGTTGTGTAGCTGGGAGAGCTGGGCTGGGCTGGGGGTGGCTGGGGCTCAGCTTGAGGAAATGTGCAGGGATGGGGTGTTCCTTGTGGGAGCAGGCCAGGAGCAGAGCAGGACACAGGTGCTCCATAGCCCACGGCTGGGAAGGAGAGTAGTGAGGCAGGGGAGGGTAAGGGTTGGGGGCTGCCGCTTCATCCAGCTCCAGTTCTGACTGAGCTGCTTTATATTCCATGAAATAAAACTTTGTAGCTATAAGGTCAGTTAATTTTGTACTTGGTGTGAGTAGAGTCCTTAATTAGATGATTGTTGATTGACCATGTATTCCAGAAGCTCTGAATAGACCAAATCCACAGCAGAACTGACACCTGGAGTGGATGTGTCATGTCTAATGGTACATTGTAAACATTAGTTATTAAACATTTCTTTACTGTACAAGAATTTTCATGTCACTTGTAAAATGTCTTTTGTGAGATCCTTGGGATTAAAGTTTTGGTTACAACTCGTTGTTCAGTATTTAACTCGTCCCTGACTGTGGCAGTCCCCCCACCTGGCTGTAACACAGCTGTGAAGTGTCCAGCACAGCTGTACCTGCTCACCTGTCCATGGTGAGGTGCAGTGGCACTCCACCATGGCAGTCTAATCCTGTTTCACAGGTCCAGCTGGGGTGCTCAATGGCTAATGCCACCTGACTCCTTGCCTGTAGTGATTCCTTGGAAAGCCAGCTGGGGATGCAAAGGTTCACCTTGAGCTTTGTATGCCAGCTGTGGGTTGGGAACAGCAGTTAAGGTATTCACCCCAACTCAGTCTAGAAACCAAAACTTACCCTGAAGATTCCCTTCCTGTGGAACTGCAGCATGGCTGGAGAGCAGGTGGAGCTGCCACACTGCCCAAGGGCTCCCTTGCTCCTGAATCCCAGAGTGCTCCGTTGGTTCAGTTAGATGGTTTAGATGAAATCCCTCATGGTAAACACTGGGTGTGTGTGACCGTGTTCACAGGGGTCTGAGGATGGGGAAGATAGGAGGATCTGACACCATGTTTCACCAGGCTTGATTGATTATTTTATTGTATATATTATATTAAAAGTATACTAAAAGAATAGAAGAAAGGATTTCATCAGAAGGCTAGCTAAGAATAGAAAAAGAAAGATAACAAAGGCTTGTGGCTCGGACAGAGTCTGAGCCAGCTGTCTGTGATTGGCCATTAGTTAGAAACAACCACATGAGACCAGTCACAGATCCATCCACCTGTTGCATTCCACAGCAGCAGATAACCATTGTTTACATTTTGTTCCTGAGGCCTCTCAGCTTTTCAGGAGGAAAGATCCCAAGGAAAGGATTTTTCATAAAAAAGGTCTGTGACAGTGGTGGAGTTTCCTTTGCTTGGTGGTTTCCAGGCAGGGACAAGGAGATGGTGAAGCTCTGAGGGAATGGAAGGATGTGCTGGTGCTGCTGAACTCAGTGTCTGGATTGATTTATTTTTTTAATAACTTAGTGTTGGTTGGGCTGGGTCTTGAAGGTCTCTTCCAGCCCCTCTGAGGTTCTCTTGATGAGTTAAAGACTGCGTGTTGCTGTGTGTCCCACCTGTCCCCGAGACGCAGGGTGGCCGCAGGTGCTGCAAGAGGCACTCACACCCCTGGAGCGGGATCCAGCGGTGAGCTGGGAACGCCCAGGCCCGTCCCGGTTTTTGTGAAGGGTGAGAACAGCGGGTGGAGCCGGCTCGGGCCGTGCAGTGCCGCCGGTGCCCGGCAGAGGTCAGCGCGGCTCCTCGGCCTGGGGCCTGTTCGCTCTCTGGATGCCCCAGCCCAGCTCCGGGCCGGGCCAGGGGGCTGCCCGGGACCCCAGCCCAGCTCCGGGCCGGGCCAGGGGGCTGCCCGGGGCCCCAGCCCAGCTCCAGGCTGGGCCCAGGGGCTGCCCCCGGCCCTGCTCGGTTCCCTTCCCTTTCCCTCCGTGCCTCTGGCAGTGTCAGATGTGCAGAAGGGTCACAGCTCGTGGTGCCTCCGCCAGCACAGACATTCTTCCTGTGGTTACCTGGCGGAACAAGGAGCCTTCAGTTCAGCTGCTGCAGGGAGAGAAATCTGAAGTGCCAGAGACAGTGGGAAGCAGGTTGTGGTTTTCATACGCAACACTCTTGAGGAAGCGTTTCAGTTTCAGGTTTCTGACTATTTTACTCCCCAGCTGAATGAAGAAGTTGCTCCTTAGATCAGAAGTGTGCTGGTTTCATGTAATTGGGTGGAGGTTTGAAGGGAAACACAACAAACAGTTTCTAGAGAAAGATAGGAAATTTTTATATATGTATAAACACTGACTGGACAGCCCTTCCCACAGGGTCTAGGTAATGAGCTATTTTTGATGTACCAACACATTTGTGGATTTCAGGCATCTCCTTCCTGTCTGAGGGAGTGACCAGCCTGGGAGTGTTGTGTTTAAAAAGTTTGCTCTCAAATTAAATGTACAAGGAAGTGTTGGTGTTCTAAGGCCAGGGACATCCCTTGCCTTTCCCCAAACATTCTGACAGCAGGAAGAATCACCAAGCAGTTTGTCCCTGCCAGGTTAGGACAGAGGGACACTATCCAAGGCTCCTTGGCAGAACCTCAGCCACAGCCCTGCTCTGGAGACCCCTGGAGTGATGGAGCAATTGCTACTGCCTGACACCTCCAAATTGTTTCAGGGCCTGGTTTCATGGTGCTGACAGTCATGATTTACACTGTGTTTCTAATTTGGGGAGAGGTTTAACTGCCCCTGCTTCAGGCAGAAGCATCCTGGGGTTAATCCTCAGCAGTGCCTGAGCACATCCCAGTTATTTTATACACTCTCCCTGGGGAGAGCATTGTGTGCAAATGGGTTTGCAAAGAAGAGGATCTTGTTTTTTTCTTTTTATGTACATGCAGCTCTTTGTTTATGACCAAAGATCATGTTAAGAATGTGCCTTGCACTTTAGGACATCCTTAACCTCTCCACTTTCTTTCTTTTGTTGGGATTTGTTCACTGGCCTTCAGACAGGGTCGTGCTTGGCTGAGGAGTTGTGATCATCCCAAGCGCTGACTGCTGCTGGTTAGGCTGCTCCATGTGCAGGATGACATGTCCACCTACCTAATGCTATTTGGGACAAAAACTGGAGAAAAGGAAGGCTGACAGATATATGTTAGAAAAACAAGGAAAAAAGCCCTTAGAAAATAGATTTGGTTTTGTCTGTTCCACTCAAATTCATCAGGTTTTAGAATACCTTATCCTGACCCTGTTCAGAAAGCTGAAGGGAGCCAGTATGGACCATACTATTGTTGATTTCAAAACTGAGCCTTGGGAAGGATTGTGAAATCCCTGTCCAGAGGTGCTGCCTGGCAGTTTCTGGTTTCTCCTCTATTGAATTGATTTGCCCCCCTCTGAGAGCAGAACAGAGCTGCAGAAGTCCAGACCAAACATTGCTCTGTGAAAAAAGAGCTTTTTTATTCTTGGACAAACAGGTGTGCTGTGTTACCCCCTCATCCTCCAAACCCAGTGTGGTTCTGGAGCTTTGCTCTTCTCTCCTCCAGCCACAGCTGGAACTGCAGTGTGTTACTGATGGAAGGGCTTTGAATTTCATCCTCTGCCTTTGCATTTCCTTCTTTTTGAAACCAGAGAGATGCCCCACAGTGCCCATGGATCTTCTGCAGCAGCCTGGCATAGGTTATACCTTGTAGTTCTGAACCTCTCCTGGTTTGGTGGGGGTCAGGCAGCAGAACCCAGTGCTGGGAGGATTTTTTTGACCTATAGAGGTTTTCAGGGTTTTGTGTATATTAATAAAATCATGGAAAAGCCCTCTAACATTGAGTCCCACCATTCCCTCAGCAGTGCCTGGGCACTTCTGCAGCTTTTTACTGCTCTTATCACCATTTTTCAGTTTCCAGTTTTACTTTCATTTGCCGTGGTGTCATCACCATGAGCTGCCTCAATGTCTCTTGATACACAGGTCCTCAAAGTGCCTGGATGTTGGACAAACATATTTCTGCTGGATTTAATCCCTGTCTCTGTAGCCCTGTTCAAATCCTCCCCAGAAATACAGTCCCAAAACCTGAGCTGCAGTCCCCCCCACAGGTCAAACTGCTCTGGTGCTGTCATAGTGCAGAGTTAAAACAGGTTAAAAAACAAGTGCAAAAACTGGAGCATCAGCCCCTTTTGCAAACAAAAGGCTGAAGGGCAGGAGTGCAATTCCAGTTGCTCTGGTTTGACCTTAGCTCCTGCGCGGGGCGATGGCACCGAGCTGTACCTGCCCTAAAGAGGTACCTGCCCCACTGCCCTGCTGCTGGAATGCCTCCAGCTTCACCCCTCAGCCTGCAGAAACTGGCAGAACAAAGCCAATTTTTGCTTGGCCATGTTTGCAGCCAGTCAGGGGCTTCCTGGAGCTGAAGCCTTGTCCCAGGCTCTGACATGAGAAGTGTTCTGGTTTCCTCCAAGCACCATCACTGTCTGGGGTTGCTCTTTCGTTTCTGCAGTTTCACTGGGGCACGGCCACAGTTCCTCTGTTAATGCCTTTCAAACAAACACGGCTGGGGACTAAAATAAACACGGGATCCAGACAAATATAAAATAGACATGCAAGAGGAACACTATGTTCGTTCCCAAGTGATTCATGTGGCTATTATTTAATAATTTAGTGGCTGACATAACTTGGAGTCGAACAAATCTTCACTTTGATTCGGGTGGTGTTTCTGCTCGCTCCTCTAAGTCATTTTAGCCGTCAGATTTTCTGTGGGAGTGATCCCAGTTGGAAAAGGGAAGCACGTGTCCTTCCCGTCTGGATCCTGTCACCATGGCCAGTGGTGTAACTCCACAACCTTCCTGACCGTGAGGAGATTCCTCCTGCTGCAGTCACACTGTTCTTGGGCACTTTGCTGGGTAACACAGAAGTTGTCATGTGCCACTGGCTGGTGCCACCCCCAGGACACCCTGAGGTGTGTGACAGGCCCTGGGCAGCCCCAGGCTCCGTCGGGACCGCGCTATCGGGGTGCAGCAGGGGTATCAGGGTGGGGCACTGTGTCACTCAGGCTGTCACTTGGGAACATCACCCCTGCCAGCTGTCAGACAGGCATTATCTCCTCGTGGGCAGAGGCTGCTTACAACATGAATATTCAAAAATATTCAGCAGGAAGTCTCGGCGCTGTCCCAGCCCTCCCTGCTGATGGAGGGTTTGTTGTCAGTGTTTGATACAAAGTGTTTGCAGTCAGTGTTTCACGGAATCCCGGAATGGTTTGGGAGGGACCTTAAAGCTCATTTTGTTCCATCCCCTGCCATGGACAGGAACACCTTCCGCTAGCCCAGGTTGCTCCAAATCCCATCCAACCTGGCCTTGGACACTTCCAAGACTGGGGCAGCCACAGCTGCTCTGGGCACCCTGTGCCAGGGCCTCAGCCTCATTGCAGGGAAGGAGTTCTGCCCAGCACCAGTGTTATTGCCCCTTGTGCACTGGGTGCTGCTCTGCCTGGTGCTGGATTGATCAGCTTTTCATGCACTTGTACTATAAACTTTGTGGGAGGAGGTTGCCCAGCTGGGGAGATAAGCTCCAGGTGTGGTTTGCTGCCACTCCTGCCAAGCTGTCCCTGCAGCTGCCTGGCTGACACGTGCCACTCAGGAACTCGTGGATGAAACTCTGCCAGGTTTGGAGTCAGGAGTTCCCCAGTGCAGGGCATGTTTGACAGGGACCCATGGGGTATTTTTTGTTCTGTAGATATGTTCAATGTTTCCTGTTTCATAGAATCATGAAATCATTTAGGTTGGAAAAGCCCTCTAAGATCATCATGTCTAACTGTTCCCCCAAGCACTGCCAGGTCCAGCACTAACCCATCCATACCTTTTTTGAAATATGTCCAGGGATGGTGACTCTGCCACTGTTCTGGACATCCTGTGCATGTGCTTGACAGCCCTTCTGGTGAAAGAATTTTTGCTAATTCCAACCTAAACTTCTTCTGGTGCAGCTTGAGCCTGTTTTATTCTGTCCTTGTTCCCTGGCAGCAGAGCCTGACACCCCCAGCTGTCCCCTCCTGTCAGGAATTGTGCGGAGCCACAAGGTCCCCCCTGAGCCTCCTTTGCTCCAGGCTGAGCCCCTTCCCAGCTCCCTCAGCCCCTCCTGGTGCTCCTGACCCTTCCCCAGCTCTGTTCCATTCTCTGGACACACTCCAGCCCCTCAATGTCTTTCTTGCCATTAGGGGACCAAAGCTGAACACAGTACTCAAGGTGTGGCCTTAGCAGTGCTCAGCACAGAGCAGGGGCACTTCCCAGCTTTACAACATCCCTCCCCCCTCCTGTTCCCATTATGGATTTAAATTGATAATCTATAAATCTCTCAGTGTTCTGCAAAGCTGAGGTTTGTGCAGAGGTGGGAAGGGCTCTGGTGCAGCATCGCTGCAGGTGGGTGAAGTAAAACCCTGCTCCCATCCTCTGTGGCACTGCTGACCACAGCTCCAAGTTCCAGCAAATTTCCTTTTTTTTTTCCCTGAAACTGAAAGTTTTATTTTGGCACCTGGAACTCCCCAGCTTTAATCTCTGTGGAAGTGGGCAGAGCCTCTCTAGTGTGTGGAGCTTGTCCACCCCCATGGACAGCTCAGGGGCCCAGTGGGGGAAAGCTGCTCCTCCATCCCCACTCCCGGAAATCCTGCTCTGCCTGACTGACATGTAGGAGGAAAAGTGCAATCGACCCTTACCCCGTGTCAAGGTGGTGGCTGCCATATCATCACCCCTGCCTTTATTGCCGTCTCAGCTGTCCCCTCCCATTACCTCTGCTCTGCTCTGGGCTGTGCACGAGTCACTGCACAGGGCAGGGCTGTGTCTGTCCATCTGTCGGTCTGGGGTCTGGGGTCTGATCCTGCCCTCCTACAGATCCCATTTCATGCCATGTTCAGGGTCTGTCTGGGATCTGGGGTCTGGTCCTGCCCTCCTGCAGATCCCATTTCATGCCATGCTCAGGGTTTGTCTGTCTGTCTGTCTGTCTGTCTGTCTGTCTGTCTGGGTCCTGATCCTGCCCTCCTACAGATCCCATTTCATGCCATGTTCAGGGTCTGTCTGTTCTGTCTGTCTGTCTGTCTGGGTCCTGGTCCTGCCCTCCTACAGATCCCATTTCATGCCATGTTCAGGGTCTGTCTGTGGGTCCTGATCCTGCCCTCCTACAGATCCCATTTCATGATGTTCAGGGTCTGTCTGGGTGTGGGTCCTGGTCCTGCCCTCCTACAGATCCCATTTCATGATGTTTCAGGGTCTGTCTGGTCTGGGTCCTGGTCCTGCCTTCCTACAGATCCCATTTCATGATGTTCAGGGTCTGCCTGCCCCTGCTCTGCCCATCCCTCCCTGTGCCCACGCCCAGCCCCACTCCTCGCCCCCCAGCACAAAGCGAATCACGAGGCTGTGCTGGACTGGGGTATTCCCACAAAGTGTGACTGGAGATCCCAGGAGATGGTGACACACGCTGAGCCAGCGGGTGTTGGGATGGGCAGGCAGGCCAGTGTGCACGTCCCAGAGCCCAGGTTTGTGTGGGACAACCCAAACTCCCAGCATTTGAGAGTGGAGATGCCTCATCCTGGTGTCTGGGTGCTCCAGGCAGAGGGTGCCCCATGGAATTGGGGTTGTTTTGGAGGTGACATCATGAGCAAGTGTTTAGTCAGAGCTCCCCATCCTTACCTCCTTCTCATGGCTATACAGGGCCAGATCGAGCTCCCAATGGATTTCAAACCATCCACGGCTTGGAGAGCAGCAAACCCCTCAGCAGCAGCACCGTGCCACACGTGCTGTGCATTGGGAAGCAGTTACATCCATTGGCAGCTTCCAGGGGCTGCACGGACAGGAGCAATCCTGCCCCACTCACTTATCCTGCTGGGTAAGGTCCTGCTGTCCTCCCCCTGCCCTCACTGAGATGCCCATGGGAAACTGTTTATGCAACCCTCAGTGAGCATTTTGGATGGAGCTTATTCCCTGCAGGAAGCACTGCAAGAGGTTGGAGCCGCTCACCCCTGGTTCCCAGTGGGTGTCTGTGTCCCCTCCTGTGGGTGTCTGTGTCTGTGTCCGGGTGTCTGTGTCCCCTCCTGTGGGTGTCTGTGTCCCCTCCCTGTGGGTGTCTGTGTCTGTGTCCCCTCCCAAGGGTGTCTGTGTCTGTGTCCCCTCCTATAGGTGTCTGTGTCCCCTCCTGTGGGTGTCTGTGTCCCCTCCCAAGGGTGTCTGTGTCCATGTCCCCTCCTGTCTGTGTCCATGTCCCCTCCTGTGGGTGTCTGTGTCCCCTCCTGTGGGTATCTGTGTCTGTGTCCCCTCCTGTGGGTGTCCGTGTTCCCTCCTGTGGGTGTCTGTGTCCCCTCCTGTGGGTGTCTGTGTCCGTGTCCCCTCCTGTGGGTGTCTGTGTCCCCTCCTGTGGGTGTCTGTGTCCCCCTCCTGTGGGTGTCTGTGTCCCCTCCTGTGGGTGTCTGTGTCCCCTCCTGTGGGTGTCTGTGTCCGTGTCCCCTCCTGTGGGTGTCTGTGTCCCCTCCTGTGGGTGTCTGAGTCCCCTCCCAAGGGTGTCTGCCCCGTCCTGCCGTGCTCCAGGCCATGGGCAGTGAGGTGGAGCAGCAGAGGAATAAAGGGGCAGCCTGGTGCAGGGTCTGGAGCCAGGTACTGCAGCCGCCTGGCCATACTCTGAACAATGAGGCCTTTGCTGCCAGCAAAAAAACCCCACAAAGCTTCCAAGCTGCTCATGGAAAGTCAGTGAAGCAATTACGTTAATGACTATGAATGGGGCTAAAAACAATCTTGGATGAAAATGAGTGAGGGGCCGAATGAAGCGACCGATTCATGGCCTGGCTCTCGCATCCAGGAATATTTCCAGTAAGCAAAGGCCTTGTTTTAGGACTGTCTCATCCCCTATTTGTGCTTGGTGGGACTCTATTTCCACTCTGCTGGGTCTGGTGTCTCATCAAAATGCCTTCATAAATGGGGCAAACAAGGGCTGGATATGGCAGGGGAACAGTCAATTAACACGATCCGAGTTCTTTTAGGGGCAGAGTTAATCAAGCATTCAGCGTTTTGTCATTCTTGTCTTTCTTTCCTGGGAAAATCCTATTAGTATAAAATCACTTAATAGGGCACTTCAAAGAGCTGATGGGAAAACAGGCTTTGCTGGGATACAAACACCCTCCAGCCGAACACTGGGCTCATTTAGACTTCTGCTGGAGCGTGAGGGTTTCATTAAGAGCCTTCACGTTTCCCACTTAAAAGAAAAAAGCTTGTTAGCAGAGATAATAAAAAAAAAAAGAGAAAAAAACTCTTGGTGATTTGAATCTTGCTGAAGAGGCTTTTTAGTGCTGGAATACTCAGGACTTTGTCACTGGCAATCTGCTGTCCTGAGTTGAGTCATTTCCACCTGCCTGGGATGGGATGTTCTGGCAAATAAAAGCTATTTGAGGAAGGGAAAAAAAATCACCGCTGTGCCCCATGGAGTGGGACACAGCCCTGGCTGGACATTTGGGGTGTAGGATGGTGTGTTCTGCAGGACTGAACCCCAGCCCCATGTGCTATCTCCCCACTGTCCATGCTGGGACAGAGGTCCTGTGTTAGTTCCCCCATTTTCAGGGTGTTTCTCTGGGTAGAAATTCACATTTTTGCAGAGTTTATGTTTATCTCACCTTGAAAAATAGGTGAGATAAACATAAAAAAGTGTGTCCTGATCTCTGCCATCTCCACCCCAAAAGACCTGGGGATGCTCATCTGCCCAAATCTTTGCTGTTTCCCCTCTATGCTGGTTGATCTAACAGGAATATTACTTCCCTGCCCCCCCCAAAAAAACCCTTTTCACATAAGACCTTTGACCACTAAATCCCAAACCCATGTAAAATCCTTCCACACAGGAATCTGTGTGCATTTAAAACAGTCCCGATGAGCACGGGGCGGACCTCAGCGTGTTGTTCCTGTAAACACACCTCCACCAAGCCACATCTCCCCATTTTCCACGGCTGGAGCATTCCAGCCCTGATCCCTCCATCCAACCCAAGGCGTTCCCTGCTCCAGGGGACCCTGTCCCCGTGGCTTTTGGGGGTGCTGCTTCCCGAGTCAGAGGAGGACATAGAGCAGGGACGAGCCTGTCAGGAGCGCTGTGCCCGGGCACGTTCCCGGTCGGATCCCTGGCTGTGCGAGGATGGGCTGAGTCACACTCGGCCCTGCCTGCCCACAGTGATGTGTTTGCTTCCGTGTCTGTTCCACTCCCCTCGGCCTCTGCAGGACCCACCTGGGCAGATCCCCTGGGAACTGAACGCTGCCGAGGGCTCCCTGCGGCGGCTGCTCAGTGTTGGGGTGCCCCCGGTGCTGGGAAGGAGGCTCCTTTGAAGGCTGTGAAGTATGCAGTGGTTTCATTTATTCCTTTTGCTTCCAGGCATGGGGACAGGTTATTCAAGGAAATGATAAACACGGATTCTCCCACGAACACGCTCCTCCCGGGTGGGGGTTTGGGAGCCCTGGGACAGGGCAGGTGACAGATCGCACACTGCGGCTATAAATGGTGAGAAGGAAATAGCCCATCAGCCCTCGGCGCTGATCCTGGTCCCCAGTCCTGTGTCTGCCTTCCTCCTCCTCCGTGTTGTGGGATCAAACACCATGAATCACCTTTGGGATTTTCTATTTTTTTTTTAAGTTCCTGTATCACCTTCTTAATCACTCTTTTTTTCTCGGGTAATGCCACTGCAGACGTGCCCATGGACTTCCTGAGCCAGACCCTGACGCCATCCCTCTCCCACTTCCCATTTCCAATCACCCCCTGGTGGCTGGAGCTCCCCTCTCCCGGAGGAAGGGAAGCGAGAGTGGAGTTTGCAAGAGCCAGAAACCTCCCCATGCCCCCCATCCCCGGGTGTGGGGAGTGAACCCTCACCAAAAAATCACTGAGAGTTACTTTCCTAAGGGAAAATCCACATCTGATTCATTTTCTTGTTGGTTTAGTCCTGGGATGAACCCCTGGTGTAGCTGGGATGCTGCCAGCAGCCAGGCTGGTTGGTTTATCTCACTTTTTGAATCCCTCAGTCTTGCACCAGTGGCTCTGGGGCCACTCTGGGTTGCACAAGCTCCTTCCTCTGCCACTTCAAAAAGCTGCTGGTTTGATGTTCCCATTTCCTTCTGTGTACTGGGGGCCAGGAGGGAAGGGGTCTTCTGTGGAAAAAAGGGATGTGTTTTAAGCAGGGAGCATCCTGTGGTAAATGCTGCTTCATCCCAGATCCCAGGTGCACTGGAGCTGCACTGACCCGGGGGATGCCCAGGCTGGGGCGGTGCCAGCTGCATCCCTCACATCCAGAGGGAGCAAACCCACACCTGCAGCTGGAGCTTGGCAAGGAAATGATCTGCAAAATTCCTCTGCATGAGGCTCTGAAGGCTGCTCCTTGCACCCAGGAGCAGAAATCATTCCTAGGTGGAAAAACCAGTGACAGCTTCCCTGTCCCAACTTGCCCCCTCCTCTCCCTGCCTATTGTGAACAGAAAGACAGGATGAATTTTGGAGGGTTTAAGTTCAGACTGCATCATTACAGGATCTTGACAGTCTTTTCAGCATTCCTCATCCTCATTTCCTGTCCATCCAACTATGCCCCTCTGGAGGCAGCCACAGGGATTGAACCAGGCAGGCACCACTGAACTTGGCACAGCTCTGCAGAGTGGGGACACTTTCCACACTTTTCCCACCGTCACCTTGTCACTTGGAATTGTGATTTCCCATTCCCCATCTTCCTTTCACCTTTCCTGTCCATCCAGCTGTGCCTCTCTGGGGCACTGCACAGCCACCATTGAACCAAATCCCAGCACTTTGGCACAGCTCCACAGAGTAGGGACAAGTGATTGTGAAATACTTCCTAAGCTTGTGACCTGCTCCAGCTAAACCTGCCCTCCAGGCAGTTTTTAGCTGCTCTGGCCAGTGGGAAGCTGCTGCTCCAGCTGGAAAAAGCAGGAATGGTCTGCACACCAAGGGTCCTCCTCAGCACCCTGGTCCCTGCTGCCTCCAGGGGCTTTTGAGGAGACCTGGCACTCCCAAGGGATCCCTTTAACATGGCCTTTGTCACTTGGAATTGTGCTGTCACCTCCGTGTGCCCACGGCAGCAGGTTGTGTTTGTCTCTGTGTGCCCGAGCCGTGAGGGGGCTGCAGGACAGGGCCCCTGTGCCCTGCTGGGCTGGCTCTGAGGGCATCCCTTCCCTTCTCAGGGTGTCAGGCAGGGACGGAGCCACCGGCCAGGCTCAGGGCAGCTGCCCCCAGGCCCACAGAGTAACCCCAGCAGGAGCTGACCTGTCTTCACACCTTCCCTTGGATGCATTTTCCAGCTAAGGCACAGATCCCCTCGAATCCTTGCCACAGGTTCCTGCAGGACATGCACAGACTTGTTCCTCCTCCTCATCCCTGCCTGGACATCTGCAGGACTCAGAGCAGCAGATCCTACTCCAAACACTTTTTTCCACCCACAGTGGGTGCTGGGGCTCAGCTGCTGGAGCAGAGCCAGGCCTGGGGGAGACAATCCTGTTGGAGGGGCTGGGGGCGGCCCGGGATGGGTTGGGCAGTGCCTGGGGGCCAGGGGAGGATCATCACCGCGTGGTTCTCAGGTTGGCACCCCGAGGGCTGAGCCACCCCCTCCTTAATCCATGAATCCCCTTCCTGCAGTGCCCGGTGGGTGGGACAGCCTGGGTAGGATGGGACCCCCTTGGGGCTGGCTGAGCTCCTGCACGTCCTGGCTGGAATGTGGCACCTCGATCTACTGCTGGGGGCTCCTTGTACCCTTAACAAGATCTCTGCATCCCTCAGGGGCATGTCCCTGTCCCCTGACCCCTCTAGGAAGGGAGTCCCTGCATTTCCTCATGGGGGTGTCCCTGTATTCCCTGATGGGGGAGATCCCTGCACCTCCCAGGAGGGCCCTGTAGCTCCTGGCTGGGGTTTCCTCAGGTTCCTGATGCCGGGGCCCTGCACCCACCTAGAAGGGGTTCCCCCTATCCCCTGGATGGGGGTCCCTCCATCTCCTGCCATAGGGGCACCCAACACTCCCAGGGAGGGGGGTCCCGGTATGGCCGGGTCTCCCCTGGGACCGCGCACATTCCCGGAACCGGGATGGCAGAGGAAGGGGCGATGGGGGCGAGGATGCACACGCAGAACGGGGCCGGTCCGGGGCGGGGCGGGAGGGAAATCCCGGGCGACGCCGGGCCCGGCTCCTCCCCTTCCCCGTCAGTATATAAAGGGCGAGGGACGCGGGGCTGGGGCAGACGCGCGGAGCCGGCGGTGAGTGCGGACGGGGCTGCGCCACGGCCGGGCCGGGCGGCTCCGCTCCTGCGCTGCCCGGGGAGGGAGGGCGAGCGCCGGTAGCGCCGGTTCCCCCCCGGGGGAGCGCCGGTGCCTGGAGCGGGGGAAACGCCGTAGCGGGGGCGGCTCCGCCTGGAGCCGTGTGCCCAGCGCTGGGAGAGAGCGGGGCCGTGCCCGGGGGTTGGCGGTGCCGCGGCGGTGGCGGTGCCCGGGGGTTGGCGGTGCCCGGGGGTTGGCGGTGCCCGGGGGTTGGCGGTTCCCCCGGCGGTGGCAGTTCGCCCGGCGGTGGCGGTGCCCCCGGGGATTGGCGGTGCCCCGGCGGTGGCGGTGCCCCGGGGGTTGGCGGTGCCCCCGGGGGTTGGCGGTGCCCCCGGGGGTTGGCGGTGCCCCGGCGGTGGCGGTGCCCGGGGTTGGCGGTGCGGAGCCCCCGGGCTGGGTCACGCTCGCCCCCCGGTGGCGGCGGTGCGGGGCGCGGTGCTGTGCGGTGTTTTGTACAGGGTGCGGTGCCCGGTGCTGTGCAGGGTGTGGTGCAGGGTGCAGTGCTGGGCACGGTGCGGGCGCGGTCCCACCGAGCATCCCGCGGGTCCCCCCCACGCCCGTGCCAGCCCCCCCGGACCCATCGGTGTCACGAACCGAGCGTTCTCTGCGCGGGATCAGCGGCCGCAGCCGCTCCCCGATGCGGGCGCCCCCAGCCCCTCCTGCTCGCCCAGCCTTCCCCGGACTGGTGGGACTGGTCCCGGCTGTCGCGGGTGACTGTGGAGCCCCGCTGGGTGTCCCCCAGCGCTGCTCTCACCGCCCGGCTCGGCTGGCAGGGGGTTTAACGGGGCCGTGCACCTGCCGCTTCCTCGCCCGGATCTTGGGGTTCCCTGCGGTGCCGGGAGCTCGGGGCTCCGGCCGGGCAGAGGGCGCTGGAAGCGGCACCAGCCCCATGGGAGGGGACGATGACCCGGCGCCGGTCCCGGTCCCTCCCTGCTTGGTGGCTTCGGCAATCTGCAGCCATGAGTCAGGGCCAGGGCGTTATCTTGAGCCTCCAGGGTGGCACCTGAGTCGCGTCGGCGACCTGGGAATGGGGACATGGGCTCGTGACGCAGGCGGGGAGGGCCGGGGGTGTCTGGCCGTGGTGACGAACGTGTCCCCCTCCCGCCACCTGCCCGGGCTTGCCTGGACATGCTGGGACTTGCCTGGCAGTGAGGTCACCCCTGTCTGTGCGCTCACACTGCCCGGAGATAGGAAGCTGGATTGCTATTTTTACTCGGGGTGCTGAGTCTGAGTGCGGGGTGGCCACAGGGGCTGAATGTGGCCCCCCAGCCCCCGGCTGGGCACCCCCCACTGCCCACTGGCACACTGGGTTGGTGACATGCCTGGGAGTAGGATCACTGAATCATTAAGGCTGGAAAATTCACCTTTTTGCAGAGAACTCCAAGGTCCTCGAGTCCGAAATCTGACTGACCCTCACCCTGTCAGCTAGACCAGACCACACTCAGTCGTTTCTTACATGTTTCAAGGGGTGGAATGTGGGGAAGACCATGTGGCACTGGCAATCCAAAGGGGCTGCAGGTGCTGAATTTGGGGAGAAATCTTCCCTTCAGGAGGCTGAGGAGTCACTTCTTGGGGAAGTTTGGGGATGGGGAGGATCTTTTGTGGCCTGGCTTTGAGAGTCCCAGATTAGGTGGGAAATGGGAGCTATGAATCTTCCTTTTTGAAGCTGATGTAATGAGTGTGGCTGTTGTAGCAGGGGCAAGCCTTAGCTCTGAAAACTCAAATCCCAGAGCAGTGCTGCCTCTTATCAGTTGGACTCGATCTTGTAGGTGTTTTCCAACAAGAATTAACAATTCTGAATCTATGTCGAGGTTCCTCATAAGTGGGGTGTAGTGAGGGGTCCATTATCCCCCCATGTGTCAGGGGAAGCTCTGCTCGGATGGAAAGGCTTTGTCACTTTCTGGAAGGTCAAGGCTTTTGGCACCGATTTGAAAAAAAACAAACAAGGTCTTGTTTCTGGTTACCCAACAGCTCCTTGCAGATAAGGAGGGTGGTTAACAAAGTGGTCAAGCTTGTGGCATGTTCTTGCAGCTGCTTGAAGGTTTCCTTACCACCGGGTCTGAGTTCTTGAGATGAAGAAACTGGCCAGAAAAACATCCTGTTGCTTCACTTGCCCGTGTGCCAACTTGCCCTTGCCTGCATGGAGGTGGGGATGAGCAGGTTGGGCAGTGTCTGGGGGCCAGGGGAGCATCGTCCCGCTGTGCCTCCGAGGCTGGCACCCCGAGGGGTGCTGTGGGTGCAGCGCTGAGGTGCTGGATGCTCTGGCCTGGCAGGGCTTTGCCCGCTGGAGGCGAGTGGGGAATGTTGAACCTGCCCCTTCCCCACCTCCTGTCTCGCACTGGGCTGTGTCTGACCTCAGCCGTGCGCAAACCTTTGCTAAAATCTCCAGAGTCGGAATCCAGATGTGTCAGTCCCCTGTGGGCTGCCTCACTGCAGACCCAGCCCAGCTTGTCCCGCCTGGCTTTGCCCTGTGGCCAGCACTGTCCTGTGTTTGCTCCTGTCACCATAACTCGCTCTGCTTTCCCCGCAGCCGCCACGATGCCGCTGTCCCAGAGCAGGGCTGGGCAGAGCCCCTGCAGCAGCAAGGCCTGCAGGAACCTCTTTGGCCCCGTGGACCACGAGCAGCTCCAGCAGGACTTTGAGGACAAGATGAAACAGCAGCTGGAGGAAGCTCAGCAGCGCTGGAACTTCAACTTTGAGACAGAGACTCCCCTAGAAGGGCCCTTCAAGTGGGAGAGGATGCTGGTGGCTGAGCAGGCACCCCAAGAGGTTCACAGCCTGGTCAGGGCTGTCATCAGCAGTGACAGCAGGAGCTCCCTGGCCCACAGGGTGTCCCCCAAGGAGCGTGTTGGCAGGATTTGCCCCGAGGAGGCTCCGCAGAGCTCCAAGGTTTGCAGGGCTGGTTCCCTGCAGGGCTTGAAACGTGGGCAGACCACGATCAAAGGTGAGCTCTGGGGCTGGTGCCACTCCCTGGGGGTTTGGTGGCATTGGTGTCATGGCAGGGACAGCCAGAGGGGATGGGAGTGCCAGAGCCCTGCCTGGCTCTTGGGCATGGGGAGGCGTCCCACCCTCCCTGGGTGTCTCCTAGGGAAGCAGAGCCCATCTTCCAAAGGGAAAAAGGCCCCCAGCTGGGTGCTCTTGGCTGCTGGGACTGACACTGCCTCTGGGTTTTGTAGCTGAAGATGCCCCAAATTCATCACCTTCAGTTCCAATGGCCTGATCCATTCATAGAATCACAGAATATTGAGGGGTTGGAATGGACCTTAAAGATCATCTTCAAGGTCCCCTGGGCAGGAACACCTCCCACTAGCCCAGGTTGCTCAAAGCCTTTATCCAACTTGGCTTTGAACACTTGCAGGGTTGGGGCATCCAGAACCTGCCTGGGCAACCTGTGCTGGTGTCTCACCTCCCTCCCAGTGAAAAATTTCTTCCTGTGCTCCATGGTCAGGGCCTGGAGTAGAACTGCAGATGGGACAAAAGCAGAGACGATGCAGGTTTACAGCTCTGCTCTGCAGCAGCTTTGCATGGGGGCTTCAGGGTGAAACCCACCTGGGCTTGGGGTCCTCCCTGGGGACACCTCCCTCTTCCTGCCCTGCTGTTCCCAGCGGGCTGCAGCCACTTACCAACCCTTTCCTTCTTCCTTCCAGACTTCTACAGTGCCAAGAGGAGGATCGTCCCTGCCCGGCCCCGGCCGTGAGCGCCGGGGCAGCCGCTGCCACCAGGAGCGTGGCTCCCCGCCCTGAGCTGTGCTGTGCTCTCCTGTAGCCGTGTAGATCTGTAGTTCCCTATTTATGAGTCTCTCTGGGGTCCTGAGGGACCTTCACTGTGTGCAATGTAGAGGAGGAGCCCCACGGTGGGGCTGAAGGAGGACTGAGATGGACCTGGTGGGATGAAGGCACTGCCCTGCCTGCAGACATGTGCCCTGTGCCCTGTGCCTGTGGGTCCAAGCACCGTCCTTGTGCCGTCCTGCCGTGGTCTGTCCCCTGCCTCGGGGCCGGTCCTGGGGGACACTTGTGTCCCAGCCACCTGGTGGCACCAGATATCTTTAAGAAATGTCACTGGCGTGGATTGTGGAGCCCTGGGACAGGGGGTGCCCTCTGTCCCAGCAGGACGGACTGAGCACTTGCCCGTGGGTGGGAGCAGAGTGAGGTGGAGGCTGCTCCTTCCCAGGCTCTGGGCAGAGGACGCTGTTCCCTGGACAAACCTTCCCCGGGAGCAGCCAAGGGGGACCAGCAGTGCCCCCGGGAGGCTTTGGGATCCCCCGCACTCTGCTGGCCCCAAATCCCACTTTCTCACCCTGTTGTTGCCTTGTTGAGTGGTGCTGCTTGCCCCGTGCCCCTGCCTGCCCCAACACTGACACCAGGCTGGGGAGCCCCTGCTCTGGCTCTGCTGGGCTCCTCTAGGAAGAAGTCCTGCTCAGCAGCAGGGATGATGCTGAAATAAGGAATTGTGGCTTGTTCTCCTGGACTTTTTCTGCTTTGGGGCTGGCGGGGAGAGGACCTGGCTCTGCTCTGGGACCAAGGATGGCCTGGAGCAGAGACTGCTCAGTTCCAGCACTGAAGGATGAGTCCCTGAGGGACTCGACACTGTCAGATCTTGGCACTTTGATGGAGTTCATCTGCTGCTCTGCTGGATTTGGACTCTGGACACTGGTGCAAGATGGTCCCAGGAAGAAAAGGGACAGGGTTGATCTCCCACCTTGCACCACCATGCACTTTGCTGTCGGTGAAGCTACCAAGCTCCCAGCACTAAATGTTTATTTATATTTAAAATAATGCTATGAAGTTATGTGGGGAGAGGGGAAGTACCTGTTTGTCTGTGTTAACTCTGAATAAACACCTGTGCAAAGGCATTCTGGGTTAGTGTGGGTGACGGGAGCAGGGCCTGGCTGCGGGAGGGGATGTTCCAGGGGCTGGGGATCCCTCTGGGGTGCAGCCCTGAGCTGGGATCTGCCTTTGTGAGGGCCAGGAGGGACAAAGCCTTGCCACAACCTCTGTGCTTGACCCCATTCCCTGGGGACAGTGGTCTGGCACTGCCACCGGGTCCCCAGCAGAAGCCAGAGCCACCAGTGTGGGGTGTCCCTGGGGTCCCCTGACCCTCAGCACCCAGTCCCCTGGTGCAGGTGGCCATTAGCCACGGGCAAGCTGCTCCTCTCCCCTCCCTGTGCCTTTAAAGGGTGCTGGGGGCCCACAAGGGGGACCCAAGCTGTGGGATGGGGACACAAGAACACGTGGTGGAAATGTGCAGCGGCATTTCCACTGATATCCCGGGGGAGTCGGGGATGTCTCTGCCACTGGCTCAGTCCTTGGAGGACTGGGCAAGGCTTGGATGCAGACTCAGGTTCTGGTTAATGTGAGAAATGCCCAGATGTGCAGAGGATCCAGATGAAAAGAAAGCTGATGGCCATGAATAACCTCGTGTCACTGTTCAGCTGAGGGTCCCTAAAGCCTCTGCCTGTCCCTGGAGTGAGGGGTGCCATCCTTGCAGACCCTTGACACACACTCAGCCTTTGAGCTGCTGCTGAGTCCAACCCTACAGATTTAGCCCCTGTAATCTTTCCCCTTACGTCAGTCCTTCCAAACCCCCCTGGCTGCTGCCAGGAGCTCCCCTCTGCTGTCACGTCCCGTTTGCCAGGAGCAATGAAGGCAATGAGAAATAAATCAGTGAAACCTCCTTGTCTGTGTTTGTGGCTCTGCAGGGCTGAGCTCTGAGTCCCTGGGACACCCCAGGACTGTGTCCCCCCAGCTTTGGGACACAAAGCAGTGATGGCAGCTGAGGAAAGGATGGAAACCTCCCACTTCAGCCCAGGCTGTGATTGCTCCCAGCCCAGCCCAGCACAGAGCAGGGATGCTGAGGGTCTAACCCCCACAGGGGGAGGCTCAGGTGCTTCCTTTCCTTTGTCCACATTCAATTCCCTCTCATTGGCACCTTCCAGCATCTCCTCAGGGCTGGATTGTACCCTCCCTCCCTGGGCTGTGCCCTCTGGTGACCACTGCTGATCCACTGGGAGCACGATGCCTGAGCCTTGCTGGGCAGAGAGCACAAATCAAGCCTGTCCCAGGGATATTTAGGGTTTTCCCTTCAAAAGGGAAAATTTTCTCCTCAAATCCTTGGGGAAAGGCAAAATCCAGCCCTTCTGTGCAGCAGCAAGCCTTGCAGAGGGTTGGAGGGTGAGGGGACACGCTGAGCCCCCCAGCCTGAGCGAGGGGATGCTCCAGTTTGGGGTGAGCAGCAGCAGCTTTGCCCAGTGTGGAGAAGAACCAGCTGAGCTTTAGCTGGCCCTGATGGAGCAGATGGACCCGAGCTGGCTGCTGCCCCCTTGGGTTGATCAGCGAAGGAGCAGGGTGTGGCTGGCTCCCAGCCAGGGATTTCACCTGTTTAGGTGGGCAGAGAGAGCTGGGGCATTGTTCTGGATTGCAAGGCAAGATGTTTTCCATTACCATCTGTATGGCAGATTATCCTTTGTCAAGTGGGCAGTTTGCCTTATCTCTCTCTGAGTGACCACATCCACACCTCCCTGGGAGGGGACACTGCTGATAACAGCCATGGAATGTCCCTGCATGGCTGATAAGAGCTACAGCATCCCATTGGGAGATGGGAGCCCAGAGGGAGGAGCCAAGCATTCCTACCCGGATAGAATCTGGAGATTCTGGAACACCAGCACAGCTTCTGCACTGGATTGCCCAGAGGAACAGCAGCTGCCTCTCCTTCCCCTGGATCTCCAGAGGCAGAGACTGCACCTTTCTCCAGGATCCCTGCTCCAGCAGAGCCACCCCTGACACTGCAGGAGGGCTGAGCCACAATTCCAATGGGACTGCTGCCAGCACCCTGACCCACAGCGTGTCAGGCTGGGTTCTGACTCTGGCAGGGTTGTTCTAGTGCACTGCATTGTTTATTTCATCCTTTTATTTTCTTCCCTAATAAAGAACTGTTATTCCTACTCCCATATTTTTGCCTGAGAGCCCCTTAATTTAAAATTTACAGCAATTCAGAGGGGTGGGGAGGGTTTACATTCTCCATTTCAGGGGAAGCTCCTGCCTTCCTTAGCAGACACCTGGCTTTCCAAACCAAGACAGGCATCAGCTCCCAGCCCACAGCTCCTGCCCTGGGAGCCTGGGCTCTGCTGTGGGCCAGGGGATGTTTGTTCGAGTTATGCCCTAGAGATAACAGAGTTTCCTCCTGCCTGACTTCATGTTTTGCAGTTAAAGAGCAGGAAAAATGCCTCTGGTCCATCTGATTCCCCTGTCCCTCCTGAAGCAGAGTGGCTGGGCAGCCCATGGGTTTAAAGTCAAGTTTATAATTCAGGCAGGAACCTTAAAAAAAACCATCAGAGAACAGCACAGGGGGACATCTTCAAATTCTGGGGGCAAACAGCCTCCACAGGGGGGAATTCCAGGTTGTTCTGTCCTTGGTAGGATGTTATAATCTGCGGGCTATAGATAATCTGGTATTTTGGGTTATTTGGAGTCTTAAAATAACATTTGCTGTTTGCCTGCTGTTCTTCCCCCCACTCCAAACTCCCCCCAGCCCCAGACACTGAAACCAGGAAAGGATGGAGCCTGTGCTGCCCTCCCTGATGGCACTGGCAGTGCCTTTGCAGAGCTGCCCTGGGACCAGGGCACTCTGGGGGCACTGTGACCCTCTGGATGGCTCCATCCCACACCCCCCTTGCAAGGCAGCAAACAGGAAACGTGTGAGCTCCGGCAGTTGGTGCCGCCCGGAGCGGAAGGTGCCTTGAGTAAGAGATGAGAGCGGGGGCAGCTCCGTCCCTGTGAGCTGGGGAGCCCCTGGGCCCCACTCTGAGCGTCCCTGTGGGGAGGGTAAGTGCTGCTGCTCCGGGGATGGCTCGGGCATCACCTCAAGAATTAGAAAAGGAGGGGCTATAAGGGTTTTTTCTTGCTGTTGGTGATCCAAGGGGGCTTTTTCCTGCTGCCTGTGAGGGACTGTGGCTGGGGGCTCCTTTCTGAGGGCTGGGAGCAGCGCAGGGTGCTGAGGAGGGAGGCAGGACACGGAGCTGGGGATGCCATGGGGGGCCCTGCTTGGCTGGGGGGTGAAATTCCCATCCCATCCCATCCCATCCCATCCCATCCCATCCCATCCCATCCCATCCCATCCCATCCCATCCCATCCCATCCCATCCCATCCCATCCCATCCCATCCCATCCCATCCCATCCCATCCCATCCCATCCCATCCCACCCCATCCCATCCCATCCCATCCCATCCCATCCCATCCCATCCCATCCCCCTGCTCGTTCAGCGCCTCCATCATGCTGTGGGCTCAGCTCACCTGCCCTGGAGCTGGAACAGGAACCAGGGGCTCCTCCATGCCTTAAACAACCCCCCTGCCCCCCAGAGCTCCCACTTCTGCTGTCTTAGAGGCTGGGACCACCACGAGGCCGTTTCTGGTCCTGTGGGACTCCAGCAACTCCACAAGACCATCTTGCTTTAGGGGGTTGGGGCTGGTTTTGGGCCCTGTTCCCATTTCTGGTGCACACTGGGATGTAGCAGGATCTGTTTCTCATGGCAGAGGGAGGGGGCCGAGGGCTGGAGGAGCTGCTGTGCCCCCGGGCTGGGAGGGGAGAGCTGGGCTCGGCCAGAGCCAGCACGGCCCCAGCTCTGCGTCACCGCTCCCCATGGCTGCGGTTTCCTTCCCTCGCAGCTTCAGCTTTGCCACACAAAGGACAGCCCCTCTCGGGGATGGCATGGTGGCTGTTTGTGACACAGCCACCCACCCAGGCTGGGCACAGGGCGCTGGGGTCCCCAGCTGAGGCCCCACGAGCCTGGGTGAGCAGCCTGGTGGTGGAAACCTGCCGAGGGCTCCTGCGCCCTGCCCGGAGGTGACTCACGGCTGTGAAAACTGGGGGAGGATTTCAAAAGGTGCTGCTGAGCTCTGAGAAGGCAGGTGGAACCAGCACGTCTTGCTCAGACCTCCAGCATCACCTTGGTTGCACCTTTCCTGGTGTCACTTCCTGGCTGTGTCACCTCCTGGGTGGCCCTTGCTGGTGCCCTGTGCATCCCCCACAGCTGGGGAAGAGCATGGGGACATTTGGGATGGGGGACATTTGGGATGGGTGCTTGGCCGGTAGCAGGAGTGTTCAGCAGGTGGGAGCTGGGCTGGGAGCCCCTGGGAGGGCTGACAGGAGCAGCTGCTGCTGCTGCAGATCCGAGCTCCATTTTGCTGTGCAATCAGAGATAAGGGCTTCCCTTCCCTTCCCTTCCCTTCCCTTCCCTTCCCTTCCCTTCCCTTCCCTTCCCTTCCCTTCCCTTCCCTTCCCTTCCCTTCCCTTCCCTTCCCTTCCCTTCCCTTCCCTTCCCTTCCCTTCCCTTCCCTTCCCTTCCCTTCCCTTCCCTTCCCTTCCTTCCTTCCTTCCTTCCCTTCCCTTCCCTTCCCTTCCCTTCCCTTCCCTTCCCTTCCCTTCCCCTCAGCAATGAGTATTTGGGCCCTTGACAGCAGCAGAATGAATTTCCAGCTGGGTCGGTCTCTGCTGTGTCCCACCAGGCTGGCAGTGGTCTCTGCTGTGTCCCACCAGTGAGGGCAGGGCTGGCCGAGTGTCCCCTCCAGGCCCGGCCAGGCCATGTCCGAGCGCCGGGCGGGCACCAAGGGCCGGCGTTTGGGCTCCAGCCGGCGCAAGCAGCTGCAGGAGGGCCCTGGGCAGGCCCCAGCACCAGCGCCCGGCCCCAGTGAGGATCCACCATGGGCGTCTGAGACAGTGCAGAGGGTGCAGCAGCTGCTCAGCGCCAGGGACGCGGAGCAGGCAGGAGCTGTCACCCGCTCGGACATGCAGGTGAGGATGGGGCTGTGCCCTGGGCTCCAGCACTGCCACGGTCACTGGAGATGCTGTGACGGGTGGGTTTCACCCTGATTTGCTTTGGTTTTACAGAAGCTGCAGGAGGAAGGTTTGCCGTGCAGCAGGGAGGAGCTGGAGCTGGTGTTTGATGGGCTGGATGCTGCTGGCACCGGGCGCTTGGGCACAGAGGAGTTCACGGCCGGGCTCCGTAAGTGCAGCCTGGGCTGGTCCTGGGGCTCTCCTGGGGGATGTGAGGTGCTGCCTTTGCTGTGTGGCACAGGATGAATCGTCCCCATGACCTCAGCCCTTGGCTCACCTGCAGCGGGGTCCTGCTGTGCTGAACCGCTTTGTTAAAGCCACGGAGAGGGAAATGCTGGGGTTTGGGCTTTGCTGTTGCCCTGCTGGGCATTGAGGATTTGGGGTATCTGTCAGCAGGGCAGTTCCTGAGCTCCCAAAACGCTGCCAGGGAGCACCGGAGGAGGAAGACAGCATCGCGGAGGGTGAGGCTGGTGCTGCCCAGCCCAGTGCTGGAACAGGGGGACAGCGAGGAGAGCCGGCACTTCAGAGCCTTCATGGAGCAGCTGGGCACAGAAAACCCCTCTGAAGAGTGAGTGCCCTGCTTGGCACCCCTGGGTGTCCTGCAGGATGGACAGAGGGGGAAAATCTTGGGGCAGGAGATCCCCACACGGGCAGGGAGCCCAGAAATGCCGTGGAGGTGCCTTGGGCCTGAGCACAGGAGCGGGGTCACAGCAACCCCAGAGCTCTCACACCTCAAAAAGTGCGAGCTCAGTGACTCAGCTGGCCTGGCCTGGGGGGTTCTGGGGGGATGCTCACCCCAAACACCCCTGTCCCTGCAGACAGGAGATCTGGCAGCTCTGGGTGAAGCTCCGGCAGGACGAGCCCCAGCTGCTGGACAACCTGGAGGCATTCCTGGCCAAGATGAGGCAGCGCATCCGAGAAACCAGGAGCGAGAAGGAGGCTCTGGAGCTGACTCTGAACAAGTGAGTCATCCCAGGATATGGGACAGGAGGGATGGGGACGGGGATGGGGCCCTGGAGGGATTCCTGGCCAAGATGAGGCAGCGCATCCGAGAAGCCAGGAGCGAGAAGGAGGCTCTGGAGCTGACTCTGAGCAGGTGAGTCACCCCCGGACAGTGCACAGGGATGGGACAGGAGGGATGGGGACAGGGATGGGGCCCTGGAGGGCCACCCCAGCTGTGTGGAGGAGCCTGCGTGCCTTCAGCATTTCCCCCAGCGGCCGGAGCAGAGGTTTCGCCAATGTTTGGGGTCGGGCTCCCTCTACAGTCACGGAAGCGATGGCGAAAGGGCCGGACGGACTGCCGGACACATCCGTGCTGGGGACACCCTCGGGCAAGCCCAGCCCGGCATCCCGAGGCTCCCAGGGCACTGTGGGGTCCTGGAGCGGGGTCCCACACCCTGCCCGTCCCTGCTGTCACCACAGGCGTGTGGCCGAGCACGACAAGGACGTGCAGCAGCTCTGCGAGGCCCTGGAGCAGCAGATCCAGCAGGAGCAGCTGCGGCTGCAGCAGCGGGTGGGTGCCCAGCTCCTCCCGTCCCCCTGCTGACCCTGCCCAGCACCCCGAACCCCTGGGCAGCTGCCGGGGGGTGACAGGAGGGTGCCAGTGTCCCTGTGCCCCCCAGAGCATGGCCCGGAGCCGCCAGCAGGGCGAGGAGCTGCAGCGAGTGCTGGATGCCAGCGAGAGGGAGGTGCAGCGCTTGGTCACGGCGCAGATGGAGGTGGGCTGTGCTGTAAGAACCCCCCCTTTGTGAGTCGGGGGTCTCTGGGCTGAGCTGTAACAAGCCCTCGGTGCTGCACAGCCTGTTCTGGTGTGTCCCCACCAGCCCTGGCTGCAGGCTGTCACACAGAACCCTCTACACCCCATCCCTGTCCTCCCCTCCATCCCCAGAGGATGCAAGTTGAGAAATTGCATTTCTGTGTAGGTGCAACTGCACAGACTCAGAGCAGGCCTCTTTTGCAGCACAACCTAATTTCTCCTTAGCCTGTAAAGGATTTTGAAAGCTGTGAGATTATTCACATCTGCTTTCTCCTTTCTTCCCTACCCGTTTGTGAGCTTTCATGATCCCAACTGCAAAACTCCCAAATTGTGCTCCTGTCTCTATTCAAATCCAGTAAAATTTAAACATCATTTGTATATCTATTTGGTTATCATGGCCACAGGGATCAAACTGGGCAAATTCTTCACATGGGGCATTTGTCCAGCCCAGGGAAGATGCGGGTGGGGATGCCCAGGAAGGGGGTGTGTGTAAAATTCAGCCCCGGGTCTAGAGGAGGTGGTGATGAGTTATTTTGTGTGGGTGGTTTTGGCTCTGAATGTCCCGGTTGCCATCCCACAGCTGGAGCGGCGCTGCCGCAGCCTCCAGAGCTCCCAGCAAGCGACCAGCACGGAGAACCAGCAGCTGCAGGAGAGCAACCGGGCCCTGCAGCAGCACCTGCAGCACCTGCACCAGCAGCTGCAGCACACCCAGGGCCACCTGAGGACCATGAGGGCTACAGTGGCTTGGGAGCACATGGGGGAGCCCGGGTGAGTGGCTGAGTGACCGTGTGTCACTCGCGTGTCCCCACAGACATCATTTCCTCCCGGATGGGGAATGAGTTGGATGGGCCTCAGGCATCACGGTGCTCCTGTGCTGCCCATGGTGCAGGTTAATCGTGTGCAAAGCATAGAGGAAAAAGCAGGAATAGCAGCACCATGAATGTGTGCCTGCAGGGCAGTGCCAGAGAGGCGTGGGTGTGTGTCACCGTGCTCACAGGGGTTTTTGGATGAGGGGAGAGACGAGGATCTGACTCCATGTTTCAGAAGGCTTGATTTATTATTTTATGATATATATTACATTAAAACTATACTAAAAGAATAGAAGAAAGGATTTCATCAGAAGGCTGGCTAAGAATAGAATAAGAAGGAATGATAACAAAGGCTTTGTCTCGGACTCTCTGTCTGAGCCAGCTGGGCTGTGATTGGCCATTAATTAGAAACATTTAACATGGGCCAATCAAAGTTCTACTTGTTGCATTCCACAGCAGCAGATAATCAATGTTGTTTACATTTTGTTCCTGAGGCCTCTCAGCTTCTCAGGAGGAAAAATCCTAAGGAAAGGATTTTCCATAAAAGATGTCTACAACAGGTGTCCTTCACCCAGGAGGGCTCAACAGGACTGATCCAAGGATTGTGGGTTTTGCTGACCTGCCCTGTCACTGCCCTGACAGCCCTGGTGCTGGGTGGGTGTGGTGGAGGGGATGGAGTTCCCGTTTTGACCCTTGTGCTCTGTGTTTGCAGGGACAGAGTGGTGGCAGAGTTACCCATCGAGGTGCCAATGTCCCCACAGGTATTTCAGCTGGGTGTGTGGGGACAGGACAAGGACCTTGTGCTGTTCTGTTTGGGACTGCTGAGGAGCTCAAGAGCACAGGCAGCACCTGCAGCACTGCCTCCCCTAAAGTCTCTCTCAAACAGGGCTGGTACAGATGTTTGGGAAGGGAGGGGGTTGCAGCACCTTACTTCTGGTACCCCCAAGATTTGGGGTGGGTACAGCTGGAGAACCCCACATTGTTTCAGGTGGATATTCTCCCTCACCAAGTGTTTTTTTCTCTCCTCTCCCCACCCTGTTTCCTGCAGCTGAGCCCTGGGAAGAGCGAGAAGTTCCGCTCCGAGATGCGGATCAGGCTGGGGTCCCAGAGCAGCGAGAGCAAAGCCAAGAGCTCCCACCAAGTGTAAGGGGTCCCCTGTGTGGCCCTGGGGTCTGCGAACTGGGGCTGAGCCCCAGGCCCTCCCTCCACCCTCCCCAGGCAAACAATGAGATTTGTCCTTTCAGCACTGCTCTCCCACCCACTCATCTCTCAGCCTGGAGCTCCCGTCTCTTATCCCAGCTCATCACTCCCTTGGCTCAGGAACTGGCTGTACCTGGCTGAGAGTTGTCTTTTCCTGTCTGACAATGTCAATATGGGTACTGGGAAGAGGCCAGGATGCAGCCCTGGGTCTGGCTGCCTGTGTGTGGATCCCCTTTTCCCCTGTCCCCGTTGCTGCCTGTGTGAACTCCAAGTGCAATGGGGGGAAATAAAATCAGGTTTGGAGAGGGATGGGGTGGGGATGTAGATCACAGACCCTCTGGGACTGACTGGGGATGGGAGGGAGCTGGAGCCTGACCTTGGGAGCTGGTTCATTGCCCCATTTTCTGCCCTTTCCAGAGTTTGGGAAATGCTGCCAGCAGAAACAAACCTTTCAGGAGCCCCACGGAAAGCAAGCTCTGCAGAAGAGGACCCCTTCCCAGAACCTTTGAAAGAGGAAGGTGTCTCTGACCAAAGCTCTTTGCTAAGAGAGATGAATGATGCAATAGCAGCTCTGAGCAAACATCTGAAGGCACAGGCACTGGGTGCACCCCCTGCCCTGGCAGACACCGCCTGTCACCCCTGGGACAATGCTGAGCCCCACACGGGGCCAGAGGCAGCCACAGCCCATGAAACAACCCCTGGGGTCCTGCAGGAGACCCTCCCTGGCCACATCCATCGTGAGCTGCTGGAAGGAGACCTGCAGGAGGGACCAGGCACAGCTGAGCTTCGTGCTCTGGATGTGACACAGGCTGGTGGGTCTGCAGGAGCCGGGCACTGCATGGCTCAGGAGGCAGGGGCAGAGCAGGGAGAGAGCCCAGAGGAGGCACAGAGGACGTTATTCCAGCAAGGAAGGGGAGCTGGTGAGGAGGAGATGGTGCTGAAGGTGGCTGGGCATCTGGGAGAGAGCGTGGAGGCAGGAGAGCAGGTGCTGATGGAGGTGGAAGGAGCAGGGTGGCTGCAGGAAACAACAGCTTGGGCAAAACCACAGCTCCTGGGGGAAGCTGAGGAAGTGGAGATAAGCCAGAGAGAAGATTTGGAGGCAGGTCTGGGGCCACCTGAGGCTGGGCAGGAAGGTGTGGCAGTGGGACAGTGCCTTGCCATGGATGAGCAGCAGCCGGGCAGGACGCTGGAGGTGCAGGCTCCGGGCACAGCGCTGCAGGAATGGGCTGACCCTGCATCAGGGCTCCCTGGGAAACTGGAAACTGAGCTGGGAGAGCACCTGGAGCCACAGCCCCCATCCCAGCAAGTGGGAGCAGCCCACGGGGGTGGTGTCCCTGAGGTGACAGTGGCTCCTGGCCCAGGAGTGCTGGATGAGGAGCGTGCCAGGGCAGAGGTGCAGCCCCATGGAGAGACCACGGACTCCAGAGTGCTGGAGGTGCTGCCAGCCCGGGCTGAGCGTGCAGGGAGCGAGGAAGAGGAGGTGGAGGAAGCAGAGCCCAGGGAGGCAGAGCAGCAGCTGCAGGGTGAGTGTGCCAGGGGAGGTGCAGGGTGGAGAGGGAAGTTGTGGAGCCACTGGCAGCATCTGTGCCACCCACCCATGGGCAGGGGGGAGTGGGAACAGATCTGGAACTGATGGAGGCCCCCAGCAGCACCGACGTGGAGCTGCTGGCAGAGGTGGAGGCAGATCTGCAGGTCTGGAGTGGGGCTGGATCCCCAGGGACACAGCAGGGAGGGGCTGTGGATGCAGGTGTGCAGCTGGAGAAGGATAAACCAGAGGTAGGGCTGGGAGAAGAAACGGAGGCTGCTGCAGTGCACAGTGAGGGTCATTCCCCTGCAGAAACACCTGTGGGCAGCCCAGACTCGTGTGGGCTGTTCCCAGGTACGTCCCAGGCACTGGTGGAGGCAGATCTGCAGCTCTCTGGGGGTCCCAGCCCAGAAAACCCCCAGGGAGAGAAGGGGGAAAGAGCTGCTCAGCTCCCCGAGAATGAGGAAGAGGATGGGGCACAAGGACAGGGTGAGCCACAAGAGCCAGTGCCTCACCCCAGGGCAGTGACCGTAGGTCAGGGGGAGGGGGCTGGTGCAGGGCTAGAGCTAAGGGAGAATGCTGAAAGCCTGGACACTACTGAGGAGCAGAGCTGTGGTGCCAATGTGCAGCTGATGGCAGAGGGGGGTGAGCTCAGACTGAGCCCAGGAGGGAGCACAGAGGCAGATCTGCAGCCCTGGGGTGAGGCTGGATCCTCAGGGACAGAGCAGAGAGAGAGATTGGATCTACAGGTGCCGCACCTGGATCAGGCTCATAAAGAAGACATTTTGGAAATGGAAGTAAAGAACATCCAGGAAGATATGAAGGAGCTGCTGGCAGAGATGGAGGCAGATCTGCAGGTCTGGGGTGAGGCTGGATCCTCAGGGACAGAGCAGGGAGGGAGTGTGGATCCAGATGTGCATCCCCTGGATCAGAGGAATAAAGCAGAGTTAGTGGAAGGGGAGGCAGAGGATGCCCAGGAAGACACACAGCTGTGTCTCTTCCAACTGTCAGAGGGTCCCAGCTCAGGAGTCCCATGGGGAGGAGAAATTGGAACAAATGCTCAGATTGAGGAGAAGGATGATGAGGCACAAGGACAGGGTGAGGGTGAGCTGCCACAGGAGCCTGAGCTTGATCTGCAGGGATCAGGGGTCAGGCAGGGAGGGGGAGCTGATGAAGACATGCAAGCACAGGAGGAGGCTGAAAGCCTGGGCACAGTGGAAGATCAGAGCAGTGGTGCCAATGTGCAGCTGATGGCAGAGGGGGGTGAGCTCAGACTGAGCCCAGGAGGGAGCACAGAGGCAGATCTGCAGCCCTGGGGTGAGGCTGGATCCTCAGGGACAGAGCAGGGAGGGAGTGTGGATGCAGAGGTGCAGCCCCTGGATCAGGCTCACAAAGCAGAGGTTTTGGAAAGGAAGGCAGAGGATGCCCAGGAAGATAGGGTGTTCCATGTGGGTCTGAGCCCAGGGGCCCATGGGGAGGGTCAGGGTGAAAGAGCTGCTCAGCTGGAGGAGGAGGAGGATGGGGCACAAGGACAGGGGAGCATGGGCTGTCACACGAGCCTGAGCTTGATCTGCATGGATCAGTAGTTGAGCATGGTGAAGGAGCTGGTGAAGACATGCAAGCACAGGTGGAGGCTGAAAGCCTGGGCACTACTGAGGAGCAGAGCACTGGTGCCAATGTGCAGCTGATGGCAGAGGGGGATGAGCTCAAATCAGCCTCAGGAGGAAGCACAGAGGCAGATCTGCAGCCTTTAAGCCAGACTGACTCCATGGGGACAGAGCAGGGAGGGGATGTGGCTCCAGATGTGCATCCCCTGGATCAGGGGGATAAGGCAGAGGTAGTGGAAAGGGAGGCAGAGGAGTCCTGGACAGACACTCAGCTCTGTGTGACTGCCAGCCCAGAAACTCCCCAGGGAGGGGGGCTCTGTGCAGCTGTGCAGCCCAGGGATGGGGCTGGGGATGGGGGACAGGGACAGGGACAGGGTGGGTGTGGGCAGATGCAGGAGCTGGTGGCTGACATACCTGGAGTGCCCATCAGACAGAGAAGGGGGACAGATGCAGGTGTGCAGCCCGTGGAGGAGGCTGAAATCCTGGACACAGTGGAAGATCAGAGCAGTGGTGCCAATGTGCAGCTGATGGCAGAGGGGGATGAGCTCAGACTGAGCCCAGGAGGGAGCACAGAGGCAGATCTGCAGTTCGTGGGTGAGGCTGGATCCTCAGGGACAGAGCAGGGAGGGAGATTGGATACAGAGGTGCAGCCCCTGGATCAGGGGAATAAAGCAGAGGTTTTGGAAAGGAAGACAGAGGATGTCCAGGAAGATATGGTGTTCCATGTGGGTCCCAGCCCAACAGGCACATGGGGAGAGGAGAGTGAAAGAGCTGCTCAGCTGGAGGAGGAGGAGGAAGAGGATGGGGCACAAGGACAGGGGGAGCATGGGCTGTCACACGAGCCTGAGCTTGATCTGCAGGGATCAGGGGTCAGGCAGGGAGCGGGGGCTGATGAAGACATGGAAGCACAGGAGGAGGCTGAAAGCCTGGACACAGTGGAAGATCAGAGCACTGGTGCCAATGTGCAGCTGATGGCAGAGGGCGATGAGCTGATGAGCAGGAGGGGCACAGAGGCAGATCTGCAGGGTGAGGCTGGATCCTCAGGGACAGAGCAGGAGGGGGAGTGTGGATGCAGAGGTGCAGCCCCTGGATCAGGAGGCAGAGGTGGTGGAAAGGGAGCAGGAGATGCCCAGGCAGATTTGCAGCTGTCAGAGGGTCTCAGCCCAGGAGTCCCATGGGAGGAGAAATTGGAACAAATGTTCAGATTGAGGAGAAGGGATGAGGGACAAGGACAGGGGAGCAGAGGTTGTCACACGAGCCTGAGCTTGATCTGCAGGGATCAGGGGGTCAGGCAGGAGGGGAGCTGATGAAGACATGCAAGCACAGGAGGAGGCTGAAAGCCTGGACACAGTGGAAGATCAGAGCAGTGGTGCCAATGTGCAGCTGATGGCAGGGGGATGAGCTCAGACTGAGCCCAGGAGGGGAGCACAGAAATCTGCAGCTCGTGGGTGAGGCTGGATCCTCAGGGACAGAGCAGGGAGGGGTGGATGCAGAGGTGCAGCACCCCAGGAAGGCAGAGGATGTCCAGGAAGATATGGTGTTCCATGAGGGTCCCAGCCCAGGGGCACATGGGGGGAGGGGGAGCTGCTCAGCTGGAGGAGGAGGAGAGGTCCAGGACAGGGATGCAGGCTGCAGCCTGAGCTTGATCTGCAGGGATCAGTAGTTGAGCATGGTGAACCTGATGAAGACATGCCCACAGGAGGAGGCTGAAAGCCTGGGGGAAGATCAGAGCAGTGGTGCCAATGTGCAGCTGATGGCAGAGGGGGGTGAGCTCAGACTGAGCCTGGAGGAAGGAGGGCACAGAGGCAGATCTGCAGCTCGTGGCCTGAGGCTGGAGGGACAGAGCAGGGAGGGAGTGTGGATGCAGAGGTGCAGCCCCTGGATCAGGCTCATAAAGCAGAGTTTTTGGAAAGGGCAGAGGATGCCCAGGCAGATGGGCTGTTCCATGAGGGTCTCAGCCCAGGAGCCCATGGGAGGAGCACAGAGGCTGCTCAGCTTGAGGAGGAAGGAGAGGATGGGGGGCACAAGGTGGGGAGGCATGGCTGTCACAGGGACAGCTTGATCTGCATGGATCAGTAGGCAGGCATGGGAGGGGGCTGGTGAGACATGCAGCCACAGGAGGAGGCTGAAAGCCTGGACACTACTGGAGCAGAGCACTGGTGCCAATGTGCAGCTGATGGCAGAGGGGATGAGCTCAGACTGAGCCTCAGGAGGGTTCCAGGCAGATCTGCAGCCCAACAGGCAGGCTGGATCCTCAGGGACAGAGCAGGGAGGGATGTGGATCCAGAGGTGCATCCCCTGGATCAGGAATGCAGAGTTAGTGGAAAGGAGGCAGAGGATGTCCAGGGACAGGGGCTGTGGGCAGCTGGTCAAGGACAGGGATGGGGCTGGGGATCCCAGCTGGACAGGGGACAGGAGGATGATGGGCACAAGGACAGAGGAGCCTGAGCTTGATCTGCTGGGATCAGGGTCAGACATGGTGAAGGGGCTGATGAAGACCCAAGTGGAGGAGGCTGAAAGCCTGGACACAGTGGAAGATCAGAGCAGTGGTGCCAATGTGCAGCTGATGGCAGAGGGGGTGAGCTCAGACTGAGCCCAGGAGGGAGCACAGAGGCAGATCTGCAGTTTGTGGGTGAGGCTGGATCCTCAGGGACAGAGCAGGGAGGGATGTGGATGCAGAGGTGCAGCCCTGGATCAGGGAATAAAGCAGAGGTTTTGGAAAGGGAGGCAGAGGATGCCCAGGAAGATATGGTGTTCCATGAGGGTCTCAGCCCAGGGGCCCATGGGGAGGTCAGGGGGTGAAAGAGCTGCTCATGGGGAGGAGGAGGAGGATGGGGCACAAGGACAGGGGTGGCATGGGCTGTGCCTCTTGATCTGCAGGGATCAGGAGGAGCATGGTGAGGAGCTGGTGAAGACATGCAAGCACAGGAGGAGGCTGCCTGGGCACTACTGAGGAGCAGAGCACATGTGCAGCTGATGGCAGAGGGGGTGAGCTCAAATCAGCCTCAGGAGGAAGCACAGAGGCAGATCTGCAGCCAGACTGACTCTCCATGGGGACAGAGCAGGGAGGGGATGTGGCTCAGATGTGCATCCCCTGGATCAGGGGACAAGGCAGAGGTAGTGGAAAGGGGAGGCAGAGGGTCCTGGACAGACACTCATGTGGACTGCCAGCCCAGAAACTCCCAGGAGGGGGGCTCTGATGCAGCCCAGGGATGGGGCTGGGGATGGGGGACAGGGACAGGGACAGGGTGGGTGTGGGCAGATGCAGGAGCTGGTGGCTGACATATCTGGGTGCCCATCAGACAGAAGGGGACAGACAGGTGTGCAGCCCGTGGAGGAGGCTGAAAGCCTGGACACAGTGGAAGATCAGCAGTGGTGCCAATGTGCAGCTGATGGCAGAGGGGGATGAGCTCAGACTGAGCCCAGGAGGGAGCACAGAGGCAGATCTGCAGCTCGTGGGTGAGGCTGGATCCACAGGGACAGAGCAGGGAGGGAGATTGGATCCAGAGGTGGAGCCCCTGGATCAGGGGAATAAAGCAGAGGTTTTGGAAAGGAAGGCAGAGGATGTCCAGGAAGATATGGTGTTCCATGAGGGTCCCAGCCCAACAGGCACATGGGGAGAGGAGAGTGAAAGAGCTGCTCAGCTGGAGGAGGAGGAGGAAGAGGATGGGGCACAAGGACAAGGGGAGCAGAGGCTGTCACATGAGCCTGAGCTTGATCTGCATGGATCAGTAGTTGAGCATGGTGAAGGAGCTGATGAAGACATGGAAGCACAGGAGGAGGCTGAAAGCCTGGACACAGTGGAAGATCAGAGCAGTGGTGCCAATGTGCAGCTGATGGCAGAGGGGGGTGAGCTCAGACTGAGCCCAGGAGGGAGCACAGAGGCAGATCTGCAGCTCATGGCTGGATCCTCATGGACAGAGCAGGGAGGGAGTGTGGATGCAGAGGTGCAGCCCCTGGATCAGGGGAATAAAGCAGAGGTGGTGGAAGGGGAGGCAGAGGATGCCCAGGCAGATTTGCAGCTGTCAGAGGGTCTCAGCCCAGGAGTCCCATGGGGAGGAGAAATTGGAACAAATGTTCAGATTGAGGAGAAGGATGATGAGGCACAAGGACAGGGGGAGCAGAGGCTGTCACACGAGCCTGAGCTTGATCTGCAGGGATCAGGGGTCAGGCAGGGAGGGGGAGCTGATGAAGACATGCAAGCACAGGAGGAGGCTGAAAGCCTGGACACAGTGGAAGATCAGAGCAGTGGTGCCAATGTGCAGCTGATGGCAGAGGGGGGTGAGCTCAGACTGAGCCCAGGAGGGAGCACAGAGGCAGATCTGCAGCTCGTGGGTGAGGCTGGATCCTCAGAGACAGAGCAGGGAGGGAGTGTGGATGCAGAGGTGCAGCACCTGGATCAGGCTCACAAAGAAGAGTTTTTGGAAAGGAAGGCAGAGGATGTCCAGGAAGATAGGGTGTTCCATGAGGGTCTGAGCCCAGGGGCTCTATGGGGAGGAGAGGGTGAAAGAGCTGCTCAGCTGGAGGAGGAGGAGGATGGGGCACAAGGACAGGGGGAGCATGGGCTGTCACACAAGCCTGAGCTTGATCTGCAGGGATCAGGAGTTAAGCATGGTGAAGGGGCTGATGAAGACATGCAAGCACAGGAGGAGGCTGAAAGCCTGGGCACTACTGAGGAGCAGAGCACTGGTGCCAATGTGCAGCTGATGGCAGAGGGGGGTGAGCTCAGCCTGAGCCCAGGAAGGAGCACAGAGGCAGATCTGCAGCTCGTGGGTGAGGCTGGATCCTCAGGGACAGAGCAGGGAGGGAGTGTGGATGCAGAGGTGCAGCCCCTGGATCAGGGGGATAAGGCAGAGTTAGTGGAAGGGGAGGCAGAGGATGCCCAGGCAGATCTGCAGCTGTCAGAGGGTCTCAGCCCAGGGCTCCATGGGTGGAATGGGGAAGAGCCCTTCAGAATGAGGAGGAAGAGGAGGGTGGGGGACAAGTGCAAGGTGAGCATGGGCTGCCACAGGAGTCTGTGCTTGCTCCAGAAGGAGCAGGAGGCCGACAGGGAGAGGGGGCTGGTGCAGGAGCACAGCCACAGGAGGAGGCTGAAAGGCTGGACACACTGGAGGCCCAGAGCACTGATGCTGATGTCCAGCTGTTCACAGATCAGCAGATGCCCCAGTTAGGCTCAGGAGGGAGCATGGAGGGAAATCTGACACCTCTGGGTGTAGCTGGGTTGTGGGAAGGGGAGCAGGGCCTGACTCTAAGTTTGAAGGCAGTTCTGGGTGCATCTCCCACTGCAAACCCATGGGAAGGAGCTGCTGCTGCTGATGTGCCCCCTCCAGCTGGGGCTGCTTTGTGTCCTGAGCCTGCCACTGCTGCAGAGGACCCTGCTCTGGAAGCAAAACTGGGAGCATGCATTGGTCCCGAGGGGCAGATTCTGGAGGCACAGGAATTAGTGCAGGGAGAGAGGGCTCCTGCAGAGGGGAAGCCTCTGGATGGAGCTCACGGTCTGGAAGTGGCACAGGGAGAGAGGCTGGAGGCAGGGGTGAGGAATGGAGTGAAAACTCAGGGTCTGGGACTAAACCAGGGCCATGATGATGCTGAGTTGGCCTCCCTGGTCTCCGAGGTGCTGTCACAACTCAGCCCCCTAAAGCTGGAAACGATGATGCAGGAGGATGTTCTCATTCCAGATGTGTGGCGGCTTTGTGCTCCAGGACAGGCAGCCCAAAGGGAGCTTCAGGAGCAGGTTTCAGCACAGGGACATGAGGGGAGGCTTCACAAAGTGACCCAACAGCCAGAGGGGGAGACACCACCCACGAGGGAGCCGGAGCACACGGCTGCTGGAGCTGCTGAGCATCCGAAGCAAGAGGTGCCACCAGCACACAGCACCAGCACACCAGCACCACTGCACACAGCAGTGAGACCAGGAGATGCTGGCAGTGATCAGCTGGGGGTGGTCCTCAGAGAAAACTCACTGGGGCAAAGGCAGCTCGTGGGAGAACAGAGCAAAGACATCAGTGTTGGACAACGAGAGAAGATGCAAGAGTTTGGTGAGAAAATGAGCCAGGAAGGCAAGCCCAGCTCAGGAGAGCCAGGGGCTGTGACTGCATGTGGGGCAGGAGCTGCCCCACAGGGCTGTCCTAAAGCTGCCCTGGACCCAGACCACCTGTACAATGTGCTGTTTGTCGGGGACTCCCACGTGGGCAAAACGTCGTTCCTGTACCGTTTGCACGCTGACACCTTCAACCCCCACCTGACAGCCACTGTGGGTAGGTCTCCTCCAGCCCCCTCCAAGCACAGATCACAGCTGCAGTTCCCCTTCCTCCACCCCACAAGCTGCTGGAGGTCCCCACGTGCCTGTTACAGCTCACACCAAGCGTGTTGTACAAGCAGTCCCCAGGGGCCAAGCAGAACCACCAAGTCCCCACGCCTGGGTGCTCACAGGCAGGAAATGCTGCTTCTCCTTGTCCTTCCTAGCAGCAGTGGCCCAGGGCTTTCCTCTCTGCTTTGCCTTTCAGCTCCATTCTCCTTCCTTCACCAACCTGGTTTTATTCCTCATGAAATGACAGACCTTCCCAAAATCCAGTGATTAAACATCTAAAAGCCAGAGGCTCACTTGGGACCAACCCTTGGAGCTGCAGCCTCACACCACCCTGCACCATGTTTCTTCTCCATCCATCTACTGTCACAGGGCAGAACTCTACAGTATCAGAATATCCTCCTTTGTGTTTTCCAGGACTGGATTACCAGATCAAAAACCTCGTTGTGGATAACAAGCGCTTTGCTCTGCGCCTGTGGGACTCAGCTGGCCAGGAAAGGTGAGGTGCTGGTGCTGCTTAAGGACACAAACTGGGTGTTTTTTCCCCTGTAGTTTAGGGGCAATTGATATCCTTTGCTTTGCTAAGCAAAGGTGAGATTGCTCAAGGAGGGACTCTGTACAGTATGTGATCTGATAAAGCGTAATAAAGGAAGTAACTAAGATAAAACTGGCGCTCAGGCTGTTCCTATGGCCCCTGCCATCAGGACAAGAGCCAAATCTGGGGGTTGTCTGTTTTGTAGACGTGCATTCCCACCTTTCCCACTAGGATTTCACACCACACCTAGGCAGAACCTCCTTAGACCGTGCTGGTTGATCATCCCAAATGCCCGCAGGTACCGCAGCATGACCAGGCAGTTCTTCCGGAAGGCGGACGGGGTGGTGCTGATGTACGACATCACCTCCGAGTACTCCTTCTCCGACGTGCGCTACTGGCTCAGCTGCATCCAGGTGAGGGGGCGGTCAAAAGCTCCTGGGACTGACAGGAGTGGCCAAGCCCTTTGGAAAGGGTATTCTGCATTGCTTTCATTATAAAATAATTTTTTTTCGTGGAGGATGTAAGGAAAATACAAACGATTTTCAAACGCTGGTAGTGTTTCCCAGGGTAATTTGTTGATAGTGTGAAAAACGTCAGTCGCTTGTTTTTAAAATTTTAAAAGTTTAATGGTAATAAAATGGTTATAAAATAGTAATACAATTAGAGTAACAATAATTTGGATGATTTGAATTAGGACAACATGAGACAATAGAAACAAAGAGTTATGGACAGTCCAGGTACCTTTTTCTGGGCAGCACGAGCCCCAAAAAGGACCCACGTTAACAGAGGATTAACCCTTAAAAGCAACAGCCTGTTTATCTTCATACACCTCATACATGATGCATAAATTCCATTCAAATACAGGATTCTGTCTGGTCAATGTCCGCTTCTTCCTCTTAATCCTAACGGTGTTGTCGTTCTGACTGAGTGAGGCAGGAAGAAGTTGGTTTCTCCTGACAATGGGGCAATAAATTCTCTTTTTCTCTGAAACATTTAGGTATCCTGTGGCTGTTATCTCAGTGCAAGTCCTTTCTTTAGAAAAAAAGTATCTAAGTATCTACATAGTACAGCTTCTATTTTAACATTATGTTATAATCTAAAACTATACTTAACACACTACTTAAGAGAATTAATACCACTTATCTTTCTAACACAGCACATATAACATCCATTTTAATATTTGCGAAAAGCCAATCATAAAATACACATTTTTCACACTTCATTATAAAATAATTTTTTTCCTGGAGGATTTAAGGCAGATACAAGCGATTTTCACAGGCTGGCAGTGTTTCCAAGTGTTCTATTTGTTGATAGAACCAGTAGTGTGATGATCAACTCTTAAACAATTAAAAACTAGTGCAAAGGAATGGAAAATGTTGTTTTTACATCAAGAATAGTCCACTTTGAGTCCTAGGGAATGGGAGGTTATTCAAGGCCCGTTAAAAACTTCTTTTCAGAGATTTCCAGTTGACACAAAGCCAATGTTTAAAAATGCTGAAACAAAATAGGATATTGCCTCACTTGGTGCCTGTAAATCCCAGCCAGAGCACCTTCAGAGGGCTGCTGCAGTTGAGCACAAAGTGAATTAATTATAAGTGTAACTCATCCAGTGCTCTGTCATGTTAATAGACATAGGCAGGTGATTTAAGGGAAAAAAATAATCTTAAATGCTGTTGAACCAAATCCATTTTAGCCCAAATCCATGGGTGTCAGTCATGGTGTTCCAGGATATGTGTGGAGCGTGGCCAGCTGGGATTCAAGGAAGATTTTGAAGCTGTCCTGATCTTCCCTTCTTTCTCACTCAGGAAGGAGCAGAGGATGGAGTTGCTGTTCTGCTTCTTGGGAACAAAACCGACTGTGCTGCCCGGAGACAGGTCCCTACAAAGGAGGGTGAATGCCTGGCCAAGGTGGGTGGTGAAGCACAGCCCCCAAGCGAGGCAGGGACACCTAAGGATCAACACCATCAACCCCAAGAGCTGGAGAAAGGGGAAAGCCCTTAATTTACCCCTCATGCATCAGTGGTTGACAAAATGTTCTCTGAACCCATGTCACCCTTCCCTGCCTTGCTTTCCCTTTGCAACTTCAATTTTGCCTCAGCACCATCCCAGTAAATTGGTTTATGGAACTGGATTTGTAAACTAAGACATTTTCAGCTCTGCTTATCTTTGCTGTGAAGTGTTGAGTATCTTCCCAGCATCATAAAAATAATAAACCCACTGAGCACTATGCTGGTTTAAAGATACTGAAATGATCAAATTTGATTAATCTCTTCACATATAGATGGCTAATAAAAATTAGATGAGGAGAATGAGAAGAATCTCACCTTTACTGACTTAATTTTAAACCTTATGGGATTTGGACAAGAATCCATGGGCCAGTTTGGCTAATGGAGATGAGGGATGGATGTTTATTTTCCCAAACTGGTAGGGAGCAAAAGAGTTGGGAACATCTAGTTATGCCTCTCTCTGTGTTTGCTCCCATGACCAGAAGGCATCACAAATTCTTCTGTCTGCACAGTCATCCTTTCCCTTGGTGTTAAAAGCTGGTGTTGGAGCAACCAGAAAATCTGGATTTCACCCTCATGTTCCAGTAAATAAGTTACTGAGTTATTTGTTTCCTTGATTCCCTCCTGTTCTCCCCTTGACTGGGACTGTCCCATGGCTATTTATTCCCACATTAAACTATTCCAGTGCAAGAACATTACAATTTCTACTGGGGGTTTGTGTTTTCCAGGAGCACCAGCTCATGTTTTATGAATGCAGCGCTGCCTCAGGCCACAATGTCTTTGAGTCCATGGTCAGCTTCACCAGGTGAGCCATGTGCTTGGATTTTTCCACCTGTCCTCAGTTTAATGGACTCCCTCCCTGCTTTTTTAAACTCCAAATACTGGGATGTTACCATCATGAGAGGCTCCACGCCCAAATGTCAGGGAAAACTCAGGGTAGCTCATGCTGGGATGAGCATTTTGCACTGCCCTAACCTGTCTCCTGAACAACCAGCATTGCAAGGAGGTGAATTAAACCCTCTTGGGGGTGCTGCTGGCTTGACTGAAACAAGTTCTGTCTGTGATTTGATTTAGGTTGGAATTTTTAGCAGCATCCACATCTCTAGGATCACATGGAACTGGAAGGATCCTGACTCCTTTTGGCTGTGCTGAGCCCCTTGTACCAAGGCTTGTCAAAGCAAACAGCACAGAAATACAAAATATGTGGGAAATATCCAGCTAATTTGCTTCCTTTTCTCCCAGGTTGCTCAAAGATCGTGAAGATGAATTGAAAAATAAGGCAGAAGAGGTACCAAAGGCACCCCAGAAGAAAAAGAGCTGCTGCTGGTGATGGAGAGACACCCCACACACTGATCTGAAACTGCACCAACAGCCAGAAAAGCATACAATAGTCCCTGGACACCTTCTCTTTTCCTGAGTGTTTTCCTTGGATGCTGAGAGCAAAAGCTGCTGTGGGGACGCCCTGCCATTCCCCCAGAGCACACCAGCCCTCCAAAATACTTCTCAGGGAACTTTACCACTTTCTTTTGGAGAGCAAAAACAGGCCAAGAAAAGAGGCAGAAAAGGAACCCAGCTGGGTCTGAGATGCTGCAATGATGCTGGAAGCCTTGGGAGAGAAGATTTGAAAACCTGAAGCCATCCAAGTGTATAAACCAAGGGGTTTAGTGCTGTTGGTGCTCTGGGCTGTGGGGATTTCTCCTGTGGCTTTGCAATCTGATTAGATTTGATCAGGAACAATGGGATATTCAATATATTCTAAATGCACTTAAATCTCTCCAATGACAAGATAAAGCTATTTTTTCCCTTCTGTGGTTTATCCTGCCAGTGAGCAGTGATGGGGCTTGACAGAAACTACTGAATATTTTGCTCAAAATAAATTCAAAAGCCCCAAGAGCACATCCAGGATAAGAAGAAGGTAAATTCTTGCAAGAGGTTTCTTTCATTGTGTTGTCCCCAGAGCAGAATTCTGGATTATTGCAACAAATTTCAGGCTGGGCAGAGAAAAATGAGCTGCTGCATCCTGCCCTTCTCTTTCTTTCCCTGCCCTTCTCCCTGCTCTTTGTGAAGTGGTGAATTGGTTTTAAATCCAGCCTGAAAAATCTAAATAAGCACATGTCACAATTTCAAGGGTTTTTTTTTTCTCTTTTTACAGCTTGATTGAACTATATTTTTGCAGGAAAAAAAAAAGACATACAGACTAAATAAATAAGAATACAAGTGCTATATTTTAGTATTTTATATGCTCCATGTAAATTCCCAGCAGTTCAACAGGTGTGTTTAAAGACTGTGCTTATGTGCAGAGTTTGCAGAAATAATTCTGCCTAGTTGGGTTTGCTTTTTGTTGCCATTATTATTTATATGTGCATAATGGCAAAGCATAATAGGAGCCAGTTTGTGCCTTTGAAAAACAAAGTGAAAGCAGGGTTGGGCTTCTAGCAACGCTATATATTTTCATATATAATTCTCTATGTTTTATATATCTCAACTTCACCAGCCAGGGTCCAACTTTGCAGTGACTCTGGAATTCTGGGGTCTTTTAGGGATGATTTATTTCTCCTGCACATCACAATTTATCACTCCAGTACCTCTGTGCCCTTAGTCTCCATCCCCTGTGTCTGCCCCCAGCCTACCTCAAGGCATTTTCCTTTGGCCCCATCATTAAAACACTTTATTTTCTTAATGCAATATATTTAATGCTCCCATTCCCTGTCCAACCCTCTTTACTGTATTTCTTTATACAATATTTTTAGTGATGGAGCAGCTCGTCAGGAAGGATTTATGTGGCTCAGCTCAGAGCTGTGCCTGGGGGGTTTGGTATTTGAGATATCTGGAATTGCTTTTTCTTATTGTTTGGGACCCTCTTCAATATTTCTTCTTTTATTTAAAAATAATTTAAATCCAAGTGTGGTTTGCAAATTTGATCCATAATAAGAGAAGCATCATTTCAGTCTCATCAACCCAAAACTTTCTACTGGGTCTGTAACACTTCCCCATGTAAAGCCACCCATCAGATCAGCTTTTATTTTGTCTAAATATGCTGGGATTGCACATGGAAGATATTGCTTGGCCGAGTGGCAGCAGGATTGTGCAAGAAACGATTTTATCTGATTCCAAAATGAAGAGTTGAGGCCGTGGAGGCTAAATTTTCCCATTAGATGGCAGCAGCTGCAGCAATTCCTCCCCACTGCAATATTGCTGCTGCAGGGAAGGACCAGGGAGCTCCAACAGGGCCCAAAGTGGGAGCTGAACAAAAAAGGCTTCCCACAACAGCAGGCAGAAAGAAAAGTCTCTCTTATTCCCCTGGAAATCATCTCTAGAAAAAAGGATGGAGTTTGTGCCCAAAGCACGAGTTACAACACTCCAAACTTGGAAATGAATTTTTCATTGCCAGGCTGGGAGAAACAGAGGGCAGGCAATAAATCACACTGGAAAAAAATGGGCAGCATGTTGCACTTGAAAGCATCTTTCACCTTTAATAATTCACATTCCAGCAAACATTCCCACTCTGGGATCAAAGGCACCGCTCCTTTGCAAGCCATTAAACGCCTGCACAAGTGTTTGGAGGAGGATCAAGGCCTGGGATATTAATAGCAAGAGGGAAATGCATATTTGTTTCGACCACAGGATGTTGTTTTTTTTAAATCAGGTGGTTTCCTTTTAAGCTGTTTGAAATTCCTCAAGGCACTCCACAAGAATTAGAGGAGCTGCCTCAGCCAAGCCAAGATTGGGAAGATCTCGGATCCCAGCCCAAAGTCAGCAGGGATTTACCATCATCCTGCTTGGATGAATCCACCTTGGAAGCAGAGAACCCACACGAGCTTCTGACAAGTTGGAACAAATCTTCAACCACAGCTTGCAGTGCCCCAGCCATGGGATTTGGGTTTTGCCCAGGAGTGATTCCCAGAATTTCACCCCATTTCTCTGGAAAGGCAGTAAAATTGAGATGAGGAGACAATCCCACTCCCCTGCGCTGGGATTGACAGGGCAGGAAATGCAAACCTGAGTAGAGGAAGTCCTTTTCCTTGCAATGTTTAGTTCATCTGCAGAACTCAGCGCTGCAGGAAGTTGTTGAGGCTGAGAACTTAAACAAGGCTGAAATTTAAACAAGGTTGCTCTGAAGGGTCTGATGGAACAGGGGGAGTGGAATGAGATGATCTCTAAGGTTCTTTCAACCCAAACCATTCCAGGATTCTATGAAAATGCATCTCAGAGATACCAAAAACACCCATCACACCCACAATCAAGAGCTGACTGAAAATATGTTTAATTGCAGTTAAATACTGAAGCCCATGCCTGAGAGGAGGGTGAGGCTGAGACCCCTGGCTCCTGCATTCTCCCAAGCTTTTCATACCAGGGGTGTCTCCAGGGACCTTCTCTTGCCCTATTTCCAGCTCATTAGTCCTTGAAGCCTTTCCCACAATTTTTAGGGCTTTCCCACATATTTTTAGGGAGTGTTAACTTTGTGCTCAGTGCTTGTCACTTGACCGGTGGGAATGGGTACCCATGTCCCCCATGGGGTGGGGATAAGCGGGGTTCAGGGGGAATTGTGAGGGTCTCCCAGCAGGTGCTGGAGGGTCTGGGGGGGACTGTGGGGTGATACTGGGGACTAATGGGATGCTGGGGGGTGGAGGGAGGTGTTAGGGATGCTGTGGGATGTGGCTGTGAAAGATTTTGGAGGTTCTGGAGGGCATTGGGTGTGCTATGGGCTCAGGAAGACGCTGAGGGTTCCTGTGGGTGCTGTGTGGGATGTCTCAAGGCAGGGGCTTGGGTGTTTCTTTGGGGGGTCTGTGAGTGATGGGGCATCAGGCAGGTGCTGGGGGTGGTCTCAAGGTGTTTGTGGGCTCAGGTAGGTCCTGGTGGGGTGCCTGTGTGTAATGACGGGGTCAGGCAGTTGTTGGGGGTGGTCTCAATGTATTTATGGGCTCAGATGGGTGCTGGAAGGCTCTTAGGGGTCCTGAGGAGCTCTGATGATCCAGGGGAGGCTCAGGCTGGTCTGGGTTTGGGATAATCATGGACTGAAGTGGGTGCTGGAAAAAGGGGTCTCCATATTCTGGGCTGAAACGTGTGCAGGGAGTCTCAGGGGACATTGGGGGTGCCAGCAGGGAGGGATGAGGGTGCTGGGGGCTGTTCAGAGATACCAGGGTGGTTGGGGGTCCTGAGGGATGGTGGTTGGGTGGCAGGGGGTTTTGGGGGTCCCAGGACAGTGTTGGCAGGGGTGTTGGGGTTCCTGAGGGGGTTTTTGGGGGGCTGGTCCCAGGTGTTGGGGGTGTTTTGGGGGTCCCCAGGCGGTGTTGGGGGTCCTGAGGGGTGTTTGGGACAGCAGAGGGTCAGGTGTTGGTGGGGTCCTGGGGAATGTTGAGGCTTTGGGCCGAGCAGGGTGCTGGGAGTTCTGGGCAGTGCTGGGGTCCCAGGCTGGGCCGGCCTGGGTGTTGAGGGCCCCGGGCGGTGTTGGATTCCCGGCAGGGCGGTGTTGGATTCCCGGGGCGCTGTTGGGAGTCCCGAGGAGTGTTGGTGTTCCTCGGATGGTGTTCCCTGGGCGATGTGGCCGACCCGGCAGTGTTGGCTCCCCGGACAATGTGGTGGTCCCCGGACAGTGTTGGGTCCTTGGGCGGTATTCTCTGGGCAATGGGTCCCCCGGGCAGTGTTGCGGTATTCTCGATGGGCTGTTAAGTCCTTGGGCGGTCTGGGGCAGTGTCGGTTTCCCGGGCAGTGTTGTATCCCCGGACAATGTGGCGGTCCCCGGGCAATGTGGGAGTTGACTGGGCAATGTTGGGTCTTTGTGCGATGTGGCGGTCCCGGGGCAGTGTTGGTTCCCCGGGAAATGTGGGGGTTCCCTGGGCGGTGTGGTGTCCCCAGGCAGTGCTGGGGTTCCCTGGACGGTGTTCTCTGGGCGATGTGGCGGACCAGGGGCAGTGTCGGTTCCCTGGCAGTGTAGTGTTGGTTCCCCAGGCGGTATGGCGGTCCCCGGGCGGTGTCGGTTGCCCGGGCAATGTGGCGATCCCCGGGGCAGTGTTAAGTCCTTGGGCGATGTGGCGGTCCCGGAGGCGGTGTTGGTTCCCCGGGCGGTGTCTGTTATGGCGGTCCCCGGGCGGTGTGCAGGCCCCGAGCCGTGCCGTGCCGTGCCGGGCCGTGCCGGAAGCCGGAAGCGGGGCCGGGGCGGTGCCCGCCCCGCGGCGGGAGGAGCCGGGGCCGGGGCCGGGGCTGGAGCCGGAGCGGAGCGGGGCGGGCGGGGCCGCAGCCGGAGCGGGAGGAGCCGCCGGGCGGGACGCGAGCGGGGTGAGGCCGCGGGCACGGGCGGGGGTCGCGGGGGGCCCGGATTGCGGCCTCTCACCGCGGGCTGGGCCGGGGGGTTCCCCGGCTTGTGGAGGCCGGAGCCGGGGGTGGGGGTTGTCCTGCTTAGTTTATTGATTTATTTTTAAGAATATCCCCAGGCTGGGGCTGTTCTGCCTCAGAGTAACACGGGCAAGGCCCTGGGGCTGTGGCCGGGTCAGGGTCCCTCCGGAGGGGTTTCAGCGCAAGGCTGGGACCTGATCCCCTGGCAGGGCGAGAGAGGCGGCATCAAGCAGATGGGAATATATTTTTATATCTATATCTATATATATGTACATCACTGTAGGTTCACCCGCAAGGCGAGCGAGCTTTCCCTTTTAAAGACTCCTCCGGCACCGTTTCTGTCTAAATATTTACCTTGTAAAGCCTTGGACTAACCACGCTGGGGTCTGTGGGCAGAGCTGGGTGCTGGGGTGCAAACCCTGCCAGCCAAGTGCCATCACTGTTTCTGTTCGTGGAGAGAGCTGCTGATTCCTCCCGGGGTGCTGGAGTTCATAAAAAACCAGAATAACATATGGGTTCCTCCTTCAAAGGCCTCTCTCTAAGGGTTTTGCAAAGGATGAGCCCTGCTCAGTGTCTGCGGTGGCAAAGAGGGTACAGTAGCCTGTTGTTATTATTTTGTAGGGATGGGAAGGGAAATAATGGGTTGTTATTTGTTTTTTAAGGCCTCATCTGTTCTCCTAGCAATGTGGGAGCATAATGCCTTATTTCCTAGCTGGAGGATTGAGTTACTCTTGAATTTGTCAAGGAGCTGGATTGGGTTTTCAGTGTCTGTGATTTACAGGGGTTGTCCAAAAAGGTGTTTGCTCAGAGTGGAATGTAAATGGAGAGGGGTGGGAACTGGGATATATCTCAGTGTTGTATTTTAGCAGGATTTTTGTGTCGTTTGGAAAAGGGGAAACCACAGTGTTTGACAGCATTTCTGTGGGGATGTTTGTTATAAGTGGTTCCAGGCAGATCCTGCAAGCAGGAGAAGCTTGTTGAATCTGCTGGAATTCTGCACGGGACAGTTTCAGAGGGGAAAGCTTTGGCACTCGGGAGCCAGAGGACACCAGATAATCTTTCAGACCACTTAGCACACCACTTACAGTGTCCAGGCAACTGGAGTAACCAGAAAAGCTGGAGTTGGGGGGGAAGGCCTTTAATATCCTGCAGATGTGCTGGATCCTGCTTGTTCCATGAATCAGGGTATTGCATGAATGAAGGAGTTAGTAAAGCAATGGCTTGTTTTTATTGTCACGTGCATGGCAGGTGCTTTACAGATGAGAAAAAAACGTCCTTTTCTTGGAGAGGTTAATGTGAGATATTATTGACCCAACCTGCTTTGCTTGCCCATGGGGCTGCTCAGGTGGCAAGATCTGGGACAAATATTTGCATAGAATGCAGGGAATGCTGGTAGAAGAGGGCCAGGAGCTAATTAACCTGGGAATGCAGTGCAGTATGTTCGCAGAGTTGGGTTTTAATTTGGCATTTTTACCTTTTTGGTGTGGCTGTGGCTAGAAATCTGACACTGATGTTAATATAACATCTGACATGAACTGCTGGAGTTGAATGCTTAGGCAGCTGCTGAAACAAATCCAGGTTATTTTTCAGCCAGATAATTTTCCTGATCTGATGCTCCATGTGACCACATAAACAAATGTGCAAGGGCAGAACAGGGGGGATCTTGTGGGGAGAAGAGCAATCACTGAAGCTGTGAAACTGGGAATTTTTGAAAATACATCCCAGTGTTGCATTAAAAAGAAGATATTAACATCACCCTTGCTTGAGCTGTGACTTGTAGGTGGTTTAGCAGGAGAGCTGTCAGCCAGTTCTTTAAAGGCCAATCAGAGTTCAAATCTGAGCTTTATCATGTCTCTAGTTCTGTCCATGCATGGAGTTATGGCTGGTTCGTGCCGTGGGAGCAGCCAGAACAAATTACAGCTGAGCAAATCTGAGTTGAGGTGGTTTGTTACCCAGGGCTGCTCAGTGTGAGCAGGGCAGGTCTGTGCTGGGACCTGTGTGCAGAGCCCTGTCAATAATTACAATTCTCACAGTGCAGGGACAGAGTTTGGGGAGCAGAGTGGTGAATTGGGGGTAGTGGATTCACGAGCTGGTTCCTGGGGCAGGAAACTGTAGAGCAAAATGGGGACAGGGGCGTGATTTCAGTTTTCAGCTGTGATTATCCATCGTGCTTCTTGTGTTTGTATGTGATGATCCTCAGGCTGTGCTCTCAGGGCAGAGCATTGCTCAACTCTCTCCCAGCTGGCCCAGTTTGATCAGGTTAGTGTTACCCACATCAGAAACCAGAGGCAGAGCAAAACTCTGCAGATTCTGCCTTTCCCCCAGGCAGTGCCAGTGTTTTTTCCCAGGCAATGGGAAGATTTTTTACAGTGTGATTCTCACATTGGCAGCTTGTACCTCGTCCAGCAATTTCTTTACATCTTTTCTTGAGCCCATCAGCCGCTCTCGAAGAGGCCTTTGTGGCAGAGTGGAAGTGGTGCAGGAATATACTTTTTTTTTTTTTTTTGCAACTTAATGTTGATCTCTCATGGGTGTGTTCTTATATAAGTGAGAAATAATTTGCTGTCAAATGCCATTTTGTCACCCCGCACAATGCAGTTCTTGCTGGGATATTTAGTTCTGTGGCATCTCTGACCTGCAGGCAAACTTGCAGAGGAAGGTGGGGGCTTTGTTGCCTGCAGGGCAGCTGCTCTCACGTTGCTGTTGCTCAATAATCAGTTGGCTTTGACATTAGGTTGCGAAAATTTAAACAAATTGTAAACTGCCGAACTTTGCCCGATACATTCTGCTTGTTTCTCTGTCCCGTCCCACTGCTGCTGGGGGATTTAATGAAAACAAATCTGGGTTAAAATAAGCCCCTGAAATTGTAGCACGGGAGGGCTTAGCAGGGCTGCTGTGTGTGATGATCAGCTTTGTATTGTTGGCTTTTGTACTCGGTGAGCAATTGCTTTATGGGACGGATTCATTTGGAGGAGATGAATAAATGGAGTTTCATGGATTTCTGGGAAGCTTTGTTCATTTACATAAGCTGCGAGTCTCGGCCGGTTCTGCTCTTGTCAGGAAATTTCACGGCTTCTTTGAGTCGGTGGGAGATCCTGAAGCAGCACAGACTATTAGGAGTGCAGCTCAGTGTTGTGCTGTTGGCTGGGAGCAGGTTTGCTCCAGAGGATCCTTCCTTCTTTCCTGGGCACTGCCACATTCCTGGGATGGCTGTGCTGTAGGGTTGTGTGGCTGCGGTTGATTTCTGTTAACACACCCCGTCTCTCCTCAGGGATTTCTCCTCGGAGGCCATGGAGCTTTCAGCCAACGAGCTCAGCATCTATGACAAGCTCTCAGAGACCATTGATCTGGTGAGGCAGACTGGCCACCAGTGTGGCATGTCAGAAAAAGCCATTGAGAAGTTCATCAAGCAGCTCTTGGAAAGAAACGAGCCCCAGAGGGGCCCCCCACGGTACCCTGTCTTAGTGGCTCTCTACAAGGTAAGAACACTTCTGTGCATGAACACAGCATTTGAGGGTCAGGGTTCTCCTTTTATTTTTATTTCCCATTGCATTTTCTTGATGAATTTTCCAAGATCTTTATTTTAAAAGCTGTGAAGTGTAGCTTCCTTCCTTCATGCCATGAGCTGCTTTGAGAACAGCTGCCCAAGATTTGGAATTGCTCATGTGAGCTGTAAATTTACGTTGTCCACATCTTCCTCTCCCATAAATTATTAAATAATGAGATTTGGATTGATTTTTCAGATTAAGATTCTCGGTGTTGGCATCCTGAATGGAAATGTGAGGAAGAGATTCTTGAAGTGCAGGGTTGAGTCATGAAGTGAGCATGGCTCTCTTTCTGACCCTGCCACAAACTTCTACATGTCTTTATTCTCCTTCTGGTCTATGAAATAAAGCTATTATCATTGTGCTTGATGGTAGAAAAATGTTTTAAAAGCTTTAACTAAAAGATTCTGTAAGAACTTTTGCAAAGTGAGTGAAAGGATGCTATTGTTAGGTAGGTTTGAGACCATTCAATCCTAGACTGGTTTGGGTTGGAAGAAATCTTGAAGATCATCCAGTTCCATGTCCCTTCCATGGGTAAGACACCTTCCACTAGACCAGATGTTTGTTTCAAGTCTGAAAATCTTCCCACTGACATAATATTTAGTAATACTTTAGTGTCATCTTGACAAATCCATTGCAATGGATTTTATGTGGAAAAAAATTCAAGCTCTCTTCCTTGTGTCCTATAAAAAGCTGTAAAATGAGGCAGGAGAACAGGAAACTGCAAATTTGAACTTTCAGTTTCTGTTCTTGTTTTTGCTGTTGATTCAGTTTGACTTTGGCCAGGGGGAGAAATGCGTCATGTCATCTCTTTAAGGCTTATTTGGGATTCTGGTATGGAGGAGGGAGCTGGTGCCAACTCTGCCAAAGTATTTCGAGGCTTGACGGATGTTTGCAAAAGCCACAGGGTTTTCCTTGTGTAAGAGGCATGGCAGGAGTGCAAGCTTTTATTTGATTAGGTAGGGAGGAAAAGGAACTATCTGTAGATAATCCTGATTGATCTCATGCTGGATTATTTGCAGTGCTAAAATACAGGAACAAAGCTGTTCGTGTGGCTTGGGTTTGAAGGCTGCTTAATTTCATCCATGGACAGCCCTAATAATAAAACTGGCTGACAGCTCTGTGTACATAAATAGCATTGTAGCTGAATAAGGAGACACAGCAAAAATGAAGAATGTTCATGCTGTGGTGCACAGCCACAGCCCTTTGATACCAGCAGAAGGTGTGTCCTGGTGTGAGGACACCTCAGCTCCTTGCAGTGTGATTAACTCTGTGCCTGTTTTCCCTTGCAGGGACTGCTCACCCTGGGCTTGGTGTTGCTGACTGTTTACTTGGTGATCCAGCCCTACAACCCTCTGCCACCTGAAGCACCGCTCTCCAGAGCCCAGGCCTGGGGCTCCCTCGTCGGGCACATCCGCCTGCTGTCCCTGCCCATTGCCAAGAAGTACATGTTGGAGAGTAAGGAAATGTTTTCCCTGCTATAACATAAGCCCAGCAAGAAATACCAACTTAAATACCAGCCACGAGAGTCACTCGAATGTCTCCAGGGTGCCACAAATGTGTTGCTGGCTTGGCATCGTGGTTTTCTCTTTTCCTACCACTGTACTTAAAAATAGCATCCTCAGTTCTAGCTTCACTGGGACTGAAGCATATTTTATCTCTAACTTGATAATTTTGTTCTAGCACATTCTCTTTTCCTTGCTTTTAACACCTCGGGTCTTTCTTCCACAAGAGTTCCCTTTTCTCTAGAAATCTTTGCACTTCTGAGAACCAGAACTGAGATAGCTCTGCTAGGGAAATGTCACCTTTTCTTGTTTTTTTCTGAGTAAGGCAAAACCAGTTTCTCAACCAAATCTTGATATCTGTGAGCAAAGTGTAAAACCCTCAACTTTTGGCCTGGTTTAAGGAAAAGGAGTTTTTGCCAAGTAGCATATGGTGAAAGGCCTGGGGGGTTGAGTGCTGTCATGTTTACGTGACATTAAGGGCTGTGTGTGTGTGTGTGAGGAAGTCAGATAAGGGTTCCCTGTGAGGTGATCCCATCACAGGAGAGCAACATCCTAGATTTTCCTAGAATGGCACAATAGAAATGGAAAAGTTTGGCTATTTCTCATTCTTGGTTAATCATTTCACTGACTTAGCCTGGCAGGTGGGTGCAAGCCTGGGCTCTGCCTCTGCTGGAACACAAAGACTGTCAGTGATGATAAAGATGTGAATTATTTTGAGCAGGGATGTGGCACAATGTTGATGGTCTGGTGGCTCACTGTAAAAACAAACTCCTGTAGCCATGCCCATGTCATGTTTATATTTAGCTTGGGCACCTCATTGTGTTGGGATTGTCTGTGTTGGCTCTGACCTTCCTGCCAGAGCTAAAAAGGGCTCCCTGAAATGCCAGCGCCATTCTGCATTCTCTCCCTCCCTCTTGCTGACATGGGATTTCTGTTGATTCCAGTTTGTATGGGTGGGACAGGGTATCCCCCATTGTTCCTCTTATTCCTTATGGATTGGGATATCTCTGGGAGTGAAAAACAAAGGTGAGAAGATGGCTCTGATAAGCACTTGACATTAGGAGCCTGCTTATCTACTGCATTCCAGCTTTTCCATGGGTGAACACCCCCCTGCTCCTGTATTGAGATGGAATCCAATGGGAATTTTAATGCTCATTTCACTTTTTACAAAGGCCAGGAGTGACAGGACAAGGGGGAATGGCCTAAATATGAAGACAGGTTGGACATTAGGAAGAAATTCTTCCCTGTGAGGGTGGGGAGGCCCTGGCACAGGTTGCTCAGAAAAGCTGTGGCTGCCTCATCTCTGGAAGCTTTCAAGGCCAGGTTGGACAGGGCTTGGAGCAGCCTGGGACAGTGAAAGGTGTCCCTGCCTATGGCAAGGGGTGAAGCAAAGTGAATTTTAAGGTCCCTTCCATCCCAAACCATTCTGTGGTTCTGATGCATTTGTTCAATCAGATTTTGTCCAGAAAGTTGACAGGTTCTTCCTTCAGCTACCACAGGGTCCCTTTGGATGAGAAGAGCCCAGGGAGGTTCCTTGGCACAGCTAAAGGTTTGTAGGACAAGGGCTGCCTGAAACCATGAGGATCTCCTTGTAAAGATAAATGAGAGCAGGAGCAGTTCTGGCCTACCTTTGGAAAAAACATCTGCATGATGAGATGGGGAAACATCCAGAGGAACAGGGGAAAAGGGAAGGATGGATGGAGAGGAAGGATGCAGTATTATTATTTAAATGCACATAAAATCCTTCATGCCTCTGTGAGTCCTGTAAGTCTTCAGAAGTGATGAGCAATAGGGTGGGCAGCAATCCAGATCTGGGGAAAAGAAGAGAGGGGAGAGGCAGTTGCTGCTCTCGTTTTCACAGAATTAGTTTGTGGTGGAAGCCACAGCATGTCCCAATTAACAGATTGACTTGGGGTTGGCTGGAGTGACTTTGATCCTGGACAAGACCCTGGCTATTTAAATGGGAGAGTGCAGCACCCAGGCTGAACCTTGGCTGGGTTCCTGTGGGAATCCCTCATGTCCTGGCTTCCCAGCAGGCAGCTGCAGCCACCGACACTGTCCCAGTGACACTGGTGTCACCCTCACAGCTTGCTGCCCAGAGGACACTGGTGAAGCCATCCAGCAGGGATCTGGAAAAAGGAGTTCCATGGCTTGGGGCTGAGTGATTCCCCCAAGCCCTTTCAGCCCTGCTTTTTGTGTATTGTATTATTTTGACCCTAATTTTGGCCTTGTGGTCTGCTGAAGGGAAGGGGTAAAGCTGCATTTTGGGTCTAAGTCCAGGAGGTCTTGCAGGCAGGTCTGATGTTCTCTGATCACAGAATGCCAGAATAGTTTGGGTTGGGAGGACCTTTGCAGGTCACCTGGAATGGGTCCAACCCCACTGCCAAGGCAGGGTCACTGGAACAGGTGGGTTTGGAATGGGTACAGATTGGGGGACATGACCTCCTGCCTGGCAGCCATTCCAGTGCTCTGACACCCTCCATGGAAAAAAGTTCTTCCTCAGGTTGAGGTGGAAGTCTCCTTTCCTGTGTTTGAGCAGCAGAGAAACCACTAATTTGTGGCTGGGAAGAAAAAACATGTTGTTGGGCACCATGGAAAAAAGTCTGGCACACATCCTCTTGGCATCCCTTGGAGATATTTATGTTGAGGTTCTGTTCCTTTTAATGAGATCCTCTGAGTCTCCTGTCTCTAGAAGACACAGGAGATGTTTGCCTTCCACCCAAGAGCTGTGCTGGGTGACAAGGGCTGTCTGTCTGTCAAACAGAGGTGAGAAACCAAAACTAATGAAGGGAGTCCAAAGTAAATTTCCATACTTTTTTTCTTCCCCAGACTCCTAAACCTTCCTTTCCCAATAGACCCTGGGGGTTCTTGGTTTTCCCAGGGCAAGGAAAAGGTTGTGAAAGGGCATTTGCTGAGGATGGAGCTTGGAGCCCTGCTTGGTCACTGTGCTCTGGGCCTGCAGCTCTTGGCACATCAGTTCAAAGCACTGGGCTGTCAGACCTCTGGGGCTGTTCCTGTTTGGCTATCTAAACCAGGAAATGTAGGACCTGTTTGATTAATTTCAGCTGGGATGGAGTTTGTGTGGAGTTGTTATTTAAAGGCTGTGCTGAGTCCTGTAAGTCTTCAGAAGTGATGAGCAATAGGGTGGGCAGCAATCCAGATCTGGGGAAAAGAAGAGAGGGGAGAGGCAGTTGCTGCTCTCGTTTTCACAGAATTAGTTTGTGGTGGAAGCCACAGCATGTCAAACAATTAACAGATTGACTTGGGGTTGGCTGGAGTGACTTTGATCCTGGACAAGACCCTGGCTATTTAAATGGGAGAGTGCAGCACCCAGGCTGAACCTTGGCTGGGTTCCTGTGGGAATCCCTCATGTCCTGGCTTCCCAGCAGGCAGCTGCAGCCACCGACACTGTCCCAGTGACACTGGTGTCACCCTCACAGCTTGCTGCCCAGAGGACACTGGTGAAGCCATCCAGCAGGGATCTGGAAAAAGGAGTTCCATGGCTTGGGGCTGAGTGATTCCCCCAAGCCCTTTCAGCCCTGCTTTTTGTGTATTGTATTATTTTGCCCCTAATTTTGGCCTTGTGGTCTGCTGAAGGGAAGGGGTAAAGTTGCATTTTGGGTCTAAGTCCAGGAGGTCTTGCAGGCAGGTCTGATGTTCTCTGATCACAGAATGCCAGAATAGTTTGGGTTGGGAGGGACCTTTGCAGGTCACCTGGTCCAACCCCACTGCCAAGGCAGGGTCACCTGGAACAGGTGGGTTTGGAATGGGTACAGATTGGGGGACATGACCTCCCTGCCCTGGCAGCCATTCCAGTGCTCTGACACCCTCCATGGAAAGAAGTTCTTCCTCAGGTTGAGGTGGAATTTCCTGTGTTTTACTTTGTGGCTAAAAAATGTTGTTGGGCACCATGGAAAAGTCTGGCACATCCTCTTGGCATCCCTTGGAGATATTTATACGCTTTAATGAGATCCCCTCTGAGTCTCCTGTCTCTAGAAGGGAGATGTTTGCACTGTGCCTGAGCAGCAGAGAAAACCACTAATGAAGGGACTCGACATACAGACTCCTCTTCCTTTCCCAATCTGGGTTCTGGAAAGAAAATTCTGAGGGGGCTGAGGATGGAGCTTGGAGCTTTCTGTGCTTGGGCACCAGTTCAAAGCCAGCTTGGGCTGTTCCTGTTGGAAACCACCTGTTGTCAGCTGGAGGCTGTGCTGGCACACGTTTCCCTGCCACGGACATGGGTGGTCTGGCTCCTTCCTCTGTGCCTGGGCAGGCAGGGCCAGCCTGGGCTGTGCTGTCCCTCCTGAGCTTTGGGGCAGCTTTCCTGTTGAGGTTGTTGAGGTTCTGTTCCTTTTGAGGAAGCTTTCCAGGGTTGAGGTTGGAGCCTGCTCTGCTGGGAGGTGTGGGCTGAGCAGCCAGGTTTGTGTTGCAGAACAAGGGCAGCTCAGTTGCTGGCTTTCCCCTGAGAGCCAAGAGCTCCAGTCAGAGTGGTGGTGAGGCTTTGGGAGGTGCAGAGACACAGGATGTGTTCTCCCCTCCCTCCTGCTGATGGTGACCTGCCCTCCATCCTCGTGCCTTCCACCCAAGAGCTGTGCTGTGGGTGACAAGGGCTGTCTGTCTGTCAGTGCCTGTGGGTGGACCTTTGAGCAGCCGAGGTGAGGAGCAGCATCCACAAAACTCTGTTGCATTGTTTATAGGATTGAGTCCAAAGTAAATTTCCTTTTTGCCTGTCTCTGTGCTCTCTTTCTTGCTGACTTTTCTTCCCCAGATCAATTCCCATATTAAACCTTATGTTCCCACCCTTTGTTCCTTGATAGCTGACTCTTAGACCCTTGGGTCTGTGCCTCTCTTCCAGCTGTTTTCCCAGGGCAAGGTCCCTGTGTTTGGGGAAAAGGTCTGTGGAAACGTGGTTTGCATTTGCTCTTCCTGAGCTGGTGTTTATGCAGAGCTTGTGAAAGCCCTGTTGCTGGGTCACATTGGCTGCTCTGGGCCTGCAGCTCTTGGCACATCAGCCCTTCATTTATAACCCCAGAGAGGTTATAAATGGCACTGGGCTGTCAGATCTCTGGGTCTACCTGCTGTAAGGAGCACGGTATATTTTGATGGGTTAACTCACAGCTATCTAATGCTATTCCAGGAAATGTAGGACCTGTGTGTTCTGGATTAATTTCTCACACAGGCTGGGATGGAGTTTGTGTGGAGTTGTTATTTAAATGCACATAAAATCCTTCATGTCTCTGTGAGTCCTGTAAGTCTTCAGAAGTGATGAGCAATAGGGTGGGCAGCAATCCAGATCTGAGGAAAAGAGGAGAGGGGAGATTCCCTCTGTGTTTCAGTTCTCTGGTGCAAAATAGGGGTACAAGTGCTCCTCTCTCCCCTGCAAGCATTAGGAAGCATTAGGAGTGCATGAGCTCTCAAAGTCTGCAGTAAAGCCAAATGAAAAGGGGTTTTCTATTCTTTTAACAGAAATTTTGAAACCACACTGGTGGTCACTCATCTGATTTTTCTTTCCTTTACAACTGTGTCATCCCTACAGCTTTGTTAATATCTAAATATGATTTTTGATGTCAGCTGTTCGCTGCCAGCCATGCAATGATGTGATGAGCAGAGCTTTAAGCTGCTCTCACATTAGCTCATGTGTCTACCCATGGTAAGGTCTGTCCTTGCAGCTCAAAAACCTCAGCAGAGCAGGTCTGTCAGTGAGGAACAGGCTGTGGCCCCATGTGACAATTTGCACATTGTACTGGTAGCAGGGGTTGTAATGACCTCAAGGAAAATCCAGCTTTGCTTTTATTAATGACACTTGGTCCTGGGTACATTCATCCTGCACAGCCCAAAATCAGCAGGGTCAGTAACTTCTCAGCACACCTAAAATCAGACAAAAGCACACATGGATCTCAATGCTGGAAAAGAGATCCTGTGCAAGTTATCCCTAGCTTGGAGAAGAAGTGTTAAATTCCCCTTTTTGCCTAGACCAGTAGGGCTAAAATCATGTTTACGGCTTTATGTGTAATTATTGTAGAGAAAGGAGCCCAGCTGGAGGAGCAGTGTTTAGCAACACCTTGTAAATGGCCTGTCACTGTGTTACTAAAGCCTGCTGGGTGCCAGAGCTATTTGTGGGGATGGGTCACAGCAGGCTGGGTTACTGGGGGAGGGCAGCAGCTGGTTACTGGGAGAGGGCAGCAGCCTCTGCCTCTTGGCTGGCCCACCTTGGGTTTAGCTGGAGGCTTGCCTTGGCACTTGGCCAGCCACTGTCTCTTCCCTGATCTTAACCCTTTGCAGGCAAAACACTTTTCCCTATGCTTCTCCCACTCCAGCCTTGGAGTGTTTTTATCTTTGGCACAGCTTTGTGCAGAAGGGGTGCATCCAGCATGCCTGCCTTGCAAGGAGATTTGCTGCTTCTTGAGAGCAGCCTGGGCACCCAGGCACTCATCCAGCCTTTTCCTGAGCACCCAGGTATTCATCCAGCCCTTCCCCATGGGCTGAGCACCCAGGGATTCATCCAGCAGACACTTTCCAGCCTTTTCCTGGGCTGAGCACCCAGGTGGGCCTTTCATCCAGCTGAGCACCCAGGTGTTCATCCATCCTTTTCCTCTGAGCTAGGCACCCAGGGGTTCATCCAGCCTCTCCTTGTGAGCTGAGCACCCAGGTGTTCATCCAGCCTTTCCCCATAGGCTTTGCAGCCCATGCTCTGCCTGACCCATTCCTGAGCCCAAGGAGCATGGGCCTGCTCAGAATGAAGGGTTGAGCAATAAGGCTGCTTGGGAGGTAAGGCAGGATCTGATTTCTAACTTGTTTCCTCTCTTCTTGCTCTCAAAGGATGTTATTTTTTTTTTCCTCAGCAGAGTTGAGCTGGATTTTGCTCTTGTTTTTGTGTGTGTTTTTGTGCACCCGCTTTGGGGGCTGAAGCATTTGGAGGTGGTTGTGGGTCACAGCATGTGCAGGGCTCCCTCCCATCACTGCACAGCTGCCAGTTTATCTGATCTTTTGTGTATGTAAACAAGCCTTTTATGATATAACCTGAAAGCAACCAGCAGACGTGTGTTGGCTCGTTCAAAGGGGGAAAAAAACGGCTGACTTTGCAGGGCAGGGTGGTGCCAAGCTGTTCATACTCTGTTACTTTGGCCTTGGTTCAGCCAGTGAGCTGTTTATTTGGGTTTGCTGGCAGTAAACTAACCCCAAACCATTGTGGTGCTGTGGAACACAAAATACTCTTACTTCTATATTGTGAAGCCTCCAAATTTCTTGTTTCCTCATTTGCAGAGTGAATCCTTACTTTGGATTTGCTTCCCTGGGATCAGTGTTTGCCATAGGTGGCCTCTTGCAGAGGCATTTAGCAGCCTGGCAGAGCTCTCTCTGTGCACTTGTGACACAGACACGTCAAACCTTTTACAGGCTGAGGCCACCATCGGGCAGGTGACAGCAGCTGGGAGGGATTTGTTTCCAAAGCTGTTCCTCTGAGGCAGATTGCTCATGCAGCACAAGCTGTCACTGGGGCAGGTAACCAGAGGTGCAGCTGGACTTTGGATGCTTTCCTGACAGCTTGGCCCCTGCCTTCCATTCTTGAGACTGGTAGGTGCAGATTTCTCCTGGAAATAATGCTCTTTTGCCCCAGTGGACTGTGAATTCCTCTTGGGCTCGGCTCAGCAGACTTGATTTCACAATGTCTGGTTGGATCAAAATCATTTTCATGCTTTGCTCGGGGTTGACTAATGATCCCTGTGCTGGTGGAGCAGCCGTTACCCATTAGTGAGATGAACGAGTAGTTCTTCAAGCTGTTGACTTCTACTCAGAACAACAATAAAGGGGTTCTTGATGGGGCTTTTTGTAGTTGTTATTTTGTTCCTTGCTGTTCCTAAAAATGCTGTGAACCAAACTGGGAGGTACTTTCTTCTCATGGCATAAATATATTCAGTATACCCAGAGCTACAATAAAAGTTCAATATGAGGGAGGGGTGGGGATCTGCTGCTGAACAGGGACACTCTTTGTAGTATATATTTAAAGCCCCACTGTGATGCAGTCCTTAATCAGGACTTGCAGGCTGTAATTAATAATCCTTGTTTCCTGCCTGACTTACTTAAGAGCCCATCAGTTTAGCCTGACTTTGACATGACATTATAAATGATCAAATTAATTTTTAGCCTAGTGAAGAATTTGCAGCAAGATGGAAACGTTGCTTGTGCAACAAAGTGCTCCAAATGCTCTTCCAAATTGTGCCACCACTGTTCCTGGTAGCTACAGAGCTTGGAGTTCTTACTTTTGTAAAGTAAGAATGATGGAATTTACCTGTGTAAATGTTGAGATCATGAATTGATGCCTGAATTGTTCCACTATCCCAGGTTATTCCAAGACACTTCAAGCCTGGCCTTGAACACTTAAAGAGATGGGGCAGCCACAGCTTTTCTGGACACCCTGTGCCAAGGCCTCCCCACCCTCCCGGGGAAGAATTTCTTTCCAATATCCCATCTGTCCCTGCCCTCTGGCAGTGGAAGCCATTCCCCCTCATCCTGACCTTGTCCCAGATCCCTCTCCAGCTCTTTGGGATCTCCTTTAGGCACTGGAAGGGGATCCAAGGTCTCCCCAGAGCCTTTTCCTCTCCAGATGAACAGCCCCAGCTCTCCCAGCCTGGCTCCAGAGCAGAGGGGCTCCAGCCCTCAGAGCATTTCTGTGGCTTCCTTGGGACTCACTCCAGCAGCTCCTTCTTGTGTTGGGGTCCCAGAGTGGAGACAGCTCTGCAGGTGGGGTCTCACCTGAGCAGGGCAGAGGGGCAGAATCTCCTTTTAATGAAACATCCAGGTTTGTACAATGGAACTACAAGAAAGGACAGAGAAATGTCTGGGGAATACTCAGTGCACAGCCATTCTTGGGAGCCCTGAGTTCATCCAGTGCTTGCTGAAATTGCTTGAATATTCCGAGGATTTCATTCTATGTTTGCTTGAATATTCCAAGGATTGGCCCTGGTGAAGTGTGTGGTAGGTCTGGGGAATAGTCTCATCCTCAGAAAGAGGGATCTGGGGTTTGGAACCAGCCTTTGCAGGTTGTGGAGCTGCTCAGTACATCAGCCAGTCCTCTGGGGAGCTTCCTGTCAGTGCCTGTGGGTGATGGCAGCAACAGCCCCTACAGACACAACACCTGGGGGGCTGTGAAGTCCTGGGGGGGTCTCCCTGGGACCAGACTTCCCTGTGCAGACCTGGCAGGTGCTTGCCTGGTGGAGATTGCTTCAGCCTTGCAGCCCTGAGCGCTAGGGAGCAAAGCAGCTTGGTGGGGAGCCAGCAAACTGCCTCAGCAGCTGCAGTGCTACAAGCAGGAGGTTTTGTGTTTTGAACACTTTGTTAGGGTCAGGAGCAGCCCTTGGCTCTGTATCCTGCAGGAACAAAAGTTTCCCCTGCTAGAGGCTTCCCTTTGAACCTTCTGCACTGGCAGATTGATCCTGCACCCTCTGTATGGGCCCTAAAGAGAGCAGGGCTTGCTGAGATCCTGCTCTCACATCCATGTGGGCAAGTTTCCATCAGTTAATTTGCTTTGCTGCAACGGGCAGAAGCAGGGCCAGGTCTTCTCAAGAAGCCTTGAGTTTACAATCTGATCATCCACACCCAGCATCTCTGGGGCTGTGCACACACACCCCTCTCTAGTGCTGTGGGCAGCCAAAAATTTGGGAGATCCTCTGTGAAAACAGCCAAGAAGGGCGGGGTACTCATTTTAAATTGAGGGTGACTTGAAAATTATTTTTCTGCATACTGGAAAGTAGAGTCATAAACTCCTCGTAGTATTAATCATAGATGTGTTTTAAGGGAAGATTGTTATCTTTTGGTCTGTGCTGTGTTAGCAGCTGAAAATCCCAGGCCTGGCTCTGCTAGGAGCTCTCCTGACACGGGGGAGAAGGCAGCTCTTGTTCTGGAGAAATAATAACACATAAAAGGAAATATGAGGTGGTTATGGCCGATGGGGAACTGAAGTTCTGTTGAACAAACCAAAGGCTGCCCCTCAAAAAGGGGTGAGAAAGCAGAGAGAAGTTGGCTACACTTCTGTCATGTAATGGATAGTTGGATGTGTCACTGCTCCAGCTGCTCTCCTGCACTCCAGCTCCTCAGGGATAATTGCCCACGCCCAGCACTTCAGCATGGTGTGGATGGGACCATGGTGTGAGGGCTGTGCTGGGATCAAAAGAGCATCTTCCATTTGCATCCCTGAGCAGCGTGTGTGTGTGTGTGTGTGTGTGTGTGCACAGACAGCGCTCAGCCTCCACCGGAGCAATCCCCAGGGTGTCTGGGCAGGCAGGGTGATAATGTAAAAGGAATGCAGGGAGGGTAAGGAGACAAAACCAGCATCCTGGGTAAAATCCTGCCCTGGTCCCCAGTGGCAGTTGGCTCCTCTGTGCACCGTCTCTCCTCCCACCCTCCCTGGGAAGGGCAGGCGCTGCCTGTACTTGTCATGCCAGTCACACACATGCTGGTGCACAGACTAACACCCTCCACAATAAATCTAAAAGATTAATTACTAGGGGAAAAAAAAAATCCCACAACCCCACTTGCAGCATTTGAAATGCATCTCAGCCAGTGCTCTGCTCTGGTTATTCATGGGGAAAAGAAATCACCTCCTGAATCGAGCAATTGAGAATGCAAATATCCCAGCCTGGCTCAAAAGAGGAATCAGGCTCTGTACTGTCAAGCTGATTAGCATCCTGTTCCGTGGGGTACTGCCCTGAGCCCAGAGGGAAAATTTGGGGACAACTGTGCTTAATGCTTAGGGATGAGGTTTCTGAGTTTTGCCCAGAGAGAAATTACAGCCTTGCTACGCCCCATCTGATGAGAGACCATAGAGATGTTTTCGTGTTCTCTTCACAGCGGCTGCCCTTTCTCTGGTGAGATCTTTCAGCCTTTTGTTTCCTGTCACTGACCAGCTGTTTTTTGTGAGTTGAGTTTTTTTGTTGTTGTAAAACTGAAGCTTTCCACAGGCAGTGGAACAAAGATTTTCTTTTTTCTCTTGTGAGCAGGGAGGGAAAGTACATTGGAGCAGTTTCTCATGGGACTGGGACTTCTGCTTGCAAGAAGGATTTTACACTTTGTTTTGCCTTTTTTTCCCTTTCCCTGAAAGCAGTGTAGATGCCTCTTCCAGAAAGACTAGGAATTACATCCTGATCCCTTTCAGTCCATATCCCAGCAGTAGGGTGGGAAATGCAGCATTTGGAAGTTGGAAATACTCAGCAAGAAAGAAGCAAAATGAATCCCAGTCTGCTCCTTGTTGTTGTGTCCCAATGGACATAAATCCTCTGAAGCATTCTTCATGGCCCATTGCAGATGTCAGAGGGGAAAATAAAACAAGAGCTTCCCTATGAAGTGCTGTTCATCCCTTCTTAGCCCTGTGCAGGAGCATGAGTGTGGCTGGAAATTGCAGTGGCAGTGACAAGCAGCTTGTGCGTGGTCTTTATTCCCCCAAAAAGCTGCCGTGCATTCTTGTTTCCCAACTTGATTTTTTCAGCCAGACTTCTCTCTTCTTTCTCCCTTTGCCATCCCCTCCATTTTTCCAAGCTTGCCTGCAGCAATGTCCAGGAGACTTTGGGGCTGTTTTGACATGTGCTGCAGGGTGGGCCTGCTGGTGAGGACAGATCCCTGGATATAACACATGGGATGTGTCCCAGGCCTTGGGTTTTTCCTGACCCACCCTGGCAGATCAGGCCTGGGATGGGTTTTCTGCCACTGCCCAAGTTAAGCCTCTCCTGTTGGATTAAGGCTGCAGAACCAGAGCTGTCACTGCCATAAAATCTGTGTTTGAAGTGGAATTTCCATTAAGCTCTCCCATTTCTCACAACCTGCTGCTGTATCTCCAAATAAAAAAAATCGTGTTGGGGGTGTTCAGAGTGGATATCAGGGAAGGGTTCTGGGCACTGCTCAGGCTCCCCAGGGAATGGGCACAGCCCTGAGGCTGCTGGAGCTCCAGGGGTACTTGGACAACACTCTGAGACCCAGGGTGGGAGTTTGGGATGTCTCTGTGCAGGGCCAGGAGTTGAAATTTGATCTTTGTGTGGTTCTGCAAATTAGAGCCACACTCTTTCAGAGTGATGGCTGCTCTGCACATCCTTTACATAGAAATGCATGGGGTGTTCAGCACTGTCCTGCTCATTCCCTGCTGCAACAAGTCCCTTCTCTTAATATTTCTGTGGTTTTTTGGGAGAGCTGTTAATTGAAGGAGGGAGGCCGGATATAGGCATCAAGTTGCGTTTTCATGTAAGAATTAAATTTTTGAAGATGTAAACGTATGCATTGTTCATCGTAGGCCAGTTCAGCTGATTGTGGTGTAACAACAATTTTTGGAATTTAAAATGAATGTGGCTGTGGTCCAGGGGTTGCTCGTGCTGGGACTTTTCTCCCAGTTTCATCTTCAAGTCAATGCATGGGATGAATGAAAACAGCAGCAGCATGTCCTGGTGAAATCTGACATTTTCCCAGCATCTTCTGCACATCAGAGATTGGGCAACCATTGCCTGGGACAAATTTCTAAATTAACACAGTGGTAAAGGGGAGGGTGATGATTTCAGGTATGTCCTAGCAGGGTTCATGACACCAGTCCTAGCCATGTGGGAGTTACTCTTTCCACCCTGAATCTTTTTTTGTTTACTGGCTGTTACCTCCTTGATAACACCTTTGGGTTGCTCATTTGCTTATGGACTTGTTTCAGTTTGATTACACTACATATGATGGTTGCCATCCCTCTGTTTCTCATGCAAGGGTAGCTGAGCCTGTGTGCCTCCTGTACAGAGAAATGGAATTTCCATGAGCTCTCCCATTGCTCACAACCTTCAGCTCTATCTCCAAAACATGCTGGAAACATTCCCTGCTGGTGAAGCCGCTTCTTTTTGCATTAAAGCCATCAGAAACTATAAGAAATCTCAGTGTTTCATGTTAGGGATAATGAGTTTGTAATTGAATTTGTCTCCTTTCTATTCCATTTTTGGTCTTACTAAAGAGGTTTCCCTTGTTTCTTCCCCAGAATGCCAGGACTGGTGGGCAGCAGGTTGCAGACAGAACACTTCTGCACTTCCTGCAAACTGCACAGTCTGTTCTGCTGTGAAAAGCCTTCACATAGTGACAGACTTCAGAGAGCTATCAGAAAAGCTCCAGAGGCATCAGCCTTTTCTAATCAAGGTAATGCATGGATTTGTGAGGCTGGGTTATGAGTCCAAACTCTTAAACAGCACAAGTCCAAAACCCCTGCCCAGCATTTTCACCCATGAACTCAAACTGCTCATTCAGGACATGTGTCTGAGAAGACATTTCACTCCTGTAAAGATGTGGGAGGAAAGAGCTCCCTGCATTGTTCCTCTGACTAATGATAATTGCATTTGGACACTTAGCAATCCACGTGGCTGTTGCTCTTGGATGTTTTCTAGTGGGAGGGAAGTGGGAGCAGGGGGCAACCCTGTGGGCGCAGCTTTTATCTCTGTTTCATGTTCTTCAAGACAGGGCAGCACCTCTCCTATGAAGAGCTGAAGCATTTTCAGTCCCAGGATCCAGAATTGGCAGAGGTTATAATAGAAGAAAATTCAGCTGAATTATGGAGCTGCCCATTTTTCTTTCCCTGGTGAGTCAGACAAACCATGTGATGGATGGACACATCCTTTGTGTAGGGGTGCTCAGGCTCTGCCTTTGTGAACCACCAGTGCCTGCAAGTTGCAGTTTAACTGGAGGGAAGGTGTACAGGAGTGGGTTTCAGGCTGCTTCTGCTTGCTGGCACTGATTTGTTCTGAGGACGAGACTTCTGCCCTAAAAATGGAGAGTTGGTGCTTGGTCTCCAGCTATTGCTCCTCTTATAAGATAAAATTATCCCAGGGACTGCCTGGCCCTGTTCTTCAGGCTGTAAATCATCTGGGCTGTGATCTGATCACCTGAGGCAACTGGTTCACGTTTCTGTCACCTCTGTCTGCTCAGTGGAAATCCTCCACCACTGGTGCTGACTGAGAAGAGATGCTATGACTTCTGCAAACAATGAGAAGTAATGGAAAGTCAAAGAATCCTGCAGTTTGTGTTTGGTCTTGTGCAGAAAATACAGCCAACTCTTATCCTGCCCCTTTATCCAAAAGCTCTTTGCCAAAGCCTTTAATGGGAACAAGATGTGAGCAGCTCAGAGCTCTCTGAGGTCTCAGAGCCAGCACTGGTAGAGGGATGCTCAGGGTACAGAAGAATTAATCCCCTAGACAGGGATGTAAAGATAACAAGCCCCACCTGGCCTTTTCCAGTTCAATTTCCTGGTCTAGAGAATAGCTTGGATCCCCCCTGCCTCACAATGTGGGTTCAGTTATGGTTGTATACGATGCCACCCCTCTGCATCTTTTGTAATTAATGGATCTGCTCAATGACTTGGATCATTTTAAGGGAAAAGGGGAGGCAAATGAAGTTCAGGTATCCATAAGGAGCTGTTTGCTCCCTCTTTATATGGTCCTGGTGCAGGAGGGGAGTGGGGAGGAGCAGATTTAGAGGCTGAGGTTGAATTTTTCTCCTGTCTCCCAGGGCTAGTCTGTCATACTGTTTATCAAGCATGAATGTTTGGCAAGAATTTTATCTGGAAAGTAGCTTTTAAATGCAAACATTATCATTTTATGATGATTCTTTAATATGGGCTGGTTTGTTTAGGAACAAGTCTGTGAATAGATCCCGGATTCTCCAGGAATTTTTCCCTGCTTCCTCTTTGCTGTCCTTCCCCAAGACAGTGTCCCTGGAAAGCTGCTTCCTCATCCGCCACCCAGATTTGGGGAATAAGGTGAGAAATTTATTCCAAAGGCATTCTCTTCTGTCCATGAGTTGTCTCCTAGCAGCTCTGAGTTTTTGTGGGATTTTCAGGGTATTTTTAGCTGATACAATCCTGAAAAGGAGCTTTTGGGATTGTCTCAATTCTGTCCATCCCTGTGTAAAGCAGCATCTCAAGGTGGCTGTGCCTCCCAGCACTTGTGTCTAGTTTGGGGCAGGAGATACCCTGTGCCCATCTCCCTTGGAGCTGGAAATGTCACAGAAACAGAAGACTTTAAAGATCACCTTGTTCCAGCACCCCTTACCTGCTCCATTCATGTGTCTGGCCTTGCTCTGTAGCTGAGTGAGGTTTTTCTGAGCACAGTTGGGCAGAATTGTTTTAAGAGCTGCATTTTAGGAGCTGTTCCTGGCAGTGAGTCTCACTCATTCTGAGACACTTCACTGGCCTGATCTCCTCCTCTGTGTTTTCCTGAGTTGTGGGGATGTGCAGGCCCTGCCTTGCCTTGGAGCAGAGGAGAACCCTTGCATGCAGCTGACCTCAGCTAAAATTCTGTGCTCCACTGGTAACTGGTGGAGCAGCAAACGTGTTGTTTGCTCTGTCTGACCTGCCTGCAGGGCAGTGACTGTCCCTGCTTTGGGCAGACAGAGCCAAGGAAAGCTGGCCAGGCTTTTGAAATCCTTTCCTCCTGTCCTAGAGCTACAGCCTGCACAGCCTCTTTGCTGTTGGGAGTGGGCAGCTCACCCTGACTGTTGCACCTCTGGACACGTGCAGAGGACACTGTGAGGTGTTCAAGGTGGAGCTGGAAGCTGGGGATTTGGGTGAGTACCAGAGCTGTGGCTTTCAGGGACTGGGAGTGGAATCAGGAGACTGCTTCCAGCTGGGTCTTTTCTGTCTGACACCTGGGATGCTGGGTTGTGCCATTGCCACCTCCAGACTGGTGTGTGCCTGCTTGTCACAGCAAAGGGAGTGATCCTCCTGGACTGGGAGTTTGTGGCCTGGAACTGCTCAAAACTGCAGTGTGGGTACACAATGGGTATTACAAACCAGTGCCCACTGAGGGAAGTGTCTTTCCAAAGAGCTCCAGCATGACCACATCCCTTGTGGGAGATGGGAGCACTCATTAAGGATGGGCTCATCTAACAGAGCCTCTCCATTGCCTCTTCCCAAGGTTATGCCAGCACAGATCACTGGACAATGAGCTTCATGGCCAGAGGGACAGAGCCAGCTGTGATTTGTGATGGAGCTGCCAGCTAAGGATGCTGGGGTGGGAAAACAGAGCTGTTCCCAGGACAAGAAGACTTTCAGCTTTGAAGCCAAGGCAACGTCTTGAGAGGAGCGAGCCGGGGCAACTGGGGCAGGCAGCTTTGCCACCCTGCATGTTTACAGTGTTTAAAAAGGACTATTTTCCTGACCCTTGAGGTAATCCTTTGCCTTTCCTCAAATGTATTTTGGGAGAAGCTCAAGCTATTTATGACCCTCCCTGTCCCCTCAGGTAAGCCCTGGGTTTGCAGCAAAGGGTTTTTTTTCCAGGAGCAGCAGATGGATTTCTCAGGATGAAATTCACCTTATGTTCTTTGTGGATTATGGCACTTCTGAAACTTCCTGGGGGGTTTGGGAGTGGATGGGGTGTGTGACATTTCTGTGTACATTCCTCCTGAGGAGGAAGCTTTGAGCCTGTGTAGTCAGGCCAGTTCTATAAAGGGAATGAATTGGTGATGTGTCCCAGCTCTCCCTCACGTCCGCAGCTGTGTGAGCCCTGCAGAGCTGACCTTGGCTCCTGCTCCCAGGCTGGGGAGAGCCTTGAGCCTGAGGGCAGAAACTCTCACCCACTGCGTCCTTCTTGTACCAAAAGAATCCCTTTGGGCCTCTCTGTGTTGTGATCATGTTCTGCAGCTCTCTGTCAGCAGGTTGTGAGTGAGTCAAATGGTAATTGTGCTTTTCTTCACCTCCACTTCCTTTCCTGCAAAAAACAGACACACATCTTGGAGGTGCTGGCAGTGCAGGAGTTCTGGATGGAGCTGGGGCTGGGAGAGAGCAGCTCTGTCCAGCTTCACCTCAGACACCAAGGGCTGCACAGCCATTCTCAGCTGCTCCTTGCATTTGGAGGCACTGCCTGCGTTCCCAGCCCACGGTACCTCTGGGGCACCTGAAACCTCCCTCTTCCCTGGCATATTTTTGCATTGACTCCTTCCAGACCTGGAACTCTGTCTTCAGAATGAACGTTGGTTTTTCCTGGGTCCTTGCCAAGCTGCCTTTGCGTGTTTCCTGCTGCTGGAGCAGCGCTGTCTCCAGTGCCCTGAGAGAGGCTCGGGTTCGGGCTTTGCAGACTGCGGATGCTCCGGTCCCTTCCAAGTCTGATCCTTTGGGTCTGATCCCATCCCACTGCTGAAGATCATTTACAGATGTGTCAGGCTGAACTCATAGGCCAGGGCTGGAGTTCAGGACATACTCTCTCACACTTGTTAATATGGAGTTGGGAGGGGTTTGGTTGACAGCGAGTTAACTCTGTTCTCAGGAGCAAGAGCCTTTTTATCTGTAAATATTTTAGGTACGTGTAAAGTGACAGATTGGGAAAATGTCTGTCCAGCCTTTGTTTTTGAGGAGAATGGGAGCAAACGTTGTGCTAATCTGATTAGGAGTTGACAAAAGCTGCCAAGTGGGATGACCACTTCTGGCTCCTGTACAAGAATAAGGCAGAGGACAGTTCCTGCTCCAAAGAATTTAGTCTGAGGCCTTGACACTACAAACATTTCTATGCATAACCCTTGTTTTTCTCCTGTCAAAACAATGAGAACAAGCCCAGCACCTGTGTCAGGTCTGTGCATGGTGCTGGACACACACCAGATCTAGTAGAACCAAAAGGGGAGAGTCTGGCTCTCTCAGGATAGAAAAGGACTAATATAATTTGTTACCAACTATTAAAGGGAATTGAACTAATAGAACTTCCATTAGTGTTCTCACTGCTTGGAGTGTATTTCACACTCATGACACTACATTCAATCTTGTACATGCCAAGACACACACACACACACCCCCCAACCCTCTCCCTCCTCTTAAAGCCTGGGTCTTAGTTAATGGAAATTTGGGAGTTCAGTGATGGCAGAATTAGGGCCTCATTAGTGACTGTTGCTATTTACACTTTGGCAGCTTCTCAAATCAAATTCAAAGGCTGACCAGGTTACTTCACCTCTTACTGCTTTTGTATCTGACCCATTTTTGTAAAGCATTTGCTCAAAGATGCTGCTGGAGCCATTCTTGCTGAGATTGCGGCGGTTTGGTGACACTGTCACTGCTAAGTGTCCTTGACTGTAACTTGTAAAAGAGCTGCGGAGACAATTCCCAAGTGTCTGTGAAATGCCTGGATTGTGAGAGTCACACTTAAGCCATTGTGGCTGTCTGGCTCTTTCAGGAAGAAGCAGAGAAAATGGATCTCTTTACAGTTGTTGTTTGGACTAGGGGGAGGAAGGGGCAGTTTTGTGCCTGTTTAGCAGAAATGTTCTCACGTAGTGCTTCTCCCTTCCTCGAAGAGTTGCAGCCTTCCTCGAAGAGTTGCAGCTGGTTGGACAGGAGCTGGTGAGTCTGGCCTGTTTGCAGAGCAGCCTTCCAAGTGCACTTTATGGGCTCTGCATAAGTTTCCAGCTCTGTCTGAGATACACTGCATATGTCCCAGCCTCGCTCCCTTTGGAGCTTACATCATTTGTTTTTAAGCTGTTCAGTATATTTTCTCTTCCTCTTCCAAAGGCTGTAAGGAATTAGCTGCTAAACTAAAACAGGAGGGCAGTTCTCCTGCTGATAAAGAGTCAATTTTGGCCGAAGTGCAGAGCCCCAGTCTGCAGCACAGCTTCCAGAGCAGCTCCTGTCTCCAGCTGCCAGAGGAGTGGTGCTCACACCTTCCACATCCCAGGGCAGGCAAGGAGCCACGGTGGGAAACCCAGAGGTGAGGCCACAATGGCAGAACTGGGATGGCCAAAGGGAGGTTTTGATACCTTTACTGCAATTAAGCCCTGGTCGTCTTCCACATCCAGAGCTCCAGCTTCACAGAGTCCCTGGAAAGGCTGCAGGACTTGCCTGGAGAGGCTGGTGGTCCTAGTGGCCTGCAGAGGTGGAGCAGGGCTGTTCCTGCAGCTATTGAGCTTTCACAGCCATGATCCCATGATTCACAGAGGGGGTGTCCCACCATGGGCTCCCTCACCTCAGCTCCCCTTTTGCACTCTCTGTGCTGGTTTGGACAATCTCCCACTCCCCCTCTGCCCAGCTCACACAAGTTCTCAGTTAATCCATTTTAAAATCCCCTTGTGTGCTTCAGAGCTCATTGCCTGTGAGCTGGGAGATGGGTTCCTCCTCACCTCACATGCCAAAGGCTGCAAAGCTGCTCTGAATTCACACCAGAGATCGGTACTACCCAGTGGGCAGAGGTGAGGAGGGGGCACCTCTGCCCTTGCCAGGCTGGAAGGACGGGCTGTCCCCATCAGCTGGGCAGGAGGATCGTGGTTTAAAGCTGCTCCCCAAAGCAGGGGTCACTGACCAGTGCTGTCAGTCAGTCCTGAACTCAGGGTAACTGAAAGGAGGAGAAAGGATTATTGTGATTTACTGCAGTGCCAGGAAATCAGCGGCCCCCACGGGAGCCAACCTGGCAGTTTCTATTGATTCTTTTTTTTGCTTTCTTTGTTCCTTTTCTTTTTTTTCCCTGCCCACTGTTATTGCACACAGTGATTCCCCTGAGGGGTCTCTTTGCAAGGCCCTGGGGAGCTTTGAGTCAGATTCCCCATGAGTCTCCAGACTGCAGCTTCTCCCACCAGGCCTGTTTTTGGAATATTCTGGAGGAGAAGCTGCTTTGTCTGGGCTGAGATGTGAGCTCTATAAACACAGTGTCTCAGAAAAGGGGATCCTTCTGCCTTGAAACCCTCTTGTTCCCTCCCTCCAGGAGGGAAATTCCCACACCCCAGTCCCAGGTCCTCATTCAGCCCCGTGGCCCCCAAGAGAATTGAACATTTCCTGGGGTGAGGCCATTTTGGTGGGTGCACAAAGAGTTTTTTGCTTCCTGCAAACCAAACTTTCTCCTCTTGGTAAATTTTATAGGTAGAACTCGATATCCTCCTCTTCAGGAACCTCCTCCTTGTAAAGGGCAGATTTAGTGTCCTGCTGAGTTAGACAAGGGAGATGCTGGACTTCCCTTTGCTTTGGAGATTCAAACAAATGGCAGGTGATTTATTTTTAGCATTATCTCCTTGTCTTGGGGAGGGGAGCCACATTCTTAAGGCTCAGAGGTGCTGGGAAGTAAAGCTATATATGCATAAAGACTGTTTCAATGCTGAACACTAAACTTAGTGATGGATTAAAAAAAAAGAATGTGAATATGCACTTAATGCAGAATTTTATGGATGGTCCTAATTTAATATATTGCAAACTTTGTAAATACTTGGGAAAAACCTGTAAAGTATGTAAATAAATGAGATTTGTATGTAAGAAGAATAAAAAAGTTTTTAATTTTTGCAATTAAATACAAGTGTTAATGACCCTTTTCCCTTTTCCTGATTTTTATTTTCATATTGCATGTCAGCTATTGAGGGGTTATTTGACCTTTTTTGGTACACTTTTTCTAAGGGAAGTGTGATTTTAAATGAAAAGTCAGAACACTTTTGTTAGGAAAATATAATAAGAAACACTTTGTGAAAAAGGAGCAGTTTGGGAAAGATTTTAGCCTGATTTTCTGAACAAAGTTGATGCAACAACTCTGCCTGTCCCTCCTTTCTTTTCTTCCCAGCAACAATCTCCATCTTTCCTTCACAATTCAGTTGATTGTAGCCAAACTTTGAGGCGTGGAAGGCGATAAACTCCTCCAGAGCTCATAAATCCAGGCGAGTAGGGAGAAAAGAGAGAGATCCTGTTACTCCCACAGCAGAGCAGGAGCCTGTTAGACACCGGCCAGCCCCGCTGGAGACCTCGAGATGTGAGTCAGTAGAAAGCCAGGCTTGGTCACTTCTGTGCTGCAGAGTGGGGCCTCTTGGAGCCAGCAGCTGGAGCAGAGCCTGTCAGGTGTTAGTGGACCATCCTGGGTGGCAGCAGTTTTGGGGTGGGGAAACCTTCAGGAGGGTGGAGGAAGGGATGGGAGAAGAGGGATGTGACTCTGGCCAGAAACTCCCTGGAAAAGCTGAGGTAATTCTGGGATCCCAAAGCTTTGGGACAGTGCACAAAGGGTTTCTGGAGCTTAAACCCAGTGTGAGACCCCCTTGGTCCCTGTGGTGGGGTTGAAAGGGTGCAGCCCTTTTTCCTTGCACAGTTTGGATCCCTCCCTGCTGGGTTCCCAAGGGTGAGCAGGTGACACTACCAGACCTAGGAAAGGATAATGGGGTGTTTGGGGTCATAATGGGTGTGTGGCTCCTGTCCCTGTCCCCATGCAGTGTGGCTGCTGCTCCCTGGGGTGGGGGACGGGCTGTTCCTTGAGTGAGCCCAAGGAAAGCTGCATTGCACATTCCCTGTCAGATGGTTTGGTTATTCCAGCCAGCCCCGAGGGCAGACACAGACTCCCAGCTCTCCTGTTTGGGGCCATCTCAGCTCTGTACCCTGTTCTTCCTCTCCTGCTCCCCCCTCTCCTGATGGTCCAGGGCAGAGGCATCACCCTCAGCTTGCCCCTGTTGCCAGCAGGCTGGGCAGCCCAGGGGCCGTTCCTCAGCTGCCAAATGCTGTCCCCCCATCACAGAGGTGGGCTCTGCCTCTGTCTGGGGAGTTGCAGTGCTGCAAACTGCTCTCAGCAATTGCATCCTGCTGCCTTTGTTTCTCACACATTTCTAACCCTGCATTCCAGGGATAAGGGAGCACCTCTGTGAAAGCAGGGCTTTGTCAGTTGCTGTGGGATTGTTGTTACAGATTGGGGGTGGCACTGGGGTGGGGATTTACTACAGGGCACCTGTGAGGAGGAGGAAGCTGATGAGGTTTTCTCTGGGCAGCTGGAAGTGGCCTCATGGTCAGAGGTCCTGATTCTCCTGGGGAACTTCAACCATCCTGCTATTTGTTGGAGAGACAACACAGCCCTGCACAGGCTGGGAGTCCTGGAAGTTCCTGCAGATCATTGACAGTAACTTTTTGATACAAGCGGTGGAGGAGCCAAGGAGGAGAGGTGTGTTTCTGTTTTGTACTGCCAAACCAGGAGGGACTGGTTGAAGATGGGAAGGTTGGGGAAAGCCTTGCCTGTAGTGACCCATGTTATGGTGAGACTCAGGATCCTGTGTGGGAAGCAAAGCAGTAGCAGGGCTAGAACCCTAATTTTCCAAAGAGCCAGTTCAACCTTTCCAAAGACTTACCTAGAGGAATCCCATGGGATAGGGCTCTAGAAGGGAAGGGGGCCCAAGAAAGCTGATCAATATTCAAACATCCAAACTCAAGACCAGTGTATCCCTGATCCAGAAATCAAGCAAAGGGGGCAGGAGACCTGCGTGAAAGAGCATGGAGTTTCTAGCAATTCTCAAATGGAAGAAAGAAATTTATGGGATGTTGAAAAAGGGACAGGCACATGAGAGATCTGTAGGAACATCTTTGGGGTATGCAGGGATGCAGTGAGGATGGCTATAGTCCACTTGGAATTGAGTCTGACAAGGGATATCAAGAACAACAAGAAGGGCTTCTCCAAGTGCATCAGCAGCAAAAGGAAGAGTAGGGAAAATGTGGGGCTGCTGCTGAATCCAGTGGATATCCTGAGCATGGAAGACACCAAGAAGGTGAAATTACTCAACACCTTCTTTGCCTCAGTCTTTACTGTTGAGAGCAGCCCTCAGGAATCCCAGACATTGGAAGTAAGAGATGTAGGATGGAGAAAGAAAAACTTCCCCTTGGTCACAGAAAGTTGAGAGAGATCAGCCAGGCAGACTTAGCACCCATAAATCCATGGTGGGATGCACCCACAGGTGCTGAGGGAGCTGGCAGTTGTTGTTTAGCCACTCTCCATCATCTTTAACAAACCCTGGAGAACAAGAGAGGTGCCCAATGATTGGAGAAAAGCCAGTGTTAAACCCTGTCTTCAGAAAGGGCAAGGAGGAGGATCTGGGAAACTCCCAGCCAGTCAGCCTCACCTTCATCCCCTGTGATGGAACAGCTCATTCTGAAGATCATCACCAAGCACCTGAAAGTAAAGGAGGATATTGGGAGTGGTCAGCATGGATTCACCCAGAGGAAATCCTGCTTGACCAATCTGAGGCCCTCTGTGATGGCACAGCAGGATGGGTTGATGAGAGGACAGCAGTGGGTGGTGTCTGCCTTGACTTCAGCAAGGATTTTGACACTGTGTCCTGTAACATCCCCCTGGATAAGCTCAGACAATGTGAGTTGGGTGAAAGGACAGTGAGGTGGATCAAGAGCTGGCTCAATGGCTGAGCTCAGAGAGATGTGAGCAGAGCAGAATCCAGAATCCAGATGGAGGTCTGTAGTCAGTGGCATTCCCCAGGGATCAGTTCTGGGTCCAGTCTTATCCAATTTGTTCATCAACAGCCTGGATGAAGAGATGGAATGGAGCCTGAGCAGGTTTGGTGGTGGCACAGAACTGGGGGAGTGGCTGATCCACCTGAAGGCTGGGCTGCCCTTCAGAGGGACCTGGGCAGGCTGCAGAGGGGGATGGAGAGAAACCTAATGAGGTTCAACAGGAGCAAGTGCAGGTCCTGCATGAGGGGAGGGATAACCCCAGGTACCAGCATAGCCTGGGGGTGACCCACTGGAGAACAGCTCTGCAGAGATCCATGAGTTGACCATGAGCCAGCAGTGTGCCCTGGGGCCAGGAGGGACAATGGGATCCTGGGGTGCATTGGGAAGAGTGTGGTGAGCAGGTCAGGGAGGTGATCCTTACCCTCTGCTCTGCCCTGGGGAACATATCTGTGTTCAGTTCTGGTCTCCAAGTTCAAGAAAGACAGGAGTTACTGGAGAGAGTCCAATGGAGGCCGTAAAGATTAAGGGACTGGAGCATCCCTCTGATGAGGAGAGACTGCTGGACCTGGGCCTGGTTAGTCTGGAGAAGAGAAGACTGAGGGAAGATCTCATCAATCCATACAAATATATCCAGGAGCTGTCAGAGGATGGTGTCAGACTCTTTAGTGGTGCCCAGCAACAGGACAAGGAGCAATGGCCATAAGCTCAAAACACAAGAAGTTCCACCTCAAGACAAGAAAAAAATTCATTCCACGGAGGGTGGCAGAGCACTGGAACAGGTGCCCAGGGAGTTATGGGGTCTCTCACTCTGGAGATATCCCAAACCCACCAGGATATGTTCCTGTATCACCTGCTCCAGGTGACCTTGCAGAGGGGTTGAACTGGATCATTTCCAGAGGGCCTTTCCAGCTATTCTGTGATTTTGAGGAAAAGGACAGGAGGGAAACAAGGGGACCCATAACTGAGGGCTCAGGGGTTGGCTGAGGTTTGGAGCAGCAGAGGGGTTGGACTGGATCATTTCCAGAGGGCCTTTCCAGCTATTCTGTGATTTTGAGGAAAAGGACAGGAGGGAAACAAGGGGACCCATAACTGAGGGCTCAGGGGATGGCTGAGGTTTGGAGCAGCAGAGGTTTGGATGAACAATGCCAATCCAGGGATTGGGACTCAGGCATGGAGAGTGACCCTGCATGTTCGTTGGCACCAGCCCCAGTGCAGACTCTCCATCAAGGCTGATATGTGACACGGGTGTGTCCCACGGGGCTCCAAAACTCTAATAAATACATTTCCTCCCCAATCTTCAAGCTGTTGGGTGTTCCTGGCTCTTGGGAGGTGCTTTAAATCTGACTGCCAGAGCCGTGGGCTGCTGAGAGCAGAAGCTGCCTGCACGATGCTGAGCTCAGGTCTTCCTCCCGTTCTCCTGGTGCTCTCAGTGCTGGAGCTGAGCTGGTGCCTGAGTGATGAGGAAAAGAAGATCATCTTGGATGAGCATAATAAATATCGCTCCCAGGTCTCTCCTCCTGCCCAGGCTATGATGAAGATGGTAAGTGGCTTTTATTACAGACCAATACTGGGGTGTTTGTGTGGTCCAAGGCTCAATTTTAATGCAAGGAGGGGTCAGAGAGTTCCTTAGGGGAGGCAGAGCAATTCTCATGTAGGGTTACAAGTAGATGTTAATGGAGGGATTCCCGAAACTGCCTCTAGAGAGAAGAGTTTCCTTTACCTTTGGAGTTGTCTTTGATCATTTTCTGGAAGTTCCTAAGTGTGATGTGAGTCCCCAGATGCTCTTCCATGAGGGTGATGCAGCTCTCACCCACATGAGTGCCTGCTGGAGCTCCCTGTGATGGCAGGAAGGGCAGGTGAGACCCTGCCATGAGCAGGTGCCATGACCTGGAGACTTTGGCATGGTCGTTGCCAAGAGGTGAAAAGAGGGCATCCTGCTGTGTGGGACACCACACAGTGCTCTGTATTTGCATCAACTTCAAACATGTTGGTCATGTCTGTCATTTATTTGGGCCCATCATGCTCCTACTCCTCTCCATGCCTTGTGCAGGGCTGCTTTGGATGTGAGGGATCCCCTGTTTTGCTTGAGGAAGTCAAATCAGGTCTCACATCACATGTGGCTGCAGCAGGAGCAAAACGGAGCTCTAGAGGTGGTGCTTTTTGTCTTACTCAGACTCTTGATTTGATTAGAACTTGGCTATGAAATTTTATCTTGCACCACATGTGATTTTTCCTCATTGTTTGCAAATTATGGAGAGGAGGAGGACAACTGTTTATCCTGGAAAGTTGGAGCCCTTTCCTTCTTGGGTCACAGTGTGTTTGGAGGACACCTCCCTGCCTGGCCCAGAAGTTGCCCAGAATGAGTAAAGCCTTTGTGGGCTGGTAAATGGGAGTTTAACAACCAAACAAAGCCAAAAATTCGGGGAGAGGAGACCCGAGCAGTGACTGCAGAATCAAAGGGGACAGAGCCAGAACCCTCAGGACTGTGATGGTTTCTCCACCCTGAGCTGAGGATGCTCCATGATGGTGTTAGATGAGCTCTAACCAGGAGAGGTTGTGAGAGTTGTGCTGGTGCCCTGACCTTCCCCTGTTTGACCCATAAGCCAAGGTTCATTTTGTGCTGAGACTGACCATGGAACTCCCCTCTCCTGAGAACTGTGCTGGGCAGGGGTTTGAATTTTCCTCATGAATGGGGAAACTTTGGCCAGACAGTGCAGGGGTCCTTGGAGAGTGCCTTGTTCCTGTTGGAGAGCCCAGTGTCCCTTCCTGTGTGCTGACTCCGGGCTCCTTTCAGACCTGGGACACCGACCTGGAGGTTGATGCTCAAAAGCATGCAGAGAAATGCATCTGGGCCCAGAATGGGGGCCCAGGCAGGTTAAACTTCTTTGCTACACCTTCAACCCTGGATGTAAAATTGGCCATTGAAGAATGGAACGGGAGAGGAAATTCTACAACTTGACAACATCCGAGTGTGTCCCTGTGCATTCATGTGACAACTACGTCCAGGTACCAGCTGCTGGGGTGGAGGGGCTGTTGGGACAGGAGCTGGACCACTGCCCTAGCTCCTCCCAAAATCTTTGCAAAAGGACAGGGAACCAGGTGGGATTCACAATGATAGAGGCAGACCTGGGCATGGTGTCAGTCATGAGTGGCCTTTTGGAGAAGAACTTTTTTAAGACCAACTCTGCAGCCCTTTTTTTGTGGCTGCTCAGCAATGCCAGCTCAGTGCCAACTTATCTTGGGTAGAAGGATGAGGTCTCAGTGTTTCTTCACAGCTTGGGTGGGAGCAAGGAGGAGAAGTGATGGTGGTGGTAAGCGGATGGATGGATGGAGGGATGGATGGATGGTTCCAAGACCAAAGCAGAGGTGGTGATGCTCTGCCTGGATAGACTATAGGGTAGGAAAGCTGTGGCACTGGAGTATATGACCTTGGGAAGGTGCTTCAGACAGGGGCAAGGGGGAAGGTCCTGAATGCCAAAGCAATGTGGGGATGGGGATCTGGGGCACATGCTGGGTGAGGAGGAAGATATTGGAGCAGTCTTTAAGGCCAGGGGAGAGACTGCCTTTAACCTGTCCCCTCACCTTCAACCCTGGTCTTTGCCTTAGGTGATCTGGGCAGCAACAACTCGTGTTGGCTGTGGGAACAATTATTGTGAGAAGATCAATGGAATGGAAGGAGAGAACATGCACCTGCTTGTCTGCAACTATTATCCCCCGTAAGTCCCTGTCCCAATGTCCATCCCCTGCTCTCTGCTCACCCCCCAGAGTTGTCTGCCCTGGCTTTAGCTGCCTTGGGGTCAGACTGGTGAGTAAACAGCCCTGACAGGCTGTGACAGGAGACCAAGACCTGTTTTCTACATTAATCCCAGGTTTTGCCTTGGCTGGGATATCCCAGCTGAATCAGCCCCTCTCTGGGATGGGTGTTTCCCCTTTCCTCATGTCTTCTTTATCTTGGCATTTTCTGCTTTCAGGAGTAATATAAAGGAAAAGAAGGCCTACCGGGAAGGACCCTCGTGTAAAATGTGTCCCAGGGGCACAGTCTGTGTGAATAACCTGTGTGGTGAGTGAGCAGAGCCATGCATGGTCCTGGGGGGGATGTTGGGACTGAGACCCCAGGCTGGTCTAAGCTCTGAACCCCCTGGAGCTGTCAGGAAGCCCCTGAACTGCAGTTCCAGGGCTGGACCATGAGACATCGGGAGCAATTGCTGCTCCAAACAGAGGTCAACTGCCTCAAGATGAGGAGGGTTGGACAAGGGCTTTGTACCCTATTAGGAAGCCTTTTTTGCTCCTTGTGGGGCAGGAGGTTATGATGGACATGTGATGTCTCCAGGCTGGGAACCCCAGAGTTGGGGATGGCCCCACTGAGAGGGGTTGGCTGCTGTTTCAGCCCCTCGTTGGTTTCTGCTGGTCCTGCTCAGTGCAGGGATCTGCTGAGGTGAGCCAGCCCTAACCCATGGCACTTTTCATCTCTGCATCTCTTTCACCCACCCTAACAGCCCTGCTAAAACTCACAGCACAGGCAAAACAGAACCCACAGCATCAGAGGCCACCATAACCACAGCCAAGCCACCATCCAAAAACTCACTTCCAACCACAATCACAGCCAAGCCACCCCCCCACAGCCACACTGCCAAACACAGCCAAGCCCAAACCCCAAAACTCTCACCCATCACGGAGCCAAACCAGAACCTGCCACCACTCTCCCAACAACAACCCCAGCCAAGACCCACAACACCAAAACCCACCACAACTCTGGCTAGGCCAAAACCCACCACAACTCTGGCTAGGCCAAAACCCACCACAACTCTGGCTAAGCCAATATCTGCTGCTGCAACACCAGCACGTGCCACAATGGCAGAGACACAACTAAAAACTGCCACAGCCACAAAGTCAGAGCACAAAGACCTGATCCTGTTGAGGCAACTGGGATCACTCTTTCCTGTGAGCCCAAGTTAGACCCATCTCCAGAGGCTGGGGCAGTCAATGGAGAGCCTCTTAGCTCCTTCACTAAAGAGGATTTTCTACTCTAACGTCATCTTTTCTTCTTTTCCTTCCATATCTGCCCTGGACACAGCAAAACCGGGGACAAACTCGGACCAAACAAGCATGGATCTGCCCAAAGGAGGAGCCCTCAGTACCCGCTTGGGCCTTTCGCTCTTCCTCCTCCCCAGTGCCATCCTGGTGGGCCTTCTGCTCTGAAGGGTCTTCCTCAGCTGTCCCTGCACCCCTCACCAAGGCTTTTGTCAGCGCTGGTTGTTCCACAGCCCTGGCAGGCTCAGGAGCTCCTTGGACAATTTCCGCGCTCCCTCCTTGCCCTGCCTGCTCTGCTGCAGCCCCAGAGAGCCAAGGGCAGCTGATGGTGGGGGAGCTTTGTCCCCTTCCTGAGGAGACCTGAGGGCAGGAGGGTGTTTGCCATAATGCTGATGACCTTGGATGCTTCTCCTTTTTCCTGGCTTTTGTTCGGTTTCCAGGCTGGAAGTGTTGAGCTCTCCCACCCATCTGCCCATATGGCCAGCAGGTCATGCCACAGCCTGACCCTGGGGACAGCAGGGTGACCTGGGGACAATGAGACATGGTGGTTGGCTTTGGTGTTGTAAATGAGGCATGGTGGTTGGCTTTGGTGTTTGTCAGGAGGAGTGTCCAGCAGAAATGCTCTTGTCCCTCTCTGTGTGTTTCTTTCAGTTTTGGACATATTTTATCTCTTTCCTATCTTATCCAAATAGAATGTCTTTTTTGAGGATTTCTGTTCCCTGCTGGTTCTGGTGTTGCTCTGGCCAGTACTGCCCAGCTGTTCTCCCCTCCCCTCCTCACACTCTGCAGCCCTTGCCTCCTCCCTCTCTCTCGCTCTCTGGCACATGTCCCATTCCTCAGTCACTCCAATGCCACAGATTTATTTTTCACGTGTCCCTGCACCTGTGTGCACACGCAGAAGAGAAACCTTCAGAGCTGAGAGAGGCCACCAGATCCTTCATGTAGCTTTTCCCTGCATGGCTTCACTGCATAATTTCAGTGTATTTGAATTTAAATACAGACCCTGCTTGATGCGTTACTTGTGTGTGTTTGGTCAGGAAGAACAAATCCCCACGTGTGTTGGTACAATCTGAGCTCCAGAGGTACAAGTGATGCTGTTACAGGTCACTGGTGGCTCTGCTGCTGGGCAGCCCCAGCTGTGCAGCAGGAGCCCAGCTGGCTGCGGGCTGCTCTGAGCTGTGAGCCCAGCCTAACCCAATCCATCCCAGCCCAACCCAGCCCAGCCCAGCCTAACCCATCACATCCCATCCCATCCCATCCCATCCCATCCCATCCCAGCCCATCCCATCCCATCCCATCCCATCCCATCCCATCCCATCCCATCCCATCCCATCCCATCCCATCCCATCCCATCCCAGCCCAGCCCATCCCAGCCCAGCCCAGCCCAGCCAGGAGGTGGCCAGCAGATGGCACTGGCAGAGGCACCGCTGAGAACTGGGCACCTCAGCTCGCCCCCGCACCCTGCCCACGGTGCTCAGCTTTATTTCACTGCCAGCCTCAGGTGTAGTTAAGAATCAGATTAGAAATAACCTCGTGCCCAGGTGCTGTGGCTGCTTCTCATCTCCTGCTGCCGCTGCCTTGGGGGAGAAATCCCTCCCTGCCTTGTGGACAGAGGATAAAAGCACAGCCCCAGAGGCTGCTCCTCGGCCCTGTGAGGGGAGAGGGCTGGGAGCTGGAACAGCATTTCAGGACCTTGTCTGCTTTTGCATCTGAGTGAAGGACACTGTGGCATTCCCTACAAGTTCCCTAGAAACACTACCAAGAGCAGGAAAAGGTTTCTCCTCCCAGCAGGATCAGGGCACTTGGGCAAGCCCTGATTTTTTGCAGGGCTGGATCCCCCACCCTGCTGAGAGCCATCGTGGCACAAACGCTGCTGCTGCTGATGATCAGCCACCAACAGAATTCCAGGATTGCAGTGTTCTATCACTGGTGTGGGGCTGTGGAAACCCTTGAGTTTTGATTTCCTGGAGGTTTTGACTTGTGGGGACAGGTTGTTGTGCAAGGACCTATTTATAGAGATCCTTGCAGCAGCAAACTCCTGGCCTGAAGGAAATCCGCTTTCCTCTTGCCCTGCTCCCCGGGACAGCAGGGCTGAGCCTGCCCACACAGGCATCTGGGGGCTTGGCTTCATGCTGAATTTGGGGTTTAGGCAAGGCAGGGTTTGGTGTGGTGCACAGAAACATTCAAGGCAGACATCTGCAGCATTTCCACTCCATTTCTGGGGTTGGCATAAAGGGGACTCTGGCACTGGGGCGACCCTGGCAGAGATTCTGCCAGGTTCTTACACCCTCATGGCCCTGTGTGCTGAGAGGAGGAGAAGGCATTACCCCATCAGCTGTGCTGCCTGGGGAGAAATGGTGGCATTTGTGGTGTTTGTGAGGTCTGGCTTCTTTATGAACCTCACCTGCTGGGTTCCCTCCATCCCAGGGCCTGTTTCCAGGCCATTGCAACCATCTGCAAAACTAAAACAGGAGGGCGGTTCTCCTGGGAGTAAGGGATCTGTTTTGGCCAAATCTGCCAAGCTCCAGTCTGCAGCACAGCTTCCAGAGTAGCTCCTGTCTTCAGCTGCCAGAGGGGAGTGCTGCTCACACCTTCTGCATTGTCAGGATGGCAAACCTGGGATGACCAAGGGTAGGTTTTGATACCTTGGCCAAAGAGCTGCAAGTGAGCCCTGGTCATTTTCCTCACCTTGAGCTCCAGTTTCACAGAGCCTTGGGAAGGCTGCAGGAGGCTGGGACCTCCCTAGAGAGTCTGGTGTTCCTGGTGACCTGCTGAGGTGGAACTGGGTGGGAATGGGGCTGTTCCTGCAGCTGTTGAGGCATTGTGGTGACAGACACAATTGGATGAGTCGCAGATGGGGTGGCTTCCCTCACCTCAGCTCTCCTTAGCACTCACTGTACTGGTTTGGACAATACCCCACTGTCACCCTGCCCAGCTCAGGGGAATTCCCCGTCAACAATTGTGTCTCAGCATTTTTAAAGAATAGAATGGATTAATGGATAAATAGTGTGGAAGATGACAAACTCCTCCAGAGCTCATAAATCCGGGCGAGTAGGGAGTAAAGAGAGAGATGCTGTTACTCCCACAGCAGAGCAGGAGCCTGTTAGACACCAGCTAGCCCCGCTGGAGACCTCGAGATGTGAGTCAGTAGAAAGCCAGGCTTGGTCACTTCTGTGCTGCAGAGTGGGGCCTCTCGGAGCCAGCAGCTGGAGCAGAGCCTGTCAGGTGTGGGTGTGTGGCTCCTGTCCCTGTCCCCATGCAGTGGCTGCTGCTCCCCGGGGTGGGGGACGGGCTGTTCCTTGAGCGAGCAGAAGGAAAGCTGCATTGCACATTCCACACACACTTACCTAATGCCGGCTGGACACGAGAGTCTCAGCTCCAGGGTGGGGCTTGGACCTTGCACTGCTAATCTTGATGCTTCTGACACTGCCTCCAGAAGAAGCTGTCAGAGCAGGTTGGGAGTTGAGAAATGGCCCTGCACCCCTTTGGCAGCCGCCCTGCACTTGCCAAAGGCATCAGCTCTTACTCACGTTTCCCCAGGAGCCACATGCCCTGGTGATGACTCCTCCAGGCCTGTTTGCTCTTCCCCACAAGCTCTGTGTGTCCCAATTTCCTTCATCCTTGTGGCCACGTTGTCTCCTGCAGGGCTCAGCCAGGGTGCTGTAGTGCCAGGGGCTATGGGGAGCTTGGCCCTGCATCTCCACATCACCTTTGGAGAGACCAGAACCCACACTAGTGGAAGGTGTCCTGCACATGGCAGAGGGACTGGAATGAGACAAGCTCTCAGGTTTTTCCCAACCCAAACCATTCCATGGCTCTAAAATTCTCAGCACTGCCTTGTTCCTGATAAGCCAGGCCATGGTGAGCTGGAGCAGGAGCTGGAGCCTGTGTTGATGTTTTCTAGATGTTTCTCAAAGTCTCCAGAGATGCAACAGCAAATGTGTGGAGGTGTCTCCATCAAGAGACAGATTTAACTTAGAATACATGGGAATATCTGGTTTGACCATCTGAGTTGGTGACCTGGTGAGATCTTGACCTCAAACCCCACTTGCAGGAATTGTTGGACAATCGAGGGCATGGCTGACCCCAGAGCTAGTGGAGGACAAAGCAATACACAGAGCTCAGAGACCTGGCGGTCAGCAGCAGGGCTGTTGTGGTGGGAGAGGTGACCCGTGTGGCCCAGAAGCGGAGGGAGACCGGCAGAGCATTGGCTGGGGACTGGGCAGGGGGGGCAGAGCTGTGATGAGCTTGGCTCCGCTCTCAGAGCTGCCCACCCGCTGATCCGCTGCGATCCCAGCGCAGCTCCTGGAGCCGGGCCGGGCTGTTGCACAATCGCAGATGGGAACCGAGGCTGGAGCAGCCCGGGGGGCTCGGCCAGACCCGCTCCGGCTCCGGGGCTGCGGGACACGGGTGCGGAACCCCCCAGGTGTGTGCGGGAGGCAGCACAGCCTGGCCCCGCAGAGCCATGGCTTGGTTATTCCAGCCAGCCCCGAGGGCAGCCACAGACTCCCAGCTCTCCTGTTTGGGGCCATCTCAGCTCTGTACCCTGTTCTTCCTCTCCTGCTCCCCCCTCTCCTGATGGTCCAGGGCAGAGGCATCACCCTCAGCTTGCCCCTGTTGCCAGCAGGCTGGGCAGCCCAGGGGCCGTTCCTCAGCTGCCAAATGCTGTCCCCCCATCACAGAGGTGGCTCTGCCTCTGTCTGGGGAGTTGCAGTGCCGCAAACTGCTCTCAGCAATTGCATCCTGCTGCCTTTGTTTCTAACGCAGCTGCATTCCAGGCACGGGGGAAGACCCGTGTGGAAACAGGGCTTTGTCAGTTGCTGTGGGATTGTTGTTACAGATTAAGAGAAATGGAACAGGAGGTGGAAGAGACGACCCGTAACTGAGGGCTCAGGGGATGGCTGAGGTTTGGAGCAGCAGAGGTTTGGATGAACAATGCCAATCCAGGGATTGGGATTCAGGAACAGGGTCTGTCCCAGGCAGAAGACCCTGCGTGGTCGTTGGCACTGCTGCCTCTCCATCAAGGCCGATATGTGAGATGGGTGTGTTCTGCATGGCTCCAAAACTCTAATAAATACATTTCCTCCCCAGTCTTCAAGCTGTTGGGTGTTCCTGGCTTTTGGGAGGTGCTTTAAATCTGACTGCCAGAGCCGTGGGCTGCTGAGAGCAGAAGCTGCCTGCACGATGCTGAGCTCAGGTCTTCCTCCCGTTCTCCTGGTGCTCTCAGTGCTGGAGCTGAGCTGGTGCCTGAGTGATGAAGAAAAGAAGATCATCTTGGATGAGCATAATAAATATCGCTCCCAGGTCTCTCCTCCTGCCCAGGCTATGATGAAGATGGTAAGTGACTTTTATTACAGAGCAATATTGGGGTGTTTGTGTGGTCCAAGGCTCAATTTTAATGCAAGGAGGGGTCAGAGAGTTCCTTAGAGGAGGCAGAGCAATTCTCGTGTAGGGTTACAAGTAGATGTTAATGGAGGGGTTCCCTAAACTGCCTCCAGAGAGAAGAGTTTCCTTTACCTTTGGAGTTGTCTTTGATCATTTTCTGGAAGTTCCTAAGTGTGATGTGAGTCCCCAGATGCTCTTCCATGAGGGTGATGCAGCTCTCACCCACATGAGTGCCTGCTGGAGCTCCCTGTGATGGCAGGAAGGGCAGGTGAGACCCTGCCATGAGCAGGTGCCATGACCTGGAGACTTTGGCATGGTCGTTGCCAAGAGGTGAAAAGAGGGCATCCTGCTGTGTGGGACACCACACAGTGCTCTGTATTTGCCTTTGCAGGTGAAGGTTTTTTTATCTTTTGGAGGGAATGTCAACTCGTCTGTCAAGGTCTTTCAGTTATTTGGGCTCATCACACTCCTCATCCTCACCATGACCTGGTGTCTTGGAGATGCAGGATCCCCTATTTTGCCTGGAGAAATCAAGTCAGGTCATCAGTGGGACCTGTAGTAGGACCAAAAACAAGCTTGGTGCTGGTGCTGCTTTTTGTCTTGCTCAGACTTGATTTGATTAGAACTTGGCTATGAAGTTTTATCTTGCACCACATGTGATTTTTCCTCACTGTTTGCAAGTCACACAGAGAAGGATAATTGTTTACCATGGAGAATTGGAGCCCTTTCCTCTTTGGGTCACAGTGTGCTTGGAGGACACCTCCCTGCCTGGCCCAGAAGTTGCCCAAAATGAGTAAAACCTTTGTGGGCTGGTAAATGGGAGCTTAGCAATTAGAAGCAAAAAGTTAAACTCAGGATAGAGGAGACCTGAGCAGTGACTGCAGAATCAAAGGGACAGAGCCAGAACCCTCAGCACCGTGATCCCATGGAACCCAGCAGGCACAGCAGAGTATCAGGGCGTTGGAGCCAAAGTCTCAGAGAAAGCCTGAGGGAAAAGATCTCTCAGGGTCCTTAAGTCAATTCCAAACCTGTGAGGGAATCTTTGATTGCAGCCCCTGTGCTTTGAGGTGCTCCCTCTGCAGCTTCTGCTCCTGCTTGAACACACAGGACCTGCTCTTGGTCTGGGGCCAAAGGCTTTTTCATTTTGAAGCCCAGCAAATGTTTAGCTCACGGCAGCCCTGACGATTCCTCAGCAGAGGTTTTCCATGAGAACACCGTCCTCACCTCCCTCCTGGGACCTTTGCTTGGGCTGAGTTTGCTCTGGATTCACCTGCTGCCGTGGCACGGTGCCTGGCTGAGGTCACTCTGTGCTTCCTTTTGGGACATGGGGCTGCTTGCTTTGGAAATATTTAGTTGAAGGGGGGGAATCTGTAGCCTAAAGCCCCTTTGCTAATGAGGCAAATCTGCAGGTGTGAGTCCCCCGTTTATGGAGCCCAGCTCTGTGCCAGAGGAAGAGGGGTGTGTGCTCCCCAAATTGGGTCTCCAGCCATCTCTGTCAGCGTGGCTTGGGGCCATGGTGGGAGCTGAACCAACACTCTGTGTCCCATGCAGGTGCTTCCTCCCCCTGGTGCCTTCAGGCCTGCCCTCATCCCCTCAACACCCCAGTGCTGCCATGTCCTCCTGTCTGGCACCTTTTGGATCCAGCCCTGGCTCCGTGCAGGAAGGTTCCCCCCTCAGGACCCTGTTTGCTGCTGTCCATCCTGATCAAGGATGGTCCAAACAGCTGCAGTGCAGGATTCTCCATATGCATCCCTGCGAGAAAAGCTCTCCACCTCCTCCTCCTCCTCCTCCTGCACATCCCTGTGGCCAGGGGCTCAGTTGGTGGCGGGGCTCCTGGCTGGCAGCCACGTCTGGGTTCCAGGCAAACAGATGATGTTTCCAGGAGCCTGTGCTCCCAGGCTTTGTTCAGCTGCCAGGAGAGATGTGTCCCATGCCCCTCCTGTCCCCACCCTGGGTGAGGAGGGATGGCCCCAGACCCCTCTGGCGTGACCCACAGTGGGTTTCCTTCTTTCTTCCATGACTTCATGGTTTCTCCATGCCTCAGCTGAGGATGCTCCATGATGGTGTTAGATGAGCTCCAGGAGAGGTTGTGAGAGTTGTGCTGGTGCCCTGACCTTCTCCTCTTTGACCCATTAACCAAGGTTCAGTTTGTGCTGGGACTGACCATGGAGCTCCCCTCTCCTGAGAACTGTGCTGGGCAGGGGTTTGAATTTTCCTCATGAATGGGGAAACTTTGGCCAGACAGTGCAGGGGTCCTTGGAGAGTGCCTTGTTCCTGTTGGAGAGCCCAGTGTCCCTCCCTGTGTGCTGACTCCGAGCTCCTTTCAGACCTGGGACAAGGAGCTGGAGGCCCTTGCTCAATCCTATGCAGAGAAATGCATCTGGGACCACAACAAGGAGAGAGGCCGACGGGGAGAAAACCTTTTGCTATGGCCCCAACCCTGGAACTGGAATTTGCTGTGGAAGACTGGAATGGGGAGGAGAAATTCTACAACTTTACAACATCCACGTGTGTCCCAGGGCAGATGTGTGGCCACTACACCCAGGTACAGCTGCTGGGGTGGAGGGGTGGCTGCTCAGCAGAGCTGGGTGCCAGATTTTCACAGAAAGATGAAGTCTGAGTGTTTCTTTGCAGCCTGGGTAGGAGCAGAGATGGTGGTGTGTCGCTATAGGACACAAAACAACACAAGCTCACACCGCTGTTCTCAAGAAGAAAAAAAAGGAAGTTTATTTTCTGACTCTAACATTTATAGTTTTCCAAAAGTGACAGTGGATTGGAGGGTGGCAGTGCCACATCTCCAATGACACTGGACAAACCAACAGTCCATCACATTTCTCCTCCTCCATAAAGGATGCAAAACAATCAGTTATTTACAGAAAGTGTGTGAGAAAGTTTGCTACAAGAATGTCAAAATCAGAAGGCTTAGAAAATCTTAAAAAATCAGGGTGACAGTGGTGGATCTGAATGCCAAAGCAACACGGGGATGTGGGATCTGGGGCACACTCTGTGGGATGAGGAGGTCTTTGGAGCAGGCTTTAAGGCCAGGGGACAGGTTGCCTTCACCCAATCCCCTCACCTCCACCCTGGTCTTTGCCTTAGGTGGTCTGGTCAAACACGCATCAGATCGGCTGCGGGGCACATTTCTGTGAGAAGATCGATGGAATTGAAACAGAGAACATGCACCTGCTGGTCTGCAACTATTATCCCCCGTAAGTCCCATCCCCTGCATGGATTGGTGCATCTCAGTGGGGTTTCTGTGCTGGAAATGCCCTCATGTCACAGCAGGGTTTGTCCTTGGTCAGAAATAGAAGTTCCAAATAATGTTGCTGTTATCTTGGGTTGGCCCCAGACTAAGGAAGGGTTGTCTGGAGATCCCGGCCCATGATTGTGACTCTGAGTGCTGGTTCGGCTCCTGGAACACACCCAGGGAGGGACCCTCTTCCCCAAGAGCTGCTCAAGGCTGAGGTGGCAGTAGCTGAGGGCACAAACTCTCCCCTGCCCTGGGCCTTGTTCTTCCCTGCTGGCAGCAGCCATTCCCTGGGGTGGAGAAGCCCTTTTGCAGCAGCAGGAAGGGTAGGACGTGGGAGCAGAGCTGGGTACCCCCTTGCCAGCCCTGGGTCCAGCCTTGGCACCACTGGCTTGGAGCTGCTGAGAGCACCAGAAGTGGCTGGTGGCTGCAGACTTTCCTGGGGTCTGGAGCAGAAGTGAGACAGAATTCCCTGTCCCAATGTCCATCCCCTGCTCTGTTCTGAGGGGGGTCAGGGATCTGCTCACCCCCAGAGTTGTCTGCCCTGGCTTTAGCTGCCTTGGGGTCAGACTGGTGAGTAAGCAGCCCTGACAGGCCGTGGCAGGAGACCAAGACCTGTTTTCTACATTAATCCCAAGTTTTGCCTTGGCTGGGATATCCCAGCTGAATCAGCCCCCTCTCTGGGATGGGTGTTTCCCCTTTCCTCATGTCTCCTTTTGTTGCAGTGTGATGCAGTGGCCTGTCTCGGTTGTCCCGGTTCTTTCCCCGGGTGTGCCAGCAACCTCTCCCTTCCCCTCCCTTGCCCCTTGCTGAGTGCTGTCCATCAATCTTGGCATTCCAGCAGAACTCCCAAACCCCTGTGGTTGGTGTGTCTTTTAACCCCAGGGAGAAGGGGTAGGGATCCCACCAACCAGGTAAGGGGGGGAAATGACACCTGGATGGCCCAATGTCCCCCAGGGTTGAGAGGCATCTTTTGAACTTCACCAATCACACAACACCCTTTCTGGAATGCCAGGATTGACGGACAGCACTCAGCAAGGGGCAAGGGAGGGGAAGGGAGAGGTTGTTGGCACACCTGGGGAAAGAACCGGGATGACTGAGACAGGCTGTTACATCACACCACAACATTCTTTATCGTGGCATTTTCTGCTTCCAGGGGTAACATGAAAGGCAAGAAGCCCTACGTGGAAGGACCCTCGTGTGAAATGTGCCCTGTGAACACAGTCTGTGTGAACAACCTGTGTGGTGAGTGAGCAAAGCCACATGTGACCCTGGAGGGGATGTTGGGACTGAAACCCTGGGCTGGTCTGAGCTCTGAACCCTCCCAGAGTTGTCAGGAAGCCCCTGAACTGCAGTTCCAGGGCTGGACCATGAGACAGGACAACTGCCTTAAGATAAGGAGGGGCTTGTACCCTGTTAGGCAGCATTATTTGCCCCTTGCATGGCAGGAGGTTGTGAGGGCCTTGAGATGTCTCCAGGTTGGGAACCCCAGAGTGGGGGATGGCCCAGAGTGACCTGAGAGGGGTCGGCTGCTGCTTCAGCCCCTCGTTGGTTTCTGCTGGTCCTGCTCAGTGCAGGGGATCCATTGAGGTGAGCTGAGCCAGCCCTAACCCACAGCACTTTTCATCTCTCACCAGAACTCGTTGTAGAAGAGACCACTCCGGCCTCTGTGACAACAAAGGCAAGGCCATCCACCCCAGCCACAGCCAAACCAGAGCCCACAGCCAAACCTGAACCCTCAGCTAAACCAGAGCCCTCAGCTAAACCAGAGCCCACAGCCAAACCAGAGCCCACAGCCAAACCAGAGCCCACAGCCAAGCCAGAGCCCACAGCCAAACCAGAGCCCACAGCCAAACCTGAACCCTCAGCTAAACCAGAGCCCAGCCAGCTAAAAACCAGAGCGAACACACCCAGGGAGGACCCTCTTCCCCAAGAGCTGCTCAAGGCTGAGGTGGCAGTAGCTGAGGGCACAAACTCTCCCCCCCTGCCCTGGGCCTTGTTCTTCCCTGCTGGCAGCAGCCATTCCCTGGGGTGGAGAAGCCCTTTTGCAGCAGCAGGAAGGGTGGGACGTGGGAGCAGAGCTGGGTGCCCCCTTGCCAGCCCTGGGTCCAGCCTTGGCACCACTGGCTTGGAGCTGCTGAGGCACCAGGAGTGGCTGGTGGCTGCAGACCTTCCTGGGGTCTGGAGCAAGTGAGACAGAATTCCCTGTCCCAATGTCCATCCCTGCTCTGTTCTGGGGGGGTCAGGGATCTACTCACCCCCAGAGTTGTCTGCCCTGGCTTTAGTTGCCTTGGGGTCAGACTGGTGAGTAAGCAGCCCTGACAGGCCGTGGCAGGAGACCAAGACCTGTTTTCTACATTAATCCCAAGTTTTGCCTTGGCTGTGATATCCCAGCTGAATCAGCTCCCTCTCTGGGATGGGTGTTTCCCCTTTCCTCATGTCTCCTTTTGTTGCAGTGTGATGCAGTGGCCTGTCTCGGTTGTCCCTGTTCTTTCCCCCGGGTGTGCCAGCAACCTCTCCCTTCCCCTCCCTTGCCCCTTGCTGAGTGCTGTCTGTCAATCTTGGCATCCCAGAAAGGGCGTTGTGTGATTGGTGAAGTTCAAAAGATGCCTCTCAACCCTGGGGGACATTGGGCCATCCAGGTGTCATTTCCCCCCCTTACCTGGTTGGTGGGATCCCTACCCCTTCTCCCTGGGGTTAAAAGACACAGCAACCACGGGGGTTTGGGAGTTCTGCTGGAATGCCAAGATTGACAGACAGCACTCAGCAAGGGGCAAGGGAGGGGAAGGGAGAGGTTGTTGGCACACCTGGCGAAAGAACCGGGATGACTGAGACAGGCTGTTACATCACACCACAACATTCTTTATCGTGGCATTTTCTGCTTCCAGGGGTAACATGAAAGGCAAGAAGCCCTACGTGGAAGGACCCTCGTGTGAAATGTGCCCTGTGAACACAGTCTGTGTGAACAACCTGTGTGGTGAGTGAGCAAAGCCACATGTGACCCTGGAGGGGATGTTGGGACTGAAACCCTGGGCTGGTCTGAGCTCTGAACCCTCCCAGAGTTGTCAGGAAGCCCCTGAACTGCAGTTCCAGGGCTGGACCATGAGACAGGACAACTGCCTTAAGATAAGGAGGGGCTTGTACCCTGTTAGGCAGCATTTATTTGCCCCTTGCATGGCAGGAGGTTGTGAGGGCCTTGAGATGTCTCCAGGTTGGGAACCCCAGAGTGGGGGATGGCCCAGAGTGACCTGAGAGGGGTCGGCTGCTGCTTCAGCCCCTCGTTGGTTTCTGCTGGTCCTGCTCAGTGCAGGGGATCCATTGAGGTGAGCTGAGCCAGCCCTAACCCACAGCACTTTTCATCTCTCACCAGAACTCGTTGTAGAAGAGACCACTCCGGCCTCTGTGACAACAAAGGCAAGGCCATCCACCCCAGCCACAGCCAAACCAGAGCCCACAGCCAAGCCAGAGCCCACAGCCAAACCTGAACCCTCAGCCACAGCCAAGCCAGAGCCCACAGCCAAACCAGAGCCCTCAGCTAAACCAGAGCCCACAGCCAAACCAGAGCCCACAGCCAAACCTGAACCCTCAGCTAAACCAGAGCCCACAGCCAAACCTGAACCCTCAGCCACAGCCAAGCCAGAGCCCACAGCCAAACCCGAACCCACAACCAAACAAGAGCCCACAGCCAAACCAGAGCCCACAGCCAAACCAGAGCCCACAGCCACAGCAAAACCAGAGCCTAAAGCCAGACCAGAACCCACAACCAAACCTGAACCTCAGCCACAGCCAAAGCCAGAGCCCACAGCACCAGTTCACACCACAGCTGAACCAGAACCCACACCACTGTCCACCACAGCCAAACCAGCACCTACAACACCAGTACACACCACAGCAAAACCTGAACCCTCACCAGTGTCCACCACAACCAAATCTGAACCCACAAAACCAGTGTCTACCACAGACAAGCCAAAACCCACAGCCACCTTCCCAACCACAGCCAAGCCCCAGCCCCCAGCACAGGCACCCTTCAGCACAGCCAAGCCAAAACCAGCCAGCACAGTCCCAACAGCAACCCCAGCCAGGCCAAAACCCACAACAGCAGCAGCCACCACAGCCATGGCCAAGCCAAAACCCACCGTGCCAGCAGCCAGCAGCACTGCAGCCAAGCCAAAGCCCACCACAACTCTGGCCAAGCCAACTCCCACCACACCAAAACCCAGCCTGACAACCACCGCCACTAAGCCAACACCCACCACTGCCACCAAGACAACACCCACTCCCCTGAAACCCACCACAACAAACACCACCACCAAACCAACACCCACCAGAACCACCACCACCAAACTGACACCCACCACAACCACCACTACCACAACCACCACCACCACCAAACCAACACCCACCACACCAAACCCCACCACCACCAAACCAACACCCACCACAACCACCACTACCACAACCACCACCACCACCAAACCAACACCCACCACACCAAACCCCACCACAACCACCCCTACATCCAGGCCAAAGCCAACCACAACTATGCCCAAGCCAACACCCACCACACCAAAATCCACCCCAACTGCAGCTAAGCCAAAACTTGCTACAGCCACAGCCAAAACAACACCCACCACCCCAACATCCACCACCACTACAGCCAAGGCAGCACCTGCTGCTACAACACCAGCACCTGCCACAACAGCAAAGACACAACTGAAAACTGCCCCAACCACAAAGCCAGAGCCAGAAAGGCCTGATCCTACTGAGGCAGCCAAGGTCACTCTTTCCTTTGAGCCCACCTTAGACCCAGACTATACAGCATCTCCAGAGGAAGACACTGGAGAGCCTCTTAGCTCCTTCACTACAGAGGATCCAGCCTTATTAGAAAGCATGGGCACAGCCTTCAGCCCCAGATCAGTCCCAGAAATAAAGAAAGGTGTCAAGGAGCATGGGAAGGAGAAAGCAGCCTTTCCCAGCCCATCTCCATCCCTCAGCCAGGCTGTTCCAGAGATGAAGCTCAGTTTCAATAGAGCTGAGCTCATAACCCCCTCCAAGTCCGTGGTCCTCAGCCCTGAAGAGCCCACGTTCTTGCGCTTAACATCATCCTCCAAAGACAAAAAAGGGCCGAGCCCCCATTTCCAGACCTCCCTCTCAGGTAAGGCGACCGTGGAGTTTGTCCTGGCATGGACACTCGGACATTCAGGGATCCCCAAGCAGCATGGAGAGGGCTTGGGAGGAGCAGTGTCAGACTGGTCCTTTGGATCCTCCTCTTGTATGTGGCACCAAGCCTTTCCCTCACTCTCTGCTCTAACCCTGAGGGGCTGTTGGATGTCTCGTCCCTGCAGCATGGTCCCGTTCACAGCCTGCTCCCACTAACGCACAGCTTCCCTGGACCAGAGCTCGGCTGCCTCACGGAGCACGTCATGCCACACCTGCATGAGTGGAGCTTCTCCTCTGCCAGATCTTCCCCTCTAACTCCACATTCTCCTCTCTTCTTCCAGCAGGTGCCCTGGACACAGAAGAACTGGGGACAAACTCGGACCAGACAAGTGCGGATCCGCCCAAAGGAGGAGCCCCCAGTACCCTGCTTGGGCCTTTCGCTCTTCCTCCTCCCCAGTGCCATCCTGGTGGGCCTTCTGCTCTGAAGGGTCTTCCTCAGCTGTCCCTGCACCCCTCACCAAGGCTTTTGTCAGCGCTGGTTGTTCCACAGCCCTGGCAGGCTCAGGAGCTCCTTGGACAATTCCCGCGCTCCCTCCTTGCGCTGCCTGCTCTGCTGCAGCCCCAGAGAGCCAAGGGCAGCTGATGGTGGGGGAGCTTTGTCCCCTTCCTGAGGAGACCTGAGGGCAGGAGGGTGTTTGCCATAATGCTGGTGACCTTGGATGCTTCTCCTTTTTCCTGGCTTTTGTTCGGTTTCCAGGCTGGAAGTGTTGAGCTCTCCCACCCATCTGCCCGTGTGGCTGGCAGGCCATGCCACAGCCTGACCCTGGGGACAGCAGGGTGACCTGGGGACAATGAGACATGGTGGTTGGTGTTTGTAGATGAGGCACAGTGGTTGGCCTTGGTGTTTTTTCCAGCAGAAATGCTCTTTTCTTTCCCAATGTGTCTGTCTCAATTTTGGACGAGTTTTACCTCTTTCCCTTCTTGTCCAAACAGAGTGGCTGTTTTGAGGATTTCTGTTTCCTCCCGGTTCTGGTGGAGCTCTGGCCAGTACTGCCCCGCTGTTTCCCCCTCTCCTCCTTCATTCTGCAGCCCTCGCCTCCTCCCAAGCCCCAGATTCATTTTACGCCTGTGCTTGCACCTGTGTGCACACACAGAAGAGAAACCTTCAGAGCTGAGAGAGGCCACCAGCTCCTTCATGTAGCTTTTCCCTGCATGGCTTCATTCTTTGCATAATTTCAGTGTATTTGAATTTAGATACAGATTCCTCTTGATGTGTAACTCGTGTGTGTGGTCAAGGAGAACAAGTCCCCACGTGTGTTGGTACAATCTGAGCTCCAGAGGTACAAGTGACATTTTTAGAGGTGATTGGTGGCTCCTGGGCCTGTTGCAGGACCACTGGCATTGTCTGGGCCACTGTGTTTCGTTGCCCCAAATCTCTCCTCCCTTCACCTGAGGATTCCCAGTCAGGTGTGTTAAACGTGTGCCAAGCTTTGCAGACAGGTGGAAGGAAGATAACGGGGAGATCCAGCCCCTGCTCTGGTCACTGCAGCCTTTCATTTCTTACAGATGAGGGGGAGGATGACCTGAAGGCCATTATTCAGCTCCTCCACTGCTGCTCTGTCCTGTGCATCCCCAGAGCATGCACTGAATAAATCCTATTGTGAAAGTCTGTTCACTCTCTCTCTGGGGGATCTGGACACCTGGGAGCTTCTTACTATTAAAATGCTCTTAATTATGTGCTTACATAGAACTGCTAAAAGACAGCATGACTTCTGTGGGTCCTGAAGGGGTTTTTTGGCTTTCCAAAAGCATCCATGTGCTGCCTTTTGTAAGGGTGTAACTTAATGTTTTTAAACTTTTGTAAAAGCAGCAGGAGGCCATGGGGATTGAGGATGACGTAGGGAATTTTTCTTGAGCATCCAGCTGAGTGTAAAGTAAAAATGTGTCCCCACCAGGAATTCTTGGGCAAGGGAAGCAAGAGAAAAAGAGCTCAGAGCAAAACAAGAAATAAAAACTATGGCTGGAGCACATCTGGTTTCCCTGTTTTAGGAAGCCCAGCACAAGCCTCTCACACCCTAAACACAAATTTCATCTTTGCAGCACAGAAAAAAGTTAAATTCCAAGTGTAGGTCCCCAGATTCTGTGGTTTTGCATCATTTTCACATCAGAACTTTCATGTGGGAGCAGCATAAGGGGCAAGGACCTTGAGAGGCAGAATCAGCACTGCAGTGATGCTGGGATCTGGCTTTGCCTTTTATTTTCCCCATCCTCCTGCCCCTGCTTTTCCCAGCAGAGCAGCTCCTCATTCCCCTTGTCCCGAGCCCCTCATTCCCCTTGTCCTGACCCCCTCTGCAGGAGCTGGGCAGCCCCAGCAGTGCAGGAGGCCCCAGCAGTGAGCTCAGGAGGCCCATCCCAACCCTGGCCCAGCCCAGGCTGCTCAGCCCAACCCAGAGCCCATCCCATCCCATCCCATCCCATCCCATCCATCCCAACCCATCCCATCCCATCCCATCCCATCCCATCCCATCCCATCCCATCCCATCCCATCCCATCCCATCCCATCCCATCCCATCCCATCCCATCCCATCCCAACCCATCCCAGCCCATCCCAACCCATCCCAGCCCAGCCTAACCCAGCCCAGCCCATCCCAGCCCAGCCCAACCCAGCCTAATCCAGCCCATCCCATCCCATCCCATCCCATCCCATCCCATCCCATCCCATCCCATCCCATCCCATCCCAGGAGGTGGCCAGGTGGCAGCAGATGGCACTGGCAGAGGCACCGCTGAGAACTGGGCACCTCAGCTCGCCCCCGCACCCTGCCCGCGGTGCTCAGCTTTATTTCACTGCCAGCCTCAGGTGTAGTTAAGAATCAGATTAGAAATAACCTCGTGCCCAGGTGCCCTGGCTGCTTCTCATCTCCTGCTGCCGCTGCCTTGGGGGAGAAATCCCTCCCTGCCTTGTGGACAGAGGATAAAAGCACAGCCCCAGAGGCTGCTCCTCGGCCCTGTGAGGGGAGAGGGCTCGGAGCTGGAACAGCATTTCAGGACCTCGTCTGCTTTTGCATCTGAGTGAAGGACACTGTGGCATTCCCTACAAGTTCCCTAGAAACACTACCAAGAGCAGAGAAACGTTTCTCCTCCCAGCAGGATCAGGGCACTTGGGCAAGCCCTGATTTTTTGCAGGGCTGGATCCCCCACCCTGCTGAGAGCCATCGTGGCACAAACGCTGCTGCTGATGATCAGCCACCAACAGAATTCCAGGATTGCAGTGTTCTATCACTGGTGTGGGGCTGTGGAAACCCTTGAGTTTTGATTTCCTGGAGGTTTTGACTTGTGGGGACAGGCTGTTGTGCAAGGACCTATTTATAGAGATCCTTGCAGCAGCAAACTCCTGGCCTGAAGGAAATCCGCTTTCCTCTTGCCCTGCTCCCCGGGACAGCAGGGCTGAGCCTGCCCACACAGGCATCTGGGGGCTTGGCTTCATGCTGAATTTGGGGTTTAGGCAAGGCAGGGTTTGGTGTGGTGCACAGGGCAGTGCACAGAAACATTCAAGGCAGACATCTGCAGCATTTCCACTCCATTAGTGGGGTTGGCATAAAGGGGACTCTGGCACTGGGGCAACCCTGGCAGAGATTCTGCCAGGTTCTCACAGCCCCATGGCCCTGTGTGCTGAGAGGAGGAGAAGGCATTACCCATCAGCTGTGCTGTCTGGGGAGAAATGGTGGCATTTGTGGTGTTTGTGAGGCCTGGCTTCTTTATGAACCTCACCTGCTGGGTTCCCTCCATCCCAGGGCCTGTTTCCAGCAGGGATAGGGAGATGTTTGCTTTGCTCCAGCCGCTCAATCTCCCATGAATGCAGTGGGTCAGAGGGGTTGGGGTGAGCACCCACACCCTGCTGGGTATTTGCATTTGGGCTTATGCTGCTGGCAGTTCCATCCAACTTCCAAGTATTCCCTCAGAATGTTTGGGCTGAAAGTGCTCTCGTTCCTCAATGTCCTGTGAGGGTCTGGGGAGGACCCACCTTTCTTGATCTTGCTTCCTGGCTGCTTTTTGCTAAAGGAAGTGCCCATTCCTGCCTGCCGTTGTGGCCAGGGATGGTGTGGCTGCCCCAGTGCCACGTGCTGTGGGATCCTGGCTGGTGAGTCAGGTCCCACAGAGCCATGGGTGTAAGCTCAGCCAGGCTGGTCACCCTCCCCCTGGGCAAAGCTGCCCTTTCCTTTGTCTCAGGGTCCATTGGAGCAATTAAACATTATCTGGGCTGGTTTCTTAGCCCTTGATGGGATTTATTTGGGTTAGTGAACCTTGTGTTCTCCTCTTGCTGGTATACACATTATAAACATGTTTATAGCAAGGACTATCCAAGGCAGAGGGAAGCCCAGCCTGCAGCCCTTGATCTGACTGAGGGTGAGGAAGCAGGTGAGGCTTTGTGTAAGAGTTGTGCTGAAAATTTGTGTCAGGAAAGCACCTGCTGACAGCCAACACACACGGTCTCAGTCTGCCCCACATCCTCATCTTGTGGCTTCCCTTTCACACCCAGGATTTTGGTCAGTCAGGAACAGTGATCAGCCCTCAAGAGGTCCCCGTTCACCAGCCAAGCTCACTTCAGGGCAATAAAAAGACTCCGTTTTTAAAAAGTCAAACCAAGTTTATTTTCACGAGGGAGTATCTCCGGTAATATTTTATTCATGGCTTCCAGCTCACACAGTTCCACTGTTTGAGATTTCTCTGTTAGTATCAATGCCATGGAGGGGGACTGAAGGGATTCCATCTGGGACATGGGATTAGCTCTTTTCCAGGGGACACCTCTCCAGATGAAGTGGATATGCTGCCCTGTTCTCATCCTTGTGCTGCTTTTTTGGTACCTTCCAGGCAATCTGTGGGCAGGAGCCCTGCCCCTGAGCAAGCAGCTGGAGGATAATAATGCAGCTCGGAGGACCAAGCTGTAGTTTTGCACAGCAAGTCGCCAGGACTGCTGAAAAGCCAGATTTATGGAGAGAGGGCTGCATTCCTTCTCTGCTTGGAGCTGCAGCATCCCCACCCTGCAGCTGCAGCTCCGCCCTGTCCCAGCAGAGGGGCCTGAAATTCTGCTTCATTCTGGGGACTCCAGCAGCCAGCTCTGGCTCTCCCTGTGCCTCTGCTCAGGGTGGAATTGGAGGGCTCCAATTTCTCTCTGCTCTCTCCCTCCCACTTCATCTGAGAAGGTGTCCTCTGCTTGCCCTCGCTCCCCGGTGGCTCGGGTCTCACAGTCTCCCTGGCAGTGAGATGCTCCTGATAATGGCCTGAAATGTCCTTCCTGGTGCAGCCCTGATCGTGTTACAGCTCCACTCCTGCTCTTGATCCTGCTCACTCTGGAAAACGGCAGAGGGATCGTCCCATCTGCTCCTAAGAAACAGAAGAATTTACAGTTCCCTGTCCCTTGCCAAGGGCCAGAGCTCTGAAGAATGATGACTTCTCTCATGTCTGTTGTCAGGGGAGAACCCAAAAGGATTAGAACCTGCTCCTTCTGCCTCATGTCTCTTCCTTACCTATCTCCACTTCAGGACAAGATTTTAGTTGGAATCATTGGTTCACCCATTGTAAATACCCAAGAGCCCCAAAATTCCCTGAGAGGGTTTGCATGTGAGGGAGCTCAGTTGATAAGGGATTATCAGATCAGAAAGAACTGCCCTCTAACTCTGTTCCATGGGACAGGCTGGGAACTTGTCCAAAACAAAATGCACTTCCTGAGCAGGGGCCAAGCAGCCACATCTGATCAGCTCCCAGGGCTCTGAGTCCACAGGCTGAGCTTGCCCCTGGGTCTGCTTCTGCACCCAAACTTCAGAACTGGGCACAAAAATATGAAATCATTAAGTCACATCTGTCCCATTTAAGCAAAAGTATCTGCTCCCCTCCAGACCTGAGGACAGACCAGAAAAAATCAACACATTTAAACACTTTACAACTTGAATCCATCTCCTGAAAAAAAAAAAAAAAAAGAATTGAACACTGGGAGCTGCTGTGCAAACTCATTTCCCTGGTTCTCTGGAATCTTAGAGAGGTGGGTTCCCTGGAAGCAGGTGGCTCCATGCTCCAGTGCTTGAGGCATGAAGCAATTCCTGGAAGAATGCAATTCTGGATGCTGTAAGAGAAACACCCACTGAGCTGTTTAACAATGCCACGCTGCTTTTTTGGATCCTCAACAAAAGAAGCGATGCCTCAGGAGCTCCTCCGTGGTTTTGCTGCTCTTTAAGGAAGGCAATAGACTGTATAGTTATCACCTGAAATGGGATCAAATCCCTCCCACCAAACTATACAACCTACTACCTCACCTCCACAGAGCAGAACAGACGGGTCACAGCACGGATTTGCTTTTCTGGCACCACCTGCCCCACAGCTGGTGTAGAAGTGGACGAGCAGAGCTGAAGACCTGACTGTCTCCTTAGGAAAGACAGTAGATTGTATAGTTAGCTCAGAGGGAGGACCAGACTCCACAACTATTCAATCTACTACCTCAGCCTCAAGGACAGCTTGGCACCGTGGCAGCCTAAGGCACTGGGATGATCCTTATCCAGGCTATGAGATGATCCTTATCCAGGCTATAAGGTGATTCTTATCCAGGCTGTGAGATGATTCTTATCCAGGCACTGAGATGATTCTTATCCAGGCACTGAGATGATCCTTAATCAGGCAATGAGATGATTCTTATCCAGGCACTGGGATGATTCTTATCCAGGCACTGGGATGATTCTTATCCACGCACTGAGATGATCCTTATCCAGGCACTGGGATGATCCTTATCCAGGCACTGAGATGATTCTTATCCAGGCATTGGCTGCTCTGCAAGAAGGAATGAATGAAAAATCAGAATTCTTGATGGCAGGGGAGAGGACTCACATCCAACCTTGTCCTGGAGCTTTTTTCTCCAAACCTCCTTCAGCCCACTTGGTCTATACCTTGTGCTTGGCAATCACACCAGCTGCAGACTTCATGCACCCAAGGGTGCAGGAAAGCAGCAGCCCTGCCCTTGGAACCTGGGGCTGCACATGGAGATAGCAGAGCTCTCGGGAAGCTGCAGCAGCGCCAAGCACACCCAGCCAGGCTGACCTCACCTCCTGAGCACACAGCATATCTAGAACAAACCTGCCAGACCAGATAAGAGAATCCATCAATTTAGCTGCTGTGCACTCCAGGGAATTGAGCAGATTAGAAATAACTAAGTACAAGGAAGCTTTTAGGCTGCAAATGTAATGGTATCGAGTACATCAAGGCAGATCTTATTTCCTAAACAAATGAGTGCAACATGCAGCCGTGCTGTCCCTCTAATGCTGCAGCCCAGCCAAGCAGTATTAGCATGGATCTGAGACAGACTGGCTTCCCCCCAAGCCCTTGGCTCACCTTCTGAGGCTTCTTCACTCTCTGCACACCCAAATACAGAGGCGAGGTATTAATCTGGGAGTTTGAAAGGAACGTGTGAGGCTCTTTTGCAAGGAGAAGAAAGAATTCCCCTTGGAGATGAAAGAGGCCCTAACGACGAGGGAGCCACGCCAAGCACATGCATGTGCTCAGCCCCAAAGGATAACTTCCCATGGGAGCTCAGCAGGAGATGTCCCCAACGTCCACAAGCATCTGCTGAGCGCTGTGGTGGGAGAGGAGGGGCTCAGGGAGAAGTTTCCAAAGGGATAAAAGCTGCCTAATGCTTTGTGCTTCCACAGCTACCAGGCAACAGGCTAAATAATCCCAAAGTTTTGATCAACTGCTGTGTCTGGAATCCTGGGAGAGTTTAGGATGGCCTCAGGTGTAAGGGAGTCTCTGCAGCAGGGTTGGGAAGTGCTCTCTTCCAGAGCTCTCCACAGGCTCTCCTCACTGGCATTCAGCACAGTCCAGGTAATTCTCTTAATTTCCTTTGCCAAACTGGTCCTTGACAGGGAGTGACCCACTGTGCTGAACCACCTGTCCCAGGCCTCTCCTGGTGTAACAGGGCATGAACAACATCAAAACCCAACGTGGCAGAACTGGATCCCACAGCACTGGGGTGCCCGGCCCATCCCTGGTGCCAAGTGCATCCCCACCAGCCTCCTGATGGGAAATGCTGTTTCTCCTGGTTTTATCAGCACAGAAAGTGATGCACAGGGGTTGCACATCCCTCCTCAACCAGGCAGAGCTGAAGTGAGGTGACAGCCAGGCTTTGGGGTCCATCAGGTGTGTCACTGCTCTGCTCCTTGGGGACAGAAGGGTTAGTTTAAACAAAAATGTTTCACCTTCCCAAAAATTAAGCTGCTGCCACAAGCATCAAGCAGAAGGGTGGCAAGAAAACCACCAGATGCTGCACTGGTCAGGGACTGGGAGGGTGGGTGGTCTAAATGACTCCTGGGTGATGCATAGAGGCAGAGGATGCTTGTCTTTTCCAAGGAGACTTTTAGCAACTTGCCTGGAGGAATAATTTTTCCTAGTTCCCAATCTGGTGGTTTATATTACTTTAACCACATAAGCCAGATGTATCAGGCAGACATTTCAAAGGTCATTCTTGATGCCATTGCAGACAACAGGCATTTGGGCCAATCTCAAACTGTTGGTGGAAAATTACATTAAATAACTCTGAGCTCACATAGATGTAATTATACATGGAGAGAGAAAAAAAATCCCTTCTGACTTCTATAAGTAAATCTGAAAACAGAAGACTTAATTATAATAATTGTCTTAATGAGTATAGGTTTTGGGAATACCCAGCTGCTGAGTCTGGAATCCTGATTTTAGCAGGATCTGTGAAGAAAGGAGTCAAACAGGAGGATTTATGGATCAAACAGGGGGATTTTTTTATGCCCAGTAAGGATGACTAAGAGCATCCTACCCTTAGTATCACTGTCACACTTGTTTGTCCTACACAAATTGCAGTGACAGGAATTCCCTCTCCTCGTGGCCCGAGGTCTAAACCATCAAGACAAAAGACAAGGAAGGAAGGAGATGTGCCCAAATTTGCCTGGATGTGATGCAGCTCTGCAAAATTCTGGATAAAACAGCCAACAGGGTCTGCAGGGGTCAGAGACCCACACCCAAAGCTTCTCACTGCCTTCTGAGATTAAACCCAGTTTTAAAAGATTTTTGGATTCTTGATTGCCAAGAACCTCTTCAAAAAACACCACTTTCTGTGCAGGCCTTAAGGCAGTGGCCCTGTAATTTCCCCTTTCCAGATTCATAGGAATCCCACAAAATTGATCAAATCTGATTTCTGTGAAAAAACTTCATTGGTTTCTGTAAGCCACTGCATGAAGGTCCCTGAGCACAGAGTGTGTCACTGCATGGTCCTACTGTCTATGGGTGCTTGGAGGGGTGAGGAAAATTGGGAGGTAAAGGGGTTTTTGTCATAGCAAGATCCTCCAGGATCTTGCAATAAAAATGGCATTTCCAGTCCAGCTTTCAGACTTGTTTTTGGGATCCAAGTGACCTAAACTGCTCCTCATTTATCAGGGCTCAGGGTGGCTTGTGATGACCCCAGAAGAAAACCCAAGATGCTGTCCCCCAAATTTTGAAACATCTTTACACCAGAGATTTCTGAGCACGGCCAAGTGTCTGCATTTAAAAGGAGCCCACCTCGGAGAGGAGCTGGAAAGGCTCCGAAGCCTGGAGGAGCTGATCTGGTTCATTAAGGAGCACTGAATGAAATGGAGGAGGGGGGAGGAGGAAACCAGAAAACAACAAAGTCTCTGCTTTAAAAGCTGCCACCACTTTCAGCCTTTGTGTCGGTGCCGAAACGTGCCAGGGACAGGGAGGGCTTCTCAGTGGGAAATCAGGACCCTGAGTGTCCAAGAGGATTTTCAGCCTCCTGGAGCTGGGGCAGAACCAGCCCCGGCTCCCTGGAACGGCGGCGTTGGCACAAAATGGCCGAGTGTGGCCATTTTGTTCCCTTGGCTTCGTGTCCTCCCAACCTGGCTGCGAAAACAAAAACCCAAACAGACCAAAAAAAAAAAAAAATAAAAATCAAACCAAAAAGAAGCGAAAAGAAGGGTGGAAGGTTTTCAGTAGCTCCCCAACATTGCGGGGACCCACAGCGCCAATTGGAGCTGCCGATCCGGCCGGCAGCGAGGAACCCGCTCACACAAAAAGCAGAAAACAAACCAAAAACCCATCTTGGACACACCCTGTGCCACGGGAAAGCAATAAAAAATGACATTTGCCAAACTAACCATGAAGACAAGTTGTTCAGATCTTCTCCCAGGCCAGGCAAACCTCTCAACAAAGCAAGGCCAACCACCTTCGCAAACACCCCATCCTAAAGTCAATATTAAATATCACACTTTGAAACAATTAATCAAAGACACCATGAATAGGGAAAGAGGAATGGAAGTAAAAATATTTACAGTTCAATGCTGCAACAGCCTGTGTCTCTCAGCAATGCTTTTACTCCACACACTTTTAATGACATAGGGAATATTTCACATCAATTTTGTCACCGCATTTATTATTAAACAATTAGCAGGTATCTTTATAAACAATTGCTCATCACTAAGGGGTTGTCTTGAGTCCTATCAGATGTTTCTAAACATCTGGATCATTATTAATGAAGCTGATATTGTTATCTATAACGCAGGCATCTGTAACCTGCTTGTTATATGACTTATCTTTTATTAACCCTTCCTATAAATGCATTATTAAAGGTGGCCATAAAGGTAAGCTTTTTCTAAATATTTGTGTATTTTCCTTGTAAATTTGTATACACCTCACCCTCTCCTGAAGCAAAAAAATGTCCCAGTATTTTTGTCATAAAAGATAGCCGCTACTGATATTTCACAGCGCAATTTCATTAAATACTAAAAATAAGAGGGAAAAAATATCCTTCAGGCTTATTTTTACCTGTTCTGCACTCAGTTCTACAGTCTAACTCAAAAATTGAAAGAAAAACATTTTTCTTTCTGTAATGCTCTATAAAACTGTTCTATTAATACTGTTTACCTTCTCAGTGTTGAGTTCATAAGCTGCTCATGAAAGGTGTGCAGGTAATGTCCACCTCTAATGTAGATTTGGACCAAAACATTCAATTTGCACGGTGAAGCACCCGCCCAACACCCGCCCGTGCAGCCCCGGCTCCAGGACCACCGTGGCCCTGCCATTCTCTCTATTGTCTGTTTGCAAACAAGCCAAGGGGATATGGAGGCAAATCAAATACCTTTCTGTGCAAGGAAAGCCATTTTTCACCTCTTTCTGCTCTCCTTCCCAGCTCCGCTCTGGAAGCGTCTGCTTCTCTCCACATGTCTGGAAAGCCACTCAAGGAACAGCAGGACGATCATTCCAGCACCTTATCAGAGCCTGATCCCCCCCGTGCCACAGGGCAGGGATCGGCTCCTCAGAGTGTCCACGAACAAAGTGACGTGGCTACTAACGCCAAGACATCCAGGCTACTGAAGGAAATGCAGAATCACTTAAAAAAAAAAAAAAAAGACTTTTATTTGGTGCATGTTCTGGTGGTTTTGCCCTGCTTCTGCACAAAATTTTACGGTAACGCCACCAAGTTGCTTTAAACTTTCAAGGCGTGTTCCTGTTGATGGTGTTTCTGTTGTGTATCACACCTTAACGTGTGCAGGATACACACAGAGTGCAGTAAACAGCTTGTGAGCACAGTACAGCTCCAGCCTTGGGAGAAAAGCAAGGGCTTAAAAAGCCAAGAACAGCTATTGCTTTAAATATTTAAATTAAGATGTTTTTATTCCTGAGATGAAAACTTTCAAGGCGAGAAGGCAATAAACAAAAAAAAAATCCCTAAAAAAATATCCTCCGGATTACATCAGCTAAATCCAGGCAGTGCCAGCTCGGTGGAAAGGTCAGATCCCGTAAGCACCAAAAACAAGAGGACACACAACAGGTTAAAACGCTACCGTCCGGCAGTGACCGGCTCTGGTCATACCAAGCCGATGTGTAAAACCATCCGCCCGTCCAAAAACAAATTAAGACAACAGTGCTCTCTGGTACTTTATAAATCCAGAAGAAAGGAGGGCTGTTTTATTGAATATAGCGAACAAACCTTTCCGTCCGGCTATTCCGTGCAGCCCCGCGGCTCTGCGTGCACCGAGTAGCCCTTACGCTGCTCGTACAAAAGCTCAGTTTGGCAATTCCAGGCATTTTCAGTGCTCAACATACGCCAAAACTACCCACTCTCTGCCTCTGCCTTTGGTCTCATTCCAAAATGTCCTTTTTTTTTTTTTTCCCTCTTTTTTTTTCTTTCCCTTTCTCTCTCTCTTGCTACAGCCGGTGCCACGTAGAGACGGGAGAGTTGGGCTCGGACATGGCCGCAGCCTCCAAAAAAGAGCCAAGTCCCAGCGTCCCGGCTTCCCCCTTCCAGACGGGAAACAAAATGGCCATGGAGCAGCCATTTTGTTTGCTGCGGGATGGGAGGGAGAAGGGAAGGGAGGGGAGACGCAGGCCAGGCGGGAAGGATGAGGGGGGAGAGGGGAGGGCGTCGATTCGGCAGGAACCCAAAAGCTCTGCAGCCATGCCCGGGCGCGTCCTCCTTCCTCCTCCACAGCAGGACTGAGCCGGAGGGATGGACGCAGGGTTGGTTTTCCAGCCCTCCCAAGATGGTTGAGCCTGAGTTGTCCGGCCTGACATGGGTGACATTTCCCTCCCTGGGCCAGGCTGGCACCTCCATCCCACCCTCGGGGTCCGGCCCGGCTGCTGCCAGGCTCTGAGAGAGCTCCCGAAGGGAACCAGGCAGGAGAGCGGAAACCAACGCAGCAACGTCAAACTCCTGAACTTCCCTGGGCAGGAAATGGTGTAAATAACACCCGCAGAGAGGGGGAGAGGAACCCGCCTTGGGGACAGCGTGGCCTCCACAGCCCGGATCCCAACGGCACCCGCGGGAGCAGCAATCCCAGCAGCAATCCCGGCAGCAATCCCGGCAGCAATCCCGGCTTTCCCTGCTCGCTCTCGCTCCCATCAGGACGAGCCTGTCTCAGAAACAGAGGCTCTCTCCAGCAGCACCTTGTGCCCACAAAAAGCCTCCACAACTTTTACCTTGCTGCCCTTCCACGGAGCAGCACCACAGCTGCCCATCCCATGGCTTGAGGAACCAGAGGTGCCTCTCACTGGACCCTCTTTCCCAAAAGCACAGGGCTGAAGTCCCAGTTACATCCAACAAGACACTGAGATGAATCCCACTCTCCACCACAGGCATTATGTTCCTCTAAATCCTCACCAAAACCAATGACGGGTTTTTAGAGCAAGGCAAACACCTCACAACTCTGTCTGGGAGTGCCCAGCATGGGAAGACCCTTAGGAGAACACAAATCAAACAGCCCCTGGACCAGCCTGAGCACCTCTTCTCCCAAAAGCACAGGGCTGAAGTTACATCCAGCAAGACACCCAGATGAATCCCACCCTCCAGCACGGGTGTGATGTTCCTCCAAATCCTCACCAAAACCAATGACAGGTTTTTAGAGCAAGGCAAACACCTCACAAATCTGTCTGGGAATACCCAGCATGGGAAGACCTTTAGCAGGACACAAATCAAACAGCCCCTGGGCTGTCTGCTTCTGTAGATGGAGCAAGCTGTGAAAATCAGGAGTATTCAAAGATTTAGGACTGGTAAGATCTCCCCATTAGAAGTCCTATCCCTTAAGGATGCAGGGAACTGGAAATGCCAAAACCCAGCACAGCTGTGAAGCTGTTACAGGGCCTGTAGGAAAATCCTGTAAGAAGGTTGTCAATAGGATGAGGCACTTTGTGCCATATTTACATGGGATAAATTTAAGCACAGGAGGCTGGACCTGCTCAGCTTTCTCGAGTCACTGGGGAGGGTAATTTCTCTGCAGAGTAATTCAGAGCAGAAGCATAATGGCAACATCTTGAATTATCCTGTGAAAATGTTAAATCTTTAGCTCTTTTTAAATAACCACTATTCCTCACTGCAATTTCTGGCAGAGTAACCTAAGATGTCCAGGTGAAAATTGTTATGATTTATTAGTAATTTGTTGTGATTGATTAGGCTTATTAAAATGTCTTGAAAAATAAGTATCACCTGCAAGAAACTCCACTGAGAGCCTGCTCAGGATATCCTGATTTCTGGTATGGGTTTGATGTGGAGCATGTGACCCCATAGGTGGGTTTGTGCCCTTTGTATTAACCTCAAAGTCTGGGAATTTTGAAGGAATTTGAGAGATCCAAGTCTGGTTTATTTTACTTGGCTTTGAGAAAGACAAGGCTTGCTTGAAAACACCTGTGCATGGAAAGAACAGTGCATTTCTTGTGGAGTACTCTTCCAGGAAAACCCGCAAGACAGGTTGGAGAATGACGATCAAAGGGCTCTAGATGTGCATAGAACAGATCAAGAATGGCCACATGCAGCATGTCAGGCTGAAGCTAAGAGTAAAAACCAATTTCAGCTGCTCTGGCACCCAATATTCTCTTCTAGAAACCCCCAACAACCTGAGGAACTCTGTTTTTACCCTTATTCCAAGTGGAAATGAACAGAGCAGGATGAGACACATTTACAAGACACATTTGGGCTGTTTGGCCTTTCCCAATAACAGCGACCCTACATCAGCAGCACCTTCCTGGTGGTCCTGAGATGGAGAAATTCGGAACTGGGGACATGCAAGGGGCTGGGGCTGCTCGATCTATCAGCAGCACACCCAGAGCTGCATGTACAGCACTAGTTGGTTATTCGACAAATCTTAGTGAAATTAGGGTGCAGGGCGGGGGGAAGGCTGGGAATACAGAGAATAAGAAATGGGGATTTTTGGGAGGCTGATGGAGGGGAGAGTGTCTGATGCATCAGCAAGAGAATGAGACCAGGAATGCACAGGTTTTGTGGACCTGGGAGGGAGCTGAAATGGTTTGTGTCAGGAGAGGGAGGTGTGAACATGATTAAAATGCTGGAGCTTCACAAAGGACAAGCGAGGAGTTGCTGAACAGGGATATTTTTGTAGCCTCCAATCTGGGCTGCTGTGGGCTCGGCAAACTGGTGGTGGATTAAGCTGTGGTCATGAAAGGAGTCCCTCCTACAGGACAGGCCACTTGCTTTGGTGCCCTCTGCTCCTGTGCCCTCAGCAGTCCCTCATTCCAGGCACTCCCTTGACATTCCAGTGTTGAGCTGTGGCTGCCTGGGCTGTTGGAAACCAGCAGCCTGATAAGGCCCCACAATGAAACCCGGTGAGATTCTCCTCCTCAGGGATGGATCCCTGCATGCAGAGTTGGTTCTCATTCCTCTGCACACACATCCTCGCTGCTGAGAGTTGTCGTTTGGGAGCAGGCAAAGCACACAGAGCCTTCAGGTCAGGGCTGGGTGGAGAGAACAAGCTTCTCCTTTCTGTTTGGGATCAGGGCTCGTGAGAAAGGGTCTGTGGTGTTGTCATGGGTCTGGCAGGGCAAAGAACTCTACCCTTGTGCTTCAGCTCAGGGTTTTTTCCAAGCACGCTGCAAAGCTGCGTAAATCAGCTGCTCATCATCATGTGTTGCAGTTGAAGGGCTTCCTCAGCATCAAAGCTTCCCCTCTGGCTGTTTGTCTGAATCTCTTCAGAAATTATCCCTCTGCTCTGATCCCCTCCCAGTGAGCCTGTACCAAAAGCCCCACTCCCATTCCTCGTGTGCTCTCCTCCCCACACCGGCCATTTGCTCATGAAATTTAGAGCAGATGAAGATGTGAGTGAAAAGCCAAGGTGGTGACAAAAACTTTCCTTGAAAATGAGGCAAAGTGATTTTGGTTTTATTCCTTAGCTGGTGCATGTGGGTGAAGCAAATTGCCTCCTCTGAGTATTTGGATGGATTCAGTTCTTCTCAGGTTTGTCCAGGGGTACCTTCCCTCACTGGGCCTGAGCACTCTCTTGGGATTTTTTAGGACTCCTCCATTTCTGCCTCGAGTAAATTATGTGCATAAGGCAGCAACAGTCACACAAAATCATCTGGGACAGAAAAACCCAGACTTAACAGCTGCATTGCTAAGCTTCTGCATGCAGTCTTAGTGAGTCACTTTGCCTGTTTCCTCCTTTGGGAGACAGATATTCCCTACCTGGGATGTTGAGAAGGTTATTAGTTAATGTACTAATTAACCAAATGTGCTTCGAACAATAGAATTGCTCGAGGCAGTGGATCTCATGAAGGTCTAAGTCTAACACTGGCTTTAACAAGATTGGGCTCCCAGTTCTTATCAGCTGGCACACCTTGCCCCTGGCCAGGCAGAGAAGAATTGAACTCCCATACATTATTCATACTGCTGGCACTCCTGAAGCACAAAGGCTGAGTCCATCCAAGCTCCCATCAGGGATGAAGATGGAGCTGCCCACATCACAGACCAAGCTCTGGGGCTCCAGAAAAACCCCAAGCCAGGGTTTTGACAACATTGCTGACCTCTTTAGTACGTGTCCAGCAGTCTGTGACCCACATCCCACCCTGCTCTGGAGCTCTGCTCACACCCAGGACAGCTTCTCCTCTCTCTTCCAGAAGCTGGATGGTGGCAGAGAACTCTCTGAAGTGAGAGATGGCTTCTCTATCACCCATCCCAGGCTGGATTTGGAGCTGCAGCTGCCACAAATCCTGCAAGCCAAACCAGTTGAGGCTTTGGCCAGTCCTGAGCTCATCCAAAAGCCATTTTGTGCAGCTTCAGGCACCTTATGTGTCTGTTGAGGCAACTGAACAGGGAAGTCAAAACCCATAGTGGAGATTTTAACCCACTGAAAGGTTCCAATAGAGATGTTACCACTGAGGCTGATGAAGGTTGTTTGCCTTGAATTCATGTTTGGGATGAATACAACAATCCTGCTCAAGCCTGCACTGCCTCAGGGTGCCAAAGTTACCCCTTAAGAGCGACAGCATCCTCAGGGCTGGGGGTGCTGGAGGAAGAGAAATTGTGACAATTTAGATTACTCAGGGAACTGAGTTTGATTCCCAAATGTGAAACTAAATTCTCCTTCCACACCAACTCTGCAGGGTTAGCTGGTTCCTCCCCAGCTGGAACAGAAAACACCAGGCAATGTCACAGCTATTCCTTCTGTGTCACATTTACACAATGCAAAGACCAAATGGAAAGAAGCTGAAAATCATAATTAGGCAAGCAAGAACCTAGAGTCTGAAAAATTCATCCCTCTTTAGTCTAGTCTGAGGCAGGTATTGTATGAGACTCTGAAGAGCTGAGTTTTCAGAGCTGCATTTTCAGAACTGAACTGCTTCTGAAAGCAGGGCCCCTAAAATAAGCAAGATTAGCAAATGTTCCCACCTCCAGCAGTTCTGACGATGACACCAACAGACAGATTTTCATCACCCTTTTGGCTGAGCCCTTCTGGAACTGTGGACATTTTTTCTACAGGCAGAATCCTTTCTAAAACTCCCCTTTGCAACACAGAAACTGTACAGATTCCAAACTGCAGCCAAGCTTGACCACAGATCCAGCTCTCAGGCCTCTCTGTGGAAGCAAAAATGCTTTGGAGAAACAATATCAATATTGCTTTGCTAATTGATGGTCTTGTGCTGGCTTTGACCCATCAGTTGATTGACCATCCTCAACTGTCATTTCCTAAACCCATTTTTTTTCTGCTTTTTTATCTTCCCCAGCCTTGTTTGCACAAAAAAACCTCTGTCCAGGGGTTGGGATTTGTCACTCCTATTTCAGCAGCAGAACACAGAGCAATGTAGGGCCTATGCAAACAAGTACTGCTGTTTTCTTTTGCTTTTCATTTATTCCTTATGGTAAATTAGTGCCTTCCAAACCAAACAAAAATCAGAAGATTTGGGAGCCAAAGAGCAGCCCAGGGGCTGAGGACAGGTTGCATTTGAAAATGAAGCAACAAGTAGCCCTTGAAAGCAAATGAAATGTTTAACCTGTGCTGCATTCCTGAGATTGTTGCTGGCTGTAATGACACTTTGGCAGGAGCTCAGGTGCCTGAACACCACACATGGGGGAGGACTGGGCTGTGCATGTGAACTCCCCTGGGCAGGGACAACCTTCACCTTCACATGGACAGCACTTGGTGTGGCAGATCCCCAGGACACTCCAGTGACCACCAGTAAGAGCCACTCCAGTGGAGGCTGACACTGTTTGGATATACAGGACACCAGGACTGGGAATTGTAACCCTGTGTTTTGTCCCAGCTCTGTCACCAAGCTGGACCTTTCAGATGACCCTAAAGGCCCATGCAAACTTGAGCCACTGCACTACAAAAAACCCCACTGATCCACACACCAGCTCCTCTTTTGATTCCATTTCAGCCCAGGCTGGTGCATTCCCTGACATTTGTAACCCACTGCAGGGCTGTTGTGTTTTTTGCATAGTTGGACAAAATTTGCCAAGGAAAAGAAGCTGAAATGAGCCCTGAGGATTCTTCACAGCACTTATCAACTTCCCCAGCGTTCTCACAGAGCAGCACTGAGAGTTCAGTCCCTCTCCTGACCATGAGGGGCCCTGTGTGTCCTGTGCTCATCATCCCATGGGATGAACGAGGCTTTGAAGCCAGGCAGCCAAACACAAACCACCTTTACCTGCGTGTGGCAGAGCTGAGCTGGGATGAGCAGGCAGAGTCTGGAAAGCTGAGCTTATCTGTGAGTCACAGCGATCCCTGTGAACTGCTCCAAGCCCTCGGGAGCAGCCACCCTCCCTCCTGCCAGAGCAGTGGCTTTTCCTGGATGCCAGGCTCCATCCAAATGAGACACCCAAGGCCAAGGGAGGCTGGCACAAAGTTGAGCTGGCAGGAATTCCTGCACTGGAGGCCCTGCTGCCTCCCAAAAAATCAACCTCTGACACCACCCGCTGCGGGACGTTGCCCCATCAGGCTTGAAAATGCCCCATGAGGCTCAAGCACATGGTGAAAAAAAAGGACAAGGGGAGGAAGAAAAGGACTGGGTGCTGCTGTTTGGGATCGTGGCCATGCTGGCTGCAGCTCCCCCAGGGCCGCCCCAGCCCAGCAGGGAGAGGAGCAGGCACTGCCCGGGCTCAGAGCGAGCCTTGTTCCCATCCTGCCTGAGTGGCTGTGGGAGACAGGGATGGAAACAGAGCCCCAGAGGCATCTGCCTGCAGATGGGCTGTGACAAACAGGGATGGAAACAGTGCCCCAGAGACATCTGCCTGCAGTGGGGCCGTGGCAGGGATGGAAACAATGCCCCAGAGGCATCTGCTGCGGTGGGGCAGAGAGGGATGAACACAGTGCCCCAGAGGCACCTGCCTGCAGTGGGGCTGTGACAGACAGGGATGAACACAGTGCCCCAGAGGCATCTCCCTGCAGTGGGGCTGTGACAGACAGGGATGAACACAGTGCCCCAGAGGCATCTCCCTGCAGTGGGGCTGTGACAGACAGGGATGAACACAGTGCCCCAGAGGCATCTCCCTGCAGTGGGGCGTGCACGGCTGATGCACAAGGATGAACAGATGGGTTGATTACACAGGGAGAAATGGACACTAATCATATCCAGATTCACCAGCTGCAGGATTTCCTCCTGAGCCCTAAAGTACAGGAAGCCCATACCTGCCTGGTTATCCTGTGTGTGCTCATTAGTCCCTCCCCCGCCCTGGGAGCCGCAGCCCCGCTAATCCCCCGGGCAGGGGAGGGCCGGCACTGCAAAGCTGAGATGCAGATGGGAGCTCCCACCGTGCTCGGGCACGGCTGGAGCAGCCCTGGGGCAGGGGCAGATCCTGCCAGCTCCAGCACAGCCCGGCTCCATCAGCTCTGCTCTCCCTGCTCTGTGAGTTTGGTGCCAGGCTCTTCTTTAGCTGCCTGCCCCTCTGAAGAGCCAGGAAGATTTCAGGGTTAGCAGGGTCAGCAACAAAGGCTGCTGGGTTTGGCACATCATTCACTGTGTGTCTCCTCATCTCTGCTGGGATGCAGCTGCCCCTAGGGTGGGGTTTGGTGTGCGGCTGTTGGGGACAGGGAGAGAAGGAAGTTTTGTGGATTTAAAGCAGCAGAAGCAATTCCCCACCACGCTGTGGGATGACTGACCAGACTGAATTGGGAGGTGATGCTGGAAACCTCATCTGTGTTATATCTGGACACTGAAACATGCCAAGTGGATGGGTTTCATCACTTGCTTGGATTTTGTGCAGTGCCACCCTGGAGGAAGGAGCAAAGCCCTCCTTTTATCCATGTCCCTCTGCGTTCATCCCAGCTCTGTTCAGAGGCAGCAAAGGGCTCCCAACACACAGCAGCTGTGGGGATGGTCCCAGGCATCCTCCCAGTGGGGCTGCTCAGCCCCAGGGGTCTTAGCCCAACCCTCCTCCCATAAACTGGAGCTCTGGGAGCAGATTGCAGACACTGAAGCTATCAATCACATTGGCATCAGCAGCTGCCCTGACTTTTGGTGGAGTCTCTGTGAGGAGTTTCCTGCTTGGAAAACTCTATAACCCAACTTGTTGCTCTGAGTTGGGATTTTGGGACCTTCTCTCCTTGCATGCCCAGGGTGCCTCCACTACCAGCCTGAGCTCACCTTTCTGTTGTCAAAATTGATGCAATTGATGCTCCCATGTTTGTGCCTGTTCCCATCCTGCTGCCTGCTCCCCATCCAGATTCACTCTGGCTCACATGCTGCCCCCACAACCTCCCTTCCCCTCATCAGAGCTGATGCCCAGTGCCAGGCAAACCCAGACTGAAGCATGGGAGAACCTGAACTCTTGGTGTTACTCCCTGAAGCTCCCAGGCCTTGCAAAGCTGCTTTAGGTCTTCACACCTGGCAATAAAACATCAGCATGGACCATCCTGTGAGTCCAAACCAGACCTAAGATTGAGATAAAGGTGGCTGTGGCTGCCCTAAAGCTGGGGGGAAAAGGAGGAAGGAGAGAGGAGGAGGAAGCACAATGCTTGTTGTGGTCTTGCCGATGAGGAGAAACCTCCTGCCCAGCCCTGCAGGAGCCAGGGATGCACGGCCACCTCCCAAGCCCAGCAGGATGGTGATGCTGGCAGCACCCACAGAGGGAAAAGCACAGCTGGGGGAAAGCCCTGGTGTGGGAAGGAGCAGGAGAGGCTCAGTGAAGCCACCCCAGGGTGACATTTGGTTGCCATCACCTCAGCAACACAGCCCCCACCTCTGACTGCCAGACCTCACCTCACACAGTGCTGGTTGTGTCTTTGCTGGGCTGTTTCTCTCACATTTCCTGTGGCCAGGACTATCTGGAGAGCAGCCTTAGCACGCCAAAGCCTGAGTGTCTCGTGGGCTTTCCAGCTGCAGAGCCAGACAGCACAGCTCAGTGCCCATGAGCAGCCCTACAATAACAAACTGGGCACCTCCTGTGTCCTCCCAGGCCTCACCTTTCACTGCAGCCAGCTCTACCAAAGTTAAACAGTGGCTATGAGCAGCTCCAACATAAAAAACCAGTACCACAGAAAAAGGCTAGAGAGAAATTAGGAGAAGTGGCAGAGAGAGAAAAACAGTGCAGGGGAAAAAAGAAATGGGATTGATTCTTCTGTGGGGTGGCACAGAGGGTGAATCTGATCTGGCTGTGCTTGGACACCATGCTCCCATGGAGCCTGCCAGCATCAGCTCTGCCCTTGGATGGGCTTCTACCAGGATCTCATGAAATTTGTACCCCCAAATCCCTTGGAACAATTAGTGGAAAGGCTGAGGGTGGAGCCCACAGAGGTCAAATTAGTCTCATTGCCTTTTACCCCTTCTTTCCCCACCAGAAGTGGTTCCTGGAATGGTGAAGCTGCTTACATGGATGGCCCAGCATGGGGGAACCTTTCCCCCTCAGGTCTGGCCTGTGGAGACACAGAGCTCAGCATTTTCTGCAGCTGTAAATCAGGCAGTTCTCACCAATACAAATTTTGCTGTGAGTTGCAGGGGATTAAAAAAAAAAAAAAAAAAAAAAAGAAAAAAGGAAATCACAATTCAAACTCTGCCTTGGCCAAACTTGGTCCTTTTAAGGAAAGGAAATTACCCAGAGCCACCCTCGAGAAACCTGGGGGCCTGATCCTGCTGTGAGGAATGTCTGTGCAAATCCAGAGTGGCTCTGCTGCCTGCTGGGGGTTACAGCAGCTGAACGAGGCTCCAGCCTCAGAGCAAAGCTCCTGGTCCCCTGCCAGGAGATGGAGCAGAGCTCACACCAGAGCAGCCTGAGAGCAAGCTGGGGATTCAGAGGCAATAACCAGCAGAAAGATCTGACTCCCCCTTTCAAGAATTCACCCTTTCTGCTGAGCCATGTTCTGGAAGCATGAGCCCTGTTGAGCTGTGAGCTGTGGAATAAAACAGCTGTGTCCCTTGGCTGGATGGCTCTTCCAAGGGTGCCAGATGTTTTGCTTAGGACACGTCAGAAGAGCCTTGCTTGAGTTCAGACTTTTTTTCCTCTCAGGCTGCTTGCAGGAGCTTCAGTGGGGTTTTGGTTCTTTTTTAATATTTTTTTCTCCACCAGATTTTCACAGGAAAGCAACAGGGATTGGGAGCAAATTGGAAAGGGTCTGGTTTCACCCCAGCCCCTCTTTGTATAAATAATCTGCAAAGGAAAAGCTGGAATAATGAGTAAAACACTTGCACTGCCTTTTCACTGGAATTGAGGGTCTGGATGTAACCCACTGTGTCCACGGGCTCTGCTGAAGAGACCATCCTTGCACATTTTGGGGGTCAGACCCCACAAACGCCTGAAATCCCCCACAATGCGGGAATTTCAGCTGCCAAACCAGCCGTGGGGTGTTGTGGAAACAGCACAACAAGCAAGGCCCAGGACTGGACCCCAGCATCCCAGCCAGCAAACCAGGGTGCATGAGGCCACAGAGCTCCCTGCAGGGTCGGGAAGATGTGAAATGCCCAGGACACCCTCTCTGGGAGGCTGTCACCATCCTGGTGGCTAAGGCAGTTTTGGGAATGTCCCCAGGGCAGGGCTGATACAGCCAGTGCAGGCTGCTGGGTCACAGAGGCACAGAAGGGCCGCAGCACTCGGGTGCTCTGTGGCCAGTTTGAAGGTTTTACTGTAGGGCCATGCATCGCTCACTGAAAAAGGGTTTTTTTTCAGAGAAAGGAGGAGGAGCAGGGAGGAAAAATTTGGTGAAGGAGGAGGGGTGGCTTCCATGGCTCCGAGCGCCTGCGGAGTGTGCAGGCAGCCAGGAAGGAGGACCCTGCCCTGCAAACAAGCTGCTTTTGTTGTGTCCCAGCCAGGCCTAAATTAAGTTTGACAGAAAGAGGGCATATTCCCCCACGCTGGGGCAAGCCCTGGGCTCGGGTAGGGCTGGGCCACCCTGCGGAGGAGCTTCGGCCGTGCCAAACCTCGCCCCGGTGCGAGGCGCGAACCTGCACGAGGCCGGAGGAGCTGCAGGGCCCGGGAACATCCTGGGCCTTCGCAGGGCTCCCTCCAGCAGGGGCTGGGAACACCCTGAGCCTTCACAGGGGCTGGGAACACCCTGAGCCTTCACAGGGCTCCCTCCAGCAGAGGCTGGGAACATCCCGAGCTTTCACAGAGGCTGGGAACACCCTGAGCCTTCACAGGGGCTGGGAACACCCTGAGCCCTCACAGAGGCTGGGAACACCCTGAGCCTTCACAGGGGCTGGGAACACCCTGAGCCCTCACAGAGGCTGGGAACATCCCGAGCCTTCGCAGGGCTCCCTCCAGCAGAGGCTGGGAACATCCCGAGCTTTCACAGGGCTTCCTCCACCCCGAGCCTTCTCAGGGCCTCCTCCAGCAGCACCCGGCCCAGCCCCGAGGCCGCCGTGGCTCCAGGAAAAGCCGCCTCCGGAGCGCCCCGTCCCGCCCCGCTGCCGGGCATCTCCCAGCCCCGTGCCCGCCCGGGCACGCCGTGCCAGCGTGGGGAACCAGCCAGCTTCTAAACAGTTAATGCTGACAAAACCAGGCGGCTTGAGTTCCCTCCTTCCCAGACCGCTCCTGGTGGAACTCACCCCCTTCAAATGAAATGAAATAAAATGATCCTCCTGCTCTGACCTCACCCCGCTGTCCTCCCCGCTGTCCTCTCGTCCTCCCTGTCCGTGCATCCGCTCTTGCCGTGCCCCCACCCTGCGCTGGCGCTGCCGGGAGTGCCCGTGCCCAGCGTCTCCCACCACGTTTGCTCCGGCTGCCATGTTGAATTGCAAATCCGACATGATTCAACACATTCTCCCCCGTCGGTGGTGCCCGCTGGGCAGCTAAAGAGGCACCCGGGCGACGACGCCCGGCTCCGGGTGGCTCTTGGGGACGTCCCGGGTGGTGGGGCGAGGGCAGGGAGAGAAATCACCCTCCAGTTCTGCTCCAAATTCTGCACGTAGGGACCTGCCTATCTGCTATGCTATACATCCCTCTCTAGGAGACCGATTAAAGTCGGGTGTTTTAGCACCAAGGGCCAGAGGACTCGGCGGGAAGGGATTTTGGGGAGAAGGCAGGGTACAGCAACAACAAAGCAACTGGAGGAACAAAACGTTATTTCAAATCAAAGGCAAAAAAACCCCAACCGCACGGACAAAAAAAAAAAAAAATCAAAAACCAACTAAAATTAAGAGTGAGGTTTGATTTCGTACCAAGGCAGCAAGAGAGACGCACCGTGGAAGAGAGTGGTTTTGTTGTTGAGTAGTGGCTGGATTTAGCTCCGCTTATCCGGACAATCATCGGGGAAGGATCCTTTTCCGAGAAAGGCCAGTTTGAGTGAGACAGCTTTTTTTTTTCCCTTCTCTCTGCTCGCTCTCTCCCCTTTCCTTCTCCTCACAGCTCAATGCCAAGAAATGGGCGGTGCCTGGATGCCAGGCTCCATCCGAACGAGACACCCAAGGCCAAGGGAGGCTGGCACAAAGGCGAGCTGGCAGGAATTCCTGCACTGGGAGCCGCGCGCCTGCGGGACGAGCCCGTCGCCTCCCAAAAAATCAACCTCCGACACCGCCCGCTCCGGAAAGTTACCCCGTCAGGCTCGAAAACGCCCCATGAGGCTCGAGCACATGGCGAAAAAAAAGGACAAGGGGAGGGAAAAAACCCCCAAGACCCCTCTTTGCATCGACGCAGGTTAAACAAAAGGCCTGGGGAGGTGGATTATTTCTTTTCCGCCCTCCCCATGCTCCTTTTCCCGCCTTCCCATCCCTCTCCTCCCTCCTCTTGTCCTCCATCGTTGTCTCCCTCGCACGCCGCCCCGGCGTCCAGGCAGAAATGAGCCCTTGGCTCCCTCCTTCCTGGTTTTAGCACGACAGGAGGTGGTGGGTCCTTGAATAGGAACATACACACCCAACGCGAGAGGGACCCGATGGGGGCAGAAAAAAAAGAGGACAAAATATATATATGTACATACAAACAACAACCCACCCGCCATGGAGGACGGTTGGGAGCAGTTGCTGCCCAGGGTGGCAGATTGGGAGTGGTTTGGGTGCCAGGGGGTATTTTTGGCCTTATTTTGTTGCTGCCCAAGCACCTGGGTCGTGCCGATTGTAAAAGGGAGTCACGGCGGGTTGGGAAAGGGAGCGGAGGGGGGGCAGCTGGGGTTGGTAGCTCTGCTGGGGAGATGCCAAAAAACCAAAACAAAACACGTTTTCATTTTGTCTGCACCAGCCTGGGCGCAGGCGAGCGCGGGAGAGAGGGAGGGAGAGGGAGGCGCACGCCAACAGAAAGCCGCCGCGCTCAGACGCGGGCCTGCGGCCACGTCCCTCCGCAGCCGCCCCAGCAGCCGTTCCTCTGCTGGGGAGATGCCAAAAACCAAAAACAAAACACAGCGCAGGCAGGCCCCAGGGGTCTGCACCAGCCGGGGGGCAGTCCTGCTGGGAGATGCCAAAAACCAAAACAAAACACGTTTTCATTTTGTCTGCACCAGCCTGGGCGCAGGCGAGCGCGGGAGAGAGGGAGGGAGAGGGAGGCGCACGCCAACAGAAAGCCGCCGTGCTCAGACGCGGGCCTGCGGCCACGTCCCTCCGCAGCCGCCCCAGCAGCCGTTCCCGCTCCCTCGTCCCCCTCTCCCTGCCCACCCGGCTTCGCCTGCCAAGTCCGAGTTGGCACGGCTCCCCCGGCTGCGCCGAACAAAGCCGTCACCCATCCCCGAGCCGGAGCTGACAGTAAGCAAAGTGACAGGCGCATCTTCCGCATGTTAATCCAAACGGCAAGAAGGCGAGCGAGCTGCGGAGGCCCCCCCGTGCCATGCACACACACCCCCCCCCACCACCGAGCCACCCACCCCACCCTTGGCACCCGACAGCCCCGGTGGCCTCGTGCGGGGATGGCGAGGCCCCCGCCGGCGGGAGCACCGAAGGCTCCTCGTCGGCGAGGCTTAAATCGAGCCGAAGCCCCGCTCGGCGGGCAAACGAGGCCACTCGGCATCTGCTGTACCTGTTCCCGCTGCCTTCATCTCGCCTTGGAACCGTGACAAGAGCGCACTCGCCTCTGGTGGGCTCTCAAAGCCGCGGGTCTGTAACCCTTTGCAGGAAGTTGGCACCGATCCCAGGTAGGACTTTACTCCCCGGCTCTCGCTCTCTCCCCCCACCTCCGCCTCCTGCTCCCTCCCCTCCGCTCCCCCACCCATCCTGTCCCTTGGGCCCCTCTTGCGTCCCCCAAAACACCACCCGGCCCCCGTTCCCCCTGCGCTGCTCACCCGCCTCGTTGGCCGGGGATAGCGTGGGGGGCGGCCGACAGCTGCTGGGCGCCCACCGAGCCCTCGTGCCCACCGCCCTTGCACACATACCCTGGAAGGATGACCTGGGCAAGACAGAGAACAACAACTTCCTGCTCTGGCTCCCTAAAACGCCTGTTTCCACGCAGGGGTTAGGCAGCGCGGCGAGACGGGGGGAGCTGGGAGGAGGTTTGGGGGTTTGTCGTCATTGAACCAGGCTTTTTTTCTTTTCCTCTTTTTTTTTTTTTTTTTTTTTTTTCTTCTTTTCCCCCCCTTTTTTTAGTCTTTTTTTCTATTTTTTCCTGCCTTTTTTCCTTTTTTTTTATGCCTTTTTTTTTTTTTGAAACATATATTTTTGCCCGGCAGTCCAAACCCAATGCGAAGGGAAAGGAAGGGAAGAGAAATCAAATGGGAAGAGAATAGCTCCAAGTCGGCAGGACAATGCACGGGAAACGGGGAGATTAGCGTAGCTCTCAAAATCCATCACGCCCGCCCCGTTTCTGAACCGTTCGCCCCCGCGCCTCGTCTTTTTTAATTCTCCCAGCTCCTGAATTATTCCAGTCCACAAGCGGGAGGGGAGCGCACAGTCCGGAGTGCCTCAGAGCTGCCAAGAGCATTGCAACAGGAAAGAAAGGAAGCAGGAGAGGGAGAGCCAGGCAGAGCCCTCACAATCGAGCAGCGAGAAGAGCAAGGAAAAATTAACATCCAATTAGTGCCGTGTTTAACGAGAGAGACAGAGGCGGCTGTTGTTTTATTGCCCTGTTCTTTTCAGGCGCATCTGACAGGCAGCAGGGAAGGCACCCCTGCTCTGAGTGACGTCATCATATTTTATTTTTTAATTATTTCCCCCCCCCTCCCCCGTCTTTCCTCCTCTAAGTTTTGCACAGATGATCTCGGCAACTCGCCCAGGAAAATTTGGGACTTTCTCACATTCAAGCCACCGTCTCCCCCCTCCACCTCCAGCCTCCCCCCATCCACCGACAGCAACCCCGGAAAAACAACAGCGCCAACCCACCCCAAAGTCTTTGTTCTTCCAAAACCAAAAGAAAAAAAGGAGGAAAGAAAAAAAATCAGCGTTGGGATGAGAGCTGGAGGGAGCCTGGAGGAGGTTTCTCCGCGTGCGTGTGTGTGCGTGAGCGGTCGGTCCCTCTCCCGTCCCTCTCCCCAGACGCTCGCTCGCCTTGTAAAACTTTGCTGCATGTGACGCTGCTCCGGCCTCCTCTGGCAGCCTGACAAGAGCCGCCCGGCCGCAGAGCGCAGGCGGCTTTTCAGGGAGAAACTCCATTCCGAGGGATGGGAGCATTCACATGTCTGCAGCGAGGGGCAGCGCCTCGAGCCAGGGCCGCAGCCACAGCAATGCCCACCCTTGCCACGCCAGCCCAGCCTGGGGTCAGAGCAGGGGGAGAACGGACAAGTTTAAAGCTGGGGAGACTTTTCCCCTCCTGTTTCTCCCCTGGGATGGGGGCACAGCACGGTGTAAGTGCCAAGGGAGGTGTGCAGGGGTCACAGTGGCTGCAGGGAAGGGAGGCTGACCTTGTGCTGACCTTGTGCTGCTACCTCTTCCCCAAAAGACCCACATCCCCTCAGGGTGGGATGAAACATCACCGGCTCCCCCTGAGAGCACTGCCCAGGAGGGAACAGAGCAGCTCAGTTTAGGGGGATTTAAGGGAGGTCACCCTAAAAAAACCCACAACAGGCAAGCAGGAGCATGAAAACAGTTTCCCCACCTCCTTCCCATCTTCTTACCAGCCGTGAGCGATGGATGAGGCTGTCACTGTCAGCGTGGCAGGTCAGGCCGCTGTGCCAAGCTTTGCTCCTGTGCTTTGTGGCCTCTTCTCCTTGTTTCCAGATGGGATTTCCCTTATCCAGGGGGGAATCCACGAAGACCTGGCTCCTCTATAATCCCCTATTTTGAATGAAGGCCATCCCAGGGGATGGGGCTGTGTGAAGATGGGGACAAGGACAGGTCCAGGGCCACCACACTGCTGGTGCCTGGGTCCAGTCCAAGTCCCCACCCTGAGCATTTCCTGGCACAAGCCAGCCCCACCACCCCGGCAGCAGGATCTCCTCTGTGAGGGTTATTATTTTTTTACATATATGTATTTTTTTAAGGAATTATTTGCCTACGTGGAGCTCGGCGCTGCAGGAGAACAGAGCAAACAGCCTTATCGAGGGCAGCTGTGCCACAGGGCACTTCCTCATGCGTGGCTGCAAGATGGGGCCCTCCATGGCAGCAGGGGAGGGCTGGCAGCCCCTGGCCTTCCCACTGAGCAGACACCAGGGAGACACCAGGCACCATCCAGGCATCGGGAGGGCTCTCTGGGATGTTCCCTCCCGGCTCCACGGCAGGAGAGCGGCACGGCCAGGAGGGGGTTTGGACTGAACTGAAGGGTCTTCAGCAGGACGGCTCTGCAGGGGAAAGGAGAGGATGGAACATTGGCTCTGAGCTCAGCTGCGCTTCCCTGGGCACAAAGGCTCATCTTGCTGCTTTTCAGATCCTGCCAGACTCGAGCATCCATGCCCAGCGGAGACACAGACCAGCCTTGACCTGAGATTCCCTCTCCTGGCTGCTGTCGCTGCCTCCCTTCTCCCCCGGGCAGCTGGGAGCAGATGAGGCCAAAGTCCCAGCAAATCTCAGCTCTCCACTGGAGGCTGATAAACGGTGTGGGCACAGAACAGCAGCAATCCCCACCCAGCCTGGCTTTGTGCAGGAGAGTCAATATTTAAACCAGAGTTTGTTTCCTGGGCAGACAGGGGAGCGCCAGCGGGTCAAACCCCCGGCTCCATCCCTGGGCACCAGACCCAAACCTCCTCCTCCACCCCTTCATTTGTTCTCCTGACCACATATTCCACCCTGGATCCCCTCTCCAGTGGGAATGATGGCCCATCACCTTCAGCTGGGATAGCTGAGCACCAGCTGCAGGGACCAGGCACTGACTAATGGGCAGCAATTTAAGGGAGAGGGATGCCCAGCCAGGGTTTGGGTTGTCTCCTTGCCTGCTCCTGGTGCAGACATTTGTCCTTGTGGTCCTCAAATGAAATTTGTCCTGGGGCCCTTCAAATGAAGGATGGGACAAGAAGAATCAGGGATAGAAATAGGAGGTGAGGAAATATTCAATCATCCGAAGAATGGCAGCCCCTTGCTTCAAAGTAAGGCAGTGCAGTGAAAGCTTTGAAACCTGGTTTTCATTTAAATTGAGCAAAACCTACAGTCAACTGCTGGGTTTTCAGCCAAGTTGGTGGGCCCTGATGAACCGGGCAGAAATTACTGGCAGGATGCATCCACTGGTGCAGCTTTAGGTAAATCCCTTTAGGTAAATTCCTTAGGTAAACTCCTCAAAGGACAGGAAATGGCACTTTTCCCTGCAGGGGCTGCAGGAGGTTTGACAGGCATGTGAGCAGCAGAAGGTGGCTTTAATTTGGAGGGCAAAGGTTCCTGAGCAGGTGCTGTGTGACCTGGCAGGTGCAATGCCCTGTGTGGGAGCAGGTCAGAAAACAAGGTGATTAAAGGGAAGGATGGAGCTGTGAGGGGGAAGATGGAATGGCTGAGCCCACCTCACCAGTCAGAGCAGCAAAGGGTCTCCATCACCTCTTCCAGAAGACCTCAGGGTCAATTTTAACTCTAAAAACCTAATAATTGCACATATATTGCTTCAAGCACCCAAGCCCTCTGCTGCCTACACCCTCATTCCAGGTGCACCCACTGCAGTTTGCTCAGCCTAAATATGCCCACCTTCCATGGAGGTGAGGAAAATCAGGGGAATCTGAGTTTTAAACAGCTGTTTTAGCCCCTGATTTTTATAAGAGACCAAAGGAACTGCCTGTCTTAAAGTGAAACTTTCCCTGAAGGAGCACATTATACAGGGGAAAAAAATCACACAAAAAAAAAAAAATCACAAAAAACCCCCAAAAAACCAAACCACCCAATAGTTGTTTTATAACTGTATTTTGGAGCATAATTAAATCCTCTTTGAAATCATCTCTGGTGTTAGGGAACAGGTCCATGCATTATTTAACTGTAACACAAACTGGGAGCGAGGGAGGACAGACAGGACTGACTTCATGACACTGGAGGGAGCTGGGTGGGGGCTGCCACTCCCAGCACACACCACCACTGTCCTGCAAACCCTGCCTGGGGTGTGCATCAACCCTGCTTGCTGGAGAAAAAGCCCCCTGTGGTGGCAGGTCCCCAGGGGACCAGGATGAGATGTGACCCCAGCTGCTGCTGCTGCAGCACGTGGGAACCTGCTCAAGCAATGCTAAACCTCCTCCCAGGGATGGCAGCATCACCTCTGTGCAAAAGACTGCTTTGTGGGGAACTGAAATGGGGGAAATCTGCCTGGCTGCCATCACAGCACAGACTGGTGCAAAAAAACTCTTGTCTAGGGAGCTGAGCATCAATCCTGCCCTGGTGCCACTGGTGAGCGCTGCTACAGAGAGAGCCAGCCGTGCTCCACGGAGACCAAGAGCCTTCAACCCTGATGCCTCAGCAGCCTTTGGTCAGCTCAAGGTGCATCCCTTCATTGCAGACAGCCATGGATGGCTGCCCCTGCTGCAGGAGAGCCCTTTGTGTGCAGCTCTCAGATCCCAGCACTCCCATCAGCAGCAGGAGCAGGAGCTTCTGGCTGGGAGATGCCCCTTGGTGCAGCCAGGCCAGTCCAACCCAGCATCCACCTCTCTCAGGGTGTGTGCAGGCTGCCTGCCCAGCCCACAGCTCTGCTGGGTGTACCTGAACAAGCTCATTCCATGAGTGAAATCCTGTGTGCAGGCTGCCTGCCCAGCCCACAGCTCTGCTGGGTGTACCTGAACACAGCCCATTCCATGAGTGAAATCCTGTGTGCAGGCTGCCTGCCCAGCCCACAGCTCTGCTGGGCGTACCTGAACACAGCCCATTCCATGAGTGAAATCCTGTGTGCAGGCTGCCTGCCCAGCCCACAGCTCTGCTGGGTGAACCTAAACAAGCTCATTCCATGAGTGAAATCCTGCCCAAAGCAGCACTACTGGCAGTACATGTCCCTTCCCAAGGACTCTCTCCTTGTCCACATCCCATCACTGCCCTGAGCTGGGCTGGACCTGTCTCTTTGGGACTCTGCTGTTCTTTGCAGTGGGACTCTGTTTCCCTGTCCTATTTTGATCCTATAATTTCTTTTTCATGCCCATGGGAGGTGGGATGTTCCTGGGTGATCAGGTACCCTTAAATATGGATGCCAGGTTGATCTTGCCCAGGATGAGCTACCTGCCAGGCCAAGGTGCTCTCTCCAGAAAGGATGAGGCAGGAGCTGTCACCTGGCATAACCTTCCCAGGGAGGTGACCTTGGATCTCCTGCTGCTTATCAGCTCAGGCAGAACAAAGCAGTCTTTTGTCCCTGCAGCTCATGACTGGCTCCTTTAGCACCTGGGCATTTTCTGGATTCCTGGACCTTCCCAGCAACTCCAGAGCTACAGCCTGGACCAAAGAGACAACGGCTTTCTGCTCTCTCTGCTATACATCCCAGTCGAGACAGCCACGAGGATGGAGCTTTGGTGCAGCTGGAGCCTCAGCCAGATGTCCAGAAGTCTGTTCCTGGCCTTGCTGGAGAGGAGGTGTCAGTTCTGGCACCATGGACTTTGGATCAGAAAATAGAAATGTACAGATATCGAAACAAGCTTGGGGTTTCTTGAGGAGTCCAGGTTGATGAGCTGTCCCTGCCGAGGCGTCAGTCCATGGGGAAGGAGGCTGGGATGGGAGCCCTGCGGAACAGCAGGCTGGAGCCACGGAACAGCTGCCCCTGAGGAGGAGAGCCCGGGGTCAGGGCAGCCTCAGACCTGCCCAGGGAGCTGCAGCTGCTTTAGCAGGGCCCCACTCCATGCCCATGGCAGGGCTGCAAGGCTGGGCAAAGTGAGGTCCCAGCCCTGTGGGTGCTGAGTAGAGCATTTCCCCCAGGGGTGACAGATGCAGAGGGGCACAGACACTGCTGTGTGCAATAAATGGGATAAAAGCTCACAGGCTGCAAGCTCGGGGTGTGCAAGGGGCAGAGCAGCACTGCCAGGCTGGTACCAGGGCCACAACTGGAGGGACAGAAGCAGCCTACAGAGCACAGGATGCAGCACAGGAGCACTGCCACGCTGGTACCAGTGCCAGAACCAGAGGGACAGAAGCAGGTTACAGAGCACAGCAAGGATGCAGCACTGCCAGGCTGGTACCAATGTCACAACTGGAGGGACAGAAGCAGGTTACAGAGCACAGGATCCAGCACTGCCACGCTGGTACCAGTGCCAGAACCAGAGGGACAGAAGCAGGTTACAGAGCACAGGATTCAGCACAGGAGCACTGCCAGGCTGGTACCAGTGCCACAACTGGAGGGACAGAAGCAGCCTACAGAGCACGGCAAGGATGCAGCACAGGCACTTTTGGGGAATGCTGGAGATTTGGTAAAGGAGCAGAGGGAGCCCAAAGCCCCGTGTGTGCCCTGCTCCCTCACCTGAGCACTGAGGTACCTCCAGCAGTGGATCCAGGATGCAAAGGCAGGAGCGTAGGGAGGGAGGCCGGCGCGCAACCTGCACGGCAACAGGGAACAGCTGAGGTGGATGTGTCACCTTACCCGCACAGGTAACAAAAGAGCAGCAGGAAGTGTGAATGAGGACACGGGGACAGTGTCCACACCGGGCTGGCAGCCAAGTGACAGCTCGTTATTTACAATGCAGCAGATCTGTAATTTAATTACCCCTGGAGTGCACAAACAAGGAGCGTTACCTGGAGACTTTTGAGAGTCCAGGACCGTATCTACACCTTCAAAAGCCAGCAGATACTGAGAAAACACGGCACCAGACTTGGATCCCGTTCCCATGAGCAAAAAAAAAAATGCAGAAGACTTGCAGCAGTGCGATTGGGGAAGCAAGCTTGGTCCTGCTCCTGTTTGCTCCCATGGCTGCCATAAGAGCTCTGCTTCCCTCGTGCTGCTCCCTGGAGCCAGCACTGTCCCTTTGATCCCTGTGCCTCCTGCTCAGCTCAGACCACCACCACTCTCCCGATTTCTCACCACCTGAGCTTTTCTGCTGCTCGTGTCTGTACCCTCTGATCTAAAATTATAAGCAACCTGGGAGAGGAAACGAGCCAGCTCTGCGAGGTGCCACAGAGTTTACGGGGCTGGAGGAAAGCTTTACGGTCGTTAGCAGCCCATTCAGACAACAAGGGGCTGCAAGAAAGGAAGGGAGAGCTTTAGATCTCAGTGTGAAGGACATACCCACAGTTGTTCACTGCCATGAGATCTCCCACGAGAAGGAACGGGTAGGTCAGCATGCTCACAGCGATCTGAAAGCACAGAAAATCAGCAGCCTCTCTAAAGCTCCCCAGGTCAAAAACGCTATTTCCAGCTTTTGCATGTTAGCACAGTTATCCTTGGATAAGGGATGTCAAGTACAGAGCAGCCTGTGTCCCCAGGGCACGAGCTCTCAGCCCAGAGGTGGCAGGAGGAGGGGAAAGGACACAGCTGCCTACATACCCCCATGACGAACTTGGTGTAGCTCCGGATCACCGAGGCCTGGCTGAACTGCAGAGAGAAACCAAAGGCGTTGTGGAGCAGGGGATGACACCAGGCTGGCACTGTCACTATGTGACACTCCCTGAGCCTGACACGAGGGGCAAGGGACGAGGCAGAAAGCAACAGAGAGCAGCTGCATTCCAGCTGAGAGTCTGGGAAGGCATCTGGGGAACTGTGATCACCCAAAGGTGAAGCACAGCCCTGAGCAGACTCAGAGCCCCCAGCACTCTCACAGGGATGTCCCCAAAGCCTGGGGTCTGTATTAAATCAGCCCCTGCTCCCCAGGAACCCCTCCCCACTGCAGGTGCTTGCTCCAGACCCCAAGCCCTCCCTCGGGCACTTCCACTCACGTTGTCATCCACAGCGTAGGTGTTGATGAAGTGAGCCAGGAGGTTGCAGCACCAGAGGAAGATGACATCCCCCAGGACGTGAGGGACTAACCCACTGCAAGGGCAAAAAGAGGGGTGTGAGGTGCAGGAGGGTCCCAGTGCCACCTCCTGAGACGCCCAGCCCTCCTTCCCTCCACCAGCTCAGAGGAACTCCACTCCCCCAAAATGAAATTTTTACTTTGGGACAGACTGAAAAGGGAGATTTCAGGGAAGCCTTCAAACTTGGTACTACATGTGCTGCTCTGGCTGGAAAGGTTTTGGGATGTTTTTTGGGCATGATTCAATTCCCCTTTTCTATCCCAAATCCTTTCTTGGCCCAACTCCTGCTGAGAAACCCAAGTGAGACACAGATGAAGTGGTTTCCACTCCTGAAGATGCTCTTTTGGATGCACAACGAGAAGTTCATCTCTTTGTGGACTCTCCCTCCTTTTACAAATCAAAATGAGAGGGGCTGTTCCTGCATAACCTGCTCCACTGAGAAGTGGGAATAACTGGGGGAACACTGAATTTTCCCAGTCCCTGCTGCCCCCAGGTGCAGAGTTCTTTAGTTGATGCCTCCCACTGACCAGCAGCTCCCAGCAGCACCAGCACTGCCAGCTTTTGCAGATAACAGCACTAAAACTTTAACAAAATATTCCGGAGGGTTTCTCCAGTTTTCTGCTGCAGCAGGGCAGGGTTTCCTGCTTTTGCAGGGGTTGTTCCACTGCAAAAGGATCCAGGTGTGTGTCAAACCTGTGTTTCACCAGCAGATGTGGTCAGCTCTGGAAAGGCGCCTGTCAGGAGCCACAGGAGTGTTTGCTGAGCTGCAAAGAGCCCCCTCCAGGCACGTTAATGTGAGTCTTTTGTTTCTTCCCAAACACCACGCTGCCTCCTCAGAGCACGGGACCAGTTTGTTTCCTGCTGTGGTTGCTGCAGCAGCAGAACAGCAACTGGGACTGGTTTTGGGAACAACCTGTGCATTGTTAAGGCCGCAGCAGCCCTGAGGATGCAGCAGAGGTCTCAGGGGCCAGGCACAGCAGAAACCTTCAACAGAAAATTCACTGGCTTCAAAGACGTGATACATGAGAGCAGCAGACAGGACAAAGAAATCAAAGCTCTCTGGTCCCAAAGAGATGTTCTGCTTTGTGTTTGGCTTTCAGCCTTTGTAAAAAAAACCATTCTTTCTCTAACTCAAAGTTAAGTCTGAAGTTCCTGAGCTGCTGCAGATACAACAGAGCCTAATAAATTCCAGAAGCAAAGGGCTGGGCCAGGGCAGCCCCAGAAGGAAAACCTCACCCAACTGTTGATAGGGGAGTCAGACTGTTTATTCCACTTCCAATAAGGATCCCATCCTCTGGCCCTGAGCCTCCAAAGCAGAAAGGAACCAAAAGCCAACAAGCCAAAGCTCAGGCCTGAAAACCCTCCTGGAGCTGGATGACTAAAAACCAGGGTCTCACACCTGCTGAGATGTCCAAGATCTGAACTGGGAATATTTTTGGAAGATGATGAAAAGGAATAACCAGAGGAGGAAGCCTGAATGAAAAGCCAACAGAAAGCCAAAGACATCATTGGCTGACCATGCCCAGCAGCTTTGGAGCTCAGAGGACCCTCCTGGAATTCCAGCACTGTCTTTATCTACTATTGACATGCCAAAAAGCCATGAGTGCTGCACGACTTTCAGTGGATGTCACCTGCTGAGAGGAGATAATCATGTCCAATGATCTGAACTCACAATATTTTTGGAAGATGCCCTCCTGATGAAATTCGGGTTCTGTTAAAGCCTTTCCTGAGAACCATTAAGTTTCATTAGGCAGCAGTGTTTATTTCATATGGATGGAGGAATCACTTTCCTGGGAATGATGTCACAGGGACCATCCCAGCAATTTGTGGAGCAGATTTGGAGCTGCACAGCTCACAGCAATGGGTGGGGAAACCCCTGGCACCTTGGGAAGGGGACCTGGGTTTCACCTGGAGACAAGACCCCCATGGAGGCCCATATTTTTGAGTGCAGAGCCAAAGGCATCCTGGAAACCCCTTGAGCTATTATTGACATAATAAAGTGAGTTATCTCCCCACCACGAGCAGAGACAGCAGGTGGTTCTGCTTTTATGTAGATGTGCTCATTAATTAAGGGTTCAAGCAAAAAAGGGACTAAACTTCCATTCCAGTGATGTACCAATTTGCTGGCAGGAAACACCTTTCAGCTCCTCCTGGTCCAGGCACCACCACACCCAAGCACACAGGTAAAGCTACACAAGCACCCATGGGGCAGAGGAAATGCTGCTTATCCATCCATTTTGCAAAAATCTTTAAATCTCTGAAACACAAAGAAGCGCCAAGGGAAAAGAAAAGATAAGAAAAACACAGCTTGCTCTGGGCTCTGAAGGTTTGATTGAAGATAAGAGCCAGGCAGGCATAGATTTAATCGTGGGACAGACAAGGTTTCAGCTCAGTGTGACTCCAGTGTGAGCCATCAGCACCTTCAGGCTATGAGAGAACAACAATTCAAAGAAGTGTGATGCCACTGTTGAACACAAAGCCATGAAAAGAGCTGTGAGTGTGCAAGTTGTTCCACCTCTGCCTGCCACATCCTGCAGCCCTCAGCCACTTTCCAGCAGAAGGCAGTGTTTGAGATGTCCTCACACCAGGATTGCTGGTACTCTGAGGCAGTGACACCAGCAGAACACCCAACCTGCACACAACTGTTCAAGGAAGATAATCAGGCTGTGTGAGGGTACAGGTGTTGTGTGATATGGTTTGATTTGGTCCTCAAGAACCCTGTCTGCCAGATGCAGCTGGTTTGGGCTGGCTGCCCCTAGTGTCACATGGCTCCACAGGCAGTTTTTCCTAACAGGGTTGCAAAAGGCTTGGAAAAAATTTACAGACTAAGGAGGGCTGCAGCAAAGTTTTGTGTTATCCACTGCCTGAACTTCAGAGCCCTCCTGCCAAAGACAAGACTCGCTGGGTTCTGCCCCAAACAGCACAAGGTGGAACAGAGGCACATTTCCTGAGAACCACATTACTTTTCAGGTCAAGCCTCCTGGATTGGCATGGGAGCCACTATTAAGTTCCACCAGCAGTGTTTATTTCATGTGGATGGAAGGGAATGTGGTGGCTTCTTCCAGATCACTTTCCTGGGAGGTGGAGGGCTGTGAGCAGCCTGCTCCAGCCATGCCCCACTCACAGGGACCATCCCAGAGCATGCTGTATTTAGTGGAGCAGATTTGGAGCTGCACAGCTCAGCTGAGAAGCTGTGGGCTGCAGTGACCCTCAATGGTGGGGTCTCTGCAGATTCCTGGCCATTTCACCTTGGGGAAGGACAGAGTGAGACCCCCTGTAATTTTTTCCCTCTTCCTGATGCATTCGGGTTTCACCTGGAGGCCCATATTTTGTGAGTGCAGAGCCAAAGGCATCCTGGAAACCCCTACTGAAATTCCAGAGCTGCCTTTACTATTATTGACATAATAAAGTGAGTTATCTCCCCACCACGAGCAGAGACAGCAGGTGGTTCTGCTTTTATGTAGATGTGAAAAAGAAAGGCAGGAAGCATTAATTAAGGGTTCAAGCAAAAAGGTGTCCACTAAACTTCCATTTCAGTGATGTACCAATTTGCCACGCTCTGTAAAGCAGCTGGAAACACCTTTCAGCTCCTCCTGGTCCAGGCACCACCACCACACTCCAAGCACACAGGTAAAAGCTGAAAGCTCCCCAGGTCAAAAACGCTATTTCCAGCTTTTGCATGTTAGCACAGTTATCCTTGGATAAGGGATGTCAAGTACAGAGCAGCCTGTGTCCCAGGGCACGAGCTCTCAGCCCAGAGGTGGCAGGAGGAGGAAAGGACACAGCTGCCTACATACCCCCATGACGAACTTGGTGTAGCTCCGGATCACCGAGGCCTGGCTGAACTGCAGAGAGAAACCAAAGGCGTTGTGGAGCAGGGGATGACACCAGGCTGGCACTGTCACTATGTGACACTCCCTGAGCCTGACACGAGGGGCAAGGGACGAGGCAGAAAGCAACAGAGAGCAGCTGCATTCCAGCTGAGAGTCTGGGAAGGCATCTGGGGAACTGTGATCACCCAAAGGTGAAGCACAGCCCTGAGCAGACTCAGAGCCCCCAGCACTCTCACAGGGATGTCCCCAAAGCCTGGGGTCTGTATTAAATCAGCCCCTGCTCCCCAGGAACCCCTCCCCACTGCAGGTGCTTGCTCCAGACCCCAAGCCCTGCCTCGGGCACTTCCACTCACGTTGTCATCCACAGCGTAGGTGTTGATGAAGTGAGCCAGGAGGTTGCAGCACCAGAGGAAGATGACATCCCCCAGGACGTGAGGGACTAACCCACTGCAAGGGCAAAAAGAGGGGTGTGAGGTGCAGGAGGGTCCCAGTGCCACCTCCTGAGACGCCCAGCCCTCCTTCCCTCCACCAGCTCAGAGGAACTCCACTCCCCAAAATGAAATTTTTACTTTGGGACAGACTGAAAAGGGAGATTTCAGGGAAGCCTTCAAACTTGGTACTACATGTGCTGCTCTGGCTGGAAAGGTTTTGGGATGTTTTTTGGGCATGATTCAATTCCCCTTTTCTATCCCAAATCCTTTCTTGGCCCAACTCCTGCTGAGAAACCCAAGTGAGACACAGATGAAGTGGTTTCCACTCCTGAAGATGCTCTTTTGGATGCACAACGAGAAGTTCATCTCTTTGTGGACTCTCCCTCCTTTTACAAATCAAAATGAGAGGGGCTGTTCCTGCATAACCTGCTCCACTGAGAAGTGGGAATAACTGGGGGAACACTGAATTTTCCCAGTCCCTGCTGCCCCCAGGTGCAGAGTTCTTTAGTTGATGCCTCCCACTGACCAGCAGCTCCCAGCAGCACCAGCACTGCCAGCTTTTGCAGATAACAGCACTAAAACTTTAACAAAATATTCCGGAGGGTTTCTCCAGTTTTCTCTGCTGCAGCAGGGCAGGGTTTCCTGCTTTTGCAGGGGTTGTTCCACTGCAAAAGGATCCAGGTGTGTGTCAAACCTGTGTTTCACCAGCAGATGTGGTCAGCTCTGGAAAGGCGCCTGTCAGGAGCCACAGGAGTGTTTGCTGAGCTGCAAAGAGCCCCCTCCAGGCACGTTAATGTGAGTCTTTTGTTTCTTCCCAAACACCACGCTGCCTCCTCAGAGCACGGGACCAGTTTGTTTCCTGCTGTGGTTGCTGCAGCAGCAGAACAGCAACTGGGACTGGTTTTGGGAACAACCTGTGCATTGTTAAGGCCGCAGCAGCCCTGAGGATGCAGCAGAGGTCTCAGGGGCCAGGCACAGCAGAAACCTTCAACAGAAAATTCACTGGCTTCAAAGACGTGATACATGAGAGCAGCAGACAGGACAAAGAAATCAAAGCTCTCTGGTCCCAAAGAGATGTTCTGCTTTGTGTTTGGCTTTCAGCCTTTGTAAAAAAAACCATTCTTTCTCTAACTCAAAGTTAAGTCTGAAGTTCCTGAGCTGCTGCAGATACAACAGAGCCTAATAAATTCCAGAAGCAAAGGGCTGGGCCAGGGCAGCCCCAGAAGGAAAACCTCACCCAACTGTTGATAGGGAGTCAGACTGTTTATTCCACTTCCAATAAGGATCCCATCCCTCTCCCCTCCAAAGTAATGACAGCTGCTGGCCCTGAGCTGGATGACTGGAAACCAGGGGTCTGAGAGCTGCAGAAAGGAACCAAAAAAAGCCAACAAGCCAAAGACATCAGGCCTGAAAACCCCTCCTGGAATTCCAGCACTGTCTTTACTACTATTGACATAAAAAAGTGAGTGCTGCAATTCTCACACCTGCTGAGATGTCCAAGATCTGAACTGGGAATATTTTTGGAAGATGATGAAAAGCTGGAATAGCAGCAGGCAGAGGAGGAAGCCTGAATGATGTACAGCAATGTGACCCAACAGCAGAAACCCCAGTGCAAGGGACCTGGGACAAGCCATCATTGAGCTGACCATGCCCAGCAGCTTTGGAGCTCAGAGGACACCTCCCTGGGCTGGCAGGAGCCTGTGGCAGATACGAGGGGAAGGGAAATAAATCCATCCTTGCAAAATCTTTATCTCTAGCCAGGCACACACCCAGAGAGTGTGAGAGAGAGACTCAGAGAGTGTGTGCCACTGTTATAAAGCCATGAGAAACAAGTGCACTGCCACGACTTTAGGGCAGTGGATGTGCTGGGATTGCACCAGGGCTGAGAGGAGATAATCAGCACTTTGGTCCTCCAGATGCAGTTTGTGCTCCCCTCACAGCAGTGGGATTTCCTAACAGGGTTGTAGAGCATGTAGAACTTCAGAGCCCTCCTGAGACAATTCGGGTTCTGTTAAAGCCTTTCCTGAGAACCATTAAGTTTCATTAGGCCACCAGCAGTGTTTATTTCATGTGGATGGAAGGGAATGTGGTGGCTTCTTTCAGATCACTTTCCTGGGAGGTGGAGGGCTGTGAGCAGCCTGCTCCAGCCATGCCCCACTCACAGGGACCATCCCAGAGCATGCTGTATTTAGTGGAGCAGATTTGGAGCTGCACAGCTCAGCTGAGAAGCTGTGGGCTGCAGTGACCCTCAATGGGTGGGGTCTCTGCAGATTCCTGGCCATTTCACCTTGGGGAAGGACAGAGTGAGACCCCCTGTAATTTTTTCCCTCTTCCTGATGCATTCAGGTTTCACCTGGAGGCCCATATTTTGTGAGTGCAGAGCCAAAGGCATCCTGGAAACCCCTACTGAAATTCCAGAGCTGCCTTTACTATTATTGACATAATAAAGTGAGTTATCTCCCCACCACGAGCAGAGACAGCAGGTGGTTCTGCTTTTATGTAGATGTGAAAAAGAAAGGCAGGAAGCATTAATTAAGGGTTCAAGCAAAAAGGTGTCCACTAAACTTCCATTTCAGTGATGTACCAATTTGCCACGCTCTGTAAGCAGCTGGAAACACCTTTCAGCTCCTCCTGGTCCAGGCACCACCACACTCCAAGCACACAGGTAAAGCTGCTCATTACAAGCACCCATGGTGCTCTGCAGAGGAATATGCTGCTTATCCAGGCCCCGGCTTTCATTTCAACAAGGGAACTTATTGTTGCACTTGATCTTGGTGCCTGTTGCACAAACAAATGCTTTAAATGGCCCTTTACTGAAACACAAAGAAGCGCCAAGGGAAAAAGAAAGATAAGAAAAAACACAGCTTGCTCTGGGCTCTGAAGGTTTGATTGAAGATAAGATCTGGGGCAAACTTAATGGTCAAACTGGAGTGCTGTCAAAGGCATAGATTTAATCGTGGGAGTCCCTTGGTCAGACAAGGTTTCAGCTCAGTGTGACTCCAGCTGGGGGTGGCAGAGCTGCGGCAGAGCCATCAGCACCTTCAGGCTATGGGAGAAAGTAATTAAACAACAATTCACTTACACAAAGAATCCCAGGATCCCTTCTTCCTTAAATATCCTGCCAATGGCACTGAACACACCGCTGCCGAGAAAGGAAAAGAGCTGTGAGTGTGCAGAGTTGTTCCACCTCTGCCCTGTGCAGCTTCATACACATCCTGCAGCCCTCAGCCACCGTTCCAGCAGAAGGCAGCTCGTTCTGCCTATTCTCCTCACACCAGGCAGGTTTGAGGGAAGGAAGGTTGTGTGTGTACTCTGCCAGTCGGCAGTGACACCAGCAGAACACCCAACCTGCACACAACTGTTCAATGCTGAAGGCACAAGAGCTCTGTGAGGCTCTGTGAGTGGGTACAGGTGTTGTGTGATATGGTTTGATTTGGATGATTCTAAGCTCAAGAACCCTGTCTGCCTTTGGGAACCCGAGCTGGCTGTTGTGGGCTGGCTGCAATCCTGTCTAGTGTGCCTCCACATGGCTCCACAGGCAGTTTTGGCCTGCAGAGAGGCAGCTGGTACTGCAAAAGGCTTGGAAAAAATTTACAGACTAAGGAGGGCTGCAAGCAAAGTTTTGTGTTATCCACTCTGCCTCCCTGCTGCCTTCCCTTTCCATTAACAGCCAAAGGAAAAGGAGACAGACTCGCTGTGTGATCAGCAAGGGGTGATACAGCCCCAAACAGCACAAGGTGGAACAGAGGCACATCAGGGACTTCCACATCCCTTCAAGCCCCAGTCACCCACCCTCTAAGCACAGCTCAGATTCACTTTTCAGTCCCTCAAGCCTCCTGGATAACCCTATTCCCCATGGCATGGGAGCCACCATTAAGTTCCATGAGGCCACCAGCAGTGTTTATTTCATGTGGGTGGAAGGGAATGTGGTGGCTCCTTCCAGATCACTTCCCTGGGAGGTGGAGGGTTGTGAGCAGCCTGCTCCACTCACAGCCATGCCCCAGTCACAGGGACCATCCCAGAGCATCCTATATTTGATCTGGGGTCAGTACCTGGCACCCCAGACCCTTCCCAGCTGCAGCCACTCACCTGTATTTGACTTCCCGGCCCACGAACTGGACCATGCAGCGCATGGAGATCACTGGGAGGAAAGAAACACAGGGCTGATAGACAAATAAATCCAGTTTGGGTTGTACTGGATGTCAAGGGAAATGAAACATGACCCTTCTGCTCTCCCTCAACTCACAGCATCTCCAGCTCCTCTCAGTGGTCATCAGCACTGCAAGACTCATTAGAAACTGGGGCCTTTCCTGAGCCTGTAAGTGGTGGGAAGGATTTCAGAGGATCACAGAGAAGTTTGGGTTGGAAGGGATCTATCAGGTCCCTATCTTTTTCCAAAAGATCTATCTTTTTCCAAACCCCCTGGTATGGGCAGGGACACCTTCCACTCTCCCAGGGTGCTCCAAGCCCTGTCCAACCTGGCCTTGGACACTGCCAGGGATGGAACAGCCACAGCTGCTCTGGGCAACCTGTGCCAGGGCCTGCCCACCCTCACAGAGAAGGATTTCTTCCCAATATCCCATCCAACCCAGCTCTCCAGCAGTGGGAAGCCATTCCCTGTGTTCTGTGTCTCCATGCCCTCATCCATAGTTCTTCTCCAGCTCTCTTGGAACCCTTTAGGCACTGGAAGGCTTCTACTGGCCCTAACCCCAATGGGATCTCTAGGACAAGGTCCTGGATGAGTGGCAAGAGAGAAACTCATTGCTCAGCTGTGCTAGTGCCTGAAGGCAAACCCCAGCTTCAGCCTCATATGATAGAGAAGCATCATAAGAACCATCCCCCTGAGTGTGCAGGGCTTGGGGTGATGCCCAGCCTGGAGGGAGCTGCCAGCCAGGGCACAGGACTCACCATGCAGGGGGTGTGACACAACCCGGGACACACACTGCATCATCATCTCGTGGGATGTCTGGGAAGGGAGGAGAAAACACCTGTGAGAAAAGCTGGGCTGCTCCTCCTGCTCCCTTTCCCTCAGTGTGGGGAAACACAATTTGGGTCCCTCTTTTAAGATCTGTTTTTGTGGTGAACCTCTACTCCTGTGAATTATTTAATGGATAGACACAGAATGGCCACTAAACTGATAGACAAACAAATCCACAAACTTCTCACCACAAACTTCTCATCCCCAGTTTCTCTCCAAGTAATCTCACCCACGTCCCCAGGGATGTCCACAGCCACTCATCAATGGGCAATATCCACTTCTCACCTCTCTGACCACTTTCCTAAGTGAAGTTTTCACATCATCCTTGTTAGACACGTGCTCCATGTCTTCCAGTGGAAAAGCCTGAGTGGAGAGGGAAGCAACATGTTCAGAACTGATGGAGATGCTGACCCACAATGTCTGAGGACAGGGGGCAACCCCAAAAAGCTTTGCTCTAGATGCAAGGGCAAAACAAACAGGCAAGAAGGAACACAGGAGAAGAAAGGATGGAAAGTAGAATAGAGGAGTCACAAAACTGCAGACAGAGGCACGGGGATGCCAAATCAAATTAAAATGGTTTATAAATTAAAAAACGCTTTGAGGATAAGGGCACTGGAGGACTATTCCCTTAGGAGATGGATGGATGCATCAGTCCCCCTGTGCAGCCCTTGCTGCAGTAGCACTGACCCTGCAGGTGATTAATGGAGAGAGAAGCTGACCTTTACCTTCTTCACACTCCCCCTGGTGATGGTTGATAAAGTGCTTGAGATGAGGCGAGGGGTGAGGCCACGGAAGAGGCCTCTCTTCCCATCCACTTCCACGATGTGTCTGGCTGGGTGGGACAACACCAGGCTGCTGTCAGCTGGGAAGGGGACATGGAGAGCACCCCAAACAGCCCCGGGGTTCAGCTGCAACCACAGCAGGCTCAGCTCGGCACTCCATGGCCCCACAGTAAGTGATTTATTGTAACAGCCCTAAAGAAACTTCTTACTGGAGGACAAGAATTCATAGAGTTCTGTCATCTGCCTAATCTGGAAGGACAGCTGCAATATTTTGGGCTATTTTTTGTCTTTTTGATGGTTTTGCTCACCTGAAAGGGCTCCAAGGCAGTTTGGACTGAACCAGGCAGGGCAGACCATCCCATGTGCTCTGTGCTGTGTCACCTCCTCCCTCCACCCCAGGAGGGTCTGACTCAGGGTTCAAATGGATCTCACAAACCCATGTCCAGTTCCTGCCCCACCACCTTCTCCCAGGCAAACTTCCTCAAGTCTCCAGTTGCAAAGAAAGCCCAGAGATCCCATTTCTCCACATATAACAGGGTGGGATAGAACCTCACTATGTGCTGGTGGCTACTGACTGCTCCTGGCCCTGTCCTGTGCTGTCCAAGCAAAGCTGGGCTCTGCACCTCTCCATCACCCAACACTGCCCATATCTCTGGAATTTGCATCTCCCAAAGGGCAGCACTGGAGCATTCCAGGATGGGCTTCCAGGGCTCTCATCCAGCTCCTGTGCTGGTTCCACCCCACGGACACCACTGGCTGATTTTGGGATTGGCCCAGCTCAGCTGTCAGGACAGTGCATTCCCCATCCCCACAGCAAACCTGCTGCGACACCAGGTCACAAAATCTTCACCCACCTCTCCCATGCTGCTCTCCCCACAAAAAGAGGAAAATACCATTTTTTTCCCTTCTAAACATATTTCCTGCCCTTTTCTTGGTATTTCTGTCCCTTTAGGGCTCCATCTACAACACAAATGAGCAGGGAAGGGGGCAGGTTATTCCAGGGCTGTTTTGGAGCAGAAGGAAAGTAGTTTGCAACCTCCAAAACAAACAAAAAAACTCCTGCAACAAGCCTACACCACCTAAAATCTCCCAAACCCCTCCACCATGGTGCAAATGCAGAGCAATGTGCCACAGGAACATGAGGCAGCACCAACACCCCCTAGCAAGAGGTACATAAATGTGACAGCCTTGCAAGGAGTTGTGGTGGTTTATGCCTCACTGCAGCCTCAGGATGATCCCAAGGGGATGTGGGAGTGCTGCTGGGGCTCAGCTCAGGCTGCCTGGCAGCTCCCAGCCCTGATTCCACGAGGGCAGGACCTCGTGCTGGCAGGGAGGGACAGTCACTCACCGTAGGTGAAGAAGCCAGGCAGGTACAGGACCTTCCTTCCCAGCACATTTCTGCCAATGGTTGGAGGTAGTGGCTCATGGCCCACCTGAGAGAGAAAGCTCGTGAGCAGGTCTCTGTTCTGGTGTTCCCAAAGTCCCTGGGATGAACAGGATTGATCCCAGCATCCCCCCGTCACTCTCAGGCACTCCTTCTCCCTTCTTGTGGGGTCCCTAGGTTACAGAAGGTCCTCCACCCTCCCATTTTAGGGAGGTCCCTGCTACTGAGAGGGTTTTGGGGTTTCCTATCTTGCCTTATATGGGAGGCCCAATGGCAGAGGGGTAATTTTATAGGGGTTCCCAGATTACTGGGTGTCCCCATTCCCTGTCATAGCAGGGGTCCCAAATGCCCTACTGCAAAGGAGCCCCCACTGTATGGGGGGTCTCATCCCTCCATTATATGGTGTCCCCTATTCCCTATATAGGGTGCCTCAGTTGTAGAAGGCATCCTCACCCTCCTATTATATAGGACCCCATTTTTATATAGGGTCCACCAGGGTATAGGGGACCCCATTCCCTTACATATGGGGCACTCCATTACCCAGATGTCCCTCATTCTGTAAGTGCTCAGGGGGTCCCTTATAATGGGGGGCTGCCTGTACAGTGACCCTCAGGGCATGGAGGCCTCCATAGGGGCACAAACCAGGAATCCACTTCCATCTATGACAGTGGGATCCCAATCCCCCATCCTACACAGGGACTGCACCCCATTACACACGGGGGACACCATTGTAAATGTGCCCGAGGCCTTCATAGGGGCACAAACCAGGAATCTGCTTCTACCTGTGACACTGGGGTCCCAATCCCCCATCCTACACAGGGACAGCACCCCATTACACATGGGGGTCCCCCATTCTATAGGTGCCTAAGGCCTCTATAGGGGCACAAACCAGGAATCCACTTCCACCTGTGACAGTGGGGTCCCAATCCCCCATCCTACACAGGGATTACACACAGGGGTCCCCCATTCTATAGGTGCCCCCCTTCTGCAGACACCCCCATTGCACAGGGGGTCCCACTGTAACAGGGGGCTGCACATACCGTGTATATAACCCTAGCACATGGGGGTTTCCATGGGGGCACCGCAGGAATCCAGTACCCCTATGGAAATCCAGTGTATCTCTTCCCGTTATACCGGGGTCCCGATGCCCCATTACCCACTGGGAACCCACCCCATTAATTACACCGGGGTCCTGATCCCCCGTTACCCACAGGGACCCCACCCCATCCATTACACCGGGGTCCTGATCCCCCGTTACCCACAGGGACCCCACCCCGTTAACTACACTGAGGTCCCCTCTTCTATAGGTGCCCCCCATCCTATAGGTGCCCCCACCGCACAGGGGGCCCCGTTATACCGGGCAGGGCTGTACAAACACTGACCCCCAGCGCACGGAGGCCTCTATAGGAGCACTATCCACAAATCCCCCCGTTATCCCGGATTCACCCCCCCCCCCCCCGTTACACACGGGACTCCCACTGCACCGTCCCGTCCCCGTCCCCGTCCCCGTCCCCGTCCCCCCCCCCCCAGCGGACCTGCACGAGCAGCTTGACGTAGAGCAGGGGGTGGCTGGCGGCGGCGAGCCCCGCGCCCAGCAGCACGAACAGGCCCTCGGCGCCCTCAGGCCCCGCCGCGTCCGCCGCGCCCCCGCCAGGCGGCGACAGCGGCCCCGGGGGCAGCGCCGCCATGGCCGCCATGGCTCGCGCGTCACCGGCCGCCACCACCGCCGCGCGGGGCGGGGGGGGGGAACCGCGGAACCATTGAGGGGCGGGAGGAACCATTGAGGGGAGGGGGGGACCTGCCATGAGGGGAGGCGATGGCGGCGGCGGGAGAGGAGAGGAGAGGAGAGGGCGCGGAAAATGGAGAAGGGGTTTTAGGGATTTATGGAGTTGGGTGTGAGCGCCTGACCGGGATTGTGAGCACAAGGCAGAGGGGACTGGGGAAAGGGGAGAGGGAAAAGATAAATCGAGTTAGAGAGGGAAGGGAAGGGAAGGGAAGGGAAGGGAAGGGAAGGGAAGGAAGAGAAGAGAAGAGAAGAGAAGAGAAGAGAAGAGAAGAGAAGAGAAGAATTTAAAAAGACCCCAAAAATACAAGGAAAGGAAAAGAGGAAAAAGGAAAGCAGATCTCCAGTGCTGGTTCCAGCGTTGGTCTGGCTGATGCCACGTCCAGGCTCCTGGGGCACAAGCTCTGGCGTGGGTTTCTCACTTGCCGTGCAAATTGGATCTCATGCAGTGTGCGCTGTCTCAGACCTTTCTGGAAAAGTGTGGCCCTTTCTCCAGCCACGTCTTGCTCTTTCTCACGGTTCTCACCGACAATCCTTGTCTGTTGTTACCAGCAGTCCTTGGCTGGCCCCACAGCCATGCAGCTGTGGGTGTTTGGGGCAGACACACCAGCCCTGGCTGGGCACCAGGGTCCTACAGCCCGCTCCAGCCATCCAGACTGTCCAGACTCCCACCCTGGTGGGACACTCAGAACCCAGGAAATTCCTCTGGCTGCCCTGGAGGGCTCCAGCCCCTACCCAGGGAGCTCAGAGACCTCGGCACAGAGCCCAAGACCCCTGTGCCCTTGATTTAGCCCTTGGAAAAAACTACTACCAACCTTATTTGCAAGCTTTAATTACAGGCCACGAAAGTTTAAGTAGAATGATAGTGAATTTATCATGGGGTGAAAAATAGATTTTTGAGGTTTTTAGCATGGGGGTTCAGGGGGCAAGATGGAAGAATCTGGGCATGTCCAGCCTTTCTCCTTCTTCATGGCCTCCATCTTCTGCTGTGATGGAGGCACTTTTAGACTGGTTTAGAGTAGAAGCTCACTGCCTAACATAGGTGATAGGTGTTGGAAAGTAATTGTAAATATTGTACATATAGTTTTTAGTATAAAAAGATAACATTGCCCTGGGGGCAGCCAGAGTGCCTGTGACTGTCCTGCTGAGCAGACCTTGGCTGGGCAGGAGAAAGAATTTTATAGATAAAATACAATAAACAACCCTGGGACCGAGAACTGAAAAACTCTGACTCCTTCGATCGCCAGGCTGGGAAAAGAGATTTTCTAACATATTTCAGGGTCACTGAGCAGCAGGAGTCCCAAGAGGACACAGCCCACCCAGGTGTGCTGCACATCCAGGAGGTGTCCCAGGTCACCCCTGCCCTGCACCATCCCTGCTGCTGCTCTGCCCTTGGCTGTGCCACACTTGGGTCCCTCCCAAACTGAAGCCATTCCCAGTGTTTTCTCAGCATTTCTCCTACCCACAAAGTGCTGTGGTTCCTCTTTCCCTTCCCTTTTGAGGCCAACCCAGTGACAAGCTCTGCTGCCACAGAGAGGGCAGCGGGTGGGCTTTGCCTCGTGCAAATCCTCGTTCCCAAACTGCAGCCAGAAACACTTGAGAGCAGAGAAGGGGACAGAGGAAGGAGCTGCAGCCCCAAACACCTGCCCCTGCAGCTCCTGGACACCCTGGAGCTGCTCCCAGCCCTGCCATGGAGGGAAAGGCAGATTATCAGCAGAGTGTGGTGAAGCTGGTGGCTGCATTTGAAGAGCACTGGTAAGGCAGGAGGGCTCTGGGTGCTCAGGGTGTGTTAGGGCTCCATGTGGAGTGGGTTTGGGAAGGAAGAAACCCACTGTGGAGGTGGTTTGGAGCCTGTGGAGAAGCTGACAGGGTGATTTGCAATTCTTCACAACTCAGATCTGCCTCAGTGTCTTCCTCCTGCTGCGGGTCATGAGCAGAATCTGAAAACCTCAGTGGGGTGTGAGTGGTTGTGCCTGGCTCAGGGTTAGGCTGTGGCAGCCCATTCCCCCACAGCCAGCATCTTCACACTCAGCCTGCCTGGTGCGTCCTGCTGCTGGGGGAATGGTTTGTCACTGGGAATGAACTGCCTGGGTGTCTGGGAGGGTCCCAGCCTCAGACTGTCCAGTTGTATGCAGAGATGTGGCTCCTAGGAAAAGAATTATGGTAAGGGAGAGAGAGAATTCCTTTCATAAGGCAGCTCCTTCCTTTGGAAGTTTGGAAGCTCTTTCCTTTGGAGTGTGAGCTGGGACCCTCAGACAGCGTGTGCTGGGGTCTGAGCGAGGGGATCTGCCCTGGCTCTGGTGTAAAAGTAGTTCTGAGGCTTCAGGTGAGTTATTTCTCACTTTCTCCACCTGATGGATCAAGATATGGAATCCTGCCATCCCATGAGATGCTCTCAGTGAGCCTTGGAAGGGCTGGGTGGTTGGGCAGGTGAGTTTTGCAGGCAGTCCTGAAGATGCTCAGGCACAAGATTTCCTTTCATTCCAGGAACTCCTGCATCTCTGCTGTGTGCTTTTGCCCAGGCTTTGTGGTTGTCCCCATCATCCCCCAGTGATGTTGTGTTGGAGCCACTGCAGTGTTTGAACTGCCCCCATGCCACTGCTGCAGTGTGTTCGTTGTTTGCCTTTGATTTAGAGGAAATAAAAGTAACTCGATACTTTCAGAGGAAGCTGGGGAACCTGGGAATGAGCAGAGCATTTGGGAGCAGACAATGGTTTGGCCTAAGTCAGCATAAATAGAAAGAGAGAAGTTCCCTGTTGGGACTCAGCCGTGGCTTCAGGCTGACAGGTTTGGGAGACACCAGGAGAGATGGAAAAAGGCCTCTGAAGGGTTCTGCCAGCCCCCTGGACAGGAGGGGATTTGTGCGTGGCTGTGGATGCACTCCTGAGCTCACAGACATCCTGAGCATGGGATGGAGCTGGCATCCTCTTCAGATGAGTCTCTGCCCCTCAAACCACTTCCTATCCTCAGCTTTTCAGTTTGATGTCCAAATTGTTCATGTCTTTCCCATCCCATCCATCCCACTCCTGCCTGCAGGCCAACAGTGGATGTCTTTCCAGTTCTGCCCAGAGCAGTTTCCTGCAGTGACCAGCTCTTGGATGACAGACAAGTCACTTTCTGTCACCTTCATGGCCTGGCTTCTCCCTCATGCCTGCTCTGGACCTGCTTTCTTTGTCTTTGCCCAAAAAGGGAAGAGAGAGCACCACCAAAAACAACCTGTCTGCAAAACAACCCACACATGGCCTGCTCTTGGCTCAAAACTCTTGGCTGTTGGGCTGCTCCCTGCTTTTCTCCATGGTGGCAGCAGGCAGGAATCCAGAGCTGTGGGTGGGATAAACAGCAGGATCCTGCTTTTCTAGAGCAGGAGAGGGACTGGGCACAGCAGCAGGGGGCTCTGGGAGAAGAGAGGCTGGATCCTGACATCCATGGAGGATGCTGAGGATTTGTACTGCAGGGCTGGAGTGGAGCAGAGCAGTTTCAGTGCTGGGCAGCTGCTGCTCTCGTCCCTTTTGGTGGCTTTGAGCTGGGCTGTGCTGGGGGAATGGCTGAGCTGATCCCATTCCTTTGTAGCAGGGACAGCACATCGGCCCAGAGGGACAAGCAGGCAGGCAGGCAGCCCCAGCAGCTTCCAGCATTCCCTGCCAGCCAGAGCCACTCCCTGACCAGAAAAGAGGATGAGGAGGAGAAGAATCAGCAAGGCCAGCGTGGACTCAGCTTCAAATGCCTCCGTTCTCTGCGATCCAAAATCCGTGAGGACAACTGGAGGAGGCCACAGGGCCCAGGTCTGGAGCCTGGCAGCCAGGTGAGCTCCAGAGGCTGGTGGGGTGGGTGCCCACACTCAGGACTGGCTCAGGGTCTCATCTCTGCCCATGAGACTGAGCCCTGTTCCCCATGCAGGAACCAGAGGAGAAGAAAATCGCCCTGGAGCTGCTGGAGACAGAGCAGGCTTATGTCAACCGCCTCCACCTCCTTGACCAGGTGAACTGGGGAGTGGAGGGACCAGTGCAAGGGGGTTTTGGAGGGATTGAAGCTGTAAAAATGAGAAACATGTGGGCTGCTGGTCTTTACAGCCAGAGATTGGGTCTGGCCTTTGTCTTTTCTAGACCCCACACCTCTGGGAAACACCCTTATCACAGTAAAGCCTTCCATCCCCCTCTCCTCTTGGAGCCTGGGATTTTCTTCCTGCACAGTCAGACCTTTCACTGGGTGATGTGCCTGTCCCAGAGAGGGAATGAGATCCTCAAACATCTCCCTGGCCCATTTTGTTCACCCTTCTTTCTTCCAGGTATTCTATACAGAGCTGATGAAAGAAGCCAAAACTGGGAAGACGGTCCCAGAGGAGGTGGTGAAAATGATCTTTTCCAACATCTCCTCCATCTACCAGTTCCATGCTGAGTTCTTCCTGCCAGAGCTGCAGAAGCGCATGGAGGATTGGTGAGCAGCAGGAGGGGAAGGGAGGGCAGCACACCTGGGTGTCTCGGCCACAATGGGGGAGCAGCACTGAATTCAGGCTCCCACCAAGACCAGAGCTCAGCCTGTCACAGACATCTTTTATGAAAAATCCTTTCCTTAGGATTTTTCCTCCTGAGAAGCTGAGAGGCCTCAGGAACAAAATGTAAACAATGGTTATCTGCTGCTGTGGAATGCAACAGGTGCATCTGGGATTGGTCTCATGTTGGTTGTTTCTAATTAATGGCCAATCACAGCCCAGCTGGCTCAGACAGAGAGTCCAAGCCACAAGCCTTTGTTATTCATTCCTTCTTTTTCTATTCTTAGCTAACTTTCTGATGAAATCCTTTCTTCTATGCTTTTAGTATAGTTCTAATATAATATATATCATAAAATAATAAATCAAACCTTCTAAAACATAGATTCAAATGCTCATCTCTTCCCTCATCCTAAGACCCCTGTGAACATGGTCACACAGCCTGTTTTGCCCCAAGTGTCTTGTGCTGGAAAACACTTCCTTAAAATGCTCAGAGCAGAGTATGGAAAGCTGGGTGACATCTCAGGTGGTTTGAGGGTGTGCCTGGGTATGAACAGCCCAGGCTGGCTGCAAGGTGGGGACATTCCTGTTCTGGAGAGCAGGAAACAGTGTGGGGATATAGCAGCCTGCAGCAGGGAGAGCATCAGTTCTCCACTGTGGTCCTTCAGTTCATCCCTCACTGTCTGTCTGTCTGTCCTGAGGAAGCTGTTGGTCTGTGGTTCCCTCCTGCAGGCACCACAACCCACGCATTGGGGATGTCATCCAGAAGCTGGCACCCTTCCTCAAGATGTATGGGGAGTACGTGAAGAACTTTGACAAGGCCGTGGAGCTCATCACTGCCTGGTCGGAGAAATCACCCCCCTTCCAGGAGCTCATTGCTGACATCCAGGTAAGGGCAGGGCAGGGGAATCACAGCAGAGCTCCCAAAATCTCCAGGAAATGGGGAAACCACAGAGGGTGGGGCTGCTTTGGTCACTGTTCCTCTGTCCGTGCCTGCTGTCCCTGCCCAGAAGAGGAAGGTCTGCGCTAACCTGACGCTGCAGCACCACATGCTGGAGCCTGTGCAGAGGATCCCGCGCTACGAGCTCCTCCTCAAGGATTACGTCCGGAAACTCCCGCCCCAGTCCCCCGACAGGGGCGATGCCGAGAGTAAGGGCTCACGGTGGGGGCGGCAGGGTGGGTTTGTGGGGAAATAACAACCCCTGGTTGTTGGGGAAGATGAAACAGGAAAGCCTTATAAATATGATTGTCTTGGCAAAAGATTTTGAGAATATGGAAACTATAAGTGAGATTGAAATGAAAGCAAGCTTTGAGATACCTCAGTTACTGAACAACTGGAAAACAATGGTGTGGCCAGCTGAAGGTAATAATCCCTTTTGATGGAACAACACCCTCTGCTTGCAGACAGCTCCAAGGGTCTGAGCAGACCCTACCAGTGTGGCAGAAGGGGCCCAAAGAGGAGTTTTTAGGGTTTAAAATTTAACACAGTGTGGTAATGTAATGATTCTTATAGGCTGTATGTAAATGCCATAGGATTTATGTCTTGTACTAGATTGGCTGGTGAGAATTAGAATATTCAGCACAGAAGATTTAGGGCATTGTAACGGGAACCTCGCTCTCTTACCTTTTTTACTCCCTTATGCTCTTACCCCTTTTACTCCTCACCCTCTCATCCTCTCTGCCCCTCTCTTCTCTCAGTCCTGCTCCAGCTGTGGCTGGCAGCTCCCATCAGCTGCACCCTTTGCAATAACCCACAAGTTCCAAGCCCTGCCTGCAGAGATCTCTCGTCTCTCTCCATCCCCACCATCCTACCCCCCCCATGCTCCTACACCTGGTGTTGTACATGGGCACTAGAAAACCTGGATTCACTCACCAGCTGCCCTGTGCCCTTGGATAAACCTCTCAGTCTGATCCTTTTCTAGCAGGGAGAGGGATTAATCTTCTTTTTCAGGGGCTGGGGAGGGGAAGGGTGGTGTGTCAGGTGTCCACAGTATCCCCTAAAGAGACCTGTAGCAGCTGGGGAAGCCTTCAGACCCCTGTGGATAACACAGTTCCCAGTCCTGCTGGGATGGAGGGGTACAGGAGTGGGCTGTCTGTCCCTCCATGTGCAGTCCAGCTGTACCCAGACTCCTGCACAGCATTTCAGGCCACTTTGGTTGTGTTCATGGAAGGGCAGCAGCTGCTACTCGTGTGCATCCTTGAGGGACAGAGCCAGAAGCTTCCTCCCACAGCTCCAGAGCAGGTGTTTCACCTCCTGTCTGTTCTCATTGCAGAGGCCCTGGAGATGATTTTTATGGTGGCCAAGCACTCCAATGCAGCTATTGCTGAGATGGTGAGGCCCTGTCCCAGCTGGAAATGCTTTGCAGCTCACTGCACAGTCCCCCTGAAGGGGACAAGAGCCCTGTGGAGCTCAGACCCTGCTCTTAATGCCCAACCTCACCACCCCAAGCCTGGGGAAGTCACATCTGTAGCATCAGCTGGGGTGTGACCAGCTGGCCAAGGCTGGGAGCTGCTCCCAAAGATCAGTCTGGGCTGAGAGAGCTGTGCCACCTCTCCCAACACTCAGCCACAGGCTGGGAGGTGGGCATGGAGGGGTCCCACTGTGACAGGCTTGTGGCTGCTCAGCCCCCCACAAGAACAGGTCCTGTGCCTCCCCCAGGAACGGCTGCAGAACCTCTGGGTGGTCTATCAGAGGCTGGGCCTCGAGGATGACATCGTGGATCCCTCCAACGAGCTGATCAAGGAGGGGCCAATCCAAAAAATCTCCACCCGCAACAACAGCACATCGGAGAAGTACCTGTTCCTGGTGGGAGCTGGGGTGCCTGGGGCAGGGACAACATGAGGTGGGAGTGGGGAGAGGGGCAGCACAGCCTGGCCTGGGTGTTGCTGGGTCACTTTGAAACAGAGAGGATGAATTCAGAGCTGGGAGGGGAGGGTTTGACCCTGCTCAGTGCAGGGCACGGTTGGGAATCTGATGATCCCTGGGCATGGCAGCCCTGGGAGATGCTTCACCTTTGCAGGGTGGGAGGGGGCTGAGGCAGAAACAGACAAGTTTTTGGTGGGAGGAGGGACCCCAGACCCCAGGGAAGCCCACAGCTCAGAGCAGGCAGTGCTGGCCTCCAACCCACCCTCTTCTCCCCTCCCAGTTCAACAACATGCTGCTCTACTGCGTGCCCAAGGTCATCCAGGTGGGCGCCGAGTTCCAGGTCCACCTCCGCATGGATGTGGGGGGCATGAAGGTCAGACACACACCTTGTCTTTGTGCTTCCCCCAGCTCCTGCCTGCTCCAAAAGCCTCTGCTCTGGGGTGTGGCTGCTGCCTGATTTTCCTCAGGAGGGAGGGAGGAGCTGGAGGCAGGGGTGGCTTTGTGAGTGGGGTTGATACCTCTGATCCTGGGAAATGCCGGTGAAATCTTGTGCCTGTAGGATCTGAGGGGCTGAAGGGCTTGTGCCAGAGGGACATCCCTGTGCCCCACATCATGGAGAAAAGTCCAGGTGTGCTGGAAGTGGGTTCAGCTCCACATCCTTTGGTCTCCCACAGGTGCGGGAGCTGAAGGACGCCGAGTTCCCTCACACCTTCCTGGTGTCAGGAAAGCAGAGGACACTGGAGCTCCAAGCCAGGTAAGGGGAAGGGTGAAGTCATGCAGGCACTCAGGGAGGAGGACAACAGCTCATCCAGGTCCTTTTTGTACCCAGGTCTGAGGAGGAGATGAACGACTGGATCCAGGTAGCACCGAGTGCTGGGAGAGGGGGCACAGCCCCCTGGGTCAGGGCACCCCCAGTGCCCCTCCAGCCCTGCCTTCCCCTCTAGGCCTTCCAAGATGCCATTGACAGGAAGGAGAAGAGGAGTGAGACCTTTAAGACAGCAGTCCATGGACTGGAGACAGACACCCCTGCACTGAGGGTAACCCTCCTGCTCTCCCTGTGCCCCACCTGGGAGAACACACCTTGCTGTGCCTCAGTTTCCCAAGCTACACCGACCTGGGGGGAGGCTGAGGACGCCCAGACTGTGCTCTCCCACCCGCAGGCAGAGGAGCTGGGCCGCAGAGCCCCACAGTGGGTGAGGGACAATCTGGTGACCATGTGCATGCGCTGCAGGGAGCCCTTCAACGCCATCACCCGCCGGAGGCACCACTGCCGAGCCTGTGGATATGTGAGTGTCCCCTCCCTCCCTCCCTCCTGGCCTGCTCAGGTGGCTGCTGGGCCAGGAGTGCACCTCTCCTACACCTTGTACCCCTTTCCTAGGCTTGGGGCTGTGTGACCGTGTTTGCAGGGGTCTTAGGATGAGGGAGGAGATGAGGATCTGACTCCATGTTTCAGAAGGCTTGATTTACTATTTTATATTATATTTATATTATATTAAAACTATACTAAAAGCATATAAGAAAGGACTTCCTCATAAGGCTAGCTAAGAATAGAAAAAGAAAGAATGATAACAAAGGTTTGTGGCTCGGACTCTCTGTCTGAGCCAGCTGACTGTGATTGGCCATTAATTAGAAACAAGCACATGAGACCAATCCCAGATGCACCTGTTGCATCCCACAGCAGCAGATAACCATTGTTTACATTTTGTTCCTGGGGCCTCTCAGCTTCTCAGGAGGAAAAATCCTAAGGAAAGGATTTTTCATAAAAGATGTCTGTGACAGGGGCTGCTCCTGCCCTTCAGCTCCTGTCGCTGGGTCCCCCAGCCCTGCCCCAGTGTCGCCAGTGTCCCCGTTGGTGGCTGCAGGTGGTGTGCGCTCGCTGCTCTGACTACAAGGCCGAGCTGCAGTACGATGGGAACCGCCCCAACCGCGTCTGCCAGGAGTGTTTCATCTTCCTGACCGGCCACACGGTGCTGGAGGACCGCGAGGGGAAGCACAAAGGCATCCTGGAGGTGAGCTCCACCCCGTCTGCCACCTGAGCACTGCCAGCCTCGCTGTCCCAGCCTGGCGCTGCAGCAGGAGGGGTGGGAGTCACTCCCAGGGCACTCAGAAGGTGCGTGTGTAGATCTCCCTCCCTCCCTCGTGCTCCAAGCCTTGGGACCAAGCGGCTCCCTTCACCACAGGATGTCAGCAGCAGGGTCACAGCCAGGACAGCCCCTCACCTGCCCCTGCTTTGGGGGGCTTCCTGGAATGGGCAGGGAATTCCCCAGGAAATTCTCTCAGCTCAGTGCCCTTTCTACCATCTGCGGTGGGTATTGAGGGATTTGTTGGTTGTTTTGGCAGAAAGGAGCTGCAGAGGTATCAAGCAGGAGTTTGCTCTGCAGTTCCCTGCAGCTGCTGGACAAGAACGGCAAGGGGGGCACGCGGGGCTGGTTCGTGATCCCACAGGACGATCCCCTCGTGCTCTACATCTATGCAGCCCCCCAGGTGAGGCCTGGCTCGAATGCACCCCCAGGGGACATCCCCCTGTGCCCAAGGGACATCCTGCTGTGTCCAAGGACATCCCGGGACATCCTGGGACATCCCACTGTGTCCAAGGGACATCCCATCCCACTGTGTCCAAGGGACATCCCATCCCGCTGTGCCCAAGGGACATCCTGGGACATCCTGGGACATCCCGCTGTGCCCAAGGGACATCCTGGGACATCCAGTGTGTGCCCATCCCCTGTCCCAGCATCCTGGGACATCTTCTGTGCCAGGACGGACATCCCAGGACATCTCCCTGTGCCCAAGGGACATCCATCTGTGTCCAAGGACATGCCGGAACGTCCTGGGACATCCTGATGTGTCCAAGGGACATCCTGGGACATCCCAGTGTGTCCAAGGGACATCCCATCCCGCTGTGCCCAAGTGACATCCCAGGACATCTCGGTGTGCCCAAGGGACATTCTGCTGTGAGCAAGGACAACAGACGTGGATGAAGGACATCCCATCCCTGCTGCCCAAGGGACATCACTGGAGGACATGAGGAGGAGGGACATCCTGGGACAGAATGAGGACATCCCATCCCACTGTGTCCAAGGGACATCCTGGGAAATACCGCTGTGCCCAAGGGATGTCCTGGGACATCCCGCTGTGCCCAAGGGACATCTCATCCTGCTGTGCCCAAGGGACATCTCATCCTGCTGCGTTCTGGACATCTCATCCCATGTGCCCATAGGCGCAGGAGCACTGTCTCTCTTCTTGGCAGGACGTCCGGACAACCTGGGTCCCCTGCTCCCTCCTGCGGGACCTCCCCAACTGGACAGAGTTCCAGCTGGGAGCAGCAGGATTGGGGGACGGGGATTGGGAATGGGGATTTGGGGATCACGGAGATGAGGGGAATGGGGGATTTGGGGGAGCAGGAGATTTAGGCTGCCTGGGGGAATTTCCCTGCCTGCTCTCACTGCTGGCTTTGGGGAGCCCTGGATTTGGGGGCGCAGGATGGGGACACGTTTTAGGAGAGTCCGGCATTTGGGGAGTGGGGATTTGGAGGAACCCGGGATTTGGGGGAGTGGGGATTTGGGGGAGCAGGGATTTTGGGGAACGGGGGATTTGGGAAGTGGGGATTGGGGGAGCGGGGGATTTGGAGAGCGGGGATTTGGAGGAGCGGGGATTTGAGGGATTTGGGGGAGCGGAGGATTTGGGGGATTTTGGAGAGCGGGGATTTTAGGGAGCGGGGATTTTAGGGAGCGGGGATTTGGGGGAAGGGGGATTTGGGGGAGCGGGGGATTTGGAGAGCGGGGATTTTAGGGAAGCTGGGATTTGGGGGAGTCCCCGCCCGGCTGCGGTGCGGTGCCGCCGGCGGCCACGCGAGGACAGCACCGCTCCGTCGTTCCGCAGCCGGGCGGGGATGCCTGAGCCCGGAGAGCCCGCGGGACTGGGGCTGCTCGGATAAACCCTCCTGAGACCCCTCTCTGCGCTCCGTGCAGGCTTCTTTGGGCGTCTGTTTTACAAAGAGCCCCGGGCGATTGTCCCCGTGGCTCTACGTTGTCGTATATGTTACAAATATATCAGGGATCCAGCTTGTAGCTCAGCCTCACAGCTCAGGAACACCAGTGCTGGATTCAGGACGTCCCTTTTCCAGTTTGTCACCACTCCTGGCCTCACACTGCAGTCCCGTGGGGTGGGGATACCCCTTAACCACAGACAGCCCTCACTCCTGCCTATCCCAGACCTTCCCTGCACCCTCCTGCCCACAAGCACCTTCCACCCTTGTACCTCCCTCAGTTACATTTCCTGGAGGAAACCACTCTGGGACAAGGTCACATCCACACAGGAGATGCTGGGGAAACACGGGGGATCCTCCTCTCTGTCATCAGCATAATGACCACCCCTGCTCATTTCAGGGGGTGCTTTAGGCTGCACCCCCACATTTTTCTCTGTGCATCCTCTTTAGCTCCCCAGAAATGTTGTCCAGGCAGAACTTGCCACTTCTGAGCCTGCCAGGGGCCTCATGCCCAGAGCTGGGGGAGCCCATGATCCCTGGCAGGCAGAGATTGCTGCCTGGACCATGCAGCTGCTCCAGCAGAGCCCAGGGGTGTCACAGGCTGAACAGAGCCCTGCAAACTGGGAAGGGAGGTGGAGCAGGGTCCTGCAAATGGGAACAACACCTGGGGAAAGGATGAGGGGGTAAAGATGGATTCATCTTTGGGGAGCTTTGGGCTTTGGGGAGACAGGAAAAAGCTGTGAGCAATGTCCTTCCTCAGTCTTCTCAACTCAGCTCATCCTGGGAAAGGGCAAACTGTGGTGGCTTTGTCTGCTCCAGCTCAAGAGATCCTGTCAAGGAAGGGGGAGAGGAGGAGCTGGATGTCAGGGGGAGAGCTCTGCCCCCCATCTGAGCACACAGCACAAACACAGGGCTTTCCAGAGACACCCCAGGGCAGCCCTCAGCTCCCAGCGTCACCCCGTGGGAAGGGGAACCCCTCGCAGCAGCCCTGGCAGAGGCGGGGAGTGCAGGGTGAGCAAGGGGAGGAAAGAGTGAGCAAGGGGAAGCCCTCGGGGCTGGAAGGTTCTGCCTGGTGGCCCTTCCACCTCGGCTGTGTCACCGCTGTGTCAGCGAGGAACAAAACAAGCCCCAGGCACGGAGCTGCCCTCAGCTCAGCTCGTGAATGGCCTAGGAATAAATTTCCTGTTTACCCGGTGAGGAATTGCTCCCGGGGCAGAGGGCACCTGGGGGTATTTTTAGAGCTCCTGCTCTCCTCCCTCCTGACCCCCAGCACCCTTGGGATCACTGCAGCACCCATGGGTGCCTTGGAAGGGGGCTGCCACAGAGGAGAGGTGGCCCAGCGATGGAGGGAGTGGCAGGGCACCAGGGCAGGCCTGTGTGGGGCTGGCCCCTATGGAGCCCAGCGCCCATACAAACAAATCCCAGGGGTTATAGAGCAGAATCTGCTGGCCCAGCAGAGCAGACACATAAAGAACAGTCCCTAGAGAGCACAAAACCCCATCCCATGCAGTGCAGAGGGACCTGCAGTTAGTGAGTGAGGGAACATGCCCAGTGGAGCTGTCCCCAAAGAGAGGGACAGCCAAGCATGCAGAGAACCCCCTAGAGAGCCTGTCCCTATGGATGAAGAGCCCAGACCCCCCAGAGCAGCTCCCAGAGCAGCCCTGCAGGCTGGGCCTGCATTGTGCCACCCTCAAAGACAGGGCGACAGCATCACTGCCCTGAGCATCCCCAAACAGGGGGCTGGGAGACCAAACTTTAAGGATTTTGCATGATTCCCCCCAAAACCAGATTTTTACACGTGCAGAGAATACAGTGATGAATTTTCCCTGCCTGTCCGGTCTCAATCCCCACAGCAGTGGTCAAGCAGAGCAGTTTGGCCTCCCGCCTCCAGAACAGAAAGTGAAACTCCCATGCAGAAGCCACAGTTTCCTATTCTTGAGAATGGGGAAGGCTCAGAGGCCATTTACTGGCATCCCCCCGCGGGCCCCCCCACGCCTCTTCCCGTAAGCACTGACCAAAATACCCTGTGAAACCCACAGGGGCTGTGCTGGGCTGGGACAGCAGCACAGAGAGCACCCAGGGCAACCTGTGTCCCTGAGCTGCTGCCCTGCATGGGCTCCACTGCCCCCTGCTCATCCCAAACCCCAGCTGGGGATAGTGCTGAATACAGAACCAGACATACAATTGGTGCTGGGTATTATCTGCTGTAGAGACTCCAATCAGATTCCAGAGAATCTCTTAAATTCTAAGGAGATTCTCTAAATTCTAAGAGAATCTCTTGAATTCTAAGAGATTCCAGAGAATCTCTTAAATTCAGGGACAGTATGAGCTGCCACTGGCATTGTTTGTATGGCTCTGTACTATGACGACAGATGAACAATATGTTAAACAGCAAAATAAGCATACTGCTATTAATTGCATGCCATTAACCCTTCAGATTTACCAGTGCAATCACTGGAAGTAGATTCATACAGCCCATGAATGTCATGCATGTGGATCCTTCCATGTGGCCCCCACCTCTGGGGCACCTGGAGAGGTTTGAGGGAGCGGAGGAGGTGGCAGGGGCACAGCTGTGCCCCCCCTTGCAGGGCTCTGTGGGTGCAATCTGCCCCTGATCCCCAGGAAGGGGCTCAGCAGGGCCTGGGCTGGTGCCCCTCAGGTGTGGGGTGGGATGGAACCATGTGGGGCTGCAGAACCCCACAGGCCCAGCCTGCAGGGCTGCTCTGGGGGGTCTGGGCTCTTCATCCATAGGGACAGGCTCTGTCAGGGGTTCTCTGCATGCTTGGCTGTCCCTCTCTTTGGGGACTGTTCCACTGGGTGTGTTCCCTCACTCACTAACTGCAGGTCCCTCTGCACTGCATGGGATGGGGTTTTGTGCTCTCTAGGGACTGTTCTTTATGTGTCTGCTCTGCTGGGCCAGCAGATTCTGCTCTATAACCCCTGGGATTTGTTTGTATGGGTGCTGGGCTCCATAGGGGCCGGCCCCACACCGAGTGCTTGTAGGTGTTGAGTTCCATAGGGGTGTTCCCTGGAGGGACTGTGACCCACAGGGAGTCCCTGCCTGGGGACAGCACATCCCTCACTGTGGGACAGGACAACCCTTGCCGTGGGGCTCTTGGGGCAGCACATCCTCACTATGAGATTTTGGGTAGCACATCCTCACTATGAGATTTTGGGCAGCACAGCCTCACTATGAGATTTTGGGTAGCACATCCTCACTATGGGATTTTGGGTAGCACAGCCCTCACTATGGGATTTTGGGCAGCACATCCCTCACTATGAGATTTTGGGCAGCACATCCTCACTATGGGATTTTGGGCAGCACATCCTCACTATGGGATTTTGGGTAGCACAGCCCTCACTATGGGATTTTGGGCAGCAACCCCTCACTATGGGATTTTGGGCAGCACAGCCCTCACTATGGGATTTTGGGTAGCACATCCCTCACTGTGAGATTTTGAGTAGCTCACCTTTTACTGCAAGATTTTGGGTAGCACAGCCTTCACTGCAGGGCGCTGGACAGGACAGCCCTTGCCATGGGCTCTTGGGGCAGCACATCCCTCACTATGGGATTTTGGGTAGCACACCCTCACTGTGAGATTTTGGTAGCACACCCCTCACTATGGGATTTTGGGTAGCACATCCCTCACTATGAGATTTTGGTAGCACATCCCTCACTATGGGATTTTGGGTAGCACACCCCTCACTATGAGATTTTGGGTAGCACAGCCTCACTGTGAGATTTTGGGTAGCACAGCCTCACTATGGGATTTTGGGTAGCACATCCCTCACTATGGGATTTTGGGTAGCACACCCCTCACTATGGGATTTTGGGTAGCACACCCTCACTATGGGATTTTGGGTAGCACACCCCTCACCATGGGATTTTGGGCAGCACAGCCTCACTATGGGATTTTGGGTAGCACACCCTCACTATGGGATTTTGGGCAGCACAGCCTCACTATGAGATTTTGGGTAGCACACCCCTCACTATGGGATTTTGGGCAGCACACCCTCACTATGGGATTTTGGGTAGCACAGCCTCACTGTGAGATTTTGGGTAGCACACCCCTCACTATGGGATTTTGGGTAGCACACCCCTCACTGTGAGATTTTGGGTAGCACACCCCTCACTGTGAGATTTTGGGTCGCACACCCCTCACTATGAGATTTTGGGCAGCACATCCCTCACTGAGATTTTGGGTAGCACATCCCTCACTATGGGATTTTGGGTAGCACACCCTCACTATGGGATTTTGGGTAGCACACCCTCACTATGGGATTTTGGGCAGCTCTCCCCTCGCTGTGGGGCAGGGGGCACTCCCCCCTCGCTGAGGCGTTTTTGGGCAGCTTTTTCGGGCAGCTCTCCGCAGCGCCGCGCTGCCGGAGCTGCCGCAGCTCAGCCTCTGCAGCCTCTCAGCCCCACCGGCGCTTCCGCTGCTCCCGCCACGCGCTTTAAATAATAAATAAATGGAGTTCAGAGGCAGCCACAGCAGAGCCCTGCCCCGGGGGGCTCCCAGGGCTGCGGGGACACGAGGGACACGGGGTCCCCTGGGTCTGGGGCACGCCCTGCATGGATGTGAGATGATGCTAAGTGATGGAAAATACTGGTGATACCCCGCTAAAAAAAAAACCCAAACCCCACAACCAGGATTGTGTAACCTCAGGGGTACCCCACCCTCCTCTTCACCCCCCAAATCCCTTAGGGAGCAACTCAAAACCGGAGGGGGATCCCAGGACCCACCCAGCTGCATCCCATTTTTGCAGCGCACGGGCAGGACCTCGCGGTGGGGGTGGGAGATGATGCTAAATGATGGAAAATATTGGTAATACCCCCCACAAAAAAATAAAAAAAGACCCCACAACCAGGACTGTGTAACCTTAGGGGTACCCCACCCTGCTCTTCACCGCCCCACATCCCTTGGGGAACAACTCAGACCTGGAGGGGGATCCCAGGATCCACCCAGCCTCACCCCATTTTTTCGCTCTGGGGGTGTCCCCATGCTTGGGGCAGCGTTTGAGCGGGGGGAGGCTTCCACCCGCTCCTCGGTGCCCCCGCAGGTGCCGGCAAAGGGCATTTCGTGCGCTCGGGGAGCAGCAGGTCGTGCATCCCGGCGTCTGCCGAGGCGGGAGGTGTTCCCCGGTGCCGCAGGAATTTGCTGTTTGCGCCTGTGTTGCGGGAGGTTGGGGGAAGGAAGAAGGGGCGGAGGTGGTGGTGGAGGAGCGCGGGGGGGGGGGGGATGATGCTGGCAGTTGTTATTATTTAATTTTATTTTCCTTCCTCCATCCAGGAATCTCTGCAATGTGCCGGCTGCTCGCCGGGAGGCTGGGGTGGCCGTGAGTCACTGCTGCCGCTGGAACGTGACTCAGTCCTGCTGCTCTGCCGGCGGGACATGACCAGACTGCCAAAAAGCGGGAGAAGCCCCGGCTCCGATTGCCGCCCGCGCCGGGGGCCGAGGACACGCGAAATCCCCTCGGGGAGCTCAGGCTCCCACTTCCCAGGGAGCCAGAAAGCAGCCCCAGAGCTCGGCATGGGGGGCACAGTGGGCTTGTTTATTTATTTATTTATTTATTTACTTATTTACTTATTTATTCTTTTTTTTTTTTTTTTTTTTCCAGCCAGGAAAACCCTCTCCACCCACTCCGGCTCACCCATCCGTCCATGCATGCATCGCCGTGGGGCTGGGGGCAGACCCGCAGTCCCTGGGCTTTTGCTTCCTCATTTTCCAGGCTCTATGCGTGAGCAGGGAAAGCTCCTGGCACGGTTCCTGCCCCAGTTCCCGTGCCTCAGTTTCCCCATCCGCTGGGGAGTGGAGATTTCCCCATCGGGACGGGGGTTACTTCAGGTTGTGCTTTGAGGCCGGTGAGGAGCAGCTGCAAGGGGTTATTATTAATATTAATTAATAGCCAGGCTCGGTCGGGGCTCAGGTGGCAGGGAGGGATGAAGCAGCCCTGAGTCACAGGGCAGAGCAGGGGTGGCCCTGCCCTGAGCCCTGACACACTCCCTGCACCCCGGAGAGGCACAGCCAGGGCCGGGCGATGCCGGGCATGAGCCCTCCTCATCATCCTCACCCTCCTGCTGCCTGCGGGATCGGCCCTGAGGGGCAGGAGGGCAGCGGAGCATCCCCGGGGCGGGGTGGTCGCCGCTGCTCGGGCCTGCAGCTGCCTCTGTCAGCCGTGATTGAAAGCCAAGCCGGGCTGGCAGGCCTTCTCTGTGATCTTGTTAATTAAGAAATACATTTAATTAGCAGCACCCCAGCTGTGACTCAGCTAATCATCATGATCGAAACAAGAGCTGGACTCCAGCGCTGGAGCCACCAAACCCCCTGCCCCCCTGCCCTGCCCTGCCCTGGTGAGTCCCTGGTTCTGTCCTGGGACCCCATGACCCACCAGGCACACCCCAGTGCCCTCCTGGGGTTTTGGGATGAGTTTCCCCCTCAGCTGGAGGCAGGTTGGGTCTGTGACCATCCCCATGCTGCACCTCACTCACGCTGGCGTTGTCCCCACCCAGGGCAATTACCCATTGCCACACGGCAAATAATCATATTAATAACACATTTACCAGGCTATAAATAGCCTTGATAATAACACCCTGGGTTTTCCAGGAACGGATTGTCAAAAATGTGGGGAAAGCCATGCCCCGTCTCCTGGGCTGCAGTTGGGGAAACTGAGGCAGGGTTGGTTTCGGGCACGACTCTCACCCACTGCAGCAGCGTCTGCCAGGCAGCTGTGGAATTTGCTCCCGAATAAACTGTCATGGAAATGAGCCCTTATGTATATTTATAGGAACCATCCTGCCAGCTGGAATCTAATAGGGGAGAAAATAAACTGGGAAACTGCCTGGAACAGGAGGGCGGTGCCTCACACATCAGCACCATGCCCTGTCAGCACTGCCAGGGGGGGATGTCTGTCTGTCCCTGTCCCCAGGGCGTCTGTCCCTGATCCTGGGAATCCTGCCCTGCATCCTGGGGTGCCCAGCTGTGCTCCTGGATGCTGAGCCCTGCACCCTGGGATGCCCAGCCTTAGCTCTGTGTGCCCAGCCTTGCACCCTGGGATGCCCAGCCCTGGTCCTGCATGCCCAGATCCTCGTGTACCCAAATCCTGGGGTGTCTGGGAAGCAGCCACCGAGTGCTCTGCAGCTGCTGTAGGCTGTAATGGGCTTTGGGGTGTGGGAAATGGGGAGTGTTGTTGGCACTGGGGGTAAGAGGGTCACAGGAGAATAAAGCTACAGAGCATTTGGGGGGCTGGCACAAGGAGCCCCTCCCTGCTCAGCAAGGCCTGGGTGGGGGAGCCCAGAGCTCAGGGTGGGCGCTCTTTCCCTGCCAGGGATGCACACACGTGTGTGTGCGCGCACGTTGTGTGTGTACATGTGCACACGTGTGTGTATGGGTGTGTACATGTGTGCACATGGGTGTGTGTGTACATGTGCACATGGGTGTGTACATGCACATGGGTGTGTGTGCACATGGGGTGTGTGTGTGTACATGTGCACATGGGTGTGTACATGCACATGGGTGTGTAAATGCACATGTGTGTGTGTGTGTACATGTGCACGTGTGTGTACATGCACATGGGTGTGTATATGCACATGGGTGTGTGTGTGTGTACATGTGCACATGTGTGTGTACATGCACATGGGTGTGTACATGCACATGGGTGTGTGTACATGTGCACATGGGTGTGTGTGGCAGTACCTCACAGGTGTTGCAGAGCACCCACCCACGGGTGTGACATGCACATGGCAGCTGTGTGCACATGGGGGATGGTGCACCGGGGGTCCATGTGTGTGTACATGCACACGGGTGTGTACATGCACACGGGTGTGTGTGCACATGGGGGTGTGTGTGTGTGTGTGTGTGTACATGTGCACATGGGTGTGTGTGGCAGTGCCCCACAGGTGCTGCAGAGCACCCACCCGCAGGGACAGAGGTGGCAGCAGCACCAGGGCGGGCAGCAGCACCCACTGCAGGGATGGAGCACCCGGGGGTCCCTGGCCCAGTTTTCCCAGGGCTCCCTTTGCCTGGCTTTCCCAAGGGTCCCTGATCCAGCTTTCCCGGGCCTCCCTGGCCCTTCTTTCCCAGGGGTCCCTTGCCCGAATTTCCCAGGGATCCCCAGTTTGGCTTTCCCAGGGCTCCTTGGCCCTGCTTTCTCTGGGGTGCCTGGCCCTGCTTTCCCTGGGGTGCCTGGCCCTTCTTTCCCAGCTTTCCCTGGCCCTTCTTTCCCTGGGGTCCCCAGCCTGGCTTTCCCAAGGTCCCTGGCCCGAATTTCCCAGGTCTCCCTGGCCCTTCATTCCAGGGTCTCCCCGGCCCTTCATTCCTGGGGCTCCCTGGCCCTTCATTCCCGGGGCTGCCTGGCCCCGCATTCCCAGGTCTCCCTGGCCCTTCATTCCCGGGATCCCTGGCCCTTCATTCCCAGGTCTCCCTGGCCCTTCATTCCCGGGTCTCCCTGGCCCGTCATTCCCGGGGCTCCCCGGCTGTTCATTCCCAGGTCTCCCTGGCCCTTCATTCCCGGGATCCCTGGCCTTACATTCCCAGGTCTCCCTGGCCCCTCATTCCCAGGGCTCCCTGGCCCTTCATTCCCAGGTCTCCCTGGCCCTTCATTCCCAGGTCTCCCTGGCCCTCATTCCCGGGTCTCCCTGGCCCCTCATTCCCAGGTCTCCCTGGCCCTTCATTCCCAGGTCTCCCTGGCTGTTCATTCCCGGGGCTCCCTGGCTGTTCATTCCCAGGTCTCCCTGGCCCTTCATTCCCGGGTCTCCCTGGCCCTTCATTCCCAGGATCCCTGGCCCTTCATTCCCAGGTCTCCCTGGCCCTACATTCCCAGGTCTCCCTGGCCCGGCTCTCCCGCAGCCCCCGGCGCAGCGCTGGGAGGGGGAGCGGGCGGCAGCGGCGGAGCGAGGCCGATTAGGGATGCAGACAGCGCTGCTCCCTAATGTCTTCCTGTCTCGAGCAGACAGCAGCAGCCTGCTCAGCTCCTGTGAGTGCCGCAGCCGCCCTCGGCTCCTCGCTGCGTGCCCAGCCCAGCCCGCAGCCCCCGCTGCTCGGGTGTCCCTCGGGTCCCAGCAGGCCACGAAGGGATGCGACGGCGCCAAGCCCGGGCGTGACCCCGCAGCCATCCTGGAGCGGGGATCCTCCCTGGAAAAGGTTTTTGGAGCAGGAATGCTGGCAGGGTTTCGTGCTGCGGCACCTCTCCCTCCTGCTGCTCCCGAGCCCTCGCCGCCGTGATTCCCTGCAGCGGGCTAAAAATATCCCCGGGAGCTGCCGCCGCACACCGGCACTCGGAGCGGTGATAAATAACCCGGGGCAGGCTCACACCGGCCCTTCCCGGCCGCTGCGGGAGGAGGTCGGAGCCCCAGTCCTCGCCGTGCCGCTGGAGGGTGGATGGACACATGGAGGCACTCAGGGAAACGGGGATGGAGCAGCCTCTGCCCCTTGGCTGCACAGGGAAACTGAGGCACAGGTGGGGCTCTGCTAGGGGGGGCGAGGGGAGGTGATAGACCCGTTTGCCTGCGATGCCGGGACGGGAGAGGGGATCAGCAGGGCTGGGGGGGATACACAAAGCCCGGCACTCGTGTCACTCTGAGTCACATCCCTCTGCATCAGACCCGTCCCTTTGCAGCAGCTCCATCCCCTGCAGCGCAACCAGCTGCCCGCACCCGAGCCATCCCTCTGGGCTGGATCTGTCCCCTTGCAGCAGCTGCATCGTTGGGCTTTGGCTCCTTTGCTTTGCACCAGATCCACCCTGCTGCCACGGATCCACCCTGCTGCCATGGATCCATCCTACTCCCATGGATCCACCCTACTGCCGTGGATCCACCCTGCTGCCATGGATCCTACTCCTATGGATCCACCCTGCTGCCATGGGTCCATTCTGCTCCTGTGGATCCACCCTGCTGCCGTCGATCCATCCTGCTGCCATGGGTCCTACTCCTATGGATCCACCCTGCTGCCGTGGATCCACCCTGCTGCCATGGGTCCATTCTGCTGCCATGGGTCCATTCTGCTCCCGTGGATCCACCCTGCTGCTGAGGATCCAGCCCCAGACCCAAACTGCCTCACTCCCCCCACAGCACCCCCCTCAGGGTGCAGGATGAGCTCTGGGGACCATCTCTGCCATCTGCCCCCTTCTCCCCCACCTCTTCATCCCGTGGGACCCCATCCCTGCCTCCCATCCGCGGACCGAGCTGGGCAGCTCTCATGCCCGCAGTTCCACGGCATGCCTGGCTTTCTCCAAAGCCACGGAGAACGGGCTGCAGGAGGGGGGTCCCATCCAGGAGGAGGGTCCCAGTTCAGTGCCATCACCCTGCTGGGGCCAGGCCTCCCAGGGGAGCCCCTTCCTGCCGTCCCTCCCTCCTCGCTCCCATTCCTGCCACGTCCCAGCCCACCGCGGCGGAGCTGCCAAAGCACAGGGCAAACGGGGACAAGCCGGGAGAGAGAGAGAGAGCGAGAGAGAGAGAGTGATTTTTGTGAGCCTTTATTTTCCTCCATCAAAATCCACCAGCCGGAGAGAGCAGCGGGAGGGGGAGGATGGGGAAACCCATCAGGTTTCACGGGCGACGCTGCCGCCCCCCGCTCCGCTCCGCTCGGTGTTTATTCCCCCTCCCTGGACCACATTTCATGTCGGCCCCGCAGCGAGGCTGAGTAATAAATATCAGCTGCTGGGAAGCGGTGAATCACGGCCCGCTGCCGGCGCTGCTGCTGCTGACACACCGCGGCACCCGGAGCTCCCGTCCCCAGCTCTGGCCCCCGCCAGCCCCCGGGCAGCCCCCGCGCTCCCAGCCCCTCGCAGCCACCGGGCACTCTCGGCACAAACACGTTTGGCCACATTCTCCTGCCTCCCGTCTCGATCAGTGCCAGGAATCAGCTCCAAATCCAGGGGTTTTGGGAACCCTTCCCTTGGGAGAAGGGGTTTTTTCCCTTCTGCTTTTGGGAAGGCACCGCTGGGGGGGAACGTTTTTCCAGCTGAAAGGAGGGTGGGGAGTTCTGGGGATGCTCCTGCCCCCCCTGGATGCTGGGGGTGATCCTGTGCCAGGTCATTCATCCCATCCCCAGTGTGTCCAACTGGTTCCAGTGGGTTCGTCCAAGCCCGGAGCAGAAATCTCATTTTCCAGCACCCCACCCAAACACCTCTGACACCCACGAGCTCCGGGTGCTGCCACCTCCCTGCTGCCTGCACCCACCCTGCAGCCTTTGGCCCCAGCCAGACAGTCCCCTGGGTCTCCAAAATGTCCCTGGGCCCTTCAGAATCCATTCTGCTGCTCGTGGAGGGAGCAGGGAGATGCTCTGGGGGTGCATGTGGGGTGCCCAAGGCTCACCATGCACGTGAGTTTATAAATAATAAATATAATATAATATAATAACTATAAATATAATATAATATAAATATGGGATGCAGGGGGACCCCAAGCCAGCTCTAGTTCCCCCCCCTGCCAGGTCAGCCTGTCCCCACTGAAGAGCCAAAGGGACACATCTGTAAAGCACAACCTCCCGAGGACGCCCTGGGCTCACAGAGCCCCTCCTGCCACCCCCAGCCCTGACCCCCCTCCAAAGCTGCTCCCCAGGGACCCCAAACACACCCAGGCCCCAGTCACAGCCTGAAACCCACTGCTGCCATGGGGCCAGCACATCTGGGGGGCACATCTGGCGCCGTGCATCCCCCCAGCTCAGTGTCACACCGGCGAGTGGCACAAGCGCCACCACGGAAGCCGAGTGGTCCCGGGGAATCGGAATTCAAAGTCCCCCGGAGCGCCTGATTCCCTCCACAAGTTACAGAAGGTCCTTGGACCTCGTGAGCAGCTGGTGTGAAGCTGTAATTACCTTAATTAGCTCTGGGATTGCATTCCCTCCCCGTGCTAATTTCGTTTCTACAGTAACCAGCCCGAGAGGTGTGCGTGCGCTCGGAGCGAGACGGAGCCAGGAGCCTCGGCAGCCGCACCGGGCACCCCGAAACCAGCCCGAAACCGGGGGCCACCCCCTGTCCCCACCCCCAGGGGCTCAGCCAGCCCAGGGCTCCTCCTGCAGAGCTTCAAATGAGCCCTCCTTGTTTCCCAGCATCTCAAGGGAGCCGTTTGTTGCTGGGAGCATCCACCAGGCTCTGGGGGAAGGGAGAGGGACCGGAGGTTGGTGGTCCCCGAATGCACGGGAGGCTTTAGGAACAGCAAAGCCTGGCGCGTTCCTTGCTGCTGGTATTTGCTGTAACGCAATATGCCCCTGATGTAAGAGCCATTTGGGAGGAAACTATAAAAGCTTCAGGAAATGGGTATTAATTCACCTCGTGGCAATGAAAGGGAAGGAGGGCTCCCGGGCAGCGAGCGCGGCCACCTCGGGGGAGTGAAGGCGAGTGGGGCTGGGATCACAGCCCTGGGCAGCAGCCAGGCAGCCTTGGAGCCAACCCCCCTGATTGGGAATTAACCCTCCCCGAGCGCTCTCCGATGGAAAGGGGGCGGCTGCGAGGTCGGGAGCGCCGAGGGCTCACCCGGCTGAATCATCGGCGGCCCCTGGAGCCGAGCGTTTGTTCGGAGCTGGAGCGTGACTTGGGGAGATTTTCTCACCCTGGAAATTTGGAGCAGCTCCAGCTCTTCCCTTGCAAGCACCGAGCCCTCCTCTGGCTGCATCCCTCCCTGATGCCAACCGGCCTTGGCACAGAGAGGGCAAACCCCAGCAGGGGCTGGGCTGAGGCTGCTGCTGTGCCCCAGGCTGAGCAGGGGGCACTGAGGATGGGGGACCCCCACGCTCCCACCCTGCAAATCCTGGTGACTCCCAGCAGCCTGCATTGCTGCAGGGAGCACCACCCTGACACCAAAATATCCCTGGGCCCTTGAGAATCCATTCTGCTGCTGCTGGAGGGAGCAGGGAGATGCTCTGGGGGGTGCATTTGGGGTGCCCTGGGCTCACCATGCACGTGAACCTATAAATAATAAATATAATATAATAACTATAAATATAATATAGCATGAATATATAATAAATATTAAAATATATTACTGTATTATATATTATTAATATATAAATATATTATTATAGAAATATAATATAATAACTATAAATATAATCAAAATATAGATAAATATATAATTATACTGTATATATTATTAATAGATAAATATATTATATTTATATTATATTTCTATCATATAAATGAAAAATATGATAACTATACGTTATCATATACATTATAATATAACTATAATAATAACTATAATAATATAACTATATGTATAATATAATATAATATAAATATATAATATAATATAATATAAATATAATATAATATGATATAATATAAATATATAATAAATATATAAATATAATTATTATATTTTATATGTTATAAATATCTAAAAATGTATTCTTAAATTATATAAATATAATATAATAACTATTATTTTTATATTTTATATGTTATCAATATATAAAAATATATTATTGTATTATATAAATATAATATAATATAATGACTATAAATAAAGCTGGGAGGCAGGTTGTGATGCTCCCGCGGCTCTGTGGAAGATCCGACAGCCCGGAGGGAAGATCCGGGAGCCTGGAGGGTGCGGAGCAGAGCCCACGCCCCTGTCCCGGTGCTGCCATCCCAGGGACAGAAATGCTGTTTTCTCTCTCCCCGGCGGGCAGCGGCAGCAGCAGGACGAGCAGCAGAGGCGAATTTCGCTGAGTGGTTGTTTTTTAAAAATAACTTTGCCTTTGTCAGCAGGTCAGGGTTGCTCCAGATTGAATAATCGCGGCCGCCCAGCCCTGCCCTGCTGCCGGGCCGGGTGGATGCTGGAGCTCAGCCCCTTGGAGAGAGAGCATCGCTGTCCTGGGGGTTTGAACGTCTCAAAGGGACCCTGTGAGCTGCATGCCCCAAAATCTGCTGCTGGGGATGCCCCGAGCTCACCCCCTGCGCAGGGCTCTGGCTAGCAGCGGGAGCTGCGCAGGGCTGGCCGGAGCCATGGCGCGTTTGCCAGCACGGCTGAGTCACCGCGCTGAAATTGCTCCTCCGATGTGAGCCGTTCGCTCGGAGCAGGGATGAAGGATGCTCGCATGAGCCAGGCTGGGAGCTCAGCCGCTCTCCCCCTCCCCGCGGGAGGGAAGGAACAGATCAGATCAGATCAGATCAGATCAGCCTTTTGTCGGCAGCAGGGAGGTTTGCAGGGGACAATGAAGCACCCGCAGACCCTGCTCTGGGGTTTGCCCTCCCGTGCCAAGGCCGGTTGGCATCAGGGAGGGAAGCAGCCAGAGGAGGGCTCGGTGTTTGCAAGGGAAGAGCTGGAGCTGCCCCAGCTTTGGATGGACTGGAGGGAGCCTGGGGGCGATGGCAGAAACCCGGGGCAGGAAAGTGAAACCCTAAAAAGCAAACCCTGATGGCAGAGGGGAGGCTCTGGGTGAAGCAGCAATGCCAGAAATACCCAGCACCCACGGCGCTGCCTGCATGGCACAGTTTGAGGGCTGGGCTGGCTCCCAGGGAGGCAAATTTTGGAAAGAGATGAAACAATTCAGCAGCACCGGCTCCAGCACTAGGAGGGAGAATAAAGCACGTGGGGAGGATGCTGGGCTGCCTTGGGCTGCACCACACCCAGGGGATGCTGAGGAAATTGGGGAGGAGGGGATTGAAACCCCCCCCAGACACATGTCCTGTCCCAGGCAGGATGGGGACAGGGTGACAGGCCACTCGCAGAGAGCCAACAGCCTCCGGACACCCAGAGAGGCCCTGTCCCCACCCCAGCCTCTCCTCGGGGCAGCCTGGGGGCCAATCCTGGTGATGCAGAGAGAGACAAATCCTGGTCTGGGAAGGGACTGGGTTCCCATTAGGGTCTGTGGGTGCCCTGGGGGTCTGTGGGTGCTGTGCAGGGTCTGTGGGTGCCCTGAGGGTTTGTGGGTGCTCTGTGGGGTCTGTGGGTGCGATTCAGGGTCTGTGGGTGCCATTCAGGCTGTCTGGGTGCCCTGGGGGTCTGTGGGTGCCCTACAGAGTTTGTGGGTGCCCTGCAGGGTCTGTGGGTGCCCTGAGGGTCTGTGGGTGCCCTGAGGGTCTGTGGGTGCTGTTCAGGGTCTGTGGGTGCCCTGCTGGGTCTGTGGGTGCTGTTCAGGGTCTGTGGGTGCCCTGCAGGGTCTGTGGGTGCCATTCAGGGTCTGTGGGTTCCATTCAGGGTTTGTGGGTGCTGTGCAGGGTCTGTGGGTGCCCTGCAGGGTCTGTGGGTGCCCTGCAGGGTCTGTGGGTGCCATTCAGGGTCTGTGGGTGCCATTCAGGGTCTGTGGGTGCCATGCAGGGTCTGTGGGTGCCCTGAGGGCCTGTGGGTGCCCTGAGGGTCTGTGGGTGCCCTGCAGGGTTTGTGGGTGCCATTCAGGGTCTGTGGGTGCTCTAAGGGGTCTGTGGGTGCTGTTCAGGGTGTGTGGGTGCCCTGCAGGGTCTGTGGGTGCAGTGCAGGGTCTGTGGGTGCCATTCAGGGTCTGTGGGTGCCCTGAGGGTCTGTGGGTGCCATTCAGGGTGTGTGGGTGCAGTGCAGGGTTTGTGGGTGCCCTGAGGGTCTGTGGGTGCCCTGCAGGGTTTGTGGGTGCTGTTCAGGGTCTGTGGGTGCCCTGAGGGTCTGTGGGTGCCCTGAGGGTCTGTGGGTGCCATTCAGGGTCTGTGGGTGCCATTCAGGGTTTGTGGGTGCTGTTCGGGGTCTGTGGGTGCCCTGCAGGCTCTGTGGGTGCCTCACTGTCCCCTACAAACAGCAGCAGGGCCCGGCGGGTGGGGAGACACCTGCTCGGCTGGGGCTCCATCAGCAGGACCCAGGAGGGTGGGAAACAGGAGGAGCACGGCTGAGGAGGGGTTCAGGCTGCCAGGGGCTGCCGTTCCGGCTCCTCTGGGCCGTTTTCCCCCGCGGCAGGAGGTGCCACGTTCAGCCTCCTCTCGCCGCCGTCCTCGGGCGCCCTTGGCCGGGCCGGCGGGGACTCAAGGTCCGCCCGCCGCGACGCTGCCACCGCAGCGAGTGCCAGCAGCGAGGCCAGGCCCTGCAGAAGGACCCTGAGCCTTGTTCAGGGCTGATTTACAGCCCGGAGCCGCCGCCGCTGATCGATGGCAGCGTGACAGGAGCCAGCCCGCGCCGGCTGCACCTGCCCCGGCCCCGGGGGCACCCCCGGCCCCATCTGCCCGCAGGGACAGCGGCCCACGGGGCCCTCCCCACCCCCGGGCTGCAGGGGAGGATGCTGGGCAGCGCCCTGAGGCACCCCTGGCTGCCTCCATCCCCGGGGCTGCGGTGGGATGGAGCATCCCCATCCAATCCCTGCCTGCGGGAGCATCACCGCGCTCCATCACCCTCCTGATCTGGGCACCAGCCCTGATCCAGCCACCAGGGTCCTTCCACATCTGTCGGGGAAGATGAAACAGGAAAGCCTTATCAATATGATTGCCTGGCAAAAGATTTTGAGAATGTGGAAACTATAAGCGAGATTGAAATGAAAGCAAGCTTTGAGATCCCTCAGTTACTGAACAACTGGAAAACAATGGTGTGGCCGGCTGAAGGTGATCCCCTTTGCAGACAGCTCCAAGGGGCAGAGCAGACCCTGCTGGCTTGGCAGAAGGGTCCAAAGAGGAGTTTTTAGGGTTTAAAATGTAACCCAGTGTGGTAATGCAATGATTCTTATAGGCTGTGTGTAAATGCTCTAGGATTTGTATCTTGGACTAGATTGGTGAGTGAGAATGAGAATATTCAACACAGAAGAAGATTTATGGTATTGTAATGGGAACTTCGCTCTCTTACCCTTCTATGCTTTTATGCTTTTACTCCTTGCCCTTTTACTCTCTTACCCTCTCATCCTCTCTCCCCCTCTCTTCTCTCAGTCCTGCTCCAGCTGTGTCTGGCAGCTCCCAGCAGGGCCCTGCACCCAGGCCCTTTGCAATAACCCACAAGTTCCCAGCCCTGGCTGCAGAGATCTCTCGTCTCCATCCATCCCAACCTTGTAACCCCACCCCACACACATCCCCATCGTTCCTCTGCAGTCACCCCTCCCTCGCTGCAAAATCCCTCCCCGATCCCTCCCCGTTCAAACCCAACCCTTTGGTGTGTTTGGGTTTGGGTTTGGGGTCGGTGTTGGGGTTGGGGCGACTTTGGCCTCGCACCCCCCTCCTCAACCCCCCCAGGCCATTTCAGAGGTGAGAAAGGAAATCGAAGCTTCGGTTTTCTTCCTTTTCTTGTTCTTTTTTCCCTAATAAAGGCAGCAATTTGGGATTGTGCTGCTGGCGGCGCCGGCGCTCTCCGGGCTGATGGGGGAGGACGGGGAGGGGGGGATATAAAAGGTTTCATGTGGTGAGCCGGGCACTCAGGGAAGAGGCTGAAAGGGGGCGGTGAGTGCTTTGTATTTCATGCTTGAAGGCACCGAGGCTTTTACCGGCCTTCCCGCGATGATTTAAGAGCAGCTCTGCAGTTCAGGAGGGCATCAGAGCTGGCTTTGGCAGCTCCGTGGCACCCCCCAGGTGTGCCCAGGCTCAGAAATGCTCCAAATTATGGGCAGGGACAGAGCAGGGCTGTTCATGGGGCAGCTCCAGAGTCACTGGGGGCTTGTCCAGGACACATCCTGCCTGGGATGTGCTTCATGGGAGCACTGTCAAATCCTGGGATGTGCATCATGGGAGCACTGACAAATCCCAGTCCCTGCTGTCCCTCTGTCCCCCACCTGTCCAGCACCTTCTCTGCAGCCACAGGGGTCTCATCCATCCCTGCCCATGGGGCTCATCCCTTCTCAGGGTGTTAGTCCTCTAGAGAGGATGGTGGACATGGGCTGTGGGTTCCTCTGTCACCCCCAGACCCTCCTGAGACCTCAAAGGGAGCCCCCCAAAAGCAGATAAAGGCTGTGCAGAGGAGCAGGGAGTGTTTGCAGCCAGCTGCTCCCTGGCATGGGGCTCTGGGGACAATCAGCCATGGCCCCAGGCCTGTTTGCTCTGGGAGCAAGGGGTGCAGCCCACGTTTGGGGAGTTCAGGGGCTCAGTGCCATGGCTCAGTTTCCCTCCACGTTTGGGGAGTGCAGGGGCTCAGTCCCATGGCTCAGTTTCCCTCCACGTTTGGGGAGTGCAGGGGCTCAGTGCCATGGCTCAGTTTCCCTCCACGTTTGGGGAGTGCAGGGGCTTAGTGCCATGGCTCAGTTTCCCTCCACGTTTGGGGAGTGCAGGGGCTCAGTGCCATGGCTCAGTTTCCCTCCACGTTTGGGGAGTGCAGGGGCTCAGTGCCATGGCTCAGTTTCCCTCCACGTTTGGGGAGTTCAGGGGTTCAGTGCCATGGCTCAGCCATTTGGGGGTTGCTGCTCTCACTGGCCCCAGCACTGTGGGCTCCATCAGGTGGGTCCATGCCCTGGGACAGGGCTCCAGCCCGGGGCAGGAACCTCTCCTGTTCCCCACACTCCATCTCAGCCACTCCCCCCCAGCTCTCACAGTCCTGTCCCATCTCCCCAGCTGACCCGAATCCCCTCCTTGGGTCTGTGTAACCCCTGAGCAGCCACAGTTCATTCTCCTCTATGGACTTTGGGTTTTTTCTCCTTTTTCTCTTTTATTTTTTCCCTCTTAAATTCTGCCTTAAGCCAGGTCTGTGGATGCTCTTCTCGTGTGCCAAGGCTCTCGTGCCTCATCCTGGGCAGAATGCGGATGGGAAAAGCACAAAGGATGCTGCAGGGTTGGGTCAGTGCCTGGTGTGAGCAGCAGTGCCAGCTCCTGCCCCAGTGCTGTGCAGGGCTGGGTGATGTCAGGGGGTCAGAGATGAGGCTGCAGGTCCACCTGCAGCTCTGGGGGAACTGGGAAGGAGAAGTGAAGGTGTGAGGGGTGGTCCTGCAGCACTGGAGGTCTGGGGATGGAGGGGGAGAGTCTGAATCCAGACCTGAGGGTGAGAGTGGCCAAGGACGGGGCTGCAGCAGGGATACAGGGGGGAGCATCAGGGGAGAACCTTGGTTTGGGATGCACCAGGATTGGGAGTGGGAACACCTCAGCACCCTGGGGAAAAGCTCCTTGGTATCCCCTGAGCATTCCTGGCAGCCTGGAACGTGGGGGCATCAGTGCCCCCAGCACTGGGGCAGGGCCAGAGCCATGTCTGGGGTGACTCTGGTGTGGAAGGAGTCCTGCTTGCCAAGGGTTCTACTGGGGAAATCCCAGGGGAATTGTTGGGGAAGATGAAACAGGAAAGCCTTATAAATATGATTGTCTGGCAAAAGATTTGAGAATATGGAAACTAGAAGCGAGATTGAAATGAAAGCAAGCTTTGAGATCCCTCAGTTACTGAACAACTGGAAAACAATGGTGTGGCCAGCTGAAGGCAATCCCCTTTTGATGGAACAACACCCTCTGCTTGCAGACAGGCCCAAGGGTCAGAGCAGACCCTGCTGGCTTGGCAGAAGGGCCCAAAGAGGAGTTTTTAGGGTTTAAAATGTAACCCAGTGTGGTAATGTAATGATTCTTATAGGCTGTATGGAAATGCTGTAGGATTTGTATCTTGGACTAGATTGGTTAGTGAGAATATTCAACACAGAAGAAGATTTATTGTATTGTAATGGGAACTTTGCTCTCTTGTGTTTTTTACTCCTCTTACCTCTCTTAGCTCTTGCCCCTTTTACTCTCTTACTCCTTTTACTCTCTTATGCTTTTGCTCTCTTGCCCTTTTACTCTCTCACCCTCTCATCCTCTCTGCCCCTCTCTTCTCTCAGTCCTGCTCCAGCTGTGTTTGGCAGCTCCCAGCAGGGCCCTGCACCCTTTGCAATAACCCCAAGTTCCCAGCCCTGGCTGCAGAGATCTCTTGTCTCCGTCCGTCCCCCCGTTGCTCCTGCAGGGGATGACGTGCCAGGCTGCTCAGCAAGTGGGAGATGTCCCCTGCAGCCCAGCCCCACGAGTGGCTCTGCAGGGTGGGGACACAGGGACCCTCTGTGGGTGGGCATGGAGCTGCTCCGGGCACAGGCAGGGCTGATAACCCCTGGCTGCCCTTCCCTGAGCTCAGGGAGCTGCAGATAAAAGCTCTGCAGGCAGAGCAGGGCTCAGCTCCAAGCCTGGCCTGGGCTGATACCAGCCCCAAAGGGCGACCTCTCCCTTGGGCTGGGCTCAGCCCCAGGGACCTGCACCTCCCCCTCTTCACCCCAAATTGCCCCTGATTAGCAGCTGGTATCACTCTGATGGACCCAGGAGATTCCCCAGCCCTGCCTGCCTTGCTCCTGCTCAGCTTTTGCCTCATTTTGGGGAGGAAAAAAAAAACCTCTTGTTTATTATAAAACTGCAGCGATGCCCAGATCTGCTTGCAAAGCCCTGCTAAAGCCTCCGGCTGGCAGGTTGGGAGGAGCTGGAGTGGGGGAGCAGCTGCTTTGGGGATTATTAATGAGCAGCAAGTGATGGGAAAGGCGAGGATCAATTGAAACAAAGGAGTTCAATGGTAAAAAGAAACGTTTGCAGAGTAATGGGAGTCCATTTCTCCAGCCGACTGTCGGAAACGCATCCTGTTAAACATCCATCAATTATCCCAGCTTGCAAATGCATTAGAGTAATGAGGAATTATCCATCAAATACACTTAAAGGCAGTGCCCCCCTCTGCCAGCCGCCCTGCAAAGAGGCACTTCAGTAAGGAAAAATAGCCTGGAGGTGGGTGGCAATTCAGGGGGGCTCCGGGGCTGCATCCTCTGGGCCTGATCCAGTCCTGAAGATGCTTTCCCAGCTCCAGGGGCAGCTCCTGGCCTTGCTGCCTCCTTCAGCAGCTGTGCTTTCTTCAGAGAGCTGTGGTGGCACCACGGGCAGCCCAGGGACCTGCTCTGTGCCTCAGTTTCCCCGTCCTGCTTGTCTGCAGCCAGCCATGGGTGCTGCTCGTGTCCCTGTCCCCTCTCTTCCCGGGAACAGAAGCTGTGGTGAGCGTGGTGTGTGATCTGGTAGCTCAATTCCCAGAAACTCGTGGGTTCATCCACAGCCCCAGCTGGGCCTGGCCCTGCAGAAGGAGGGTGTGGGGAGGCAGAGAACCTCAGAGCCCCTCGGGATGCCAATCCCTGCGCCGGGCTGGGTGCACCAAGCAGAAAATAGCCGGGTCTGGAGGCAGGGTCCTGCTCTGCCACCAGGGGAAGGGAGTTGGTCAAAGTCACAGCAGCAGCGTGTGAGGGGCTGCAGGCCTGGTCTGTGTGTGCTGGGATGGGGTTTGGGAAGTGCCTGGAGCCCTGCAGGATCAGAGCAAACAGGAACGTGAGGGATGTGACCCAACAGAGCAGGATCTGGGCTTGCTGGTCCTAGGTAACTCCAAGGGTTTGATCCTTTGGTGATGGATTCAGGACTGATCCAGGAGTTTTCCAGCCTGAAAACTGCCTGCTCTGGGTTTTCTTCAGAGAGCCTGGTGCAGGATCAGAGCAAACAGGAACGTGAAGGATGTGACCCAACAGAGCAGGATCTGGATTTGCTGGTCCTGGGTAACTCCAAGGGTTTGATCTCTTTGGTGATGGATTCAGGACTGATCCAGGAGTTTTCAGCCTGAAAACCTCTCTGGGTTTGATTCAAGCCTGGTGCAGGGCAGCAAACCCTGTGACCCAACAGAGAGGGTTTGGGTGCTGTGAGGGTTTGCTTTGGTGATGGATTGACTGATCCAGGGTTTTCCAACCTCACATCCTCCTCCCCAGGGTTTGGGTGCTGGGCTGAGGGCCATTTCCCCAGGGACAGGGCTGTTCCCCAGCAGCAGGATTTGGATTTGGGCAGTCAGGGCTGCTGTGTGTGCATCCTCTGATGTCTGGGGCTGTGTTGTGGGCAGGTGTTGGGAGAGCACTGAGGAGCAACAGTGGCAGCTTCTCCTGTCTGCACACCTGCCTGGTTCTCCTGCGGGCACCACTGGGAGTTGGGAGTGATCAGGAGGCTCAGAAGTCCCCAAGAGGGGACAAAAGGACACCCACCCAAACCTCGGAGCAGGGGCTGCCACAAGGTTGCATCACCGAGGTTGGAAAACTCCTGGATCAGTCCTGAATCCATCACCCAAAGGATCAAACCCTTGGTGTAGGAGGCCTTGACTATATGTATTATAAATGTAGGAGGCTTTAAATATATGTATTATATACCTGTACTATATTTGAATATCTTTACCCTGGCTGGTCCCAGTTATCCTTGATGGGCTGCAGCTGTGATGTTCTTCATTGGGCTGCAGCTGTGGCCAGTCAAGGTAACTGGGATAAAAGGGGAGTGGGCTGGCCAGTTGGGGAGAGCCTTGGAGGAACCCTGACTAAAGAAGACCCTGAGTTTGTGCTGTGAAGATCTGCTGCCCACAAGACAACAACAGAGAGGTACAGGACTTATGAAATGTGTTAAATACAATACAGGACTAATGTAATATGTTAAATACAACACCTTGGAGTTACCCAGCACCAGCAAGCCCAGACCCTGCTCTGTGGGTCACATCCCTCACGGTCCTGTTTGCTCTGATCCTGCAGGGCTCCAGGCACTTCCCAAACCCTCATCCCAGCCTTCCTGTAAGGAATGGGGTGAAAACCAACTCCCGGGCTTGTCTTCCCCAGAGCTGATATTTCCTCCTCCCAAACCCCTCTGGCAGCCCTGTCCAGGCCCAGGAGCAGCAGCCTGGGGTGGGAGCAGAGCATCCCCTGCTCTGCAGCTCCAGGGCGAGCTGAGCCTTCCTGGGAGCGTCTGATAACAGCAGCTGCCATTAGGTGTCACAAGAGCCTCAGGTCTTTGCTCCTCCTGGGAGGATGGGACAGGAGGGATGGCGTGCTGAAGTGGCCCTTGGGGTGGCACCCTGGGGACAGAGAGGAGCTCTGGCTGCTGGGAGGGCACCACAAGTCCCTTGTGATACCACAGCCTTGCCAGGAGGGCACCGTCCTTCTGCCCCCAGCTGATCCCTTCTGTCACCTCCTGGGTGTCCTGCCCTAGTGCTGGGGACAGGCAGGAGGTGGCATCAGGTTCCTTCTGTCTCACACTCGTCCCTTCAATAACCTGCTGCGTTTTACTGCAGGGAGGCAAAGGGAGCAGCCGGTGCTGGTGCCTCGCTCAGCATCACGGCTCCCACTGCAGCCTCCAGTGTCCTCCCAGTATCCTCCCAGTGTCCTTCCAGTGTCCTCCCAGTATCCAGGAGAAGCCCTGAGCTGCCCTGCAAAGAGGCACTTCAGTAAGGAAAAATAGCCTGGAGGTGGGTGGGAATTCAGGGGTTGCATCCTCTGGGCCTGATCCAGTCCTGAAGATGCTTTCCCAGCTCCAGGGGCAGCTCCTGGCCTTGCTGCCTCCTTCAGCAGCTGCGCTTTCTTCAGAGAGCTGTGGTGGCACCACGGGCAGCCCAGGGACCTGCTCTGTGCCTCAGTTTCCCCGTCCTGCTTGTCTGCAGCCAGCCATGGGTGCTGCTCGTGTCCCTGTCCCCTCTCTTCCCGGGAACAGAAGCTGTGGTGAGCGTGGTGTGTGATCTGGTAGCTCAATTCCCAGAAACTCGTGGGTCCATCCACAGCCCCAGCTGGGCCTGGCCCTGCAGAAGGAGGCTGTGGGGAGGCAGAGAACCTCAGAGCCCCTCGGGATGCCAATCCCTGCGCTGGGCTGGATGCACCAAGCAGAAAATAGCCGGGTCTGGAGGCAGGGTCCTGCTCTGCCACCAGGGGAATGGACTCTTGCAGCCCCCACGGTCCTGCTCGTGGTGCTGCCTGTGGCCACCCATGGGTGCTGCTCGTGGTGCTGTTTTGAAAACACTGAAAGTTCCTCCCCTTTAGGATGTGTCCAGCTGTGAGGGCGCAGCTGGGCAGGCCCTGGGTGCTCACCCACAGAGGGATGCATCCTCTGGGATTCGGCCCCTCCTGGGATTCCTGTGCCACCTCCCAGTGCCCCACAGGTGCCACGCTCAGATAATCTTCCAGGAATCCACACAATTCCTCCCCGAAACGCCGTTTGCCTCTTTAATTTCGCAACGTGGCCAGAAACAATGCAGCGTCCGAGGCTCGATAAGGGGCCGGTGGGAAAAGCCTTTCTCTCCTCTGCGGCGAGCTGATAAAGGCTGCAGCGCCGGCGGTCCTGGGGGAAGGAGCGGGGCCGGGGCCGCCGCCGGGAGAATCTCCCGCTCCCCTCCCGGTGCCCAGCTGGGCTGCGACGGCGTCCCGGCCCCGGGTGCCCAGCGTCAGGGCTGCCCTCTCGGAGGCGTCATGTCTGGCCTTCCCCTGGGGATGACCTGGCCCTGTCCCACCGCGTCAGCTCTGCCCACCCTGGGCACTGAGGCTGAGTTCATGTCTGGCCTTCCCCGGAGCTGGGGATCGCTCCTGGCCTGCCCTGTCCCTGCAGCCGCAGCATCGCGGCTCACCCTCGGGTGGGCACTGCCCGTGCCCCTGCGGGGTGTACCGGGGTATCCCGAGGTGTCCCGGGGTGTCCCAGGCACGGTACCCCAAAGCCCGGGGATACCGGGGAGTCCCGGGTATCCCGGCAGAGCTCCCCCAGGCCCGAGGTGCCGGTTCCGGAGGCACGGAGCGGGGCTGCCCGCCCGGGGATGCTTTCCCGGTGACTCACAGCATTCCTGGCAGGTCGGCGGCGGCCGCGGGACACCCCGACAGCTCCGGCCGCCCCTGGCCTCTGCCTGAACTCCGCTGGCAAAGCGAATTTCCCTCCCCGTGCCAGACGCCGGGGTTCCTCGGTTCCGTGGCTGCGGGCAGGGGGAGGCAGCGGGGTCCCCACGGGTGTCCCTGTGAGGGGACAGGGGACAAAGGACAGAGCTCACGGCAGTGTCTGACCTCCCCGTGGCCTCGGCGCTTCCTCCTCCACCAGTTCTGCAGAACGCCGAGCAGGAACGGGCTCCCCACAAACAGCCCCGACTCCGAGCACTCCCCAAGCACTGCCCAGCTCTGTGACTCAGTTTCCCTTTGCTGAGGTGAGGAGAAGCAGTGCTGACCCCTCTGATGCACAGAGACATGAGGGTTCCCACTGCTTCTCCCCAGCAGCTCTATTTGGGAACATCCCAGCCCATCCCAGCTTGGATTTCCCCCCACCCAAAGAATTTCCCTTTATCTTTTCACCTTCAGCCCTTTGAATCCGCTCCTGGGTGCTCACCCTGCACAATTCTGCATCTTCCTGCATCCCACCACCCTCAGCCACCCTGTTGTGCTGTTTCACGTCATGAGTGGGTCAGTGGGATGGGGATTGGGGCAGGATGAGTGTGGGGGACCTGTTGGGGAAGATGAAACAGGAAAGCCTTATCAATATGATTGCCTGGCAAAAGATTTTGAGAATATGGAAACTACAAGCAAGATTGAAATGAAAGCAAGCTTTGAGATCCCTCAGTTACTGAACAACTGGAAAACAATGGCATGGCCAGCTGAAGGGAATCCTCTTTGGATGGAACAACACCCTCTGCTTGCAGACAGGTCCGAGGGTCCAAGCAGACCCTACCAGCTTAATAGAAAGAGTCCAGAGAGGAGTTTTTAGGGTTTAAAATGTAACCCAGTGTGGTAATGTAATGATTCTTATAGGCTGTATGGAAATGCTGTAGGATTTGTATCTTGGACTAGACTGGTTAGTGAGAATGAGAATATTCAAGACAGAAGATGATTTATGGTATTGTAACGAGAACTTCACCCTCTCTTACCCCTTTTACTCTCTCACCCTCTCATCCTCTCTGCCCCTCTCTTCTCTCAGTCCTGCTCCAGCTGTGTTTGGCAGCTCCCAGCAGGGCCCTGCACCCTTTGCAATAACCCACAAGTTCCAGCCCTGGCTGCAGAGATCTCTCGTCTCCGTCCATCCCCACCGTCCCACCCCCGACGCTCCGACAGGGACCAGAGCCGGCAGCAGCAAAGCGTCCCCGAGGGCTCTGTGAGCCCCGGCGTGGCCGTGGCCGCGCGTCCCGCCCGGCGCTCAGCACACAGGAATGCCGTGAGCTTGCAAAGTGGTTTCAGCGAGACGTTATCTAATGGAGGAGGAGGAGGAGGAGGGTGGATTAAGCCAAACCCACAGCACCGGCTTTCAATTAAACCGAGTGAATTTACGGCTTCTCCTGACACAGTAAACACGCGCTGACGGGGTCCTGACCCAGCATTTCCCCTCCGTGCCCCGGCAGGCGAAGGGAGCAGCCTCCAGCTCCTCCTGTGGCAGCCAGGAGCCCTCGGGGCTGGGCCCTGCATTATTCATCACCACGCAAAGGGCAGCGGAATGCGGTGATGCTGCGGTGATGCTGCGGTGGACGCTGTGCCCCAGAGCTGCCGCCTGGAGCAGGGATGAGGAGAGATGGAAACCTGGGAGAAGAAACATCCCAGCAGCCTCCCCTGGCTGGGAGTGATGCAGCCCCGGGGCTCTGGGTGACACAGCAGCTCCTGGGATGAAGTGCTGCTCCATGGGTGGGTGAAGCTCAGTGACCTTCCCTCAGCGGCTTCACTCCACGGCCCTGCAGCCATCCTGCCATCCCCGTGCCTCAGTTTCCCCCGGGAGCAGGGAAGGCTGGGTGTGGCAGCAGCAGGGTGAGCTGAGCAAGCTGGATGAGCCAAGCCAGGATCTCACAACAGGGCTGGGAGAGCTCCCCGGTGGCACTGCAGAGCAGGGCTGGGTGTGAGGTGCTCCAGCACGTGTGCCAGGGCATGCCTGGCACCCTCTGCCAGCCACCTCTGCTGCCTGAGCCAGGCGAGTCAGCAGAACCCCTCAGCCCTGCCCTGCTGCAAAGGGGTCCAGTGAGGCCAGGACCCCCAGCCCAGCATCACCCGAACACCACAGCCCTTTTTGGACACATCAGAGGAGCCCTGGGCATCTGCTGGCACTGGGAGGTGGGGCTGGGGGTCAGTGGCACTTTGGGCAGTGCAGCCCCGGATCGGGCACCTGGCCAGGAGCGTGACCAGGAGCCCGGCAGAGCTGCTGGGGTGACGTCCTGGCCCTGCTGCTGACGTCCAGCAGAGGGAAAAGCCCTCCCCAGAGCAAATACACACCGGGGCTGTGCAAACCCAGCCTGGAGGGTGGCTCTGGGCAGGTACCTGGGTCCCATCTGGCTGCTGTTTACCTGTCTGCTGGAATCCACCCTGCAAACTTCCTCCTCGGATGGGCCTGAGGAGCCCAGCTCGGCCGTACCAGGCTCGCAGGGAGGTCCCTGGGACCCCAGACCCGGATCCTGATCCTTTGCCCCTGCAGAGTGGATCCCAGTGGGGTTTGGGAGGATTTCAGCACCAGCCCCTGCCAGGTTTCCAAGCCCACAGCCAAACCCTGTTTGCACCAGCCTGGCTCCATGCAGCCCGCAGAGCTGCACACCAGCAGTGTCCAGGGAGCAGCTGCTGGGTCCATTTCCAAAAGGGTTCAGGCAAGTCATGGCATCCCCACCACTGCCTCAGTTTCCCCCTCAGCCTGTCCCTCCCTGACCCGCGGCGGTGGCTCCTGGGGCGTGCAGGGACCTGCCACCACGCAGGGAGGGGACCGTGCTGGGCACACCTGAGTGAGGCAGGACCCTGCCTGCCACTCCCCTGCAATGGCAGCTGTGATTGCTCAGGAGCCACCAACTGCTCTGCCCTGGGCACAGGGACACCAAGAACCCCCCCAAGCCACTCCTGTCCCATCCTGCACCTTGCATTGAGGTCCTCCAGGGAACAGGGGGACCAGAGAGTGCACGGCCACAGGTGCAGCTCCGTGGGTCAGCACAGCTCATGAGCCCTTCCCTGGGTGCTGCCAGGGTGGAGAAGGAGCCCCCAGTTCTCCTCACTGGATGGATGGATATTGGATGATGGGGGATGGACAGATGGATGGATGGATGGATGGATGGATGGATGGATGGATGCATGGATGGATGGATGGATGGATGGATGGGGGATGGATGGACGGATGGATATTGGATGGATGGATGGACAGATGGATGGATGGATGATGGATTTATGGATGGATGGATGCATGGACGGATGGATGGATGGATGGACAGATGGATGGATGATGAACAGACAGTGAGTCTGAGGCCTAATACATTTCATTACACCCCGCAGTGGAACATACCCACACCCTCACTCTTGCAGTACTGCAGTACTCAGGGCTGTGTTCCCACCTTGGAAAGGGGGGGAAACTGAGGCAGGGAAGGCAGGGGCTGTTTGCTGGGCGGGAAGGAGGCTGACAGAGCAGGGATGAGGCAGCCCCAGCCCGTGTTGTGAAAGCAGCTGTTATCAGAGCGGGCGTCACGCCGCAGCGAGCGGCTTCCAGGAAAGGAAGGAAGTGTGGGGTCAGCCAGCCCCGCTGCCAGCCCTTTTCCAGCAAACAGCCCAGGCCTGCTGATAATGGGGCCCTGCCACGGCCACCCAGGAATTCAGAGCCAATGAATGGCCACACGTGCTGCCCTAAATGTGGGGTTTTCCCCCGTTTCCTCTCCCACAAAAGCAAGAGATGGTGCTGGAGCAGCAATGGATGGTGCTGATGGCACCTGACTCCTTGCAGGGCACAGAGCAGCGTCACATCAGCAGCAGCCCAGTTCCACCCAGGGACTCTTACTGGTAGGAACTGGGTGTCACTGGGCTGGGTTTGCTCCTGTGGAAAGGTGCTCTGGGATGTGTTTCCTGCCCTGGCACAAGGTGGATAACCCCAGAGCAAGGCTGGATGGGGATGGGGGATGTGATGGGGAGCTGCTCCCACACGCCTGGGCCTCTCCCAACACCTCACACTGGACACTGAGCTGGAGGCCATCACCCAGCAGGACACTGGGCAGTCCCACTGCAGGGCCAGTGCCCTGTGGCAAGGCAGGATCCCACCCCGACACCATCCTGCCATGCAAAGTGGCCCTGGAGGAAGCAGGAGCCTGCTCCTCCCCGATACTGGCAATAATTACATGATTATGCGATTTGGAAGCAAAGTGCAGATTAATCTCTGATCTCGTTAGGCCGTGTTTTACCATCTGCTTTGGGCAGGCAGGAGAAGCCCTGGTCTGGTGCTGGGCAAAGGCAGCAGCGGGAGCCCCCGGGGAGAGCCGAGTCCCACAGAGCGGTGGGTGCTTTGGGAGAAGGGCGGCCGGGGAGCTGAGCACACCGGCAGGAGCGATGGCACCGCGGGCAGCAGCTGTCGGGCACAGCCAGCCCCGATTCCTGGAAGCCGGGCTGGATCCGGCTGGGCACGCACGGGGCTGGGCTGGGCTGGGCTGGGCCGCGCTCGGACCCCTCCTTTGGCCAACAAGGGCAGGTGACAGCGATGACGACGATGGCCCGCGGTGGTGAGGGGGGGGGAGGCTGCTGGGAGGGAGATGGCAGAGTTCAAACCGCAGGGAGAGGTTTGTAATTGTCCAGGTGGGATACAGAGATAGAGAGGAGGGACAGAGTGCAGCGGGACTGTGGCAGAGGACGGGGTGGCCCCGGGATCTCCCGGGCTCCTTAGGGGCTCCCCCTTCTCCTCCACTCGGGAGGTTTTTGCCAAACAGGGAGGGCAAGACCTGCCTTTTATTGTGCTCGTGCCAGGAGATTTTTTCCTGCTGCAGCAGCCCCGGTGCAGAGCCAGGCCCAGCCTTTGCAGCAGTGTCAGGTCTGGTGCAGACGGGGATGGGTTTCCATGCCATCTTCAGCACCAGTCTGGTCCCTGTGGCACTCAGAGCTCTCTGGGGGACACTGGGACACTGACCTGTGCCCAGAAGCCTCCGTGTCACCACCTGCACCAAGAGCTGGTGCCTGTGTGCCAGGGGCACTCTGGGCTGTGGGGGTCCCCTGTGCCCCCTCGCCCTGGTGTGTGGCAGTCCAGGTGACCTGAGTGACACAGGGGGACAAACGCCACAGCCATCACCCATCCCGGGGTGGCTGCTGTCACCTGGCCAGCCCATCCCATCCCACTCCACCCCACCCCATCCCACCCCATCCCACCCCATCCCACCCCACCCCATCCCATCCCATCCCATCCCATCCCATCCCATCCCATCCCATCCCATCCCATCCCATCCCATCCCACCCCATCCCACCCCATCCCACCCCATCCCACCCCACCCCATCCCACCCCATCCCACCCCATCCCATCCCACCCCATCCCACCCCATCCCATCCCATCCCACCCCATCCCCACGTGGAGATTCAGCCTCCTCCAGCTCGGAACCAGCACCGGGAGCCCCCTCCGTTCCAGCCGCACACAGAACCCCTCGGTCCCGTGTTGGCGAAGGGCCGGCAGGAGATGAAAGGGATTTCCCGGCTGACCTCCTCACCCCGCGCTATTCGCACCTCCTTTCCCGCACGCAGACAGGCATTTTTCCCATGCTCAGGGGGTCAGGGCCCTCCCTGCACTCCAGGACGGAGCAATGCCAGGAATGTACCTGGGAATAGGCAGGGTTTTGCAGGGTGGAGGGGGAAGAGGAGAGCTGAGCACCCTCCTGCCCGCAGTTAGCCACCGACATTTGTTCTATGGCCATTAAAAGGTGCTTTTCTTGTGCAAACGCCCTGCAGGAAGAAACCTGTTAAGCGGGGCAGGAGGGGCTGCACTCAGCCCGAGCCTCGGGCATGGATGGATTTTGTGTCCCCCAAGTGGTGCCAGTCCCTGGCGCTGTCCCTGGGCCAGGTCCAGGTCCCCAGGCACGGGCAGGGGTCTCAGCAGCTGCGGGTGGCCCAGCTCAGCCTCCTCCAAACAGCACCCAGCTGATTCCAGCCACGTCCTCCCCTTGCTCTTTCATCCCCTTTATGGGCTGGAATAAGCTCATTTCCCCACTCCACCCTCACAGGGGCTTCCTGGCCCCCCGTGCCTCAGTTTCCCTGGGCTAAATCAAGGAGAACAGCCCCTGGAAGTGGAGCCCAGTTGCCCACAGCACATTCCAGTGTCTCTACCATTATCCCAGGGTTGGATGCCACAGTTTCCCTGGGCCCAGCTTGGAGGCTGCACTTCCACCCTGTGACAATCCCTTCCCAGCTGTCCTAGGATGAGATGGAACCACACAGGAGAAATGTGCTTCCCTTTACTCCTCCCCACCTCCACCTTGCATCACCCAGGATAACAATAAAGGGGAAATGAAAATGAAGCGTTTTGGGACACAACCTGGAGTGGTGGGATGATGCCAGGAGATGCCCAGGCCCAGGGTTTGCTCCCATCACCCAGCAGGGCACAAGCCCCAGCCCCAGGCACTGCCCCCAGGCTGTGTCTCTGTGCCCCCTCCCACTCCTGACATCCCTTCTCCCTGCTCCTTCTCCAGGGCTGACACAAATCCTCTGTGGATTCTCACAGGGATCACCTGGGTGTCTGCAACCCACGGTGACAGAAGGGTGAGAAACCTCTTGGGGGACAGGAGGGGCACCCCAGGACATGCCACGTGTGCAGGGGACAGGCTGCTGATGCCTGGGACAAAATCTCTCAGGGACTGGGGGGATCCCCCTGTGCTCTGGGGAAGGGATGCGGGATGTGGGTGGCACATCCATCACCCCACCATCACCCCGATGCATCCCGCTTTCCCCTGCTGCTCTCGGCAGGAGGGTTTGCTTGTAAACAGCAGCCCCTGGGTAACACTTCTAATCCCTCTCTTGGCTATTATTCATCCCCAGCTAACCTTAAAGCCTCCCCCTTTTTCTCTGCGAGGCACCCCCAGAGCAGAGGAAATTCCTCAGCCCTGACGTGATGTGAAACACGAGCGGCTCGGCCCCAGCCGCCCCCTTCCCTGCCCCAACCTACCCGGGCCATTTCCCAACCCAGGTTTCCCTGTAGCATCCCACTCCCCCCCTCCTTTTTTTTCTTTTTTTTTTTTTTTTCCCTCTTTCTTTCCCCAACCACCCTTTTCTGCTTTAGACATTGTAACCCGAGAGGCTGGAAATGCAGCTCCTTTCATCTTCCATTTCCCACATCCTGAGAGTCTGGGGAGAAGGAGCCCACCCAGATGATGGAATCCCAAATATGCGGCTCCTTCCACCTCCCCGATCCCCTCGGCCGCCCCCCCGTGAGGCTCTATTCACAAAGCAGATTAGCCATGCTGCCGCCTCCCCGCACACCTCGCCACAAAAAGCCCGCGAAAAAGCCAACCTACAAAAAAAAAAGGAAAAAAAAAAAAAAAAAAATTAACAATTTTAAGAAGAAATCCACACCCGGGAGCAGGATGGGTCTCAGCACCTCCTGCCCTGCTCTCATCCTGCTCCCATCACTGTCTGGTGGGAATTGGCACCCAAACTCCTGGGACTGGGTGCTGAGGGGGGTTTTGGGGAGCTGCAGCTGGAAAGGTCCAGCCAGGACCTTCCTCCTCCCTGTGCTCGGGTGATTCCAGCCCCAGCAAGGTGTCCCCTTGTGGTCCCCACTGGGTCTGGGGGAACGCTGAGGATGAGGAGGGAAAGCAGCACCCAGGCAGAGCCTCAGTGGCTCCCAGCACTCGTGATCCAAACCCACGGGGCCCCAGCCCTCCCCTCTTGGGGGGGACACCCTGCACCCCTGGCTCGGCCTCATCCTGCAGGGATGTCCCTGGCCCCAGCCCTTCCCTGTCTCAGGGGGACACCCTGCACCCTCATCCTGCAGGGGTGACCCTGACCCTCACTGCCACACCAGGAACGCGCCCACATTTCCAAATGTGAGACCCCAGAGCACCTTACTGTGTTTGTAGGGTGACTCGGAGCAGGTGGTGACACACAGGGGTGTCCCAGCGGTGCCACAAACCCGGTGCCACCAGGGATTGCTCACTGCGGGTGGGTGGGAGCACCCTCACCCCCCAGCTCTCCTCTCCTCTCCTCTCCTCTCCTCTCCTCTCCTCTCCTCTCCTCTCCTCTCCTCTCCTCTCCTCTCCTCTCCTCTCCTCTCCTCTCCTCTCCCTCCTCTCTCTCCTCCTCTCCTCTCCTCTCCTCTCCTCTCCTCTCCTCTCCTCTCCTCTCCTCTCCTCTCCTCGGCTGGGACAAACCAAGGTGGGCAAAGGGCTTGGTGCCCTCCTCATGGGGCATTGCTGAGATGCCTCAAATCCCTTTTTTCCCAGGTTTTATCAGGGAAAGGTTCGGGCTCCCCCGAGGACCCGCAGGTCATTTTGGGAACACTTGGGGTCATTTTGGGAACATTTTGGGTGCCGAGCCTGGCCCCACGCCCTGGGCCAGCCGGTTCCCCGAGCTGGGGGCGCCAGGGGCAGCCAGAGCCAAGGGCAGGCAATGACTCAAAGGGAACCACAGCCCTCCCTCCCTCCCTCCCTCCCTCGAGTGTCACGGCGCTCACGGTCCCGCATCCTCACGAGGGATGCCCGTGGGCCATTGACCTTGCTGGTTTGTCCCAGGACATCGGGGCAAACCTGAATTCGATCCCCTCACCCCCAGGCGGCCCGGGGGAGCCTCTCTGTCCCTGCTGGGCATCGCCCCGGCCCTCCCCGTTCTCACCTATTTGCTAATTGTGCTGGCGGGGAAGGCGAGGGGGAGGAAATACAAAAAGTAAACTGCGAAAGCAACACTGCAGCTCCAAGGGCCCAGCACGGCAATCAAGCGATAAAGCAGTAATTAAGCCTGATTATCATGCAAGGCAGCCCCGGTTAGACTGGAATGCCGCTGAAGAGCCTGAAAGCTGCCGGGATTGTTTGCAGGGCTCAGAACTGATCTTTTGATGTCTGCTGGGAGCTCCTCTCCCCCAGACCTGCCACCCCAGGGTCCCGTTTCTCCCCGGGCATGGCTCTGGTTGGGTTTTTCCTCCTTGCAAGGCCTGTGGAGGCTCCTCCGGGCTGCAAACTGCTCCCCTGGGGCTGCTCCAGGATGGACAGGGCAGCTCTGGGCAGGGCAGGACCCGCGGGACATCCCCGTGCCCAGGCAAGGGCAGGGTGTGCTTGGGGAACACCCTGCACCCACCATCCTCATCCTCGGCAGCTTTCACCCCAGGGGAAGAGGAATAGGGAGAGAAGTGATCCCCAGGGATGAGGGCAAAGTGGGTGAGAGCAGCAGGATGGGGTTTGTTCTGTTTTAGTTTGGATGTCTGACGCATCCCCGTGGCCTCACCCGGGCTGCCGGGGGAAAGGTGAGTGTCTGGAATGGGCTGGGGGGGAAAAGGTGACTCCCAGCCCTGCTTTGGGGTCATTTTGGGAACAGGAACGCACCTGGCTGGGTGAATCTGGAAAGAGATGGGTATGGCGGGGAAGTGTGGCTGCCTCCCAGCGCCACGTGGCCAGGACAGGGAGCAGGAGGGGTTCCCAAATCCAAGGGGACCCAACTCTGAGCTCCCTTATGCCAGGAGGGGTTTCCTGATCCAAGAGCTCCCCTCTGCCAGGAGGGATTCCCAAATCCAAGGAGATCCAACCCTGAGCTCCCTCTGCCAGGAGAGGTTTCTTGATCCAAGGGGGCCCAACCCTGAGCTCCCCTATGCCGGGATGGGTTTCCCCATCCAAAGGGACCCAGCCCTGAACTCCCCTTTGCCAGGAGGGATTTCCCTGGTCCAAGAGCTCCTCTCTGCCAGGAGGGGTTCCCCCAACCCAAGGGGAACCAATCCTGAGCTCCTCTCTGCCAGGAGGGGTTCCCTGCTCCAAAGGGATCCAACCTTAAGCTCCTCTCTGCCAGGAGGGGTTCCCCCATCCAAGCAGACCCAATCCTGAGCTCCCTCTGCCAGGAGGGGTTCCCCCATCCAAGCAGACCCAACCCTGAGCTCCCCTCAGCCAGGAGGGGTTTCCTTGATCCAACCTTGAGCTCCCTCTGCCAGGAGGGGTTCCCCAATCCAAGGGCACCCAGCCCTGAGCTCCCCTCACCTGCCATGAGGGAATTCCCCCATCCAAGGGCACTCAGCCCTGAGCTCCCCTCTGCCGGGAGGGGTTTCCCCGACCCAAGGGGACCCAGCCCTGCTGCCAGCAGGAGGAGCCGGCGCTGACTCAGGGCCGGGCCGGAGCAGCTGGGCAGGTTGACGCACGAGGATGATTTTGGCCCCGGCTCATCCCGGTTGCAAGGCACGCTGCTGCTCCCTCCGACGCTAATGAGCAGGTTTGGGCAGAGCTGCTTCTGCCGAGGAGTCAGGGACAGGCAGCCCCCGGGAAAGCCCGGCGAGCTCTGTTTGTCAACAGGTCCCCTTCGGTGCCTTTCATCATCCTGGCAAAGAATTTGATAATGAGTTCGGGGCCAAATGCTAAGTCACCTCATCCCACGGCTGAGCAGGGACTGGCAGAACCAGTTGTCCCAAATGTGCCCAGGCGTCGGGGTGGGAATAAGGCAGGAGAAAGGCGCTGCCTGCCCCTCTGCCCCACTCTCAGCTTGCATCACCTCGAATTGCAACAACAATATATTAATTTTTTAAAAAAAAATTATATATTTTAAACAAAGAGGAATGGAGGCGCTGCATCAGATTTTCCACACTTTTCCCTAAATAAAAATGTCACTTTCTGGGTAAAACGGAAGGTAGATTTTCCAGTTTTTGGTTGGCTCAGCCCCAGAAAGAGGATGTGTCACATTCTGGGTAAATCTAAAAGGAGCAGCTGTGGTGGCGAGTCCTTCCCGGCCACTGTGAGGGCTGGGCCGCAGCTCCAAACCCCAGTTCAGGGGGTGCATCTTGGTTGTATTTAATCTTTTTTCTTAACAGTAAAGGGGATAGGATCTCACCAGCATTTCCAGTAAACCCCATTCGATTTCAAGCAATTCATCCCACAACTATGTGTGGGATGCCAGGAACTCTTCGGTCTTGCTTAGGAGCAGGAGCCCAGATGGGCTTTGTCTGGAATAATTCAGCTCCCAGTGGCTGGAGCTCTTTGCTCCAAATGCTAATAGAGTGAGTAATCAGAGATCTCCATCCAGTAAATTATTTATCTTATCTCTGGAACTCGGGGAGGCATCTCAGCCAGCGACTTCTGCGGAAAAAAGAAGACGGGTGGGGGGGGTGGTGGGTGGGGGTTAAAAAAACCTAAAAACCAGCGATATTAGTCAAGAGTCCCCAGCTGGAAGGGCCACATGGCCACTTTTACTGGAAAGGGGAAAAGTTCAAGCGCTGGTTGGCGCGTGATGAAGCAAGAGCGGAACAGCGGAACGGCGGGGTGAGCCCGGGGGACGCCGGGCACGGGGAAGCGGCGATTCCCGGGAAAAGGCAGCGCGCGAACCGGCGCCGCTGGGCGGGGCCGTGGGCGTGGCCCCGTGACCGCGCGGGGCCGCCCGGGCAGCGCGGCCCGCGCGCGCCGCCGCCGCGCCCGCTCCCCATTGGCCGCCGGGCGTAATGAGGGCGTGGCTCCGAGGCGTAGCCCCGCCTCTCTGGGCGTGCGGCCCCGCCCCCGGCCCCTGCGGCTCGCGGGGCCGGCAGGGGCCGCGCGCCACACGCGGCCGGGCCTCGCGCGGAGCGGCCGCTCGCGCCCGCAGCGCGCCCTGCCCTGCCCTCACCGCCCTCACAGCCCGGCCCGGCGCCGCGCCGCAGGTGCCGCCACCGGCCCCAGCACCGCCACCGGCCCCAACGCCGGAATGCTGCTCTCCAAAATCACCTCGCTGGCGCACCTCCGCTCCGGGACCGCCGGCGAGCTGCACCCCGCCAAGATACAGCCAGGTCAGGGACGGCCGGCGTGGGGGTGCCCGTCCCGGCTCGGGGCCGGCCGGGGCAGCGGGCGGAGCGCTGACGGGCGGGTCTCGTCCACAGGGAAGGAGAAGGAGCCGCTGGAGCAGCTGTACCGGGTGGGCCCGTTGCTGGGGAGCGGCGGCTTCGGCAGCGTTTACTCGGGGATCCGCCTCTCGGACGGCGCCCCGGTAAGTGGCGGGGCCGGCGGCGGGCGGAGCCGGGAGGGGGCTCGGCGGGGCGGGCGCCGAGCTCATCCCGGCGCCGAGCTCATCCTGCCGTTCCCCTTGGCTCGCAGGTGGCGATTAAACGCGTGGCCCGGGACCGCATCTCGCAGTGGGGCGAGCTGGTGAGTGAGCGGGGCCGGCGGGAGAACCCAGCGTGACGGGCGGGGGTGAGCGGAGACGCGGGAGGGTGGAAACCGGGACGGCGCGGGGGGAGCGGGTGCGGGGTCACCGGGGGACGCGGAGCATCCCGGGCCGGGGAATGCCTAGCGGCGATGGGGGCGGGCAGGGGGACACCGGGATGCCCGGAACCGGTGGGAGCGGGCAGGGAGACGCCGGAGCATCCCCCGGATCGGTGGGTGCGGGCGAGGGAACACCAGGGCTTGCCGCGGGCGAGGGTGGCTCAGCCGCGCTGATGGCAGCGTGGTGCCCCCGCAGCCCGGCGGCAGCCGTGTCCCTCTGGAGATCGTGCTCCTGAACAAGGTGGGCTCCGGCTTCCACGGCGTCATCCAGCTCCTGGACTGGTTCGAGCTCCCGGACAGCTTCGTGGTGGTGATGGAGCGTCCGGAGTCATCTCAGGACCTCTTTGACTTCATCACGGAGCGGGGGTTCCTGCCGGAGGAGATGGCGCGGGGGCTGTTCCGCCAGGTGCTGGAGGCCGTGCGGCACTGCAACAACTGCGGCGTCCTGCACCGCGACATCAAGGACGAGAACATCCTGCTCGACCTGGCCACGGGCGAGCTCAAGCTCATCGACTTCGGCTCCGGCACCTTCCTCAAGGACACTCTCTACACGCAGTTTGACGGTGAGCCCATAGCCGGGTGCACTCCCGGTGCCGGGCGTTGCGCGGCCGGGCCGGGCTCCGGAGGTTTCCCCGTGCCGGGGGGGGCCGGTATGAATTCTGCAGCCGCTGCCAAGTTCTGTTTGGCACGGGGAGGATGTTGTGAAACGGGAGCCGGCTCCCGGCCCTGCTGACAGCCTCCGTCACCCGGGCTGGCTCGGGCTGGGGCGGGGGAAGCCAACGTGACAAAAACACCCTGGGGAGGGGGGGTTTGCAAAACCCGAGCACCGGCTGGTTTTGTTTGCAGGTGCGGAAGGGCTGGGGCTGCTCCTCTCCCCTTGTTTGCCCTGGTTTATAATTTTAATTTTATTTTTTTACCATTGCGGGGGGGGGGGAAGGCGTGGTTTTTTTCCCCACCCGTAGGTGGGTTTGTTCCTCGCATGTAACGGCCGGGCCTTTCCCGGGCCCTGCTGCCCTCTTCTGGCACCCGCGCCTTCCTTTTACAACCCAAAGTTTGTAAACAAGAGTCACGTGCTGGCGGGAAAGCGGGCGGGTCACGCCGGGTGCCAGCGGAGCCCAGGGATGCTCTGGCGAGGGCTGACGAGCTGCTGTGTCCCGCAGGAACGCGTGTGTACAGCCCCCGGAGTGGATCCGCTTCCACCGCTACCACGGCCACTCAGCCACCATCTGGTCCCTGGGTGTGCTGCTCTACAACATGGTGTGTGGGGACGTCCCCTTCGAGCAGGACGAGGACATCATCCGGGGCCAGCTCTTCTTCCGACGGCGCATCTCTCTCGGTGGGTACCCGGCTTGGGACGTGCCTGGGGGAGGCAGCAGCTCACAGGGAGCTCTGCAGGGCCTTCATCTGCAGAAGGTGGCACATGTGTGCCATGCTGCTCTCCTCCCAAGCAGAGGGTGGCTGGGGAGGCTGGGCACAGCTCAGATGGTGGCGCAGGGTGGATAGGAGCCTGCTCTGACTGACCACTGCTTTCTCTCCCCAGAGTGCCAGCACCTCATCAAATGGTGCTTGTCCATGCGCCCCTCGGACAGGCCGTCCTTGGAAGACATTTTCAACCATTCTTGGCTGCAGGACATTCACCTGGAACCAGCTGAGATCCACCTGCACAGTTTGATCCAGGAGCCTGACAAGTAACAGCTCCATGCAGCTCCTGGTCATAAGAAGCAAAGAAAACCAGACTTTCATCTTGACCATAACACTGAGCAGGGATCCTCAGATGTTCTCAGATGGGAATGTGCACATCCTGCCCTCGAGCTGAGCTGGGAGCCTGCTCTTCCAAGTTCTGGTATCCACCATCCAAGCCAGCTGTCCTGGACTCCATCTGAACTTTGTCTCTTCTGAGATTTTACAGTAATTTTTTTTGGACTGGTTTTGGAGGCTCTCAAGTGTCATCTTGACCTGCTGAATTGGATGACCTGACTGCAAGAAAAGCTTCAATGGGGGAAAACTGTGGGGAGGGCAGGGCCTGTGGCAAAGTGGCTGTCCCTTCTCACTGTCCCTTCTCCGTGTCCCCATGCTTGTGTGCCTTCTGTTTGATCTGAGCTGTGCTGCAGGAAAGACTTGACTTTTCCTACAGTGCTGCTTTTCTGAGACTCACCTGGGCCTATAGTTCCTTTTTCTTTTTCAAAAAGGAAATGGGTCAGAAGATGCTTGGGAACCAAGTGGGTTATGCCTCGCCTCCTGTGCCTCCATCCCACACGGGTTTTCTGGGGTTCTTTGCTTCTCTGTGCCCTCACAAATGCACAAACAATGCAAACCAACAGCTGTAAATGTGTACATAGTTCTACAGGAGCAAAGCTTGATGTACAGTTGTGAATAGTGATAACATTTTGCCTTTTTTCTCAGTTCCAGTTTTTGTTTTTAATTTATTTTCATAAATTTGTTGTTTGTTTTGTTTTTTAAAGGAAGAGTTCTAGCCGCTAGGATAACTTATTTATTTATTTATAATTCATGTGGGTTTCCAGCCCATGCCTTGCTTCTACAGCTGCTGATGCCCCAGTTTTCCATTTGGGCCTTCCCTCTGTTTCTGTCCTGCGTCCGTCCCTGGGCCCATCGTGTTTCCATTGGGTGTCTGGTGGAGGTGTGGGGTGGCAGCTTCTCCCCAGCTGTCTGTGTACATAGTTCTGGGTGCTGTTCTTTCCTTGCCACGTGCAGATCTCAGTTTGCAGATGAATTTGGGTTTTTTCCACGGGTGTCTTGTTTTTGGGGCTGGGGAGGGGGGGCTGGCTCAGGCTGTCTGCACTGTCCAGTCTGTACCTGTAACCACGTGTGTAGCCGGCGGGTTTTGTTAATAGTTAATATTGTACAGGGGAATTGAGAAATCTTATTTTTTTTATGCGGTTTTAAATAAAAACAAAACACTTGCTGTGATGGAGACATTCTTTTGTTGTGGGGTGGGATGGAGGATATGCTGTGAGTTGTGGGACACCAGTGACCACACCATGGCTACTCCAGGGACCTTGTCTCCAGCCACACTTGACTCCAAAAATCCCACCCCAGCACAAACTGCGACCAGCCAGTCAAAAGCACCACGGGGACAGCCGGATCCATCCCTCCACGGGGTGTTTCCAGAGCTGCCTGCTCCTGGCAGCTCTCCTGCGAGAGATCAAAGAGGTGCTGAGCCCTTTTCTCCCATTCATCCCCAGGCTGGTGCGGAGCATGTGCTGGAGCTGGCGAGTAAACAAACATCAAAGCTTGCTTACGAAACGCCGGATGTTGTCAGCCAAATTCAATTTTGGTAAGGCAGATCCTGTTGCTCCGGCTCTGTTGGTGTTGCATGCCGGGGGCTGGTGGGTGCAGGAAGCTGCCAGCGGGCTGTCCCCACCTCCAGCCCGGCCAACGCAGCAGAGCAGAGGAAGCTGATCTGAGGATTACGAGAAGTCGGTCGCTATCAGTCAGCAGCGGTCGAGTTTTTTAACCTCCAAACTGTCAAACCCCATTTCCAGCTCTGCGGCACTTCAGGGATGTTTGTTTGTGTGTTTTCTTATCTTGGTTTGGTTTTTTTTTTTTTAATTAGTGTACATGTGTTGAATTTTGAAGGCCTGTTTCTGCGTGACCTCCTGGAGCAGCTGCTGCTGTGTGCACAGGGCTGTGTCTGCTCCAGGAAAGCAGCAGATTTTCCCTTTTGTAGGTGACTGCAAGTCCCAAGCCAGATCTGACACAACAGGACCCTCCTTTCCTTGGCTTGCTCCAGGGCTTTTTCCTTAATATCCCCATGTCCCTTCCCCAGCTCGCCCTGGGTTCTCCTGTCCTGCTTTCCAAGCCATGAACCTGCTAGGAGGGAATGGGGGGTCCTGGAGCCACATCCCAGATAACCTGCTATCATGTCTGTGTCCCTGCCTCAGTGAAGAAAGTGTTAAGTTGGTTTGTTTGTTTTGCTTTTTTATTTCTTGTTTTTTTTTTTTTTCCTATTTCACTCAGCTGCATCTTTCATCTCCTTGGGGCCGCTCAAAGCAGGAAGCCCAGCTCCAAACACCGTCAAAGTTTAGGCCTATTTTGAGATGCGGTTTAGATCTACCCTCCTCTCTCTCTTTTCCACTCAAGACCATCCAGGAAGCTGCTCTTACACGAACACAAACATCCCCACCACACCTCCAGCTACCCCTTGGAGCCCCTCGTGTGGGCACCGTGCCCCTGGCACAGGCAGAGCACTATCACAGCCCCGCTGCAGCCCGGCCCACCCTTCCCGCAAGCGCTCGCGACTGTTGTGGTGTTTCTTAGAAAACTCAGCAGGTCCCATGTGGAGCTGGCTGCTGATAGTCCCTCGGCTTCCGCCTGTGGCTGGTGATTTTGTCACCCCCAAGTTTGTGCTGCAGGCACAGGACAGAGCCAGAGTGTCCCCAAGACCCCGCTGGCCCAGGGACTGTCCTGTCCGAGGGCTGGGTGTGTGTGTGATCCCCAGTGCACCAGCAGTGCTGAGCAGCAATACGTGCACCAGTGTAAGTGCCGCCAGATTTGTGTCCAAGCCTCTCTGTTAAAGGATCAGTACATGGTTGGATCCCTGAGCACCAGCCCTCCTGAGCAGTACCACCTTCACGAGGACAAGAACCACCAGATTCACATCCCAGGTCTCTGCCACAGGGAAGGATCGTGGCAGATGTGATGGGACAGCAAAGACGGGCACTTACACCATCAGTTACCTGTTCTCCCCTCCAGGCTGCCCATCAGGGCCTGGGGGAAAGAAGAGCCCTTTTTAACCCTCGTTTTTCCTCACCGAGGGGATATTTCCTGCGCTTTGGGGCCATCAGATCTGACAGGAGAGGATGAAAACACAGGAGTTATCCATTGGGAGGTGACTCAGAGGCAGCACTGCTCTCCCATTTCCCTTTCACAAATTTTTCTTGCTCCCCAGTGTCAGCAGCCGAAGCACCCACAATGCAGAAATTGGAAAAAACCAATAAAACAGGGCCAGGAGGAGATTTCAGGCTGTTGTGACTCCAGTTCTGGGAACACTGGGATCCCACAGATGACTGAGATCTTTCAAAGGGCCAGCACTCATCTCACCTTTCTGCAGACATCCATCCCCACCTAAGGTGCTTGCTGATGCAGGAAGCACCAGGCAGGGGAGCAAAAGGGACGTTTATGTTTTACACATCCCTTTCTGGGAATGGGAGATGAGCAACAGCCAAACTTCTGCCATGGCTGGAGAAAGGCAGATGAGCACCAAGGAGAAAATCACCTGGGGAGCAGGGCCTGGGCTCACCACAGGGACCTGAAGAGCCAGAAACTCAGAGGTGGCACCTCACCACCTCCCTATCCTAAGGAAAACATCCAGGTGTCCCTGAGGCGCTGTCTCAAACGCTTTGGCCTTCTTGGCACAGTGAGTCACACGAGCTATTTTCGACTCCTGCCTGAGGTCTTAGGTCGAGGTGAATTATCAGCAAACCATGTCCCAGGGCTCCAGCTCCCCGGGAATGAACCCTTGTGGAAATCAGTCTCTGAGCGCTTTGCCAGTGGCCTGTGTGGCGAGAGCATCATCTCCATGTGGGGAAACTGAGGCACAGCGACCCAACTCGCTGGAGACCTTTTGTGGTGAAGCCTGGCCTCCCCTCCTTTCCCCTGCCCTCTTTCCTCAGGCTGAGATTTGCAGCAGGAGCTCCCAGCTTTAATCCCCCGGTGTCCCCACGTCCCCTGGGCAGGGGATTGAATCCTGCAGGAGCTCACACCAAAGCCCTGCCCCTCTCAGGGTGAAACCAGGGTGAAACTTGTCCCTTCCCAGGCCTCCCCAGACACCCCCAGCCTGCTGGGACAGCCAGGGGGCAGGTGCTGGTTTCAGGCACCTGGAGCCCCCACTCAAGACCAGAGTCTCATGTTTTGGGGTTTACAGTGACTGTGCCAAGAGCAGAGCTGCACTAACACTGCCTCAGTACATGGTTGGTTCCTGAGCACCAGCCCTCCTGAGCAGTACCACCTTCACGAGGACAAGAGCCACCAGATTCACATCCCAGGTCTCTGCCACAGGGAAGGATCGTGGCAGATGTGATGGGACAGCAAAGACGGGCAGTTACAGCATCAGTTACCTGTTCTCCCCTCCAGGCTGCCCATCATCATTGCACTCTGGGCCTGGGGGAAAGAAGAGCCCTTTTTAACCCTCATTTTTCCTCACCAAGGGGATATTTCCTGCGCTTTGGGGCCATCAGATCTGACAGGAGAGGATGAAAACACAGGAGTTATCCATTGGGAGGTGACTCAGAGGCAGCACTGCTCTCCCATTTCCCTTTCACAAATTTTTCTTGCTCCCCAGTGTCAGCAGCCGAAGCACCCACAATGCAGAAATTGAAAAAAACCAATAAAACAGGGCCAGGAGGAGATTTCAGGCTGTTGTGACTCCAGTTCTGGGAACACTGGGATCCCACAGATGACTGAGATCTTTCAAAGGGCCAGCACTCATCTCACCTTTCTGCAGACATCCATCCCCACCTAAGGTGCTTGCTGATGCAGGAAGCACCAGGCAGGGGAGCAAAAGGGATGTTTATGTTTTACACATCCCTTTCTGGGAATGGGAGATGAGCAAGAGCCAAACTTCTGCCATGGCTGGAGAAAGGCAGATGAGCACCAAGGAGAAAATCACCTGGGGAGCAGGGCCTGGGCTCACCACAGGGACCTGAAGAGCCAGAAACTCAGAGGTGGCACCTCACCACCTCCCTATCCTAAGGAAAACATCCAGGTGTCCCTGAGGCGCTGTCTCAAACGCTTTGGCCTTCTTGGCACAGTGAGTCACACGAGCTATTTTCGACTCCTGCCTGAGGTCTTAGGTCGAGGTGAATTATCAGCAAACCATGTCCCAGGGCTCCAGCTCCCCGGGAATGAACCCTTGTGGAAATCAGTCTCTGAGCGCTTTGCCAGTGGCCTGTGTGGCAGGAGCATCATCTCCATGTGGGGAAACTGAGGCACAGCGACCCAACTCGCTGGAGACCTTTTGTGGTGAAGCCTGGCCTCACCTCCTTTCCCCTGCCCTCTTTCCTCAGGCTGAGATTTGCAGCAGGAGCTCCCAGCTTTAATCCCCCGGTGTCCCCACGTCCCCTGGGCAGGGGATTGAATCCTGCAGGAGCTCACACCAAAGCCCTGCCCCCTCTCAGGGTGAAACCAGGGTGAAACTTGTCCCTTCCCAGGCCTCCTGTGACACCCCCAGCCTGCTGGGACAGCCAGGGGGGCAGGTGCTGGTTTCAGGCACCTGGAGCCCCACTCAAGACCAGAGTCTCATGTTTTGGGGTTTACAGTGACTGTGCCAAGAGCAGAGCTGCACTAACACTGCCTCCGTGACACATCGAAACTGCATCACTCAGCCTGCGAGTTGGTGGGGGTTTTAAAGAGGAAAAAACACTTATTCACCATAAAAAACCCCAAACCAACCGCAAAACCTTTCCAGCGTGTAAAGTTGAGTCAAATTTAGCAGCTTCAGCTAGAGAAACATATTTTGAAAGCTGTAATGGGAGTGTTTCTTTTATCCCTTTCCAAGCTTTTGGTCCCCTACCTCCAGGGCAATATTTTTGTGCCCTTACTCACTGGGTTTATTACAGTTAGGAGGGGGTTAAGCAACCCCAAAAATGAAACAACATCTCCTGTTACAAACTGCAACAGCCACCTCAGTGGCCCTCAAATACCACAGAGGCACGTGTGTGAATACGAGGGGCGAGCGGGTGTCGGGATGGAGATCTCACCCTCTGAGAAAGCTGTGAGAGAAACACAAGCGGCAAAATGTCACTTCAGGTCACCCCAAATTCTCCATCTCTGTCCCTGAAGTGGGCAGGCAGGGCTGGGGCCCTCAGCATCAGAAGCAGCCCCAGGGGAATCCAGCCAAGCGTGCAGCACGGATGTGCCGTGGCAGCCCCAGGCTCGGTGCCAGGTTACTCCGTGGAGTAGATTGCTCCCTGTAGGGTGCCCACGCTCTCAGGGTGCCCAGGTGTGTGTACATCCCCCCCAAAGCACACAGATTCGGCTCCATTCGGCCCAGTTTGGTTCTTGCCTCCATTAATCAACGCCTGCCTGACATAATCAAGGTGCAACTGTGAGTGCCAAGGACTTGGATTTCACCCTCCGGGTGAGTTTCTCACCTTTGGGGAGCGAGCAGGATGTGGGCAGAGCAGACAATGAGCCCCCCACCCTTGCCAGGGCGGAGGGGTCACTCCTCTGTTGCTCTAGCAGGGTGTTTCCAAACAAAACCTTGATAAAGCCAATAAATACGTGCAGTCAGGAGAAGATGTGTGAATTGCTGTGGGAAAGCGGGAGGGGAAACTCCAGGAAGCATCGGGCACTCAGGCCAGGGAGGAACAGCAAATCCAGCCCAGCCTGCCCGCACGGAGGGGATGGCAGCACCCAGAGGAGCTCTGCAGCCATTCACAGATGCTGAAAGTGACTCCCGGACAGACGGACAGACTGCCCGTGCCCAGCTCCCGCGGGGGATGGAGCCCATTTCCCAGAGCTTGCAGCCGAGTTACGGGAAAAGGGGATTTGGGATAGCATTGTTGGATGTGTAATATGTGATAAATATCCCTGGGATTTTGAACTCCGCCTGCAAGGAGCGGCGTCTCCACCCAGCTCCTTCCTGGAAACTTCGCTTTCCAAGCCAGCCCCTCCGGCCAGGAGGGCAATGCTCTCCCCGCAGCTGGGTACCCTCGAATGTGATATTTTTGCCAGCTCTGAAGTTTCCTTTCTCCTCTTCAGCTCCGGCATGGGAAAAGGAACCGATTCTTCTGTCTCGAGTTTCATTCTCGTTCAGAACCGAAAGCTGTTGGCGATGCTGGGCTCGTTGTCAGAGAGCCAGGGCTCGCTCTGCCCCCCGAAATATCTCCCGTGCCCTGGGAGCGGGTGGTGGAGAGGGAAAGGGCAGCGAGCGCCGGCTCGGGGAAAGGCGGCAGGTGCCGGTGCTGAGACATCGCAACGAGCCCGTGCCGCCCTCTGCTGTCAGCCCCAGCGGCTTTGCAGAAAATCCCCTCATTTTGAATATTTCTTCCCCCTTTTTAAGTGCTTCCAGCCCTCCCGTGTCCTGAAAGGCTTCTTCTTCCCCTAGGGCTTAGTCAGCCTAAGTTCACAAAGGTGAACTTTGTGTTCAAGACAGGACTGGACTCAGTGCTCTGGTCTAGTTGTCGAGGTGGGGAACAGGTTTTTCCCCACTCGTGGGTGGGTTTTTTCCTGGCCTCCCTTCATTTTGAATATTTCTTCCCTTTTTTAAAGTGCTTCCAGCCCTCCCATGTCCTGAAAGGCTTCTTCTTCCCTAGGGCTTAGCCTAAGTTCACAAATGTGAACTTTGTGTTCAAGAAAGGATTGCCCTCCGTGCTCTGGTCTAGTTGTCAAGGTGGGGAACACTCAAAGCTTGGACTGGATGATCTCAGAGGTCTTTTCCAGCCTAAATAATTCTGTGGTCGAAGTCAGCTCTGGCACATTCCTCCAGACCCAAAGTGCAGGTGAGGCCACCATGCTCTGGAGGTTCCCCCTTGGCTGGGAGCGATGGGATTAATTCTCCCTGCACTGCCAGGGTTGGCAGGAGATGGATGTTGTGCAACAGGAGCTCCTGGCTCTGCCGACAGCCTCCAGCACCTGCACTGCCTCTGCCGGGGGCTGAGATGGAGCCAGTGTGACAGAAACACCTTTAAAGGGCAGCAGAGGCAGCTTCAGAGCCTGGGCTCTGTCTGGTTTTGTTTGCAGGCACAAAGGGCTCGGGCTGCTCCTCTGCCCTTGTTTGCCCTGGCTCACAATTGGGGTTTTTGGCCAGTGAAGGATAAACACAGGTTTTTTTCCCCACTTGTGGGTGGTTTTTTTCCTGGCATGTAAAGTTCAGGCCTTCCCCAGGGTTGCATTGCCCTTTTCACACCCCAGGGTTTGTAACCATGACTCAGGGGCAGGAGAGGAGGCAGCAGGTCCTGCCCCAGGGCACCCCAGGGATGCCAGGGGGGATGTTCAGCCCCCCAGAGCAGAGCCACTCCCTCTGCTGTGAGAAATGGATTTGTAAAGAATTCTCAAAACTTAGAAACTTAAAAAACTCACAGTTTTGTATATCTGCATGCAAACAGTGAGATAAGGTGTGCTGGCTTAGGAAGGCCATGGAATAGAGATGACATTGCTGAGAGAGAGAGATTGAACTAGAAACAAGTTTCAAAATATGGCTTTGCAAAAAGACCAGATATTTTAAAGAATTAGAACTATAAAAGATGCATTGCAACTGGACCACGTGGGGTAAAAAGAGGTGATGGGTGTTAGATGTAATAGCAGCATTGTGTGGCAAAAGTTAATAGGCTGAAAAACATTTATAAGGAATATAAACATTTATAAGGAATTGTAACCAGGAAACAGGTTCGCTTCTGATGGAATGGTGTTGAGTTTTACCCTCCACCGAGATTAATAATGGAATTAAATATTTTACAACACCTCTCAGTTATCTCATCTCTATAAAAGCTGGGAAAACCAACACACTGCTACCACAGCCACTCAGGTCCCTGGGTGTCCTGCAGCAGCTCTTTGGCCAGAGGGAGAAACACACAACTGTTACAAGCATTGTTCTGGGGAAAGGCTGTGAGAAAATCAGAGAAAAGAATGAGAAACAATTCTTATCTTCACTTGCTGCACCTTTATTGTGAACATGTGGAATGTGTTGTGGAGATTTGTTCACCAAAGGGTGGTTTCTGAATTAGTCAGTGGTGATGGTGTTTGGACTGGAGGACCAATTAAAGCCCACCTGTATTGTAACTGTCTGTAAAAGCAATGAGTTTCTTTAATAGTAATAAATTTTTAATAGTAATAAAATGGTTATAAAAATAGTAATATAATTAGAGTAATAAAAATTTGGACAATTAGGATTAGAACAATACAAGACAATAAGAACAAAGAGTTACGGACAGTCCAGGTACCTCTTTCTGGGCAAAATAACCCCGAAAAAGGACCCACGTTAACAGAGGATTAACCCTTAAAAGCAACAGCCTGTTGCATATTCATACACTCATCCATGATGCATAAATTCCATTCAAACACAGGATTCTGTCTGGGCAGGGTCAACTTCTTCCTCTGAATCTTCAGGGCTGAGCGAGGCGGGAAGAAGTTCATTAAGGGAGCAACAAATTCTTTTTCTCTGAAGGATTTAGGTGTCCTGTGGCTGCTATCTCAGTGTGAGTACCTTACATAGCACAGTTTCTATTTTAACATTATGTTATAACCGAAAACTATATTTAACACACTACTTAAGAAAATTAATACAGCATAACTTTCTAACATGTATAATATTCATTTGAATATTTGCAAAAAGCCGATAATAAAATAAGCATTTTTCATAGCTCCCAAGCAGAGGGTGGATGGGGAGGCTGGCACAGCTCAGACGGTGGCACAGGGTGGACAAGAGCCTGCTCTGACTGACCACTGCTCATCCAGTGGGCCTTGTCCAGATATAATAAATGAACTAAATAAAAAGAAATTTTGTGTGTAATCAAAGTGGGGTTTTTATCCTTTTTAATGAATTCTAGAATGGCTTGGGTGAAAAGAGAGGTTAAGTTTATTTTGTGCCCTGTCATGGCAGGGACACCTCCAGGGCCAGGGCAACTCCACCTTGCTCCGAGCCCTGTCCAACCTGGCCTTGGGCACTGCCAGGGATCCAGGGGCAGCCACAGCTGATCTGGGCACCCTGTGCCAGGGCCTGCCCACCCTCCCAGGGAAGAATTCCTAATTCCCAATACCCCATCTAACCCTGCCCTCTGGCAGCGGGCAGCCATTCCCTGTGTCCTGTCATTCCAGACCCTTATCTAAAATCCCCCTCCTGGAGCCCCTTTATGCTGTCAGGTGCTCCCGGAGCCCTCCCTTCCCCGGGATGAACACTCCCAGCCCGGCTCCATTGCACAGGGGTTGCATTTTAATCTCTTTTCCCGGGCGGTTTCCCCGTCACAGCCCCCGAGCCAAGATGGCGCCGCCGGGGGCTCTGAGGGGGCCGGGGGGCTCCGCCCGCAGCGCCCACTGCGCCCGCTGGGCGGCGCTGGACCCTAGTGCGCATGCGGTCACTGCCCGTGGAGCAAAACTACAGCTCCCGGCATGCACCGCGAGCACAGCCTACCCACCCGGCGGCCTGGAGACGAAAGACTCCAGTTCCCGGCATGCTCCAGGGAAGAAAACGCGAGCATGTGACTGCAAGTTCAGCGGCTTTCTGACCCTGTGGGGACACCGTCGTGTCCGACAACCCGGAAGTGCCGCGAGCCCCGCGTGTGTCGCACATGGCGGCGCTGGGCCCTGCCGCCGTCCCCGGGCACCCCCGGCTGATCGGGCCCCGACACCGCGCCCGGCCCTCCCGGTGAGCCTGTCCCACCCTCCCGGTGAGCCTGTCCCACCCTGCCCCATCCCTTCTCCCCCGCTGCAATGGCGGCCCGGCGCTGTTGGGTCGTTCCGCTGCTGCCTTGGCTCACGGCGGCCCCGGTACCGGCAGCACCGGCCCGACTATCATCAGCCATCCCTGCACAGGGCGGGAGCAGCTCCCACAACGCACACCGGGGCTCCCCCGGCCTCGGTGACAGCTGGAGCCCGCAGGAACGCGCGTCTGTCCCGTCAGTGTCCCCTCAGTGTCCCCTCAGTGTCCCCTCAGTGTCCCCTCAGTGTCCCCTCCCTCCCGGCCTGGCCGGGGCCGAGGGAGCGCAGAGGGGCCGGGGGGGTTCAGGATGGATTCAGGGAAAGTTTCTCCCCGGAAAGGTTTGTCCAGTCCTGGCACAGCTGCCCAGGGCAGGGTGAGGACGATCCCATCCCCGGAGGGGTTAATCGCCCTGTGGAGGTGGCACCTGGGGACACTTGGGGACACGGATCGCTGGTGGCCCTGGCAGTGCCAGGGGTGCTGGGGCTCTGATCTCACGGGGCTTCTGTGGCCTTGAGCGCTCTCTGTGTTCTGTGGGCCCAGCGATCTCTCTACAGGACAATTTTCCTGTGTCCAGTACAAGGACAAACCTTTCTCCCCTCCTGCCTGCTGCCTCTCTGGGTTATCATCCTGCATTTTAGAGCATTTCCATTTTATTTCTTTTTATTTATTGTATTTCTTTCTGTTTGCAGTCGATTTGCTCTAATAAAATACACAAAGCTTTGCTTGTGTTTCCTCACAAACCCCATTTTGTGAACAACTCTGTTATTTCCACGGCTGCTCTGTGTGCTGAAATGATTCCTTAAGGATTTATCTGTAATTATAGAAATGAGAGTTTCACACATTGCTGCATTTCTTCAGTATTTGGTTTTTTTTCCTTCTGCACAAAATTGTTTGTTGACAGCTTTTAATGTGTAACTGAGCACCAGAGCAGCTTCCAGGGAGCCCTGCAGCATTCCCAGGTCTGGGATTTTCTACAAAAGAACTGGAAAGGGAGGAGGGTGAGATTTCCAAAGGGCACCCAAGGACTGGGATGGTTTCCAGCCAGGCTCCCAGAGCATCCCTGTGAGAGGAATGGCAGATTTGTCCTTCCAAACGAGCTGTGGGTCTACTGGGAGATAAAACCAGCACTGGGAGATAAAGAAACAATGGGAAGGATTTCACTGATTGATGAATGGAAAAAGATATTTGCTCTTACAAATAAGCTTTAGATTTGCTGATAAATGAAATTAGACATTGAGAGATGGAAGAAACAATGGGGAAAACCCTAAATTTCCTAAGAATTCAAAATGAAAAGGGAGGGTTGTACATTAGAGGGCAATCTCTGGTATCAGGTGTTTTGGGAAATCTGTACCTCTCAGGAAATGGGAAAGAGAGAAGGGAAATGCGGCCGGGAAATTGGGATAAAAAGGAGGCTGCATCCTCCAAAAATGTGAGAGACCCCAGGGGATGCCCCATGGCCTCTCCCTTTATTGGAATAAAGTCAAAGGACTCCCTGTCTCCTTTTTGGACATAAACCTCTGATGTTTGTGATTAATTTTCCAAACACACCCACGTAAAGCGCGTGAGCAGGAGGTGAAAATAGCGCGGATCGGGGCAAACGAGGGCAAAGAAACGCGAAAAACCGGAGAAAAACGGAGAAAAAGGCTCAGAAGGGCTCTGCGGGCTCGGGGCTGCGCCACCGCCGGCAGCCACCAGGGGGAGACAGAGCGCGGCCCTGCCGGGGCGAGGGGACGACGGGGACGCCGGGGGACAAAGAGGGATAAGGAGGGATAGCGAGGGATACGGAGGGATACGGAGGACAAGGAGGGACACCGGGGGACAGCCGTGGCGGCCCCGCGTCCCTCCCGTGCCGCCGGGACACGGCGGGGCCCGGCCGGGCGCTCCGGGGCTCCGCGGGAGCGGCGGCGCTGCAGTTCCGGCTGCGGCCGCGGGAGGGCGCGCGGGGGCCGGGCCGGGGGTCCCGGCGCTCGACTTCGCAACGACCCAAAAACTGATTTTAGACGTTCTGACAGAAAAACCTATAATTTTAACGATTCTGGACCCAAAACTCCGATTTTAAATATCCTGACACCAGAAAATCCGATTTTAAATGTTCTGAATCAGAAACTGATTTTAAATCTTCTGAACCAAAAACTCTGATTTTAAATGTTCTGACACAAAAACCTCTGACTTTAAATCTTTTGAACCAAAAGCTCTGATTATAAATATTCTGAATCAGAAACTCTGATTTTAAATCTTCTGAACCAAAAACTCTAATTTTAAACTTTCCTACACTAAAAAAAACTGATTTTCAATATTCTGACACAAAAAACTCTGATTTTAAATCTTCCGATAGCAAAAACTCTGATTTTAAACCTGAACTAAAAACTCTGATTTTAAACCTTCAGACACCAAAACCTCTGATTTTAAATATTCTGAACCAAAACCTCTGATTTTAAATGTTCTGACACCAAAACCTCTGATTTTTAAATATTCTGACACCAAAAGCTCTGATTTTAAACCTGAACTAAAAACTGATTTTAAACCCTTGGACACCAAAAGCTGTGATTTTAAATAGTCTGACAGCAAAGACTCTGATTTTAAACTTTCCAACACCAAAAATCCTCATTTCACATCTTCCAACAGCAAAAACTCTTGATTTTTAAACCTTCTGACACCAAAAACTGATTTTAAACATTCCAACAGCAAACCCCTCATTTTACACCTTCTGACACCAAGAACTCTGATTTTAAATCTGAACCAAAACCTCTGATTTTAAATGTTCTGGACCAGAAACTCTGATTTTAAATGTTCCAACACCAAAAACACTGATTTTAAATATTCTAAACCAAAACCTCTGATTTTAAATATTCTGACAGCAAAAGCTCTGATTTTAAATCTTCAGACAGCAAAGACTCTGATTTTAAACTTTCCAACACCAAAAATCCTCATTTCACATCTTCCAACAGCAAAACCTCTTGATTTTTAAACCTTTCTGACACCAAAAACTCTGATTTTAAATCTCCTGACACCAAACCCCCTCATTTTACACCTTCCCACACCAAAAACCTCGCACACACCTCAGGGGTTGCTGATCCTGAGCAAATTCCCAGTGAGAGGCTCCTTTCCCACCCATGGGTGCCTGAACCAGGAGAAATCTCCCTGCAAGGCACCCCCAGCGCTCCTCAGTGCTGATCCCCAGGGGATCCCTGATGTGTTTGGTGCAGAAATGAATATAATGAATATTTTTACCTCGTTTATTAATAAAAACGACCAAGCAGGAGTGCCCCAGGCTGGGTGGGACAGGGCTCGGAGCATTCTGGGGCAGTGAAGGTGTCCCTGCCGTGGCAGGGGTGGCACTGGATGGGCTTTAAGGGCCCTTCCCACCCAAACCACCCCAGGATTCTGTGATCCCTGCACTTTTGGCAGTGCCAATGCTGATGGAACTCAGGTGTTTCTCCTCTCAACCACTTCTTGCTCTCTCCTTTCCTGTTTACTCCCCCTCCCACGTTGACAGCCTTCCTTGGACAATGTCACTGAAATGAACAATTCTGGTCAAGACGATTCTCTTCCAAGAATCCTTCAGAGCTTTACCCTGCAAAACCCAAGGAGTTTGCCTTCCCAAGCTGCCCCAGAGCTGTTTGGGGGAGCACTGAGGTGGGGTTTGGGCATGTTCTGGGTGTTTTGGGGCAGGATTTGGCTGCTGCTCATCTGAGGTGCTGCTTAAAGAAAGGGGTGGCAGAAAGGGAGGAAAGGGGAGGGAGAAAAAAGGGAGGAAAGGAGAGGGATCAAAAAACAAAGGAGGAAAGGGGAGGGAGAAAAAGCAAGGAGATGATGGGACAAGGGTAGGTGAATTTTTAAGATGGGGAGGAAGAGGGAGCAGGAGAAATGTGGGGCAAGTGTGAGGGGAAAGGAGAGAGTGAAGAAAGGATGGGCAGGAAAAATGAGGGTGAGACAGGGAAGAGAACAAGGAGAGAAGTAAGAAATCAAGTGGGGAGAGGAAGGGAAAGGGGAAAACAAGCAGGTGGGAGGTGAAGAAAAGAGGGAAAAGGAGGAAGGGAGGATGAGGGGAAATGAACTGGAAGAAGAAATCTGTGGGGCCAAGGAGCTGCCCTGTGATACCCCAGGCAGCATCTCCCCCTCCCAGGGCTGTGCAGAGACAAAGACGGACCTGAGTGAGAATTCCCAAGAGGAGGGGAGAGCCCAGGGTGGCTTTTAAGTAATTCCAAGAGAAGATGCCCAGAGTCTGGAGCTGCCTTTGAGAAATCAAAGGTGGGAAGCTGGGAGGCATCTCTGGCTCAGTCTGGGACCCAGTGGGAGACACTGGGAAGGGGAAGGAAGTGAGGAAAGAGAACTCCAAGTCTCCAAGAGCAGTGGTGGGGCTACAACCAGAAGTGCCCAAGGCCAGGCTGGACAGAGCTTGGAGCAGCCTGGGGCAGGAAGGTGTCCCTGCCATGGCAGGGCTGGCACTGGATGGGCTTTAAGGGCCCTTCCCACACAAACCACCCCAGGATTCTGTGATCCCTGCAGCTTTTAACAATGCAAATGCTGATGGCACTCGGTGTTTCTTCTCCTTGGTGTCTCAGGGAGAGCTCTGGGGGCAGCAAGGGACCCCAGGTGCTGTGAGGTCCCACCAGGTGTCAGGTGTTCCCCATCTCCCCTCTCAAAAGCTGCTTCCTCTCTTCAGGCTGTCCCTCCCCTCCTCAGGTACCCAAAGACCCCCAGACCTGGCTCCATCCCAAAGCAGGTCCCACCTCAGAGCTCTGTGCTTGTCCAGGGTGGGATCTCCTCTGCAGAGAGATTCTCTCCTTTCCATTTTTCATGGATATTGGCACTAACTCTGTGCAGGATGAGAGCCAGATGGACATTTCTTTAATTAAATCAAAAATACAGTCTGGGAAACGTAATTAAATTAAAAATACACACTTCCAGGTGGAAGGCAGCCTTTCTCTTGAGGAGACAAGGCACAGAAAGTTCTGACATCTCGGTGTTAGAAGATTCTTTTTCTTTTTCATTCTTTTTTAGGAGATTCATCTTCTCAGTGGTAGGGCATTCTTGGTGTTTTCATTACAAAGCAGCTTTTCCTTTTGATGCTGACATGAAGTTGTGGAGGAAGAAATGAAGAGCTTGGAGGGTTTGTGCCACACCACATTGACTTTGGAGTTGTCCAGTCACCCTCTAGAAATATTTCTTCCACCACACTGCCCATGTCACAGGGTTACTGGGACATCAGTCATAGTAATTGTGTCAGTAATAGTCATTTCTTGTGAAAAATCTGTGCAATAAATATCACAAGTTAGTGCAGAGAGGAAACACATTAAGTAAACTCTAAATCCACAGATTATACAGAAAATAAAAGAGATTTCCTAACAGAGTTGAGTGTTCTGGTGGACATCCCAGGGCTGTATCAAACAATGCATTTTGAATCTGCTGTCAGTTGTAGAGGAGGCTCTGCATCTCCTCCTTTGTGTTTGATTTGAGCTCGGTGGGGTTTTGATGTTTTACATGGTGTGATATTTTTTAATACGTTTCTTTCTTGCGCCATCTTCCGTGCTTAGGAAACTCACCATAAACATTTGGGTTTTCTTGTAACACAAACCCTTTTCTTCTTCTTAAGGAATAATGAGCATCAGGAAATCATCACCAGCGGCTTGGGCTGAGCGAACTCAAACCCACTGCCTCCACACCCTTCCCAAAAAGCCACTCCTGCACAGAAATCCACCTCGTGTTCCATCTGAGGCTCTTCCTCCCCTCTCCTTCCGCGCTGGTCCCAGATGGGGCAGCTGGAGCAGCCCAGCCCCACCTGCCCTGCCCAGGGCTCTCCCTTCCCTGCAGCACCACCAACACCCACTGGTCCATACTGGGAAGGATCAGCAAGGGCAGAAGGAAAAGCTGGGGAGGAAGAAATGGCCCACCCAGGCTGAGCTGAGGCACTGCTGGGTGGTCTCAGCCTCCCTTTCCCCAGCACCTCTGCAGGGTCACTCTCAGTGGGTGGGCAGGAGAAATGCTGGACATGGAGGGGAACGTGTTTGCCACAGCCCCGATCCAAGGAAAAGCTGACCCCAGGCTCCACCAAGGCTCAGTTTTGAGTGTTTTGTGCTTCCTGACCTAAAGGGGATCAAATAAACTCTGGTGTGTGTTGGACTCTTGGAATGTGGCTGGTGAAGGAGGAAGGGCAATATTTGGGAGATAGGAAGGGGCTTCTGGCCTGAGAGGCCAATTCCTCAAGTTTTCCTTCAAAATCATTGAGGTTTTTACAATTTCAAAGCTTTCTGTGGGTCCCTGTGGGTGAGTAACCACCACAAACCCTGGAGGTGCTGCCCTGCCCCATTCCAGGCTCGTGTGCCTGGGCTCCCACTCTTCCCTGGCTCTGCAGAACCTCAGAATTGGGGAACCCTGGAATGGTTTGGGCTGGAAGGGACCTTAAAGCCCATCCAGTGCCACCCCGGCCATGGCAGGGACACCTTCCACTGTCCCAGGCTGCTCCAAGCCCCATCCTGGCCTTGGGCACTGCCAGGGATCCAGGGGCAGCCCCAGCTGCTCTGGGAATTCCATCCCAGCCGCTGCCCACCCTCCCAGGGAACAATTCCTGCCCAAAGTCCCATCTAAACCTCCACTCCTTCAGTTTCGAACCATTCCCCATCATCCCATCCATCCCTGCCCAGGAGCATTGATTTCCTCATGGTTTCCTCCAACAACTTAGAAATTTCCTGAGAGGTTTGAGTGGGTGGAATGACCCTGCCCAAACCTGAACCAGGGCACAGAGAGAGCCCTGGGCGGTGAGGGAGGGGATTGCAAACCTTCCTTAGGGCTCGGAGTTCCAGAGCTGTGCTCTTCAGGGGTTCAGTGTTCACTCTGGCAGCCCCCAAAGTGCTGAACATGGAGTGTGAATCCTGCAGTGGGCACTAAACCACAGGGCTCAACCAGAGCAAGAGCTCAGCCAGAAACTCCTGCCCAAGCCAACAACGCCTAAAACTGGGTGAAAACCTGGAAATGCTGTCGCCAGTTGTTTTACAGCTACTTTGGGGGTGATTTTTTGGAGGGGACACAAGGCAGAATAATAGATCCTGGCTGCAAAATGGGATTTAGGAGAAGTTTTTTTTCACTAAAACAACATTTAATGTGTTCACAATTCCAAAAACTCCCCAATTAAAGCATTGAGTGGTGCTTCCTATGGTGAGCCTCAGGAAAAAAGGGGCCAAAAGAGCCTTGAATGGCACGTGAGGTGATATTAAATCAAATCAAAGGTGAATTAATCATTCAGAATGAGCGGGTTGGGTGTCAAGGCAGGACAGGGAGGGACTGAGAGTTCGTCTGGGGCAGAACTGGGCTGCTGCAGCATCTCAGGCAGAAAAGATTTCACAGGGAATGGTCCTCAATGTGCTGTGGAGACAAAGCTGATGAGAGCAACAAGGGGAGCAAAAACCCAACCAACACAGCAGCTGTTGTGATCCTGGGTAGGTGATGCTTTCAAAATGAAGCCGACATGAAAAATGAATATAAAATAAAAAATTGAAAGGATAAAATATAAAAATGAAATAAAATGAAATATTAAAAAAAAAAAAATAAAAATAAAATAATATTTTTAAAATATAAAAATGAAATAAAATAAAATGATAAAATGAAAACAAAAATAAATAAATATAAAAATAAAACAATATTAAAAATAAAATAAAAAAAAATGAAATAAAATATAAAAATGAAAATAAAAATATAAATAAAATATAAAAATGAAAATAAAAATATAAATAAAATCTAAAATAAAATAATATAAAAGTAAAATATAAAAGTGAAACAAAATAAAATATAAAATGAAAATTAAAATCTAAATAAAATATAAAAATAAAATAATATAAAAATACAAATATAAAAGTGAAATAAAATAAAATATAAAAATGAAAACAAAAATCTAAATAAAATATAAAAATAAAATAATATGAAAATACAAATATAAAAGTGAAATAAAATAAAATATTAAAATGAAAACAAAAATCTAAATAAAATCTAAAAATAAAATAATATGAAAATACAAATATAAAAGTGAAATAAAATAAAATATAAAAATGAAAACAAAATATAAATAAAGTATAAAAATAAAAACAAATAATAAAATATAAAAATAAATTATATAAAATAAAAGAAAATATAAAAATGAAATAAAAGAAATTATAAAAATGAAAATATAAAAATATAAATATAAAGAAAAGATTAAAATGAAAGAAAATAAAATATAAAAAAGAAAAAATATGAATATGAATATGAAAATATAAATATAAATATAAATAAAATATAAAAATAATATAACAAATAAAAAATAAAATGGAAAATGAAAAAGCCTTTACCTTTGCAATAGGTGCTACCCCAAAGTGAAGCTGATCAGGAGCCAGTGAGGGTTTTTGATTTTTGCTGGGTCACTGATCCGTGCTCTGTGCAGCTCAGGCTGGGGGCAGTGTGGCAGGGCTCGGACACAAACCCCACATTGTGACAACGTGGGGCCAAGGCTGAGCTGTGACCCCAGCACACATCTGACGGGACACGAAGAATTCCGGCAGAGCCAGGGGTTTGCTGATGCTCCTTTCCCTCCAAACAATTCCCTCATTTTTCACCCAGCAGCACCATCCAGCCTCAACAGCCAAACTCGAGAGGCATTTCTGCCTGCTGGGGTTTTGCAGGGGTTACTTTGACCACTGATAAAGCCTGTAGTGTTATGAAATTAAGTCACATTAAATGGATTGAACAGAGAGCATTAATCTGGGCAAATTACTCCCAACCATTAGAAAACCACGGCTGTGGCAAAGTCAGACAATGGTTTCCATTAGAGAATAGAAAAGTAATGCCATATATAACCTCCTTTCTCCTACACCCTACAGCTCAAGGAAGCTTTTTGTTCTACTGTGATACAATTTAGAAAATATTTCCTAGATCTCTGGCAGTGCGGATGATTTGTTTTCCCTGCTCAGTTTCTGCGAGGGGCTGGCATGATGGGCGAGAACACTTTTCTTCTGGAGAGCCCCGAACTCCAGCTCAGGGGGGAAGGTGTGGGGAGCAAGGAGAAATGTAGAATTCTTTTATCTGTTTTGTTGAAGTGCCACTGGAAGTTAAACCGGGCTGGTTCACAGCCCTGCTGGGCATTTCCAAGCTCTCTTTGCCATCTGCAGCAACACCTGGGCAGGAGAGAGGCGTGGAAGAAATAATTAATTCTGCAATTAGGCTGGAGATAATCAGAAATAGGAGAAGCTTCCTCAGGTCTAAGGCTCCTCTTGTCCCCTGAACTCCCTCTTTTGAGGTTTTTCTCCCATATTTCAGCCATCCAATAATCTGCTTCCACCCAAACTCTGTTTTTCCACCTATTATTGTGTTCTCATCATTCATGGACCCTGACACCTGCTGCCTCCAGTGCTTCCCTCTTCTTTTCCATGGAAAAGTCTTTGTATTCTGCTAGGAATAGCTCCCTTATCTCATAAAAATATAATAAAAATACGTGTATCAGAGACACACAACCATTGCTTAGACAGCCCTTCCTTTAGTGAATTTGCAAATGAGTTTTCATGTCAATAATTTATCATGAAAAGGTTCTTTTTTTCCCCCCAGACTGAATCCATAGCGAGGGAGAAAGTATATATATAAAAAAAGGAAGCCTCTTATCACTGTGTTTATTTTCTCTAGGGCCCATATTCACAGGAAATTAAACATCTGAGCACATCAGTGTAGGCTGAAAACAGTCACCCATGTTATTTATCTTATCATCAAGAAATGCTTTTCAAAAATTTTCAGAGGAAAATTTACTGAAGCCCCTTGAGTAAGAGTTTCTCTGAATTTCCAAGGACAGAGTTGAGCAGTTAAATGCACTTTGTATGCAGTAGAACAATCTCAAACATCCAAAAGGACACTGAAAAATCTTCAAATCTTACACAGAATATCAGAAAAATCTTTAAATCTCAAGAATCCATAAGGACACTGAAAAATCCTCACATCTTACACAGAATATCAGAAAAATCGTTAAGTCTCAAGCATCCTAAAACGAGACTGAAAAGTTCTCAAGTCTTACATAGAATATCACAATAATATTTACTAATATTATAAATAATCATTATAAATAACATTTGTAAAGCATTCTTGGTGGGACAAACATGGAGGAAAAATCCATTGGTTTTTAATCCAAGTATTTTCCATCTCTCAACTCCATCCTCAGTCAGAATATTCCTGTGCTGGCAGCCTGAGGAGAAAACTCCACATTTTTCATTGCGATCATCAAAATCCTCGTGCTGAGTGTTGAAGACCAAGACAAAGCCTTCATTGAGGGAAACAGGGAGAGTGCCTCATTCACGAGGGCATGGAGAAGGAGTCAGGAAGATAAAATGACATTTTGCAGGCCTGAGGACAGCCCTGAATGGTGGCACGGGAGCAGAGCCTCAGTTTCTCTATAAAAACTGACCCTCAATTCCTCCATCAGAACAAACCCTCAATTCCTCTATAAAAATCAGACCCTCAATTTCTCTATCAGAAACAGCCCCTCAATTCCTCCATCAACTTCTTCATTTTCTGTAATGAACACAAGGAGAGAATTTCCATTGTGTTTTTTCCTTCCAATCTCTTGATTAACTTCCACTCAGCCAAACATGGGTGAGCTTCCTCCAGCTGAGCTGTGGAATTTGGATATCTCCTCTGGAGCCAGGGAGAGCTGGGGGTGCCCAAATGCACAGGAGGAGGCTCCAGGAGAGCTCAGAGCCCCCTTAGAGGAGACTGAGCCCTACAGTAAATCAGTAATGAACTTTTTATTCATGACCCATAAGTGAGATTCTGCTTTCTTCTGGAAACTTCTCCCCCCGACATAACCCCACAGTGGTGCTGCAAAACCCCCAAAGGCAAAACAGACCCTCAATTTCTCTATCAAAACACACCCTCAGCTCCTTTAGCCGAACACACTCTCAATTCCTCCATCCACTTTTCCATTTTCTGTTATGAATACAAGGAGAGAATTTCCATTGTGATTGTTCCTTCCAATCTCTTGATTAACTTCCACTCAGCCAAACACGGGTGAGCTTCCTCCAGCTGAGCTGTGGAAGTTGAATATCTCCTCTGGAGCTGGGGGTGCTCATCTGGGTCATGGTGCAAGGAAAAGGAACTTCAGTTCTTCTTCCCAAATACACTCGTGCACAGGAGCAGGGATCCTCACTGCTAGGCCTTGCAATAAACCTTGCTGAGTTTTATAAGAGATATAAGAAATTTCCTTTACAAGCTCATTGTAATAAATAAACTTCCCATTGGTTTCAATTTTCCAATCAAATATGTTTGCAGGAGGTGTTTAAATTCCCCATTATTTCTGTGGCAGTTTTTTGAGCTGTTACATTTAAAAAAATAACCAAAACCCCCTCCACAACCCAAAATCTCTTGTTTCTTGCTGTAAATGATGACATTATGCTGAACTGGCACTGATGAAAAGCAGGATCACAGGTACTGAATACATTTGGTGCATGAGATTTGGCTCTGACATATTTATGAAACACTGCAGCTAAACTGCTCCGTGTGGGGTTTATTTCAGTCAGTGCTAGACTTACAGAAAGCAATGGGATTTTGGGAATTTGCTGTTACTGGGAGGGTGCACCGGCAAACTGGTCTGTGTCCTTTGTTAACTGCACCTGTAAACTCATATTTATTCAGGATTTCCTTTAGGGAATGGTGACAAAGGGGAAATGTCACTGGCAGAATAAAGTTTGAGCACTGCAATGCAAACGTTGCTATTTTCATTGGTGAAAAAGACACATTTAAATTGTACCTAGCTCAGAATACAAACATCAGCATGCTGCTTCATCCCAAATTATTGATCAAATTGAAGCAAACGGGGGGTTTTGAGGAGGTCAGCCTGGCTGCAGCATGCCAGAGCAGCAGACAGCAAATGCAAAGCTAAATTGCTTTTTCCACTCAACTGAGCCCAGCACAGCCCATGGCCCCAGCAAGTGCAGAGTTTGTTTAAAGTGGGTGTTTGTAAAGTATTTAAGAGCACAGTGAAAAGACAGCTTAATTAGCCCCAAATTGTGATGAACTTACAGTCTGTTAATTCATACAATGGACACAGGATACCACAGGAGCATCAGCACAGGCTCTGGAAAAACTCATCTCTCACGGTGACCTGCTTTGGTAGTTATTTCTGGCCAGTCACACCCAATCCATAGACTGACAACAGTGAATTGACTCATGGATTATAACTAAAAATGGGGTTTGGCTGCTCTGTATCAGGAGGTTTTTGTGTTTAAAGCTTAAAAAGGTTTATTTATTATCAAATTGTAAAATTTGATAAAATTGATGAAATTTGAATATTTTAGTTATGTAATATCAAAATATTATATATTTAAAATTTGATTAAATGGATACAATTTAAATATTTTAAATTTTAAATATTTGATAAATTGATACAATTTAAATTTTTATATTTAATATAAAATGTTTTGATATTTTAAATTGGATCAGATTTAAATATTTTAAATTTTAAATATTTTAGAAAATTGACAAAATTTAAATATTTTTCTATAGTCAATATAAAATATGTTGATATTTTAAATTTGATAGAATTGATAAAATTTAAATATTTTTGATATTTAATAGAAAAAAATTTTGCTATTTTAAATTTGATAAAATTGATCAAATTTCATTTTTTAAATTTAATCTAAAATGCTTTGATATTTTAAATTTGATCAAATTTAAATATTTTAAATTTTAAATATTTTAGAAAATGGAGAAAATTTAAATATTTTAATCAAAAGATTGAACTAGGTTTCCTGTAGGATCCACAGTGGATGAGGAACTTGCCAGGTTTTATTTCCAGCCCCTGCCCTGGCCGAAGCCCCTGGCAGGAGCGTGGGGATCAATACAAACCCTGCCCCTGGCTGTCCTTCCATGAGCTGCTCCATGCTCTGAGCAAGGCACAGAACCATGGAGAGCTGGAAAAGCACCTTGGGATGGATGGAAGGGGGGAAATGAGCAGAGCAAGAGGAGGAACCTTCGTGCTGGATATAAATCCATGTGTGTGACCCTTCATCCAGGCAGAGCTCTGCAGAGGGATGGACACCGATGAGGGAGAGCTGGGGGTGCTCACCTGGAGGAGAAAAGGCTCCAGAAAGAACTCAGAGTGTTGTAGTGCACTGGTTTCTTTAGTTACTGTTTTGCACTGGGTGTTTGGTGAGAACTCAGAGCCACTTCCAGAGCCTAAAGGGGTTCCAGAAGAGCTGGAGAGGGATTTGGGACAAGGGATGGAGGGACAGGACACAGGGAATGGCTTCCACTACCAGAGGACAGGGCTGGATGGGATTTTGGGAAGGAATTGTTCCCTGAGAGGGTGGGGAGCAGCTGGGATGGAATTCCCAGAGCAGCTGGGGCTGCCCCTGGATCCCTGGCAGTGCCCAAGGCCAGGCTGGACAGGGCTTGGAGCACCCAGGGACAGTGGAAGGTGTCCCTGCCACCCACTGGATGGGCTTTAGGGTCCCTTCCAGCCCAAACCATTCCAGGGTTCCCCATTTCTGAGGATCTGCAGAGCCAGGGAAGAGTGGGAGCCCAGGCACACGAGCCTGCCATGGCAGGGGTGGAACAGGATGGGCTTTGAGGTCCCTTCCACCCCAAACCATTCCAGGATTCCAGAACATCACGGATGTTGAGCATCCCTTTCTGACCACAGTCCCACAAACCCCAGCCCTTCCTTGCTCCCTGTTCCCTGCACCCAGCCAGGCCCTCCCCAGCCCACAATTCTCCTCACCACACTTTGCTCATAATTCCCCCAGCACCTTCTCCAGCTGCTGCTGCAGCTCCTGCAGCTGCTCTCCACAAACCCACCCTCCCAGCTACACATTCCAGCAGGAAGGCCAAGTGTCTCCCACAAATCTCCAGTTTTCCAGGCCAAAACCAGCATGGATCTGGGAGAACAGCAGCGTTTTAAGAGGACTTTTCAAATGAACCCATTTTCCAGAGTCCTTCCTCAGGAGAGGAGCACGAGATCTGCTGGCCACAGTCTGTGCCCAAGTCCTATATTAATAAGGTCAAAAATAAAGCTCAGGGAGCTTTAATACTGAATAGTTTAATGTTAAAAATTCATTCTTGCTTTCCAATAACCATTCAAAGTCCCTGCCTGGAGTCAGTGGCCCTTGCAGCCTGCCCAGGTGCAAAGCCACCACCCAGAGCAGCCTCTATCCTGGCTAAATGAGGTTTAAATGAGATTTGCAGCCCCTTTTCCAAGAGCAGAGCCTCCAGCAGTGCCTGCTCCTTCCAGGTGCAGCCGTGAGGGGCAACCAGAGCCATTCTGCACCTATTGGCAAAGGGGTTTGAGCACTCGCTTAAATATTATCTCGTTTATTTAGGCAGGTTAAGTGGAGATGACAGCATAGTGTATATATATAAAGATATAAATACAAAATCTATAAATATATAAAACATAAATATATAAACACACATATAAATATAGATATTTAATGTATAATAGTAGGTATTAAATACATAGGTGTGTATATATATACACCCCAGCCTCAGGGGCTTCAAAAAACCTGTTTAAATCCATAACACACCTTAGAACACACAGTAAAAATACAAATATAGAAATATAAAAATATATATTTAATGTATAATATTGTGTATTAAATACATAGGTATATATATGTATATTGTGTGCATGTGTATATATGTATATATATATATGATATATGTATTTATGTATGTGTATATATATATATTTTTTTTTAATATATACACCCCAGCCTCAGGGGCTTCAAAAAACCTTTTTAAATCCATAACACACCTTAGAACACACAGTACAAAAAATTTAAAAATACATATATTTTATGTATAATAATATGTATTAAGTACATAGGTATATATATATATATATACATACCTCAGGCTCAAGGGCTTAAAAAATCTGTTAAAAGCCATAACAGGTCTTAGAACACACAGTAAAAATACAAATATAAAAATAGAAAAATATAAATCATTATATATATTCAATATATAATAATATCTATTAAATACATAGGTATATATATACACACCCCAGCCTCAGGGGCTTCAAAAAACCTGTTAAAACCCATAAGAGGCCTTAGAACACACAGTAAAAATACAAATATAAAAGTATATATTTAATGTATAATATTATGTACTAAATACATAGGTATATATATATGTATATATGTGTGTACGTATATATATGTGTGTATATATATTTATGTATGCATATATATATTTATATATATACACCCCAGCCTCAAGGGCTTTAAAAAACCTGTTAAAATCCATAACAGGCCTTAGAACACACAGTAAAAATACAAATATAAAGAATATAAAAATATAAATTTAATGTATAATATTGTGTATTAAATACATAGGTATATATATTTATGTATGTGTGTATGTATATATATGTATAGATATATGTGTATATATATTTATGTATGTGTATGTATATATATATTTATATATGTACATATATACTCAGCCTCAGGGGCTTCAAAAAACCTGTTAAAAGCCATAAGAGGCCTTAGAACACACAGTAAAAATACAAATATAAAAAAATTAATATATATATATTTAATGTATAATAATATGTATTAAATGCATAGTTATATATATGTGTGTGTGTATGTATATATGTATATATATATATGTGTGTGTGTGCATACACATATATATATAGCCTCAGGGGCTTCAAAAATCTGTTGTAAGCCATAACAGGCCTTAGAAAACACAGTAAAAATACAAATATAAAAAAATATATATTTTTAAATTGATATATTTTTAATTTATATTATTATTTTATTAAATACATAGGTGTATATATATACCCCAGCCTCAGAGGCTTCAAAAACCTGTTAAAAGCCATAATAGGCCTTAGAAAACACAGTAAAAATACAAATAAAAAAATATATTAAATGTATAATATGATGTATTAAATACATAGGTATATATATGTGTGTGTATGTATATATATGTGCGTGTGTGTGTGTGTGTGTATACATATATATATATATATATATAGCCTCAGGGGCTTCAAAAACCTGTTAAAAGCCATAACAGGCCTTAGAAAACACAGTAAAAATACAAATATAGAAAATATATTTAATGTATAATATTATGTATTAAATACATTGGTATATATGTGTGTGTGTGTGTGTGTATGTATATACATGTGTGTGTGTGTGTGTGTGTGTGTGCATGTGCCTGTGTAAAAGTTAAAATCCATAAGAGGCCTAAAAAAAACCTGTTAAAATCCATAAAAAGGCCTTAAAAACACATTAAAAATATATATATATAAAAAAAAATAGAAAAAAAACCTGTTAAAATATAAGAGGCCTTAGAACATACAGTAAAAATACAAATATAAAAATATAAAATATTTAATGTATAATATTATGCATTAAATATATATATATATATATATTTACACCCCAGACTCAGGGGCTTCAAAAAACCTGTTAAAATCCATAAGAGGCCTTAGAACACACAGTAAAAATACAAATATAAAAATATAAAATATGTATTTAATGTATAATATTATGCATTAAATACATATATATATATATTTATACCCCAGACTCAGGGGCTTCAAAAACCTGTTAAAATCCATAAGAGGCCTTAGAAACACAGTAAAAAATACAAATTAAAAATACGTATTTAATGTATAATATTATGCATTAAATACATATATATATATATATTTACACCCCAGACTCAGGGGCTTCAGAAAATCAGTTAAAATACATAAGAGGCCTTAGAGCACCCAGTAAAAATCCTCATGAAAGGAGCAGTGAGAGATGAGTGCCAAAGCTGGGGCAGGGAAGCCCAAAGGGAAGGAATGCTGAGGTTCCAAGGGCCCTTTTCCTTTAAGTGCTGGTCCCCAGCCTGGCCCGAGTCAGCAGGGCAGAATTCTCTGTGCCTTATATGGCTTGTTCTGAAATATTTTTTTTTTTAATGACTCCATGGATTTTTTTCATCCTATAATCACACGAAAAACTTGTTCACATAATTGTCTTCATTAAGTGAAATAATCAGGGCGCGTGAGAAACATCCTGGGCCTGACTCTGCCGTGGAAAACCTTCCCATGGAATCCTGACCAAGCGAATTTGTATTTTTTGAGTCCTCACCAAGCGAATTTGTAGTTTTTGAGTCCTCACCAAGTGAATTTGTATCTTATTGGAATTTCAGTTCCTATCCCAGGGGCTCTCAGAAGGCCTTGCCCAGCACCCCACAATGTCCTGGGGCTGGTTCTTGAATAAAGGGGTCACAATTATGAGGCTGCTGGTTTGGGGCTGTTTTAGGGCTGGTTTGGGGCAGGCTTGGAGATGATTTGGGGCAGGTTTAGGGCTGGTTTGGGGTTGTTTTGGGGCTGGTTTGGGGTAGGTTTGGGGGAAGTTTGGGGCTGTTTTGGGGGAGGTTTGGGGCTGTTTGGGGGCAGGTGTTGGGTCTGGTTTGGGGCTGTTTTGGGTCTGGTTTGGGGCTGTTTTAGGGCTGTTTTGGGACAGGACATGGGACTGGTTTTGGGCCTGGTTTGGAGCTCTGTTGGGGCAGATTTAGGCCTGGTTTTGAGGCTGTTTTGGAGCAGGTTTGGGGCTGGTTTGGGGCCTGTTTTGGGGCTGGCTTGGGGCTGTTTTGGGGCTGGCTTGGGGCTGTTTTGGGGCAGATTTAGGGCTGGTTTGGGGCTGGTTTGGGGCAGGTTTGGACCTGTTTAGGGGCTGGCTTGGGGCTGTTTTAGGCCTGGTTTTGGGGCTGGTTTGGAGCTGGTTTTGGGCTGGTTTGGGCTGTTTTGGGACAGGAGATGGGGCTGGTTTTGGGCCTAGTTTGGGGCTGTTTTGGACCTATTTAGGGGTTGGCTTAGGGCTGGTTTGGGCTTAGTTTTGGGGCTGTTTTGGGACTGTTTGGGGACTGGTTTGGGCCTGATTTAGAGCTGGTTTGGGGCAGGTTTTTGAGGATGTTTTGGGCCTGGTTTGGGGCAGGTTTGGAGCTGTGTTGGAACCGTTTTAGACCTGTTTAGGGGCTGGCTTCGGGGCTGTTTTGGGCTTAGTTTTGGGGCTGTTTTGGGACTGTTTTGGGGGCTGTTTTAGAGCTGTTTGGGGCTGTTTTGAAGCTGGTTTTACACCCCCTGCAGAAACCCAAAGGGGTTAAACTCAGCTCCATGAGGGACCCAGGCCCTGCCAGGCTGGGCAGAATCCCCTCCCACCACCTTGTTCAGAGCTCCAAGTGCTGAAAAGAAACTCCCAAAGTCTTCCGCTTGTTTGGCAAGCGACAGAGAAATATTTCTGTTTGCACTTAGCAACACCCTGAATCAGAATTTTTAGTACAAAATCGGTTTAGGGAGCCTTTCCTGGTACTCCAAGCTCTTCCCAACAGTTTCTCTCTGGCTTCTTGCCTTTTAGAAATCTGCAGGGCTGAGAAATTTTTCAGGGGACTCCACTCAGGGAAAGATGTCCAGAGCTTCCCTTTTGCTCTTTCAGAGTGTCTTGCTCAGTTTTTTAAAAATAAATTTATAGGAAAGCCAGGATAGCACTAAAAATATCTCCAAATTAACATGGGAGCATGGAAATAGAAGTTTATAAAATGACTGCAGTATGTTGGGGTTTTTTTGCTTTATGACAGAAAACAGAGCTGTGCTGTCTGCACACAAAGATGGGAACTTTACTATTTTCTGTCTTAAATATGAGTTATATAGTAAGTATTTCATACTTTATATTGCATATTAGAACAAATATAAATTATTGACTCTAAATACTGAATATAAAATATGAAGTACTCAAATCATTATATTGAACTGTTTCATGTAATAGAACAGAGTAGAATATTTATATATGGAAATTATATATAATATTCTATATTTCCACATATAATATAAAAATATAAACTATAAACTATCTAATATATAACATATAACATATAACATATAACATATAACATATAATATATAATATATAATATATAATATAATGGTATATCTTCATATATTGTATAATAATATATAATATATTAAATATTATTATATTATTTTATATATTATAATATAATGACTAGTATATAATATATGAAATATTTTAACATTATGAGCTCAATGAATGCTGATATTAAAATGAACAATGTAAAAATTGGTAAAGTTTATCCCTTCTCAAAGCAAAGTTGCCCTCTGAGCTGCCATCTGAATTCACACAGTTTTTCATCTACTTTGGCTTAGAGCAAGGACTTTAAGAGCTGACCTTGCTGCAGTTCAATAGAAAAACATAAAATATGGATCCCAATTCTGAATATTGTCTGTAACTGTCTGAAAAGTTCTTGCTTTATTAAAAAAACAAAGCAGGGCAAAAGGGAAAACTGGTAAAACAGTTTCAAGGCAGTTGCCTGGAATTTTTCATGGTAATTAGCTCAGTTTATAGACTTCAGAACTATAAACAAGACTCATTAAATAGAGCAGAACAGCATTGTCTAAATTTACAAAACTACAGATCAGCATTTGTGAGCCCTCAGGAAGGTATTTAGCCCTCATCCTAATCAGATATAGTGGTTTAAAATCCCCCCAAAAGGGTGAGGTGGATCTCTATTGTTGTTTTATCAATGATAGCATCTTTAATCAGAGTAAAATGATGCACACAGGCTTTGAAACACAGGATCCAGTGCTGGTCTCTGTAGTTGTGCCAACAACAAACTCCGTTCCATGTTCTGGTGTTGCACTTGACTGCCTGTCTCCTCAGTTTAAGGGATGTGGCCTCAGGCCACAGCCATGATAGAGAACTATAAATAGCCCTGGCAAACAACTGACTCTGGAATTCTCTCAGGAACTGGGAGCAAACAATTCTAGATCTGCAAATGCATTAAACTGCAAGGGTGAGCCTTGTGCTGCACCTTTGGTGGGACCTTTAGAAGAGAACTGAAACCTTGAGCCAAGGTTCACATGTGGGTGAACAAGGGTCACATGTGGGTCACCAAAACATGGAATTACAGAATCCCAAAATCCCAGAATCCCAGAATCCCAGAATCCCAGACTGGGTTGGGTTGGAAGGACCTCAAAGGCCATCCCATCCCATCCCATCCCATCCCATCCCATCCCATCCCATCCCATCCCATCCCATCCCATCCCATCCCATCCCATCCCATCCCATCCCATCCCATCCCATCCCATCCCATCCCATCCCATCCCATCCCATCCCATCCCATCCCATCCCATCCCATCCCATCCCATCCCATCCCATCCCATCCCATCCCATCCCATCCCATCCCATCCCATCCATCCCATCCCATCCCATCCCATCCCATCCCATCCCATCCCATCCCATCCCATCCCATCCCATCCCATCCCATCCCATCCCATCCCATCCCATCCCATCCCATCCCATCCCATCCCATCCCATCCCTGCCAGGGACACCTTCCACCATCCCAGGCTGCTCCAAGCCCCAATGTCCAACCTGGCCTTGGACACTTCCAGGGATGGAGCAGCCACAGCTTCTCTGGGCACCTGTGCCAGGGCCTCCCCACCCTCCCAAAAATACATTTTCTGGAACGTGGCTCTGTGTTTTCTGTGGGAAAATATCGTATATCTGTGAGGAAATGTTGTATTTTTTCTATCCAGAAGCAGAAGTGAGGAGCAGGAGCCATCATCAGGCTTCCCTTTTCCCCAAGACAGAAACTCAGCAGCTCTCAGAGAGGAGCTGGGCATCCCTTGGGCATCCCTTGGCTCTGGGTGTAGCAGCATCACCTCCCCAAACTGCAGAGTTCAGTGAGAAAAGCTGCTACTGCCGGGCAGGGGACACAAACTGCAAGATATTTATACAATATTTGTCATTTAAAAATACAAAATCACTGCAGTGGGAGCTCTGAGAGCTCCAACACCGTCAAACGATTAGAAGCTAAATACATTTTGAGTAGAAATATTGGAATTTGATGAGCCTTGTGAGTCCCTTCCAGTTTGGGATTTTCTATGATTCGATGTTTTAACTGTTTCATTTACCAAAACATTGCAGAAATGACCAACCTAGCACAGAGCAGGTATGGTATAGATGAGCTGAGCTGAAATGCTGTGCTCTGATGCAGATATTGATCTGTTGATCAGATATTGAGGAATTGTGTGGACACACCTGCTCACAGGTGGGGGCAGCTCAGACCCAAGACTGTTCTTGCACTGGTGGTTCTTAGTTTGGCTGAACTGGAGCAAGAGGAGAGAAAAGCCACAAGAATTGTTTAGAAATAACAATTTATAAGAGGGGAAACTGTAAATAGTTAAAGACCTCAAGGTATTGAAGGGATAAAAATGCTAAAATCACAGAAGAGCTAAAATCACAGAATATCCTGAGCTGGAAGGGACCCACAAGGATGATCCAGGCCAGCTCTGAGGCACAGGACAACCCCAAAACCCCACCCTGTGCCTGAGGGTGATTTCCAATGTGCTGATCCTTCAAAGGCTCAGGACAGGAACAGGTAGTTGGACATGATTATCCTTATGGGTCCTTTCTAATTTGAGATATTTTATGATTATTTCAGGAAAAATATTATGACTTGTGTGGGGTCACAGCACAGAGAAAACTCCTGGTATGGCCTTGCTGAGCTTTCATCAGGCACTTTGGGCCACTGTGATGGACACAGGTTGTTCATCAAAACCTCAGCACCATGACATGAAAATTAATGCAATATTGGAGTTGAAAGGATGACCTTAATTCAATAATTAATTCAAAATTGAAAATTAATTCAATATTGGTATTAGAGTTGAAAGGATGACCTGATTTCTGCTCGGATTTCTCTTTACCAATGCCCATCTCATTTCTCTCTCTCCTCAGTTTCAGTTGGATTAGGATGACATTTCAAATCTCAGTGCTCTGCATGACTTCCAGAAGCAGCTTGTGCCAGTGGCAAGGAGAAGTTAGCATCTGAATGAATTTCAGCCTCCTGTTTTGTCCTGAATGCTTGCTGTTCCCTTTTCAGATCTGGAAAGTTGCAGAATGACATATCTCTGGATTTTTTATGTTGTGATTCTTTTCTCCTAGGATCTATGCCCTGCTGGTTCTGGGAAACTTGTGACCTCTGCATTTTTAATTAGAACTCGTAACTTTTTCCATAGCAACATATTTTGATGCTGCAAATACAGAATCTGTCAAATCAAACAGCTCCTGGTCAGATGAAATCCAAATATATAGAAATGCTGAGCAGTAATATGATGTAGGATATGGCACAGTTAAGAAAAAAATTAAAAGAGGAAATAAAAGAAGGATGGAAAGCTTTGGTTAATTTCTAAGTTTGATTTTAGTAATTAATTAATCAATACAAATTATTAAATTGTTGTGTCAGTACCCACCTGGTACAAAAGAATGAACAGGTCTCAGGAAAGAAATATTTTAGATGTGGAAAAGTCTCACTTACAGGGATGAGCAGTAGAAGCAGATGGTGAAAGCAAAAGAAATCCTCTGAAACAAAACCCAATCTCAGAATTTTAATTTCTGTTATATTAACAGAATAATGGAATTCAATAGGATGGGTTAAGGCAAATAATTTAGTAAAACACAGCAGTTCTAGATGGACTTTTTAAAAACCATTGATTTATGGTGCATACCTTGCATGTTCCAAAAAGTTTTTCCTTCAACAACAAAGTTTTGGAATTTTTGTCACTTGGCTTTACTATTTAAGGGTTACTGTAATTCATTCATTGATTCTCAATTACAGACATTTTTTGGGTATTATTGTTTTTACTATATTTATTTACTATATTTATATCATTTATATACTATCTATATACCTTATTTACTATTTTACTATATTTATTTAGTTATTTATTTATTTATTTATTTACTATATTTATTTAATACAATTTGGTATTATTTATTAATTATTTACTATAATTTGGTATTACTGGTTTTGACATCTCTGTGAGCTTTTAAAAGATATTTCTGTGTCAACAGAGACCTGTGCAGAATTGTCACCTGTTCCTTGAACTTAATAGTAAGGCACTACTAAATTTCCTCTCAGCATGAAAAGTCTTGGACAAAATTATTATTATTTTCTGATGAATCAGACTTGTGCTCACTCTCATAATCAGTTACTTGGGGTTCCTTTTCCTGCTTTAAGCAAAGATTTTGTTTCAGGCTAAGAAATCATCCTGCCTTTCCTGATTCCCCCCAACCCCTCACCCTTCTGCAGGGCCATCCCTCTGGAATTCCCTGGCAGGCCAGCAGCCAGGAGATATCCACGGGCTTGTTCAGGTTTTCAAACAAATGTTGAAGTGCAGGAACATCTTCTAGAAGCAAAACCACCAATGTGGGAATGGCTGCTTTGGTTTCTTCCCTCTGGTTAGTGTTAGACACATGATTACTGTGCCTTTGTCTGGTCCATCTGTTTCCACTTTCCATAAAAAATGCTGGGATGTGAAGTTCAGCTTGGTGTGTTTTAACCTTGCTCTGCAAACAGGGGGTTCCTGGGTGCTCCCTTCTCACAGAGGCCCCGGGGGTGTGTCTGGGCAGAGGGTCACAAAACCCTAACATTTCCTCACAGATATCTGATATTTTCCCTCAGAAAACTCAGATCCACAGTCCAGAAAAAAAATGTCCTTTGTAGTCTGCAAGGCTGTCTAAACAGAGTATGAAAATAGATGACATCACTTACACAATTTGGGTTTTCTCCACCAAAATGAAAAGCTCCATTCGTGTGAACTCCCCGACAATTGTCAGAGGAGGGAACTTTTCAAATGAAATCCTTCATCTCACTAATTTAGAGCAACAAAAACCACAACACTGCTCTGAAAGCTTTGATTTCCAAAAGGCATGACGTTTTTTAATTTATTTAGAAGCAGGATGGAACAGTTTCATAAATCTCCTGCCACATATACCATCCACTTGGGCAATCTGACAGCTTGTTTGCCGGAATACATGAGGCACAGAAGGAGCATCACTATATTTATGTGTGCCCAAAAAGGACACAATATTATTTTTGAAAACCAAACAGAAAAAAATGGGGAGTGTTTTGGAGCTGGAGGAATGAAATTTCCTACATTTTGCCTTCCAAGTATAAATGGTTCAAGGTTCTGCCTGCACCATTCACTCACTCCCTTTGTGTGGCTGCAGTTTCCCAGCTATTTCCACAGATCCTGGCTGCTCCTGGCTCCTCTTTGCCACAACCCCAAAGAGTTTTATAAATCTGGAGGGGGAAATGATCTGTCTGTCGCAGCCAGCAGAGAGCCCACGAGAACGTCTGGGGGGTTTTACCAGCCAAGCTGCTGAAAAAGGAGCCAAGATGGGATCCCTGACCTTTCCCAGCCCTCCTCCACCCCACAGCCTGCTCTGGAAAAGCTTCAGCTCAACCAGGCAGCAAAATTAGAAATCTTCTCCAGGGACACTCTTACACCAAAGCTCTCCTCAGTGAGATGGGGGATGGAAAGACGGAAGAGGGAGTGCAGAGAGTCCTGTCCCTCTCTGAGGGGTTCCCACAGCACACTGGGAATGCCCAGACACGCTCAGGCAGCTGTCGAGGGGCAGGAGCAGAGCCAGGCCCTGGCCTGTGATTCACGGAGCAAGAAAATCATGTTTGAGCTGAGGAACAGCAGCACTTCACTGTAAGAGCTTCAATGAGACATGCAGGACTTTAGGTGGCTCTTCAAAATTCAGTTTATTCCATCCAAGATGTCACAGCAGCCCAGGGTCATGGGTGACAGAGCTGTGCCTACAGCTGTCAGCTCCAGCTGCAGGCAGGCTGGAGACCCCTTTGTTTGGTTACAATGCATTATTTACTTTTCTTTTAGGTTACAATGCATTATTTACTTTTCTTTGCTGAGCATCTCAATACAGCAGAACCAATCTATACCTGAACTTTTATCTATAGCCCATCATAACTACTATAATTACCATATTCATGTCACTGTTCTCCAGTCACTCAAAGTCAGTACATTACAGTTTAAGCTGGAAGTTGTTTTTCAGTTTTCTTGCAGTAGAAAATTCTGAGACCTTTTTTCTATTTGCAACATTGGCAGGCTTGTTTGCCTGTGCTATCTTTCTGCTTGGTGAAAAAATCTTCTTATTTAAAGTAAGTTTATCTTTTGCTCTAAGTCCCCTTCTAACTAACACACCTTTTGCCTCTTTTGTTATCCAGTAAGACTGGCTCAGCAATTCTTTTCTTCTATATCAAAACTTGCTTCCATCTCTATTCCTTCTTCAGACTCTACATTTAAAAATCTTTCTGCCAAGCACACACATCTGTGAGACTTTCCTGTCAAACTTTCATCCTTCCCAACACTTCACGAGTGTCCAGATCCTCTCATCCCCACTTCTCACACAAACCTCATTGGCATTCCACAGTGGAGTTGTTTTTCCAAAAAATTTTGGACTTATGACTGTTACTTAAGGCTTTTTGAAGGTTTGTGCTAACTGTATAATTTCTTAGAGAAACCCTGGTTATTATAGTCTCATTTTTATCCTAAGTCACCACAGCAAGGTGAAATAATGAGTATGGAGAATTACCCAATAAATTCAAAATCAGATATTGCAATGAACTAAAGCCCAAGTATTTCCAACAAACTAAAAATCAGATATTACAAATAACCAGCTGCAGTACAGTAATGTTTTTAAGTTCAGGTCAATAGTTGTTGGGTTATGATTACAGGTTTTAGGTGAAAGCTACCAAACAGTTTGTCCAATTTTTGTGACCACTTCCAATTCCTGTCCTGCTCTGGGAAAATGCAGGGACTGGGGAGATTTTGGGAGATTTTGTCCCACATAGTGCAGAACCTGCCCCTGCATCAGCCAGAGGGAGAGCAGCTGCTCCCAGGGAGCTCCAGGTGTGTTTTGGAAGGGGAAAAGAGAATCAAGCAGAAAACCCCTGGAAGGTTTGGCAGCTGCTGCCCCACAAACACAGAGGTGCTGTTATTCCAGCAGATTCCCAGCCTCCACACCCTGAGCATCTCTTTTGTGTGCTCCAAAAGCTCCTCTGCAGGATTTTCCTGCAGGAATATGGGAAACGCAGGAGAAAAGCCACAGTGGCTCCCAGCTCACCCCAGAAGGGAAAAGCCTGGGCTCAAAGCACCTGAGGAAAGCTCAGCAAGGCCATACCAGGAGTCTTCTCTGGGCTGTGGCCCCATAAAAGCCATAATATTTTCCTTAAATAATCAATAAAATATCTGAAATTAGGAGGAACCCATAAGGATAATCATGTTCAACTACCTGTTCCATGCAGGAATACCTAAAATTAAGCCATAAGACTCATCCAGAAAAAACTAAAATAATAATATAAATATAAAAATATATATGAAATAGATAAATTCATACATATATATAAATACATATAACCAATTATATATATATATATATTCTAGCTAACATATTCCCCATATATATATATATATATATCTGTATTATGTATGCAATCCATTACAGAATACATAAATGCAATCACCAGAATCCTAACAGGATGCTAAAAATTACTCTGTCACCTTTATAAATCTTTGTATTACAGTAACTATCCACTGTTTTTCTGTAGCCTTTTACTGGATTTTGTGCTTACACTGGACAGTCTAAGGTACCTCAGGTAGGCAAGTGCTTCAAGTGCTGTGTTTGTCCAGAACTGAAGAGTATAAAAACCCTGCACACTAAATAACTGACATAAAAACAGGTTTCCCTCTTCCACTCAAACCTCTGTAATGGCAAAAAAAAAAAAAAAAAAAAAATAAAAAAGGAAAAAAAGGACTAGAAATAAAATGTCTGCTCTCATCTCTCTTGCTCAATGTAAAAACTTCAAAACTCAAAACTTGGCTTCCTTTCTCAATAAATTCCATGTTACACAGTGGCAGATAAATGTAACAAATCTTTCACACAAGCTGGCTTCACACAAGCAGTGGATCAGCTCAAACACTGTTTAATTAAATATCTTCCCTCTTAATTAAAAATCTTCCCTGCAATTATCTAAAGGACATGGAAGTGTATAAGATTAGGACACACATGTATTAAAGGGCTCCAGAGTATTCTGCCTTGTTCAGAAAGTTGCATTTTGGGGGTTTCTCAAGTCAGAAATCAGCACTGGTCCTGCATGGGTTCATTTCCCCCCAAATCTACAGAAATTTCCCACGTTCACAACATTCTACAGCAACGGGAAGAAAGAACAGCCATCCATCCTCTCTCCTGAGAGTGGAATTTGTTGCCCCCTGCTTCCCATGATGTAAAAGCACACAGCATCACCTTTGCCATGGCTCTCGGGGCTCAGTTCCATCAAACCCCTCCCATTTGCCACATCATTTTACTCCTTTCCCCCATCATTTTACTCCTTTCCCCCATTATTTTACTCCCTTTCCCCATTATTTTACTCCTTTTCCCATTGCTTTACTCTTTTATCTCATGATTTTACTCATTTCCCCATCATTTTACTCCTTTTTCCAGTTTTACTCCTTTTCCCATTATTTTACTCCTTTCCCCAATTATTTTACTCCTTTCCCCATTATTTTACTCCTTTTCCCATTATTTTACTCCTTTTCCCATTATTTTATTCCCTTTCCCATTATTTTACTCCTTTCCCCATCACTTTACTCTCTTTCCCATTATTTTACTTTTTTTCCCATTATTTTACTCCTTTTCCCCATTATTTTACCTTTTCCCCCATTATTTTACTCCTTTTCCCATTATTTTACCCCCTTTCCCATTATTTTAGTCCTTTTCCCATTATTTTACTCATTTTCACCATTTTTCACTTCTTTTCCCATAATTTTACTCCTTTCCCCATTATTTTACTCCTTTCCCCCATGATTTTACTAATTTTCCCATTATTTTATTTCCCATTATTTTACTACTTTTCCCATTATTTTACTCCTTTCCCCATCATTTTACTCCTTTTCCCATTATTTTACTCCTTTTCCCCTTATTTTACTCTTCCCCCCATTATTTTACTCATTTCCCCCATTATTTTATTCCTTTCTTCCATTATTTTACTACTTTCCCCCATTATTTTACTCCCTTTTCCCATTATTTTACTCATTCCCCATTACATTATTCATTTCTTCCATTATTTTATTCCTTTCCCCCATTATGTCACTCATTTCCTCATCATTTTACTCCTCTTTCCCATGTTTTTTACTCCTTTCCCCATTTTTTACTCCCTTTTCCCCCATTATTTTACTCCCATTTTTTTCCTTTCCCCATTATTTTTATTATTTTCCTTTCCCCATGATTTTACTTTCCCATTATTTTTTTTTCCCCATTATTTACTTTCCCCATCATTTTACTCCCTTTTCCCATTATTTTTTTTTACTCTTCCCCCCATTATTTTACTCATTTCCCCCATGATTTTATTCCTTTCTTCCATTATTTTACTACTTTCCCACATTATTTTACTCCTTTTCCCCATTATTTTACTCTTCTCCCATTATTTTACTCCTTTTCCCATTATTTTACTCATTCCCCCATTATTTTATTCCTTTTTTCCATTATTTTACTACTTTCCCCCATTATTTTACTCCTTTTCACCACTTTTTCACTTCTTTTCCCATAATTTTACTCCTTTTCCCCATTATTTTACTCCTTTTCCCCATTATTTCAGTCATTTCCTCATCACTTTACTCCCTTTTCCCATTTTTTAATTCCTTTCCCCATTATTTTACTCCCTTTTCCCATCATTTTACTACCTTTTCCCATTATTTTACTCCCTTCCAGACCAAAGTATTGCATTTATTCCTTTTTTTCTGCATGAAAACCTGCGTCCCCTTCGGCTCCCCCTTGTTCAGACCTTTCCCAGCTCCCTCCCTTCCCCTGGAGCGCTGGAATCCCTGCACAGGTGCCCAGGCAATTTCCACAGGCACACCATTTATTCTGCAGGTTGACTCACGTTAGAGACCAATTAAATCATCCAAATGTAATTAATTTTCCTGATTCTGAACAGTCAGCTCAGAGCCAATTACTCTTAGTGCAAAATTAGGGTTTTGAAGGGGGTTTTGTTGTTGTTTTTTTTTTTTAATAGTAATCCTAGTGCATCACTTCACATCCCTGCACTGACCTTTACCTTTCGTTCCATTTGACAGAAAATGTAATAACATCCTCCTGCAGTTCCTCAGGGAGTTTGAAGACCAGAGCCCACCATGCAAACAGAGTTTCCTCGCTATTTTCCCATTCCTAAATCCCTTCTGAATACCCCAAGGCCAGCTTCAGACCCCAGGACCTCCTGGAAATCAACTCTTTAATCCCATTTTTCTTCCTACCTTCTAAAAGATCCATAAGGAATTTCCTCTCCCGGACCAGCCCAGCAATGTCAGCACAGAAATTGCCTTTCTGAAATGCATGGCTGTGATTTTGAGATTGATTTAGACTGGAGAATTTCATATTTTTATTTGGTTCTGTTTAAGTGAAACCACCTAAAGAGTGGAAGCATTTCAGGAGGCTCAGGGGGAACTTCTGGCTCTGCACAATTCCCTGCCAGGAGGGGACAGCCAGGTGGGGACAGGGACAGGGACAGCAGAGAGGAAATGTCCGGGAGGCTCAGGATGGATGTTGGGGAATATTTCCTCACCAGGGCAGTGGTGGAGTCTCCATCCCTGGGGGATTTAAAACCATGTGGGGATGTGGATTAGTGGTGGCCTTGGCAGTGCTGGGTTGCTGAAAATGAGGAATTCCAAGCAGGCTGGAGAGGAGGAAAAGAGAGGGGAGTGTTCACTCAAGGCAGATTTGTTGTAGTTTCAATTTCTACAGTTCCCTACAGAACTTCTGTTTGAGCACTTTAAGAAGAGGGGCATTTCTGCTGTTTGAGCTTTGAGCACACAGAACAGAGTTAAATATTTCTGTCTATGCAGGTACAGCTCACCTGCCAGCAGAATGAGATCAGTTCATGGAGAATCACACCAAGGACAAATGAAATTTCATTTGAAGGTCCCTTCCAACAAGAAACAAACCCATACCTTAGCAGTAGATTGCTTTGTCACCGCTAGAACAAATAATGAACATCCTGCCAGAGTCAGGGAGATTCAGGAATCATTTTTCCTGAAGGTAACTGATTTCACAGTTGTCAGTAAGTGGAAAATAAATTTTTAAGAGGGGCTCCTTAGAGAAAAGCACTTGGATTCCCACAGGCCTGGGGCTGTAGTTGATGTTCTGTGGCAGAGGGGAAGGGAAAGGGAAGAGAAGAGAAGAGAAGAGAAGAGAAGAGAAGAGAAGAGAAGAGAAGAGAAGAGAAGAGAAGAGAAGAGAAGAGAAGAGAAGAGAAGAGAAGAGAAGAGAAGAGAAGAGAAGAGAAGAGAAGAGAAGAGAGAGAAGAGAAGAGAAGAGACGAGAGGAGAGAGGAGAGGAGAGGAGAGGAGAGGAGAGGAGAGGAGAGGAGAGGAGAAGAGAGAGGGAGAGGAGAGGAGAGAAGAGAGGAGAGGAGAGGAGAGGAGAGGAGAGAGAGAGGAGAGGAGAGGAGGAGAGGAGAGGAGGAGAGGAGAGGAGAGGAGAGGAGAGGAGAGGAGAGAGAGGAGAGGAGAGGAGAGGGAGAGGAGAGGAGAGGAGAGGGAGGGAGAGGAGAGGAGAGGAGAGGAGAGGAGGAGAGGAGAGGGAGAGGGAGAGAGAGGAGAGAAGAGAAGAGAAGAGAAGAGAAGAGAAGAGAAGAGAAGAGAAGAGAAGAGAAGAGAAGAGAAGAGAAGAGAAGAGAAGAGAAGAGAAGAGAAGAGAAGAGAAGAGAAGAGAAGAGAAGAGAAGAGAAGAGAAGAGAAGAGAAGAGAAGAGAAGAGAAGAGAAGAGAAGAGAAGAGAAGAGAAGAGAAGAGAAGAGAAGAGAAGAGAAGAGAAGAGGACAATGGAGAGGAATTGTGGAGCTCCTCTCCCTTTGCTGCTTTTGGATTTTGTCAGGAAAACAGAATACATAACAATGATCAACTTCAATTCTATGCTATAATCTTACACATTTTTATAAGGTAGCTAAATCCTTAAACAACTCAATTAATAAAAAACAGTGACACCAAAATTTACCAATGTTGTCAATAATTTCCAGAACATTTTGTCTCTCAGCTGATGTCAATAATCCAAAGTTTACCAAATTCTACATTCATCATTTTAAACCTTTCCAGACAACTTTGAATCAGTGATGGAAACACTGAAGTTTTCTCTGGTTGATCTCAGCTGTGGAATTCTGAGCCATGTCTAGGAGATGGAATATGCCAAATAAACCAGGGAATGAGGCCCTCAGAGCAGGGATTGTGCCCCTCAGCCCTTCCAAGTCTGCTGCATCTCCAGGGAATTAATTAACTTGGAAATAAAAGAGCAGGATGACAGCAGATGGGAGTGCAGCAGATACACAGAGGTTTTTCCACATCACTGTTTTAAATTTAGGTGACCAAATTTCGACCTCTGGTTCCTGCACTCAGGGTCTGGCTCTCTTTGAATGCAAGAGGCCATGTACAAATGTCACCTTTTATCTGGGCTGGATGGGAGGTGATATTTTTGGCAGCATTAAGTTTTTTTCTAGAATTTCTTTATGTCCCATATTCCTCAGTATTTATTTTATAGCTGTGTGTCCCTGTCCCCTGGGAGCCTTGGTCTGAGAACTTTCTGCCGTGGTTTTGGTCGGTATTTGAATGAACATTTAGCTCCTTTTTTGTGTCATTCAGTCACGTTTCCCCCCTTCCTGGACTGAATTTGGGTTTCTTTACCCCTCTTTGGAGAACTCATTGTCTGACATTAATTCTCTGAGGCTACAGATTAACCACCCTGGCATGTTTAAAGTCTAAAGTTTGAAATCCAATGAGAAATAAAGGTGAAAAAAAGACACAATGTGAGAATAAAAATGATATTGATCATCTGGCAATGTTTCAGATGCTACATGGAATTTGTTCTCATCTCTTAGTGGCAGACAATGAATCTTAGTTTTCTTTTCCAGGGAATGGCTATAGGGAATTATTTTTTAATACTAAAATGTCTTCATACCAAATAATATCCCATTATCATGGTTTCAAACATAGCAGCCTTTTAAAAGTTGAACCTGGTGATCTGCTGCTCTGGAGCTTAATTTTGCAGAAGGAAAATCACTGTTCCTCAGGTACTGACTCCTCAGAAATGGCATTTTCCTTGCTGAGTTCCAGTTTTAACCAGCAGTGATCAGCCTTTGTTTCTCTGCTGGGAAGACCCTGCAGAATTCCCTTGCTCAGCACCGTGTGCCAACAAGCAGCCAAACTCCAGAAAAAGGAAGAAAAATCCACACTTGGTGTGTCTGGAGAGCTGCAGGCCATGGAACCACTTCACCCAGGATAAAAAGATGGAAAATAAATAGACTGCAGCAGCTGTGATAATAACCAGGCATTTACACTTCAGTCTAAACAGTTTTGAAGAGCCACAGGTGTACTCTGGAGCACAGACTTCTCCTGTCCCCAAGAGAAAACATCCAGAGAAAACCAGGGAGTGCTGTACATCAGGATTATATCCTTAACTTCACAGCCACACAATATCCTGAGCTGGGAGGGATCACTGAGTCCAACTCAGACTTAACCCCAAATCCCACCCTGGCATCCCTGGAGTGGTGTCCAAACCCGCCTGGAGCTCTGGCATCCTCGGGCTGTGCCCATTCCCTGGGCAGTGCCCAGCACCCTCTGGGGGAAGAATTCTTTAATGGCTCTGATTGGATCTGAAATTCCTTCATGTTTTCCACCACTGGCTGTTCTCACTTCTAAGAATTCCAAGGGACCCTTGAATACTGAGAAACATTGCAATTGTGGTGAAAAGAAAAGCAGCACCTTCCAAAGAGGCTGGAACAGCTCTGGAACAGATGCTGATCTTTGCCTTGAGGTCAATATCTGCTGGTGAGTCACCAGGGCAGAGATTAGAACGCTGTGTTTGTGTTGAGATTATCTGCTGTAAACGCATCCGGGTGGCTGTCCTGGGATTAATGGGGGCTGACATTTGTGTGCTATCACCTCATTGTTATCTGCTCCTCACAGGCTTTGCTGGCAGCTCCATAACCACCTCCCCCATCCAGCTGAATAAGAAAGTGGAAAAGGTCAGAAGTCTGAAGTGATCTTCACCATGTGCTTCACATTTCCATCACAAAAACTCATGGAGTAACTGCAACCCCAAAGCCAAAGGACAAAAGCTCTCTCTCCTCTGGGCTGCAACCACCTTCTCACACAATTTGTGTCTGATTCTTCTCCCAGGTGTAAGACAGTAACAGAACAAGGGAAAAGAGTTTTAAATGGAAAGAGGAGACTTAGATAAGACATTGGGAAGGAATTGTTTCCTGTGAGGGTGGGCAGGCCCTGGCACAGGTGCCCAGAGCAGCTGTGGCTGCTCCTGGATCCCTGGAAGTGTCCAAGGCCAGGCTGCACAGGGCTTGGAGCAACCTGGGACAGTGGAAGGTGTCCCTGCCATGGCAGGGGTGAGGCTGGGTGATCATTGTCCCTTCCAACCCAAACCAGCCTGTGATCCTATGGTAAGATTTATTTCCAACACCCTCACCTGTAGCTGAGGTTTGCTGAGACAATTCTGCTTTTTACTTCTCCTGCTGGAAGGGGAGCACCACGTTCCAAACACCTGCTCTTCCCACAGGGAGAAAAGTTCCAGCAGAGAAACACCTGGAGGAACCCTGCAGTGGTTCCACCATGGGCAGGGATGGCTCCCACTCAGCCAGGTGAGATTTGGGGTGCTGGAGAGCAGAGCCTGGGAGATCCGTGCAGAGCTGGAACTCCTGACAGAAATACATCTTCATCCAAAGCTGAAGGTAGAGAAATGCCCCAGCTGAGCACATCTCTTCCCAGCACAACAAAAGAACTCCAAATGCCAGGAAGCTCTTCCCAGAGAACGTGGGGAAATGAATTTTATGTATGGCTTTGGCCTCTGCTGGAGCCAGAGGGAGCTGCTCCCTCCAGTGACACTCACAATCTGAATTACCTCTGAATTATCTATGAAAGAACCAGAATTGCTGGTTCTCTCCTATAAAAGTTCCCAGTGGGACCCATTGGTTTTCAGCACCAACACAAGCAGCCACTCTCCAGAAGCACAATTATCACTTCATTGCACTGCTTTACAAGGCAAACCAAAGAATCTGAAGGGGAAAAGAACCCCAGTTTCCAAAATTCACAACAATAAGCTTTAATAGAATGCATTAGTTTCTCCTCATTTGGTTCTAGAGAGGACAATGTGATTCCAGGAATGTTTGGACCAAAAATTTCAATGTCACTGAAAGCCTAATCCTTAGAAAACATTGGAAGATGAACTTTGACTGTATAGAACTTTAAATAAAAATAGCATTTTTACTAATGTATTCTTCCCAAGTGCCTGCTTCTTCCTAGCATGTTTCCCATCCCAATACTGTTTTTGCAGCTGGCAAATGACACTGCCAATGAGTCTTTATGTTCAACGTTATTTAATATATTCCCATCAGAAAGCTATTTTTACTGTACAATTTCAATATCTTCTTGAAGTGTCTTGCATGTAATGTTCATATTTTAATTTACATTTCTTTCCCATAGGATAAGTAAATAGAGATTCAAACAACAATATTGAACCAATTTAGGTTTGCTTGCTGAGAGAAAGGATCTTATAGAACAGAAAATTGCTTTGTTTTACTGAAAATAAAAAGAAAAATGCAACTTTTTCAGGCAGTTATCCTGGAGATAATGGATAGACCACCCTTCTAATAGGAGATTTGCATTTCATTTTATAGGTTTGGGGAAATAACGTGGTCAATAATCATTTATAATGGTGGGATGGAATGTTCTCAGAGTCCTGTCCCATTCACAGAACAACTTTGACAGGTACATCCTTCACCCTGAGGGAAACAGCAGCCTGGCCTGGGGCTCAGAACAATTTTATTTGGGGTTTGAGGAGCAGCTCTTAGTTATACAGGTTTGCCCAGGACGGATCTCATCACACCAAGATATTCAGTCCCTTCCTGCTGTACTCTACCGTACAATAATAATAATTAATCCACATCCTCTGATCCTTCTCTCAGACTGAGAAAATTTTTATTCACACACAGCCAGTATAAAAATACTGTGACCTCTTTAACAATCTTCAAGCCAATACTTTCTGCTGAATTGGAAAAATAATCTTATGTGGCTACAGAAATAATGTTTGTGTTTTATCAGCGCTGTTCCCGCCAAAGGCTGGATTATCTGTTTCACATCCATTTAAACACAGGAAGGTTATAATGGGGCAGACAGCAATCTGGGCTTTATTGGCTGGGAAAACTGACCTCATAAATCTGATTTGATACATCTGTCCTTTGGGCTGTCTGCATGTATGCCCATGCATCCACTTGGCCGTGTGCCTGCTCACTGGTGGATCAGCTTCTGTGGCTACTGCTCGGAGGATTTTCCATCTCCCCCTCCCTGCTGCAAAAATAAATACACTGAGGGAAGTGCAGAAAGGAAGATGTGTTTATGGGTGCTTGGAGGTGCTTAAGAGAGATGAGATATTCTTGGAGGAACGCTCAGGAAAACATTGAAAGCACCCAGAGCAATGCTGATTGTCCATTTCTGGCTGCAGACAGGGGTGTTGCTCCCATTGGCACAGGGTGCCCAGAGCGGCTGTGGCTGCCCCTGGATCCCTGGAAGTGTCCAAAGCCAGGCTGGACAGGGCTTGGAGCACCCTGGGACAGTGGAAGGTGTCCCTGGCCATGGCAGGGTGAGGCTGGGTGAGATTTAAGGTCCCTTCCAGACCAAACCATCTGTGATTCTGTGATCCTATGGCAAGATTTATTTCCAAAACCCTCACCTGTAGCTGAGGTTTGCTGAGACAATTCTGCTTTTTACTTCTCCTGCTGGAACTGGAGCACCACGTTCCAAACACCTGCTCTTCCCACAGGGAGAAAAGTTCCAGCAGAGAAACACCTGGAGGAACCCTGCAGTGGTTCCACCATGGGCAGGGATGGCTCCCACTCAGCCAGGTGAGATTTGGGGTGCTGGAGAGCAGAGCCTGGGAGATCCGTGCAGAGCTGGAACTCCTGACAGAAACACATCTTCATCCAAAGCTGAAGGTAGAGAAATGCCCCAGCTGAGCACATCTCTTCCCAGCACAACAAAAGAACTCCAAATGCCAGGAAGCTCTTCCCAGAGAATGTGGGGAAATGAATTTTATGTATGGCTTTGGCCTCTGCTGGAGCCAGAGGGAGCTGCTCCCTCCAGTGACACTCACAATCTGAATTACCTCTGAATTACCTCTGAAAGAACCAGAATTGCTGGATCTCTCCTATAAAAGTTCCCAGTGGGACCCATTGGTTTTCAGCCCCAACACAAGCAGCCACTTTCCAGAAGCACAATTATCACTTCATTGCACTGCTTTACAAGGCAGAACAGGATGATCTTTAAGGTCCTTCCAACCCAAAGCAGTCTGGGATCCTTCCTGGTCCTGTGATTCCCTGTGAGGACACAGCAGAGTCCATCCTTACACAAGGCTGCACCCCAAATATCAACTCCCACACCATCACCGAAGCCTGGGGCTGCCACCTGAACAGCACATCCCAAACTTGGCCTTTCTGTGGTGATAGATGCTCCAGCAGAGACTCAGCTGGTGGAGCCATGGAGTGGTTTGGGTTGGAAAGGACCTTAGAGTCCATCCTGTTGCATTTCCATCACCTCTCCCACATCAACACCAAAACACTGCCATCTGCCACCTAACCCAGCCAAAATTACCCAATTTTCTGTGAGCCCACGCTGTGAGTAGGGACTGAAGTGGCCCTGTGTGACCCCAGACTGGGGGTTCCAATCACTGCAGGTGCATGGATGTGCTGGGCTGCCTTTCCTGCACTGGATGTCCCAGTTTGTCCATCACCAGAGACACCTGGGGGTTGCTGTGCTCAGTGCAGATCCCTTGCAGTGAGTTATCCTAAAAAAACCCCCACACCACCAATCCTTTTTCCCTCCTGTTTTTCCAGCCATTCCATGAGTCAGGACCCCTCATTCAGCCTTACACAGTTTTCCACCAGCAAACCAATTTTATATTGCTAGTGAGTCAAAGAAAAATAATAAAAAAAGAGTAATTTTTGTTCTTTTCCTTTGTCTATTTAAACAGAGGTCCAGGTACCAATCATAGACTCATTAAGGTTGGAAAAGGTTGTAATTGGCAGTTTTTGAATCAGATCACACAAGGTCAAGAATGCGTTTGCTCCTTTCTGTTCCCCTCATATCAAGCATCTTTGATGTAAAAGTTCAGAAGTGCTTCTATTATGTTCTACATAAAAAGTGAAATTTATGATAGAAGTAATTAATAAGTGAAATTTATGATAGAAGTAGGAACAAATTAAAAACTAAATATTCTCATTTTAGAACATTTTCCTCCTGCCTTAGGTTTTCTTTTCTGATAGACCAGCAGGTAATTCAAGGATTGATAAACATTTCTGTTCCAAATATATGATGTAGTTCATAGATGCAAGAACAGCAGCAAAATACGTTTAAAAAATATTAAAACATTATAAATCTATGTAAACCCTAAGCAGCCTGGCTTGGAATCTGTAGTGATTTCTGCTTGTTTCAGGCTCTGTTGTTTAACTTCATAGTGGGAGAGCAGAGGATTAAACCCCAGATTAGCCTCCATTCTCTGGCTGGATTTGGCAGTCCAGCTGTTTAGAAGGAAAGCAAAGAGGAATAGGCTCAGGCTATTGATCCAATTTTCTGCTCTGTGCTGAGAGAACACAGCAGCCGGAGCTGATTTTAGAACAACTCCACTTCCCAACAGCTCTTCTCGTAGTGCAGGATAAGATAAGAAGATCATGGGAACAGCAGCTGATAGACTAATCCACCCATTGATTTCTCCTCCCTGCTTACTCCCTGTGTTTTAATTGAATTTTGTGGTTCAGCATTGGTTTCAGCGCAGGCTTTCCGAGTCAACCAGAGTACAAAGTAAAGCAATGGGAAAAATCAAATTCTTGAATTTTGTCCAAATGGAATTGGACAAAAATAGACTCAAAGATTCTCATTGCAAATTGGACTCTGGAATGAAGGTTGTGTTGGGGGGGGGGGTTTGTTGTTGTTCTGGTTTGGGTTTTCCTCCCTTTCACTCAGCTCTTGCTTGCAACAAGGCCAATGTGAAAAGGAGAATGCTGGGAAAGAGACATTTTCTTGTTCCCAGCAAGCAGGTTAAAAAATTGAGGGAGCTGGAGGTTTTGAAGAACTCACTTTTGACACAGAAGTCACAGAAGAAACTTAGCAGACAGGGACAAGTTGCTGTCAGTCACCTCTTACACAAATATTTCCTTTGCCAGCCGTGCTCCAGCTCGGTTTACTGGCTCTCATCAGTGCTCCAAGTGCTAATAATTCAACTGCTGGACACCCAGAGGCATCACAGTGCTGAACATAATTCTAAAAGAAAGGGAGTAATTTAAAAATAGAGATGAACACTTCCACTGCAGCACTGGGCAGTCTCTCCATGCCCTGCCTGCTCTGTGCTTCAGATAAGTCACACATTTTTCCACCACCTTGAGGACAACTCCTGGGTCCCTCTTTCCTTTTGCTTTACCTGGACAAGGCCCTTAAGAACTTAAAATAAGGTTTACAAACATGAGTGATGATTTGTTTGATCGCTTAGAGCCAAGATTATGGATGGTAATTTCAACATCTCCCTATTCCCCAGCATCCCAAGCAAAGTGCAGGGAATGGATGCCCCCTCCTCATTAGCAGAGCTGACTCAAAGCCTGGCTCCAGTCCCAAAGGACACTGTGCTGTGCTCAGGTGGCAGAGGAACCCACAGGCCACGTGGAAACAGAACATCCAGGATGGAAAAAGGAAAAGCACACGCACAACACAACTTTTCCCACTGACCACAGTGTTGTAAAATAACTCAGGTTCCACAAAAGAGCTGCAGGTATAAAATCAGTATTAGAGTCAAAGAATCAGGTAGGCATTCTTTGAATATCCTTTAAGTTCCCCTGGACTTCCAGAACTCCTGAGTAGTTGTTCTTTACAGGAAAACATAAAGCATGTGTATTACCTGAGATTTCCAAGTGTGAGTTCTGTCCTTAATGTAGTAACAGTTAAAATTCCCAGGTTAATTCCCAAGCAGAATTACCTTACCCATGTGACAGCTTGAATTTGGAATGACCCAGACTTTGGAAAGGCTTGTGGAGTGACAAATGCAACATAAAATTGTCTTTGCTTTCCTGAAAAGAACAGCATGAAGAGAACAACCCAAAACACCAACAGTCCCTTGGTGCATAACGAGGAACAGCTTCAGGACACAACGTGGTTCTGTGCTTCCAGGGAATGGAAGGAGAAGAGTGCCAAGGCACAGCAGCATGGCAGGAGCTCCTGCAGAGCCAAGCCCTCAGCAGAGGGTGGGCAGCCAGGCAGGAGCCAGGCGTGATGCTCCCCACCAGGAGCTGCACGTCCCCGTGGTGTCACCCAGGGCACTGCCAGGAGGAGCTGCACGTCCCCGTGGTGTCCCCAGGGCACTGCCAGGAGGAGCTGCACATCCCCTGTGGTGTCACCCAGGGCACTGCCAGGAGGAGCTGCACGTCCCCGTGGTGTCCCCCAGGGCACTGCCAGGAGGAGCTGCACGTCCCCGTGGTGTCCCCCAGGGCACTGCCAGGAGGAGCTGCACGTCCCTGTGGTGTCACCAAGGGCACTGCCAGGAGGAGCTGCACGTCCCCGTGGTGTCACCCAGGGCACTGCCAGGAGGAGCTGCACGTCCCCGTGGTGTCACCAAGGGCACTGCCAGGAGGAGCTGCACGTCCCCGTGGTGTCACCCAGGGCACTGCCAGGCCCCCAGAGCTCTGGAGATGAGGGAGAGCCCCCAGAAACTCTGAGCAGTGCCACCATCCAAACTCCTTTTTGTGGCAATGACTGCTCCAGTCTTATCTTCTTCACGTTTGGGAAGTGCAGGGCCTGTGCATTGCACTAAGGAAGGAGGGAATAGTATTGATGTCCAGGTTAGAAACAGTAACTGGTTTGGGGATCAGAACACCAGTCAGTAACAGGTTTGGGGTCAGAGCACCAATTAGTAACTGGTTTGGGGTCAGAGCACCAATTAGTAACTGGTTTGGGAATCAGAACATCATTCAGCAACTGGTTTGGGGACCAGAAGCCCAGTCTGTAACTGGTTTGGGGGCCAGAGCACCAATTAATAACTGGTTTGAAATCAGAAGCCCAGTCTGTAACTGGTTTAGGATCAGAAGCCCAGTCTGTAACTGGTTTGAGGATCAGAAGCCCAATTAGTAACTCATTTGTGGACTAGAAACCCAGTCTGTAACTGGTTTGGGGACCACAAGCCAGTCTGTAACTGGCTGGGGACCAGAACCCCAGTCTGTAACTGGCTGGGGACCAGAACCCCAGTCTGTAACTGGTTTGGTTTAAGGGGGGCTTTTCCTGCCATCTATAACCTGGGCTCAAGGTGAGCTGGCCCAAACCTGGCCCTCTCCCCTGCTTCCAGAACATTCTGTACTTCCCAGTCTCGAGGCAGTGCTGGAAGTTCATTAACCCATTGGTTCCAGGCATGAACCACTGCAAACCCCAGAGTGCCACCCCATCCCCTCCATCCATGGGCTCCCATTCCTCAAGAGCACAGAGTGAGTTTTGCTTGCTACACGACTGCATTATATAAAGCTGCTGCTGGCAATATCAAAACATATTAAAAGTTTAACTAAGACAATGTGTTTGAGAAGAATTTGCTCTCTTTGGAGCTGGAATGTCCCCATAAAAAGGCATGCTCTGTGCAAGAGTGAGCTGTCCAATGATCTGTTGTGTCCTGGAGTAAACCCTGCTCTCCTCAAACCCAAATTGGTTTGGATTCCCTCTGTGCATGCAAAGAGCACTTCCAACTCCTGCTGCAGCTGCATGGCTTAAACCTGCATTGGGGGGTGGCTGATTGTCACAGGTGGATTTTCTGTCACAGCAGGTCTGGGGACAATGCCACAGAGAATCCTCAGGACACCTCTGGGAGGGTGTGTCCAAGTGTCCCTGAAATCCAAAGCTGTTCCTGTTTGCAAGGCTTGATCCACTACAATGGTTTGGCAAAAACCATAAAAAGCCATTTTCCTTATCCCAAAGTTCTCCCTTTTCCCACAAGCCCATTGAAAACACTGTAATTCCATTGAAAACACTAGAAATCAATGGAAAACACTAGAAATCAACTGAAAACACTGTTATTTCTGGCTGGTTCCTTGTGCCTCCTCCCCACCTCACCTGGCCTCTCACCATCTCTGTAGCATCCCACATCTCCAGCTGTTCCACTATTTCTCATAAAGCTTTGTGTTTTCTCATAAAGCTTTGTGCTCCCCAGTCTCCCCCAGTCCTTGTGTCCCAGGAAGGACCTGGGAGGGCCAAGCAAGTCCAGGATACATAAAAGTTGCTTGAGAGCTTCACTTCACTGCTGATAATTAAAGGGTTTTATTTTGCAGACTATTTACCAGCACTCCAGAGGTGGAAATCACAGTGAAGATGAGACAAAGTGTGTGATACTGAAATAAAAACCTGGTGCATGAGTGTGACAGCCCTACCAGGGACTCCTCCATGACTAGTTTTCCTCCCAGGAGAACTGGAAAGCTTTGTTTTCATTCAGTTTTCAACTCAGAATAATTCTCACAGGCAGAATTTAACGTTTTCCTGCAAAAGAGCTGAACACACTGAGCACTCCCACAATGGCTCAGACCAGGGTAGTTCTGGCCTGGGTTCTGCCTCCAGCAGAGCCCAGAAGTGTAGAAAACAAGTGTAAGAAACAGGGCAAGTGCAAAGCAATTCACTGGTGGATGTGCCCTCCCAGTTTACTGCCTTTTTTAGTAGTAAAAACAAGTTGTAACATTGGCAGGGAGCCGCAGTGTTTTACACTTTCATTATCTCCATTGTTATACAATACACAGTCAGGTCCTGGAAGATGAGTAGGATATTAAATACTTCTTGAGCTTTGCTTTAAAAGTGATTATTTGCACTTCTGTTCAACCTTCCCCAAAGCCTCATTAAGGTTTATCAATAAAGATAAGCAGATGCTGGACAGAGAGATGATGCAGGGCAAGTCCATCCTTTGAGGCCCTGGTGGCAGGGCAGGGTCCCTCCAACTGGGGAATTTTTTCCAGCTGCATGCAAAAATATCCCAATCCCAACAGAATCATAAAATCATGGAATGGTTTGGGTTGGAAAGGATTTAAAGCCCATCTCGTTCACACCTTGCACTAGACCAGGATGCTGCAAGCCCTGTCCAGCCTGGCCTTGGACACTTCCAGGGATGGGTAAATTGTCAAATGCATCTGCCCCTAAGACTGATATTAAGTTTATATTCAAAAATTAAACAGCAGGACTCCCTCCTGCAGCCCCTGTACCTGCCCAGAGGGTGCTGGAAGGAGGAGAGCTGAGTGCAGGAGCCTGGGCCAGACCCACAGTGAGGGAGGGAACATTTAAAAAGCCAGGACAACTTCCTGTGCCTCTCCCCACCCACCTGGCCTCTCACCATCTCTGTAGCATCCCACATCTCCAGCTGTTCCACTATTTCTCATAAAGCTTTGTGTTTTCTCATAAAGCTTTGTGCTCCCCAGTCTCCCCCAGTCCTTGTGTCCAGGAAGGACCTGGGAGGGCCAAGCAAGTCCAGGATACATAAAAGTTGCTTGAGAGCTTCACTTCACTGCTGATAATTAAAGGGTTTTATTTTGCAGACTATTTACCAGCACTCCAGAGGTGGAAATCACAGTGAAGATGAGACAAAGTGTGTGATACTGAAATAAAAACCTGGTGCATGAGTGTGACAGCCCTACCAGGGACTCGCTCCATGACTAGTTTTCCTCCCAGGAGAACTGGAAAGCTTTGTTTTCATTCAGTTTTCAACTCAGAATAATTCTCACAGGCAGAATTTTGCGTTTTCCTGCAAAAGAGCTGAACACACTGAGCACTCCCACAATGGCTCAGACCAGGGGTAGTTCTGGCCTGGAGTTCTGCCTCCAGCAGAGCCCAGAAGTGTAGAAAACAAGTGTAAGAAACAGGGCAAGTGCAAAGCAATTCACTGGTGGATGTGCCCTCCCAGTTTACTGCCTTTTTTAGTAGTAAAAACAAGTTGTAACATTGGCAGGGAGCCGCAGTGTTTTACACTTTCATTATCTCCATTGTTATACAATACCCAGTCAGGTCCTGGAAGATGAGTAGGATATTAAATACTTCTTGAGCTTTGCTTTAAAAGTGATTATTTGCACTTCTTTTCAACCTTCCCCAAAGCCTCATTAAGGTTTATCAATAAAGATAAGCAGATGCTGGACAGAGAGATGATGAAGGGCAAGTCCATCCTTTGAGGCCCTGGTGGCAGGGCAGGGTCCCTCCAACTGGGGAATTTTTTCCAGCTGCTTTAAAATATCCCAATCCCAACAGAATCATAAAATCATGGAATGGTTTGGGTTGGAAAGGACCTTAAAGCCCATCTCGTTCCACACCTTGCACTAGACCAGGATGCTGCAAGCCCTGTCCAGCCTGGCCTTGGACACTTCCAGGGATGGGTAAATTGTCAAATGCATCTGCCCCTAAGACTGATATTAAGTTTATATTCCTAATTTCACAGCAGGACTCCCTCCTGCATCCCCTGTACCTGCCCAGAGGGTGCTGGAAGGAGGAGAGCTGAGTGCAGGAGCCTGGGTCAGACCCACAGTGAGGGAGGGAACATTTAAAAAAGCCAGGACAACTTTCATAACTCTGATATTCCAATCCTTTGTGACAGAAAGGTGGTTTCACCAGTGATGACCATCCTAAAAAAATGGATTCCCTCCAAAAGAGACAGACCCAGCTTCTCTGAGCCAGGTGAGAGGTGTTTGGTAGGCTGGACTTGTGTCCAGGCTGGGACAGGACCCACATGCCCAAATTAAAACTGCAGCTGGGTCTGACCTCCCTCCTTGAGAGCAGAAAAGCTTTTCCAGGATCTGCAGAATTTAAACCACCAGAAAAACAAGGGATCAGCCTCACAAAGCAGCAGCACTCCTCTATTCCACAAATAAAACCCAGTGCAGAAAAGAGATTTCCCATGAATTGTTGTGAGCCTGGCGCCCAGCTCTGCGCTGTTTCCCTCACTCAGGTTAAACACACCTGGCTGTCCCCACACAGGGGAGGCCTCTTCAAGCACATTTTCCTTCTTAATTAAAATAATTTTGAAATCAATTTTGAAATTAAAATAATTTTGACATGACAATTGTCCTGTGAACAGAACAAAGGACAGCCCAGCAGCTGGGGTGATCAGATTGTAGGGGACTGGCAAACAGGTCCCAGTGAGCTGGAATTCAGCATGGAAAAGGATTTTACTCCTGCAGCATGGAAAAGGATCTCTCCACATGGAGGAGGGATTCCTTGGGGTTTTTTAATGAACGTTTGGTGCAACAGATGGCTTGGTGCTGTGTACATCAAAATGGTTTTATTGGATATCATCACTGCTGGCAAATGAATCAGGAAATATGTGAGGCTCAGAAATCACCTGCACAAACCTTGGGGCACCTCTCTGCATCCACCACCAGGACCATGAGCAGCTCCAGGCTCTGGAAGGGCACAGGGGAATGAGAAAAGGCTCTCAGAAGGGCAAATAAAGAGATTAAAGGTATGAAAGAGCTGCCTTGAGAGGCTGGGGCTCCCTGGGCTGGGGAAGGTCTGCAGGGGGGTGAGGAGGGCTGGAAGAGCAGCTCAGGAGCCCTGGCACTGCTGAAACCTGGGGGCACTCGCTGACAGCAGCACAAGTGTTGACAGAGAGGCTGCACAACTCGAGGATATTGCTGCCAGAAAAGGGTTGGAAGCAAACAGTGCCTCAGGCAGACAAGTTCATGGACAACAGGTTCATCCAGATATAAATGGAATCAGGAAAGGGGTGTGCCTTCAACATCCCTCCTGCAACCACTGAGAGTAAATCTTACCTCCAGCTGTCACTTCTGGGCACAAAGTGCATTTTTTATTCTTTTAAATACGCTGTAGTCACTAAACTTTTTTTCTGTCCCTAAGGAAATATGAGTAGTAGTAACAATAATAAAGAATACAAATAATAACAGGACAAAACCCAACTAATAATGGTAAGAAATAAACAAATTAAATAACAAATAAAAGAAAAAATAGTATTGGTAACAAACAATAATGGTAACCAAAAATAACAATAATAAATTAAAAATAAAATTAAAAGAAACACTTTTCTGTCCCTAAGGAATACCAAGTAGTAGTAACAATAATAAATAATACAAATAATAATGGCACAAAAACCAAATAATAATGGTAAGAAATAAACAAATTAAATAACAAATAAAAGAAAAAATAGTATTGGTAACAAACAATAATGGTAACCAAAAATAACAATAATAAATAAAAAATAAAATTAAATTAACTTTTTTTCTGTCCCTAAGGAAATACGAGTAGTAGTAACAAGAATAAATAATACAAATAATGATGGCACAAAAACCAAATAATAATGGTAAGAAATAAATAAAATAACAAATAATAATGGTAACCAATAATAACAATAACAAATTTTAAATGAAATGAAATGAAAATGAAAATGAAAATAAAAATAATAATAATAGTAGTAGTAGTAGTAATCCAACCAACACTCCAAGCCAAACGCAGCCAGTCCATTTCCCACAGAACAGAGCTCAGCTTCCAGGCATTGGTATGTAAAGAGTGAATAACAGTCCTGGTTTTAATTACTGCCCTGCAACAGTGCTAGGAACAGAGAGCCATGTTTTACAGCAATTCCTAAGTGTGCTCCTTCTTGGAAACACAGAGAAGGGCTGGCCAGGGAGAATCCTGCAGATGGGATTCTTTTACAAAGTTGGAATTCAACCTAAGGAAATTAAATCTTGAATGACTGGGGGGCAATCTGGGGCTCTCCTCAAAGTGTGGCCTCTCTCATGTTTGCTGATTTATGGTAAAGCACAGGTAGCTGGAAAACTTTTCCAGGGCAGAAATGTTTGAAGAAATTGGCTGATTTATGGTAAAGTGTGTCCTGGTAGCAGAGCCTGGACAAATCCTGGATGAACTTTAAAGCAGCCAGGTAATTCCTGTTATTGCACAGTAATTGCTAACTCTGACAAATTACCTTTTTGTACCTCAATTCCACAGCTTGGTGACATTTTGCTAGTTACTATTTCTGTCTCCTTTCCACAAAAGTTTTCTTAAAAACTTCCAGCAAAACCAGTGCCTGAGAAGGAAGCTTTAAGCAGAGTGTTCACAGAAAAAAACCAACATGTTCAGACCAAAGAGCAGGAAAAGGTGTTCCATGAAAAGCCTAATTCCACCCTTAAAAATTATACACCAGCAACTCAAATGCCAAAGTGTTTGTCCCACCCCCTCCACAAGATTTAAGCAAGAAAGCAACATTCCCTGAGAGCAGCCAGTTCTCTCGTGGGGTCTGTTCTACAGCAGGAGGTCAAGGGGCACTCTGGAATGTTTTGGGGCACTCTGAAAAAAGCAGATTCTTCTGTGGGAGAATCTTTGGCCCAGTGGCCACAGTTCCTGTGGTGTTGTGTACATCAATTTGCTGTCCAGGGCCATGGAAGCATCCCTGGAGGACAAGCACAACCTGATCCCACAGCTGTGGCTGCTGTGCTGCTGCACATGAGGATCCAGCCCTGAAAGGAGGAGGAATTGTGCCATGATCATTTGTCATCTGCCCACTAACAGGGCAAAAAGGATCAGAGTTTAATGCTCATGCCCTGCAGATAGAAAATCCCTTAAGCAGCTGCCAACTGCCAGAGGTCATGAGCAAAGCAGCGTCCTGCAGGAGAACCATTCCCACTGTGCCAAGCTTGGGCTGGCACAGCTCCTGCCAGAGGGGTGGGGGAGCACTGGGGAGCAGGGAGGGGAAACACGAGGCCATTTCATCCATCAGGGCATGGAGGAGTCACTCCAGGCCAGGGATGCTCCTCTCTGCTTCCAAATCCTCTGCAGCAGGGAGGGGAGTGATGCTGAAGCCATGGATTCTCAGGAGATCTGGAATTAAGGTCCAGCAGCAGGAGGAGCAGCAACTGACAGGACAAAAGGACACAACCTCAAGCTGCACCAAGGAAAATTTAGGTTGGATATCAGGGAAAAGTTTTTTACAGAAAGGGTGATAAAGTTCTGGAATGGCTGCCTGGGGAGGTGGTGGAGTCCCCATCCCTTGGGGGTGTTTAACAAAGCCTGGATGTGGCACTGGGGGCCAGGGTTGAGTTGAGCTGTTGGGGCTGGGTTGGACTTGATGATCTTGAAGGTCTCTTCCAACCTGGTCATTCTGTAAATTCTGTGAATTCTGTGAGCATGCAGACCTCCCCCAGAATTGTCCCATTTCATGCTGCCACTGGGGGAACGAGTCCTTGAGCTGCTGAGCTTCTCTGGCAGTGCTGGCACCCCCCAAAGCAGGATGCCCCTGTCAGACTGTGGGTGTTTCAAAGATTGATGCTGGCACAGTGTTGGCAGCACAGAACCAGGCAAAAATACCCAACCCCAGCACGGGGAGGGATGGGTTTTGCTGGCTCTTTAAAAGCCTCTGTCAAGGAGATGAATGTGAAAGGTACACCAGAGCAGGTGTTCTCCTTCTAAAAATCCATTGGAGCAGCTTCTGTCCAAAGAGAGAGACCTCAAACAAAATCCAGCATCAGCAAAATCTGACAAACAATGGTTTCCAAGGAGAACTCAGATTTCCACCCAAGCCTGGCTCAGCCAAGCGCAAAAAAGCTCAGTCCTGGGGAAAAACTTTGCACCAGCTCAGCAGAATTTCTTAAAAATATTCATTCTCTCACAGAAGAGCATGGAATAAACCTATGAGTGCTGATTCTCAAAATCCATAATTCTTGTAATATTTTAAATAGCATATATGGTCTCATTTGATCCTCTCTGCCAATGAATGGCTGATAATTAATCATAGAATGCTTTGGGTTGGAAAGAGCCTCAAATCCCATCTCATTCCAACTCTGCCATGGGCAGGGACACCTTCACCATCCCAGGGTGCTCCAAGCCCCATCCAGCCTGGCACTGCCAGGGCTCCAGGGGCAGCCACAGCTGCTCTGGGCACCCTGTGCCAGGGCCTCATCACCCTCAGAGAAAATTTCACCCTAACATCTAATCTCAACCCACTCTCTTTCAGTTTAGAGCCAGTAATAAAAGCATATATTAAATAAAGCATGTATTGCCTGCAAGCCTGTGCATTCCAGAAAGAAATGGTTGTTATCTCTTCAAACAACTGTCAGGCCAAATGTGTGCCGGGTCTGAAGCAGAATGTGAAGTTTTTCTCAGAGCTCTGTCTATGTGTCACTGCCACTACAATTATGCTCTGTCTGTAACGGCACTTGAACCATCAGCAGACATTTTAGTCAGCTCAGGCTTTTGAGATGTTTTCATTTAGAGTCAAAGGGTTTCTTTCTCCTGTGCAGTGCAGAACCAAGTGAAAGAGAAAGAAAGGATGAGTGCAAATCACTTCAGCAGTGCAGCACAGATGAGTGGCTGTCCCTGCTCAGTTTGGATTGCAGCTATTGGAATTCAGCGTGTTCCCATCGATTTTCCAACATGCCCAAGCTGCACTCCCCATGTGGTATCGACTCAACTGGGGAGCCATGAGGCAGAGACAGTTAAGAAAATATTTACAGGAGACTGAGCCCTACAGTAAATCAGTAATGAACTTGTTTGTCTGACCCATTTATTCATGACCCATAAGTGAGATTCTGCTTTTTGCTGGAAACGTCTCCCCATACAGAACCCCACAGTGGTGCTGCAAAACCCCCAAAGGCAAAACAGACCCTCAATTCCTCTATCAAAACACACCCTCAGTTCCTCTATCAGAACAGACCATCAATTCCTTTATCAGAACAGACCCTCAGCTCCTCCATCAGAACACAGCCTCAATTCCTCCATCAACTTTTCCATTTTCTGTTATGAACACAAGGAGAGAATTTGCATTGTGATCATTCCTTCCAATCTCTTGATTAACTTCCACTCAGCCAAACATGGGTGAGCTTCCTCCAGCTGAGCTGTAGAGGTTGAATATCTCCTCTGGAGCCAGGGAGAGCTGGGGGTGCTCACCTGGAGAGGAAAAGGCTCCAGGGAGAGCTCAGAGCCCCTTCCAGAGCCTAAAGGGGTTCCAGGAGAGCTGGAGAGGGACTGGGGACAAGGGAGGGAGGGACAGGACACAGGGAATGGCTTCCCACTGCCAGAGGGCAGGGATGGATGGGATATTGGGAATTAGGAATTGTTTCCTGGGAGGGTGGGCAGGCCCTGGCACAGGTGCCCAGAGCAGCTGTGGGTGTCCCTGGATCCCTGGCAGTGCCCAAGGCCAGGCTGGACAGGGCTTGGAGCAACCTGGGATGGTGGAAGGTGTCCCTGCCATGGCAGGAATGGAACAGGATGAGCTTTAAGGCCTCTTCCAACCCAAACCAGTCTGGGATTCTGTGATCTCTTTCCACTCACTTTAGCCCTGGGAACAGCTCTCAGACAAGTTTACACAAGTTAACAATATTCTGCTTCCTGCAAAAGTAGAAGTGTAAAAGCTAAATATTCTTTCAGGTAAAACAGACACCATCTTCCACTCTGAGTGTTTAATTTCAGTTGTTTATAACTCTTCCTCACACTCACATCAAAGCACTCCAGGACAGGCAGGGGAAGAGGGTTGCTTGTGATACAGCTTTTCTCATGTAAAGACTTAGCATTACAAGGAAATATTGAATGCAATGCACACACACATTTAAATAAGTGTCTCTTAAGAAAATAAAACTTGTTAAGCTCATCCCATCCCTTTTATACTTTTACTGGACCTCTAAAAACTGTTTGATGCTCTGTAGGTCCCTTTCTCAGTGACCTGACACCTCTCTAAAGTGCCAAGATTTTATGAACAGCAGCTGTACTTGCCCATGTTGCTTCCAAACCCACAAAGATTTCAGAAATAAATGAGGATTCATCAAAAGCAACATTTTTCCTCGAAGGCTGTTTTTCTAAACCAAAAGAACACAGACACTTCTTCTCAAATGCCTTGTCTAAGTCTTTCAGCAACACAAAGGACACAGATTCCAGGAGGAATCCACAGAATCCTGTAACATTTTGGGTTGGAAGGGACTTTAAAGCTCATCCAGTGCCACCCCTGCCATGTCAGGGACACCTTCCACTGCCCCAGGGTGCTCCAGACTGGCCTTGGACACTGCCAGGGATCCAGGGGCAGCCACAGCCTCTCACAGAAGAAGCTCATCCAAGAGATCATGGGAGACTTTAAGCTGTGGTAGAAGCAGAGAAATAACTGGATGCAAAGCAGTAATCAGGATTCATTCATCCTGTGCTCACACGATTCTTTATCCAGCTGCCCCTCTGACTCCAGAGCACATCCTTTCTTTATCCTAACACTCCAATCCCTCACCTGGCAAAGCAAGAGAGCCCTCAGCTCATGGAGGGGTTGAGCAAGGCTTTCCTCCTTAAATCTGAGCCTCCAACCACTGCTGAGGGAGGAGGATTCACCTCTGAGCACAGCAGTGCCCTGGGATCTGACATTCCTCCCTGCAGTGCTGCCACACCTTCTCCAAGAGCTGACTTGGTGTTTGTTTGGGTGACATGGGAACGTCAGGAAGAGCAGACAAGCTCCTGCTCCTTCCCTGCTACCATCAGCCTGCTGGGGTGAGCTCAGGGGGAACGAGAATGTGGGACAAGGGGAGGATTTCTTCAAGACAGAAATTAGTGCTGCTGATAGAGATTAAGTACAAACACAATGTATTGTTGATTACTGTGTCCAAAGGAGCTTTTAAGAAAATACAGGCAATTTTCTTAGAACACGGTTTTAAGAAAAAACAGGCAGCTCTTGCCAAGAAATACTCTTAGAGATGCTCAACACAAGTGTTCACTAACTTTTATGCAAAGAAAAGAAAAAATCCTATCATCTGATAGCTCTCATCTGATGCTGTTTACCGCAGTCAGAATGAGCTCTAAGGCTCTTTCCAATTTTCCAGCACAAAGTCCTAAACTGAGGATGTCCTAATGAGGCCAGAGAAATGCTCAGCACTGGCACAGCCTGGCAGCTCTGCCATGGACCCTGAGGCTTTGGCCAAATCCCCAGGTCAAGGTTTGCAGGCAGCATCTGAAGAAACTCTCCCTGTGTAAATGAAGACACGCTTCGGCCTGTGGCTGCCACCATGTGCAGAAGCATTTTTGTTGGAGAAAAACAAAGCAATCTGCATAATCCTGACAAATGGGAAAGGCAATTTCAGCAGTCACATCCAGCATTTTGTGCTGCAATTTCCTAAAGGATATTCCAGGCAATTTTAAACACACATAATCTCCAAGAATCAATCTAGCACTGAAGGCACTTTGGCTCTGTGGGGAAGGAATTTAAGGATTTTCTGCTGGTGCTAATGAAACATGAGGACAGGGGTGCTCCAGGTTCAGAAAGCAGCACATCCCCATGGCAGAGAACTTGATTATCTCAAGGCTTCTCTGCCTCCTTGCTCTTCTCCTTTACACAGTGCCTTCCACACATCTTTCCCTTTCCCAAAGGATTTAAGGACCAGTCTCTCCAGCTGGCTGCCCTCTCCTGGATGGAATCAAAAAGTGTTTGATTACTTCCACTTAGATAAAATGCAGTGATCTGCTTTTAATTTTTTTTTCCTTGGGTCTGTGTAATCACAAAGGTTCCACTGTGCCAGAACAAAAACTATGAAATTCTAAGGGGCTGCTTCATAATCCTCAACAGAGCTGCCAACTTTTTTGAGAGTACAGTTTTTAGCCAAATTGCCGTTTATATATATATTTTATAAAGTTTTAAATTTTTACATTTCTTTCCTGTATTTACCATTGCATAAATCCCACTGCTGCTCCCTTATAAACTACTTAATCCCTCTTCTCAAACACACTGGAAAACATTTCCATATCTCTTTGTTGCTGAAGGTAAGTGTGTTAAACACAGAATATTTCACTTGGAAGGATTCTTATATAATCTTTTCCTCTGCCTCAAGTCAGGGTCAAATATTTCTTTGCTACTCTCAACCAGTGCTTGGCTGACCCCAGTTACAGCCAGCTGATAATGGGGACTGCACGGTTTTTGTAGGGAACCAGTCCACTCCTTCCCCAGTTAACCATTGCCGTTCCTGCAGGTTTGTTCCCCACTCCTGAGACGAGCAAAGCGCTCTGGAGATGATTTTCCCACCGGGGAGCGGGGAGTTTCCCTCTGGGAGCCCTCATCTTTAAATCGAGGGCAAGGATTAGGATGCGGAGCGGGAAGGCAGAGGACAAACCCCCCTCGCAGAGGGATTCAGTCGCTGCCAGCGGCACGGCCGAGCCGGAGCCTTCTCGGGGCGTTGTGCGAGCGCGCTCCCAGAGCAGCCGAGGCTTTGAAACTTTCACTGCACATCTGTGCATCCCTGCCTGCGCTCGGCAGCGAGCCAAGCGCTGAATTCCTGCGAGCCCGTGCAGCTCCCACACGTCCACAAGCGCTAGGACCCAGAGGGAGCCGGTTCGCCGTGAATCAGAGCGGAGCCCCGAGCGCTGAATGAGGCTGCCACGGCAGCGGCGATGTGAATGGCTCACGGGGGCCGAGGACAGGGGTGTCACAGCAGCCTGGACAGCCTGGACAGCCTCGGGGAGCCTCGGGCAGCGCTGCGGCTCCCAGGTGAGCGAGCGGGGCGGGAGCGGCGCCGGAGCGCGGCCCCGGAGCGCGGCCAGCGCCGGCTCCGCGCTCCGGAGGAGGCTCGGGAGCGATGGGATGCGCTGGGATGCGCTGGGACAAGGTGGGACAAGGTGGGATGGGATGTCTGTGCAGCACGGAGCGCTCGCTGCTTGCTTGCGGGTTGGTGGAAGGGAAAATCGCATCCGCTCAAGGCAGGTTTGGCTGCACGCACATCTGGAAGGTGTTGGTGGGGCAGCTGTGGATAAGCTTAGGGTTTGAAAAACATCTTTAGCCAGAGCAGCTTAATCTCAGGGAAATGCAAGTGTTCTTACTCTTTTTATCCAGGTATATGGGAACTTAGTTTTATTTGCATTCTACAGCAGTTGCACCTATATGAAAATTCTTTACCGGCTTTGTTCTGAATATTGAGGCTTTCTTCTTTCCTTTTTTCCCCGCCCTGTGATAATTCTAGTCGAGATAAAAACTCCTTTCTTTCTTTACTAATATAAATAAATAGGAATTCTGCTAAATCAAAGCGTGACTGACCCAAGGCAGGATCCTTTTAGCTGCAGACAGAGCAGTGCTTCAGCAGAGACCGTGTATCCTCTGGGATGTCCACTTGGAAAAGCTCACGACCTCCCTGCTGCCTGTGTGTAGTGACAGGATGGAGCTGACAATGTTTATTGATTTATAGCTGGTGATAACACTGTTTTAGCTGAGACACCGCTCACAGATAAAAACAGGGACCCCAGGCAGGGAGACAGAAGGAATTTGTGTGCTGAGAACAAAAAGTGTTTGTGCTTTGGTTCTTTCTTCAATTTAAATTCTCCTTATAAAGCTCAAGAAGTTTTAGAAAAACACCAAAAGTGAGCGTGCTTGTCAGGCTGGTTTTCCAAGTTGTCACAACTTGGAAGTTGCATTGTGGCTGTTAGACAGATAATTTATGGATGTTTTCATGCGTTACAGTATCACTATAAAGTTTTTGGGGCACTTTTTTCGCTAAGCCAAACTAAAATGTGACAATTATCTGCAATAAGACAGAGAGGGAGCTGACTTGTCTGTACATTCCTGCTTGTGGCACTTCTGAGCTGGTTCAGATATTGTGGAAAACAGGCTTTTAAAATCCCCCTGCCAACTACCATTTCAGGCAGTTTTGTCTGAAATTTAGAGGGTTACAACATTTTCTGCACATCCCCAAGAGATTACAGGGATGGAACGAAGGGATTTGAGCGATGAATCAAATATATTGGAGAGTTCTCAAGTATGATAAGAAAGACTCTAAAGGCCTTAGAATGTATTAATAATCAGAGATATGAATCATTTTAAAACAAATCTCAGCGAGGGCTGGAGAGGAGCCCCCTGACACATCTGTGCAGAACCAGTGATTTCACAGCTTGATCAATCCCAGCCACTCACCCTGGAGGGATCTGGCCGTCCCAACAAGGTGGTAAAGAAAGTGATTGTGGCTCTATTTCCTCATCCTTGTAGCTCAGCAGTGCCCCTTTTCCCCACCAAAGTCTGAAATTATATTTTTAGATGTCTTCATTTAAGTTCAGTGGAGAGCTACAATGAGCACAAGCATCATTTTAACCCACATGCTAAATAAACAATTACTTCATAGGGTAACCGAGCAGCCTATGAAATAACCACAAGATATTAATTGAAAAACTAGTTTGGAAAAAGACCTACAACACTATTCTATTCAGATTAGCATTTTTAAGTGTAAAATATCTTTATTTAATGGGATGTATAGAACAAGGGTTAAACTGAACACATTAAAAACTAGATTGTTTCAATCAATAAAGTCCTTAAATTTCCCTACTGCTCCATGGCTTTGGCCATATAAATGTTCTTTAAGCACAGATTCTATTAATTGGTTTTCTGTTTCTTTAAAAATTACTTTTAGGACTAACAGAATATTGAATACATACTAATTAGCATTATTGACTTAAATTAAAGGCACGTGGAAAAAATACTGGTAATTTTAAGAAGTTAATAGAAATCTTTGATTTTTTAAATCTACATTTTAAAAACAAACTGCTGATAAAGAAAAAAAAAAAGATAAAGGGTTACTAAAACCCATGGTTTCATTCCAAAAGATTCGGTGCTGTAACAGCAACAGTGAGTGCTGGATTGGTGGGGTTGGAAACGTTTGTCAATCCCAAATGTGGGGCCAATAAAAGCCAGGGAAACTCAACCCCTTCCAGCCCAGCTACAGCAACGCTGACCTCTGCCGGCAGCTGCTCGGGCAAAGGATTCGTTACACCCGAATATTTATTAAATCTCATTCTATTCCCTGAGAAAGGGGCAACACTTCTTCACACCAATTCATCTCGTGGAAAGAAAGAAAGAAAGAAAAAAAAACGTGTCCCAGGGCAGTGGGGATGGGGAAGGGTCAGGAGCACCAGGAGGGGCTGAGGGAGCTGGGAAGGGGCTCAGCCTGGAGCAAAGGAGGCTCAGGGGGGACCTTGTGGCTCTGCAGGACTCCTGACAGGAGGGGACAGCCGGGAAGAGTCAGGATCTGCTCCAGGGAACAGGGACAGGACAAGAAGAATTAGCCCCAAGTTGTGCCAGGGGAGGGTCAGGTTGGATATTATGAAAAATTCTGCCCTGAAAGGGTTGCCAGATATTGGGACTGAGGGCAGTGCTGGAGTCACCAAACACCCAAAGTGTTCAGAAATGCCCAGGTGTGGCACTCGGGACATGGCTCAGTGGTGCTGTGTGGATTCAATCTTCTTAGAGGTCTTCTCCAACCTGAATGATTCCACGCTCCTGTGGGAGCAAAAGGCCATGCACCAACGCTCCTACAACTGCACTCCTGCCCTGGCCAGAAGGAAATTCTCTCTGTGCTGTGTCTGACCTGGGCAGGGTCACAGAGGCCAAAGCATTTGAGAACATTTCTCCAACCAAAGGTCAGGGACAGATGTCCTGTGGGATGTGTTGTGGCTTTTTCTCTCCCCACAATGCCCTTTGTGCAGCCCCACAGAATTCATTAAATATTTGTGTGTGTGTGTGGATGTGAATTTATTCACAAAAATTATGTGGTCAAGCAAAACAAGATCATTTTTGCTGTTACCAAGAGATCACAGTATCAATCACTGTGAGTTATGTGCACTCTTGTCTGCCCAGGGACACTAATACTAAAGGAATTTGGGGGAAAGAAGACCTCAGACCCTCAATATAAACCCATCCCAACCCCAAATCCTGGGTACTGCTGGTAGTTCTGGTCACTGGTTACAACAATAAAAGGATAAAGTAAAACAAGAAAAGGTGCAGGATGATGAAAGCCTGGAACATTTTCTGTATTTGGAGAAACTACAGAGATTATGATTTCTAAGTCTGGAAAAGAGATGGCTGAGCAGGGGTGTGAGGGAGATATTTATAGTCACAGTTGTCCTTAAGATGTAGGGAGGAAATGGCTGATGTCAAAAATCGAGGAGCAGGAAATAAAACTGGCAGGTGGCAAAGTCGAGGCAAACAAAACAAGGTGGTTCCTCTCTCCGGGCATAAGGGAGCTCTGGAATTCCTCCCCATGGATATGGCAGGTCACAGGGCTCAGGCAGCACTCAGGCACACTGAGAGCAAAGCTGCTGCCTGTGCTTCCATCAGTCTGTGCTTCCAGAGCCACCTCTGGGTGGGAGAGAAGCCCAAGGATTTGCTCCCCACGTGTCCCCCACTCCCCAGCCATCCCCAGGGGCTGCAGGAGGCAGAATTCCCGACCTGCTGCTCTAGCTCCTTCCCCTTGGTGCTTCAGCTGTCAAATACTCGACCCACCCCACACCAAAAAGGTGACTGTGCAATATTTGCTGTGGGTTACCAGTTCACTGGTGAAAGAATGGCAAAAGGTGAAATACATCCCTCATTTTGGTGTTTGCTCAAGGATTAGGTGTAGGCCAAGGTTCATGGATGTTACCAGTACAGAAAGACATCAGTGATGAGATTTACAGTGATTTTCTCTCTCTGAGACAGTGGAGAAGGGCCTGTGAATCCTGGGGCATCTTGAGAAATGGGGAAATACCATTTTATCTCAACGTGGCCTTCATATGGAGCTGGCATCTTATTTGAAATTTTAACCAAACTCAGTAAAAATTCTAACAGCTTCCACTAAAAATATTATGCACAAATAAATCTCAAGGAAAAAGTAGCAGGGCAATGCCTCATTCATTACACTGACAATAACCTTTCACTCTGAGAACTGCATCACCCTGAGAAATGCAGCAGAGAATGGCAATGCCAGCAGTGAATCCTGGATGCCAAGAACCTGAGTGCATTGGCAGAGAGCTGGGGAGTCACCAAGGACATCCAGAGCTGGCTCCAGCAGCCCAGAGTCAGAACAGCTCCTGGGAGAGACACTGAGATCACACCAGGGCTGGAGAGCAGGAGAAAATCAGCAAAGTGCTGCTCAGTCCTTGAGCCTGCACACAGCTGGAAGTTGCCCAGTGCGAGGAGAAATCAGGCCCTGAATACACACCAAGGAGGCTCTGCCATAATGTCTAAATTCAAGCTGCAGCAGGTTGTTTGAAATAACATTTGATGGCTTTTCTGCCATCCTTTGAGCTGCCTCAGGCCACTGCCCACTGAATGAAACACCTCTGACTTTTCCTTATCTTGGAGGCAGCTGTTTATCACCTTTCTCCTTTATTCCCCCAGGCCCCTGCATTTCCAACAATGCTTTGAGATTTTATGGCACAGCGCTTGACACCACCAGATGACCCAAATCAGGATGTAGCAGTCACACACTGTCTGTTGCTGGGATGGGTTTTATCACATAAAATCCCAGGATGGTTTGGGTGAGAAGGGAATTCATCCCATCCCACCCCCTGCCATGGCAGGGACACCTTCCACTGTCCCAGGCTGCTCCAAGCCCCATCCAGCCTGGCCTTGGGCACTGCCAGGGATCCAGGGACAGCCACAGCTGCTCTGGGCACCCTGTGCCAGGGCCTGCCCACCCTCCCAGGGAGGAATTTGTCCCCAGTATCCATCTAACCCTGCCCTCTCTCAGTGTAAAGCCATTCCTCTTTGTCCTCTCTCATGGACATGACTGCCACATTTCACAGTGGCATTTCCTGGAGGAAACTGAGAGGTGGTGACAATGCACCAAGGGAGAAGGTGACAGGGCACCAAGGGAGATGGTGACAATGCACCAAGGGAGAAGGTGACAGGGCACCAAGGAAGGTGGTGACAGTGCACCAAGGGAGATGGTGACAATGCACCAAGGGAGATGGTGACAATGCACCAAGGAAGGTGGTGACAGTGCACCAAGGGAGATGGTGACAATGCACCAAGGGAGAAGGTGACAGTGCACCAAGGGAGGAGGTGACAATGCACCAAGGGAGAAGGTGACAGTGCACCAGGGGAGAAGGTGACAATGCACCAAGGGAGATGGTGACAATGCACCAAGAGAGGTGGTGACAGTGCACCAAGGGAGGTGGTGACAATGCACCAAGGGAGAAGGTGACAATGCACCAAGGGAGGTGGTGACAGTGCACCAAGGGAGGTGGTGACAATGCACCAAGGGAGAAGGTGACAATGCACCAAGGGAGGTGGTGACAATGCACCAAGGGAGGTGGTGACAATGCACCAAGGGAGATGGTGACAATGCACTAAGGGAGAAGGTGACAATGCACCAAGGGAGGTGGTGACAATGCACCAGGAGAGGTGGTGACAATGTACCAATAGAAGTGGTGACAGTGCACCAAGGAAGGTGGTGACAATGCACTAAGGGAGATGGTGACAATGCACTAAGGGAGATGGTGACAATGCACCAAGGGAGAAGGTGACAATGCACCAAGGGAGGTGGTGACAATGCACCAAGGGAGATGGTGACAATGCACCAGGGGAGAAGGTGACAATGCACTAAGGGAGAAGGTGACAATGCACCAAGGGAGAAGGTGACAATGCACCAAGGGAGGTGGTGACAATACACCAAGGGAGAAGGTGACAATGCTCCAAGGTAGGAGCTCCCTGGACTGGACTTTCCAACCAAACCCTGACACAATCTCCCTCAGTGTGACAGAAATCAAACCCACAGTGACCAGTCCACCTGAGGTAGTTCAAGACTTCTTTAATTCAGGGTTTTCTAAAACTGAACATCAGTACAGATCATAAACTGGTTCCAAAAAGTCTTTCCCTCATTTATCTTCCTGGCTCCAAAATCCAATTTCCTGTCCCCATGGGGTCCAGAACAATGTGCCAATAAAAGCTCAGATTCTGCTCCCATTGACTTGCTAGGAATCAAAATCCTAACTGGGATTCAAGCAAAAGACAGACAGAAAACAACAAGAAAGTAAAACCAGTTCTTTGATTTTTTTTTGGGGCCTTGGTTGACGTATTATTGACAAAATCACAGAATAATGGAGTCATTAAGGTTGGGAAAGACCTCCAGGGTCAGCAGGTCCAACCTTTGACAAACACCACGATGCCCACTAAACCATAATGACCATTTATGTTATGCAAACATGAAGCTCTTCCAAGAATAAAATCAAAGGAATGAATTAAATGAATGACTAATGGATAAAATGAATCTGGTTTGGAACCCAGCGCTGGTCATTTCTTTTGATCTGCCATATTTGTGAGAAATGTTACTGCCTTAAAGAGGATGCAGTGAAAATTGCCTTCATTAACTTCTTAACTGCCCAGGAAATTTTAAAGATTACACAGATTCTGACAATTCTGACCTCCCATGAGTAAATTAGCTTTCTATTTGCCCACTATGGCTTTGCAAGGTGAAAAACTACTATTTTGATTTTTTCAGTTCTTAATCACTTTGTATTTCCCCTTGTTGTATAAGTAGAAAGGTGACACGGATTTTTTTTTTACTGGTCTGGTTCATTGCTTCACTTTGACTATTTTATTTTGTTCCTGACACAACCATATGTGATCCAGGCTCTTAAAAAAAAAAAAAAAAAGAGTTCTTCAGGAATTTTTGTGATGGGGATTTGCCAGGCACCTCATTGCTACGTAATACTTTGATTATGATACATTTAAGAGCTCTGGCTCACAGAATATATGTTTTTCTATTTTGAAACATAGCTTTTATTCTTTTTCTTTGACATCTTTATGTGCTGGATGAGTCAGGTATGAGAAAAGACCTGTGCTTGTTCACAAAGAGCTTTGCCCTGTGGTGGATGACACAGCCTGCATTTTCCCAGTGCATCATTTCCTGCCCATTATTCCATGATCCTTTTGGGACATTCTATGTCCCAGCACCAGACCAGCAAGGGGTTTGAGGTGGATGCATTCCCAGAGCCATACAATCTGTTTATGTGAATTATTGAGATTTTCCTCACCTTGCTCTTAGAATCTTCTGTTTGCCCCTGTCAGAGACATCAGGTCCTTCACCTGGTCATTCTCCTGTGATGAGAGGACATTGAAGGGTTCTTTCTAAAAAGGAATAAGTTGATTATTCTTGTTTCTGCTCAGTGTTAGCAATTTTCTCCATTTCCGTCAGCAAAACTGAAGGAAATCAGTAACTGATCACATTAACTGCACTTCTTACCTGGGAGGAGAAAGTACATGAAGTGTAAGAGAAACAAATCAGCACAGAACAAGCCACTGAGGTGAGGTGTGGGTTTATTTGCCATGTCAAAAATCTTTTCCATCCCTTTCCTCATTACTGGTCCAGGGGAAGATGTCCCTGCCTGTGGTAGGGGTGGAATGGGATGAGCTTTGAGGTCCCTTCCAGCCCAAACCAGCCTGGAATTCCATGATTGGTGTTATCAGTGCTCTGAACATTCAACATCCACGTTTTCATTCTGCCTGGATCCAAACACTCCCTGCCCAGTCCCTCCTGCCAAACCTTCCTCTCATCATTTTCTCAGGCACAAGCTGTAAAGAGGAGAGTGCAAAGGGTCACTGCTCAGCTTCACATTCCAGGACACTTTATCTATGCCAAAAGTGTGAGTTTCTGGTTTTGGCAAAGGCTCCAGAATCCAAAGCATCAGAGGGAGTTTGATCCATGAGCTCTGCCTGGGTGCACGTTCCTGGTGCTGGGCAGGGCTGTTCTAGAGACCATTTCTTTTTTCTGTGTGTTCTGAGACAGAAAAGTGTGTGGCCCATTCCTTCTCATTTCTTCCCTTCTCTTTGAAAGCAAAGAAATTAGAAAACCATTTAATGACCTGCAGAATTTCTCCCCTTTGTTCAGGATTTCAAATTTTAAAAAGAATTCGAGTAATTTGAATTCAGTCTTCAGCACTTGCTTGTGCCATCACTTGAAAGCCAAAGGAAATGCTTTCTGTGAAAATAACACATCTCCAGTGCCACAGGAAAACTGATGTGAAGTTTAAAGTTTAGATTTAAAGTTCATCTCTCTCCCTTTGAATTTGCAAAAGCTCATTTCCAAGTGACATGTATTTAAACTCTGGCATGGTGCACAGAAATGAAATACACACCTAATCAGCAAAACTCCCCTCTGGTTTTCATTTTAAGCAGGCAAAAAATGATCTTGTGAGGCTTAGACCTTGATTATTGCTTTGAACCTAATACTAATGCAAAGGAACCCCAGAGAAAAGTTGAAAGATGCAGAATTCAGTCACAATAGGATTCTTTAAAAGATGGTTCAGTTAGAAATCTGCTAGACATATGTTGTTTTAAAAAATAGAATAAAAAAAGCCATTTTTTTGTGTTAGACAATGTAAAATTTTCATGTATTCATCATCTGAGGAAAATTGTAGCAAAAATAGGCAAATACCAAAGAAAAATGTATTCCTATTGCCACAATTATGTCAATAATCTGTGGAGTCCCACTTTTCAACAGCATTTAATATTTTCATACTACAAATCACATCTGGCTACAAATGTCATCTTCTGTCTCCTCCCACTCCATCTTCATCCATATTTTCTTCCTTCCAGTTCACAATAAAACTGCTTTTTTGTAACCACAATGATTCTTCCTGACAACTGATTCACCACACAAAAGCATTAACAAATAACACTGTAATAAATACAAGGTGCACAGCAAATATCCAGACAAGGAAAACACTTGGTTACATATGGGGTGAAGTGTTATAATGACAGCTAACTTCAAATATATCAGGTTATTTGTACTAATTAATATTGGCATAACCCCCATAGAAATTCAGATTTGGGAGTTTTCTGGACGAGTTTTGTGGAGCCACAGAAGGTGTGAAGCCTGTGGTACCTGTGTTCATGTCCTGCTGCAGAAGAGTGATGGATTTTTAAGTGAAATCCAAACCAGAATTATGATTATGTGGGGGAAAAAGATCATGGAATTTATTACAGAATCATTAAGGTTGGAAAAGGCCTCCAAGATCACCAAGCCCAACCTTTGCTTGAACACCACCACACCCATGAAATCATTCTGCACCCCCTGTAGTGACCAATGCCCCACAACAAAGGCCAAACCCACACCCCAGGGCTGGGGGGGTCCCAGCAGGACCTTCCCAGAGGATCCCAGAAACTGAAAGAGTGTTGGGAAAGATGAGACAGGAAAGCCTTATAAATATGATTGTCTGGCAAAAGATTTTGAGAATATGGAAACTATAAGTGAGATTGAAATGAAAGCAAGCTTTGAGATCCCTCAGTTACTGAACAACTGGAAAACAATGGTGTGGCCAGCTGAAGGTGATCCCCTTTTGGTGGAACAACACCCTCTGCTTGCAGACAGGCCCAAGGGTCAGAGCAGACCCTGCTGGCTTGGCAGAAGGGCCCAAAGAGGAGTTTGTAGGGTTTAAAATGTAACCCAGTGTGGTAATGTAATGATTCTTATAGGCTGTATGGAAATGCTGTAGGATTTGTATCTCGTACTAGATTGGTTAGTGAGAATCAGAATATTCAGCACAGAAGATGATTTATTGTATTGTAATGGGAACCTTGCTCTCTCTCTCATCCTCTCTGCCCCTCTCTTCTCTCAGTCCTGCTCCAGCTGTGTTTGGCAGCTCCCAGCAGGGCCCTGCACCCAGGCCCTTTGCAATAAACCCCAAGTTCCAAGCCCTGGCTGCAGAGATCTCTGGTCTCCATCCATCCCCACCTGTCCCACCCCCCGATGCTCCTACAAAGGAGCACTTCAGAAGTTCTGGATTCAGCATTCCCAGAATCCTTGTGAAACTCAAACACTGGCTTGGACAGAAAGGTTCAAAGGTTTAGGTGGGATACTGGGAAGAATTCTGCCTTGTGAGGGTGGGGAGGGGCTGGAATGGATTTCCCAGAGCAGCTGTGGCTGCCCCTGGATCCCTGGCAGTGCCCAAGGCCAGGCTGGATGGAGCTTGGACAAAGCTGGGACAGTGGGAGGTGTCAGGGTTGGAGCTGGATGAGCTTTCAAGTCCCTTCCAACCAAAGCATTCCAGGATTCCATATTGATTCTTTCAAATGCTGGGTCCTGCCACCTGCTCTGCGCACCCAGGCAGGTGAGGAAATGTCCAATCCAGCTGCAGGGTGTGCAGCCAGATGTTGGTGCTGTGACTGCAGCCCTGCTGTCACTGCAGACTCAAGGCTGGCTCACCCTGTGTGCTGCTGCCCTGGGTCACAGGAGGACTGTGGCTCGTTAACTGTGACATCAAATTCAGCTGTTAATTGTGCACGGAATTTCTGATATTACAATGGGATGGGATAGCTACACATGACAAATATCAAATATTCATCAAAGCAAGCAGCTGATAAAATTGTGCAACCATGTGCGTGCAGGGAAAATGATGATTCATTTACAGATGTGCTGCTGATTTTTCATCACTGCACACAACCTGGGGCACATCAGGAACCAGACAAATGTTTAAACTCCACCGTTATTTTCCACTGGACAAACTCTTGTAACAAGTCTGACATTCCAGCTCCTCTTTCTGCTGGATGTAAGAAACAAGCCCCATAGAAATATCCTTCTGGGATTAATTCTCTAAACATAATGACTAAAGAGCCTACTTGCTTTGCTCTACAATACTGCAATTTTTAGTGCTAGTACTAATAGCTGCATGAAGTTGGTATTATTTATCTTTCTAAAACCTTCTAAAAAGTTGTTTTAACTCCTGGAGGCTGCAAATTTTCTGTCTCAGAGACAAGGCAGCACTGCAGCATCATTCAGAAGGAAGAAAGGTGAGAGGGCAAGTGTCTTGTTCCAGTCTGTTAATCTGTATATTGCACTGTAAGCCTAGGAAATGGAAATAAAAGGGAGCACTGGTGAAAATCTTTGAATTATTGCAAAGAACAGGTTTTCAGGAAGCAATTAACTGTCTGACTGGGAATATCCCTGCTTTTTATTTGATGTCAAACTCATGGGTGGTATTTTGAAACATTTGATTGAGCTCAGTCAATTAGCCTTGATTATGGTTTGGCTTTCCCCTCAGAATAGGCTGATCCATAGGGAATGCCACTCATACCAGCACTGAGGCAGAGCAGGATGACTCAGCTGATTAATCAGCTTTCTTTTCTCCTATTAAGAAGCAAGACTTTGGCTTCCCCAGCTGCTGGAGTGATCCCTATCGAGCTCGTGTTGTAACTCCCACAGCTTTGCTCACCCCTGACTCACATTCTGGGAGAAGGAAAGTCACCTGCACCCCTGACTGTTGGAGTCCTGGAGGAAAAAAACCAAAAACCAGCACCTGACCTGTCAGAGAATCATGGAATTACAGATCCCACACTGGTCTGAGCTGGAAGGGAACTTCAAGCTCATCTCATTCCACCCCTGCCATGGGCAGGGACACTTTTCACTGGACCAGGCAGCTCCAAGCCCTCCCACACCTCTGGGACTGAGGGACACACACAGCAATGATGCACCCAGGGATTTCTGTTCACCATAAACTCCTTGTTTGCAGGAGAAATGTTCCCATCCCTTTGCTTTCTGATTGAGATTTGTCCCTAATTTGGAATCCACCATGTTTATGGGTTCTGATAATTCCTTCCAGACAAGCAGGTACTGAATCCTCACCTGTATTTTGTCAAATAAATCTAATAACTTTCTTAGAAACACAGCACAGAACCTGCAGATGAGCAATTTTTTCCAATCCAAAAATCAGATTAATTTATTAAATAAGTCAATGGAAGAAAAAAAACAAAGGCTACTTGTAAAAATCTTAAGTAAACACAGAGCTTTTTTCTCTTTCTTTAATAGGTAAATGGCACAAAACACAGCCAGGGTACAGTCACAGTGTGTAATCATAGTCATGAAATGCCTACAATGTAAATGGACTTAATGACAAAATTAAACAAATCTCAATTAAAGGCACAATGATTCCAGACAGGCAAAACCCATCACTCTCCCAGCTTCCCACTAAGTAGATCTCCAAGCATGGAAAGGTTGCCAGCTATGGGGAACAGTTTAGAAAGTTAATGACAGTACAAATGGGATTGACTGGAGACTGTAATCCTGGCTCTGTAAGCATTGCCAGAGGCCTGACATGAAGGAACAAGTACTATTTCAAGCAGACTGCAAAGCCAAGGCAAAGATTAACATCTGTCAGAATCAGCTACAGATGAGATTCTTATTGATCCTTGAATGTCACAGGAATTTAGAAGGGCTCAAAGGAACTTTAAAGAGAATAATCAAGTATCTGTGGGTTTGGTTTGTAAACCTGAAGTACCTTTCCCACATTTCAGCTATTTTTTTTCACACAGCTGTGAAAAAAAGCTGTGATGTAGCTCAGTGCTACAAGGCAGAAGAGCAATTTCTTCCAACTTAGTCAGTGTCAAGCATAGTCTTGCAGGAAAAACAGTGGCAGGGAGCAGGAGCAGTTCTGGTGCTGTTACCAACCTCCAAGACAGCTTTTTGTGTTTGGGCTGTGTTGCTGTGGATTTTGTTTCTGCCTCATCCGTATCTATCCCTACTAACAAGATTATGGCTTTGCTCACATTCTTCTAATTAAAATGCTGTAATTCTGAGAAGAGATTCCACGTCTTCTTTTAGCAGGGTAATCAGTACATCTGTGAGTTCAAGTTACTATTTTTTAACATCAAAGCTTGCACAAAGATAGCTCTCCTCCATGCAGGCCATGACTTTTTATCCACACTGGTTTGAATAACAGGCTCCATTTTGTACTGGGATCAACATCATCTCCTACAGGGGAAGGCTGGGAGAGCTGGGAATGCTCAGCCTGGAATAGAGAAGCTTCCAGGAAGACCTGAGAGCCCCTTCCAGTGCCTAAAGGGGCTCTGAGAGAGGCTTTGGACAGCCTGGAGTGCCAGGACAAGGGGAATGGCTGCCCACAGCCAGAGGGCAGGGATGGATGGGATATTGGGAATTAGGAATTGTTCCCTGGGATGGTGCTGAGGCCCTGGCACAGGTGCCCAGAGCAGCTGTGGCTGTCCCTGGATCCCTGGCAGTGCCCAAGGCCAGGCTGGACAGGGCTTGGAGCAGCCTGGGATGGTGGAAGGTGTCCCTGCCAACCAAAGGCTCCCAACATCTTGTCCTGTCAGGAGCACACATGATTTTTTCTGCAGCATTTTTTCCTATTAAAATGGAAGAAGCATGATCTGAGTGGAGCATGTCCAGGGAAGGGAACAGAGCTGGGGAAGGGGTTGCAGCACCAGGAAAAGCTGAGGGAGCTGGGAAGGGGCTCAGGCTGGAGCAAAGGGGGCTCAGGGGGGACCTTGTGGCCCTGCAGGACTCCTGACAGGAGGGGACAGCCGGGGGGGTTGGGCTCTGCTCCCAGGGAACAGGGACAGGAGGAGAGGGAACAGCCTCAGGCTGGGCCAGGGGAAGATTGGATATTGGTGAAAATTTCTTCACTGAAGGCATTGCCACTGGTGACCAGAGTGGAATACCTGGAAATGTTCAAAAAACATGCAGATGTGGTGCTTGGAGACATGCTTTAGTGGTGGACATGACAGTGCTCTGTTAATGATCTCAAAGGTTTTTCCCAGCCTTAATGATCCTGTGAACTTCAAACTGTATTTCACTTACCAGGTGCAGCCTTGACATTTTATTTACAAAGTTTTTAGTTCTGTAGCTTCTCCTTGCTATATCAAAGTACCACTCCACAACTTTCAGAAGCCCCTCCTGCCCTCACTCCTTCCCTTGTTTTCTCTAAGGTTGTGACACAGCACTAAGAGACAATTTTGTTTAATCAGCCTCTGCAAGATTGTTTTGGTGAATGCAGGCTGAGGAAACTCATTACAGCAGCTTAATCCTCCCAGCTCAAGAGCTCCCACATTCAATCCACTGATTGTTCTCACTGTGGAAATGGGAAAAAAGGCTCATATCTAATATAATTAAAGGTAGCAAGGAAAATAATATGTTGGTAGACATATAATGATAGACATAATCTTCTAATCCTGGCTTACTTTTATAGGAATTCCCTAATTTCCAAGTCCACATAACAGGGAAGTCAGTGAGCCCCACAGAAAGATGAAGCATGAGTAGTTCAAAGATGTCCAATGCTATCAGTGATAGCACTGTGTTGCAATTCAGGGTTTCAGAGCTGTTCAGACTCAGAGCAGGGCCAGAGAGAGTTCTAGAAAATGTGACAGAAACACTCAAGGGCATGGTTTAAAGGAAAAAGAGGCATCTTTCCCATTATCATTTGTACTGAAGCAAAAATGCTTTCAACCACCAGATGATGCCAGAAAATGTAAAGACCCTTCAAATCCTCCTCACACAAGTGAGTTGCCAAACACAGATTTATAAGAGCTGCTGAGACTGCCAGGTCAGTCCAACTCCCTGTTTCCTGTTCTTAAGCAAAGGTTGCTGAACTTCATTTAAACTTCTTTGCTGTCTGTTCTGTGCTTGAAGGGTTCCCACAGCACAGGACAGGATCTGATCTTTCCTTTACAGACACTCTTCTGTTGAGCTGTCCTTTTGCACAGAGGGTCTGTGTGGCCAGGAGAGCTGAATAAATGTTCAAAGACATTTATTCCAGACACAGCTGCAGGCTCCCAGCAAGGGAGCATCATTCACTTCTCTGTGTGTTACACCCTTCAAGCTTTGTGTGAGGTAAGGATATTCCAGAGCTGTCAGGCTCCAAGAGGTTCAAGATCCAGACAAACAAACCCCTTCCCACACTGAAATGTCACCTTAAATTTCATTTCACCTTAAATGGCTGAGCAGGGAATAAAAACCTCCTATCTTAAAACATGCACAGCAGCTGCCTCCCCTCAGACTCTGACATAATACAAAGATGGAAAACTCCTACTCCCCACTGCTGGCTGGGTCTGTGCCCAGCAGCCCACAAGGTCCAGCTGAAATATGAAATATGGCCCCAGTTCAAACTGTCTCTGCTCTCTGGGAGCATGAGCAGATTTGTTGTGCAGCAGCTGCCTGACACACTCAGGATGCTGAGAGTGCTGAAGTTTGGGCTGTGCTTCTCTGGCCTCAGGTTTGGTGTTGGGGTGGCAGCTGAAGGAGAGCTGAGAGTCTCGGAGCATAGGAATGAAGTAACACCTAAATCAATCTCTGTGCTAGCTCAGTGCAAGGAAACACTACTTGGATTAGTTTCTCTGAATATATATTTTGGTGCTAATGCACAGAATCCATCACATTTTGTTATCACCCCTCTTTAGAGCTGTCTGGCATTGTGAGTTAATGCAGCAATGAGTTCAAACAATCCCACAGCAAGAAGTAAATACCTTCCACAGCAGATGAAAGCCAAGATGCTGAAGAGGTCCCAGGTGTGCTGCAGACAAGACTGTGTGGGGCAGCAGCTCTGAGGCAGCTGGACTCAATGTGTGACAGGAGAAGGCAGGAGCCTTGCAGATAAAGGGTCAGAGAGCACGTGGAGCAGCACTTGGAGCTGGAGAGGAAACAAAACAGAGAATGTCAACACATAGGCATGACCAGGGGCAGGAGTGAGAGAGACAGAGAATAGATTTTTAGGGATGGCTGTCTCACTCTCCTGCTGCTTTTTAATCCATCCACTCCATGAGGAAAGGTGCAGAAAAGGCTTTGGGTAAAGAGAGAAGGAGCTGGTACTCACATGGATTACAAACACTGGCAAAACCACTCTTGTTTTTCTACCACTTGAGGCATGCAGACACTAAAACACAATGAACAAATAAGGACAATAAGGCAAATAAAAGCATGGGAAGAAATAGGATCAGTTTCCCAAACATCCTGAACACTTGTGCTTTGCAGTGGTTTACTCTGCTGCCAAGTAATCAAGATGATCTCCCAGGCTGAGCTCAGATAAACATACAGGGGAAAAATGTAGGTATGGAGCATTTTGCATGGTGTCAACACACTTCCACAGAAAGCAGGCTTTAATCCTCTGCAAGTGCTGAGTACAGACATATAAAATATGAAAGCCCAGGGGTAAAAATTCCAGCAGCAGCAGAGTTTACAAAGCAGCTCTGTCCCTTCATGGAAAATGATGCAGCACTGTTGTCTGGAGGGCAGGAGCTGCAAGGTGAAAACCCCTTTGCTGTTTCCTTCTGATTGTGCTCAGATGTGCCATGGCATTAGGAGAAATATCTGAAAGGTCTAAGCAATTGTAAAAACCTCATGTTTTTCTTGGTAAACGACCCTGGATGACAGGAGACTCCTATTTCTCCTGCAAGAACTACTTGTGCTTGCAGAGAACATTACAAGATGACACTGCAATCTGATAACTCAGTGTTTCTGTGGTTGACTTTGTTTTATTTGGTGATGTTTCCAGATTTTTTGTGGAAATCTCTACCCTGTTTCTTAGGAGGTTTTTACCCTCTCATTTCAAAACTACACCACATCTAAGAGGTTCCTGCTGTGCAGGGAAAGAAAACCCTTTTTTCCACCTCTTTGGTAACTAAATTATTAAGCCACCAGCAAGCAGCAAAAAGACTTCAAAGCTGAAAGTTTTTCTTGCACCCAACTAAAGTATTTGCTTCATTTACATTTAACACTAAGACTGTTACTTAATATATTTTTAATGTTATAATAGATTACTACATCACTATTTACATCTGCTCAGTTTAAAACCCACTGTATTTCACCCCTATAGTGGAATGCTTAGGAATTCTAAAAAAAAAATTGTTTTGAACTTAATTTCAAATGGTAAAGGCAGGTGGAGTACAAGGGTTTGGGCATTACCACATCTTTACAATCTGCAGGAAAAACTCAGGCTTTGAAATGAGCAGACAGACAAATATCTGCACAAATCCTGGAGGGCACCTCATGCACAGCAGGACACAAACTTACGTTCAGTTGTCCAGAAAATATGGAAATATACTTCTCAAATGTACAGGATATGTCAAAGAATACAGAAATCAAACAGCTAATGAGCAACAGCCCAATGACTGAGGTTTTTGTACACACAATTCACCTTGGGGCATGCTGGCTTAAGGAAAAATATTAACATTTTTCTGTAGTTCAAAGTATTATGCCTAGGCCTTGAGAGTTATAATAAGAAGGGCACAGAATGACTGTGACTGCTCTGGGGTCAATACCCATTTCCAGCTGCAATAAAAATAAGGAATTTGATTTCTAAAGGTGTCATTTTAGGGGGTTTTGTCATGATTTTCCTATTGTAATGTAAAGTAATTCATAAGAGAGGGAATTCAATGCCTAAAGAAGGCAATTGAATTCTGTAGGTCTCATGAAAGTAAAATAGATTTAAAATGGGAAAGAATATCCTAGAAATTAAAAAAAAAAAACAAAGGAAGGTGGGCAGTGGAGAAGAGGAACATTGCTACTGCTTGGCAGGAATCCTGTGTTATTCTTTGGGTTCTTCACATGCTACAGAAGTAAATTCTACTGACCATAAGTGAGTGGGGAGGATCATTTTATTAAGTGTTTGTAAAACCACTCGACATTTCTGGATGGAAAAATCCTTCACAAGCAAAGCAATATTCCATTCCAGTATTGATGATTCTTCCCTATCTCAGCACTCTGAGTGAACACAGGAGCACCTCCATGTCATAAGATTTAATTTTGTAGATTTTTGTCTATGTCCTTAAGGGTTTTTTTAATGGGAAAAAAATCCAGCACATCAGTTTGAATTGCTGCAGCTACAGAAGTTTTTATCAGGTGCAGGCAGGCCCTCAGTTCAGCAGAACAGAGATTTTAAAGTTCTCTCAACCCTATCCTTTGCTGCATCCTTCTGTTCTCTGACTTGCCAAGCACAGACACCCTTCAGCTTCCCTTTGGAACTTCTCAGAATTCCTGCCCCATTAAAATATCATTGAGTCATTGAAAATAGTTATAAACACACTGGAAGATTTGTAGAAGATAAAATTCCTTTTGGATGTAAATAATTAATAGAACGGGAAAGTCTGAAAAGTCACGGCCATAATTTATGGCAGCTCCTTGTCCTTACATAATGTTCTTTTCCAAATTCATGATCCAGAGAAACTCTGAAGATGATGGAGTCTACCTTTGGGAATGTGATCATGACATCCCAGCTCATTTTTGTTTTCTACCTCATTTTTGGAGGCACTACGTTGATGCCTTACACTATAACACGTGCAGTTGCTAAAATCCCTGTGTTCAAGTTTGTTAATGCAGTTGTAGAAAAGTGAAAAAGGAGAATATAAATGAAAATTATGGGCCTGAATAAAAATGAAAAGCTAGCATTGCTGCTGGGATTCAGCTGGTTCTTATTAATCAGGGTTTGGAAAAGAATCAGGATTTATATTCCCTTCTGAATAGCTGGAATAAGATCACTAGTTGGAAAGGTTTACTGGCCCTAAAGATATTGTATTTTTCTGCCTTAACTACTCTTGGCTGTAAGAGGGGATGTAACATCACAGTCTGACTGCCCTCATACTTTCTGTTCCCAGCTGAATTCCAGTTTGATTTTGGTAGTGTTGTGAAGTCTGAAATTCCAGTTCTTTCATTCCTGGTAATTTTGTATTGGAAACCTCAGGGCCAAATATAGCAAGCCAACTATTCCCAAATTTAAATCCATTTGGGAAGGGTGTAGAGGGGAGAAGGGCAAGCCATGCCTCAGCCCCAGGAAGGACTTTGGACTCACTGTTTTAAGCAGCAGTAGGGAATGAGTCCTGCTGTGTTTGGACAGGGATTGTAGGGAGCAGCAATCCCATCCTGGCTGCAGCTGGGTAGGATGGAGGCATCCAGCTTTATATGGATGGATTTGTCCCATTTATCCTGCAGTAGTTTTCCTGTCAGTTAGTGCCTGAGATCTTTAGTCACTCCTTGGTGCCTATGAATTAGGATATATGAAACCCTGGAGTCCTATAAAATATATATATATCCAGCTCCAAGGCGATATGGAAAGTTCCAAAGCAATCATCACATGCCAATCATTGATTTTAGGATTTGCTTTCTGGATAAAAATATAGGGATGATATACAACCCTGGTATGCTCCTATAACTTACTCCTGGCCAGGATTTTTATTTCTAGCTCATTTAATTTACCAGCTTTATGCTATTGAGGTTATTGACTTCAGGAGAATCAGATTCACATGCTCCTCCAAAAGCTGTTTTCTGTCATTTATTTTCAGTTTGTCACTAGTTTTGTAAGTGATGTGTTTCCCTTCACTTTACTTAAAGAGATTTTTATCTTGACAGAGACAATTTCTTTATCTTTTTTTTAACAACTGTCAGTTTGGTTTTGTTATCTGCAGCAGGATAAAGCTTTCTGCTCTGTCAGGGTGGCTCAGTGCATGTTCAACATTCACTAACAGCCAATCTGTCACAGCAAGGGCTGCATCCTGTCACAAGCCTTTGCTGGTATGGCCACCCTGACCTAAGATCACGGGGTTTTTCCCAAAGGAATCACATTTTACATGACTGTTGATGCCTCTGAATTCCCATGAGCAAGTTCTACAGGCCAGAGTATCGTGATGCCAAACACTGTAAAAGAATTTGAGAAGCAAAACAAATGATTATATTCTTAGAAGTTTTGATTTTGTTTTACCAGTCAGGAGTTTTAAAGTGAGGCTTCTAAAGGTGAGCTGCGCCTGTCCCATGTCACCAGAGCTGTCACCTCCTGTCAGAAACCTCCAGCTGTGGCTCCAGGCTGGATCTCTCCCAGCAGATGGCCTCACTCAGCACCAAATGCTCTGAGGGAATGGGGTGTCAATGAAGGTTGATGGAAAGACACTTTTCATCTATTTGGACTTCTCTACAGAGAAACCAGCAGGTGAAATATTGATGGACTGGTTCAGGATGAAAGAAGGGATGAAATTAGGACCTTGCAAATAAGCCACTTCCATTACTTATACCCCAATAAATACAGAATAAACATTAAGAAGTGTTAAGAAGTGTTGGGATTTGGTGCATCCCCACCCTACAGAATCACAGCATGGTTTGGGTTGGAAGGTACCTCAAGGATGATCTGGCTGTACCCCCTGCCATGGGCAGGAATATTCCACTGTCCCAGGCTGCTCCAAGCCTATCCAGCCTGGCCTCGAGCACCTCCAGGGATGGGTTGAGACTCATGGAGCAATTCCCCCTTAAGCACCCCAAATCCCCAGAGGCTCAGTGGGCTGTGAACCATGCCTGTTGTTATCTTTGCCTGGGCCCAGGCTGAGTCAGAGCTCTGGGGGCAGATGCTGGGTGCACATCCTTGATGACGAGGAGGAGGATCACGGTGACATGATGATGCTCCCTGCTGCAGGGCAGAATTTTTCTCAGTCTACTGCTCTCCCTAAAAATCCTCAAAGGAACATTTCAGTGCTGGAGGCATTTGGAAAAAAGAAAAAAAAAAAAAAAGGAAGTGTATGAGACACAGGTAGCTTCCAGCTGGCTCTCCAGCACTCATAAACCTCTTATTTACAGGCTGAGTCACTGCAGATATAATGGAGGAATGAAATGTTGGGTCCATTAGAGATTCTCATTTTCTTGCTCATCAGCTAAGATCAAGGCAAAGCTGTGCCTCTGACACTGCTCTTAGTCATAATGGCTTCAGGATTCCCTTCGAGGCCTCCCAGGGCTCAGAAATCTTTTCCCTGAGTTGCTACTGCTAAATTTTAATTCATATAACTTATACACTGGTGAAAATGTTTCCATGAGAGATGTGCCAGAGGCACCTTCTCTTTAACAGCAACTTCAGCAGCAGCTGCCTCCCTCATTTCTCTCTCACTACCAGAAGCAATAAGAGAAAATTAATTCACTACTTGTTGCTTATTTTGGTGACCTCCATGATCCCACTTGCTGCACTGACAGCCAAGCAGCTCTGTTTATTTTTTACACATCCCTAAAATATGCCAACAACTTCAAGAACGACAGAAAACAACATTCCAAATTGTATAATGCCTTAGATTACAACATTCTATGCTTATGTTTATTGACTGTGTTTATTTTTATTTAGAAAATAATTTACTTGCTGTGCTTGACTGAGACAAAGAAGCATTAATTTATCTTTTCTCAGTGTAGGAGCTGCTTTAATGGCATCTGGTCAAGTGCAGTGAGAAGGCTGCACTGACTGCTGTTCTCATTGGAAGCAATTAATTTAGGAAATGTATTAAATTTTCATTCCTAATAGCTTTCCAGGCAACATTTGCTGTTTGTCTGCTTTCCTTAGATTCTGTGGGTAACTTTAACAAAAGGGGAATCCCTAAACATATTTTGTTTGGCACTTTTTGCACTTAGAGATCCTGCAAGCAAAGAGCTTTTCAAGACACAAAACCATTTGCTTTTTGATGTGATCCATTTCTCCATTCCATAATTCCAGAATTATGGAATCCTAGAATTCCAGAATGGTTTGGGCTGGAAGGGACCTTAAAGCTCACCCAAGTTCATCCCTGCCACAGCAGGGACACCTTCCACTGTCCCAGGGTGCTCCAAGCCCTGTCCAGCCTGGCCTGGAACACTTCCAGGGATCCAGGGGCAGCCCCAGCTGCTCTGGGCACCCTGTGCCCAAACAGGTCTGGGACTCTTTAATTCTACACTACATGTGCTGAGACTAAAAAATTAGACTGAAGTGAGTTTTTTTTACCCACAGGTCTGTCATCCTGTACACAGGTACATCCTGAAGAAAGCCTCACTTCAGTAGGATATTTTATGAATGTCTGGGAGTGGTAGAACAGAGGAATAGTCTATGGATGCTGAATAACACTGCATCATTTACTGGATTCCACCACAGCCAGGAATCCGGGAAAAAGACAGTAAAAGAACTTTTAAAAAAAGTCCTGCTGAAAATAAATGCTTTTGTGGTTAAAAACCAGCCAGTTGGAACTGAAACAGTGTTTTCTTAGGGTGGCAGAACAGTTGGAAAAGTTGTTGGATTATTTTTGGCAGTGGCCAGCACATTATAGCTCTATCATTACTGGTACTCAACTCTCCAGAGTTCACTGAAAGGGTTATTACTTCACTTGTACATTCCTGCAAAAACACAGCATACTCCATCTGTAGCATGAAGCTCTGCATTCTGGAACTCTGCGTGACCTTTCTGACACACCGATATGAGTGGAAGCAGCTCAGCTCCCAAACCCTGCAACAGCCAGGGGCAGCCTGAGCCACAGCCCCAGGGCAAGGCAGGGTGCCCAAACCACTGTGCACATACCAGGGTGACTCCTGTGCCCTGCTCCGATGGAAACAGCCTGGGAAGGTTTCAGCTGGAGGTTTAAACATCAAGGAACTTGCACCTGGGTGCTGTAAGAGCCAAACCCAGTGGCTGCCTTTGCTGGCAGCCAGTGCTCCCACTGACAGGCTGTGCAGGTGGAAAGTGAGTCCAATTCACACTTTTGCATTAGCAGCTTGTTCTCCTTAGTAAATGCACTTCAGTCTGATGCAGCAGGATTTTTGCAGTGCAGGAGTACCTTATACAACCCCTATTTACCTTATCCAACCCCTACTTCCCTTATGAAATAGAGCAGATAAGCTATTGAATAATAAGATTAATAAAATACTATTTCCATCCCTTTCAGTGGCATGAATTTACAACCAGAAAATGTGTTTTGCTGAGAACGTGTCAGTGCACTGGATGTAATTGGTGAAGAAAAGAATGGTTTTCCTTTAGCTGGGGTCTGTATGACCATTCCCAATGTAGTGATTAAGACTGGAGTCATTGCTGCCCTTACAGCAGCAACACAATAAACACCTAAGTATTTGCTTTTATGTGCCTGTGAGTTTTGTATCTTCAATTCTTCTTAAATATCAGCCACAATCAGATAATTGTCTGCCAATAAATGGCAATCTGTGATTCTCCTGAATTTAATTGTAACTAGATTTGCTTTCCAGAGTAGATGTTGGGGCTGCGAGCCCTGGTTTGTGCCTGGCTGCTGTGCAGTGCCATCAGCTATTGCTGCCCACTCCTGGGTTTGCTGAGCCTGGAAGGTGTCTGAGAGAAGTGGGAAGCAGCAGATCAATAACCATAATCTAGTAAAGGTGCTGAGTAAAGGGAGCCCTGTCTTAGAAATGTGCTGCTCTGCAAAGTCTGGAGCTGCTTTGGACAAGCCTGATGCTGTGACAGGGAACAGGCACAGCTCAGAAAGCCATGGGAGATGGCACTGAGAACTGTGATTTGTGGCTGATTACTGACACAAACCCTTCTGCCCTAGTGACCCACAGCACACACAGCTGGCAGGAGCAGCAGGGCCCCATGGCAAGGTGCAGCCCAGCCCGGCTCAGCTCTGGATGAAATAAGGACCTTGCTGGGGGAGCAGTTCTTCGTGCAGTCCGCTCACAGGTAAGCCACGCTCCCTGCCCCAGCAGCCTGGAGTCACCCAGGGCCAGGGTGACAGAGGAAGGGCTCATGACACTGGCCCAGCACAGAAGTGGGGTTAATACAGGAGGTGTAATTTTGGCATCACAATGCCTGTGATAACCTTTGTGTCATCATCTTATTGCAAAGCTCCCATACCTCCTCAGTGATTTCTCTTGGGCAGCTCCTCACAGCACTGACTCCTTCATCTTCACAGCACAACTAACAAACTCCAACTCTTTTCTAGTACTCATCTTCTTACTGGACACAGCTGTGGCCTGTTAAGGGCAGGCCTGTTCCTAATCTTTGGTGATCAGAACAGCTGCAACACCTCAGGTGTGAGATTACCCTCTGCACTATCTTTATTTTCTTACATTCTATCCCTCCACGCCTTTGTGCCCATCACACACCCATGGACCCCCAGCACTGGAACTGGCAGCTGCACATCCCCTGCAAGTCCAGGTGGCTGCACGAGGCATCCCCTGTGAGCATCTCCAGAAAGCACCATCAGAGGCTCTAATAACTATTAATGGGACAAGGTTTGGAGAGAGAATCCTAGAATCCCAAAATGGTTTGGGTTGGAAGGGACCTTAAAGTTCATTCTGTTTCAACCCCCTGCCATGGGCAGGGACACCCTAAACTCCCCAAAATAGCCTGTAAAATACCTCTGTGTGCCAGCAAAAGAGTTCACAACCCTCACAGACCAAGGCACACCTATTCTTTAATGTTAATTTTTCTTGCCTGTGTTGTCATCAAGTTGAGTTCACTTTTTTAATGTGTCACTTTCTTTTCTCCACTAACTCACTAATTGATAAAAAATATTCAATTTTGAATCCTCAGACAAGTTACCATGTATCCCAAATACATTCTGTCTGTGTTTGGGCCACACTCCACAGAATGATTTAGCACAAGGAGAGGAAGTACAAGGCAATTAAAGAAAAAAGGCATGCAAGGTCTTTCTGCTTTTGTGTTAATGGCCTTAAATCAAAAATTTCAGCACAGGCAACACAAAAAACCCAGAGAAGGGAGGTAAATGTAGCTGCATTTTAGAGCAGCAAATCTTGTATAGCACAAAACCAGAACCAGCTCTTTGCTGACACTGCAGCATCTCTTTCCTATAGAAGGAAATAATAAAAAAGGGCTTTATGCATAAACACAATACACTGAGGCTGCTATTGGCATGGCGAAATTGTGCCTAGATTTTATTCTGCAAACCTTTCCCATTAACATTTCTGTCGGGAAAGCTGACTCTTGAGAGATGTAATGAACCATCTGACTTTAGTTTGGTTGTGGAACAAGGGGTTACTCTCTGGAGGGTGCACAGCCAAGCTCTGAGCTACACCCAGCTCTGTTTCCTTATAGAGAGGATGACGAGTGCTCCAGCACGAGCAGCACGTGGGAAAGCAGCAACCCTCAGCCTTGCTTTAAACAAATTAAAGGGCCTTTGGAACAGTGAGGATTTGCTCTGTGACAAATATTTGACTCTCCTCGTCATCATTTTGTCCCCAATGCCTCCAGCCCAGCAGTTGCACAGACAAGTGCTCACACAAAGGCTTTTGGCCTTTCTCTTCCTTCCTCCCCTCCAGAGCTCTGCTTCTCCTCCCTCCTCAGTCACTGCTTCACTTGTGTCTCCTGCTGGTTCCCTGAATGTTTGCTCAGCCCTGCACAAACCCTGCTGTTTATGTCATTTCAGCTCCTGTCTATGATAAGACACACCAGATCCTGTGGGACATCTTAGGGTTGTTCTGAATTTTCCACAGGATTATGCTCTGGCAGAGCACCCTGGTCAAGTCCTTCAGTGCTGCTTGGGATTCTAATCTGACAAAGCTCCACAGAGAGGGGGAACTGCAACCATAATTGACCCACACCCAGCAAAAACACAGAGAAATTCTGGGAAATCACAGTGGAACTGCAGAGCCTGATTCCTCTGGTACAAAACCCTGTTTGTCCAGTGGCTTTGGGGCTCCCTGCCTGCTGGCCAGCCACGGCAGAGCTCAGGGCCAGCTGAGACATGTCAGGAAAACAAGGCAAAGAGACGGGGAGGAGCCTCACTTGGGCTTTTCTGTTTATACCCTGTCTCTGCTTATTAAGTCTTTACGGAGGAAATACAATGTCTGCCCTTCACTGCAATTCCAGAGCATTTTTGAATGTCTCTCATTCTCAACATGTGGCTGAATTAGTCAGCACATGGTAGTTGCCCAACGAGGTATTGCTGCTGCTGCTCTTCCTGCATGAAATGGGTCTTAGCAGAGGTTTAGACATTTGGCTTGCATTTTTCCACACCCAAACAGATGGTGCCTGTCCTCCTGACTGAAGGAGGACCAACACTGGCACTGTATCTGCTCTGCAGCGACTTTTGGGGAGTTCTTGCTTGTGGCATTCTGAAAAAAAAAAAACAGGTGCTCCCCTGTCCAGAATTCCCAGTGCTTTGGCCACAATGGCTGTAGCTGTGCTGTATCTAAGCAGAGCTATTTTGGTATCCACAGTGCTCCCATATTTGCCCTTGAATGTGGAAAAAAATCCCATCTGCCCTCGTGACACAGACACCTGAGCTCTTCAAGGAAGGAGCCTGGGCTTTATCTGCCCTAACTCAGTGATGTGGTGTGTCCTGAAAGGGCAGCTGGGAGAGCTGGCAGCTGCTGGAGGCAGCTGAGTGTGGCCACTGAGGGTGTGATAATGGCACGAGGTATGGGCTTGGTGGCCCCCACCGTAGCTCCAAGAACACCTCTGCAGACAAATTTAGGGAATGGACAGCTGTTCCCACCAAGGGACTGCTTCTACTTTCACTCCTGTGCAGCCAAGAGATCGGCCCTGGCCAAAAAGTTTGCTGCAAAACTCACTAGAGATCTGACTCCTGGGAACATGCTGTCACCATATGGTCTCCACATTAATAACACCAAACAAGTGCTTCATAAACAGTGCTCTAACGACAAATACCAGAGGAATTAATAATAATCTAGCTATTATTTTCTAATGTTCTCGCTTTATTAAGAACACTGATGCTGTCTGAATGAGTTCTTCCGGAAGAACAACATCTGGCACTCACATGAATACCTGATGAAATCCGTATGATCCCGGGCATCTGATAAATTTATGGCCAGAACAGCAGCAGTTTGTGCCCTCCTGCCTTGCAATAACAGTGCCCTTCTGTCTCATTCTAGGTCAGAATGTAATGCCCGTGCTGTTCTACACTCTGCAGTAACAGTGCCTTTCTCTCTTGCTCTAGGTCAGAATGTAACGCCCATGCTGTTCTACACTCTGGCTGCAGTAACAGTGTCTTTCTGTCGTATTCTAGGTCAGAATGTAATGCCATGTGCTGTTCTACACTCTGCAGTAACTGTGCCCTTCTCTCTCATTCTAGGTCAGAATGTAATGCCATGTGCTGTTCTACGCCCTGCAGTAACTGTGCCCTTCTCTCTTGTTCTAGGTTAGAATTCTAACACCCATGATGTTCTACACTCTGTAATAACAGCGCCCTTCTCTCTCATTCTAGGTCAGAATGTGCTGTTCTACACTCTGCAGTAACAGTGCCCTTCTCTCCTGTCCTAGGTCAGAATGTAACACCCATGATGTTCTAGACTCTGACTGCAGTAACAGTGCCTTTCTGTCTCGTTCTAGGTCAGAACGTAATGCCCATGCTGTTCTACACTCTGACTGTAGCTTTTCTGATCGGCACACAGGCAGCTCCCAAGTCAGAGGACAATGCCCCACTGGAGTTTCCTGCAGAACATTCCCTGCTCAGCCCCCAGAGCGACCGACACCGCATTGACCCCGGAGGCTCCGCAGACGTCCCACGGCCACGCCACGTGGAGCCTCGGCAGGAGAGAAGCTCTAAACATCACCGTGGACCCCAAAATCTTTCGGAAGCGGCGTTTCCGCTCTCCCCGGGTGCTGTTCAGCACGGAGCCCCCGCCGCTGGCCGGGCAGGGCCGGAATTTGGGATTTCTCAGCGGCGCGGGGGCTCTCAACAGGACTGCCAGGAGCAGGAGGAGCACGCACCCCGTGCTGCACCGCGGGGAGTTCTCGGTGTGCGACAGCGTCAGCATGTGGGTCGGGGACAAAACCACGGCCACCGACATCAAGGGCAAGGAGGTGACGGTGCTGGGCGAGGTCAACATCAACAACAACGTCTTTAAGCAGTATTTTTTTGAGACCAAGTGCAGGGACCCCAAGCCGGTGTCGGGCGGGTGCCGCGGCATCGACGCCAAGCACTGGAACTCGTACTGCACCACCACCCACACCTTCGTCAAGGCCCTGACCATGGAGGGCAAGCAGGCGGCCTGGAGGTTCATCCGCATCGACACCGCCTGCGTCTGCGTGCTCAGCAGGAAGGCGGCCAGGCCCTGAGCCCGCGCCCTCCGACCCCCCTACCTCAGCCTGTAAATTATTTTAAGTTATAAAGGACTGCATGGTATATTTATAGTTTATACAGTACAGAAAGAACCTCATTATTTATTAAACTCTTTTGGAAACCTTTGGTGTTTTGTAAGTTATTTACTGGCAGAGCTCTTTAAAATGAGTGTTTGTTTTAGTGTCATTCACCTCTACAGCTCTGGGGTGTTGAATGAGCTTTCAGCAAAAAGAAAACATTTTCCACACAGTTTTCACACGTATTGCTCTCTTCTACAAGAAAATTTCCCTGCCAGTTTATTGTAGGTTTATTTTCAATTGAAATTTTTTGGTCCAAATACCAAGAGACCAAAACAGAACTTTCAAAACTTGCTTCTAGTGTTACTAATTATGCATAAAGATATTAATCATATACAATTAATCATCTTAGTAAAGTCCTGGTAGAAACACTAATTCTTCATTGTTGCCAGATCAATTTATAAGTAAGAACTTATAAGTTCTTTGTAAGTAAGAACTTTAGTGCCTATTTTAAAATTGCCCACTGTTACTTTCATTGCAAAAAGAATCCATTCTGAATTATTTTGGAACATTTGTTTGCACAAGAATAGAATCTCAAAGTAATGTACTTTTGTGTCAAAATGTTATTTTACAGCTCATTACTTCAGAACTATATCAGAATGATGGGATTTCAAATGTCAATATACTTATATAAATTTAAAAAGTTCAGTTGCCTTATAATCCAAATTTGATAATTTTCTCAAGCCAGCGTTCTGGTAATGAGACCTGCCACAAGAGCAAGTCTTTTCATGCATGACAGACTAAAATCCAAAAATAAATAATAAAAAAATCACTGAGGCTGTGTTTTAGCAAGGACCCAAAATAACCCTGTGCTCAAGATTTCTGCATGTCGGGGACATCGACCTCCAGAAATACCCGACGGAGCCCCAGGCCTGTGCTGGGCGTTTCACTGCACTCTCCAAAAGCTGCAGATCCTCTCCTTGTTTCCCTTGGAAGAGCAGCTGTTCTCCATTGCAGAAACTGTTTCAAAACAAATACCCTCAAGGTTTTCCAGCATGGTCCCTTCCAAATCCTAGAGGGCACAGCCACCCTCAGCTCCCGTCCTGCACGATTCTTGCTTTAATGCAAAAAGCAGAGCTGACCTTTGCTTCCTCCACATAAGCAGCACAGCAGGGCAGCAAAATCTCCAGAGAAAACGTGCTGGGGTGAAACAGTGCCAGTGGAATTAACCCAGGCCAGGCATGAGGTGCTTCCTGATGGGACAGTGCCAGCCTGTGTGACGTGGAGGGCACAGACACCACCCCTGACCATCTCTGCTCTGCCAGTTTTCACTCCCCTCCAACAAGGTTTTATGGTGTGGGGCAGCAGTGTCCCAGTGAGAAAGGCTCTCTCCAGTACAACATATTTGCAATATTTTTGTGAATAATCACTCATCTGAAAGGCTGAGGAGGAGGCAGGCTCCTGGCTGTCCTGATCCTCCAAATAAGAACTTGTTCTGGAGCAGGGAGAGGCAAGGAAACCACAGAGGTCTCAGGTGCCCTGACACAACAGCAGAACCCTGTCACCACCACAGGAGGGATGGAGGGACATCAGTGACACACATTGTTCTGAGGCAGAGGAAAGCATGGAATTAGAGCAGGCTGTGCTCCTCAGTGGCCTTAAAGCCAAGGTAACAAATTGCTGTAGAGCTGTTTTCTAGAACTGACACAATGGGACTAGAGAAGAATGCAGCTGCTGCTCATTCAGGACTCCTAGGTTTATGGAGACTGAGATTATTTTACCACTGACATAAGAGACCTGCAATTTAAAGTGTCTTCTGAATGCCTTTGGTAATTCCAAACACGTGTAAGACTTGGCATTTCTTCAAAAGCCCTGAAAGTGATGCCTTTCTTCCTCAGGACAGCTGGAAAGGGACCTTAGACAAGGACACTTGGTGGCTTTAAACTGAAGGAGGGTAGATTTAGATGGGATATTGTGGAGAAATTCCTCCCTGTGAGGCCCTGGCACAGAGCAGCTGTGGCTGCCCCATCCCTGGAAGTGTCCAAGGCCAGGCTGGACAGGGCTTGGAGCACCCTAGGAGAGTGGAAGGTGTCCCTGCCCATGGCAGGGGTTGGAAGAAAATGATCCTAAAGATTCCTTTCAGTCCAAACCATTCTGGGATTCCATGATAATTAAAGCAATATTGGGAGCTGCAATCCCTAATTAGAGATCACACCAAGAGGCTACACAGCAGAGCAGAGGGGGAAATCTGTTTGTTAATGTCACTTTAGGGAGAGAAGAAAACAACTGCAGGATTTAACTGCTCAGCAAGAACTTGCTGGGTTCTGAGCGAGATCTCAGGTGATCTAACCCACAGCTGCAGGAGAAGGGGTGAGATACAGAAGGGCCAGGTGACACCACAGCTCAACTCACACTGCTGAAACAAAAGCTACCAAAGCACCCAAATCAGCCTCATCTGCTTTGTTTCTGCTGTATCCAAGGGCTGACAGGACCATCCATACTCAGATAATTTACTTTCATTTGTAAAAGCTGCATTAAAATCTGTATGATGAGTCCAGACTGCAGCTCAGAGTGGAGAATGGAGCTGATGCCCTGCTCAGCTTTTTGTGTAATGTTGTAAGGTGACAATAACTGAAAAACCTGTGAGGAGGGATCTCTACAGACCCACTTTGTTCAACACTAACTGCTCACTCACAGCTCTCTGCACCTCCCAGGAGTTCCTCTGGTGCCCTCAGCTTTTGGAACAAGTGCTACTCACTGAGTGCTGAATTCTCTTCCCACTGTTTAAGAAAAGAAGTCTACCAGTTTTAATTATATATATATCAGCATGATAACCAACTGCTTCCCTAAAGATGGAGCATCTTTGTTTCTTCTTAAAGCCCTGTTTCTAAATATAAAGACTGAAAACATTTGTGGCTAAGAAAAAATAAAGCTACTTCATCTAAAAGGAGATCAGCTAGAGGGACTGCTATGAAGCAGTTTGCTTGGGAGAATTACATCATTGCTAATTCAAGAATCTGAATTCTCTTTAGAATCTGAGGACAGAAAAGCGAGATCTTTAAATTTAAAAAGCAAATCAGATCAATCTGGTTTCACCTTTAGCCAAATGCCACATGCCTGACACCCACAATTTCACTCCTGCTCAGTGGGTCTGACTAAGGAGTGAAGGTTAAATTTTGCCTGGAGGAAAACAGATCAATCTCTAGAGGGATGGATCATAATCAGTTTCCATCAGCCAGCATGGGACTCATCCTCTAATCACTGCTGTAATTAGTTTGGTGGGGCTTTTTTGGAGGGGGGTGTGGGAGGTGGCAACAACACATCTAAAATCCCACAGGTTACTCAGTCACTCCTGCTGCCAAGGGGATGCCAAGAAATACCAGAAAGCCTGGAATGCCAAAAAGCCCATTCCAACTCCTACACCTGCAACCAGGCTGCACTTCAGCGGGCCTGGGTGATTATTTTAACTTCAGTGCAATACAGACAGGAAATGTTGACACTGACAGAGAAGAGATGGTTTACATAACAGCCCTGCTTTCTCCCGGTTTCCTTTCACCCCTTACATGACATTGCTGCTCCACTCTCTAATCCCTTGTTCAAACATGTAATTAAGCAGCAGCCACACCCTTGCCGGCTCTTCCTTAGCAAGCTACACCACAGGAGAGCAATTACAACCCCTGGGGAATTTACTTGCAGGGTTTGGAATCGCTGTGTGTGTGTTTTCACTTTTCTCAGTCTGTTTTCCTGAGGAATTCTGTGCTCTGGAAAAGTCAGTGTCTCTGTGCCTACGAATGTTCTGATGTGGCATCTCCAGCCTGATATAAATCATTGGGCCTGACATTCAGTCCTGAATCCCTTGGTCAGTAAAACCATCGAGGATTGTACATTGACCCTTCAGTATCACCCTGCTTTGGGAAGTGAAAAGGAATCAGCAAAACCTAAGGAACACTGAATGTAGCCCAAAGCAAAACAAAATATGGAATTACCACTGAGCAGCAGTTTAATACATAGAGAAAACACTCCAGCAGAACACCTGGCACAGGGCTGAAACTAAGAAAATACAAGACAGAATGATGCAGCTTCTAATCTGGCCAGGAGACATCATCCATTGGTTTTAGACAGCAGAAGGGAATCCTGGCAGGACAATATCTTGTTAAAAAATGGATGTTCTTTGGTTTGGTTGGTGTTAAAGAAGATCAGAGGATCAACTCTTTCCTGTACGCCCAATTTTACAGCAGAACCCAGGCATTGGCCTCAAATTACCAGATAAAATATTTAGTCCTTGTCCTCACAGTGATAACTGTTCTGCAATAATTGTGTTTACTTCAACAATCTATTCAGCACTTCCTCAGTGCTCTTTTGAGTTTTCCTTCTTGTCCTTCCAGATTTCAAACACCAAATACTCCCCAGGGAATCAGAAATTCATAGCCTTTGGAGGTTTTCCCTAAACTCTCTGAGACATGAAGAAGAACAGTGAAGCTGCCAAGTTTTGCTGTGCACCTTTGCTGTGTGAATTATGGGGACACTACAATCTGACAATTAAAGTGGGTGGGTTGGAGTAGGAGGTTATTCTGTTGTGTTTCTGACAAACTGTTCTGGAGGAAAATTTTTTCTTCCTTTACACCAAAAGAAAAATAAAACCAATCCAGACCTGCTAATGTCTAAGTCAGTTGTTGGGAAGGATGAAAGCTTGACAGGAAAGTCTCACAGATATGTGTGCTTAGCAGGAAGATTTTTAAATGTAGAGTCTGATGAAGGAATAGAGATGGAAGCAAGTTTTGATATAGAAGAAAAGAATTGCTGAGCCAGTCTTACTGGATAACCAAGGAGGCAAAGGCTGTGTTAGTTAGAAGGGGTTTTTATGGCTTAGAGCAAAGGATAAACCCACCTCAAACAAGAAGATGTTTTTACCAAGCAGAAAGAGAGCACAGGCAAACAAGGCAGCAAAGTTTCAAGTAGATGAAAGGTCTCAGAATTTTCTACTGCAAAAAACTGAAAAAAAACCCCTGAAAAACAACCTCTAGCTTAAACTGTAATGTACTAACTTTGAGTGATTGGAGAACAGTAACATGAATATGGTAATTATAGTAGTTATGATAGGCTATAGATAATAGTTAAGGTATAGATTGGTTCTATTGTATTGAGATGCTCAGCAAAGAAAAGTAAATAATGCATTGTAACCAAAAGAAAAGTAAATAATGCATTGTAACCTAAAGAAAAGTAAATAATGCATTGTAACCAAAACCAAAGGGTCTCCAGGCCTGCCTGCAGCTGGAGCTGACAGCTGTAGGCACAGCTCTGTCACCCACAACCCTGGACTGCTGGAACCTCTTGGATGGAATAAACTGCATTTTGAAGTGACGTGGAGTCCCACATCTCTCGTTCAGGCTCTTACAGTCAGTGAAATGGATTTCTGCTTCAAATGTGAGTGTCTTTTTCTTCTGAAGCATTGCTTAGGCACACATGGCTTTTAAATAGAATATTGCCAGCACAAACCCCACCAGACCCACTGTGCAAAGTGGTGCCTGTGTGAAGGCTCCTTCTGCCTGGAAAAGGCAAGCCTGTACTGAGCACACTGACTCACGGATTGCCTCTTTTTTTATCATCTCTATTTCCATAATCCAGCACACACAGAGGGCCCTGACAGGCATTTAGCATGATCTTGCCCCCAGGGCTGTGATCCAAGCTGATGGGTGCAGGAGTGACTCACGGGGCTGGAAAGCTCTGGGTAACCTCAGCCCAGGTGATGCTTTCAGCCCGGGATGAACACAGATGCTCGTGGCACCTCTGTGCAAAGCACATCTGCTGTTGTTACTGATCAGATGTGTCCTCTGGGGATTTTGTTCCGTTTCCCTTTTTCCTCTTGAATCATTGGATTTGGGTACATTCCAGTTCTACTGCACAGAGTCCAAGTCTGAGAACAAGTTAAGCTGTGGCAGGAAGGAAGGAGTGTGCACAACCCCAATTCCCTGGTGACAGGTCTATTAAGCAATAAATAACGAGCCTTTTATTACAGGTTCTAATTAGAACAGGGCTTGTCTGATTTAGGCACTCAACTGAGCACTCGTTCCAAAATTCAGTTTGATCTGTTGCAGTGACATTCAAGCTCTATTTGTTTTCTTTTTGGATTGAAGATGCACAGGAAGAAAAAGGAAAGGAAAAGTGTTCGTGTCACCAGCTGCAAAGGACTGCTTTGGTTCTAGGCTCCTTACAGAGACTGGAACCCAAATTTCTAAAAACATGTGCATTCCAAGCCTTTAGACACTGTGAGTTGACATTTTAAGTGGGGTGGAACATGCTGGACACAGGCAGGAGCTGCTCAACAGGGAAATAACAAGAGAGTGTGCTCAATTTGCTAGACAATGTGCGCTATATCAAACATATAAATGTAAAGCCCAAGTTTTTATTTTGTTTTCTTACACAAGGTCCAGAATGCTTTTCAGAGTCATGGAAAACATTTTGTTATTAAGGTAGTAAAAAGCCAAGCAGACAGATTTTACACAAATTTTTTAAAAGCCTTTACGTCACTGACAACAATTATAAGAAATTTTTAGCCACAAATATTGTTTAGCAAACAGTAAAACTGGAGGCTTTGTTAAAAATATTCTGAATCAGAACAGCTGTAATGAGCTAAAATGAAAAAGTGAAGGTGACCAGAATGCAAAACATTGTGGAAAGTCCCTTGTCCTCCATTAACTTCTCAAGACTATAAATCAGAATAGACAAGGAGAGCAAAAAAGAGGTTTTGGAATCATATCCATAAATTTAGATGATTAGTAGCACAGGAAAAGCAGTATCTAATGGGAAAGTGCTGTTCCAAACTGGGACTATTTACTGGAGAACGATGGAAGCCCAATCCTCTCGTTCTAGGAAGTCAAGAGTTCTTGAAGTTCCCTTTCAAAGTGCGCTCCCAAAGCAGATCCCTGAAGCCAAAGACAACAAACTTGGCCAGGGTTATTGTCAGGCCGAAGCAAACAACTCCTCCTCAGCTGTGTGCCTGCGGGAGCTGTGAGCCCAGCCGGCCCAGCCAGGCACCAGCAGCATCCCCAGAGCCCAGCAGGCAGCTCCTGCAGCGTTATTTGCCAGCTGCAGGGGCAGAGGTGCCACACTCAGCTCTGCCACAGAACTGCAGAAACCCTTCATGCCACCAGGCCAGGAGCTGGAGCAGAAAAGCCATTTCTAACTCCCAGCATCTTTGTGCTCCACCCTGGCCACATCAGCACAGTGACCTGCACAGAATGCAGCTCATTATGCATTGAAGGGACTGATACAATTAGTGACTAATTGCTGACGTGGGAAAGAGAAAAAAAACAAACATTTGGGTTACTTACTCTTGACATTCTTCTATTGGAGTTTTCATGCTTCATCCATGCTGCTGCAGTAAGAGAGAGCTCAGAGCCAGGAGAATGGTGGTAATAAAGCTTCTGGGAGAAGTTAAAGGTTTTCTGTGGTAATAAAGCTTCTGGGAGAAGTTAAAGGTTTTCTGTGGCAATAAAACTTCTGGGAGAAGTTAAAGGTTTTCTGCTGTGCCCTGAGTGCAATCAGTTACTCTGATTGCAATTTCTACAGCCAGCACAGGGAAGAGAGTGGAACTGAAAATTCAGGCTACACATGCCAGAAGTAGCAGATCCTGTATAAGCTCAGCACCGCTGACAAACCCCCATTTTCATACAATCAGGGAATGGTTTGAATTGAAGGGACCTTAAGGCCCATCCCACCCCACCCCTGCCATGGCAGGGACACCTTCAGCTCTCCCAGGTTGATCCAAGCCCTGTCCAACCTGGCCTTGGACACTTCCAGGGGCAGCCACAGCTTGTCTGGGAATTCCATTCCAGCCCCTCACCACCCTCACAGGGAAGAATAGCTTCCTAACATCTCATCTAATCTACTCTCTGTCACTTTAGAACCATCCAATTAAGTTACATCAAGAGATTTTTCTTTCTGAAAATGCAAGATGGAGTCCCCAGCACCTCAAGTATAGCCAACCCCAAAATTTTCTTGAAAATTGCTCTTGAAATACAAATTGCTGCTATTTCACCAATGTATTAAAGACATTACAGGTCCTAATTGTCTGATTTGCTTAAAAATAGCCAGACATTTGTTTGGAGAATTTAAGATACAGATTGTCTTATCTACAAAGGATTTGGGATAAATTGAAAAAAAAATTATTTATCTAATCTTCCCTAAACTCAGATCACCTTCAGCTTTATCAAACTGCTTAGACATTGTCTGATTTGAGTGAAGAGATGATTCATTTGGTGATTAATAACTCCCAATACAGCTGTCATCAGCAAGGCTTAAACACCAACTTCGGAACATCAAAGCTGTGCGAGGGCAAACAGGGAGAATCAAATAAATAAATGGGATTTTTGTAAACTGGATCTGCTCTGGCTCCTTCAGCACTGGGCTGAATAATGGTGTTGATTGTAATAGTTTATTCTTAATGTTCATAACAAGCCATCATTCTTCAGACAAGTATACAGCACTTATCTTCCCATCCATCAAGCAGCCCTGCGTTTGTGTTAACCAGTTGTAACAGGATCTTGTGTTTGAGCATCAAAGGTGATTCAACAAACACTTCACACTGTCACTTTCTCAGCATAGCCCAGTTTCTGTTTTGGTTTAGCCAATTTTCTCCATCCCATTCTTATTTCTCTTTTATTTTCACAGACTATTTTTCTTTTGTGCTCAGGATCTTGCTTATTAATATTATTTCTAAAATGCGCCTCAACAGCTGCAGCTCATTTTTTTCCCTATTTTTTGCAACATATTTCAGTCACCTGCTTTGCCCCTCATGCCATAAACCTTCATTTATTTCTCAAATTGTCACCCAGGAGATGCTGTGACTCTCCCCAAGAGGTGACCATGCACAGGGTGTGTGTTCCATCAATCTGAGCCTTCAAACCAGGTTTTATTCCTTCCCAAAGGATTTTTCCTGTCAATACCCTAAAGTGAAATGGCAGCTGGAGGTAGGAGCACCCCTGCCAGTTTTAGTGTTTCTGATGAAGTGGTGGCTGGGGGAAAAAAGATATTTTACCCTGCAGAGCTCTTGCAGAACAGGCTGCAACAGCACCAGTGCTCTTCCCTGACACAGCCTCTGTCACTCAGAGCCTCCCCTCCCATCAGGTGTTTATTAAATTCTCTGTTTTTCAGCTAAGCATCAGTTAGAGCTGGAGGTAAGCCCAGCCCTCCAGAGGATTCAGAGCAACCCATGGAAATGATCCATTTCTTGGCCATTTGTCCAGGATGTGTGAAAGCTCTGCAGTCCCCTCCACTGGAAAACTGCTGAAGAGAGCTCTCTGCCAGGCTGGCCCTTTGCAGACACCTGGGAAATGTGAAGGAGCTCCTAGAGAGGAACTGAACAATGTTTTATTTACTCAATTATTTATTTGAGGCAAGACTGAAAATTGAGCAAAACCACATGCACTTCTAGCATTTATTTTGTGTTTCACATTTCCCTGGCAGTCTCTGTGTAGGTACCACATCTCAAGCATCACCGTAAAGCCCTAAAACACCCTTTCAAAGAAAAAGTACATTTTTGAAAAGGCTTTTTGGTTGGTTTATTGAGGGGCTTTGTTTGTTTGTTTGTTTATTGATTAAATAAAGCAGCCGCAAGGATAAAAAATGTTTCTGGGCTGACTCCAGTTGCTTTCCTGGCTTTTTGCCAGTGATGTTCAAATCAGGGGTTGTTCAAACTAGGAAACAGTAGTTTTGCCATTTACTCATACAAAAACTTGGGAGCTCTGGTATTTTTTTAGTACACATTGCTAACAGGGTTCAAGAGTACCCTCTCCTCTGTCATGTGGCTCTGGCTGTGCATAAACATTTCTTTGACCAATAGGGGCAAAATCAGAGACTTCCCAGAATGATTTGTTGCATTCTCACGACAGTTGCGATCCCAGACTGGATTAGATCCAGTGGGAAAATGTTTAGACAAAGTCCTGCAGCAAAGAACACTCCTGAGAGATGTGCCTGTGGTCTGCCTAAGACAGAAGGCAAGGTTACAGCCAAAGCTGGAGAAATGTGCCACAGGGAGGTGTCTTGGAATGCTCTGTCTGCTTTTAGGGAGCAAAACAAAAATGGGAGCATCCAGCAAATGTGCAGCCACATTCATGTTCTTCCCTGGGAGGGTGGGGAGGCCCTGGCAGAGAAGCTGTGGCTGCCCCTGTGTAGTGGTTTTGGTTTGTTAATTTGAGATTTTGTTCATTTTGAGATTTTTTGGCTAATATTTTAAAGAGTGTGGCAGGTTTGGTGTTAGTTAATTATTAATGCATTAAAATATTTTTTCTATAATAATATTTTATCAATACAAAAATATTTATATTATATATAATTAATTATATATTAATAATACAATATTTCCTATTCTAACAATATAAAATAATATTTTATTAATATTATTAATGTATTAATGTTATTTTTTGTCGTGAGATAGGATTAGGAGAAAGGTAGAGTAGGTTTAAAACTTTAAAAGGTTATAAAGAAAAATTTATTAATAGTAATTAAAAGTAATAAGAATTGGAATAAAAAAAGAAGATCTCACTTCCAGAGATCCCTGTAGGTGTCCAAGGCCAGGTTGGAGCATCCTGGGGTAGTGGAAGGTGTTGAGGTTTGAACTGGATGAGCTTTAAGGTCCCTCCCAGCCCAAATCCCTTTGGAATTCTAAGATCTGCAATTCCAACCATTTGGTTCAGCTCACACCACTCAAACATCATGAAAAGGAAACCAGAAAGAAGAAGGAGAAACATGGGGAGATCAGTAAAGGAAGGTATCACTTAACCCTCTCTTCAAACACTCTCTCCTGACCCACTAGATTTTAGGTTTCAAGAGTTTTAGGAAATATTTAGCTAAAGACTACTCCTAATTCAGTGATCCAGCAGGACAGATAAGCACATCAGGACTGAGAGCTGGGAAGTGCAAATGCAGCATGAAATTGGAAGCAGGAACATGGTCTTAGCACCTCCACTGTGCTGCACCAGCCAGAGCTTAACCAGCCTCTGAGGCCTTCAAAACTTCAGCCCCTACTCATTTCTCCTCATCAACTACTTTAGAGTAACATTTCCTAACAGTTGCTTGGGGTTTTTTTTCTCCTTCCTTCTGGTTTCCCCTTTCTTCTTCTGTGAGTGAGAGTTGTTTGGACTCGTTCAGTTTGCAGATTCCACTCAAGGCTGTGCTTCTCATTCAAAACATTTCTACTCTCAAAGGCATTTTTGCTTTTCCTTCACTTTGAATGAAGACTCTGTAACCTGCACAGCCTTGCCTTTTTAGCCCCTTCCAATGAGTTTTATTAATTTTTGTTCCTCACTGCTCCAGCAGATTGCTCTGCAGATTTCAGCACACATCCACACAAGACTAAAACAGTGAATTCTGCCTGGAAATCTGACACATATACTGTTAGAAGTTCATTAAACCTGCATTCCTGCAGTCATATTGTGACAGCATGCTTAGGAATACATTTCCTGACTCAGGTGACACCATTACTCAGCTTTTCCCACCCTCTTTGATTGCTGGAATATTACCTAAAGCTGTTTAGAAGATAGAAGATGTGTGAAATTGAAATCATCTGGAGACAGCTTCTTGTCTGCCACTGCTGACAGGTAACATTACAAGAACTAATTCACTGTTGTTGTTAAATTCCTGTTACTTTCATTCACATCTTTGCTGTGAAGGCACAGAAGATCCTCTGTCAAGCAGAGTTTAATCAACAGCAAAAGATAAACAATACATAGGAATGACTTGGTGGTGCTTCAATTGTCCTCCATTTTATGCTTATTCTTAGTGTTTAAGTTGCCTTCCTCTCTAAGCCACAGGTCAAAGTGAAATTTCTTTTATTTATTATATAAATAGACAAAATAAAGGTGTAGGACAAACGAGGTGACTCCTCCAAGGCTGCTTCTGAAGGAGCCCTGCAGTCAGTTGAGAACATTTTCATTTTCTTTCTTCCATTTGATCTCCTCAGAAACATATTTTTCATACTATTCCTCACATTTTGCTCCATTTTGATATACATTATATATATATGCTTAATAAATAGTGTGATGGAAGCAGCAGAAGGTGGTGGTGCTCCTCCACGACAACTCTGACACTGCAGACAGGGGCTCAGGCTCCAGCTGAGGGGTGCTTTGGAGCAGTAACAGAGCAAAGCTGAGCCCACTGCTCTCAGCCTGGGAATTGTGCTGCCTTTGGGACACTCTGGTCCCCAAAAGAGGGGGGAAACTTCAAGGCTCTTGGTTCATTTTATCAGCATAGGAATAGAAAATAGGAAAAAAACAGAGATAAGAAATATAGGACCACTGAGCCAACAGCAGCAAACTCAAAAACCTTCTTAACTTTGTCAAAGCCAGCTGCTTTTAGCACCTAAACAGGATTTTGGTATTACTATAAAAGTATCTGTGCTCCTGTTTAGCCTCTTCCTTTATGAATGTAAGACTGAGGGAGCTGGGAATGAGCAAGGAATCAAAGAAATATTTCAGCCTCCTGTATTAACACCAAAACTGTCAGCCCTGCAAGGAGCCTGAGGACACACCAGTGTCACCAGGACTCTGGGAAAGACAAATGCACTTCAGTGGTGGAAGGTTCAGCAGCTCATTCCCATCCTCATTTTGCAGAAGGACACAGCAATGTAATTCACACAGGGCTGCTGTAGCATGAGGCAAAGTGCTACAGAAAGGAATCAACTCAGAGCCATGGACAGACCTCCCCTCTCCATCGTCCCTGCCATGGCTGAAATAAACAGAATTTATTGTTGTAATAATCCTCATCATGGCCTGCACACATCCTGTACCATCACCAGCATACTCCATAGGCCTTGTGCCCCTCTTTTCCTCCCCTAAACCTTTAACCATCTTTTAATTTATAAATAACATTTCAGTTCATATTTCAAAAGCATGCAGGCTCTTGGCCTCTATAAAATCTCCAAGAAATCACCTTTACTTCCCACAATGTAGATCCAGAGCATCCAAAGTCTGTTTGCTTGTTATATTAATAGAATTCAGAAAATTGCTCTACAACATTCCTAAAAAAAAGAGAATCAGCAAGTTAGACTTGGCATCTGCACAAGTCTCAGTTATTTTCTGGAATACTTTGACAACACTCTTATGTTATTGTCTCCGGGTTCATTTTTCTGTTCATGTATTCCCCAAAGAAGGAAAGAATGGTATTCCTGTTCTCTGAATAAGGACACATCTTGCTTGTCAGAGAGATTTAATTATTTATTTTCCTTCTCCTTCTTGAATTGTTGGATCTTCAGATCAGGAGGTTGCAGGTCCTTCAAAATCTTGCTCTTCAGAGAAAGTCATCCTGACTACCTCAAATAAAGAAACAGGAACAGAGTTTTACCTGCAGATCTGACACCTTCAATTATTGTCCTTCCAGCTGCTGACTGCAGGGAGAGCCTTTGGAGAGCACAGCCCCCTTCCAAAGTTTTATTAAGGTTCCTAAATCTGATTTAGTAACACAGAAAAATCTGATACATATACTGTAAATTTGATTTAGTCATAACACAGAAAAACCTGAGACACCATTACTCAGCTTTTCCCACCCTCTTTGATTGCTGGAATATTACCTAAAGCTGTTTAGAAGATGAAGATGTGTGAAATGAAATCATCTGGAGACAGCTTCTTGTCTGCCACTGCTGACAGGTAACATTACAAGGTAATTCACTGTTGTTGTTAAATTCCTGTTACTTTCATTCACATCTTTGCTGTGAAGGCACAGAAGATCCTCTGTCAAGCAGAGTTTAATCAACAGCAAAAGATAAACAATACATAGGAATGACTTGGTGGGAATTGTCCTCCATTTTATGCTTATTCTTAGTGTTTAAGTTGCCTTCCTCTCTCTAAGCCACAGGTCAAAGTGAAATTTCTTTTTATTTATTATATAAATAGACAAAATAAAGGTGTAGGACAAACGAGGTGACTCCTCCAAGGCTGCTTCTGAAGGAGCCCTGCAGTCAGTTGAGAACATTTTCATTTTCTTTCTTCCATTTGATCTCCTCAGAAACATATTTTTCATACTATTCCTCACATTTCGCTCCCATTTTGATATATATGATATATATATACTTAATAAATAGTGTGATGGAAGCAGCAGAAGGTGGTGGTGCTCCTCCACGACAACTCTGACACTGCAGACAGGGCCTCAGGCTCCAGCTGAGGGGTGCTTTGGAGCAGTAACAGAGGAAAGCTGAGCCCACTGCTCTCAACCTGGGAATTGTGCTGCCTTTGGGACACTCTGGTCCCCAAAAGAGGGGGGAAACTTCAAGGCTCTTGGTTCATTTTATCAGCACAGGAAAAGAAAATAGGAAAAAAAACAGAGATAAGAAATACAGGACCACTGAGCCAAGAGCAGCAAACTCAAAAACCTTTTTAACTTTGTCAAAGCCAGCTGCTTTTAGCACCTAAACAGGATTTTGGTATTACTATAAAAGTATCTGTGCTCCTGTTTAGCCTCTTCCTTTATGAATGTAAGACTGAGGGAGCTGGGAATGAGCAAGGAATCAAAGAAATATTTCAGCCTCCTGTATTAACACCAAAACTGTCAGCCCTGCAAGGAGCCTGAGGACACACCAGTGTCACCAGGACTCTGGGAAAGACAAATGCACTTCAGTGGTGGAAGGTTCAGCAGCTCATTCCCATCCTCATTTTGCAGAAGGACACAGCAATGTAATTCACACAGGGCTGCTGTAGCATGAGGCAAAGTGCTACAGAAAGGAATCAACTCAGAGCCATGGACAGACCTCCCCTCTCCATCGTCCCTGCCATGGCTGAAATAAACAGAATTTATTGTTGTAATAATCCTCATCATGGCCTGCACACATCCTGTACCATCACCAGCATACTCCATAGGCCTTGTGCCCCTCTTTTCCTCCCCTAAACCTTTAACCATCTTTTAATTTATAAATAACATTTCAGTTCATATTTCAAAAGCATGCAGGCTCTTGGCCTCTATAAAATCTCCAAGAAATCACCTTTACTTCCCACAATGTAGATCCAGAGCATCCAAAGTCTGTTTGCTTGTTATATTAATAGAATTCAGAAAATTGCTCTACAACATTCCTAAAAAAGAGAATCAGCCAAGTTAGACTTGGCATCTGCACAAGTCTCAGTTATTTTCTGGAATACTTTGACAACACTCTTATGTTATTGTCTCCGGGTTCATTTTTCTGTTCATGTATTCCCCAAAGAAGGAAAGAATGGTATTCCTGTTCTCTGAATAAGGACACATCTTGCTTGTCAGAGAGATTTAATTATTTATTTTCCCTTCTCCTTCTTGAATTGTTGGATCTTCAGATCAGGAGGTTTCAGGTCCTTCAAAATCTTGCTCTTCAGAGAAAGTCATCCTGACTACCTCAAATAAAGAAACAGGAACAGAGTTTTACCTGCAGATCTGACACCTTCAATTATTGTCCTTCCAGCTGCTGACTGCAGGGAGAGCCTTTGGAGAGCACAGAAAAGCTGTTAGGTTCCTAAATCTGATTTAGTAACACAGAAAATCTGATAGGTACCTAAATTTGATTTAGTAACACAGAAAACCTGAGCTACTCAGTGCTGGCAGGAGCACTGTGGCAAAGCCCCAGCTCCACAGGTTGCACTTGGCCTCACCTGGGTGCACCTAGGGACAAATTAAAGGTGTAGGAGGAACGAGGTGACGCCTCCAAAGCTGCTTCTGAAGGAACCCTGCAGTCAGTTGAGAACATTTTCATTTTCTTTCTTCCATTTGATCTCCTCAGAAACATATTTTTCATATTATTCCTCACATTTTACTTCCATCTGGTTTCAGCTTTTGATTAGAAACTTGGAAGCTCAGCCTTAACAGCTCAGTGCAGAGACCTGAGCTGCTTCCAGCCATATTCCTCCTTGGAGGATCTGAACTCAGCCGTATGGTTCCTTTTACTGAGGCTGTAGCCTCAGTAAATAGTTTGCAACTCTTGGAAAGAGCAAAAACTCTTGCAAACAGAGGAGGGGTTTGTTATCCTGAAAGAAACAAAACCTGCAAGACAGATGAAACTGATTGAAAAGTATTTGCTATGCAAAGTGGTGTTTATGGGGAAGCTGCAAGTTGCCAGGTTTATCAGGCAGGATTTAAGACACTTTTGAATGTTGGTCGACATCTCACCAGGAATACAGAACCCAGCCCAGAATTCGCTGCAGCCACCAAACAAGGATGCTGAAGTCACTGCTCAGAAAAAAAATAACAAATTAAATGTTCAATAATAAGCATTGTATTGATGGGGTTGTAAAATTGTAGAACCATAGAATGGTTTGGGTTGGGAACTTAAAGCTCATCCAGTGCCACCTCTGGCATGGCAGGGACACCTTCCACTGTCCCAGGCTGCTCCAAGCCCCAGTGTCCAACCTGGCCTGGGACATTCCAGGGATCCAGGGACAGCCACAGCTGCTCTGGGTACCCTGTGCCAGGGCCTGCCCACTCTCACAGGGAAGAATTCCTTCCTAACACCTGATCTAAACCCACCCTGTCTGTGCCCTTCCCTCTGCAGGATCAGGAGAAGCTGGCAGTCATCAGGGCAGGAAAGGTTGGTGGATGGTTCCATTTTTACACTAAAAAAAATAATTTTTTTACCTTAAAAGCATTAAAACATCCTGAGCCAGAGCAAATCTGTGTCTCCCCAAGTGTTTGCAACAGAGCACGACTGACACACAACCAAGAGGCACAGAAACACCCAAGAGATGTGGGTGAGAAGAAAAAAGATTTAGGAATGGTGACCCTCCCACACCACCTCAATTCCAGCAGAAGGGCTTAATTCTCAAGGATCTGTGAAAGTCACAGGAGAAAACCAGATATAAGCCAACATCAGAGCTACCAGAAATCCTGATTTCCAACAGCTTTTGAGCACCAGCAATTTTGCAAGGCAGCCTTAATCACCACAAGCATCCATGAGAAGTTACCTACCTGGTCTGCAAGTGCAGGGGAGGGCTGGAAAAAACCATTCAGCTACTGACTGTAAGAATCAAGGAAATGGGTTTAGACTTCCCCCATTTCTGAGCAATCAAACAGCACAGCCAAAGACAGAAAGCAGGATTCTAATCACAAAGCTATGAAGGAGCAAGTTTGCAGATTCATCCAGCTTTTGCCACTTGGATTTTTTTTTCCTACATTTTAAGCTTTTTTCCTGCATTCTGATACCATCTCATCTGGGCTGTGCTGTTATATTATTATTTGTGCTTTTATTTATTTACTTATGCTATATTATTCTTTGTGCTTTTATACTATTCTTTTATATTATTCTTTCAGCTACTGACTGTAAGAATCAAGGAAACAGGTTTAGACTTCCCCCATTTCTGAGCAATCAAACAGCACAGCCAAAGAAAGACAGAAAGCAGGATTCTAATCACAAGGCTATGAAGGAACAAGTTTCCAGATTCATCCAGTTTTTGTCACTTGCATTTTTTCCCCTACATTCTAAGCTTTTTTCCTGCATTCTGATACCATCTCGTCTGGGCTGTGCTGTTACATTATTCTTTGCAGTATTTGCAGAGTTCACAGTGAAGACTTGAGCCATATGTAGGACATATGCAGGAGATATCATGGAATGATCTCATGTATACAGCTCCAGGAGGGATCAGAGAGCTGAAAGTTGGTCTGGGTTGTCCCCTAGTGGTCCCCACCTTTCCTGGGGAGCAGAACACCACAGGGCCTGTGGGTGCTGATTGTCATGGTCACCCCCAAACTGGGACCTTAACCACTGGGTTGCCTCCTTCCCTGCAGCATTTTCTGCTCAGCTCACAGCATCTCCCAAATTCCTCACTGCAGACCTTTCCTGGCCATTTGCTCCCAGTGCTGCCCCTGTGATGATGTTTATTTCTACACTAATCCCTGATCTTCTATGCTGTGATTAAGTTATAGCTACTCTTTTAGAGGTTTTCCCCAATCTGTCATTTGTAATTAGAGTCCTGTCCTCCCCCATTCTGGCAGCATTTTACAACTTTGTTGCCATTCATAAATTCCTGACAGAGCTCCCATTACATTATCCAGGTTATGTAAAAGAAAATATTGGCCAACACAGCATCACCCAACTTCACCTGATAGACACTAAGTACAGGGAACTGGTGCAGGTTATATTACCAAAAATATCCAAGGGAAAGGACTGACTTCCAGAAAATTCTCACAGATCTTGACTCCCATCCATCTTGTTTTCTTCAGCCACACAGCTCAGAGAAACAACTCCATATCTAAAATCTGAAGTGCTGCTTTTTCAGTAACAGGTCAAAATTCTGAGTCCCGATCTGTTGCCAATTCTGCCCATGCACTATTTTTAAAATTTACCTCTTGTCCAAATCAAGTCATGTGGCATCACAATATTTCTTCCTGCCTGTTTCTCCATGTTCAGAGCACTGTTTTGTAATTTAATTGGAAAGCTGACAGTTCCAGACATCCTAAATCTCTACACAGTCATCTCCTCCATGTTTGACCTCAACAACTTGAGGGTCTCTCCTGTGCTTTTACCAAGAGCTTTGAACCCAGGGGAGAAGTTTTTGCTCTCATTCCTTCCTTTGTGCCTAAATCATCCCCCAGCTCCATGTGCATCCCAGCAGTTTGGGTCAGACTCACACTTATTGTCCATTGTTCTCTTGTTCTTGCTCTCTTCTCTTTTCCTTTCCTCATTCTGAGTCCTCCCTGATGCAATTTCAGTTGTTTTGCTAAGAAAGCTCCTGTCAGGCCACACATGCATCAGCACAGGAAGCCCAGGAGAAATTGTGGTATTAAGTGGCTTAAGTGCAATTAACTGAAGGATTGTCATGGAAACAATCTAATTTAAGCTAAAGAACAACGTCATTAGCCTCAAAATTTCAATAAACTTTAATTTCTGTCCTCTATTCCACCCAAAAACATTTGGGAAGGAGGGAGTTCACCAAAAACTTCAAGTCATGATATTTGCATTAAAAAAACCCCATAAAATTAATTTTAAAACCCAACAACAAAACATGTTTGCAAAACCTCCACTCAGAAGAAGGAAGATCATTTCTTCTTATTCTAGGCATAGAAAGCTCCTCCTAGGGAGGTAAAATTTATTCAATTTTAAAGGATATGCTCCTGTTAGACAGAAAAGTTCCCCTGTACACAGCACTGTTACCATTCAGGAGGTTACTACAGAATAACTCCTTTTATTACCCATGTGCTCTAAATTCTGATTATAGTTAAACTGCAAAAAATCCCCTTCAAGATACTTCAAAGAGGAGCTTTACAAAAGTGATAAAATTGGAGGATTTGGGTGCTCAGTGTTTCTAGTGGTGTGTTCTAATGCCATAAATATCCAGGATATCCATGGAAAGCATGGAAAGATTAGATCAATATGTCAGTAGTAAAAACCAGATCTGTGTCTCCAACCACTCCATCCCACTCAGCTTTTGCATTAATCTCATTAACAGGTTCCAAGCATAACCCAGGAGTGCTCCAAAAGAGCAAAGGCAGCATCTGCCAGGAGACATCCTCCCCCTCTCCTCATGGAAACAGGGATGGAGGTGCCTCCTTGCTCCTGGAGCCACATCAGAAGAGCACACCTGGCATTTGAATGGAATGCAGAGAGGTCTGAGGTGGCTCCTGGATCCTGTGAGGGCTTGTCCAGCTCTCCCAAGGTTTTTTCCTCTGCACACAGCTTGTCCTTGCTGCAAGGACGTGCTGCACGTGTCAGCCTGTCAACAAACATGTCCTACCTCACTGCTGGGAGCAGGAAAACCCCCACTGTGCCTGGATACTCATGAGGAAACATGTACTGAAAGGCAGGAGGGGTAGGATAGCAATTTAACTGTAGTTTTTTGAAGAGTTGCTGCAGGTGGGGTCTCACAAGGGCACAGGAAGGGGAAAGACAAAAGGCTGAGGAGCAGCAAACACAGACAGAAAGGTCACAAAACTGGCCAGCAATTCCCTGGGACTGGGGGAGAGTGATCCACAAACAAATGGGTGTTCCACAGTACATACAAAGAATCCATGTCCTTCAGAAGAAACCTGACTTACCAGAAAGTCTGTAAATTGCCCAGAAATTTAATTGCAGCTCGTAGCTTTGTTTCAGTGATGACAGAGTGAAGCTGCTGAGAGCTGGAGTTTGGTTGTACCTGTCAGGGCAAAAGGAGAATTGTTTGAAACTCAGCCACTCCAGTGCCTCCTGCTTCAGAGGCAGCCAGTTCTTGAGCTGAGTTTGCTTTACAAACACATCATCATCAACAGAAAAATCTGCAGGAAATGAGTTGTCAGTGGGGCTGTGCAGCAGCATCTGTGCCCACCAGGCTCTGCACAGGCAGGGAAGGTGCCCAGGAGCTGCTCTGGGCTCCAGGACCTTGAAATGTGGGCCCAGCACCAAAAGTTGGGAGGCCTTGATCCCTGAGAGATCAGAGAATCATGGAATCATTCAGCTGGAAAAGCCTTTTAGGATTATCAAGTCCAGCCATTCCCCCAGCACTGCTGTGTTCACCACTAACCCCTGTCCCCAGGTGGCACATCCACGTGACTTTGGAACACTTCAGGGATGGTGATTCCACCACAGCCATGGGCAGCTGTGCCAGTGTCTGATCACTCTTTCAGTGAAAAAAATTCCCCAATATCCAATATAAACCTCCCAGCACAGCCTGAGGCCGCTCCCTCTCCTGTCCCTGTTCCCTGGGAGCAGAGCCTGACCCCCCCAGCTTCCCCCTCCTGTCAGGGACTTGTGCAGAGCCAGGAATTCCCCCTGAGCCTCCTTTGCTCCAGCTAAACACACTCAGACTTCTGTGGGTGTTTTCCACATTGGGAAAACAGATCAACATACTCATCTTTTTAACCAAACTTCTGTAGATGGGTTATAAGCAGTGGGGTCTTCAGTGCCTTCCTAGCCTTCAGTGTTTATTATGGATACTTTACAGAAAGGCTGTCAAGTGCTGTTGGCTCCATTCCCACAAAATCAATCATTTTAGGGCATCACCCTTCAAATGGGGACAGGACAGGAGCAAGACTATTACAGTGGGAGCAAAGAGCAGCTCAGCTCTCCAGACATTGCTTTGTTTGAGACTAGATTTTCTTTGAAACTCCCAAAGTATCCCACATTTCTGTGGTTGATCCATGTACAAAGACAAAACAGTATAGCAATTTTTACATTATTTCCTTCTAATTGCTTACAGTACCTACAAGCAAAATTTAGACCTGGAAATTCACACTTATTCTCTCCATTAGGCTGTTGGGAAAAATCACTGATTGTTCTACCAACTTAATATTGATAAATCCTGATAATTCCCATGTTCAGTTCAGTCCACTGCTGCTCCTGCATAAGCATCCTACTATTCTGACCTTTATCTACTCAAGAAGAAGCAGCTCAAGTGCCCTCTAGTGTGATTTCAGAACATCCACTCCATGTTTTTGGTATGAAATGAGAGGGTTTGTCTTTGGTTTGAAACATTTCTAGAGATCCATAGAATTTTATTACTTAAGTCACTGTGAAAAACAGGCTGACTGCAAAATTAATGGTGATTGTGATATTTTTAAATAAAATTCCTGAATTATAGTTATGGCTACTTTCACTTTATCCCCAAAATAACAAAATTACTCAACACGTCTGATATTTTCATGACCATTATATCTGCTTGTGGAGTGTTGCTGTTATTGGATGGTTTTTCTTGATATAAAAGGGTTTAGAACATCATCGTTCTACAAAAAAAAAAATATGGTACTTCTGTTTATTTTTCCAGTTTCTTATAAGCCCAAACGTTTAACACATATTTATCAAAGTCGATTTTATTTTTCTACCTCCTGCATTTTTAGTGGCTCCAACAAACATTTCCTGAACTGCTCAAGCGATCCTTACTGCTCCATTTGAATTACTTTCCTAGCTGATTCAACCCGAAGAAATTTGGCCCTTTTAAAGCTATTCACAGTCTGAATAATGAACGTGCTGAGATCATCTCAGAGCACATGTTTCTGGAAGCTTTCCTGGCTGGGCTGCACAGGCTTTGAAATAAGCTTCCTGTTTTAGCTAATTCTGATTTAGCTCCAGTCGTGTGCGCGCCATGTGAGCGAACAGACTCAGGCACCAAATGGGTTTGTTTTTTCCAGACTGAAGGTGGAAATGGGAAGAGCACAGGCTGGGGACTGATATTGTTTCAGACATCTTGCATAGTAGTGAAATTCTCAGGGCTGACTTGAAAGAAATAAATGTATGTTCTGGTAGCACCGATGGCCTGTCCACTTTATGGGCAGCTAAAGGAAACAGCTTGGGAATGTAAGGGTAGGAATAGGAGGAGCGCATTCCCAGTTTGGCCTGCTGGAATTCAGTGATGTTTGTTTTAAGAAGATCAGAAGAAGGAAATTTAGAGTGAGAATAATGGAAATAAGGGCAGGCTGAGCTGTGGGATGATTTCAAGGAAAGAGTCCTGTCCCTTGGCTGGTGGTGACACAGATTGGAGCACTGGAAATGGGTTTCTCCACTTCTCCTCTGCACTTCACAGCCAGGCACGAAAACTCCAATACCTTTCCCCTAATTTTCCCTAAACACTTAATCCTACTCCACTCTTAACAGCCTTTTCTATTACTTCTTAGACCTGGGAAAATGTAGAAGTCTATTTAAAACACTGGCAAGTTTCCAAGCAGCAGCAGCAGCTGTGCTCAGATCGGCTCTCCCTGATGGAAATTTTCTCTTCTTGTACCCAAACAGCATCACACCACAATCACATCAATAAATTTCCTTCAAGTGTTCCAGCCAGAAGCAGAAAAACACTCATGTGAATGGGATAGAAAATGAGATTCTATCGTGATTGAAAAGGGATCCATGTGAAATAAGAGTTGTGTCCTGGTACTGCCATGATTTTCCTTTCCACACCTGCAAATATTTTTCCACGCTGCAAATATTTTAACAGTCCTGATGAGTGTTTCTTACAGGGGTTAATAGGAACTGAGGAAGGGGAGGAGGTTTATAAAACTCAGTGCAGGTTTCTGTATTTAACATGCAATAAATAATGATTTTAGACATGGGTTGATTTGACTTAGAACAAAAATAAGCATTTTGGTCTTAGTGGCAAGTTCTTGAGATTAACATCAGTCACTATTAGCATCTGATTTCAGTCTTAAAGTCAAAAGTCCTTGACTTTTCTACCCAGATCCATGAACAGTTAAACACCTTTAGGAGTTGCCAAATATGTCTGAATTAGTCCGAGTACATTTGCTCTGGAAGGACATTTTGTACCTCTCTAACATGCAGTTACAGATGCAAAGGCTTTGTATAAATAGCACAAGAATAGCTTTGGATACATCATTTTTTAAAGTTCCTCCTCTCCTCAGTTCCCCTGCTTTCTAGCAAATTTCCATGGAAAATGGAAAACTCAGCAGCATTTCTGTTTATTTGAGAAGAAACCATTCACACAACAAAGCTCATTTTGGATCTTTCCCTTCTGGTTTGTCCTTGCAAAGGAGTAACTTGGGGTAGAATTCAGAAAAGCTCTTTGGGCTTCTCAGTCATTGACTGGGATTCTGTCCTCAGCAGCTCATCCTGCAGGGATAATTTTACATTTAATCAGTGCTGAGGCCCAAAGTTCCCCCAGCACTGATGTGCATGTGAAGGAGCTGAATTAAAACCATTGAATTCAAGGTGCAGCCCAGCAAAGAAATTGACTCCAGGAGTGAGGAGGAGGAGCAGGAGAAAGGCGCTGCTGCTGCCAGTTTAACTGAGTGGAGTGCTTGCCATCCTTTAACTTGAGTGGAGTGGCCTGCAGGACAGATTAAATAGCAGAGAAATCTTCCCAAAAAATGAACAAAATCATTTCTTGTAAACACGTTGGACTGATGATTTCTTTGAACAGAAATCAAAACTTCCCTCAGATAATTGAATGCTGTATCCAAATATTCTTCTGATACAACACAGGCAGAGTTTTTCTGTGCCAAGAGAAAATCATATTTCATAGTAAGGGTAGAGCAGGCAGCATGGTGGTGCCCCAGAGATAACAATAACCAAATGTTAATAATGATGAAGCTTTTAGACTCCATAGTGTTATTTGTCTGTTTAAAAGCTGTCTTTCTTGATGGAAATGCATCAATATTCAGAGAAATAGGAAAATAAATGGGCTTTCTAGGCTTTTTCAGTTCTCTTGTTTTCTTCTGTTTAACCAACAAACAAATTTACCTCCTTAAAGGCCATAAATGTGTTCAGATTTCCCTTTGCCTTGGGTTTCAGGGAGTGAAACTGAGCACCTGCTACAGCTCATCCATCATCTGCTGTCCTTATACTGAAACTTGAAAAAATGCCTAAACCTCCACCAATTCCCAGCTCAAAGCAGTTTTGTGGAAGCAGACACTTCTCTTTAAGGATTGCTGCTGTCTGCTGGGTACCCCCTCCACCACCACAAGGAGATGCAAACCTTGCAAGTGCCACTCAGCCCCTGCTTGTCAGTGAAATCTTCATCTCCTGCCAGCTGGAGGCAGCTCTGAACTGCAGCCAGGCTCTGCTGGAGGGAGTGCACCCAGCAATGCCTCCCTCCCTCCCCGGAGCTGACCCGGCTCCCAGACCTCACTGGTGGAACTGGTATTTCTCATGGTGTTGCAAATCAGGCCAGTCCCCGATGGCAGTGAAAGCAGAGAGGACGTGGCACGTTTCACCACTCACTTCTCTGATTTCACATTCCAGCCGTGATGCATTTTTGAAGTACCACAGAAATGTGCAGTTTAAAACCTGTCTAGTAAACTTCCTTGATCCTGAGGCATAAGCTTTGAATTTGAGTAACTTTCTTTTTTTCCATTGCCCTTTGGAGCAGTTTCCTTTTCCTACTTGGCTCAAACAATTTTCAAGTCAAGACAGCAGCAACAGCTTGTTCCCTCCTGTGATGCAGATTGTGAGTCAGGGCCTTTGGGACCTCCTGCTGACTGCATGAAATTCCATGTGCCCCCAGGGGATTGCCCCAGGGGTATTCCTGGAATGGCTGGCAATGTTTGGAGCTCTGTACAGCACCCCGGGTTTCTGCTGTTGCTACTTTCCAGGCTAAGAGCAGAGCTGCACACCCTCCTCTAGCTCCTGGAATCATTAAGGTTGGAAAAGATGATGGAATACAGCTCAGAGATTAGCAGAGCTTTTTAATAGGCTTTCTGTAATAAACAGTCCCAGAGCACTATGAAATAAGTCACTCTTAGACCCTTTTATATGTATTAGATTTTAATTCCCTAAAGAGAACAACAGATTATATGGGAGCAAACCACAGGGCTGAGCTAGGACCAGACTCAAGAACTTACAGTTCTGGGATCACTCCAGTGGCCCAATCCCTGCAGAAATTCTCCACTCCACACTGGTTGTGTTACATGTTCCCTGGACCTGTGGAAACCTCCTGGGTCCAGAGATAATGAACACACAAAAGTTCTTCAAAAACAGCCTTTTCTCTGTCACTGGGCATTGAGAGCAGGGAGTGTCTCAGGTATTTGGTCTGTAAGAATGAGGATAAAAGTGTCAGTCCCTCTCCCTGGGAAGGCTGTAAATACAGGAGAAATATCCATGTGCAAGCAGGGACCTCCTTCTCCTGGGAACTGCTCCCACTGTAATCCACAGCAGAGACTCTTTGGCCTGAGCAAAATGAATTAATCCCTGTCCAGCTGTCCCAGACCCCCTGTGACTCACCATGGAATCAGTTCCATACCTCATTTTCCATGCTGACCCAAACAGCCAGATTGACTCAAAAAACCCTCAGCCATCACATGTAACAGAATTCCTTCTAATTAAACTTGAGCAACCCTTCTGATAACCTGTTTTTCCTTAGTGTTTTTCACAGTTTGACAGATCATGTTATTATCTTCCAGGCCAGGTTTCCTGGGAAACAAAGCATCTTCTTTTCTAATCCTTCCAGGGAATTGATGCCAAATTAAAACATTTCATGAGCATTCATTACATTTTGTCAGAGATGGTTCATGGATAAATCAACATCAACTGCCCAGAATGTGCTACTGATTAATGGGGAGCAGAAACAACTAAGCTTGCTTTTTCAAAGTCTACTTCATGTCCAGAAGCAACATTAACCAGGGACAAAAGTTCCTCGCTGGCAGTTCTGTGTTTTGGTCAAGGAAATGCTGAGAATGGGATATTGCTATGGTAAATATGTGTGAAAGGGGCTCTTCCCATGCACACCAACCCCAGCTCTTACCACATCACAGAATCCCAGAATGGTTTGGGCAGGAAAGGACCTTAATGCTCCTCTCTTTAATCCCTGCCACAGGCAGGGACACCTTCCACTGTCCCAGGCTGCTCCAAGCCCTGTCCAGCCTGGCCTTGGACACTTCCAGGGATCCAGGGGCAGCCACAGCTGATCTGGGCACCTGTGCCAGGGCCTGCCCATCCTCCCAGGGAACAATTCCTTCCCAATATCCCATCTAACCCTGCCCTCTGGCAGTGGGAAGCCATTCCCCTTGTCCTGTCCCTCCATCTTTCTTGTCTCTCTCCATCTTTCTTGTCCAGCCCTTCAGCTCCTGGAAGGCCACAAAATGGTCACCCCAAAGCTTCTCTTCCCTAGGCTGAACAATCCCAAATCCTAGCCTTTCCTCCCAGCAGAGCTGCTCCAGCCCTCTGATCATCCTGGAGCCTCCTCTGGATTGGCTCCAGCAGCTTCAGGACCCTCCTGTGCTGGGCCCCAGGGCTGGAGGCAGCTCTGCAGGTGGGGTCTCACCTGAGCAGGGCAGAGATGCTGAACTGTGATATGGAAGCTCCTTTCCCTTGGCAAGGGAAGATTTAGTGGGAATGGTTTTTTGGAACACCCACACCTTAGAGGCTGTGCAGGCTGTGCCTGTTGCAAGAGCCTGCAAACCAGGTCATCCTGTGTTCCTGCCCACCAAAATCACACACAGTGATCATCTGGGTAAGTGTCAGGCACCACTCACCTGCACCTTGCAGAGGGACTCAGCAGGAAGAGTTGCTGAATCCACGTGGATGTGTGCAGCTCACATCTACCTGAGTAGAGAGAAACCAGGCCCAAGAGCAGAAGGAATCTGCAGAGAGAGAATATAACTGGTAATTGGATGATCATTTGTTTAGTGGAGAGCTGGGAGGGGACTCAAAACAAGTCTTGTTGGAACACAGCAGAAAAGAACACTTTGTGTTCTACCTTCCTTCCCACTTTGGCCTTTAATGGGTGATACTAGAAATAATAACCAGAATCATGCTTGCTGTAGAAATGAAAATATTCTGGGATTTTACACCTTTGCAATGCATTTTCTGAGAAGCAGCTTTCAGAGACAGGCCAGAATTTGAAGCACAGCATATTCTGAACACTCCTGTAAAAATAAAACAAGGCCAGTGCATTTGCCAGGGCATCCAGGCAGCTCTCAGCAGCCCCTGGTGAGCTTTGCAGACTGACCCAGCATGCAAGTGCCTGATGCAATGCAGGTAAATATATTGAAAAAAAGTTTAAAAGCATGGAAAGAAACAAAGGAGCAGACGATTTGCCCAGACACTTGGAGAAATACACTCCCTTCTGACCTCCTTTGTATTCCAGGGAGCAATTCCTGAGCTGCATTCAGAGACAGAGTTGCCAGGCCCAGAATTCCGGCAATTACTCAGTGGAAATGGAAAGAGCACCACGGATGCCAAAGGTATGATGCAAGTTTCATTGTCCCTGGAAGAATGGGAGTCCAGTATGGGTTTGGGGCTGTTTGCTCGGAATTTAAAATCAGTTGTAGTTCCACGTAAATGAAATATTTAAGTCAGGGAATAAGATTATTTTTATTAAGGAGGCTCCTCCTCACTCCCTGGCTGATGTTTCTCTGAAGGGCTATTTTGGACCCTGAACAGGGAATTTGAGTTTATCATGCATAGAAGGAGCTGAGAAACAGGAAGCACATAGGACAAGGGGGAATGGCTTCCCACAGCCAGAGGGCAGGGTTAGATGGGATATTGGGAATAAATCCTTCCCAGTGAGGGTGGGCAGGCCCTGGCACAGGTGCCCAGAGAAGCTCTGGCTGTGCCTGGATCCCTGGAAGTGTCCAAGGCCAGGCTGGATGGGGCTTGGAGCACCCTGGGATAGTGGAAAGTGTCCCTGCCCATGGCAGAGGGTGACACTGAATGAGTTTAAGGTCCTTCCAACCCAAACTGTTCTATAATTTTATTCTTTAATTCTGTGAAATCTGAACAATCCTCTGCAGAGCTAAGAAACACTCATAGGAGTTTTGCTGTTCATAAAGCATAAAACTGGATTTGTAAGCCACTTAGGAAACAGTCAAACACTGGAAAGGAAAAAGAATATTGTGCTCTCCTGATATCTGAAAGGTTAATAGGTTACCAGAGAACTATTTGGAAGACTGAAAAACAGAGGAAGGGTAGGTCAGATCTGGAAGGAAAATGGTAACATTCACCCCCTCCCTTTACACAAATACATTTAAAAATATTTTAATTCTCAAGCCAAGATGATATTTATGGGAATAATAACTAGGGCTTTCTTTTAGTAATTGAAATTAAACAGCACTTGCTCTAGCAAGAACAGTTTCTTATCCATCTGTCACTACAAGTACAAGTAATTCCATGTGTTTAGCAGTATCTGAACACCTAGTGCTACAGTTGGATAACACTTGGCTGAAAAGTTTCCTAGCATAGTCTGCAATCAGAAAATAACCAAAACCAAATATGCCTCAGGATCTGCATAATTTAAATCTAACTGCAAAGAAATTGCCAGGCCTGAGGCCTGTTACAAATATCCACATGCTTGTTTCATCTAAGAACCTGAGGGAAAAGGACACTTTGATAACAGAAGGGTCTTTAATATAAAAAGCAATAAAATCCATGGATTTTGAAGCTGGACATGTTCCAGATGGAAATGTTAGTCCTGTCCAGCAACGGGACTAACTACAGCAGCTGATGGAATAACACTGTGAATAGTCTAATGCCTCCTTCATAACCTGATAAACCCACTGATAAAAATTCAATGCCTCTCTTCTTCCCTTAATGGTATTGACTTGTTCCAAATAGGCTGCGAAATGAGAACACTGACCACGTTTGTGCTTCTCCGCACTGATCCCCTAATGAGGATGAGGGCGCCCTGCTCTCATAAAGCCGCTGAGCGCGGCCGTGAGGGACGCGCCGGGCACGGCCGAACCGCCAGGGGGCGCTGCCGCCCGCGGCACGGCCCGGCCCTGAGGGCCCGAGCGGGACCCGCGGAACCGGCATGGAGCCGAGGAAGGGCCTGGGACCCGCCGGGATCATCAGCCCCTGCCCGGCACGGACAGCCCCAAATCCCACCCTGTGCATGCCTGGGAGCGTTGTCCAAACGCTCCTGGAGCTCTGGCAGCCTCGGGGCTGTGCCCATTCCCGGGGAGCCTGGGCAGTGCCCGGCACCCTCTTGGAGAAGAACCTTTCCCTGAGAACCAGCCTGACCTGCCCTGACACAGCCCCAGCCCTTCCTTGGGTCCTGTCCCTGTCACAGACGGAGCTGTCCCTCCGCTGCCCCTCGGGAGGAGCTGCAGCCCCGATGAGCTCTGACCTCAGGCTCGTTCATGCTGAACAAACCAAGTGCCCTCAGCCGCTCCTCGTGTGGCCCCTTCACCACCCTCGGGTCCCTCCTTTGGACAGCTCCAACAACTTTACATCCTTCTCATGTTGTGAACCCAAAACTGACCCCAGCACTGGATACGAGGCTGCCCCATCCCAGAGCAGAGCGGGGCAATCCTTCCCTCACCTGGCCTGGATGCCATGCCTGGTGCCCCCAGGACAGGGATGTCCCTCCTGGCTGAGGCACACTGACTCAGATCCAGCATGCCTGCCATCACCAGGACCCCAGGTGCCCCCAGGACAGGGATGTCCCTCCTGGCTGAGGACACACTGACTCAGATCCAGCATGCCTGCCATCACCAGGATCCTAGGAGCCCCCAGGACAGGGTGCCCATCCCAGAGCAGAGTGGGGCAATCCTTCCCTCACCCGGCCTGGATGCCATGCCTGGTGCCCCCAGGACAGGGATGTCCCTCCTGGCTGAGGGCACAGACTCAGATCCAGCATGCCTGCCATCACCAGGACCCCAGGTGCCCCCAGGACAGGATGTCTCCAGGACCTCAGGCACACCCCTCAGGACACGGCCATCACCAGGACCCCAGGTGCCCCCAGGACAGGCATGTCCCTCCTGGCTCAGGCACACTGACTCAGATCCAGCCTGCCATCACCAGGACCCTCAGGTGCTCCCAGGACAGGGATGTCCCTCCTGGCTGAGGGCACAGACTCAGATCCAGCCTGCCATCACCAGGACCCTCAGGTGCCCCCAGGACAGGGATGTCCCTCCTGGCTCAGGCACACTGACTCAGATCCAGCACGCCTGCCATCACCAGGACCCTCAGGTGCCCCCAGGACAGGGATGTCCCTCCTGGCTCAGGCACACTGACTCAGATCCACCAGGAGCCCAGGTGCCTTTCCATGGCACTGCTTTCCAGAGCCTCGCTCCCCACTCTGCCCGTACATCCAGGGTTACCCCATCCTGCAACTCTTCAGGTGCAGATTTCAGCACTTGCTCTTGTTAAACTCCACATGGTTGGGGATTGCCCAGCCCTCACATTTATCAAGATCTCTCTGCCTCCGAGGGAGTCAACAGCTCCTCCCAGTTTCGTGTTGTCAGCAGAATTTGTCAGTATCCCTTTGAGTCCTGATCTGAGTAATCTATGAAGACACCCTAAAACTGAGCCCAGCAGAGCCCCACTGGTGACTTTTTGCCAACCCTGTGCCCCTGGGCACCCAACCCTGCCTGAACATCCCCGGGCACCCAAACCTGTGTGACCCCTGGGCAGTGCCGGAGGAAGCTGTGAGCTGCCTCCAGGAGATGCCAAGAACCACATGCTGAAAAGCAGCACCTTGGGATTAATTCATTGCAAGAATTATGTGGGAAGGAGACCTACTACTTGTGAAGGCTGAATGCTTCATTCCTACACTTTTAGAGAAAATCAGCATGAAAATTACTAGAGAAATAGAGAAGCTTAATAAAAGAGTTCTAAAAAACCTATATATTTTTGTTGCCATCACAATCCAAGGCAAAACCACTCTCTTGTTTTTCCTCTGTTTCAAGTATATCAGAGGATAATGAAAACTTTTGCTACTGTTTGATGCAGCTCATTGTCTTGAAGTTATTTTGATTTTTCAAATGCATTCATGCTTTTGTTATTTTAGAAGGAATACATTGGACCTGGTAGGTCAACACCATCTAGCAGAGCATCACAGAAGCAAAAAAAGGGAAATTGTGGGGTTTTACTCTGAGTTATAAGGTAGATTCAATGTTTCTTTAAAAAAAAACCAAACAACTAAACCAATAAACTGTATTGCATTGCAATTCATTGCAAATGGAATAAGATATTCTTAATTAAATTCTGTCATTGCAATTCAAATAAACTGTTTGGGATTATTTTTCCAAAATATGGCCAGGCTTTAACGCAACTGAAAATGAAGAGGAAAATAAGTGAGACAGGAAACCGCCTCCAACGTCCTTTGGTGTTATTGTGTCATTAGAGGAGTGTAATTTGAAATAACAACACCAAACATCTTTCCCCACAGTTTCCATACACACCTCAGGGAAAATGATTCAAAACCTGAAAATAAAATGAATAGATAGAACTCTACAGTTACGACTACAGCACAAACTAAAAAAAAAAAAAAAAAAAAAAAAAAAAAAAAAAAAAAAAAAAAAAAAGTGTTTTATTCATTAAATAAGGAGAGGAAATGTTTAACGTAGAAACCCCTTTTCCAGACACAACCTTACCTCGTGCTCCCCTGTCTCTAAGCCCCACAAGGCAACTAGTTTGGACTCAGAGTTCCTGGAGACATCAAAGGAGCAGCTGAAAAAAATCATAAGATGAGAAAGCTTCAAGATTTTGACAGCAGAGTCAGCATTTTGGGTCAAATTAGAGAACAAATAAATGATTGGAAAATGAACTTGAGGGGCTCTTAGCTATGGCTATGAACCAAGACAAGTTTAACGACATCACATTCTTGATCCTGCCTGTAATTTTGCGGGCAGCATCTGCAAGATCTGAGCGTCTTTCGGAGACACACAGAGGGATTTCAGCGAGCGCAGGGGCCAGGGGGTGCCCGGCCCCGCCTGTGCCCCGCCCGGGCAGCTGCGGCCGCGGAACCCCCGGGCACGGCGCCGGGCACAAAGTCCGCCCCGGGGCGGGCCCAGGTCGGCGGATCCGCCCGGGCAGCGCCGGCCCCGCCCGGCCCCGCACCTGCCCCCGGGGCCGCCCCGCCGGAGTCGGGCCGAGCCGCGGCTGAGCTGCTGCCGGAGCGCCCGCCATGGGCGTGGGCTATGGGGGGATGCGCTGCGTCAAGATCCTGCTCTTCATCTTCAACCTGACCTTCTGGGTGAGCGGGGCCGGGCGGGGCCGGGCACCTGCTGCAGGTGCCGGGGGTGCCGGGGGGTGGATCGGGCGCGGCTCCCTCCGGGCAGCCCTGCGGGATCGGCTCCCCGAGCTGAGGCTGCGCTCCCGGCTTCTGCTCGCTCCGAGGGAGATGCAGCTCTGCCTGGGAAATAAAGCACCGGCTCGGTGTGAGATGACATTGCTGAGCAGGGACAGCATCTGTCTAAACTGATCGTTTAAAGTAGCGATCATTTCCCCGGCAACCACGCGGCTGCAGGAGGAGGCTGGATTCCCCCAGTACAGTGCAGTGAGCAGAACATTTCACAGCATCACGGTGCTTTTTACTAATGTAATTTCAAATAGGGAGCCAACAGCTGCTACAAGATCATCCTAAGACAAAGTCCTCACATCACCCTAAGAGATTTAGGGAATGCTGTGTCCATTCTCCCCTCATTGCACCTTTTCAATAGTCCCACAGTTCCACGCAGCTGAATTCACGCTTTCTCTTCTCTCCTTTTCCCTCATGCACTGTTCTCCCTTCAGCTTTCCAGAAAACAATCATCAATGTTATCTTCTTAAATGTCTTTTTCTTTCCTTCTGATTCACTGGGGTCTTTTTAAAAGCAGCCACAAAGTCATCCTGTTCAGCCTCTCTGGACCAAGCAGTTTTGGGCTTTTGTCTCCTTTATGCTTGAAGCACAGTTAAACCAAAGGCTGTTCCCTCGTGGTGACAGCGCTGCGTGCTCCGGGGACACAGTGCTGCTGTGCTCGAGCTGGAGGGGCAGTGTGATTGCTGCCCAGCTGCAGCTGCAAGGCAGCAGAAGGACAAAGCATTGTGTTATTTGTTTCTCAAAAGTGACAACTACTGTGTTTTGTTATCTGCCTTTTCGCTGAGATGGAAGGAACCATCTCCTCAGCTGGCTGGGACATTCATCCCGAACTGCCAGGGGCACTCCACAGCCTGGAGAGGCCCTGGCAGCCCAAGGCTGGCAGCAGGGAGGTCCCCATGCTGTGACAGGGTGGCAGGGGACCCTCACCCTCTGCTAGGACACATCTGTGAGGAAAGCTGTGATCCTGAGCTCTCCAGCTGTTCAGCTGCTTGCTTTCCTGGCTTGTGGAGCTGTGCCAATGGATCAAGTGCCAGGGAATGCAGGACAGGTTAGGGGAGCACTGTGCCAGGCTGGCACCCACATCGGGAAGCAGCAGGTGTTTGTGAGGTGCCACAGGCTGAGAATCTGGGCCTGAACAGCAGCAGGACACTGTGCCTTGTCCTGGGGGATGCTGGAGGTGCCTGCAGGACACAGTTCTTGTCCTCAGGGATGCCTGAGCTGCCTGCAGGACACACAGCTCTGCCCTGAGGGATGCTGGAGGTGCCTGCAGGACAAAGAGCTCTGCTCCTGAGGGGTGCTGGAGGTGCCTGCAGGATGCACAACTCTGCTCCTGAGGGGTGCTGGAGGTGCCTGCAGGACACACAGCTCTGCTCCTGAGCCTGAGCTGCCTGCAGGACACAGCTCTGCCCTGAGAGTTCTCTGCCAGGTCACCCAGCTCTGCTTGTTAGGCTGATGATCTGTCTGGCATGTGGTGAGGCTGAAACCTCTGACTGTAGATTTTTTCCCTCAAACAACATGCTGTGACACTCCTTTGCGACCTGATCTTGTTCACATTAAAGGGAATTTTTTCCTTGCACTTGACAGCATCTATCACGGGTTTGTAATTTCTGTGATCCAAGATAACTACCCAGTAAGAGTCCTTGTACCTCCTAGTTTTGGAGGGGGTCCCCTGCCCCACTCAATTTCTCATGACAATTCAGGGCCAGTTTTGATGATTAAATAACTGACAAGGTTTGAGAGTCTCTAGTAAGTTCAGAAGCACCACTGCACTGAAGAGCTGAAAAAAAGAAGTACATTGCACTGTGATGAGAATTTGTTGTTATCAGAGCCTGACAAGTGCTGCGTGAATTTTCTGACAGTGCAATTCTGAGCTGTGGGATTTCAAGAAAGCACAAGGTGCCAAGACACTGCTGTGATGCTCTGCAGCCTTTGTCACTGCAGCCCTGACTGCTGTGTTTGTGTTGCAGCTGGCAGGACTGGCTGTCATTGCCTTCGGGCTGTGGCTGCGCTTTGGTGGGCCCATGGCAGAGCTGGCTACAGACAAAAAGTCCCCGGAACTTTTCTTCATGGGTAAGTGACAGAGCTGGGAGGGCAGCAGCCTCCAGCCTTGGTTGCATCCTGGGGCAGGTGACACACCTTGGTCAACAATTTCTGGGCTGACCTACACAAAACTGGATATTCTGGTGCTGGGTGCCATGTGTGTGATGGCTTTTGACCTTTCTCTGCTTGACAGCCACTTCCTTAGACCTAACTAATCTCTTCTCCTGGATTTGATCCAGTCCCTTCGTATCCTAAGTGAATTGTGCTAATACTCTCAGAATAGAAGGTGAGACAGGTCAGAGACTTGTGGGGCTCACCAATATATCCCTCCAGAGTTTTGTGTGCAGCTGCCAGCCAACAAAACAAGTGTCCTTTCAGAATGTTCCCAGAACCAGGACAGCAGCAAAATTCTGCTCAGCAATTCTCCCTGTGGAGGCCTCAGTGGGACCAAAGTGCCAAAGCAAATCCTTCCCCAGCTGAACAGTGATCCTACCTGGTGTTCAGACATCTCAGGAGCTGTTTGTCCAGCCTGGGCAGGAATCAGCTAGTTCCTGTGCCCACAGAACTGGGATTAGTCATGTCTAATTTTAGCATTTAAGATAACTTTTTTCTCCTTGGGATTTCCAGGTGAGTTTTGGGGACCTGTGCTTCATATTTATAGATACCCTTAAATAGCAGCTGTCTGGGACTGCCAGCAACTGCAGCTCTCTGTCCCTGGCAACTGTAACATACCTTTACACCAGAAAAGTTGATTTTTTTTCTGTTTAATACATCACACCCAGAGATGGACACAATAAAATCCCATCGGTGCAAACATTTTTGCCATCTACAAATGCCAAGTGTGAGTGAATACCTGGTCCTGCCCTGGCCATCAAGCCACTCGGACAGAGTGGAAGGACTGGGAGGTGACAGAGGTGTCCTCCAGCAGTTACCTGTCACTCCAGGATTGTGCAGTGACCTTAAATACCCCAGTGCTCTCAGTGGAGCCCCAGTCCCAGGTTTCTTTAACATCTGCAGCCAGCCCAGAGGCACAGAACTGCGGCCATGGGAATAGATGGGGAGAATGTGATGTCCAGCAATGTTTCCCTGGGATTTTGTGAGGCCAAACAAAACCATTCAGATGAAAACATTGTTTGGGACCTGAGGGTTAGTGTAAAACACGCTGCAGCACTTCCACTGACACAGAGAGCCAGGAAGTTATGATTTACTTTTTCTCTTACATCTGAGCTGCTATGACAGCAGCATATTAGATCGTGAACTTCATTTCCAGCTCCACTTTATACCTGCTGAATTCCCTGTGCTGTAGATTGGAATGCTTCCCTCCCTGATCCACTTATGTTTGTCCCAAGAGAGCAAACAAGACAAAAGGATGTTCTGGCCTTCAAAATCAAGTGCTGCTGGAAGGCAGAAATTGCTACATCCTGTGCTGTGAATAAGCACCACAGCTCCAGTACAGCCTGGAACACATGGTGTAAACAAGATATTTTTTGGGGCTTGTGTATTTAAATCTCCAAAAGATGCAGTCTGCTTCTGCCCTGAATAGAAATTTAAAAAGTTGTTCAAAGTTGTTAATTTTGGGAAGTCCTGAGGAATGTTCTTGCAAATGTTTCATCAGACACCATGACATTCAGCTTTTGGGCTGCCACACATATTTATAGAGCTGCCTGTTGAAATATGTAACTGTGAGAGGAAGTGCTGAGGAACAGGGCACAGAGATTTCAGAATTGTTTTAAACTTGCACTTTGGACTGAATTCTAAAGCAAAATTTTGCCCTTTTCTGTAATAGGCACTGAACAGAGCATTCCTGTGAAAGAAAGCCAAAGAGTTTTCTGCTGCCCTCCCTCCCTCATTACAAGCCCTGCTAAATGCTGTGACTCCTGAGCATCTGATGGCAGAGCTCAGGCTGTGCTGGGCTGTCAACAGTCTGGGACCAAGGCCATGGTGAAAGGACAGGGAGAAGTTCAGTTACAGTGGGTTTGCAGCAGACAAAGCTGCATTTGAAGGCCACGTTGAAGAGCTTTCCCTCTCGAGGAGATTTCAGCTCGGAGTCCCCCCTGGCAGTTGTGTATTGGGCCTTTCTCAGAGTCTCTGGGACTGTTGTTTATTTGGCTCTGTGTGTTTGCTCTCTAACATGCTTTCTGGGCGGCAGCCAGGGTTTTGCATAGGAATTCTTAATATGGAGCACTGTGCAGCACACCAGGAGCAGCTGCCCTGAGGGCTGAAAGAGAAAGCAGATCAGCAGTATGACTTAAAATATCAGCATGTAGCTATACATCCAAAAATAATTTCTTTATCTTGGTTCCACTGATGGCTTTTGTGGCTCCTTGTGATAACCCAAGGCCCTGGGATCACATCAACTTTGTGCCAGTGCTTGGAACAACAGTGCAGGTGCATTTGGAGTGTGCTTTATGGGCTGAAACACTCCAGAATCACCATCTTCTGAAAAACAGTTAATTTTCTTTCTTTTAAAGGGCAGCACATTCTGCTCTTTCTGTACCTGGACTGAGCTGCCAGCCGACTCTAACCAGCTTCTCTCTTCTGCTTCCTTGTGATTGTTTTTTTCCTGGATCTGAAATGTTGGGTTAGTGTAAAATAATTGATAATTCTATCCTTGCATTTTCCATTAGGCCAGAGTGACTCTCCTTAAATAGCCCTGTTCTTTACCAGCAGCCCAGCTGTCTTTTCTGCCCCTGGAATAGTTCGGGCCATGACTTGGCAACGAGGCCTGTTCATCTTTTCCAGCCACTGAGATGTTTTTGTTGGTTGGAGAACAGCTTACAGGCAGCAGTGCTGTGGGCAAGCACATATGTGTTCCTAGCTTTCTGATGCTTGTGGTTTTGTGTTTGGTGATCCATATTCCCCATTGCAGTTTGCAGTGAAAAACCTACAACAGAAAAGGTTGGAATTGGAACACTTTGACCCATGCAGCCTCCAACCATTTTACCAGACACATCTTACACTGGAGCAGGCTCCTAAAATTGGACATCCTCTCCCTGCAGCTCCCCAGCTTCTGGAGTTCCCTCTACAGTGGGATATATTTTTATGTTACTCCATCTCACAGTATGGTTTTTGTGCCTATGCTTGAAGTGATGAAGCAAAACTGTGGCTTTCCTGTTCTGCTGCAGTTCAGCTCTGGTAGAGTTCATAGATCCCTCTCTTAGCTGCACTTGAGAAAGAAAAAATGAAAGTAAAAAAAAGGGTAATTTCATCAAAGGACAGTAGCTGGCAGATATCTTTTTATCTGTGATATTGCAAAGATCAAATGAAGAAAAGATCTGTGGAATTAAGGGAATCCCTCGGATTGCTCATCCTTATGGAGCCTCCTGTACCAAGACTGGGAAATGTTTGACTGGGCAGGAAGGTCTGTGAGAGTCAGAAGGAAGTAAGATGCTTCTGGGAAGCCAGGGTGTCAGCATTGCTGTCTCACCATTAATTGGTCCTTAATTAATTCCTTGTAGTAGTGCTGGTCTTAATTTTAAGAAAAACTGAAGCACAGTAGTACTGACCAAGTGCTTCTGAGTGCAAGCAGAGCACTTGTGAAGCAAAAACTGACATGGGGACTTTTTAAGGATCAGTTCCAGATCCCCATTCTTCCATCTCTGTTTTTGGTGGACAAAGGGCAACAAGCAGGACAAACTCTGTATTCCTCAGAAATGAAGTGCAGAGGGTCTCATCCCTGCCAACACCAATAAAAGTCAAGTGTGTGTACTCAACAAACCCCCTCAGGAATGGTAACAAAACCTGATGAATGCAAACAAATCAGTCTGGGTGGCTCTTTCTCAGCCCTGAAATGTTGCTTCTCCTGCACAGCCAGAGCTCACAACCCTCCTATGCTCTGATCTGTTCTCTTTGTTTCAGTCCCATGATCCAATCTGTGGTCCAGGCATCCATCAGGGCCAAAACAGCTGTGGACAAAAGTTTTAGGGTGATAGTGGCTTTTTCTTGGGGTCAGTGAGAGCAGGAGTGATGCTGCTGGCTTTGAAAGGTACGTGGATGGAGCGTGCCTTAGGGTATGAAGTCATGTCTGGAGCTGAAGGATATTAGTAGCTTTTCTCCATAGCAGTGGATGCCCATACAAACAGGAGTTGGCTGCAGTTCCATCCATGTGAACTGCAGTTCTCTGCTCCTGTGCCTCACTTTGTTCAAGTTCTATTCATGTATTTTGGAGTCAAGCACTATACCCTTAGTCAACAGGATTTTCTCTGCTAAATCCACCACCTCTCAAACTCTACCAGCCTTTAAAATGAGAGCTGTTGGCAAAGCAGCCCACGTTAAGAGATGTGCAACCACAAGAAGAGCATTAAATGATCCTGCCATCCTGTATTGGAGAGGCTTTTAGTCTGTACTTAAGACTTTAGCAATGAAATTGTCTTTCTTCCTATCATCTGTGTGCAGCTCTCTTTTTCTGTTGCTCAGGAAGAGTGGTTTAGAAAAGGCTGATAGTGGCCCTGAGTGGAAAACGGAAGCTGCTCACTGGAAATTCACTTTAAAAATATGACACCACCACTACCACCCCCTGAGAAAACCTTACTAAAAATGAAAGTTGTTCCAAAGTCTTCAGTCTCTGTTGTGGATCACAAAACCTTGCAGCAGTTCCTAAGAGTTAGCATTCCCCCTGACAGAATAAAGGCAAGAATAAAGGCAGTTCTGACAAAACAAGCTAATTTAGCCTAATGTGACAATCTGTCCATCTGCCTCGGGGTGATTGCTGTATATTTGCAAGATGCTGAGGTTCAGGAGGCTTTTTTTTCTTTAATCACTTAAGCATGATAATGCACTTTATGCTTTTTGCCCATTAAATTGTCCTCCTGGGTGGCTTCTCCCAGCCAGCCCCACCCCAGAGCAGCAGCCAAGCCCACAGTTACCCCAGTTTCCTTCTCCTCCCTCGAGGCAACTGGAAGCCCCCTGGTTCCTGCTCACTGGTGGCACTGCTGTGACTGCTGAGCCCTGCCAGCACCCGGGGTTCCCTGAGCCCCCTCGGGGAGCACCCAGGCTCCAGGAGTCCCTGTTCTGCTCAGGCTGCCCAGGCCCAGCCCAGCACTGGGAGCTCTCTGGAAAGAGCCACCTGCAGGAGGTGACTGGGGACAAACCTGCCACTGGTGCTGCAGGAAGGAAAAGGGCATCAAGGTGCTTCCCATCCCTGGATGCCCCAGGACATGGCTGGTTACATTAATGTGTAACCCCAGAGGGTGCTGAGGCCCTGGCACAGGGTGCCCAGAGCAGCTGGGGCTGCCCCTGCATCCCTGGAAGTGCCCAAGGCCAGGCTGGACAGGGCTTGGAGCAGCCTGGCACAGTGGGAGGTGTCCCATGGCAGGGGGCTTGTAGCTTGATATTTTCTGAAAAATCCTTTCCTTAGGATGTTTTCTCCTGAGAAGCTGAGAGGCCTCAGGAACAAAATGCAAACAATGGTTATCTGCTGCTGTGGAATGCAACAGGTGCATCTGGGATTGGTCTCATGTGGTTGTTTCTAATTAATGGCCAATCACAGTCAGCTGGCTGGTACTCTCTGTCCAGCCACAAGCCTTTGTTATCATTCTTTATTTTTCTATTCTTAGCTAGCCTTGTGATGAAATCCTTTCTTCTATTCTTTTAGTATAGTTTTAATATAATATATATCATAAAATAATAAAACAGCCTTCTGAAACATGGAGTCAGCTCCTCATCTCTTCCCTCATCCTCAGACCCCTGTGAACACGGTCACAGGGGCTGGAACTCCATCATCTTCAGGGACTCTTCCAACCCAAACCATTCCATGACTCCTCTCATTGGAGCAGCATCCACACTCCAGGGTTGCTCAGGCTCCTTTTTCACAGAGTCTCTTTACGAGAGCTCTACATGCTCTGAAGAAGTTCCTACATAACAAGCAAACCAGTATAACCCATTACAACTCCTGTAGGGGAAATATCCTGTGCTGTGTTTCTTTCTGACAGAGCTGTAAATACATTTGGACTGTCCACTTTGAAGCCATTGAGAGGAAAGTGTTTTGTCTGCTGGAAAAAAAACCAACAAACTAGCAACCAAAAAGCCCTAAGGATCCTTTTTGGGGCTTGTCAGTTCAAAAACATCTTCAGGAGGGTTTGGATTGAGCTGGCTCATGCACACACAGGATTATCCAGTGTCCTAATCTAGAGAGGATTGCAGAGAATCACGAGAGGATTTCAGAATACCAAATGACTGAGTATTACAAAGGCAGAAGAAATACAGTGTCAACAAAGTGATGCAAGTGGTAACAGATAATGTAAGCAGTACAAACACTGACAGACTTTAAATTAGCTACAACCCCACAGGAACATGATTTTAGACTCATTATCAGTTGCTCTTGACAACAAAGTGCTTTGCTTACTGCAGCCAAACAGGCATATAAATGTTAGGAAATTTGAAGAAAGGAAATGGGAATCCAGCTGAAGAATCTTAATGTCATTGTGTACATTTGCAGTGCACTCCTGAATGCTCTGTGGTTCTAATCAAAAAGGATGCAGTGAAAGTAGAAAAAGTACCAAGGCATTTGGCCATGTGCTTCTGACCACAGTGTGCACTCTGAGCAGCTCCCATGTGAGGAAGCTTTCCCGCACTATTCACATCACTAAATGGTAGAATCCACTGCCATGGGGGTCTGTGAAGTGGGCAGGACAGCCAGGGCAGGACAGCTGCAGCTGGCACAGGTGACACTGAGTTCAGAGCAGTCTGTGGGGCTGGCAGACCCTGACAGAGCCTTTGGGAGCAGCTTTGGGAGCAACTTTGGGAATGCACTGCCTCCAGTGAATTCGGCCATAATTATTTAGGGTTCATGTGAGCAAGATACGTAACAAGGGTTGGTGTTCTGTGGGAAAGGGAGGAACTGAACTGGGATGTTACATTACAGTGAGGCTGCTTTTAAATTGAAATTCAGGATTTGTGCATCAGCAGTAGCCTCCAAACTGGCTGGTGCCTCTAATGGTTCCAGGAAGATTAACCACAAAATCTCTGCTGAATTCACACCAGACACTTAATCAGATAAATCCATTATGCTCAAATTAAGGGTATGTTCCACTTCTCCAGAAATTCATGTCACTTTAGAGGCCTCAGCAGCTTTTCCCCAGTTCTGTAAATGTATTTTATAAATAAATATACAATGGAAATTTCTAGTAACAAGCCTGTTTCAGGAGCTGAGTTTGGTGCCACACACACAACCGTCCCTGTCTGGACGGGTTTTTTTTTCCAACTCCTACGTGTGTTTCTCATATTTTCCAGGAGTGTGTCTGTGCTGGAAGTTCCTTGGTGCTCTCCTAAGGGCTGGAGAGCCTCAGTCCTTCTGTGGAGGAGGACATCTGCCTCTGGGGCTGCAGAGAACACACAACCCCAGGAAAATCCCTTCAAGCCCTTCTGGGTCCCAGGCTCTGCTGTTGCTGCTGCTGGGTCCCTCACCCCCAGAACAGAGCTGCTTGTTCTCTCTGTGGAGTAGGAACAGTTGGGGATTTGTTCAGTGTTATTTACTCAGCCCAAAAGAGAGGAAAAAAAAAAAGGAGAATTATTTCAAATGGAAAGTGCCCTCAGCAGCCAGGTAAACAAGAAACCCATGTGAAATAAAGCCAGACAGAGACAGGGTGTGTTTGTCTGCTCCTGCTCTTTGGCAGGGATTTGTGCCTCAAATCTTCAGTAAGACTTGGGGAAAAAAAACAAACAAACAAACAAACAAAAGTAGCTCTGGGAGTGGGTCCTCTTCCAGAGTCTGAAATTTCATCTCTTCCAGCCCAGGCTGATCCTTCCCTCCCTCTTGATATACATAAAAATATATTGCAGCCAGTAGCTACAAAATCCCATCCTTCTCTTCTATCTGGTCTAAAGAGATGGAATCTGTATCATTGCTAATCACAGAGGGTTTGTACACTGAGAAACAACACACAGAATCCCTTGATCCTTTTGAAGGTGCTTTTTCAGACTAGCAGACCTCCTGTCTCCAAGTGCAGCCCAAGAAGGGATGTGTCCTTGTCTCCAGAGGAGACGGGATCTTAGGGAACAGCTGTGTGCCACGAGCACTGAGGCTGGTCCAGAGATCTGCTGACTTGTGGATTTGCCATTCTTCACTACTGGGAGCCACAGGATGCTCTGAGACTGCCAGATAACATTTTAATTCCCCTTGTAATTGCAAAGCAGAGTCTGCTAGAAAATGGGAATCCCCCTCTTGGAATTTTCATATGGAATACCCCCATTTGACAATTTCCTTTCAGGAAAGAATGATTTTCCCCATGGGATGAATCAATAAAATCAAATATACAGAAAAGCTGCTGCTTTATGGCTTTCCAAATTTGTCTTTGCAAAATAAAACAATGGCAAAAGAAGGGAGTTCCCCTCATACACTCAGTACATTACAGCCAGAAGGGAAATCAATTTGTTATCAGGTGTTCTCTCACTTGACTCATTGCTAAAAGGAGAAGTCTTCATTTCTCTTCACATCTATTAAAAAACTGGGGGGGATCAGCACAGCAAAAAAAACAAACCACACCCCAAAACCTCAATATTTCCTCATAAAAAAAAATTCAGATAATAGGCTCTGTTAAAAAATCCCCAGTCCTGTGACACGTTGTTTTTCATCCTCTTGTGGTTATAAAGAAGCCCCTATTTCCTCCAGAACCCCCTCAGTAATCAGTGCACTGGCTGTGTCTGCCTAAATCAACCAATTTTCTGTTAGATTTGCACATGGATTTTCATCTTTGGAATGTGCCTCTTCCTCCCTTTGCATTCAGGGGCTGAGAGTGACCTGTTTGTGGGTCCCAAATGCAGGTGGAGTAAATATTCCAATATTCTGCAATCACAGATGGCAGAGCTCTGTCTCTGGGGCCAGCTTGGCCCTCCTGGATGCCACAGCAGCATTCCTGCTCTCTGCATTCCCTGCTCTTAGTTTAGGTGCCAGCCCTCTCTCCTCTCCATGAGCACACACAGACCAAAGAGCAGAATTGCAGGAAATCAACAGAGGCAACAAGAGGTGAGAGGAAAAAATTCACAAAGGCCACAAACCTTTGCTTCCTTTCCACCTTGTACTTTTTTCCTTCTGCTGCACAAAAAGCTGCAGCTGGAGAGTCTCCTCATCATTTTCCACTCACCTAAACAAGCTCTCTGTCCTGACCTGACTCACACACTTCTTTTTGCCATGTTGAGCTGCGTGGTGAATTTTTTTGTGTCAGTTTGTAGCTCTCAAACCTGTTCTATTCTGTGGCTATAAACTGACTTTTTTTTTTCCCTGCTGTGCTGTAGATGCCAAGTTGGAGGCCATGCCAAGGCTTTGTATTTTACAATGGAAGTGCTGATGAATAGAAGCTGATTAAGGCTTTCCATCCTGCTTTTTAGGAAGGGATGGGTTTTAGTGAAGCTGAGGTACTTCTGACACTGGACACTATGCAAGGAAAGGTGTGATATTAACCACCAAAACTCTGGATTTGCACTGCTGGCCCTGCCAGCTCTCAGTGCTTGGTGGCTTTAGTTAAAGCTGGGATTCCAAGGGCTGTGTGCCAGACATTGCCACCCTTTGCTTTTTTTTTTTTCTTTCTGGAGAGTCTCACTTTAAATTTAGATCTGTTCTTATCAAGAATTTGAGGTGAACATGCCTACATTGCTGTGTACAGCCCATTAGGAAAAGGAGTACCAGATTCTTCTTACATACTTACACTATCCAGGATATTTCTGCATCTACAGCTTTGATATTGTTACCAACCAGTTTAAACACAGAAGAGCAAAGAAAATTAAGTCTGTGAATAAAACGGATCAAACCAAGAAATGTTCAAAATCTACCCAAAAATATTATTAAAACCAAATGAGGTTAGATGTTGGTGCCAAGAAATTGATATATTTTATTTAATAGTAAAAGAGGCAAAGAGAAAAAAAGAGAAAAGAAAGAAACAGAAAAAGAAAAGGCAGAAGAGGCACAGACAGGGAGAGAGTGCAGGGGTTAGGTGGGGCCTCAGTCAGGATGTGATGGTCTTCTCTGCACTTTTGTAATACAGTTTTGCTACAAGAGGCAAAAGTCCTTCCTGAAGATGTTTAAGCCATAAATTATAACATTTCAATCTCTGGCAGACATCCTTCCTGGAAGTCATCTTCCACTGAGCATCCCTGGATGTGGATGCTGGGAAACCTCTCAGTGCAAGCTGAGAAGTAACTTGGCCCCTTTAACTTTTTTCAAGCTGCTCTTCATGTGTCTCATGGAATATTCAGAATTGGAAGGGATCCACAAGGATCAACCAAGGCCAAGTCCTGGCCTCAGGACAACCCCAAAATCACAAGTTTCATTCCTGTGTGAAAGATTACATGTGTGTATATATAGTAGAAAAGTAAATAAAAATATCATTATTTTTGTGGAAATTTTAAGTGTCAACATTATTTTCCATCTAGAAATAGCTGGGTATCACCAAGTGGCAGTCCCAGGCTGAGAAAGGACAAAGTGGGATGAACTCTCCTGAGCAGAAGATGGAAGAAGATGGATTTTAACTCCTGGCTGGCTCAGCTTGGGGCTCAGCTTTGTTTAGTGAGTGTTGTGAGTTCTTCCTGTAACACGCCTTAAAAGGGAAGTTCTCACTGAGGTAGTGGTTTAGCTCTGAGTCATTCAAGTGAAATGCTCAGGCTGTTTCTCTGACAAATGCAAATCTAAATTCCTGAAAGTGGTCTCACCCCTAGGCTCACTGAGCTTTGTCTTTCCTAGCTGCAAATAACAAGAAGAAATGGGAAGACTTCTTTCCTGTGTCCTTACTGGAATTTATCTTTGCTAAGTGGCTTGATAAGTACAGGGAGGGAGTGGGGAGTGACACACTGCATACGTCCAGGAAACATCTTTGTAATTACACTGTGTTTGTTACCATGGAGATCCCAGGAAATGGCAGTGTCCGGGTTTGGCTGGTGAGCACCAGGTTCTGCACCTGAGTGAGGGTTTTTTGTCTTTTCCAATTCATCTTCCACCAGGGCTGGCTGACCTTTCTCCCCTGAGCCATAAATATCTTTGTACTCCAGGAAAAACCAGTGCTGTGCATCTGTGTACAAGTACAGCCTGAAGAATGCTCAGTCCCAGGAAGTCACAGATAACTGAGTATTAAAAACCCAGAAAACATGGAATAAGAGCTGCCAACACATGCAGGAAGCAGCATCCCCTCAGCACTGTGTATATTACAATTAGTAGGGCAAAGCCATATTACTTGTTTTATTGCTGTTTGTCAGAGTGTATCTCTCAGCAGGAACTGGGGCAGAAGGAGGGGAGGACAAGGATCACACAACTGGGATAGACACAGAGACTGAGGGCTGATGTGGCAGTGATCAGGAGTTGGCCTTCCCCAGCAGGCTGCACCACTGAGGCAGAGCAGCTGGACGGAAGCTCTGCACTCAAACATTGACTGGTTTTACATTTTCCTAGCAATTGCAAACTGTCATCTGTAGGATTTTCTATTCCAGGTCACACAAGGCCTGCTAACAGCAAATGCCAGCAGCTGTGCTAACCCTGGGTCGGATTTTATAATAATGTTTACACTGGTAACTGAGCACACTAAAGGCTCTCAGAGGAAGCTTGGGCAGTCCCGGCTGGAGCAAGGCTCACTGTGCCCTCTAGTGCGCTCTGCCTGCAGCTCCCCTGTCCCTCACCAGAAGGACACGAGGAGAAGGAAGATGAAGCTCTTTTCCCCAGCAGTGGCTTGGCACAGCATCCTGCACAGGGCAAGAACTAGAATTACACCAATGGTACCAGAGCCAAGGCACAGCCCCGTGGTTGTGGCCTGGTGGGAGCTGACCCCCACAGGAACCCGAGTGTTGCCTAAGCACAGATCAAATCTTTACATTCACAAGTGAGGAAAGAAAAACTCTGCACTCTGATTTCCTTTTGTCCTAGGTAAAGCCCATACAAAAAAATAAAACCAAAACAAAAACACCTGTTGAATAAGAGTATTTCTAGGTGTCAGCTTACAGCTGGGGTCTGATCTGGGGCTATGCTGCCTCTCCCATGTTCCTTTCAGTTCCCCCACTACATCCCATTTCCAGCCCCAGGTTTCCCAGGAATAAGCCCTCTGGCAAAGCTGGGCATTTTTGCCTTACATTGCTTATTGCAGAGCTGTAAGGGGGTTCTGGATGGTATGGGGTTTGTTCTTTCTGCACTGAACTGTCCCTGGGACAGCAAACCAGGAAACAGCAAACTGTGACTTCCCAGATTCTTATCACAGAATATTCTCAGTTGGAAGAGATGGACCCACAAGGATCATCAGGTCCACCTCCTAATAGAATGGCCCATCCAGGAATCAAACCTGCAAAGTTGGTGGTTTCAGCACCATGCTCTAACCAACTGAGCTAATCTCAAATTGTTTTATTTAATTCTCCAAGAATTCTGAAGAAAATATTGTTCTCCTCCTGTGGTCAGAGAACCTTTTCTGTGTAACCAGTTTTGTGAGAGTCAGAGACTTTGTTATACCTATAAATGGGTGGGGTTGATGAAATAGGTAGCAGACTTTGGGGAGAGAAACCCTCTGAAATTGTTGCTGGCTCTGCTTTCCACAGGACTCTATGTACTGGTGGGAGCAGGGGCCATCATGTCAGCAGTTGGATTTTTCGGGTGCTGTGGAGCAGCGCGGGAGTCCCAGTGCTTGATTGGAACAGTGAGTAAAAGCTTTCCAGGACCTGGGCTCTGCAGGGAAACCATCCAAAGCATTAATGGAAAGAACTTTACAATCCAACACCTGAAAGGTCTTATGTCCTTTTATTGGCTGATCCAGTGTCTCTGGACTCAGCAGCCACCACGCTATTGCAGAGCTGGCATACATGCAGAGGTGCCCTTGCTTGTTCCTTGTGATGCATTCCCTGGAATTACTCTCTGATTTTCCTGAAACTCCCTCTGGGCCACATCTTTGCCATTTGCCCTTGGCCTGAATGTGACAAGGAATCTGCCTTGGCAGCCCTGTGCAGAGCCCCCTCAGAGCTTTGGTTCAGGGTGGGCTGTTGTGGCCTGGGGAGGACAAGGGGCTGGCTGGCAGGCCCTTTGAACATGCCACACTCATGTGAGATTCTCTCCTTCCTCTGCAGTTCTTTGCTTGCCTGTTGGTGATATTTGCAGGTGAGGTCACTGCTGGAGTATTTGCCTTCATAGGCAAGAAAGTGGTAAGTAGCAAACAGCCTCTGATGTAATGATGGGGTAGTTATGGATTCCAGTGCCCTCTGACCTGGCTCTTCCATAGGAAAACTTTCCAGGAGACTTTTCCCTGCAAGACACTTTGACATTCTTATCTGGAGCCAATGACAGCTTGTGTTATCACAAGTTTGGAACAGGATGGAGTTTTTGCCTCCTCTGTTCAAGAGAAGGTGGAGGTGTGGTTCAGCCTTGAAGGAACATCAAGGGGAGCTGTATGAAAAGAGGGCATTGCCTGGGAGAAGGGCAAACAAATTCAGGCACTGAATTTCCCTAACTCAGAGTGTTTAACCAAAGCACAGAACAGAGCCTATGAACACTCTGACCCTCTGAATGCCACCAGGCCACAAACCCTTGTGGCTTTTGAGTCACCATACCTGTTTACCAGACTGTTTACCTGTTTACCAGGCACAACTTTTTGCCCTGGAGGTTGAGGGCACAAAGTGAAGGTCTTGGACTGGGGTAAGACTGATTTGTAACTCACTGAAAGTCTGATTTCTGCAGGCAATACAGGAAGCCCAGAAAATCTATGAAGATGCTTATGAGGACTACATGAAAAACCCAGTGGGGAAGGTCAACAGTACCATCTATCGCTACCACGTGGCTGTGAGTACTCCTCACCTCAACACCTCCCTCCACTGCTCCACTGTCACACTGCCCTTTAGAGTCCACAATTCCTCCCTCTGAGGTATGGCAAAATAGAACTGAATTTACTTAAAATCCAATCAGAGGCTCGCAACCCTGAGAGTTTCCTAAGGGCTCTGTCAGAATTCTGGTTTTTGGATCTCTACATTTGAAAGTGCAATTAGCCAGGCTTTGAAATTTCTGATGCTTCTGGTCTTTGTGTGGAGAAGAAATGACTGTTATGACCCTTGTGGATATTGAAATCCACAGATAAATACTTGCAAATGCAGAGAGAGAGAGAGAGAAATGTCTGCATCCCTCTGCATCTGTCAGAGAAAACATGACCTGTGTCCCAGGACCTACAGTGTGGCTGAACCAAGTCAGTGAAAGACCACACACGTGTGACACAGTTCAGGCCACCCAAAAAGTGAATGTCTGAATCAGTTACAACCTGTGACTTCTTTAATCCTGTTTGTGTCCATCCTGGATCTACACTGCCTGCCATGGAGAGCAAGCCCAAGCTTTGCTGCTCCTTACAGCAATTCCCACGTTCTTTAGAACAAACATTTCACAACCTCAGACCCTTTTGTCCTTCTCCCATAGCTCTTATTTCTGACCCAAAGAGGAATTCCAAGCATTTTGTGGGAGATAGGCAAACAGGAAAAACAAACCCTCTGAAACTCTGATTTATTACTGTCTCCAAAGCCAGCACGATGTTGTGTCAGAAATAAAATTCCAGCATTCTCTGCTGTACTTTTTGTGCATTGCCCATAATTCTGTATGTGATATTTGAACTTTCTGCATTCTCCCTTTAACTCCTGTTTTCTTGTAAGCCAGGGATCTGCTTTTCCCAAATCCACTTGTTTGCTTTGTTATGAAATGTTGTAATAAAAATCTCTTCTGGTCATTGTTGTTAATACAAATTTGGCTGTTTGCTGTGGCCTCACACGATTGAAACTAATTTTTGAGAATTTTGTCCCACGCAGTTGGAACTCTACCACAAGCAGCAGTTTAAATATAGATAATAAGGTTATTATTTGATCTGCACAGATTCTTTATTTTAGTTATTTATTGTCTCACTTTCAGTATGAAAGTATGTCCCTAAACCAGGACAAAATAACAACTGACTTTCATTATGTGGTCTGTGGTTTCCCCTCTTTGATCCTCCATCTCTCTCTCATTCAGCTCCAGTGCTGTGGTAAAGGTAATGTGGAACAACAAACAGGATTACCCTGCCCAGAGAACATCCAGCTGCCAAAGGCAAGTGTCCTCTGTCCTGCTTGTTCTAATGACTTCATCATGTCAGTTCTTTAGTAAAACTGGAGACATTCTGTAAGTAAAAGAAAGGAAGAAGTTCTTTTTACCTTGCAAATTCCAGCATGAAATTCCTTATGGAATGGAGCAGAGTGGAGGCAGAATTAAGCTGGAGGTCATAATGCCCTCAGTCATGACACCTGATTGTGGCATCCCATGGTAGCCAAGGCAATATTGCACCATCTGAAAGGAAAAGGTAGAAGGAGGGAACAGAACAGGACCCCAAATTCCCCATGGAGGCTGGATTTTAGCAAGTGCCCACCTTAGTAATGCATGGAGCCTCCTGACTAGAAACTTCATCGGTGTCAAGAAAGATATTTCTGTAATTTCTGTCTTTTCTGGAATCTGCTTGTGAGTTCAGTGTCAAAATGAAGCTCCAAACCTCCTGATTTAGCATGGCCTATTATATAAAGGAGTTTAAATTTAGGGAGAAAACTGAGTGAAAGAAAATGACTTGCATGTGTCAGCCTCTCCAGGCAAGAGGTACAGATGCCTCACCAGGAAAGGGAAGATTCTGGGAAAATTATCCAGCAAAACCCAAGGTTTAGATGCAGGAATTAGGACAGTGACTGCACTAATATTTTTGTGTTTATCTGTTGCTCAGTGAGAACAGCTGATAGAATTGATTGAAATATAGATTTCCAGGCATAAAGAAAATTTTAATTTTGTTTTTAACAGAACTGCCTGACTGAAATTCAGAATGTAATTGATACTCAGCTGCGCTTAGTTGGAATTGTTGGAATTGCAATTGCTAGCATCACAGTGAGTAAATCCATTTCTCCAATCTCTTCTTGAGCCCAGTACCCTGTCCCTTACTCAAAGCTTTGTGGAAAGTGTTTTGCAGCAACTGGTGAGATTCCTCAATTCTTCTTGCTTCCAGTGTGTCTTCTCCCTGGGAATTGCCCCCATCAGTGCAAGCAGAGCTGTGTGACTGTGCTTTTCAAGTTCATTTTGTGTCCTTAGACAGGGTCCAAAGTAATGGCAATCTTCTTTTGTTCTAAGAGTAAGACAGCAGAGTGCACATGAACCAAACTAAAAAGCAAAAAGCTGTAGCAGCATTTACTGTTTTCCAAAACAACTGCAGTCTGATGCTTTCAATCCTTTAGGATACATTCCTTAGTTTTCATGAGGAATAGAGAGTACCCACTAGAGCTGTGACCAATAGATGTCACCCTGTCCCAAGGACACAGCAGGACCGGCAGGCTGGGGCTCCCCAGGCTTTAGCACAAAGCTTTTCTAGCAAGTCTGTGTCATGACTTCCTTGAGACTTGGACCAGCAGCATGAGGAGCCACAGTATTAGTAAAGAAACACTCCCTTAGCTGCTGGGAAGAGCAGGACCTTCACAGATTTATGTGGACACTGAAAAGCAGCTGAAGGGTTTCTGCAGGTAACAGAAACCATGGTGTGCGTATTGAACAATCCTGGGGTTTGCATGAAACAGGAAGGGACTCAAAAATACAGTGGGGGTGGGACAGAAATCAGTGACATCAAGCACACACCAGAACTGGGATCATTTCCTTAGGGTCCCCACCTCAGACACAGTGAAGGTCCTGAAGTGACCACAACCTCTTCAGCAGCAGAAATGCACCTGCACCTTTTTCTGTGCTTGTTTCTGCCACGTGCTGGGCTGTGAGAGCTCAGCTGTGCCCATCTTTAGGGACATGTGTGGGGAGGGGACATGAACCCAGTGCTTTAAGTGCCCATCTCCCACCCTTAGCAGGGCAGCCTCAGGAGGCAGCTGCTTTGGAGAACTGACTTGTGGCATAAGGCAAAGCCTCTGCCAACACCCACTGTTCTCTGCTTTTATCATTCCCTCTGCTGACCAAGTTCCCTGACACCAGTGGGAGTTTAGATTTAATGCACAGTCTTGCTCTTGAGCACAGGAACTATTCAGAGCTCAGCACCAGCTCTGGGGGTTCTGCAATCACCCTCTGCCCTTACTCTAATGTGTGTCCTATTCCATGTAGAAGCATTCTGAAACTCAGAACACTCCAGTGCAATACCACCAATATTATTATCAGTTATTATGTGACTTAAATTGAACTATTACCAGTTATTATGTGACTTAAATTGATGTTAGTAACATTAATATTTGGGCAGTTGTGCTTGGCTAGACATTAAAAACAAAGAACAGTGTGATAAAATCAATGTGACCTCCTTCATGTTTACTGTCTGATGTTTTGGGGTTTGAAGATGGAAGCAGTCACTACTCTGCCATAGGGACCTTCAGATTGTCTGATATGCAAATTGTTTTATAACTGTTTTCTAAGTGGATCCCTAAATCACATCCCTTCTCTTCTAGATCTTTGGCATGATTTTCAGCATGGTTCTGTGCTGTACCATCCGTAACATGAGAGAAATGATCTAAAACTGTCACTACACAACTATGCCCCAGGAGTTCCAGACTAAGCTTACAAGAAGTGCTCTTCTACCCAATTTAATAATTGTAATGCATTTTAATCAGTGTTTTAACATACTGAGAGGAAAATATCCCGTTAGGTGATCAGGTGAATTGTATTAGTTACAGTAAAACTGAAGTGAACAAAAAAAGGGGTTTAAAATGTCCTTCTTAATGAAAAAAGAGCAAAGGTGCATCTAAGACTAATTTGATTTTTAATGTTTGTATATATGCAATTAAGAGTTTACACGTGTATAGACTTTGTGTAAGCACATGCACGTGTCTCCTTACAAACACCTCTGGATGTGCAGTACCTGCCAGGTAAATAAATATCTGCAGATGGAACACGTTGTGTGTGCACATCCCGCAGGACACAGTGCTCAGAACCTCCTCACACTGAGCCCCTGTTTGCCAAGAATTAGCAGAGGCACAAATGCCATTGTAAAAAGTAAAACCTATGATTCATTTTGTGACTTTATTTTCCAAAGCCCAAACAGAGCAGAACTAATAAAATTGTACTTTATTTAAAAAAACCAATTAATGCCTAAGGGTCTGCTCCAGCAAACTTGAAGAGTAGACCCACTGACTTCACTGTCATGCAGAGACTGGGTATTTATTTTTTGTAGGACTGGACCCTTCATGCAAATGCAGAAAGCTCTGGGGGAGAAAACACATCCAAGGAGATCCAGGCTAAAGGAAGAGGGGGAAAGAGGTGGGAAGCTGGCAAGACCAGGCAGTCATTTGGGACCAACTGCAGTGCAAAGTGTGCTTAAGCTTCCCAAGCTAGGCTGAGGTAGACCAAAAAACCCAACTGTGAGTTCAAGGGGCCACTAAAATCCACATTCAGCAGCCTCTTTATCCCAAAAGCCTCACTGTGGCTACAAACTGGTGCAGGAGTGGAGCCTAGGTCCAGAAAAGCCCCTTTGTCAGATCTCTGGAGAATTTAACTGGCCTGTGGAAGCCAAACAAAGAGCGAAAGTGGTCAGAAAAAGACACACAGCACTTTAATATCCTCAGTTTCTGCTTCTGTGACTATCACAGCTTCCATGGGGCTCTTACCTCAACCTCTCGCCCCTTCCTGGGGGCAGAAGGCAGGGAAGGAAGATGGGACATTTTTACAGAGCCATGAAGTAAGTGTTCTTACTGGCACCTTTAGATTGCATAGGTATAAATTAGATTGTCAGGTATAAAAATTACACTGTGTGCTTGAAATACCTCAGGGCTTGCGTTTACATTGTTTTTTCCTATATTTTAATTTTTCTATTTGTCATATTTATTCAGAAGAGAATGTTCCTTTTGAACCAGCCTAGAAGGGAGAAAGGTTGTCCCCAGAAAAAGAAGTTACATCAAAGGCTCAGGATCTCTTAATTTTTGGCTTACTCAAGATAATTCACAGTTTCAGAGAACAACCTTTTGCTAATTGTACCCCCATGGCAGCAGGTCTGGTGATCACCAGTTCAGATTCCTGATGCAGCTGTCCCATGCATGCTGGGGAGAAGTTCAGTTAAACTACACATTCCAACAGACCATTGTCCAAGAGGCCTTGGAATTTCCAAGTCATGGACTCCTTGTTCCACTGAAACCCAGTGGAACAAAATGGGATTTCAGGAAATATGTTACATGTTGTGTGGGATATACCAGCCTTTATCTATTATTTATTTTTATCTCTTATTCCCCAAAGAACTCAAACTCCCATCGGTTTTCTGTCACTTCAGGACTTGGGGTAGTGCTGCTGCTCCAAGTCTCTGGTTTAGTTGACACGTCTTGCTGTCTCTTACGTGGATTTCTCTTTTCCAATCATCCAACCATGAGCTGTGGCACTGCACTAAGAGCTGGGCACAGCAGGCACTGCTGACTGAGCCGTGTCGAGGCTGAGCTTTAGGCTGGCAGGGACACATGAAATCACACACCAGAAAAGAGTGAGGCTTCTGTCACTCTGTCACAGCTGATTAGCAATGGATGTTAATTAAAAACAGGGCCTGGGACTTCATTCTGCAAGAACCAGCACAGGAAACAGGGCCCTGATCTGCTGCTGGTTCCCAAGACAGCAGTGGCAGCAAATCCATGAGGGTCTCAAGCTGAACCTTAGAAATCAGTTTAACACAGCAGCCAGCAAAGCAATTTCCTGGCTCCCAGCTGTACCTGAGACTGTCCCTACAGTGGTTGTGCTCTGAAGAGATGACGGGGTAGTGCCCAGCTGGGGTGTGTTGTCCCAAGGTAGTACTGGCAGAAAGAAGAAACTCTTGTAGAGTGTCATTTTTGCCACTCAGGACAAGCCAGCTTTCCAGGAAAATCAGTAAAAATAGCACCAGAGCCAGTGGTTCAGGTTCCAGGACTGCTGTCCTACAGGGATAGAAACTGACTGCAAATAAAGCCATTTCCTTGTGTTACATTCCCCCTCATAATGACAGCATTCTATACATTTTAAACACATCTACACATTCCTTAAACTCATAGCACCAGAATGTAATGTCAGGACCAGAGTTCATCTTTTTATTTATTATTTCCTTGAGTAAGATTTCTTGGAAGATGCCCACTCCTGCTTGGAGATGCACTGAATGCCAAGGCAGCTTGCAGAACCTGCTGTTGCTTCCCCAGCCCTCCACTCCCCCAGAAGTACAAAACCACCCCAGTGCCTTAGGAAAACAGGAAAAAGTGGCAGAAAAAATCCTTCTGTTAATTCAGACTAGAGCCACCAAACTTTCTGCTGAAGTGTTTTGGGTTTGTGATTTTTTTTTTCTTCCTCTAAAGAAAGCATTAATTTTCTGAGCATTCCTGCATAAGCTCTAGGGTTGCAGTTATTTAGGTTTAGGGGATACTTGCACTGCATACCAGGAACAGGACAATACCTGTTACTGGTTTAGTTCTCTAAGTTATTGGTATAAATTAAGCTGGAAATCAACATGTTATTCACATACTAGTGCCTTTAACAGAATCCAGGGATAAAGGTCTTTTGTAGTTTCCTGCTGTTGTGAGGTGCTTAATATAATTGCAGTTTTCTCTGCATCTTAGTAATTGAAGATATTTTTTTCAGAGTTACTGCCATGTAAGGCAGCAAAAATACCCATTTATCCTGTCCCTTGCACCTGTGTCAGAGGAAAGTGACAAAAGATCAGATCCCTCCAGGTGATATAATTTTGAAAGCACATCACACACATTTTCTTGTTCTCCTGCCAGTTTGTTCTACAGCATAAAGATGTAAGTTGTTGATGCCCTTACTGTGTCTCTAAACATCCTTATTCACATTCCCTTGTCTAATTTTTCTAAGTTACTGATTTCAGTGGGAGCTTCCTTTGTCACAGGGAAACCTCAGCCAGTTTTGGTACCTCTCAGAAATCACACAGCAGCTGATGACTTCCCTACAATGAAGAGTAGTATTTCACTTGTCTTGATACTGATAGTTTTATAACAAAACACATTTCATGTGTCTTGAAAAAGAAATTGAGTTGTCTTAAGCCCTCAAATGCTGTATTGCACAGCCTTTGCAGGCTATGGATTAACAGCAGCAGATGCTGTTCATAGAAAATGTACATAAATAAAGCTTTTCAATCTTTTTCCTCTCTATTGGTGCTCCAGCCACGAGGTTCTCCAAAACACTAACCACTTCCAGGATAATGTGTATGGCACAGCATAAATTCTGATTTTGGATAGAACTGGCATTTCAGTTCATGCTGCCAAGTCTGTGGCAGAATTACCTCTTGCTTTGAAAGAAAACAAACTTAAGTCTGTGGCTGAAATTAGCTTTTGCTTCCCTATGATGTGTTCCGAAGTGGCGTTTTATCGGCTGTGTGTCTTGAATTTGAAACAACTTCCTAATAAAAATAACCTGGAATAAACGACTCCCGGAGAGAACTCGATCCGCGCGGCCAGAGCCCCCCCCAGGCCCTGAGGGCACCGCGGGGCTGCCTCCGCCTCACCTGCAGCATCCAGGACACCGGGTGGGCTCCAGGTGACGGAGCAGCCCTCGGCCAGCGAGGCAGACAGGGCCCCGGACTGGGAACCGGGACTGGGATTAGGATTAGGATCGGGACTGGGACTGGGATTAGGATTAGAATTGGGACTGGGACTGGGATTTGGATTATGATCGGAACCCGCCGGGATCCAAACCCGGCACTGCCTGAATTTCCCTCAGGGATGCGGGTGCTAGAGAGGCCCCGCCCGCTGTGGGCGGTGCTCTCTCCCTATTGGCTGCTCGCTCTGCGGGCGGGGCGGGACCACAATCCCAGAATCGTTTGGGCGGGAAGGGACCTTAAAGCTCTCCCCAGTGTCCCAGATTGCTCCAAATCCTGTCCAACCTGGCCTTGGACACTTCCAGGGATCTCGGGGCAGCCACAGCTTCTCTGGGCACCCTGTGCCAGGGCCTCAGCACCCTCACAGGGAAGGATTTCTTCCTAATATCCAGTCTAAACCTACTGTCTGTGTGAAGCCATTCCCCCTTGTAGTCTCCCTTCTGGTACTTGAACGCCACAATAAGGTCACCCCAGAGTTTCTCTCCTCCAGGCTGGACAATTCCAATTTCCCAGCATTTCCTCCCAGCAGAGCTGTTCCATCCCTCTGATTCTCCTGGTACGCCCTCTCTGGACTGGCTCCTGCCCCTTCCTGTGCTGGGCGCCCAGAGCTGGAGGCGGCTCTGCAGGTGGGGTCTCACCTGAGCAGGGCAGAGGGGCAGATTCCGCCCTCCGATGCCGCCTATGCCGCTTTACCTGCGGGAACAGCGGCGGCCCCGGCGGGCGGGGGCCGGTACGGGCGGGGCCGCCCCTCAGAGCCCTCGCCACAGCGCCCCCTGGGGGCCGGGGGTGTCGCCGCAGCTCCCGCGGGTGCGGAGCTCAGGTCTCGCCTTGCGCCGGGGGAACCGAGGGTAGCGCGGGCTCCTTCTCCTGCTTCTCCTTCTCCTGCTTTTCCTTCTTCTTCTCCGTGCTCCACGTGTGAATGCGTCCGGGTTTGTGCCTCTCCGAGCACCTGCCGCGGGCCGGAGCGCCGGGAGCAGCCGCGACTCCAGCCCCGGCCCCCCCAGCCCGTTCTGTGCTCTCCCCACCCGGGCTGAGGGACGGACCCCGGGTGAGGATGTTTGGATTGCCTGCAAATCCATGGCTGAGTTATGTGGAAACTGCCTTGGGATAAACGGAAGGTAACGAACGCATGTCTGGAAGGATTCATCACCTGAACAGGGATTTATCACTGGGCCGGGGGGCCTTAAACGTAAATATGAAAACTGCTTAACACAGTCCTCTGAGGGCATGGAAGCGTATGGTTAAATAGATATGTTAGCACAACGCAAACGTCTCAGTTTGGGGTGTTCTGAAGTGTAAAAGAAGGCACATTAGTTATTTTCTCTCAATGATTTTCCATAGGATTAACTATAAAAGTAGGCTTGGTTTTTGTTTGTACTGAAGACAAATCTGTCAGGCCATAAAGGACATTACAATAACTTAGCAGTGCTGCTGATCCTGTAAATAGGCCAAGAACCCTCTTTTTGTTTTGCTAAGTAAAAGTGCTGCTTAATAGTAAACAGAGTTATGTTTTCCTGTGCTAAATAACATTAACAGTCCAGACACCTTGAGAAAGCTCTGGCTTATCCTAAAGCTGAACACTTTGTTTCTTTGGCATTTACCAGATACCATAAGGGCTGCTTTGTTCAATAAATACCGATTTCCCAAGTTTTTTCTACCACTCCTCTGCTCTTCACCAACTAGAGAGCAGCAGTTCATGTTGCAGCTCTCCCTTGGAGAGCTTGGGAGAGCACAGCTCATCTGTGTGATACATAGAAGGGCCGGGAATACCTCATTCTCACCACCAGAAAGTATTTGTAAATTAATTGTAACTATCCTCTCCTGCTCCAGAGAGTTTTAGAAATAGGCTTGTACCAAATCAGTTATAAAATTAGCTATAACTGGGCTGTTTAAACCATAGGTGTAAGGGATCAGTTTTACAGAAATAGGACTGCTCCTGCAGAGGCTCTGGATTTTCTGTAAATTTCAAGCTTGTTTTTGGAGTATTTAAATTTTCAAACCTTGCCTGTGAAGGTATTTCTTTATCACCAAATACTGCACATATAATTGGAGTTCATACCTTGTGTAGAGTCTGTGACACATATTCAAATTGCCATGGGTTGGTTGAGGTTGGAAGGGACCTCTGGAGCTCATCCTGTCCAAACTCCTGCTCCAGGGGGGCACCAGCAGTTTCTCTTGGGCTTTCTCACAGATTTTTCTGCAGATTAAATAAAGTGAAGGTGTTTGGAACAGAGAATCAGATTCTAGGAACAGTCATGAAAACTGCAATCCTGAAAGCAGGATTTTTCTAAGAATGTTTAATTTCATATTTGTATCCTGTGAATTCTGGTTCCTTTATTTACTATTTCAAGCAATGTGTGAATGGAGTATCTGTGATTTCTTGGTAGCTACAATCTCAGGGGAAAGGAAGCAGTTGTTAATTTACATTAATTACATGCATTACTTTATTCCTGGCTTTGCACCTCTCACCTGTGCTGAGCACACAGGGTGGGCTCAGCTCTCCTTCCACTCCCAGAGGAGTTGTTCACCTGTGGGGAAAAATGGGATTTTTTTGAGTTTTGCTTTCCATTTGATGGCAGCACACTCCCCTTGTGGAGAGCAGAGCAGCCAGCTTTCAAGCTGCAGTGATTCCTCAGTGCTCACAGAGACAGGTGTAGTTCAAACTGTTTCTGCACAGAAGGGGGGGTCATGCCATTCATGTAGAGAAGCATTCCCAATAAACACAGCTCTGGACAACAGCAGGGAGGACACAAATCTACAGTGTTTAAATTAATAATACATAGATGGAAAAATACTGCTGCTAATTTGAAGGCTGTATGTGTCAAAGTCTATTTTAAAAGTTCAATACCAAGAGTGTGTATGGCCTCTTTTTTAATTCTGAAATACATCAGGTGAAATAGGTGATCTCTGAAATAAATCAATATCAAATTCTGAAATATGTCAATACAACAAATCTCTGAGCATCTCTTCAGAAGATATCTGGGATTTGTGAGCAAAGGCTGATCATCCACACAGTCCTGTCTCTTCCTTCTCCAAAGTAAATTCATTTGGGTTCTCAATACAACCATACAGCCTTTATCATTCTTTTCTGCCTGTCTCAGAACACCCAATTAATTGAATCAACTAACAATACACCTTCGGAATAAATCTTTGTGCACAGCAGTTTGCAAACCGAATACGAAACAGTTTTATTTCTGTCGAGGTGTGAGCAGAGCAGTACATTTCACCCCCATCCCACTGAAAGCTTTACAGGTTACAGAGCTTCTGTGGCTTGGTGCAGTAGTTTGTCCTGACCCTCTCACGGACACAGTCACTGTAGTCAGTGTTGCACTTGCCACACTTGCAGCTCACAGCCACGGGGTAGGAGTAGTAGGGGATGGTGTGGTGAGGGCAGCCCGGGATCAGCGCTGTCCGGTACAGCATCTCTTTGTACGTGCACACGTTCTGGGACAGAGCACTCTTTAGCAGCAGCTTCTTGCCGTTGCTGTCCTACAAAGAGCAGAGAAATGAGTTGTTTCACTGAGGCACATGTGTGTCAGAAATGTCCTCTGAGGTGCAGAGGCCAAAACTCACACCTGAGCCCCGCTCTGGCACTACTGAATTCAGAGCTCTAATTGTGTCTGGGGCTCCCTCCCCACGCAGGCACATTCCCTTTGTTTTTATGGTTTAACTAATCCACGTGGCTCAGAGTTTTCCCTGTGCTTTGTGATCTCTTCTGGCTCCCTGCTGCCCAAGCTGGAACTCAGAATGCTGTGTTGAACAGTGAATTTGTGTGGAGTGGTGTGGCTGCTGCAGAGCTGTCCCCACAGCCAGCCGGGATAGCAGCAGCGGGAGCAGAAGTTACCTAAGTTATTTACATTCATTAAGAGTGACACAATATAATCTGCCCCTCACAAACTGCCCACAGAGGCTCTGCAGTGGCAGAACAGTCAGGTCTCTGTTGTGCCACTGGTGTTAGCAACTCCACAGTCCCAGAGGCTGGACATTTTTCATCCCCACCTTTGCAAAAAGCTAACTTGAAAACATGGTGACAGTGCAGTTTTTCTGCCTGTGATAAACTCTTTTACAATTTGCTCATTTGCACACTATTTTGTGGGAGAACAGAGCCTTGGTTTGCAGTGGTGGCTGTTCCAGAAACATCTCATACCCGAGTCATGCAGAATCCAGCACAGATGGTGGTGTTGATGGCCAGGCAATAGGCACATTCCCGCTTCTCCACGTGGATTGTGTACTCAGAAGGAGCACACAGTGATGCTGCTTGTCCAAAAATCAGGCCAAAGAGGAGAGACATCACAAAGAAGGGACTCATGCTGGATGGGGAAGAACAAACAAACAGAGCAAAGCACAGGCAAAATGGGATGTGCCTTCCAGCCATGTCCTCTGCATGTGGCAGGAGCAGCCAGGACAGTCACAGACCTGGAGTACTCTTAACATTTCTAGCTACAGCCTGACAACTTCTTTCCAATCTCAGTCCTTATTGAAATAATACTGACTATTAAACAGAGAACAAGGGTAAAGAGGCCATTAACAGCATAGAACAAATTCACTTTCCCCCCACTAAAGTGCATTACATGGAATTTCTCGCTAGTCAGTGATAAAATCCTGACACAGAACAAACAAGAGGAGCTGAAAGATTTGAAAGCGTGACATGTAAGAGAACATAAGCTCTAGAATTAAACAGAGATAATAAAATAATCTCACAGCTTTAAAACAATTTTCTAAAGAAAGCATCTTATAAAATGTTAAAGAGACAAAAAGACAAGGCTGTGCGTATTAGGCATAAAACTGGATTTTTTAATTTCCAGTGGCTTAGAGGCATGATGAGATGGGAACACAGCCAAGAACTAAATGATAGATTCAAGCAAATTACAGTAAAGAACATCAGCAAAGAGTTCTGCTTTATCTGTCTGTTGTGCTGACCTAATTTCTCAGACCTGCAGGGTGGATCCTGAGAACAAAGCCTTGATTAGCTCTTAAGACAATTTCAGGAACTACTCTAAAGCCTTTAAATGATAAACTTTAAATGACAGTGTCTACCAATATCTGGACATCACCCTCTAGTCTCTTCCAGCTGCCAATTTCCCACAGCAAAGCCATCCATTACACAGGCTGGTTTACCCTGTAGCTGCAACACCAATCTGGAAAGACCAACCTCTTGTCAGCAGAATTCTTCCCTGTTACAGGAACCTGATTCTGCCTTGAGCTGGGAGAGGCAGTGACCCAGCACAAGCTCTCTGTGTGCTTTATACTCTCCAGGCTAATTCCAGGCTGATCTTACTGTTTATATAACTGCATGTGAACTGCTGCTTTCTTATCACAAAGTCATCTATTGAAAATTCATACGGAACCACAAAGCAAATGTGATAGGAACAAACGTGTCCATAATATCCTAACCTGGAAACTGGAGCTGGAAATCTAATTATATTAACAGTCATTCTCTCCTCAGGCTTTTAAACTAACCAGTGCTTTTAAAAAGTTGTTATTATTGATTAATTTAATTGCTCCATAGGACAGCAAGACCACGGCAGGAAGGCTGGCATGGATATGGAGCCCTCCAGAATCACAGCTGATGAGTTTTACACCTGTGTTTTGCTAAGGTTTAACAAGGTCTGGTTCACTCTGCTTGCTCCTTGCCAGGCACAGCTGGGACAGGCTGGCACAGGGTGCCCAGGGGACCTGTGGCTGTCCCAGCCCTGGAAGCGCTCCAGGCTGGAGCAGCCTGGGATAGTGAAGGTGTCCCTGCCCATGGCAGGGGGTGGGATGAACTTTAAGGTTCCTTCCAACCCAAAACCATTCTGGGGTTCTCTAAGTCTGTGCAGTGCCCATGAAGCAATAAATCTAAATCAATGTCACTGCTCTGCAGCCTGCTCAGACACAGCCTGACTTACCTGCTCAAGCAAAACTCAGAAATTGGCTGGCCTGGAACCTGCTCAGCAAATATTGAAGCAACAAAAAATTCACTGAATATTGATTGATAGGGAAAAAACTTATAAAACCACTCCTCAGAGCACAGTAAGAAACAAAATATTGCATCGATACCAATGAAACAATGTCCCCAGATGGGGGAAAATACTCACATTTGGGGGAGCAAGAGGGAGAAGAGGCTGACAAAGGCACAATTCTGTGTCAGCCCCTCCCTGAGCTCCCTGCCTGCAGCTCTGGGAACACATGCCCTTCCAGACCATCACCTAACTCCCATTTGGAATCTGATCTGATGGATGTCTTATGCAGGTCAACCACATTCCTGATTTACACAGCCATAAAAAAACATGGAAAACATGAGTTTGAGATGGTAAATATGGTTACTGTGAGCTGTTGGAGGAGTGATCCAGTTGGTCCCGATTGGTGTTCAGCCAATTCCTGCACCATCGTGTCTCCTTTTCCTGATTTCAGACTGCTGCACACAGGTCTGTGTCCTGGGCTAATTTTTCAAGTATTTTTTGGATAACATAATAGAGGTTTTGTTCAATTAAGACTAGCCAAATGCTTTCTGTTTTCATGGAGTCTTTAATTCTGGGTTAATTTCTACCATATAATTTTTATGGAATTAAATATAATTTAATTCTGTTTAAACCTCTTTCTGGCTTAGGGACATGAGCAGAGTATTAATTGTACTCTTTGTAACATCTGTCCACCTCACTTAGCAACAGGAGAGTAACACTCACTTTGCTACTACTCCAGTTTGTTATTAACTCTGTATTTTTCTGATATATTTGGAATACAAACACTCAGGTTCTCTCAGTGTACACCACACAACCCCACAAAGATAATGTAAATGTGTATATATGCACTGTACACACACACACACACTACATACACATGTATGGGCTTGGTCATTTGAAGCTTTAAGCACAGAAAATAATGTTTGTTCTTGGGAAATAGAGAGAGTATTTCAAAGGACACAACCTGAAAAAAAATCATAAAACTAAAACATGGAGAGGAAAAATAAATGCTCAAAGTAAGATTTAAATACCAGCATTCTTAAAGTAAAAATATCACATATGGCCCTTGCATGCACAGCCGATTCTTTCCTCTAAAGATTCACAGCTTTAGGCAGCTGGAGCTGCATTTGTGCACCCTGGGGACCACCACAGCCAGGTTTAAGGTGTCTCAACACCCCCCATAAGAACAGAGGCAGAGAACAGGTCAGAGTGTGAGGACATGTACTCTGTGCTGCCTCAAAGTGCAATTTCTCTGAGCTCAGAAAACTGGGTGTAAGGGGGGGGCAGAGGGAGATTAGGGTGAAAAAATAAAACGGTTTAAGAAATTGCCTAAACAAGATTTAGGGACATCAGTAGCAAATTGTAGCAAGTCTTGAAAGTCATAATAAAGATGAAAGAGAGAGTGCAACAATAAAAACTATAGCAACAAAATTAGAGTAAAACCAACCACAATATCTGTTAGAGGTGGGAAAATGCAGAAAACTTGCACCGGAAGCTGAAGAGTAGGAAATAAACATTGGGAGGCCAGAGGCCAATAATAAAATCAGGGAACATTGTAAGGTGAAGACAAGCTGTTGATGCAGAGTAAGTGCAAAGTACTTGTGCTTTTGAAAACCTAGTGACTGAACAACCACACACAGATCTGCAACAAAAATTATTAAATAAATCTTATAAGGAATAAATACTTTAAACTCAACATGGTTGGCTAGCTAATGCTCATTACAAGAAGTCTGGAATACTGAGGAAATTTCAAAACATTAGAAGAAAGTGCTAATATAATGGCAATATTTAAGGGAAAAGTGTTGACCCAGGTAACTCTCCACCAGCCAGGTAAAATGACAGAAAATTGATACAGGATTTGAGCAATAAAGTATTAATGGATAAAAACGTAATTACTGATGTTACATAAACTGGGTCATGCCACACAAACCCAATTTCATTGTTTGCAGTGATTATAAATTTGGTTGTTAAGGCAATTGCACAGATGCAATGTCTCTGGTTCTGTGTGTACAGAGCCCCCCTGTCAGGAAGGCTCAGAGCTGCCATCCCAGTGTGGGGACACTGAATGCTGGCAATTATCAGCCACTGGAGCAGTTGGTTTGGTCTCAGTGGTGCCTTTATTCACTGCCATGTTTTTACCCAGCCTCTGAACACTCTGCAGTGCACTGGGGAAATACCTGACCAGGTATTAAGAATGAAAATTCATTTATCTGCAAGGGCAATAAATGACTCTGGGACCAGTGTGAGTGCTGCTTATCAGCTCAGCCCCATCCTGCTATGGTCACAGCAGCTCCTGGCTGCTGCCTTTCCCTTGCTGGCACCATTATCCTGCCCATCAAAAAAGGTGATATTCACATATCTTCAGTCATTTACAGAAACTTTCAAGCTGGAAAAAAACCTCCTGGATTGTCCTTATGGCTGTGACCATGGAGCTCATCCACTGCTGACCTCTCAGTGGAAGTATTTTTGGATAACATAATAGAGGTTTTGTTCAATTAAGACTAGCCAAATGCTTTCTGTTTTCATGGAGTCTTTAATTCTGGGTTAATTTCTACCATATAATTTTATGGAATTAAATATAATTTAATTCTGTTTAAACCTCTTTCTGGCTTAGGGACATGAGCAGAGTATTAATTGTACTCTTTGTAACATCTGTCCACCTCACTTAGCAACAGGAGAGTAACACTCACTTTGCTACTACTCCAGTTTGTTATTAACTCTGTATTTTTCTGATATATTTGGAATACAAACACTCAGGTTCTCTCAGTGTACACCACACAACCCCACAAAGATAATGTAAATGTGTATATATACACTGTACACACACACACACACTACATACACATGTATGGGCTTGGTCATTTGAAGTTTTAAGCACAGAAAAGAATGTTTGCTCTTGGGAAATAGAGAGAGTATTTCAAAGGACACAACCTGAAAAAATTCATAAAACTAAAACATGGAGAGGAAAAATAAATGCTCAAAGTAAGATTTAAATACCAGCATTCTTAAAGTAAAAATATCACATGTGGCCCTTGCATGCACAGCTGATTCTTTCCTCTAAAGATTCACAGCTTTAGGCAGCTGCAGCTGCATTTGTGCACCCTGGGGACCACCACAGCCAGGTTTAAGGGGTCTCAACACGCCCCATAAGAACAGAGGCAGAGAACAGGTCAGAGTGTGAGGACATGTACTCTGTGCTGCCTCAAAGTGCAATTTCTCTGAACTCACAAAACTGGGGCAGGGGGCAGAGGGAGATTAGGGTGACGAAAAAACGGTTTAAGAAATTGCCTTAACAAGATTTAGGGACATCAGTAGCAAATTGTAGCAAGGCTTGAAAGTCATAATAAAGATGAAAGAGAGAGTGCAACAATAAAAACTATAGCAACAAAATTAGAGTAAAACCAACCACAATATCTGTTAGAGGTGGGAAAATGCAGAAAACTTGCACCGGAAGCTGAAGAGTAGGAAATAAACATTGGGAGGCCAGAGGCCAATAATAACATCAGGGAACATTGTAAGATGAAGACAAGCTGTTGATGCAGAGTAAGTGGAAAGTACTTGTGCTTTTGAAAACCTAGTGACTGAACAACCACACACAGATCTGCAACAAAAATTATTAAATAAATTTATAAGGAATAAATACTTTAAACTCAACATGGTTGGTTAGCTAATGCTCATTACAAGAAGTCTGGAATACTGAGGAAATTTCAAAACATTAGAAGAAAGTGCTAATATAATGGCAATATTTAAGGGAAAAGTGTTGACCCAGGTAACTCTCCACCAGCCAGGTAAAATGACAGAAAATTGATACAGGATTTGAGCAATAAAGTATTAATGGATAAAAACGTAATTACTGATGTTACATAAACTGGGTCATGCCACACAAACCCAATTTCATTGTTTGCAGTGATTATAAATTTGGTTGTTAAGGCAATTGCACAGATGCAATGTCTCTGGTTCTGTGTGTACAGAGCCCCCCTGTCAGGAAGGCTCAGAGCTGCCATCCCAGTGTGGGGACACTGAATGCTGGCAATTATCAGCCACTGGAGCAGTTGGTTTGGTCTCAGTGGTGCCTTTATTCACTGCCATGTTTTTACCCAGCCTCTGAACACTCTGCAGTGCACTGGGGAAATACCTGACCAGGTATTAAGAATGAAAATTCATTCATCTGCAAGGGCAATAAATGACTCTGGGACCAGTGTGAGTGCTGCTTATCAGCTCAGCCCCATCCTGCTATGGTCACAGCAGCTCCTGGCTGCTGCCTTTCCCTTGCTGGCACCATTATCCTGCCCATCAAAAAAGGTGATATTCACATATCTTCAGTCATTTACAGAAACTTTCAAGCTGGGAAAAAACCTCCTGGATTGTCCTTATGGCTGTGACCATGGAGCTCATCCACTGCTGACCTCTCTGATGGGAGTGAGATCCCACGAGCTACAGGGAGCAGCAAGACAAAAAACTGGCAGGACAACAAAGTCCAGTGTCACAATTTGTGAGTGCCTGAGACTTCTTCCATACAGCTTCCTAAAATCCACCATCCCCAGTCTGGTGCTCATGGATCTGTTTCTTTGGTTGCCCTCCTGCTGACCTGCAGAGACTCAGTGATCGAAATTTTTAATGTGCTTTTATAGCCCAGCTTTGCAGCCCTGTTCTGGAACAGCCAGTTACACTGTTAATTATTTATCTTTAACCTTTCTGTTAACCAAACCAATCCATTCCCTGACATCAGTGATTTTACTCTTTCATTAAGTGAATGATGGTGTGCTGATGTTCTACAGGAAGTGCTTCAAGTGATATCTGTAAATAGAATTTAGTAATTATAAAATCCTTGGGTTCATTCCCCAGGAGTCTCTGTAATGGGCCACAGAAATTCAATGCATACCAGAAGCTCCTATGTAGCAGTAATTTCATAGGATTCTCTGTCACTGACCAGTGCCAAAAACAAACGGAGGAACAATGAGAAGTTATCAGACATTATTCCTACTCACTCTGCCCCTGGTAGTGGTACAACACAAAGAAAACTTTGTGATCTCATGAGCAGGTTACTTACAGAGCAGAGCCACTCTTACTTCCATGAAATATGCAGCTGTAGACAGTAAAAACATATCCACACTTGCAAACAACCAGTAATTGGAAGCTCTGCTGCTGAAAAACAGACAAAACCAATCAGATTCTGAAAGATGAGTATTCTGGTAGAGGAATTATTTCCAAGTCCATCCAGTTGCAGCCCTCCACTGATAAAAGGAAATAAGATCCTGATATGCTGCCATAGAAACAAGTGGTTTTGCCAGGTTTTGAATTTAAACAGCCTGTGGCTGCTGAATTTTCAAAGCTAATCTGCCTATTGCCAGTCTCTGTAACAGCCCAAAACACAGCTCTCATCTCTCAAATTTATAGATTCACAGTCTGCTCTTCTCTTTCTTTGCTAGGATTAGCTGCAGCATTTCCTATCAACCCCAGAGTAAAACAGCAAATCTCTTTGTTGCATATCATATGCCAGCAATCTCCATTTATGGTCTGAAAATACTTCATAATCCTATTTGCTGTTTGGCTCAGACCATAGAGCCCTTTGGATTTGGTTTCATTTCTTTGGAAAGTGCTAGATATTTCTGTTAGTCTGAGATACACAATCACTGTGCTGAGGGCAAAGCTAAACAAAAAAACAAACAACAAATTAGCACCAAAGACAATCCAGAGCCTCCTGGAGTATTGCCAAGGATGAACAGTACCAACCCAGCATCAAAATAATGCTAAAGGTAAAACTCTGCCCCAGGTGGGACTGAATAGAAGAGGTAAATGCTCAGTATTTGTCTTCTCTGAACTGGATTTTCAATTCAACTTTATATTTAAAAAAATAGGATGTTTACTAAAAAATGCTACCAAAATGTAATATGACATGTATTTATAGATTTTAACAAAGATCAAATACACTTGCATTATATTCTATAAATACTTTTAGTATAAATTGCTTAAAATATTGAAAATCAGGTTCTGAAAAGTAAATTTCCTCAGTGGAACCTGACTGTAAGTGTGCAAAACTCAAGTAATGTTTTTTCCTCTTGTAATCTTCAAAAGTTCTCTTCTAAGTGATTCAGCTGCAAACAGGAAACAGAGAATTATTATTCCCCTTTGCCTTCTTATTTAGCCTTGAAATATCCACTGAATAATACTGGAGGAACTGTTTGTGAACAAATTCAGAGGCCCTAAGAATTTAGATAAGCAGAATTGATGCATAGCTGACTTCTTCATCTGCTTCAGAGCGAAGTTTTACTTCCTGTGAAATCATATCTGAACTATGACGTGATTTTGGTCAACATATTTGTAAAAAAACTAACAGTGAAACTGTATTTAACATTTACAGCTACTAAACTGTTAGATTGCTCATGAATATTAAAAAAAATGTTAAAGAATGTGCAAGGTAAAATTTATTTTAGTTTTACCTGAATCAGTGATTTTGCCACAGTACAGGGACTGAATGGCAAATTAAAATCATTATCTGGGCATTTGTTAAAACTCTGCCCAAACTTAAGAGTTAGTTTCCTATGGGTAGATTTGTAAAGGATTATAAAATCCAGAAGAAAAAAAAACAATTACAGCTAATGTGAAAATATGGTTTTAATTAATAAATCAACTGCCTGCAATTTTTGAAATTGCCAATATTAGTCATGGCTTTGGAACTCGCTTCATACTTCACAGTGGCTTTTCAAACCACTGGTGTTTTGTAGTTTGCTTTATAGGCTGAGGCCAGAGTGGAAGGTTTTGATGAAGAGAATTCATCAGCTGCTGCCTATCTGAGCACAGGTGCATGATAAAGGATTCACGAAGCAAAATGATTTCTTTAAAGTCCAGTAGTTGATATTTATTTTTTTTCTTACTCCCATGGGTAGTTTTAAACACCATATCTGGCTATGTTTTAGTATGAAAATGCCATTTTACAAGGTTTTCAAGTCACAAAAAATAGGATAAATAGTGTAACTCATCTCCTGTCAGAATATCACATTTGAATCTAAACATATTCTGTAAGGAACCTCAACATGAAACAATAATCTGTTTAATTCACATAACTCAGTGTGGTAACAGAACATTTCCACTGCACATTTGGTCTGGTGTAAGCAGGACTTCAAAGCCAGTGCAAGCATCCAAGTGGGGCACTGCTCAGTGCTGGATCACCCACATCAAACGTGGATTTATCATCGGTGATGTGCAGCTACAACACAGAGCAGATGATTGGGAAGATGATTTCCTTCAGTCTTGATAGAGAATAACAGTAGAAGTCTTTGAAATTAAAGTCAAAGATGTTCCTTCCAGCACCAGTCTTGGCAGTCTGCAGAGAAATGACTTCAGCAAATTTCACACACAGACAGAACCATGGAATGGGTTGGGTTGGAAGGGACCTTGAAGCTCATCCAGTGCCACCCCTGCCATGGGTAGGGACACTTTCCATCATCCCAGCTTGCTCCGAGTCCGGTCCAACCTGGCCTTGAACATTCCCAGGACAGGCTGGGACGTGTGTGCTCAGGTCAGGACTCTGCCTGGGGGCTCCCAGCAGTGTCCCCGTGTCCCTGTCGGTGTCCCCTGCCCACTGCAGCCAGGCCGGGGCTGGCCGGTGGCACCAGTGACCTGACACAGCCCCACAGCCCGAGGGCTCACCGGGCTTGGGGTGCGGGCCCTGCCCGGTGCTCAGGTGTGGCCACATGAGTGGTTTGAACGGGCTTTTCTCAGTGGGCCCAGAGAAAATAAGTGACACCAACACTTGATACTGGCACCGACATCACCACTGGTACCAATACCAACACCAGCATCAACATTGGTACCAACACTGACACAGACACCAGCAGTGACAACTGGCACTGGCACTGACATCAGCACCAGCACTGATACCAGCACTCAGCATGGAACCCAAACCGATACCGGCACCAGCACCGGCACTGGTACCGCCGTCAACGCTTGTACTGACAGTGACATTGCCGCCACCACCTATACCGGCAGCAACACCAGCACCGACATCGACACCAGCACTGACACTGGCACTGAGCGTGGCACCCAAACCGATGCCAGCACCGGCATTGGTACCAACACTTCCACCGACAGCGACATCGCCGCCCACACCGACACCGGCCCCAGCACCGGCGCCTCACGGCGGCCGCTGAGGGAGGGCGAAAAGGGCGGGAAACGCCGGCGAGCAGCCCAGGCGGGAAGGGGCGCGCGGGCCGGCGGCGCTGGCGCCGCCTAGTGGAGGTCCCAGAGGTCGCGCAGCGGCGCGGCCAGGCGCGGGTCCCGCGCGCGCAGCGCCCCCGCGTGGGCGTGGCGGAGCGAGCGCAGCTCCGTGAGGCGCCCCAGCAGCCGCGCGAAGCGCTGCGGGTCCCGCGGGTGCTGCAGCTTCGAGTGCTTGTACAAAATCCCCAGCAGCGGCTCCTGCAGTTCCTCCACATGGCGCTTGTCCCTCAGCAGCGGGCGGTCTGCGGGAGAGCGGCGGCACGGAGAGAGCGGTGAGCGGGATGCTCCGGGTGCCGCCGCCCCTCAGGGTCCGGTCGGCGCCGCCGCCCTCAGGGTCCGGTCGGCGCCGCCGCCCCTGAGGGAACAAATGCGAGCTCCTTCGGGGCAAGTGACAGCTCGTTGTTGTCACCTTCCCAGCTTACCTGAAAAGAACACTGTTGTTGCTACGAGCAGAGCGTATTCGGTCTCGGTCACTTTGAGTTCCCCCATGGTTCTGTAGAAGTAGAATAGGGCGGTGATGAACTCCTCAGTTATGCCTTGAAAATGAAAAAAAAAACCCAACATTTTTTGGTTAAAAAACAAACAAACAAACAAAACCCCACCCCCCACCAAAAACAAACAAAGCCAAACAAAAACAAAACAAAAAAAACCAACCCCCCCCAACAAAGGTGCAGAATAATGAGGATGTTATTACAGTGCAGAAAGAGTTGCAAATCTTTGCCTGAAGGGTGTGAGGTGACCCTCCCTGGATCCCTCTGGGTTGCTGTGTCCAGCTCTGGGCTCCTCAGGACAAGGGACATGGAGCTCCTGGAGCAGGTCCAGCCAAGGCTGTGGAGCTCATGGGGGACTGGGGCATCTCTTATGAGGAAATGGTGAATGGTTGGACTCTGTGATTTTAGAGGTCTTTTCCATGCTAAGTGATTCCATGATTCTGTGGAAGGCTGAGGGAGCTGGGGCTGCTCAGCCTTGAGGAGCCCCAGCTGAGAGGGGCCCTCAGCCCTGGGTGTCCCTGTCTGCAGGGAGAGCAGGGACCAGCAATGGCACCAGAGGAACAAGCAGGAACTGATGCTCAGGAAATTCCACCTGAACATGAGGAAAAACTTCTTTCCTGTGAGGGAATAGATTGCCCAGAGAGTGTGGAGTCTCCCTAATTGGAGATATTCCAGACCCATCTGGAGATGACCCTGCTGGAGCAGGGAGGTGGCACCAGGTGACTGTGATCCCTTCCAACCTCATCCATTCCATGATTCTGTGAATCTTTTAAGGCTTGGGGCTGTTCTATTACATGAAATAGTTAACTAACTTTGTGAAAACAATGCTAATTGCTAAAATAATAACAAAAGTTGTATGGCAGTTGTAGTGTGGAGCTTTGAATGTGTATATTACTCAAGGGATATAAGCAAGCATGAAGACACCTCTTCCTGCCATGAGGATGTAATGCCAGTGTGTAATACCTGAGGAGGTAACGCCAGAGCAGCTCAGGGGAGAGGGGGAGGAGAAGGAAAGGGAGAAGAGAGGAAGAAGAGAGGCAAAGAGATGGAACAGCGGCCACAGGGACAGTGTAGCTCAGTGCATGAAAAGTAGGGCCAGTAAAGCAAAAAATTCACAATGTTTAGATTCTGAGACCTCCATTACCTGTGGTAGTAGTAGAAGTTGGCCTCTCTTTATTATGACACATTTCCATGGAATAAATATTGTTTTTATCAAGATTTTGAACATGACAACATGTCCCGTGATCAGGAAGTCTTACATGACCTGGAATAAGGCAGATGACAGTTCCCAGTCAAGCTTAAAGCGATCTTAAATATTTGTCTGTATCATTGCTGAAAATGTGTGAATTTTTCCCAGACCCACAAAGGTATAAAATCCTTTTTGGCATCTGGATCCGAGTTCTTTGCTTGCTTTTTTATTGGTCAAGGTCTCTTGTGTTAAATTTGACACAATGTATGTAATTAATATATGTATTTAATATATTAATGAATATATTAATACAATATAGAATAATTATAATTTAATATATAATACATTAATATATTTAATATGTAATTAATATAGCTGATATCATCCCCTCACCCCACAATGATGCAAGTCAAGCATTTCAGACCTACTTTCACTGGTTGATGGCTGGCACTCGCTCATTCTTTGGTTGTAAATTTGAGCTGATCTCAAGAACATTGCCTCCACTGTGGACCCTTTCAGCAGAGCAATCTGGTCCTCACTGGCTAAACTCTCAAACCCTGCAGAGAAAGGTGCAAGTTCAGATCAGGAAAGGCTGGGGCTGCCTTTAAGCCCTCAACACGATATGAAAAAAATTATTTTTAAAAAATAAGTATCTTTACTGGAAAGGGGGAGCCATAGTTAAATGATGAATGAGCCAAAGACTTGGGATCTTTCTTGCTAGATTGCAGGTTAGATAATTAAATAAAAAAAGAGGGGGCAGTTTTCAGTGTTAAAAGATTCCCAGGAAGATACAAGTAAAACTTTTGGGATTAAGCAAGGGGTTATCAAAATATTCCTCCTACTACCTGATAAATATAGGCCTGACGCCTGATAAATTTGCTGCATTGTTTAGTGACTGTGGATACTCCATTAATTGTTACATTATTTTCTTTTTAGAAATTGTGTTCATCTTTTGACAAGCTCATTGTCTGCACTTGTGATTCAAGAGCAAAGGAACTTTGGTGATTTTTTTTCTTAAACCTGATCAAAGCAGGATATGTAACACAAGCAAACAGACAGCTCACCCCTTCCTTCAGCTGTGCCCCACAGAGATGCTAAATTACATCAAAAAACTGCTTTAGATATGATGATTGACCTTTGTCAGTGAGTTTTACAAAGCAAAGTTATCACCCTCCCTGTCAAATGTTACTTTGTCAACTTTACACTGAAATGGAGTGAATTGAAATGCATGTTTCCTTGTTCTTTATGAAAGGAAAATATGAATAAGAACACCTGGTTAGTCCCTTCGGTGCTGCCTTTTCCTTTGAAGGAACATCTGGTTTTTCCTTTGGTGATTATGATAAATTGTAGACTCAACTGGATTGCAGAGAATGTGGTGAGACAGTAATTCCCTCAAGGGGGTATTTTGAGGTCCACATGCCCACATGCTTCCAGAAAATGTTTCTACTCCATGTCAGAAATGGAGAAGAAATCTAATCATAGCAAAGATGTGAACTGAAAGCTTCTAGGTTGTCCTCATGACACATTAGAAGTTCAAATAATCAGTTTAAAGCCTTTTCTTAAAGCCTGTACTGTTTTCTGGTTCATGCCCTCAGTTTGATTTGGTTCCTCTGTGTTCCCCAAAGGAAGGAACTCACCTGGGAGTCTTTTTGTGAAATCCACCAACACCTGGACATGGACAACAGCTGTCTCAGACAGGTGGAGGAAACTTTCCTCAGGGCTTGCAGTTTCCTGTAGCTGCAAAATGAGCATTTGAACATTGGATACAGCCAAGACAAAAGCAGTGACTCAGCAATGCAGGCTGGGGGTGCTGGATACCTACAAACTTCTTGGCTTCCTCAAGGGGAATTGTGTATTTTTGGTGTGCTGCTACAATGTGGTCAAGAAGCTGATGTTCTCCTGGAGTAAGTTCCATCTTTTCAGAAATCTGCTAAAAAAATAAACCAATCAAATCACAATGACTTAGAGTAAGAATAAGTGATAAAAAGAGATATTTTAAATAGAAAAATATCCCACTTTTCCAGATCTTGTTGTAGATGATACTTGCTTACTATTCAGTCCCTCATCTTCCAGCTTTATGTTGCAAAGGAAACTGCTCTTCTGCTTGAAATTCTTCCTGAGTCGCTTTGACTTGCACTGGACTTCAGTCAGCAAACCTGTGAGGTGTGGAGTGGCCATTTTCAATTAATTACAGTCTGAGGTCATCACTTTTATTAGAGATAACTCCAGTCTTGCATCCCAGAAGCTGTCACCTATAATGAGCTATGTTTCCTACAGAATGTGGCCCTGTTACTTATCAGGTGAGCTGATGTTCAGTAACCACCAAAGGCATCTTTGTCCTTGTGGCTCTGTGACACACAGGCATCAGAATTTTTTATCAAAGCTCATTATACCATTTTCATTTAAATTTTTTCCAACACAGCCTAAAGCTCATCTGATCTGCTCACTGCTGTCCTGACAAGATGGAGGATATTTAGCTTATCTTGCTAGTACTTCCTTTTTTTTTTCTTGTACTGTCTTTGAACAACAGTTTCTTAAGGTGAGGGGATACTTCCCAAGCACTGTTGGCTTCTGCACACCAAGATGTTAAAGGTGCCACCATCCCCAAAGTAATTTTCACAGAATTCACAGAATCACTGGGTTGAAAGAGACTTTCAAGATCATTGAGTCCAACCCAGCCCCAACACCTCAACTAAACCCTGGCACCCAGTGCCACATCCAGGCTTTGTTAAACACCCCCAGGGATGGGGACTGCACCACCTCCCTGGGCAGAACATTCCAGAACTTTATCACCCTTTGCATTAAAAACTTTTTCCTAATATCCAACCTGTCACAGACATGTTTTATGAAAAATCCTTTTGTTAGAAATTTTTCTCCTGAGAAGCTGAGAGGCCTCAGGAATGAAATGTAAACAATGATTATCTGCTGCTGTGGAATGCAACAGGTGCATCTTTGATTGGTCTCATATGGTTGTTTTTAATTAATGGTCAATCACAGTCCAGCTGTCTTGGACTCTCTGGTCAGTCACAAGATTTTGTTATCATTCCTTTCCTTCCCTTTCTAGCTTTCTGATGAAATCCTTTCTTCTACTGTTTTAGTGTAGTTTTAATATATAATTTTCTTTTAATATAATATATATCATAAAATAATAAATCAGCCTTCTGAAACATGGAGTCAAGATTCTCATCTCTTCCCTTGTCCTGGGACCCCTGCAAACACCACCACACCAACCCAGATTTCCCTTGGTGCAGCTGGAGGCTGTGTGCTCTGGTTCTGTCAGTGCTGCCTGGAGGAAGAGCCCAGCCCCAGCTGAGCACAGGCCCCTTTCAGGAGCTGTAGAGAGTGATAAGGTCACCCCTGAGCCTCCTTTTCTCCAGGCTGAGCACCCCAGCTTTTTCTACATGTTCCTACAGCCAAACAAAGCTTAGACCAATATCCTCGGGAAGAGATTGACTTTGGAGAAGGTTTTATCTGCGATGATTAGTAAAGAATCCAGCAGGAAGGAGCACTCACACTCTGCCAGCATTCCCACAGCTCTGCACTTCTTGAGGCGGCACTCCTGGCACTTCCTCCTCATGTACATGTCCATCTCGCAGTGCCCCCCGCTCTTGCAGCGGTACACCGCCTTCTTGGTGATGCTGCGCCGGAAGAAGCCTGGCAATGAGCAACAGCTTGTGAAAAACACGTTTACTTTCTTGGGAAAATGTAAAAAGTTTAATAAAGGACAATAGGAGACAAGGACCATAGGCCAGGTGTGTCTTGCACTCATTAAGACGACACTGTTACTTTTGGGGATACCTCTTAAATACCTTTTCTCTTACATCAGCCTGTTGCATATTTATAGACTCTTATGTATATCTATAAACTAGTTTCCATTTTTCAGGAACTATTTTACTTGGTTTCTCTTTGGGTCTGCTTTTTTAGAGTGTGTGTGTTTCTTGGCTGTGGTTTTGGCTCCTTCTCTTTATCACTTCCAGTTTGGGCCTTGGTCTGCTCTGTCTTCAGATGCTGAGTGCTGATAGTTGGCATATCTGTACAGGTGTCTTTATCTTATGTTCATTGGATGTTATCTTATTCAAGCAGGCATTTTAACACAAGTATATAGCTATTATAATATATATAGTATAAGCTATGTAATATATATAGCATAAGCTATTATAATATAGTTTATATTAGCTATATAATATATATGGTAGAAGCTATTATAATATAGCTTATTATAGCTTATATGTATGTAATATTATTGCTTATATGTATGTAATATATATATTATCATTTATATGTATGTACATATATATATAGAAGCTATTATAATATAGTTTATATTATGTACATAATATATATATGGTATGAAATATATTATAATATAAGATATAATATTAGCTATATAATATATATAGTAGAAGCTATTATAATATAGCTTATATTAGCTATTTCACTACTATGTCTAAGCTTAATTAACAACACAAATAAAAACTTTGTAGCAAAGTTACTTTAACATCACACATATAAAAAACATTTTAATATTTGTGAAAAGCCAATATTATAATGTGTATCTATAACAAGGTGGTGGCTGGAGCAATCAAAGGAGCTTTATCTCATAAGGATTTAAAAGTGTTCTCCAGGTTTGAATGGTTGGGTTTTTTAAATGGAAAAGTTACCTTGATTTTAAATCTGCTTTTTAAAAAATATAGTTATGTCTGGTTCTTTCTGACTGATATTAATTGACATTTTTCATACATAGAATCATAGAATATGCTGATTTGAAAGGGACCCACGAAGATCACCAAGTCCATCCCCTGGCCCTGCCCAGACACCCCAAACCCCACCCTGTGCATCACTGAGAGCAGTGTTCAAATGCTCCTGGAGCTCTGGCAGCCTCGGAGCTGTGCCCGTTCCCTGGGCAGCCTGGGCAGTGCCCAGCACCCTTGGGGGAAAAACTTTTCCCTTATATCCACCCCTGGCACAGCTCCAGCCCTTCCCTCGAGTCCTGTGCCTGCTCACAGGGAGCAGAGATCAGAGCTGCCCCTCATGACACAGCTCCCATACCAACAAGTTAAAATGTGATTAGCAAGTAATTACTACTTGCTTTTATTCAATTATAATAATAAGTGAAATTAATAACACTGAAACAAATCTCTAAGAAATTTCATAAGAAAATGAGCACCTGCTTACACTGACACTATTCTAACGAGTCATCAATGCAAACATGAGATGCTTAAAGTGCTCATTAAATATAGACTGTGAAAATATTTCTTCAAAGAGTGGTATAAAAACGTGAATTTGGAGTGAGCTTGTTAGATAGGGGGTTCATTAGGTAAATGAAAAGCCGCTGTGGTAACACCAGCCCAAACCTGTGTGGAAGGCGGCACCGAGGGCCCGTGTCCCCGCTCACCTTTGCAGCCCTCGCAGGTCAGCGCGTTGTAGTGGTACCCCGAGGCCTTGTCCCCGCACACCACGCACAGCTCCTCCTGCCCCTTCAGCCTCACCGCCTGGTTTAACCGGGGCCTCCTGAGCCCCTGGAAGCCCCCGTCCTCCCCGTGCGGAGCCGGGAAGGGGCCCTTGCTGAGCTCGCAGCTGCTGCCCACGCAGGGCCCGTCGCCGTACGGGGGCTCCAGGCTGTAGGGGCCGTACGGGGCCGGGCCGGGCTGGGGCTGCAGCGCTGGCACCGGCACTGCCGAGTACTGGCAGTACGGGGCAGCCTGGAAATCCGCCTCCTGCAGCTGGTAGTTGATGTGCTCCGGTAAAACATCTGTTCCGGGGGAATGGAAAGTGCAGTGAAAACCTGGAGAATGCCTCAACATCAGCTGCTCCAAAGTTTGAAAATGTGTAGCTATGGTATTTTCTGAAAAATGCTTTCCTTAAGATTTTTTTCTCCTGAGAAGCTGAGAGGCCTCAGGAACAAAATATAGACAATAATTATGTGCTGCTGTGGAATGCAACAGGTGCATCTGTGATTGGTCTCATGTGGTTGTTTCCAATTAATGGCCAATCACTGTCCAGCTGTCCAGACTGTCTCAGTCAGTCACAAGCCTTTGTTATCATTCTTTCTTTTTCTACTCTTAGCTAGCCTTCTGATGAAATCCTTTCTTCTATTCTTTTAGTATAGTTTTAATATAATATATAAAATAAAATAATAAATCAGCCTTCTGAAACATAGAGTCAGATCCTCATCTCTTCCCTCATCCTAAAAGACCCCTGCGAACACCATCACAAAAAAGTTTTATAGATTTAGTAGCATAAATATTAGAGGAACACGTTTTCAGAGGGGCAATCTGGCGCATTCTATTTAAATTTAAACCTGTAATGTTCTTAAGTGAGACCTGAAATGTAGCAAAAATGGCTCAGTAACAGTTTGGGCAATATCATGTGGATTACTGTTAGTAGATAATTGAATATCACTTGCCAGCTGATGGCACAGTTGTCTTCAGATCTTACACTTGTTTTTTTTAGTTGTCCACACTACAGTCAAATATGTTCCACAAGTGAATTTCTTAATGAATAAAGTGTTTGTTACTGATACATATCTCAGGCATCATTTTGAAAATGTTGCACAAGGGTCTGAGAAAATTGTGTAGAAATCAGAGAGTACTAAAAATTACTGTGACAGGGGTCTTAAAGTTGAACTTCAGAGGAATAAAAGGCAGAGACTTGTTTTATTTAGTATTTGTCTTTACAGTTATGGGATTTAGTTTAGTAAAACATAGGTACAGAATTACAAAGAGAGTTTCCTACTGCCTTTCTGTCTGTTGAGTTTCAATTTTATCCAGCCTCCCCTAAATACACGCAGCTATACCAAAGAAAGCCCATGCAACATGCATCATGTTTCATTCTTCCTTTGGGATTATTAAAATCTCTGTAAAAACAAATTGGAAAGATTTTTTAAAACAGATTTTTTTTTTCCTTTTAGTGGGCTTTGGGTCTTGCCTTTAGTCTTCCAGAATCAAATTAATTATTGCAATTATAGCTCAATAAGATATAGAACAGGCATTATCTATTTATAATATATCTGGAATACTGTAATAAAACCTGGGTCTTCTCCATGCAAGTCAAAAGGAGACAACACTGGGGATGTTTTTATGGAAAGCTCAGTCAGAATAATCCCATAGTGCTCAAAAATCTGTATGAGCACACAGTAATAGATTTCCATACACTTTCAGTAGGAGCTTGGTAAGAGCTTTCAAGTGCATTAAAGATAAATTAAAATGAATTAAGCAAAAAATAATCCCCCAGAAGTTCATTTTGCTGCATTTCCAGAGAACAAAACTTGCTTTGCTCACCGTAGTACTGGATGGGCTCGGGCAGGCCGTACCCGTCGGGGACAGTGACAAAGGTGTTGGCCATGCTCTGCTCCCAGCTGCACTGCTTCATCCACTCTGCTGTGAGAGCAGCCTTTAAACAGCAACCTGGGGAAAGGGGAAAGGAAGAGAAACATCCCATGGGAAAGAATTGCTGGGTAGGTCAGATACAGAGCCAGAAAATTCCAGAATATGGCAGAGTTTTCAGACCATAAGAAAATCAGATGTCTGTGTGAAGTGACATAACACCCTCAACGAGGCTACAAAATGTTTGAGTGTCCTGATATTACAAACTCAGGGTAAAATGATTTCCTAAGTTTCCAAGTTATAGTTAGAGATGTTTTGCTCTGAGTTTTCCACAAAACCATGTGGGGGAATTGGACTGGTAAATTCTCTAATTCAGAGAAGGTTAAAAGGTTAAAAACTTAACAGAGAATAAACTTGCTTTGGGCATGAATTGGAGCATATGTGGGGCTGTCCTGTTTGTGCACAAAGATGGGCTTTTAATGAGTTTATTTAATTCATGTTTTATCAGAGGTGAAGTAAGGGAAATAGCTTGGAAAGGCCAGCATGGAGTATCTGTTCTTCATCATGTAGTACTCATTTATGCAGTAAAATTCAACTTTGCCTTGCTTAAGCGCTGCCTGAATTGCACTTCCTGAGTTCCTTTAACAGTGCAAAGTTTTCAGTGAAGACCAAAATACTGATTTCCTATAGGATGTGCTGCCTCTAAAGACCTTTCCACTGCCCCTTGGTCATTGAAGGAGCCTGGGCTCCTGGCTACATTCACTGACATTCCCAATAACAAAGTACACTGAGAGCTCACAGTGACATGGTGAGAAGAGCTGCTGTGCTTGGAGCTCAACACTTATCTCACTTTTCAGTAATTTGACTTATAAATTCAAATTTAGAGAAGTTCTGAAAGTGTGTGCTCTAAAAACTCTTAAAAGAGTTTTAGGGGGAAAAGAAAAACGTCTGTGTGGACAGTGGCATGAGCTGGATTTGAGTTTATACACCTACAGCAAACCTCTGGTGTTGCTTAGAACTGAGAGCGAACAGAGTAACCATTAGAGGAGGAAGTAGGAATATTTTCCTTGCCCCCTTGTCCCTCTGCATGAGTGGGATGTGGGCACAGTTAAACCTTTGCTGAGCCTGATGCCCACTGACCAAGGGCTGTAAGAGACAATTTGCCCATGAACCACTCACAAGCTTCCCCTGAGCAGACAGGAAGGATAAAAAAGATGAAAAAGGCATGGAAGGATTTGGAAAATACAGCAAATCCAACTCCATCAACAGGATTTTCTGCAGAATTTACAGCAAGTTGGGTTTAAAGACCCTCCCTGAAGGAAGGGGTTTGTGCTATACCTGGACCTTGCTGTGGCTGAGACAAGGAATGAATCACGCCAGGGAATCTGAAGTCCTGACTGGTAAAACACACATCCCTTCCCCCAGACTGCACAGAGATTCAGGGCTGAGCACTTTCACTTCGTGTTGTCAGCAGAAGGTGAAAGGATGCAGTGAGGCTGGAATGCTGGGGGTTTGTTATCTCTGCTAGTAAATATTTGTTTGAGAGCAAAATAAGTCACTGAATCATGAGGTCTTATCAGTTAGATCAATTTGGCCTGGGCAAAGTCTACATTTTTTCCCAAAAATGTGTGTTTGCTGAAGAAATGTGTTTCTGAATTCCAGTGGTTTCTTTAAATAAAAGTCATAATTGAATAGTAGATTAAAAAATTACACTGATCCAGTCTAATAAAAGCAGTATATTGGGAGTATGAAGTACCAAATGGAAGTAGATTTTCCTTAGGCAAAGTTTCCTCAGTTAGGTATTGTATGAGAAAAGATTTCAGCCCTTCTTACTGATTTTTATGGCTAATAACAGTAACCAGTTGCACCTCCAAAATTTCCAGCTTAGACTGAGACTTTGTAAGCTGAAATATTAAATGAAGAGAATTAAGAGGATGTTAGAACAGTGGGAATAGCAAATCCAATGGCTGTCTGAGGAATGCTCTACTGTCTTAGAATGAGACGTGCATAAACATAAAGAGTTTCATTTTCTGACATTTGAGAATTTAGCGTCGACAAGCTTGTTCTGATCAAACAAAGCATTGGGATTTTAAAGCAAAAAAGGAGAAAAAAGGAGAAGAGAATAAGATATGTAAGGAAGGGACTTCATTTCCTAAGCCAGGCAAATTTTGATTACTTAGGAGTGACTGTGAGAGTTGTTTTTTCCAACCTTTGCCTCCCCCCTGGTGAGTGAGGCAGCAGCAGGGAGGCCTCCTCCAAACTGCAGCGGTCCCTGGGATTCCATGATCCATGTGCTGCTCTCCCCAGGGCCCTGTGGCCATCCCAAACCCCTCACACCTCATGGGACACCTCCCCAGCCCACACAGACGCTCATTGACCTTATCCAGGCAAGGGAATTCTGCATGTGCCCAGCACAGTGAAGCTCCTGACACAAGGTACCAGACATGCCCAGGTGTTTTGTCCAAAACAGTAACTGGAACAAAGCTGAAGGAAGGATGGAGCAATGGGTTTGGATGCTTGGGGCAGTTGAAGCCACGCCATTCCCAAAACAAAATGTTTTGTGTCCCTTTCTTCTGTGTACTCCAAACATAACCACATGTTTGTGCATGAGCGCTTTAAAAGGAAGCAAAAATCTAAATATGTTCCCAGAGAGGATACATAAAGTTCTTTAGACTAAAAAGTGAGAACAAAAGATGAATTTTTTAAATAATTTATTTTGTAGCATCCCAAGCAGTAACACACACAGAGTGGAAGCCTTGAGGAACCCTGAGTCACACAGACTGAGCTGACAGAAAATGTCACCTGTGTAAAGCACACGCTGCTCCTGCTTCTCCTCCTGCTACTGGGCACTTTCACATGTGAAGTCCTGAGCAGGTGAGGGCAATGGTGTTTTTGGATTTAATAAGGAGGTTCTTCTATTTAAAATGTTCTGTCAGTGTTCATAATTGAATAATTTAATAATTAGTTCTTTTAATAATTAGTTCTGTCAGTGTTCATCTTCTGAACTACAAACGTTCAGTATAAACCAGAACGTGCTGATTCAAGGGCTTGGTTACCCATGTCATGCAGAAATTTAGTTCTTAGTCCCAACTGAAAGACTTGACAATTTATCAAAAATGGGATCCACTAAAGAAAGAAAAAGCCATTGATTGATAAAAGTAAAGTAGAACCATAAATAGAATGTACACGTCCAGACTAGAATCTGAACTGTGCATCTATTTATTTCTATTTATGGTGAAAGATGTGGGGTTTATCATTTTTATTGCTATAAAACCCCATATCATAAAGCAACATATCATCAACTTATCAAATTTATTGAGATACAAAACATCCTCCATGGAGCAGGGCTACAGGGAGCCCTTTCAGAGGTCGGTACTGACAGTGCTTGAGCTGCTATCGTAAATATTTTGACAGTTGAGTCATGGGGAAATTTCTTGTTTACAGGGAATTTTAGGAACTCAAGCTGAAGGTCTTCACCATCTATTTAGCACACCTTGGGGCACGTTAGTGGTCACGTAGTGGAACTCAGAGCACGTTTCAGGCTCAGGTTTAATCACTGTACTTTGCTTGCAGCTGGAAGGCGAAGCTTATGTTTTTTTAATTTGTGAAAATTTAAACTGAAAACTTTAAAAAAAAAAAGTAACTGAGCATAATCAGTGCCAAGTAGGTGTGATACCAGCTAATCTATTCAATTTCACTCAAGCAATTCAGTAATCACTGCTTAATTACAGAATGATTTTCCAGGGGAAATTGTGGGATCACTCGATTGATCCTGTAGGCAGCTTACACGCATTATTAAAGGTTTTTCTGTTCCTCCTGGTTTTAATGTGCCAATAAGCTCCCCAAAGCTGCTCTTTGAAGAAATTCCACTTTTCTTCTTATTAAATGTGTTCCTTCCTGGTTATTTACTCCATAAAATAACCATAACAGGAACTTATTATATTCATTTTTATATATACTTATTATGTTCCATATAATAACCATAATAGGAACTTATTATATTCTTTTCTATATATACTTATTATATTCCATATAATAACCATAATAGGAACTTGGCTTATTTCACCAATGGACTGCATTGCAGTTATCTTGAAATTTTCCTTTGGAATTGTTATTCCATAAATAATTATTTCAAAAGCATAATTTTTATACATTCTAAAATAAGAGGTTAGAGGTTGTTTGAAACTCACATTTTTCTGGGTACATTTGGGAATGGAAACACATAAATGACTTTAAAAGTTGTTTTTCTTCACTCTGTGTGTCAAATGAAGTACTATTGGAACAAACCCTTGGCAGTAGAACACCAGATTTAAAAGTGCATGCTTGCTGTTTTCTTTTAGTCAGATGTTTAAAAAGAAAGAAAAAAGGAGGTAAAGAAGAAAAAAGCCCAGCACCTGGAATATTTTCACTTGGCAAACTGATGTATGGCTTGAGCAGCAATTTCTAACCCTAGAGCATGCAGAGAAGGGAGTGAAATACTCACGGTGCTTGCAGGGAGCTCCTCTCCGGGCACGGCTCCTCTCCCAGCGGGGCTGCAGCGCCGGTCCCAGCCCTGCTGCAGCTGGAGCCCACAGGCCTTTGCCTTTCCCTATTTATCAGTTTGTGTGCACAGCCCGGGCTCCAGACACTCGGCAGAGCCACGCCGCGGCTCCGAGACACCAACTTCCCACACAGCTCCTCTGGGGTCGGAGCAAGGGCAGCTGCAAACCCACATAAATCACAGCACAACTGGGTCATCAGGGACAGAGGCCATGGGGACCTTCACGTCACTGCTTCCCAGAGTCCTGCCTGCCCAGCACTCACATTCTGCTTTCCTGCTAGAATTCAAAATTCTCCCATTTTCATTGCTTCTGAGTGCCTGCCCAGCACTCACATTCTGCTTTCTTGCTAGAATTCAAAATTCTCCCATTTTCATTGCTTCTGAGTGCCTGCCCAGCACTCACATTCTGCTTTCTTGCTAGAATTCAAAATTCTCCCACTTTGGTTGGTTCTGAGTGCCTGCCCAGCACTCACACTCTGCTTTCTTGCTAGAATTCAAAATTCTCCCATTTTCATTGCTTCTGAGTGCCTGCCCAGCACTCACATTCTGCTTTCTTGCTAGAATTCAAAATTCTCCCATTTTCATTGCTTCTGAGTGCCTGCCCAGCACTCACATTCTGCTTTCTTGCTAGAATTCAAAATTCTCCCATTTTGGTTGCTTCATGTTGACATGTCGGGGTGGTGATGGAAAATGTTCAATTCCCAAGCAGGGAAAATATTGCAGTAGTATTATTTGGAGATTTTTACATGACATAATAATTTAATTTGGAAAGGCTGGATGGGGCCAGGACCTCCAAATACCAAACACTTACCTTGTCCTCTGTGTTCTGATCCAGAAACTCCTCTGGCTCACTCTCAGCTCATTGGCAACCTCAGTGAACTGAAGTTCACGTTGTCATTAACTCAGCAAAATTTCATTCTTAAACCCTTGAGTATTTCCTTTATTAGTAATTCCTAATAAATTAATATTGCAACTTGGTGTTTTCGTTGTTTCCTAGGTAGATGTGACCTTTTGATGGGGAATTTTCTTGTTAGGTATCATGCTATTCCAGTGCTCTCAGCAGGCTGCAAATCTCCTCACTCCAGGAGGAGTTCACCTGCATTCTGTGTAAGATCAGTTCTCCATTCACCTCAGGGAAAACTGCTTCTGTTGGATACTGCATGGAATTAGATGGAAAAAGGAAAATATAATTTCCTGTGGGGTAACTTACAGCAAAGTCACTTAAAATACTCTTTTGGGACAGCAGGTTTTCATGGATAAATGGCCACCACCTTTCAAAGGAGGGACACAATTCTGTTCCACGGGCTCCAGAGAGGAGCTGCCCTAAGGCTGCTTATTTCCATGTGCCATTTACAACTCTGTGGAGTGGAATGGTTGAGTCTTTCAAGAACAAACAGCATTGACTAATAAATGTTATTTGAGCATATTATGGGGTTTTGTAACTTTTCAGATGTCCTGCATTAATCACGTGTGGGGATGGGAAGCTGCACCACAGTGATTGTGCAGCAGAAATGAAGATAATGATGTTCTAAGCTTAATTATGCTCAGCACTTGTCTTTCTGGTAAAAGCAACCTCATACAGAAATTTGTCAATTTGTCAGAAAAATTTCAATAGTAAAACTGAAGGTTTTACAATTGATATAACAAATATTTTTTTCACAGAAGTATCTCTTTCACAATATCCCATTGACTTTTTCAACCAGCCTTTCTCATGAAAGTTGGAAAAACAAGCAGAGGTTTGTGAAATACTGTAGTTAGCTTTTAAATGCTACTGACTTTTATTTTTAGCATTTTTTTCTGATAGAAGGCACCTTACTGATAAGCTGTTCAAATTAGCTGTAGGATGTGGATATTTAGAGCCTGTTGACTTCAGGGGACTTAACCCTGAAGCCCAGGTTTTTAAAAGGCATCAAATCTCCATTCTATTCAGTTTATAAAGCCAGCTGGATTCAGAGTAAATTCAGTTTCTAAAATCACTATGTAAATAAGTTTATAAAATAACTCTATAAAAGTTGTAGTAGAAATGAATTGCTGTAATTAAGTACTAGCCCAAGGTAAACTCCCACACTGTAGTAATGAAGCTTTTTGCATAATCATGAAGTGATTCAGACCAGATGACTGGCTAAATACATATATTTATGTAAATACAGATATTTACATTATTTTAATAAATCACTGCTCCTATTCAAAACTTAGCATGACAAAAATGGGAGACTTGAGGGCACACTTGAGTCACCTAAAATACTGCTGCAAAGAAGAGGGAAATAAACTCTTTTCCATGCTTGTAAATAATCAAAACCCAGAAAGGTTATTTAGGAGTAAGGGAGATTTAAATTACAAACTAGAGAAAGCAATTACTGTGGTAAAAATAGCGCTGGAGCAAGTTCCTTGTACAATCTTCTCCACTGGCTGTTTTGAAGATCAGTTTGGGCAACCAGATTGAACTCAAGAAATGTTTTCTCTGAGTTGCTTTGGTTTGTAAAGAGGACTTTTTGGAAAAGACTTTGGAAAGCTCTCTTCCAGCTCTGTTTTCTGTTATTTTTCTATACATACATCAATTCTGTAAAACACTGCTGAAGTCTCTGGTCAGTAACATGCCCAGAGCCACTTCAGTGGTAAAGGAAATAATACCAAACTCCAAGCTTGCTTTACTAGCAGTGAGTAAACAAAGTGTCACTCATAGATAGGGCCTGAAAATAGGAGCTGAAGGAGTTTCTGCCATGAGCCAACATCCAGAAGTGGCACTGAAGAGGGGAATAAGGGACACACACGCTTTCCATAGAAAATGAGCAGATCTGGGGCAGCAGCCTGACCTGGGCACTGCTGCAGCACTTGTGCAGCCTCACTGCAACCTGGGAGCTCTGGGCAGCCAAACCCTGACAGACTGAGCAGCTGGGTCAGATGGGTGAGGGAGATGGAGATGAAGGAAGAGCTTCCCTGGGTCTGTACCTGCTGAGAGAATCCATTTTCAAGGTCAGCACAATTCTTTGTTCATCTGGACTGGAGGTTCTGGACGTCTGTGACTATTTGGTAACGGAATAGTTAAAGGAAATCACATCCACTCCAGCTGGGTCTTCTCTACATAAATGACCCGTTTGGCTTGATCTGCTATTGGATTGTTTACGTAACTTCAGTAATTAACCACTATCAGCCTCATTAATGAAACATAAACCACCTCTCCTGCTCATTTATAAAGCATTTGTCAAACAAAACTCAAACAAAGGGCAGAATCTCAGCAAAGTAACAGCCCTCCAAGAGCTACTGAGCCCTGACTGCAAGGCACAGCAGTGACTTTGCTGTTGTTTTTCAGTAGAACTGAAGCAGAAGTGATGGCATTGTCTATTGCTCTTGGCTAACTTCTCCCCAAGCCATCTGAGATCTGTCACATGAGGGCAAGGATGCCTGGACAACTATTTTGGCCATTTCAGTACAAAATACTGATGTTCCAGCTCATTACTGTAAATCATTAAATGATGAAAGCAAGAGTCAAATACTAAATGATTAAAGCCCTCAAAAAACTAATTGCTAATTACAGTAATTGTTGTTCTATGTGAGTTAAAGGTTATATTAAAATAATGATTATTTCATTACAGGATTAGATCTTTCCTGTTGGTAAACTGTTCTGAGCAATATTACGGAAAGCTGAGTATTTACAATACAGATCATGTATCAAAATGATCCAACCTAATCTTTACCTATTTTTGTGTCAGAGAAATAAAATTATTCAGAGGCATAAAATACACTGGCAGACACATCCATGCCAGAAGTTTTGTGATCTGAGACCTTGGATTTCCTTTCCAATTTGTTGAGGAACTCATGAAAAAACCACAAGTTTTCTGTTCCCCCTCTCTTCTGTTATTTATAGATCTCCCAAAGGTTCAGGAATGCTGATGCTGTTGGGATTGTTCTTCATGGGTGTGGATGAACCCCTCAGTCCTGGGTGAGAAGCAGCACAAAGCCTTGTGAGTACTGATTGTGCCTGTTGGTGTTACCTTGCACAGTGAACAGCTCCCATTTAGCACTGCAGAGAAGTGTTCTTTGGTGTCAGATAATAGAAATACTCTTTGTTTTGCGCCAAATGTATCAGACAAATCCTCACAATCAAACTGGATGAGAAGAGGGAAGTTCTTGTTAAATTCTGAAATGCTTTTGTGGGATTAAATGATGAAATAGCAGACCAGAGAGGAAGAACAATTTTGGTCTTTTTAAGACTGATTTTTTCTTAATCATGAAGTCATTGGATAGTTTCACCTTGCATTTTCTTACAGGCTTGTAAGACCAGTCTTGAAGAACTGAACATGATTTCTGTCAAATTTCTGTCCAAGAGCCAGACTGCCTTAAACTCACCCGAAAATCCCAGGACGGCCCACAAAATGTTACTGTTTCTCCTGTTTATTCTCTTAAACTTAATCTGCAGGGCCTGAATGCAGAGTAGGTACAATAAACCCATCCATTAAATCTCCACAAAGTTCCTGGGTACCCTGACACCTCCCCCTTTCAGCACCCTCAGCCAAATCTGCTTCCCCTTGGCTGGAAGACCAAGATTTGTTAATAAAATGCTCCAGCAAGGTGGAAGAAAACAAAGCTATCAATTAAATTTGATTACAATCCCAGGAGTTGGTAGTTCATAGAGAATACTCATAACTACAGGCACTGCAGGACTTTTTAGGTACAGCAAAGGGAAGCCAAAACCTCATTTCCATAAAGGAGATCTGGACACTGTGTTAAGCATTACAAAATAATTATTGTGGAATGCCTTGCTCAGCATTTTATCAGCAGTGGTCTCTTCTGCTGAGACTGAATTAACTGGATGTGTCCATTTATCAATGATAATGTTTTTCCTTTTTTCCAGCCTGGATTCCATCTTGAGGACATTTGTTTTAACAGTAGAAAGAATATTAGAGTCATAAGTGTGAGTGCTGTGGTGCAGTGGGTGACTCCTCAAGATTTATCAAAGCAAGATAATGAGGATGAACAATAAGACTGAGTTCCTTGGTCATAACTTCTGTCACAGGACAACTCTGCATTATGCCACATTAATTCACCTTGAAGTGTGGGCTGGGAAGTGCAAGAGGAGGATTCCTTTGGGCTCCTGGCCTGTGAGTATCTGGGCTACACTTTTGTTGAAGGCAATACCAGTGAAATTGTGACAGTAGCTGAGAGCTGTCTTAACACTTCCACTTAATTTGAAAGGCAAGCAGTCAGAAAGTGTTGGGGTGTGTGGTATGAGATGGGCAGGTTTGGTTTTTAAACAGCTGTAGCTGCTGAAATAGTTGGGGTTTGAAGGAAGGACTTACTTGTAATGGAAATGAGAATTATTACATTCCATTTTTAAAAAGCTTGTGCCCAGCGGCATCACCATGGCAGACTTGTGCTTTCAGACACTTAGCCACAATGTTTCTACCTGTGCTGACTGCATTTACAATTAATATAATTTTACTGAAAATCCAAGAAGTATCCTAGAATTTTGCCCTTTATTCTTTTCTCTGCTTCCAATATCTAGATGTCACTCCATCTATCACAGACATTGCCATTTGATACTGGTCTGTTCACAGAATCCCAGAATTGTTTGGGTGTGAATCCCATCTTGATCCACCTCCTGCCGTGGGCAGGGACACCTTCCACTGTCCCAGGGTGCTCCAAGCCCCATCCAGCCTGGCCTTGGACACTTCAGGGATCCAGGGGCAGCCACAGCTGCTCTGGGCACCCTGTGCCAGGGCCTGCCCACCCTCCCAGGGAAGAATTCCTTCCATATATATCACTTGAATTTCTGCTCTTTCAGCCTGAACCCATTTCCCCTTGTCCTGTCCCTGCAGTTCCTGGTGAGGGGTCCCTCTCCAGCTTCCCTGTAGCCCCTTCAGACCCTGCAAAGGGCTGTGGGGTCTCCACACAACTTTCTCTTCTCCAGCCTGAACAGCCCCAGCCCTCTCAGCCTGTCTCCACAGGGGAGGTGTTCCTGTGCCCTGAGCAATTTTGTTCACTTTTTGTCCATCTAGATTTGTTTTCTTTGTGATTTTCCTACTGTTAGCAAGAGCCTGCTCAGCTGTACTCAGAACTGTTTTGTATTTATCCCACCACAGAAATACTATTTCTGATTTTCCAAAGATGGCCTGGAAGCAGTTTGGGCTCTACAGCAGCATTGTTATTCTGAGTGTCCCAGTACTGTGCTATCCAGCCTTCATTTCTGCTACAACAACCCCATGTTCTGTTTGACAAAATACAGCCATGTGGTTAAGAGTTATTAAAAGCATTAAAACATTAACCTCTTGTAACCCCATTTTTCACTTTGTACACACACATAAGTGTTTAATTGAATTGAAGTTAAACACTAAAAAGTTTGAGAGGCCAAATTTATACATTCTATTTAGTTTACACAGAATTGCTGTGATAAGCCAAAGGAATTACAAGGCACCCCTACTCAGAAATGCTCATCTGTTGATTTGTTTAAGCTCTGTTGCTACACACTCGAAGTTTTGGTGGCGAGCATTCCCAGCATTTAAACCAAGGAGCTTTGTCCTGCTGGGGTCCTCTCTGTGTCCTGGCGCCACAGGAACTCACTCTGCTGTCCCTTGGAGCTGAAGAAATGATTCTGTGTCCAGATCTGCTGGAGAGGGGCTGAGATGGGCTCAGGGCAGTGTGGCAGTGGTGTTGTAGAGTCTCATCTCCCTCATCCTGGAATTTTACTCCTAGAAGCCAGAATGCCCCAGAGGAAATGAGCTGATCCTGAAATGACAGTCTGGTACAGCAGTGCTGCCCTCACCCACCCCTGCTTGTCCCTGTGGGCAGGGAAGGCCAGGATGGCACCTCTGACACCAGGGGGAAGTGAGTGTTAACTCAGAATTATAAACACGAGAGCACAACAGGCAGCTCAGACACATCCTGGTGAAGCTCCTGTGGGGGTGAAATGATCCCTCACACTGCCCAGACCGTGGGCAGTTCCTTCAGCTGATTTCCTATGGATGTGAACTGGAATTGTCAGTGCCCCATCTCTAAATGGCTCAATGAGTGCCTGAATTCAGTGGAACCTCGGGGACTGCAAGTTTGGTTCCACAGAAATCCCTGTATTGGATAAAGTGAAAAAGGGAAAGATGGCTCTGGCACACAGAGGTCATTCCACGGAGCGGTGTCAGGCCTGCTCTGGGAAATGGGGGCTCTGGGAGAGGCTTTGGAGGCAGGCACAGAGCTGGGAATGGGCGCTGAGCGAGGCAGCAGCAGCAGCAGGTGCTGAGCTGCACACGAGGGGTCAAGTGAGGATGTGGGAGTGGGACAGGAGAAAGCAGCCCTGGCCATGGCTTAGGGATGATGTGTCCATTTCGGGACAGGACCCAACTGTCCCAACCTTTACCCAACTTGTTCCGTAGCCTGGATGGTCCACACAGCAACATTTGTCAGTTTTCCAAGTGTTCATGACTTGCCTATCAGGAAAAAAGAATTCTGATAAACTGTCCTAACTTTCTAGTATTCTCTAATAAGATGAAAAATAGGGAAGACCAGAAGGTGAAATATGCTATAACCATGGCCTGGGCTTTTATTTCCAAACTAGCAGAAGGATTACATTTCCCAAATTTGCAGAATAGCTCTCATACTTTACTAATTAATCTGATTCTGATGAAATATTCCAACTGCAGCTGCTCGCCCTGTTCTCTTTTGCATTGTGTGCATGTTTTGAGATTGTTGCTTTTATAAAATTATCTTGTTCAGCACTTCTGCACCAGGCTTGATTATCTCTGGGATCATACAGAACCTTCATCTGATAAAGCATCCTGGAGTTTTCTCATGTGTCTGTGTGAATAGGGATTTAAATTCAAAAGATGATTCAAATCAAAGGTAGTCCTGCTAAAATATTATTGTTGAAAACATTGTTAACGAAGTCGGTGCTATTGAACAAAACTTTGCGGCACAAAGCCTCAAGGACACCCCGGATCACCAACAGTAGCTTCAGTTAGCAAATAAGAATCAAAGCAGCGAGTCAGCATTGCACAGCTTGTTATTTTGAGTGGCGGATGTTTACTGTTGGAAGGGACAAACAGCAGGATCAGATAAGATGGGAGCCCCGCAGATCCCAGCCGGGATTGATCGCGCTGGGAGGGAGCAGCCGCAGAGATAAGCGGGACCCGGGGTCAGGGCCGCCGGCCCTCCGCAAACAGCCCGTGCCGAGCAGCGGCCGCTCGGAGCCGGCCTTGTCCCGGGCTCCCCCGACCGCGCCGGGGCTCTCGGGGCACGGGGGGCTCGGACACGCGGGACCGCGGCATGGGCAGCTCATGGGAGGGGGCACATCCACCTGGGGCAGGCGGCTTTGGGACGCCGCGTGCCGGGAAAGCGCGGTGTCCCCTCGCCCCAAAACGCCCCCAAACATCCCAAACTCAGCCAAAGCCCCAAGGCTGCGAGCATCCCCCGGGAACCGCGGGGGCACTCCCGACGCTTGGCCCCGCCCCCAGACCGGCCAACCGGGTGTTGGCCCCGCCCCTCCGCGCTCTGGCCCCGCCCCCCTACCAGGCCGTGGCGCTCTGGCGCCGCCAGGCGAGCCCGTGGCGGATCGGTGGGCTCGCGCCGGCTCGCGCCTGCGCCCTGACAGCGCCGTGGCCGCGGGCGGAAGCGGCGTCTCGGCCCCGCGGGTTCGCGTCCGCCCGCGCCCGGCGGCGGGGCCGGAGCGGGGCCAGAACGGCTGAGGCGAGAGAGCGGCGGCGGGGCCGCGAAGGACATGGGCCCGCCCCAGGGCTGAGCAGCGCCGCCCGCCATGAGCTGCACCATCGATAAGATCCTGACGGACGCGCGGACGCTGCTGGAGCGGCTGAAGGAGCACGACACGGCGGCCGAGTCGCTCATCGACCAGTCGGCCGTGCTGCACCGGCGCGTGGCCGCCATGCGGGAGGCGGGCGCGGGCTGCGCCGACCAGGTGAGCGCTGCCGGACCGACCCCCGCGTCTCGGCTGGGCCCGGGCGGGGCGGCCGGACCGACCCCCGCGTCTCGGTAGCCCCGAGGCGGCCGGACAGACCCCCGTGTCTCCCCGGCAGGGCCCGGGACCCGCGGCGGAGCGACCCGACCCGTCCCGGCTGCGGCCGCACGTGGTGCTGGCACAGGAGAACACGCAGATCCGCGACCTGCAGCAGGAGAACCGGGGTGAGCGGGGCCGGGGCGGATCCTGGCGGGTGATGTGCGAAGGGCCCCGGGGATGTTGGGCGGTGTGCGGGGCTGTCTCGGCGGGAGGGTCTTGTGGAGGAGAGCAGAGTCGCTGGATGCCCCGGTGGGTGGCGGTCATGGGAGTCTTCTCGGCCGAGGGGATCCGGGGAGCGGCGGGGCAGCGCCGGTCCCGCAGTCGGTACCCAGCGAGCGCCTCGGGGCTCCTGCTGTGGCCCTGATGTGCTGTGTTCTGCAGAGCTGTGGGTCTCACTGGAGGAGCACCAGGATGCGCTGGAGCTCATCATGAGCAAGTACAGGAAGCAGATGTTACAGCTGCTGGAAGGGAGAAAACGTGAAGAGGCAGAACCAGTCCTGAAAGTCCATCAGGCTAATTCTGGGGTAAGGTGAGATGGGGACAGGAGAGTGAGTGCTCAAGACCCCTGTCCCCTGCTCGCTGTCATGCAATCTTTGTTTCCATTCCTGCAATGCCCGTGCTCCAAAATACATTTTCTCCCAATCTTGACTCTCTTTGCTGCTACTTTCCCCTCTGCTCCTTTAGGAGCACACAGGTTGTAACAGCTGTCCCAGAGGACACTGAAAGGCACAACCCTTTCACAGCCCAGGTGGTGAATTCCCTGGCTTAAACTTAATGTGCCTGATCCTCTGTAGTAAAACCAGATGTCTGAGTTGTTATCATTCCTGTTCATTAGCTGTAGCAAAGGGGAAAACCCCTCCTAAACTCTGTGAGCTGTACGTGTTTAGTTCTTAAGAGATTTCACTCCCTAGTGTTTTTAAATCCAGATACTGTGTGGAGTGGCCTGAAGTGTCCCTTTGTACACACTGGGCTCAGTGACTTCAGAACTCTTGAGATGTGGCTGCTGATAACTGCTGCCTGTTTCATATTTAGGTATTGAGTAACAATAGAATAACATTAAATTTCCATTTAAAACTTAGGAATTGTGTTACGCATTTTTAAATGCATTTTTATCTGATTAGAGAACAGCAGCTTGGTTCAACCCAGTGACATCTCATATCTTGGAGTTTTTTCATTGGAACTGGAACCAGCCCAACTCTTCTCGTGTGTTTCTGTGCACATGATATGTGGCAATTCACTGCTTCTCTTTTCTGAGTTGCTTAACTCATCTGAAGGTGTAGCTATGTTTGGTTTCCAGTGCCTCCCTGAGTGCATTAATTGCTGTTTATCAGGGCTTTACATTTGAACAAATCTTGGCAATGCAAAGCTGAAAGGGCTGTGCAGGAACCCTTGAAGAGATACTCCTTGACTGTCTCAATTTCTAGGCAAAGTCTTCTGTACTTCAGGTGAAGTCCTTGAGTTTTTTCTTCCCACCATTTGGCGAACAGTAATAAAATTCTAATGTCTTTAAAATAACTATTCTTAGTATAACCATCTTCCTGTTTAGAAAAATAATAGTTTAGAAAAATAATAATCTTTCTTCCCAGAAGTGTCTCATGTTCTCCAGCTGTCTTCTGGATGCTCTAATTTGTTTACATACTTTCTGAATAATGGAGCTCAAAACTGAATTCTCTGCTCTGTGATAAATTTATCTTCCAGAGGCAGTAGAAAAACTATGAGCACTTAAAGAAACTCCACCCTGTCACCTGTCATGTTAAGTGATGTATTGCTCTTCAAGCAGGAACTATTGCTCCATACTGGAAATTGTCAGTGTTTGTTCCATGTGCATTTCTGAGCTTCAGCAAAATGCATTTTCCAGAGGATTATTGCTGTATCTAGACAGATTCTGTAAAATCTGCCTCAGGAGGCTCTGGTCTTGTTTGCTTTGGTTTTGTTGCTGGATGTCCTTCTGAGTTAAAGTTGTTTACTCCACAGTTAAAATCATCTTCACTTTTATTTTTGGTGTCTTAATAAATTCAGTCAGGCTTTTCTAATAAAGCAAAACAAAATTTGCTGTCTACTAATCATGTTCACATGAACCTGAATCTGCTGTCTCAGACCTTGGCACACTTGAAATTATTTCCTTTTAAGTCAGGGTGCCTTATCTTGCTGGCTGCTGTGTCTCTCTCTTCACTGTTTTCACTGATAAAGGACAATAAGGTACAAGTTCTTATCCTTAAAGGCTTGCAAGTGCTTGGGAGGAAATGATTAAAATTCAAAACAGAAAGAGAATCCAAAACCAGGAATATGGAAGTAAGTGATTTAGAAGGGATAAATTATGACTGTTGCTTTTGCCTGAACTTACTGAATGTATTAATTTTATGTCTTTCAGGAAATTGAAAGTCAAATAGACAGAATATGTGAGATGGGAGAGGTGATGAGGAAAGCTGTTCAAGTGGATGATGAGCAGTTCTTTAAAGTTCAGGAGAAGTTGGCTCAGTTGGAGGTAAGAACAGAGCCAGTAGCTGAAGATAAATTGAGCTTTGAGGGTCTCCAGACTTTCTCTGTATTTTCTATATTTGTGTCAAGGACTTAAAACACTAAAAATTTGGGGATAGGGTCAGGAAATGCAGAACATGATTGTTAATTTTCAAGTTCTTAATGTTCATATTATTTTTACATATCTATGTATAAATAAACAAAGCCAGAAAAAGATAAGCTTTAAATTATGTGGTTCCAGTTCTAAAATTATGTGGTTCCATTGTACTAATGTTGGCATTACAAACTCTATGTATCTGTGAAGAAGTGGGACTGTTTAAATACTAACATCTTTTAATTACAAATTAGCACCTTTCTGTGGTAGTCCTTTAGTTGTGAATTAGCCCGTTTCTATTTCAGCAAAAATGTTGATTTTGCAGCTTGAAAACAAAGAGCTGCGTGAGCTGCTGTTGATCAGCAAGGAGTCCTTCGAGGTGGGGAGAGAAGATCTGCCAGACTGAAGCCTAGGCCACACCAACCTCATCTCCAAGCCTTCAGGGACTGTTATGAAACTACCTGACAAGGATTTGTTGTTCCAGGTGTTTCCTTGTATATTTGTTTTATCTATAAAGTGTGTGGGCTGTTTTCTCTGCATTTTTCTGAAGTGTTGATGGCAAAAGCTTGCACCCTGCCCTGTCTTAGTACCTGCAGCACTCGGATGCTTAACACTGAAGTATTTGATGTGTCCTCCCTTGTGATGGCTCATTTCCTCTCCCTTTGTTATTTTTTATGAGCTTTAGTTAATAATTCCAGCTGTGCAGATGGCTCTTAAATCCACCTTGTCTGTAGCTAGAGAACCTAATGCAGGTTGTGATTGTTGTGCTTGATAGAAGGAATGGGAGATGATTGAGGAACCACAGTGTGAGAGGCAGGGATGTGGTTTGCTCTGGCTGCACAGGGCAGCTGGGCTCTGCACAGTGAGGGACCCTCAGTGTCTGGCTGGCCCGGCTTTGTCACCTGGCCCGGCTTTGTCACCTGGCCACTGCTGAGGGCAGCTGAGAACAGCAGATGCCAGCAGAGCACTTGAAGGAGTCACTCCTGTTCAGAGCAGACTTTACCTTGTTTTAGGGGTGAAGATTGGAGTTAACGAACCTTCCTGATGCACACTTTTTTGAAGGATTAATTTTTTTGATAGATAGACCTGTCCCAGCCTTCCCAGTGCTCCCAGTTACCAGCCAGCCCTGCTCAGAGCCTGCCAGAGCACAGCAGCTGCAGATCAAAGCTCTTTGGCCTCCTCCCCAAGTTTGGGTTCAGGCAGAGGGAGCTCAGGTCTGCCTCAAAACCAAACCAAACCACCCTCATGCACAGAATTTTAATGTCACATCACGGGTGAGTCTGGTGTTCCATAGTTACTGCAGGTCCTGTATTGAGTGGAATTGGAGGTGCAGTGTTGTAGGAGTTTCTCAGTACTGTGGTATTTTTAATGACGTTTTTATATAAAAGATTTCTGTCCTACCTGTGATCAAAGAATAATCTTCCAAGAATGGTAAACATCTCATGTCCACTGTTAGCTGAAATTTTTAATGGCACTTTTTCCCAAGAGAGACTTTTGATAGATGCAGAAGGTGACTCGTTCCTGTGCTTACTGAGGGACAGTGAACACTGTGACATTGTGAACATTTGGAATATCCAGCAAGACTGGTAGATATAAGGGGTTTCTGTACAGGAGTGCTCTTGTATACAGTCCTTTTGTATTAGAAATTGTTCAGGAGGGAATAAAAAACCCAATGGGAAATACTTTCTCAAGTGTTTTGTGAGTCCTGGAGGAATTCCATGTATCCTGCATATTCCCAAGCCTTTTGCACCTGAGTGAAATACTGCAATGACCAAAACATTGAATTTTCTTGTTTTTAAATTAATATCATCCAGAATGCCTGTGATTCATTTTTACCTTCCTATCTCTCAGTGTCGAGTAACAACCCACCAATTGGGTCCTAGCTGTGCAGCCAGAAAAAAACCAGAAACTAAATAGCAGTTGCTTTGATTGAGTTTGTTGTTAATTAGTAGCAGACAAAAATAAGTGAGGAAAGTTCAGATATGTTGACAGAATATCCCGAGTTGGAAGGGACCCACAGGGATCCAGTCCATTCCCTGTCCTACACAGACACCCCAAAATCCCATCCTGTGCATCCCTGGCAGCGCTGTCCAAACTCTCCTGGAGCTCTGGCAGCCTTGGGGCTGTTCCCATTCTCTGGACAGCCTGGGCAGTGCCAGCACCCGCTGGGGGAAGAACCTTTCCCTGATCTCCAATCTAAACACCCCCGCTACAGCTCCATGTTCCATTTACTCCTGTCCCATTCGGGATCTGTAACTAGAATCTGTGACTGGCCGGTTGTACACAGTTCCCGAGGACTGCTGGGCATTTTCAGAACTTGCTCCACTTGTGTTGGAAACCAGACTGGAGCTTCAGGACTGGAAATGCTCTGCCTTGTGCTCAAAGCATCTCCCCCTGATCCTCTGGTCCTTCAGCTCAGTGGGAGCTTCAGCGAGCCCAGGGCTCATGTCCCTCCCTCGGGCTCTGCCTGCCCAGCACAAGGTGTCCCCCACAAACGGGGTTCCTGAGGGCCTGGGGTGTGCCTACTGCCCTGGCCCGGGCCGAGCTCTCCCTCCCTCTCTCGGGGTTCTCTGTCTACTCTTCAGCCGGGGCTCTGTCCGCTCTCAGCCGGGGTTTTTCTCTTCCCTCAGCTGGGGCTCTGCCTCTCAATCTCTCCCCTCAGCCGAGATTTTTCTCTCTCTCTCTGTCTCTCTGCCTGTCTCGCTCTCTTCCCTCAGCCAGGGTTTTGTGTCTCCCCTTAGCCGGGGCTCAGTGCCACCAGCCGCGGTTCTCTTGCCCCTCATGGGGCTTCTCTCCCCTCCCTGAGGTTCTCCCTCTTCCGTCAGCTGGGGTTTCGTGTCTCCCCTCAGCCGGGGGCTCTTTCCCCTCACGGGGTTCCTCTCCCCTCCCTGAGGTTCTCCCGCTCCCCTCAGACAGGGCTTTGTGTCGTAGCCGGGGCTCTCTTTCCCCTCATGAGGTTTCTCGCCCCTCAGGTTCTCCGTCTCTCCTCAGCCGGGGCTCTGTGCCATAGCCGAGGTTCTCTTTCCCCTCACGGGGTTCCGCTCCCATCAGACGGGGCTCTGTGCCGTAACCGGGGCTCTCTTTCCCCTCCCTGAGGTTGTCTCCCCTCCCGGGGTTTCGTGTTTCCCCTCAGCCGGGGCTCTCTTTGCTCCCACAGGGTTCCTCTCCCCTCCCGCAGTTTTCTCTCCCCCCTCAGCCGTTTCTCCCTCCCTGGGCCGCAAGGGGGCGCTGCCACCCTCACTGCCCCCCCATCCCCTCTGGCGCGTGCCCGCGAGCGCCACCCGCCGGGCTCCGGGCGCGCACGCGCGGCCCCGCCCCCCCCCCCCCCGTCCGCGGGCGGCTCTCGCGAGAGCGCCGTGATTTCTCTCCTACGTGCCGTGCCGTGCTGCTCATGGCGGCGCTGGAGCGGGGGCGCTGAGCTGTTGGGGTGAGTGCGGGCCGGGCGCCGCCGCCACCCCCGCCCGCCCCGGCGGGCTCCGGGCGCCGCGGGACCTGCGCCCGCGGATCTCCGCCCGTACCGGGGCAGCGCGTCGGGAGCCCCGCCGGGGTTGCGCGCGAGGTGGGGGGGTGGTTGGGGGGTGCGGCCTACTAGGCCGGCGGTTCGGGGATGGAGAGGCGGCCGCGGGGCGCGGGGTGCGCGCTGCGCTCCGTGGGGCTCTGGGAGCGGCGGCGCCGAGGCCGCGCTGGAACCGGCCGCGCCGGGAGCCGCCGGGGCTCGCGGGCCGCGCCGGGAGGGGGCGGCGCCGCGGGGCTCCGGGCCCCGGCGGGCGGCGGGGCCGTGCGGGCGGAGGGGCGGCGGCGGCTCCCGGCGTGCCGCGCGCGGCCCCGCCCGGCGCAGCGCGGCCGCGGCCCCTTTGTGTGCGGGGAGCGGCCGCCATCGCCCCCCTTTGTGTGCGGGGCGAGCGCTCCCCAGGCCCGTCCTGCCCGAACGGCCCTGGCGCTGTCACCGGCCGGAGCCGCCCGCCCCCGCGCACGGCGGCCCCGCTGGCGGCGGCCCCGGCGCCGCCCCTCGGCGCGGCCGCCCCTCGCTCCGCCGCCTCCATCTTGGTGCAGCGCAGCGAGCGGGGCCGCGGCGGGGACCGGGCCTGGCGGCTCCGTCGGTCCGGGGCCCGTTCTCTGTTGTCCGCACCGATACCCAGCGCGGGGCTCGTCTCCGCACCGCAGAACCCTTAAAAAATCCGGATATTTCTTTTAATGACTTTTTTGGGTTTTTTCTCCATACATTCTTTACAGATGTCCTTGGTAGTTTTTAATTCTTTCCCCCCCATATATGCATTTTTTCCTGACATGAAAAGGACTTCACTGCTGTGGTGGTGGCTCGTCTCACAGCTGTCACGTACTGGGGTGCCCGAGAGCTCAGTGCTGCTTTCCAATATCCATCTGAAAAGAGATGGAGGAGCCTGATCTCCACGGATCTCTGTTGTATGTGCACACTGAGAAGACGAAGTCTTCTCTTTATCAAATTGTACCTCGGGCTGTTTCTGGAAGCACGTGCTCTGATCCACAGAACGCATGTCCTTGCAGTTGCCTCTTTTTGTGAAGAAAATGGGAAGCAGAACAATGCTGTCATGGGGCAGGTTCCATGTGGGGCTCTGTAGGTGATTTCTGGCATGTGACCCGCTGTCATTTAGCGGGATCTGCACAGGAGAGGCCTCAAGAGCAGAGCTCAGCTCTTCCCTGTCTTTGCATTAAATCTTTCAGCTGTAAATACACAAATGCAGAAGGCACTGAGACTTGGGGGCTGGGCAGCTGCTCAGGGTGTTTACCATTTGGAGGAGTATTTATAGTAGCTGAATTAAAAAGTAAGGAATTTGAGGCAGATGAGCACAGTGAGATTTCTTTTTGCTTGAGTTATGATTGCTTGATGAGCTTTTTTTTTAAAGAACTTAAGTGTAGTGAACCCATCTTGTTATCAAATCAGACTGGGGTTTAATGGAAAGGTTTATGCTTTTACTCCATGACTGATAAAATTAGCTTTAGTCTTACTTGATCACTTGAGGTGTTTTGATTATCAAATGAAAAAGTGATATATTTTATGGCCAAAAAATGATAAATGCAATATGATAAGAGTTACATCTCTAGGAGAGCTCTAATAATATTGGTCTAATTAAGTGAGATAAAAGTATGTGAGAAGATTGCAAGTGTGTCTGAGCAGTTCCTGGGATGCAGTGTGCTCATTTGAGAGCTGAAATGCTGCCCCAAAATAACGCTGTCCTGGAAGATTGTGGTAACAGTTGCCCCGGTGTAATGCTGAGGTGAGGGAAAAGCAGTGATACTGTTATCTTTGCAATAGCTTTGTGTCCTCTAATTTATAATATTTTATAATCTAATCTCTCAGTGCAAACCTTTCACACCAGATTTGAACAGCCCTCACCCAGTTTATTTAATCTATTTCATGTGTGTTTGATGGTCTGACAGGAAAACTCATTTCAGCTGGAAATTCTCAGTGAAGGAGATGCTGCAGCTGGGGAAAATCACTGAAATACAAACTTCAGTAAAACTGGAGATGAGTTTGCACATTTGGGGTTCTTTCAATAGCTGCCTTCACTCAGCATTTTCACTGGGGTGAGGGTGAGACTTTGAAATGTCTTTGCATTCGGGTTTCAGTCACTTAAAATGACTCTTTCACATCACCAGAGGGAGTTCAAAGCTCAGTGTAAGTTGTGAAATTCACTTTCCTGCCACACTGGAGAAATAGGCTTTGTCCATATTTTTTCTCTTTTGGTGTGGGACTTGTGGAATGATTTGGGGAAGAGTTGGGCTCTGATTTTCATGCCTTTAGATGACTGCAGGACTGCCAGTGTATCTGTGAGGACAGAGCTCTGTTGCTTCTCACCCACTTTTGTCCACAAAAATATCCTCCCTTTTTTTCCCTATCTACTGAGTAAACAACAAACTCAAAACTTGATTTCTTCTCAAGGAAGGTTTCTATTTCTGTAAGGTTGTTTTGTGTAGTTTGGTGAAACTGCTTTTCTCATGAAATAACAAAGTGGCACTGGAAAACTTTAGGAGGGAATTAATTACTAATTAGTAACTGGTGCAGAAAGGCTTCTCCTGGCGTTAGCTACACAAATATCATCACATGGAATCAACGCTTTACAAAAACTGTTTCAGAAGTCCAGAGAATGGCTCTGTGTTATTGTACATGCAGTGTCTGTACACATAATTGAGAAGTTTGTTAATTTTTATATAATTCTAAATGTACTTCAGGTATCAGTAGTCCTTAACTTTGGAACAGAACTAATCAGGAAATTTTAATTCCCATGTATATATACATCCTATGCTCCTCTGAGGATCTGTGTGAGCACTTATATGAATTATGCTATAATTAAATAAGCATTCATATAAAGTTATTGATGGGAGGACTAAGATTTGCTAATGGATCAAATACTAATGATCAAAATGAAGTTGACATTTAATGGTACACACTGGGACCTTCCCTGAGGGTGCCTAGGTGTGTCTGAAAAGTTCAAAATTGGAGATACCATTTCACTGGCTTGGAGTCAACCAATCTTTTGGAAAACAAAACTGGAAGTGGGAATGCCAAATGTGTCAGGTGTCTGTAAACCAGCTTTTATTAATGTGGATTAAACCTCCTGTATTAAGGTAGAGGAAATGCCCCTGTTATTATTAAGACCTAGAACTGATGTGCAAAGGGGTTGGAAGCAGATGGTCTTTAAGGCCCCATGCAAACCAATCCCTTCTGTGATTTGATGAGAATTTCCTTCACAGTGATACTCAGTGTGTGTGTCTTTCTCCTTTTCTCCAGTATGAAGTGGAACAGAACAGAATTAACCACCTGAAACTGCTGCTTCAAGTTCAGATCCGGAAAAGAATCTAAGTATACCACATTGTAACAACTCAAGACCAAAGAAGAGGCAACTTACACTGAAGAAGATACAAGGCTTGATCTGAAACAAGAAGTTTGTGCCTACTCAACAGCTTCAAAAGAGCACGTCCCGACGCTGCTATAGTAGTCTTTGTTTTCTCCAGTGCTGTAGTGAAACTGCCCAGGGCAGCAGCACTTGTATTCTCTAGAGCTTGATAGATCACCTTCTTTTGCTATCTTTTTCTTTCTCTTTTTGTCTCTCTTCCTTTTGTTCCCTTTTTTAAAAGAATAGCAGTCTTCATCCTTAGAAACTTGTGCTGAAACAGAAGAATCGGCAAATACTACTGAAAGTGCAATATTTGAATATCACTGCGAGGTTGGTGCACATGGTGGGGAAAGAGTTACAGCTGTGCTTTTGAGCTTGGTTCTTACAAAGTTTTTAACAGAAGGGGGTGGCGTTGGTGAGGGTTTTTTAAATAGTTCTTGATAATCAATTAATTTAATAGTGAAGCCTTGGCACAGGGTGCCCAGAGCAGCGGTGGCTGCCCTGTCCTGCGAAGTGCCCAGGGCCAGGCTTTACAGGGCTTTGGGCAAGCTGGGATGGTGCAAGGTCCCTGCCCATGCCAAGGGGTGAAACAGGATGATATTAAAGGCCCCTTCCCACACAAACCATTCATTAGTTCCATAATTCTTTGCTGTTATGTTCATTTATTTTGGTGAATTCATAGTAGCTGCAGTGTGGTTCTATTCAACAATACTTATAATCCTTGAGAGCTGATTATTGGTGTTTCTTCTAGTAACAGTAGGTTTGTGGTTCCAATCCCTTTTCTCAAATAACTTCTCTTTAGTATTTTAATCTTACATCACAGGTATTTGTTTTCTTTCTCTAAATATTTCTTTTGGTGGAGTTAATAGTTCATATTCCTGTTATAAGATGTAGGAATTTGACAATTATCTGGAAAAGCTGCTGATACTTTATAGTATCTTTGTACTGGAAGTTTCAGTGCTAAGTGAGGAATCTTTGTTTGAACTGAAGTTGTCGGGCTTTAGAGGACTGATGAGGAGTTCTTTGTGCTGTGCTCCTTTAAACTCAGACAGTTCAAATGATGTCACACAGTGGTAGTCTGAGCAGGAGGTGAAGCACTGTGGCTTTCTAACCCTAACAGAGGCTATTCTGAGCTAAATTTTAAGCTAGATTTTTGTCATTTTCTCTCTCTGATGTAACTTTCATTCCTGTTTGAGGCAGGGTGTCGGCTACTTGCTTCCCTTGTATCAGAGGTGAGGTGGCCATTTGGTGACTCACAAGAGCCTTTGGCAGGCTCATTCCAACTTCCAGAATGGGTTAATGCTCTGGCCTGTAATTCTCCTGGGAGAAGGTATAATAACATGTCATTTTCTCTTCTTCCAGCCACCCTACTTGCAGGACCAGTTTATTTTTGAAAAGTATTTCAGACTCTAGGATAGCCTAAAACACTTCAGCTGTTGTTTTCCCACAAGGACATTTTCTGCTGTGGAGTGTCCTGGGGTTGCCTTCCTCAGAAGATGAGGATTATTATCTTGGCATGATGCTAGCAGGAACTAGTCAGTAAATCTTAGCAGCTTTATCAAGTGCTTTTTGTTAAATACTCAGAGAAAATGTGTCCTTTAAACTTAATCCAGTGCATAAAAAAGATGTGATGCTGTGGCTTTTGTCATTTGAGCAGCTTAGGCTGGACAGGAGGGGAAGAAAACCTTTGCTGAGGTAACAGTGACCCCAGAAAGGTGTGGAACCTCTGTCCTTGGAGGTCCCCAGGACTGAGCTGAACAAAGCCATGGCTGCCTTTGTTGGCAAGAGGCCTTTGAGGAGGGATGGGCTGGAGCTCTCTGTGTGTCTCTCATTTTCTGATTCATTATTTTCTGGCATGGCAGTATTTCATGACTTGAACATGTTAAGGGTATTGATTTATGCCACTTATTGCAGGTTGGTCAGGTAAGAATAAGAGGGCAGCATTGATTGAAATTAAGAGGTTGTTACTGGTTTTTAAGGAAACAAAAAGTGAGATGCAGAGCAAGGAAATAAGCAGTGCATGTTACAGAACTGATATGACAGCAGATTTAGCAGTTCAGTGAATTCTTAGAGAGCCTTGGGTGGTAACAGTGTAGTGTGGAAGTGCTGAGCAGTGCTGTGGGATGGAGACCATTACACAGTGTCCTGGGATCCTTTTGCTCCCTCAGATCACTCCCCCACCTTCTGTTATTTGTGTTTTTCTTCATCTACATCTATCCCAGGTGGGTCTGAAGCAGAAGGGAGGAGAAGCCCTCTTCCTCTTGGAGGTCAAAATACTGTCAATCTTTATTTTGTGTGCTTGTTTCCAATTTAATTTTTTTAATGTCAGTCTCCAAGACTAAAGATTTCTGCCCAAGACCTTCACAGCAGGAGTTTTTTTGTGCTCTTTGATCACCTTTAAACTGATTTCCAAACAGCAGAATAAGAATGCTGTGCTTTCTAATACATTGAGTAACTCACTGGCTGTGTTAGAGTGAGAAACATGACCCTTTTACAAGTTGCCCAGGTGTCTTTTATCTCCACTAAACACATTGCTGAGTAATTTTTAAGCTCTCTGCTTGTTGCAGCAAGAAAGCAGAGAAACTGATATGATCTCACTCTGTTTCCAAATTAAAACCTCTGGAAAGTAACAAATAATCCTGTATTTTTAAGATGTTTGGAGGGAAGAGGGTTGCTTCAGTTGTCTCTCTTGAATTGCAGTGTTCAGTGAGGTGTAATACATTTCACCTGATTTACTTGCTAGCCTGTAAGTCCAAGTGCTCGGCTTTAAAAAGGAGACCTGTACTTCAAAAAAGCCAATGAGTTGGTAAAGGGATTAGGAATGTTTCAAGGATGAATCTGTGACTTAAAAAGAAAAAATGCCCAATAAAATAATTTTTTTAATGGATGGCAGTTAATTTAGGAGTTCATTACACCTTTAGTGCTATTTTCAAATTTTCTGTGTCTCTTTAGCACTTGAGCTTCTGTGCCACAGGAATGTTAAATTCTGGTTATTAATTCCATAACTGTGCAAAACTGTTTAATTACTTAATAGCATTTTTTACTATGAAAGACTGAACACATGAACTAGGGAGAAACTATGCAGGGATTTGAACCTAATTGTGTTGATTCAGAACTGTTGCATTTTCCTAATCACCTGTTTAATTTGGAAGAGCAGATACTTAAGATGTTTTCAGGCTCTGGTCTGAAACAGTGAATGTGGGAGTACTGTGAGGTGTAATACTTGAAAAATGCCAGAAGTCTGTTTTTTTCTAAGCAAGCTTTGTTTTGCTGTTACAGTTCTGGCTTGTTTTATAAATATGTTGCCTGTATAAATTTTAAGGATTATGTGTTAAAAAAAGCTCAACTCTTTTGGTGGTTTTAAAACACATTTTAGGAACATTCTTAAAACACATTTTAGGAATGTGTCAGTAAGTACACAAGCTTTTACTGTGTTGTGGGGATGTGTCTTGGTTTCGAAAGACAGGTGTTTGCTAAGGAAGGGAGGACCCTCCCCTAAAATGGAAAATGTAAACCCCCTCCCTCTGAATTGCTATGAATTTTGATGAAGGGGCTCTCAGGCAAAAAATATGGGAGCAGGAATAACAGTTCTTTACTAGGGATGAAAATAAAAGGATAAAATAAACAATGCAGTGCACTAGAACAACACTGCCAGAGTCAGAACCCAGCCTGACACCCTGTGGGTCAGGGTGCTGGCAGCAGTCCCATTGGAATTGTGGCTCAGCCCTCCTGCAGTGTCAGGGGTGGCTCTGCTGGAGCAGGGATCCTGGAGAAAGGTGCAGTCTCTGCCTCTGGAGATCCAGGGGAAGGAGAGGCAGCTGCTGTTCCTCTGGGCAATCCAGTGCAGAAGCTGTGCTGGTGTTCCAGAATCTCCAGATTCTATCCGGGTAGGAATGCTTGGCTCCTCCCTCTGGGTTCCATCTCCCAATGGGATGCTGTAGTTCTTATCAGCCATGTAGTGACGACATTCAGTAACCTGTTTTCAGCAGAGAATTATTATTATAATACCAGCAGATAATTATTGTTATAATATAATATTATTATCCCTCTGAGAGGGATGAGTGGTTGTGGAAGAGATAAGGAAAACTGCCCACTGAACAGAAGTGCCATACAGATGGCAAATAAAATACAATTTGATAATCCAGGACAGGATGTGAAGGAAGGAATCTGATGCTCAGTATTGTTGTTTGCTTTGTGTGGCCCAGATGAGCTTTGATCCAAACCTGCTCCACAACAATGGACACAACGGGTACCCCAACGGTACTTCGGCAGCGCTGCGCGAGACCGGGGTCATCGAGAAGCTGCTGACCTCGTACGGCTTCATCCAGTGCTCGGAGCGGCAGGCCCGGCTCTTCTTCCACTGCTCCCAGTACAATGGCAACCTGCAGGAGCTCAAAGTAGGAGGTACCTGAGCTTTGGCACAAAATACCCTCTGCTGCTTCTAGGGTCTGGTGGTTTTGGTTTCATTTCAGTTTTTGCTAATTTCGAGATTTCCTCGTTAATGCGCTGGTGAGTGTGGTGAGCTTGTGTTGGTTTATTATTAAGGTATTTATTTCTTGCTGAGAGACAGGTAAAGTAGGTTTTAAGTTTTAAAAGGGTATAAAAAAATTTATTAAAAGAAAAAAAGTATTAAGAATCAAAAGAAACTCTTGAGAACACTTCTCCTCCCCCACAACCTCTTTTTTTTCCACTGATAATTTAAGGAAACCACCTGTGAATAATTCACTGCTCCTGGTGGGAGCCCTTCCCAGCACTTTGTGCAGCTTGTGGTACAAACTTGTGGAGAAAGAAAGGTGCAGTGTTAGGTCAGACTTGTCTAGCTGAGATGGAGGCAGGCACTCAGACTGTGGGAGAATTTACCTCTTGTGCTCCCTGTGTCTTTGGTTAGTTTGAGGATGGCCAAGTGTTTTTTGGCTTGTTAATTTCAGTTTTTCCTGATTTTGAGATTTCCTCATTAATGCGCTGGTGAGTGTAGTGGGCTTATGTTGGTTAATTATTAAGGTATTTATTTCTTGCTGTTAGATAGGATCATGAGAAAGGTAAAGTAGGTTTAAAGTTTTGGAAGGGAATAAAAAAAATTAAAACAAAAAAAAGTTGTAAGAATCAAAAGAAACTCTTTAGAACACTTCTCCCCCCACAACCTTTTCTTTTTCACTGATAATTTAAGGAAACCACCTGTGAATAATTCACTGCTCCTGCTCGGAGCCCTTTCCAGCACTGTGCAGCTTGTGGTAGAAACTTGTGCAGTGTTAGGTCAGACTTGTCCAGCTGAGATGGAGGCAGGCACTCAGACTGTGGGAGAATTTACCTCTTGTGCTCCCTGTTTGTTTGGTTAGAGTTAGTTTGAGCATGGAAGTGTTTTTCAGCATGAGGAGGCTGCAACTTCATGCTGATAATTACCATGAGAGTGAAGTTTCTAAACTGTTTCATGGCCTTTGTTGTGTTGTCTGAACTTCAGTGTGGAGTCTGCTGTACAGCGAGCACGGCAGGGGGAGAGAATTGCTGTGGAATTACACTGGAATTGTTCATTGGCAACAGAGGATAATAAGCAGAATAACCAGAAAATTTTTGCAAATCATGTGTAACAAAAGAACCTGAGTTCTACTTGATTGTGTTTGGCTACAGCAGTGAATTAAACTCAGCCATTTAGTGATTTTTGTAAAAAGCCCCAATCCCAGCCAGAGCTCTGACAGCATTGCAATGTTTGCTTGTCTTGCAGACGATGTTGAGTTTGAAGTGTCTTCTGACCGCCGAACTGGAAAACCCATTGCTATTAAATTGGTGAAGATAAAGCCAGAAATATTACCTGAAGAACGAATAAATGGACAAGTTAGTGCCTGTTTTCTATACCTACATGATTTCCATTCTTTTCTCCAGTACAAAAACTGGGTTAATTGAGCATGGATATTAACTACCTTCAGTATAATTACACTGAAGTATATTTCAGTGTGCTCTGGTAAAAATTCAGAGGTTCAGTTTGAGCTCTTACTTGGCTCCAAACACTTCTTAGAGCCAAGAGGGGTTCTGTGAGATTTAAAAGTTGCAGTGTGGCATTCCCTGCTGAGTGTGTAGTAGAGATTCATTTTGTGTACAACAATGCCACTCCTGAAATGACTAGCAATGGATTTTTTTTTTTTTTTTGACTGGTAGGTTGTGTGTGCTGTTCCTCACAATTTAGAGAGTAAATCTCCAGCTGCCCCGGGTCAAAGTCCAACAGGGAGTGTTTGCTACGAACGTAATGGGGTAAAGCTTGCGTATTTTACTTGAATTCTTCACTGATCCATCACTGTGGTCTATGACAAAAAAAACAACTAAAAAAAGCAGTTGAATGTAGACAATTAACGCTGCACTGAACTGTGCAGTTTTTGGCCAAAAAAAAAAAAAGCATGCTTTGGTAATTACTACAAAAATAATGTTTTTTAGACAGTTTGCTTGCTTGTATCTGTGGAGAACTTCCTAGAGTCAAATAGTTGTTCTCTTTTAAACTTGATGAAGTTCATGTATCCTTATCTTGAACTTCTAACATTTAGAAATTGGCCTTTAAAGATGGTCATGTACAAAACCTTTCAACTTAAGCTGCTTGTTACATACTCACCAAAACAGCACGACAGAAAAAGAATGTTTTGCATGCCATGTTTATTATTGTTGATTTTCTCACTAAATTAAGCAAATATTGTTATTACAGTTGTGTTAATCTTTCTTTGAAACAGCTATTCTGCAAATAGAGTAACTTTAGTTAATGTTAATTTACAGGAAGTATTTTACCTGACTTACACCCCAGAGGATGTTGAAGGAAATGTACAGCTGGAAACAGGAGATAAAATAAACTTTATAATTGATACAAATAAACAGTAAGTTGGTATTGCTTTTCTGTCTTCATATTTTATTGTAGTAGTCAGACAGAATTTATACCTATTCCAAGAACTATTATATGAAATACAATCTTAGTTATTGTTTCAGTTTTGAGTTCATAGATTTTTTTTTTTTTTTCTCTAGTACTGGTGCTGTAAGTGCTCGTAACATTATGCTATTAAAAAAGAAACAAGCCCGCTGTCAAGGAGTAGTCTGTGCCATGAAAGTAAGTGATTATAAGTTTCATTTGAAAATTAAATGCTCTTTTGAAGAGTGCTGTTCAAAGTAATATTTAAGTTGTTCAGAGCTGTTAACAGCTTGGGCTGCAGGTGTAAATTATGTGAAATGGTTTAAAAAGCTCGTTTTTGATACTGATACTCCTCTTAACAGAGAAAGTTCCATTTATTTCTCTTTATATATTTCTTATGGCATCCAGCTGTACACCTGTAAGAGCTGTGCTGGGATTCAGAGATTGTTTTGTGGTTACCAGAACCTGTCAAATGATTTATTGGTATGTTCCAATAATGGACAATTAAACACTTCTTTTTTCTGTTCACAGGAAGCCTTTGGATTTATTGAGAGAGGTGATGTCGTGAAGGAGATATTCTTTCATTATAGTGAATTTAAAGGTGACCTAGAAACCTTACAGCCTGGTGATGATGTGGAGTTTACAATCAAAGACAGAAATGTAAGACGAAATCCAGTAAAACGGAAGCAAAGGTCCTAGGGGATAACTGCACAGCTCTCTGCTTTCCCCAGCTCTAAAAAAGGGGGGAGGAGGTTCCTTGAGGTTCATTGGGAAATGTCTGTTACTTTCTCTTTTCTTTGGGTGTTTGACTGATTTTGTGCTCTTAGGGTAAAGAAGTTGCAACAGATGTTAGACTGCTGCCTCAAGGAACTGTCATTTTTGAAGATATCAGCATTGAACATTTTGAAGGAACTGTAACCAAAGTAATTCCAAAAGTACCCAGCAAAAACCAGGTGACTTTCAGTAGTTAAATAAATCTGTGTAATGCTGGTTTGATTGTATTGAATTCCAGGCAATAACTGGAAACATTTGTTCCCATTTCCCAGTACCTGTTTGCTGCATAAGCATTGTGTCAGAATTAAGATTTACTCTTTTTCTTAATTTCAAATCCAAAGAGGAAGAGTTAGGGTAGTAGTACATGATGGAGTATGTGTTCAGTGTTTCAAATTTATTGTTCCAAATACTTGCTGTAATTTTTTGTGGGGTTAGACATATCCTTAAAGCAAAAGACTAGGGGAAAAGGGAAAATGTTTGCTGGGATAAGTCAGATCTATGGATTCTTGTGAGCATTAACAGTTAATGAGGCTTTGGGGCTGTAATATTTGACTTGGAGTGTTCGTGGGCACTTCCACTAAGGTTTTAGGTGAGTCTCTGTTAGTGTGGGAAGCTTTGGGGTGTTTTGAAGACTTAATGAGAAAAAGCCTGCATTTTAGAAGTGTCACAGTTATAAACTTAAAGGTTGAAATAGAGAAAATTCCTTCAGCAGGACATGGCTGGGGCTTAAAAACCTTCAAGCCAAGCAACAGCTCCAAAGCCACCTTGTATTGGGTGAGTTCCAGATGAGGAGTGGTGGAAAGGGAGCAGAGCCTGAGTGCAACAGGTGAACTCAGCTGTCCTGAGCCCTGCAGGTGAACTCAGCTTTCCCTTGGGTTTTCTGTCCCCAGAGCAAATAGAGAAATAGAGAACATTCCTTCAGCAGGACATGGCTGGGGCTTAAAAAATTTCCAACCAAGAGTTCCAAGAGCCACCTTGCATTGGGCAAGTTCCAGATGAGGAGTGGTGGAAATGGAGCAGAGCTGAGTCCAGCAGGACTTGGCAGCACCCCCTGTGCTGAGCCCTGCAGATGAACTCAGCTTTCCCTTGGGTTTTCTGTCCCCAGAGTGATCCATTACCTGGCCGCATCAAAGTGGACTTTGTGATTCCTAAGGAGCTTCCCTTTGGGGACAAGGACACAAAATCCAAGGTGACCTTGCTGGAGAGCGACCACGTGCGGTTCAACATTTCCACGGACAGGCGCGACAAACTGGAGCGAGCCACCAACATTGAGGTTCTCCCCAACACTTTCCAGTTTACTAATGAAACCAGAGAAATGGCAAGTATCTAAATATTTCAAATTCTTGAGGGGAAGTGAAATAAAACATGAGTTGGGGGCTGTCTTCTATAATAGATACAAAAGTCACTCGTGTCTTCCATTGCCTGCTCTGAAATCCAGCTCTAGGACCTGCAGTGCAAGCAAAGCAGAAAATTCAGAATTAATGCTCTGCATCTTTGCCTTAAAAGAATAAAGTCTTAACTACTTATTAACATTTAAATGAAATTATATTAGGAAATTAGAGCTTAGCTGGCCCTCTTGGTTGGGATTGCTGGCTGGTTGTAGCAGACAGAAGTGATGTAGTCTTGAACTGACAGTTTAAAATTCACATACCTGAGTCTAAAGAGGTAACTACTCATCTTCCTTTGGAAAACTGGAGACCCTGGGACTACCCTGGTTCAGGTAGTGAAAAGTGTAAACAATTGGAGGAGGGACTCTGAGCAGCTTTTGTATTTCAAGTTTTTTGGCCTATCTCTGTCTGAGGGTCAAGCAGAAGGATGGTAGAGCAGAGTTCCCTCAGTAAAAGAAAACTCTTTGTGGATTACAGGGACTAAGATGGATGTGCTAATGAGCATTACAGAATATCTTTCATTCCTGTAACTTGGAATGTGGGCTCTGTTCCAGCTAGACTGTAACTTTGCTTTCATTTGCAATTTGGAGTTCAGTTACAGTGTTGTCACATCAGTGTGCTGTGAATTATTGTCCCTTAGCTTTAAGAAAACCCTGAGTTTTGATTTCATCCTTTGAGATTTGGGGTTTTTATCCTATAGACTTTTTGTATTTCTGGTCTGGCTACATACACCTGCCTGCCTGAGTTGAGCTCTCATGGGGGTGGTAAGTGCTGGCACCTTCTAGGAAGGTTGGTTGGTTTGCTGGAGTTTGTGAAAGCTGTTTAAGAGAAGAATGTTCCTAAAGGTGAAAGGTACCTTTGCACCATCATTCAGATCCTCTGAGCTTGTCCTGAGCCTTGCTAAACTCTGTATTAACTGGGTTGAAGGCAATGTGTTAATGAATTCTACCTTAATTCTGGCAGCATCTGGTACTGGGGTTTAGGTTTTTGTTGGTATATTCTGTTTATCACTCAGCATTCCATTCCTAGTGGTTATCAGGAAGGCCACTAAACTCTGTCACATGGGAGTGTTCCCAAAACACACCCACGGGTATGGGAGTCTTGTTTAACAGCTTCTTTATAATTCCTTCTTTGTGATTGGAAATCTGATGGTTTTTCTCCTAAACTTCCCTCTGAACACTTGATTTTATTTCCTGTTTTTATAGATGGTTGTGCTTTTAGTGTGTGTTTGTATGTTTAATATTCTCCTGGAGATGATACAGTGTTTGCAGAGCTGTCCCATTGTGTTCCCTGTACTGGCAGGTTCTTTAACGTCAGTCCTTGAGTTCATATTCTCCACTGCACTCTTTATCTCGAGTTGACTTCAGGAATGAGGTGGGAAGAACTTTCAGCTTGACTAGGGCTGTGAGCACCAGGGTTTACAAGGAAGGACATTGCTTAAACCAAGTGTTTTCCCAGGAGTCAGGCCTTTCTGCCCACTCCTGACCCATGGAGCAGCTGGACAGGTGTCACATACCAGGGATTAAATGTAATTGTTGGTTTGGCTCTTCCAGGGTGTGATTGCAGCAATGAGGGATGGCTTTGGCTTCATTAAATGTGTGGACAGGGATGCTCGGATGTTCTTCCACTTCAGTGAGATCATGGATGGAAATCAGCTCCATATTTCAGATGAAGTAGAGTTCACCGTCGTTCCTGTAAGTGGGATTTAAACTCCTATAAAATCTCAGCATTTCAGTAAATTCTGCACAGTTTGTCTATAACCTGATGGATTTTTTTCCAGGATATGCTGTCTGCCCAAAGGAACCATGCCATAAGGATTAAAAAGCTCCCCAAGGGCACGGTTTCCTTCCACACCCAGTCAGAGCATCGCTTTGTGGGCACTATAGACAAAGAAGCCACTCCAGCCAAAGCCACTAGCCCAAATAAAGGCAAAGAGAAGGTAATGCTGCTCTTCTGCATTCCTGCCATTGCAGACTAAGGCTGATTCCTTAAAGTCTCTAGTTCTGCTGGGTTTGAAGCACTGTTCATTCTGTATAGATGTGAACTCCAGCTGATGAGAGCAGTCAGTGAAAACTAACTGCTCTGAACAAGACAATCAAAGTATTGTTAATAATCATTAATGATCATATTGTTGATCATAAAATGATCATATAATTTCCAGGAAATGGATGGGGAGTTTCTTTCTACCTCTCAGTACACGAGATTTTAGATAGAATTATTTAAGTTTCATGGGAAGCATCTCTTACTGTTTTGTTCTGCTTTTTAAAACAATACTTAAAACTTCCAATAAATGGAACTGGTGGCAATACTTCATTGCCTTTTAAAATACTGTCTGGCATCATTTAAAGCTCCTTACCTAGAGTCTGGTTGTGGTTTTGAGCAGTTACTGTAAAACCACTGAGACTTCAATGAACAGTGTTGAACTGTGTGTAGGAAACTGTTCCTGAAGAGACACTGACTGCTGAATTCTGACCTCTTGTTTTCAGGAAGCTGAAGATGGAATAATTGTGTATGATGACTGTGGAGTAAAACTGACCATTCCTTACCAGGCCAAGGATGTGGAAGGATCTACTAATCCCCAGATAGGAGATAAGGTAAGAGAATTAAGTGTACTATTGGGAAATTCTGGAAATTCTGTTCTGGGCATTGTGGGCTGTGAGTGAGCTTCTCTTTGCCTTCACTTGGAGCAAATGGAGGACAAGGCATCTGTGTGGTATCACCTGGAATCTTGTGTTTAAATGAGTTAATCTTCTCTAAGTGAAAAATACCCTCCAACCTGGTGATATATAGATGGAAACAGTCTTACTGTGTAAATGATGCTTTTTAAACAAGGAATTTTTATCACTAAGTGGACACTGCTTGTCAAGAGGAAATTAATTAGCATAGAGACTAAAATGGATATTGATGAGGGAGAATATTCCCTCATCAGCATACTAGTCTGAGAGACAGTGGAAAGGGAAAAAGCTTGGAGATCAGGAAGAGCAACAAAACCCTCAGGAGTCATTCTAGTTACTGGTTATTGTCTCTAAAAACTGAAACAAGGAGTGAAGTGAGGCACATCCCACTGTGGGCCACTGGTGAGCAGTGCAGGGAGAGGAGATGATCCCCATGGACAGAAAGGTTCTCATGTTTAAGGGGTGAAAAGCTGAGTGCTGGGGGCTGGCTTGCCTTGCAGGTATCCCAGGTGTGGTGCTGCTCCCGGGAATGTAGGAAATGTCAATGACAGATGTGGTTATGGGAAAGCAGTGACTAGGAAATGACTTTCCTGCAGAGACTGGTGCTGCTGCGGAGCTGCACAGCTTCAAAATTATTTGGGTTTTTTTTTTTGTGGTCATGGGTTTCTTTGCCTTTTTCTGTCTGGTATTGAATGTATTTGATTTTCTTTGCCTCTTTCTGTCTGGTATTGATGGCCCTGTCTCCACCAGGTTGAGTTCTGTGTGTGTGAGGTGAAGAGAACCGGGCTGCAGACGGCTGTTTCTGTCAGGATGCTGGGACGCAACTACAGCTCCAAGAGGCTCCTGGGATATGTGGCAGCCCTGAAAGATAACTTTGGGTTTATTGAAACAGCCAATCATGATAAGGAGATCTTCTTCCACTACAGGTGAAAGACAATTTTATTATTTGATTATTTGTCTGTTTGGGCAGAGTGGCAGGGAGTGAGGTTTTGTTGGGTTAGATGTTGAACCCATTTGCATTTTACACACACATAAAATATCTATATTTTTATAAATGCCTAGATACCTACAGTTTTATTTATCATCTCTGTTGGACTGGTTCAGGCTTTTCTGTTAGCAGTCGTGGTGTTCTGTGCCTCTAATTCCCAGCCAAGAAATCCAGTTGTGTTATGTATTTGAAATGCTTCATTTTCCTGAATGGAGGTTCCTTGAGAAGTGAGGAGGGGTTTAAATAATTTCTGATAGCTGATGTGGATGTTGGGTGAGCATCACTATTGTCATGTAAATGAAGGAAAACTGTTTCTCATTCTGTTCCTGTAGTGAATATTGTGGCGATATCGATAGCCTGGAACTTGGAGACACTGTGGAATACAGCTTGTCAAAAGGCAAAGGAAACAAAGTTAGTGCAGAGAAAGTAAACAAAACACATGCAGGTAAGGCTGTACCTGGTGTTTTCTGTCTGCAGGGCTCTTGGCACATGCTGGGGGATAAAGTTTGTTAATGATCCATTTACAATTTGGAGCTGAGAGCAAGAAGATGCTCGGTGTGGGGTGGCCTTTGATTCCCTGAAAGCTGCTGCCTGTGTTTGCAGAGAACAGACAAGCACAGGCCAACAGTTCTGTGCACAGTAGCAATTCTATGGCCCTTTAATGTCCTCAATCCTCCTCACTTGGGGGTTGTTATAAGGAGAGGCTGAATGGCAGAACTGGCCAGATCAGTACCTGCACTAATTGTGCTGTTCCTCACAGGGGAAAAGATTGCAGGAGCAGGGCAGATGGGGGAAGGTATTAAGGACTTGGGGTGGGGGGAATGCATTCTTCAAGATTATTGGAATGAGGAGGAGAAAGGAAGGAAGCACTTTGATTTGCTTTTCAAGCTTCCTGACCTTAAGTTTCTTGAGAAAAATTTTTCTACTTCCATGTATGATATGTCAGTGTGATTTTAATTTGGTGTCATGTAGTGCAAAATGTTGACTCCTGGTCAATATGAATCACTTATTTAAATCGGTTATTAAATAAACTATGATTAAAACATCCTATTATTCTATTCTCTATCTCTTTTCAGTGAATGGTATCACTGAAGAAGCTGATCCAACTGTTTACTCTGGTAAAGTGATTCGTCCCTTGAGGAGTGTAGATCCCACACAGACAGAGTACCAGGGCATGATTGAAGTCATGGAGGATGGTAAGATTGGTTCCTTTTAATTAAGTGTTCTTTCCACAAATGCACAAGTTGAATGCACTTAAAAAGAGCTGTTGAGGATTTTATTCACACTACAAACTGTATCAGCTAAGCTGATTTGTAATATTGGAAATCTGACATCAGGTGGCAAAGGCCTCTCAGTTGTGTCTCATACTTCTCCCCCCAGGTGAAATGAAAGGAGAGGTCTATCCCTTTGGAATTGTTGGCATGGCGAACAAAGGTGACTGTCTGCAGAAGGGGGAGACAGTAAAGTTCCAGCTGTGTGTGCTGGGTCAGAACGGGCAGACGATGGCTGTGAACATCACCCCCTTCCGCAGGGCCACCGTGGAGTGCGTCAAGGACCAGGTGAGTGACTCTGGCACCAGGGCATGGGGATGGGAAATCACTGCCCCAGCTGGCACAGAGCAACTCAGAACCACTTCAGCACTGGAACTCAGGCAGCTGTGCCCAAACAGATTGCTCAGGACTCCAGGGAACTGGTGTGGTAACCCAGGTTATGCCAGACCCTGGTGTGACCTTGAGTAAAGGTGGGTTCAGAGCCTGGTTTGGTGCTGAAACATCAGAACTGCTGGGCAGCACTAATTCTGAAGATTTGGCTTTGAGATGTCCTAGAAATTGCTCTAACTGGTTTCTGCTGCACAGAGCGTTTGAAAAACAAACAAAACATGCACGTACTTTGCTTCTGGAGGAAGCTTCTTCACAGCAGTAAGCAGTCAGTGATTACAGCTCATCTGAAATGCAAAGGCTGATCTTTGCCCTCGTTGCATCTTGGAATGATTAAAAAGTTAAATGCTGCAAATGCTGTCTGTTTTTACAGATGCCGTGCAGCACTAATCTCCAGTCATTTATGGAGAGGCTGGATGAGTATTCCTGGCTTATACATGAGTAGAATGGAAAACAGAAGTAAATGGCTTCTTATCCCAGTGACAGGCCAAAAATTGAGTGACTGCTGCTGTGTAACTTCAGGGTAGAGTCTCGGTGCTTGGGGCACTGCCCTTCTCTTTTTAACACAACTGCCAGGACAGGGGGGCAGTTTTCAGAACTTGTTCTATAGATTTCAGGATTTAAATGTGACTTTACAGTGCCAGGAAGAGTGCCTGGATTTCCAGAAATGTTGTTTCCAGGCAGAATGTTTTGGTCAGTGCAGAAATTGCATTTCCACTTCTGTTAGGCAGCACAGTTTTGAAGTTTTAAATAAAAGTAGTTAAACTACAGTGATGAGTAAGTTACTGCATTTGTCTGGATGCAAAGCAAATCCATAACCTTGTGATGTGTTGCTTTTCAGTTTGGTTTCATTAACTATGAAGTTGGTGACAGCAAAAAGCTCTTCTTCCATGTCAAAGAAGTCCAGGATGGTGTGGAGCTCCAGGCTGGGGATGAAGTGGAGTTCTCCGTAATCCTGAACCAGCGCACAGGAAAATGCAGTGCCTGTAACGTGTGGCGTGTCTGGTGAGGCTCTGGGATGGAAGGGAGTGACCCTGGCACAGTGTCTGCATCCCAGCCCTGCAGCCTGGCTCTGCCTGAGCTGTGGATGTTCCTGCAGCAGGAGCTCTGGGTTCCAGCTGCCTCCAGGGAGAGCCACACCTGAGAGATCCCAGCTCTTCCAGGGGATCCAGTGCAGGCAGCAGCAGCTCCTCCTAATTACAGATGGCTTGTTCCCTTTTTAACCTATTCTTAAACTCCCCCTGTAGCAGGAATTTGGATACAGGCTTGCAAGTGGAAGTTAATGATAAGGAAAGTGATGGCTCTCCTGTGTGGATGCTGGCCTCTGGCCAGCGCACTCCACAGCGCTGCCATCTCTTTCTTGAAGAGCAGCTTTACTTTTTAAATAGAAAACTCATGTTTTAGAGACTCTTCTTTTTGGCATGGCATTTCTTACAAGGGATGGCTTTGGGATTTTTTTATATATACACTTGAAGAAGACTGCATAATTTGTATTTTGTTAAAGCTTGAGATAGCACTTCACTAGTAGCAGAAAGCTAATATTTTTGTCTCAAAATTGTGTTCTCATCATCTTCAGAGATGTTAAAGCTCTGCCATGATAGGCTGGCAACTTGCAAGCCTTTATTATTGTAGTTTAATCACAGAATCACAGAATGGGTTGGGTTGGAAGGGAACCTAAAAAACCATCTCAATTCCACCCCTGCCACGGATGCCTGCCACTATCCCAGGTTGCTCTTAAGCCCAATCCAGCCTGGCCTTGGAGATTTCCAGGGATGGGGCAGCCACAGCTTCTCTGGGCAACAGGAATGTAGGAAGCACTGATTAGATGTGCATGAGAGTAAATACAAGACCTCTGCTCCCTAAAGAGCACCCTCTGGAGATCACTGAGCTCTAGTGTGGAGTGCAGTGTGGACAGCAAGGTTTGGGGCAGGGCCAGGCCATCAGCTGGGTCTGCTGTCACACAGCATCAGTCCTGTACAATAAATGACTGTGCCCACGGCCTGGGAAAGCCTGGGGTGCCCTGCCCAGCTCGGGGTGACCCTGCCCTGTGTGTGCTCTCTTGCAGCGAAGGCGCCAAGGCCGTGGCTGCTCCGCGTCCCGACAGACTCGTGAACCGTCTAAAGAGCATCAACCTGGACGATGCCAACGCCCCGCGGCTCACGGTGCTCCGCCAGCCCCGGGGCCCCGACAACTCAAAGGTACCCACACACACAGGGCAGAGCCCTGCAGGCCCTCCTGCCCAGGGAAACACACACTGCTGCCTCTGTCAGGGGCCTGAGCTGTGGCTGCTGCTCTTCTGTAGAGAGCGGTGCTGTGTGAGGGTGGATTGTGTTTGTGCTGAGTGCTGTGCCCTGTGTGTGCCAGTGCTGTGCCCTGTGTCAGTGCTATGTGCTGTGTGTACTCTGTGTCTGTCACATACACATTGTATGAAAAATCCTTTCCTTAAGATTTTTTTCTCCTGAGAAGCTGAGAGGCCTCAGGAACAAAATGTAAGCAATGGTTATCTGCTGCTGTGGAATGCAACAGGTGGATCTTTGATTAGCCCATGTTAGTTGTTTCTAATTAATGGCCAATCACAGTCAGCTGGCTCCAACTCTGTTGGAGACACAGCCTTTGTTATCATTCTTTTCCTTTTCTAGTCTTAGGATTTCATCAGAAGGCTAGCTTTCTTCTATTCTTTTAGTATAATTCTAATATAATATATATCATAAAATAATAAATCAAGCCTTCTGAAACATGGAGTCAGATCCTCGTTTCTTCCCTCATCCTGGGACTCCTGCGAACACGGTCACACTGTGTCCTGTGTCACTGCTGTGCCCTCTGTCACTGCCGTGTGCTGTGCTTTCAGAAGAGCACAAGGGAGAGAAGCAACCCCTGCTGCCTGTTGGAGACTTTCTCTCATGGTTTGTCTTGGCTGTTGTAGTTTGTTTTTCATTTATAAACCTCAGAGGTAGCGAGTGAAGTCCATTTACCTATGAAGTCTATTTACCTAGACGTGGCTTTCACACAACGTTCTGGCACTTCTTGATAAGCAGGAGAAAAGTGTTGGGAATCTCTGTTGTGTTTGGACTATAAAGAACACCCCAGAGAACCTGTTTTGTTGCTGTCTCTGTTTCTGAAGACAAACATGACTAATTAGAAGGGAGCTGCTTGGGTGGAACAGACCAGTCTCTGCCTCAAAGCCCAGTGGCAGTGCCAGGTTCATGGCTGGACTTGGTGATTTTTAAAGCCCTTTTCCTGTAGGAATGTGCTTCCTGTTGATGGAGTGTCAAAACTATCCCTTGTCTCCTTAAAAAGGAATAAAGCCCAGAAGTTTCTTTCTTCAATTTGCAAAAAAGACACCTCATAGGACCTGGGGGACTTCACCTCAAACTTAAGGATAGCCATTTGGACAGAAGCCAGAAATTTTTGCCTGAGCAATTCACTAGAAAAAGAAGAGAACGAAGAAATTAATTGCTTTTGTGGGGTGTTTGACCAGGAGCAAGAACTTCTTGCACATGGCTCGGTTTTCTCTGTAAGAATTTTGTTATTTGGCCTTTTATTAAAACTTTTTTGTTTCAAACACTACCACAGAAGCCATCCTACTGATTTTATGCCTTTAAGGTAGCTGAGCTATCTTAGGTGTGATCTAAATCTCCAAGAGTTTATGAGACCTGGCTCAAGGAGACCCTTAAATCATTTTCTGTGGTGGTGTTCACAGGGGTCCCAGGACGAGGGAAGAGATGAGAATCTTGACTCCATGATTCAGAAGGCTGATTTATTATTTTATGATATATATTAAAATAAAATTATATACTAAAACTATACTAAAAGAATAGAAAAAAGGATTTCATCAGAAGGCTTGAAAGGCATAGAAAGGAATGATAATAAAATCTTGTGACAGCTCACAGCCTCAACACAGGTGGTCATCAAGTAAAACCAATTTCACATGCTGGGTTAACAATTCTCCAGATCACATTCCAAAGGAGCAAAACACGGAGAAGCTGAAGCTTCTCAGGAGAGAAGATCCTAATGAAAGGATTTTTCATAAAATATATCCATGACAATTTTCCAGCCTAAGTGATTTCATGATTGTGTGATGCTGGAGCTAAAAGTGTGTTCTGTTTTCCTTGCAGGGATTTGGTGCAGAGAGAAAGATCCGCCAGGCTGGTGTTATAGACTGATCCCAACCCCACGGCGGCGTTGGGCCGTGCGGTGGGGCTGCCGAAGGGTACTGAATATCTCCCTGTTCACCCCTTCCTCCAAATTCTCAGAAGCTATTCCACCAGTTTTAACACCTTCTCATGTTATGTTTAAAATTAAATTTACGAAACCATTTTAAATTTCTGCACAGTTGCATTCTGGAGAACTTTAAGGTGGCGCCTTATAGTATCACATTTTAGAAGCTTGTTTTGAATGGTGCATTTAACGCAACTGGTAACTGCAATCTCCATTGCCTCTGTGAGTAAACATAGACAGCTCTGCTCGGGCAGACCTTGTGGAATTCTGCACTACAGTTATTATGCTTTATCCTTGTTTTTGGCCAAGGTTTATTATGCCTTAGTGCTCAGTTGCATTATCTTCCTTCCCGAGTGGAAGGGAAGACTCACTTCGGCTCACTCTGCTCAAATTTTGAGGAACGTGTGAGGGTGGAATAAGTTCTGTTTCTATCAGATCTCCACAAACATTCAGATACCTTGAGTTGATGGCCAAATGTTACAGTGTTTTCCTAGTTCATTTAACTTGACTCCTTTAGCCAGTCCTTAGAGCTCAGTGCAAGTCTCTCCCGGGGTCGGTGGATTTTGTAGTGTTCTGGAACAGACAGTGCAGAATTTCATAAGGCTGAGGTGTGCCATCAGTGTGGTAATTTAAATATATTTAAAACAATGCACAAATCTGCTGCTGCTTAGAACACTGCAGCTTCTAAACCCAGTTTCTTTTACTGATTTAAATTTAAAAAGAAAGAAGTTGTGCCTGAAGTGGATACATTTTTTTGTTCTTTTTGCAGCCGGCACCCAGTGTACTGTAAGAGAATAAATACTTAGGCTTTCCATAGCTGTATTGAGACTTTCATCAAGGTGACTAGTTGATGTCTGTGTGCTTTTTTTTTTTGTTTTGTTTTGGTTTTGGGTTTTTTTTGTTTTATTTTGGTTTATTTTTTTTCTTTTTGTTTTGGTTTTTTTTTCCCTCCCCTGCCCCCTCCCTCCATTTCCCCAGTCACACTTTATCAAGCAAGAAAACTGAATGATTGGTCTAAGTATTACTTTAACCAAAAAGATCAGGAGTTACTTTCTGGAATAGAGGGCAGTACTGTGGTTTGGTTTGGGTTTGTTTTGTTTTGGTTTTTTTTTTTTTTAATTTTATTTTTATTTGGGTTAATTTTTTTTTTTTTTTTTTTTTTTTTTTTTCCATGTTACCTCTATTCTCAATTTAGGGTTTTCTTCTCTGGGAGATGCATTATCTTTGTAAAACAAAACATTGCTTTCTCCAATTTTTTTTCTGTTAATGGCAAAGAATGGAAATAGAATAAAGTTTTACTGATTTTGAAAAAAGCCTCGCTGTGCTCTGCCTCTTCTTTCCTCAGTGGGGGCTGTGTTAGACCTGTGTTGTCTGGAGTTGTCCCCATCACTGGCTCCATCCTGGTGCCTCCAATTCTCACACCACCCTGAGGGATTTCTGTGTTTTATTTCCAGGCTGAAAGGCCCCATCATCAACCCTACACCATTTATGCATTATAACAACAGCAACATTCACTGGTTATAAATTACATCCCTTCTAATTAGTGCACTGGCCCATTTATGAGCTCTGCCCTCCCCGTGCTCATCCGTGCCCCTCTCAGTTCTGTTCCTTGGTGGGGTCTGTGATCCCCCTGCTGCAATTCCCTTCCCAGGCTCGGATCCAGACCCTTCCTTGGCATTGTGGTCTCTTAAAACAAAGAACGATCCGAGTGCAGGATGCTCCCACTGCAGCCCCTTACCCAGACCTGCCCAGCTCCAGCTGTTCATCAGCAACGTCAAAGCACAAAGCTTCACTTGATTCCCTTTTCAGATCCCCAGAGCTCGCTGCCATTCCCAGTTTAAGAACCACAGGGTGCGGGTTCGGTGCCGTTCCCCTCGAAAGCACCGGGATACGGGCCCGGTGCCGTTCCCCATTCGGGGACGCGGGCTCGGTGCTGTTCCCCCTTGAAAGCTCCGCCCTGCGGGGCCGGTGCCATTTAAAGCCCCAGGTGCCGGTTCGGAGCCGCGGTGCCGGTGCCGCCGTGTCCCTCCTGTGTCCCGCCGTGTCCCGCGTTTCTCCCGTGTCCCGCTGTGTCCCGTGTCCCGTGTCCCTCGCGTGTTCCGTGTCCTGCTGCGTCCCGCCGTGTCCCTCCCATGTCCCGCCCTATCTCTCTCATGCCCGCCGTGTCCCGTGTTTCTCCCGTGTCCCGCTGTGTCCCGCCGTGTCCCTCCCGTATCTCTCCCGTGTCCCGCCCGTGTCGCGCCCGTGTCGCGTGTGCGGAAGCGGCGCGGGCGGTGACGCGCGGGCGGGAGGCGGAAGCGGCGCGGGGCGATCGCGGGGCGGCGGCGGCGGCGGGGCCGGGCCGGGCCCGGCGAGGCCGCGGGGCCATGACCGAGTACAAGCTGGTGGTGGTGGGCGCGGGCGGCGTGGGCAAGAGCGCGCTGACCATCCAGCTCATCCAGAACCACTTCGTGGACGAGTACGACCCCACCATCGAGGTGCGCGGGGCCGCGGGACGGGAGCGCGGGGGAGGCTCCGCCGGGCCGGGAGCGGATCCGCCGCCGGTCCCCGCAGCCCGGCCCGGCCCGGGGCTCTGGGAGCGGTTCCTCCCCTGTTCGTTCCCCTCGGGCTTCCTAAAGCAGCCACAGGCAACCAAAGAGGCCGGCACGGGGCTGGGCAGGGCGGGGGTTCTGCTCGCATGGAGGGGGTTTGTGATTGTTCTTTATTTTCGTCTCCTATGGAGGAATTTCTTTAAAGCAACAGGAGTTGTGTGTTTTGTAACAAAGGATGAGAGGGTTTAGAGTCTCATTTAAAATGGGGTAGTTTGGGCACGGTTTAAAACGTGATCGTGTGGGTAATATTTAAAATAGTGTGGTTTTAGGTGTGGTGGTTTTTCATCAGAGATGGATGAGAATCACAAAGTCCAGGCTGGTTTGGGTTGGAAGGGACCTTAAAGCTCATCCAGTTCCAACCCTGACACCTTCCACTGTCCCAGGCTGCTCCCAGCCTGTCCAACCTGGCCTGGGACACTTCCAGGCATCCAGGGACAGCCGCATCTTCTGCAGAACGGCTGGCAAAGCTCCTCCTGCGTTTTGATGATTATTTTGGCGTTTCCCCCGTGCTGCTGGGGTGGCAGGAGCAGTGCAGGGCTCACAGGGGCCGTGTGTTGCAGGACTCGTACCGCAAGCAGGTGGTGATCGATGGCGAGACGTGCCTGCTGGACATCCTGGACACGGCGGGGCAGGAGGAGTACAGCGCCATGAGGGACCAGTACATGAGGACAGGCGAGGGCTTCCTCTGCGTCTTCGCCATCAACAACAGCAAATCCTTCGCTGACATCAACCTCTACAGGTACAGCTGGGCTGCCCCAGGGGCTGGGAACAGGGGACAGGGGGACGGGGCAGGGACACTGGCTGAGTGAAGCGCTGGAGTGCCTCAGGGAAGGCTCAGGAATGGACAATTATTGAATCTCCCTCTTCTTTCAGGAAGTTTTGTCACTGTTCTGTGCCAGTGCATGGAATCACAGACAGGGGTGGGTTGGAAGAGACTTTAAAGCCCATCCAGTTCCACCCCTGCCAGGGCAGGGACAGCTTCCTCCATCCCAGGCTGCTCCAAGCCCCATCCAGCCTGGTCTTGGGCACTTCCAGGGATCCAGGGGCAGCCACAGCTGCTCTGGGCACCCTGTGCCAGGCCTCATCACCACCTTTAGTAAGTTAAGACTGGGATGATTTTTATCCAGTTTTATTATTTTTTTAATCAATCCATATAAATATCTCCAAGGAATGCCACGAGAACAGTGTCAGACTCTTTTCCATGATGCCCAGGGACAGGACAAGGAGCAGTGGCCATAAAGCACAAGAAGTTCCACCTCAACGTGAGGAAAAACTTCTTTCTGTGAGGGTGGCAGAGCCCTGGAGCCACTGCCAGGGAGTTGTGGAGTCTCCATGTCTGGACACATCCCAAACCCTCCAGGATGTGGTCACCTGTTCCAGGTGATCTTGCCTTGGCAGGGGGATTGGGCTGGGTGATCTCCCTTCCAAGCCCAGCTGTTCTGGGATTCTGTGAATCAGATGCCATTTGCAGCTACAGAATGTCATCTCTAAGAAAGTGGGTGAGAAATCCAGAGTGGAATTATCCATGGACAGAAAATGAAGTGTCCAAAGTGCTTGCCCATCCTGCTGACCCCTGAGGCCCTGCTCACCTTTAATGTGTTTTTGTGGCACAAGGTTGTTTGAACACTGAACTAAACCAGTTTTTCTATTTAGAAAATACTTCCTAATTATTTTTTTTTTAATAATTTGTCTTCCTAAAGAGAACAGATCAAGAGAGTGAAGGACTCGGATGACGTGCCCATGGTGCTGGTGGGGAACAAGTGTGATCTGCCCACAAGAACAGTGGACACAAAACAGGCCCAAGAATTGGCAAAAAGCTACGGAATCCCCTTCATAGAGACCTCTGCAAAAACGAGACAGGTGAGGGGCTCCCCCAGGGCCTGACTTCTTCCTGGGAAATGCAGCAAGGACATTTTCCCATGTGCTTTTGACTTATTTACAGGAGAAGCATTTCTTCGATCCCTTTACATTTTTAGCTTTTATTTCCCCACTCACTCTTTCAAGAGTTCTGGGCTGGGCCAGTGCAGGAATCACTTCAGACTTGCCCTGACTTCCTTTCAAATGGGTCATGTTGATAAATAACAGAGAATAAAAAAATTTCAACTCCCCTGAAGTTACTAAATAAAACTTAAAACTAACTAGGGAAAAAAGTACTCAAAATAATAAATATAACTGATACCAGTAAATGTAGAATTAAAGAGACCTACAGTAGTTTTGTGGAAAATTATGTAACAAGAAAAAATAACGCATGCCCCAAAAAATGTTAAAATTCATCAAAATTTACTATCAAAACATTCAAATGTAATCACCAAAACCCCTCTTAATAAACCTCCAAAACCATAAAAAAACTCCCAATAAGAAACAAATGCCTGCAAAACAATTCCTAAAAAATAATACTTATGTCTTAAATAAAAGCTACATTTTAACTAGAGTAAATAAATACCTTGTTATAAAATCTCACAAAACACACAGAAGAAAAAGAAACCCAGCTACTTTCTACTGCTCCAGATGATGTTATAATTTTGATTGCAGCCAGTTTCAGCACTGGGCGGTGTTGGCAGGAGGAGCAGCAGAGTTTCAGCTGCTCTCCCTGGGGAGTGTCAGAGGCTGAGCTCGCTCACCCCAGACCTGCTGGGTTCTCTTGGCTCGTTAATGAAAGCCAATTAGCAGATTATGATTGCAGACAGAATTCCCCAGACTGGACTAATGGGCTTCTCCAAAGCCTCCTTGGCCACGTGGGGCTGTCCAGCCAGCCCTGGAGCAGGGGAACAGAGCAGGGAAGGCGCAATTACTGAGCAGCAGCAGCCAGAAAATCCTGAAGAGCTGAATTCTAAGAATTCTAAAATTAGACAAGGAGCAGCTGGTTTCCTGCGTGGAGCCTCCCTGAGATACAGTTTTCCATGTTTATTTTAGTGGTTGTTACCCCAGGAGGAGTCAGGCTGGGACATCCATATGGGATTCCTCCTCTTAGGAACCACAGGATCCATTGGGTGCTGCTCTTCTGCAGAGCTGTGGCTTTCAAACCCATTAAGGGCTTCTGGGATGGACAGATCAGTGATTTCAAAAGCTTGAGGGAAGAAAATCCCTGACCTTGTGTTTGCATTCAGGGTGTGGAAGACGCGTTTTACACCCTGGTGAGGGAGATCCGGCAGTACCGGATGAAGAAGCTGAACAGCAGCGAGGATGGGAACCAGGGCTGCATGGGACTGTCCTGCCTTGTCATGTGAGAAGGTGAGCTGGAACCTCACTGTGCACTGCCTCTGCCTTCCAGCAGCTGCTAAATGTGGCTTAGAAATGCTGCCTGCTCTAGGTGGGGTTTTCCCCTTTTCTAGAACGTATTTGTGGGAGTGTTCCTCACTCAGGGTCACTAAATGTGGTGGTGTTTGCAGGGATCCCAGGACGAGGGAAGAGATGAGAATCTTGACTCCATGTTTCAGAAGGTTGATTTATTATTTTATCATATATATTATATTAAAAGAAAATGATATATTAAATCTATACTAAAAGAATAGAAGAAAAGATTTCATCAGAAGGCTTGAAAGGAACAGAAAGGAATGAAATGATAATAAAATCTCGTGATTGACCAGAGAGTCCGAGCCAGCTGACTGTGATTGGCCATTAATTAAAAACAACCCCATGAGGCCAATCCCAGATGCACCTGTTGCATTCCACAGCAGCAGATAACCATTGTTCACATTTTGTTCCTGAGGCCTCTCAGCTTCTCAGGAGAAAAATCCTAGCAAAAGGATTTTTCATAAAGTATGTCCAGGACACATATTGATTCCCAGAGAATTGGATTCTACAATGGATCCTGCAATTGGATCCTACAATGTTTAAATGCTCAAAAAAGAAAAATTCCCCTCTAACTTGGTGGCAGAGCTTAAGAAAAGGAATTTTCATTCACGTCACGCTTTTGGCTGATGGATGGATATAACAAGATGATCTTTAAGGTTCCTTCCAACCCAAACCATTCCATGATTTCCACCAATTCCCGTGGTGTGATTTGCTGTGTCATTCCTTTCTGTCTCCTTCTTTTGGGAAACCATTTGGACTGTTTGGAGAAGGTGGAATTTCTGAGGAAACACCTTGAAAGAGGGGTGTGCCCAGCTGAGTGTTTGACTCCTGCACAGCTCCCCTTGAGCTGTGTTCCTCTGGAACATGCTGATTGCAGGATTAACCAAATAAAATGGTGAAATAGCCAATTACCAATTTACTCCCATGGGATTTTTCCCATTTTTTTCTGATTTTTCCCCAGTTTTTCCCATTTATTCCCATTTTTTTTCCCATTCCTGGATTTATTCCCAAAGTTTTTCCCCATTTTTGTCCATTTTATTCCTGGTTTTTTTCCAATTTATTCCCCGATTTTTTTTCCAATTTTTTCCCCACATTTTTCCCATTTATTCCCAGATTTTTTCTCATTTATTTCTGAATTTTCCCCCATTAACCCAATAAAATAATGAAATCTGAGTTCCCAACTGAGGGAAATTCCTTTCAACCATTCCCTGAAAGAAGTTGCTTGTGATTAAAACAGCCAGACCAGCTCAGTGCTGCTGCACTGCACATCCACCCCAGAGTTAATTAGTGCTAATTGGAGCTGCCTTTCTGTTCCAGATGCCAAGAAAACGTGGTTCAGGTGCAGCTGCTGGACAAGCCTCCATCTGTGCTGCCTCTCCTGCTGCTCCCTGCGGTGTTTGGGTGCCAGTGGCAGGCTCTGGGCACCAGAGTTAATTAGCACCAGGTCCTTCTCCGTGCTCCATCTGAAGAGAACATCCATGGCATCTACCTCCCTGCTCAGCTCACGGAGCAGCAGCACCTCGGGATGTGCTGGGATTCTTCTCTCACTGTCACCTGGCTTTGTTCCGGAAGAAAACCAGTCCCAAAAGTGAACTATAGAGACTAAATGCTGTGAAAAAAGATGACACTTTACCTCTAGAGTAAGAGCTAGAAGTGCTGTGTGTCCCCTGTGTGTTGGAACCCGTGCAGTGCTGGCACAGGAGTGGCACAGGTGGTGTCACACGGGCTTGTGCCCCCCTGTCCCCTCCCAGCTGGGTGTCTGCTCTCTGTGCACCTGTACAGCAAAAATGCAACATCTCCAGTGCCAGGAGTGCCGCCTACCTGATCCTCCATGTCTGTAATAAAAAGGAAAACCTTTCCTAACTAAGTGCCTGTTTGCTAAGAAGATTTGAAGTTGTCCCTTGGGTTGAGGAAAAGCCCAAGGACTGGAATTTCTTGGGAGCTCATTGTGTCAAGCAGGCAAGTGTGCTGTGGGTGATCTGGGCCTGGCAGGATCCTCCAGCAGGAATTTGGAGGAATTTGGAAGGTCCAGCAGGCACTTGAGAGACTCTTGGACAAGGGAGGGGACACACTGCATCTGTGTTTTACTTTCTTTGTGGGTGGAACAGTTTATATTCTGTATTGTTTTCCTGCAGCATTCAGATCTCCTCTAAGTTGGACCAAACCTGTCAGCTGTTCATTTTTAACATGAACTGCCAACATTTCTCACTAATGAATCTGGTAACTGGAGGTTGCTTTGGACAGCTGCTATTCAGCTCTCTCTGTAACTTGCAAATTGTTTTATTCTGAATTATTTTCTTACCACAGACTGTAAAGAGACTCTTCAAAATGTCTCTAGACTGTAAAATTGGAGTTTCTTTGTCAGGGAAGGAGTGTGGAGGGTTGGGGTTGACTGTCAGGGGTGCAGGGAGTGGCTGCCCCATCCCTGGCAGTGCCCAGGGCCAGGCTGGAGCAGCCTGGGGCAGTGGAGGTGTCCCTGCCATGGCAGGGCTGTTTGGGATGAGCTTTGAGGTCCTTCCCAACCCAAACCATCCTGGGGTTCTGTGCTGGAGGGGAGAAGGCTGAGAGCTGCCACAGGCACCTGAGCCAGCTTCTGATTGCAGCATCCTTGCAAAATGAGGAAATGAGCTCAGGGATGGCTGCACGGGAGGTGGGCACAGACTGGAGGAGGTCTGGGCTCACTCTCAGTGAGGGAACTGTGAACCATTCCCTCCAGCTGAGGGAACTGCTCCCCAGACCAGAACGCCCTCCCCTGCTTACCTGGGGCCCAGGTGTGCTCGCTGCTGGCCCTGTGCTGCTGGGCTGGGATCTGCCCTGCATTCAGCTCCGAGGAGGAGGAGGAGGAGGACGAAGGAGCCCTCAGCCAACAGAGGGAGCCTTTGGTCAGTGCCAGGCCAGCAGAGCAGATGCAGGAGGCTCAGTTTCAGGTTGTTGGTGTCAGTCACACATCTTAATTTGGAGTGCTCCATTTCAAATGGACATTGGAAAGCAGTAAACAGAGAGAGAAGAATTTTTTCCTTTTAATGTTGCTTCCTTCACTACTTACAGTCTTAATTCTCTTCTTGGAATGAAGAGGATCAATCTGCATCACATTTGCTTTATCTGTGATAGTCCTTATAAATACTTTTTTCAGTTTATTTTAACTTTGACTGATGTGACTGATAAGAATTAAATCCACAAAAAATTGAACATAAAATCTTATTTTCCAGCAACATACCCACAGTGGTGGGCAGAGTTGTGGGGACCATTGGCTCAAATTCAGTTTGTTTGATGTTGCCCAGAGCAGCTGTGGCTGCCCCATCCCTGGAAGTGTCCAAGGCCAGGATGGAGCAGCCTGGGGCAGTGGAAGGTGTCCCTGCCCATGGGATGAGCTTTAAGGCCCCTTCCAGCCCAAACCATTCCATGAGTGCAGGTTAAACCTGGCACAGCTGCCACCCTGCAGAGCCAGGGCTGAGAAAGCTTTGTCAGGAAGATTTTCTGTGAAGATTTTCTTCTTCCTGAAGAGCTGTGGGGCACAAGGGCAGCCAGGTAATAAAAACACCCCTGGAAAATGAGGAAAAGCTTTTGGGATACACATGGAACCAGCAGGGAGGGCAGTGTGGGGTTTGTGAGGACACTGAAGGGTGACATTCTGTCATCCAGGTCCATGGATGGGGTTTGATTTCTTGGCAAATGCAGGAATTTGTTTCCTGGCCAGAACTCAGCTGCCTGTGGCCATGGGAAGCCTCTGGCATTTGATGTTTGAAGGGTGTGTGCTCAACCTGGAGAATTATTTGGGTGCAAGTTCATCATAGCAATGCCCCACACTGCTCAGCATGCTCTGGTTGGCATTAAAATGTACCAGCTGTAGCTCCAAAGCTGGGAATTCTCAGCAATGTGTGGGAACTGACTGGAAAATGCATCTGCTGCTCTTTGCTGTTCCCTTTCTCTTGGGCTCCATAGAGGGGAAAAAGCCCTGATGAGGATAGGTCTGTGTTTGTGTCACCTTTGGAACCTTTAGAATGGTTTTTAGGATTTTTTCAGCTTTTCGGGTGCTGCAGAGCTGACCTGCACAGGTGATACTCCCAAGTCCATAAATGTAGTTCCAAATCCAGCAAAAAATACAAAATCAGGGTGTTGTACTATCAGGAGTGAACTGAATGGTTGTGATTTGTTTCCAGCTGCCTCACAGAGAACCCTGGGTTTGGGGGCAGCCAAGAACTGGAAGGACAAAACCCAGTGAACTTTGGGGAAAATGTTTTAGAAGATAAGCACAGAAGGTTTTGCACAAGACTGGTCCCTGGAAAAGGTGGTTTAGTAGATTTGGTCCAAATATTGTTATTTACAACAGCACAACTCTGCACTAGTGCCAAGCTGATTTCACTGCCCTGACTGGGCAGAACAGACACAAACAACTTTTGAGGTAAAATATTCAAAATATTAAAATATTAGAAAAGGGTAAAGCTCTTGTTCAGAACTTCCAAGTGCCAATGACTGGAACAAATGTTTCTGTTGTGTGGCTGAGCTCACCCCAGTGGAGCCAGTGGAATCCTGGGGTTGTTTCTCTGTGTCCTCACTCCGTGCTCCTGCTCAAACAACTGCTCAGATTCTGTCCCTGTCCCTGCTGGGACTTTGGATTTTAACCAGGATTTTGAAGCTCCATCATTTTTAGTACAGCTCAGCCTTAGAATTGGATTTCAAGCAGCCTCAGGCCCGCGGGGGGTCACATTCTGACCTGTCTGTGCTCCTCAAAAACCCCAAACCTTGAGTGTGTGCCTGTGGTAACCCTCAGGATGGTCAGGAAATGTTGGGATCTGGACTTTTAACCCAAGGGCTAATTTGTTGTTACTTTGTTTAATTATTTGCTTTCAATAATGCATCTCTTTTGGTTTGGATTGAAGTAAATTATTTTGCTTCTTAAATAACTTTTTTAAAGAATAAACTTTGAATTCTTTGGTTGTTTTCTTTGGGTTCTGGGTACAGGATCCATGACTTCCAGGAGGTTTGATTATCTCAGTGCCCTCTGCTTTGTCTGTGGGGTGGGATTTGCTCCATTCTGTCCTGGGGCAGGCCCAGCTCTATCACAGATGTGTCCTGGAGCATCAGTGAACAGTGAGAGAGACCTTGAGCCTGCCACAGGCTTGGTCCAGTCCAGTTTTAATCTTGCTGCTAGTGAATCTCTGTCTGCAGTGGGGTCCCCCAATTTTTTTTAATGTAAATAAATTCTTTACTTGATACTCCAATGGCAAAACCAGCTATTCAATTACTGCTGTGCCCAAATCATGCTCTGTTAGCCTTTTAAATTGCTTGATTCAGTCTTCGGAAACACTTCCCTCTTGCCTTCCCTCCTGCAAGAAGGCCAGTTTTGTCAGAGCACACGGTCAGTAAATGTGCTTCAGGGGTTATTTCTCCTCAGACCTCGTGTCAGGCATCTGAAACCTGGAGTCCAACCTGGGGTTTATGCCAGGAATGTAAAACCAGACCCCCAGGAGCAGGGACACACAGTTCCTGCCACTGCAGGTCCAGCCTGTGCCCAGAGCATTCCCACCCTGGGCTGGGGTGGGTGCTGAGAACCCCAGGGTGCTGAAAAGCCCCAGGGTTTCTGGGCTTCTGGAAAGGTTTCCCTGCAATGGGTTTGTTCCTACAAAGGAGCTCCCTGCATAGGAAACGTTTTTGGTTGTGCCCTGGAACAGATTGCAGCAGCCTGGGGTCTGTGCAGGGGATGACCGAGAGCAAGGCGGTGTCACCTGGGGTATTCACATTCGCTGGAAAAATCCCTTCACCCAGGATTTTGCTCCTGGGAAGCTGAGAAGCCTCAGAGAAAAGGAAAACAATTCTTATCTCATTTGCTTCTCCTGTGTTTTGCTCCTTTGGAATGTGGTTGGAGATTGTTTACCCACAGGTGATTGTTTCATTGGATTCTGGTGTGAATTATTTTAACTCTTTGGCCAGTCAGGGCCAAGTCAAGACTCTGGAGAGAGTCACAAGTTTTCATTATTATCTTTTTAGCCTTCTGTAAATATTCTTTCTGTATTCTTTAGTGTAGTTTAGTTTAGTATTCTTTAATATAATATAGTATCATAAAATAATAAATTAACCTTCTGAGAACATGGAGTCAGATTCATCATTCCTTCCTGCCATGGGGCACCCCACAAATACAATTGTCACCAAAGGGGTGTTGGGGACAAAGGTGATACAGAGACTCCATCTCCAGAAAGCATGAAAAGCACTTTATTATTAGAAATCCACAGTTCTTACAGAAACAATGGTGGCTCTCAGACCTGATTCCTTTAGGAATCTTCTCTCACCTATTGGTGAGAAGGGACAACTCCTCCTTGTAAACTTCTTGGACAAACAGAGATTGCCTGCCAGGTGCAGAGATTGAGATAAGAATTGTTTTAATTCTTTCTCTGAGCTTTCTCACAGCTTCCCAGCAAGATCCTGGGCCAGCTCTGCCTCTCTGTGTTCGGAGGATTTGTGATTACCACGGGGTGGGGAGAGCAGAATCTGCTGAGGGTTGATCAAAGGCCCAGCACAGCCAGGATGCCCTGGTGAGATCCACCTTATCCTCCTGTTCAGACTCCTCCTCTTCAGGAATTTAAACCATTTTCTAGCAAAGCTTCCCCCATGGCCTCTGTGGGTACGAGCTGGAGGAAGATCCTGCTCAGTAACCCAAATTTCTGGTCCAACCATTCTCCCTGGGTGGAACCAGGGCAGCTCAGAGGTAAAAGTGGGTGTTTAGAGGCCCTCCAAAGCCTCTGGGTGTGAATCCCACACTTTCCAGCTGAAAAAGAGTGGGAAGAGAGGCTGTTTGTGTCAGTCCTTGAGCTTGCACAGGCCCTGGGTCTAACTTTAGCACAGCATGCCCAGGCTTTACTCAGATTTCCACCATGAGCCCACCCAAGCTCAGCCTGTGATTAAAAAAGCTGAGGGATCAAAAGACCAAGATTCTCTTGAGGAAGATGACCTCTGTATCCTAAAGGTCATTTTTGGTTTCAGATGTGAATCCCAAGATCCCAAGGAGGGTTAAGGGCTGATTTAGTCCTTGTGGGAGAGCAAACAAGAGGATTTTATGGGCCTCGAATGAAACAGTTAAACAATAATGTGGTGTGGAGACTCTCAAACTTGGGGATGGGTGAGAGCCAGAAGAATTCAGAACCTGAAAATTTTATCAGTGTGAGGGGGAGACCAAAGCTGTACCATCATCCCAACTTTGCCCTGGTGCTGCACCTCTGCAGTTGGAGGAAGGGAAATTTATATTTTTGGGGGAATAACAGGGAAGGGGGTAAAATTCCCTAAATTCTGGAGAATTTCTCAATTGTCACCCAGCTTGTTTTGAAGTTGTGCCCATCAAATAATGGGAACATCTCTTCCAGAGAGTTTCTGGATGCTGTGGAAATTATCTCAGCTGGAGAAGCTGCTCCAGGTCTCACCTCACTGGATTCCTGTGCTCCTAAGGACAAAATCCATGGCTTGTTATTTCCAGCTCTGTGTTTTATTTTATTTTATTTTATTTTATTTTATTTTATTTTATTTTATTTTATTTGTGCAGGTGACTCTCTCACCTACTCCAGCTTTCTTCTTAGACAAGAGCTTTCCATAGCTGCTCCTGCAAAACGTGGCACGGGAATCCCTTGGATGCACATAGAATTCCAAATAATGCTTCTGTTCCAGGTGGTTTCTCTGTTCCCTTCAATGCTCTGACCAAAGCCACCCTTTAAATCAGAACCCAAATGCTTTGTCCTGTTCCAGGGCAGCTTTTCAGCTCCATCAAGAATAGAAACACAAACAAAAAGGGAGAGACTCTTCTTCACCTCAAAACTCTTTTATCCTCCTGACCTGCCCAGTTTCACCACTTCCCACCAGGGATCTGAATCAGGAGCTCAGAGTTATCCTGGCAGCAGGCAGGACACACCGAATCCTGGCCTTTCCCTTCACGCAGGAGGCGTTTTCCAGCTGCAGCTGAGATCTGAGGAAGGTTTGAGGGCACCCTGAAGGAGGGTGCAGCCCTCAAAGCCAATTTGCTGCAAACAAACGGCTGCAGATGAAGCCAGGAGGGGCATCCCAAGCTGAGAGTGGCTGAGCCAGACCCCAGCTAAGGCTGGAGCTCCATGACCCACCCTGGGCTTGACTGAGAGCTGCTCTCTGTCAGAGACACCTCAGTTGTGGCTCACCACGTCCAGAGCTGATTATCAGATCAACATTAGGACACAAAGCTTGGAAAGGCAGTTCCTGACAAGCTCAGGAACAAACTGTGGCTCCTTGCACCTTCCTTTTATTTGTTGGGTTCAGCTGTGAAGGAGTGAGGACATCCAGGCAGCCCTGTGGGTAAAATCCAGGCTTTCAAACACATCCCTCCCTCAGGAAAAACCTCTGAACAGCTCAGGTGGGAGCACATGGTTTGTACCTATCCACAGCCCCTGTTCTGATTGGGAATTGCCTTTAAACCTTTGGTTCAGCCTAGAAGACATCAGCTTTTAGTGTCTCTTAGTCTCTCTCTTAATCTCTCCTTTAGTCTCTCTTAAAACACTGAATTCCACAGACCACATTAGAAAGGAGCAGCTGCCCTGGAAAGCAGAAATCTGGCCACACACCAGGTGACACTTCACAAAATGAACAATGCAAACCTGACTTAAAGAAAAAGATTAATTAAATTTGATTAATTAAATAAAATTTAATTAAATTTGAGCCCTGCTTTCACCTGTTTCAGTGCAAGTGCTTCTGGCTGCACTTTAAATAGTCCCACAGTTGATCTCCACTCTCCTTTTAGAGTGGGAGAGTCTGATTACAGGGAAGGGAAAGCAGTAAAATTAGTGTTGAGCTGCCAGGCAGTCACTTGGCCCCTTGTGCTCGGGGACTCTGGGGTGTCACTGAGGCTCTGCAAACGCTGCTGAGATGTCTCGGGTGAGAATTCCAGGTAGGTCTGAAAGCCAAGTGTGAGCCAAGGGGCCACAGGGCAGGTTCCAGCCCCACAGCCTCAGAGATTTGGATGTGTGGTGTCCAGGGGACCTCACTGGGGCCTTTGGGCATTTTTCTTCCTTCTTGGAGATGTTTTTGGATAGTGCAGTGAAGGAACTGTGTTATAGTTTAAAGCTTCCTCTGCTTGTACTGAAGGAAAATCTTGTCTCTCCTGGGTGTGATGTGTCCTGCAGTGACATCATTAAATCCCTGTGGAAGGGCTCAGAGGGATTTCAGGAATCTCTGGGCACCCTGGTGAAGGATTTCAGGAATCTCTGGGCACCCTGGTGAAGCTCAGCTGTGGGGAGCTGCAGCCCCAAGGGGATGGGAGCAGGAGCAGGGCCAGCCAGGCTCTGCAGGGCAGTGCAGAGGGACATGTGGCAGGTGACTGCAGGGCCCTGAGTGATAACAGCCCCAAACAGCCCTGATAGGAGCATGTTTGGAATTGCAGGGCTGTGGTGTCACAGGCGCTGTCCCAGCCCATGAAGCTGGTGTTAAAACCTTGCCCTGCACCATCAGGAGGAGGCTGTGAACCTTCCTGAGTGTAATTTCCATCCCCTAAAGAGATGAAAGGTCAAACTAAACATTTCTGGGATGCTTTGTAGGCAGATGGATATGCGGAGTCAGGATTCTGGAGCGTGTGTTCCACAGGCTGGGCTTTGGGAATCAGCAGCTGTGATGGCAGAGCTGCAGCTTGAACTGCTGGGTCAGAGAAAAAGGGCAAGGGCTGAGCCTCAGGGTGCTGCTGCCACCCTGCCTGAGCAGCAGAGAGGCTCGGAGGGACTGCAGTGTCCCAGCTGCCTGGTCCTGCTGGGGAATAAGGGGAGCTGTGAGCACAGGGGGATGGAACTCGGCATCTCTGAAAGGACCACCCATGCTGGGGGCCACAGAGGAGGGCAAAAAATAGCAAAGCCTGGCGCTCTGAGTCTGGAATATTTGCTTGCCTGGTCAGCAGGAGGCTGTGCTGCCCTCCCTGTGTCCCTGCAGGTGCAGGAGAGCCCTTCCAGGCCAGCTTGGCTCAGCACAGGGCTGATGCCTGCCAGCTGTGGGGTGAGAGGATCTGGGTTCTGGAGGATGCTCCACCTTGGGCACTGCAGGGAAAGCAGGGACTGTGCCAGGCAGAGGCTGTGCCAGAGCCAGGCTGGGCTGGCTGGGAGGGAGGGACCTGCAGTGGGGTCTGGTTCCACACTGAGGCATCACCAAGGCTCTCTCATGGGACAGGCAATGCACAACGTCCCTCTGTGCTCCTCAAAGGGACAATTTCTGCTCTTCCTTTTCCTTCCAGTACCTGAAGGGGCTACAGGAAGGCTGGAGGGACTTCTCACAAGGGCAGGGAATGACAGGACAAGGGAGAATGGTTTTAAGCCAAAGGAGGGTGGGTTTAGATGGGATATTGGGAAGGAATTCCTCCCTGGGAGGGTGGGCAGGCCCTGGCACAGGTGCCCAGAGCAGCTGTGGCTGCCCCTGGATCCCTGGCAGTGCCCAAGGCCAGGCTGGACAGGGCTTGGAGCAACCTGGGACAGTGGAAGGTGTCCCTGCACATCAGATGAGCCTGAAGGTCTCTTCCAACCCAAACCATTCTAGGATTCTATGATTATTTTACAAGTGGAAGGATTTGGCTAAACTTGTACTTTGCTAATCCCTTTCTAAAGACTGATGAGGTGACAAGGCAAAAAGGCTCAGATTTTGAAGGGCTGATCACAACAGCTTTTATTTTGTCTCTGTTTTATCTCAAACAGCAGGACACAAACGTGAGTATTGCTGGGTTTCTCTGTGCTCTGCTGTGTTACTGCCTAGACATGATCTCTGGAACCATGCAGCAGTTACATGATCATGGAGATCATGCAGATCATGCAGATCATGCTGATCATGCTGATCATGAAGATCATGATCATGGTGATCCTTCAGCAGCTGGGAAATGCTATTTCCTGGCAGTGCCAGCTCTGCCCATTGGTGTTACACAGAATGGTCCCACCTTTTGGTCCTTTGATACAGCACCAAAAGATGCAAATTGTTAAATATCACCCTGGCAGCCTGAGTGCTGTTGAGCTCTGTCTGCTCTGCTTTGGTGCTCACCTGTGACCATGTCCTGTGTGACACTCAATGGTGAGGTCCATCCTTGGGCACTGATCCTCACCTTGCTTTGTGTCCAGCTGCCAAAACCCGCTGTCAGAGCCCCTGTGCTGCCATGCAAACATCTGCTTCTGGGAGCTGCTGCCAGCAGAACCCTTGGGTTCTTGTTTTATGGTGTTCTGTTGGCAGAGGAAGGGTTTTTAACCTTCCTTCTCCATAAAGCTCCAGCCAGCCCTGTGGCAATGGTGGCCCTGGCACCTTTGCAGCACGATGCACGTGGTGGGCTGGGAGTGCCCAGCTGGGAATGCCCTGGGATGGTGGGCCTGAGTGCTTGGGCTGCCCCATCCATGCCTCTGTCTGCCCCTGACTGCTGCAGCAAGTGGGTTTTGGGCTCCTTGGAGCTCTAAGGGCTCTGCCAACTTTCCCTCTTCTCCCAGTGCATGCCCTCCCTGTGTCCCTACAGGTGCAGGAGAGCCCTTCCAGGCCAGCTTGGCTCAGCACAGGGCTGATGCCTGCCAGCTGTGGGGTGAGAGGATCTGGGTTCTGGAGGATGCTCCACCTTGGGCACTGCAGGAAAGCAGGGACTGTGCCAGGCAGAGGCTGTGCAGAGCCAGGCTGGGCTGGCTGGGAGGAGGGACCTGCAGTGGGGTCTGGTTCCACACTGGGGCATCACCAAGGCTCTCTCATGGGACAGGCAATGCACAGCGTCCCTCTGTGCTCCTCAAAGGGACAATTTCTGCTCTTCCTTTTTCCTTCCAGTACCTGGAGGGGGCTACAGGAAGGCTGGAGGCTTCTCACAAGGGCAGGGAATGACAGGACAAGGGAGAATGGATTTAAGCCAAAGGAGGGTGGGTTTAGATGGGATATTGGGAAGGAATTCCTCCCTGGGAGGGTGGGCAGGCCCTGGCACAGGTGCCCAGAGCAGCTGTGGCTGCCCCTGGATCCCTGGCAGTGCCCAAGGCCAGGCTGGACAGGGCTTGGAGCAACCTGGGACAGTGGAAGGTGTCCCTGCACATCAGATGAGCCTGAAGGTCTCTTCCAACCCAAACCATTCTAGGGTTCTATGATTATTTTACAAGTGGAAGGATTTGGCTAAACTTGTACTTTGCTAATCCCTTTCTAAAGACTGATGAGGTGACAAGGCAAAAAGGCTCAGATTTTGAAGGGCTGATCACAACAGCTTTTATTTTGTCTCTGTTTTATCTCAAACAGCAGGACACAAACGTGAGTATTGCTGGGTTTCTCTGTGCTCTGCTGTGTTACTGCCTAGACATGATCTCTGGAACCATGCAGCAGTTACATGATCATGGAGATCATGCAGATCATGCAGATCATGCTGATCATGCTGATCATGAAGATCATGATCATGGTGATCCTTCAGCAGCTGGGAAATGCTATTTCCTGGCAGCGCCAGCTCTGCCCATTGGTGTTACACAGAATGGTCCCACCTTTTGGTCCTTTGATACAGCACCAAAAGATGCAAATTGTTAAATATCACCCTGGCAGCCTGAGTGCTGTTGAGCTCTGTCTGCTCTGCTTTGGTGCTCACCTGTGACCATGTCCTGTGTGACACTCAATGGTGAGGTCCATCCTTGGGCACTGATCTTCACCTTGCTTTGTGTCCAGCTGCCAAAACCCGCTGTCAGAGCCCCTGTGCTGCCATGCAAACATCTGCTTCTGGGAGCTGCTGCCAGCAGAACCCTTGGGTTCTTGTTTTATGGTGTTCTGTTGGCAGAGGAAGGGTTTTTAACCTTCCTTCTCCATAAAGCTCCAGCCAGCCCTGTGGCAATGGTGGCCCTGGCACCTTTGCAGCACGATGCACGTGGTGGGCTGGGAGTGCCCAGCTGGGAATGCCCTGGGATGGTGGGCCTGAGTGCTTGGGCTGCCCCATCCATGCCTCTGTCTGCCCCTGACTGCTGCAGCAAGTGGGTTTTGGGCTCCTTGGAGCTCTAAGGGCTCTGCCAACTTTCCCCTCTTCTCCCAGTGCATGTTCCCATAACTGCCCTTCCCAAGGACTTGCTTCTCTCTGGGCCTTTGGGCAGCATTCTTGCACTGCGTTTACTTTTCCTGCTGTGCTGGGGGTATCAAGGGATGTCTCCAGCCCACCAGGAATGGCCCAACCTTGCTGCAAATTTGGGAGGTGGCTCAGAGTCTTCTCTAGAGCGTGGGGGCCACGAGGAAAGGGCAGCTGAGCACAGAGCTGCCTGCAAGGGGCACCTGCTGGGAATCTCCTCCCTGTGGGACACTGAAACTCCTCTTTGCAGAGATGGACGAGTCCCTGCGCTCCTTCGCCGAGAAGGTCTTTGCCTCCGAGGTGAAGGATGAGGAGGTCAGGGGGGAAATGTCTCATTTTGATGTGGAAGATATCTGCCCCATCTCCCGGCAGGAAATGACAGTGCACATGATGCTGCAGGAGGCCAGCTCCACGGTGGAAAAGCGGTGAGTGAGGTCCCAAGGATGGAGCAAGGAGAGGAGCACAGCCTGCACCTCCTGGCCACAGCAAACAGGGGGGATGGAAATCAGCCCTTGGGCACAGCTCACCACACCTGTGCAATAAATCCTTGATAATCCCAGGGCATCTGTCAGGTACTCCAGGATTTCCTCTCCAACTGCTTCCAGCGTTGGACAGAAAGATGCCCTTGGCCCATTCAGTGGGTGCCAGCACAGCCACGGCCACAGAGCTGCTGGGGAGGGAGACTTGGGGACAAGCCTGCGGCTACTTTGTGTGCTGTGGCCTGAGCTTCAGGCAGTGCCTGTTTGAGGCGCTCACAAATCACCAGTGAGCTGCACCACGGTGTGCACAGCTGGAACAGCTGGGGGAAGTGCCCCGGCCCTGCAGCTGTGTGTGACCATGGAACGGGCTGTTTGCCCGTGCCTTTCCTCGCAGCAGGAAGAAGCTGATCCGCATGCAGACCACAGTGGTGGCCCCGCCCGTGGCCCCGGGGGCTGTCCCCAGCCCGGCTGTCACCGAGCAGGTCAGCTCCACCTGCCCCCAGTACCAGAGCGTGCCCCCCTTCCAGCGGGTGCAGATCACCGGGGACTATGCCTCTGGGGTAGGTACTGCCCGGGCTGCTCCCTCTCCGCACTGGCCACCCCTCTGCTCCTGCTGCCCCTCAGCAGTGCCCAGGGTCTGTTTCAGGGTCTGTTACAGGAGTCTGTACCCGCTGCAGTGGGGAGGGTGTCTCCCACTGTGCCTCACAAGCATCTGGGGGTGCCCTGCTGCATCCCTGGGGATGCAGAGCTGAATTCCTTAGCAGGAGCTCTGGGGTGCTGAATATTCCCATGGGATTCTCCAGGGAGGGCCTGGCAGAACGGGCTGTGCTCACTGTGTCACATCCTCTCTGCTCGCACACAGCTCTGTCTGAGCTCCGTGCACATCCAGGGATCCCAGAACAGCTGAGGGGACTCACCAAGCCCCTGGTACAGGCAGGGTCACCTAAAGCCATTTGACCAGGACTGTTATCACATCCCGTGCTAATCCTGCCTCCCTCTCCTCCTCAGCCTCCCATTACATTTGTGCTGCTTCTAAGAACCTGCTGGAGCTGCCCTGCAGAGGGGATCTGGAAATCCCTCCCTGCACTGAGCACATTCCCCCTGCCATGACTGTCCCAGCTGGAGTGACCTACTCCACTCCAGTCTCCCCTGACTGCCCAAAACATTTGTTTGTGCAGTAAATCAAAAATCACTGACACCCAGGGCTAGTGCATCTTCTTGTTCCTGCTTCAGTTTCAGCCTGGGCTCCAAAAATAGCTTTAATGTTTTGCCCAGGCCTGGCTTCCATTTCAGAGTCCATTACTGATTGCAGTGAGGAATGTAAGAGGGGGTGACATCAGAATTCCCTGGTCCTGCAACCAGGAGCTTCCCTTTGGCGTGTCCGAGTCTCTGCCTGCCATTCCTTCCTCACCCTGCTCAGGCAGAGCAGTGGGACATTGATATGATATGATTTGATACATGATAAGATGAGATTGATGAGATATATGATTATATGATATGATTATATGGTATGACAAGAAAGTTGGAGAGGGACTTTTTACAATGCCATGTAATGACAGGACACAGGGAATGGCTTCCACTGCCAGAGGGCAGGGATGGATGGGATATTGGGAAGGAATTGTTCCCTGAGAGGATGGGAAGGCCTGGCACAGGTTGCCCAGAGAAGCTGTGGCTGCTCCATTCCTGGAAGGGTCCAATGCCAGGATGGGAGCTGGGAGCCCCCTGGGACAGTGGAATGTGTCCCTGCCCACAGCAGGGGCTAGAACAAGATGAGATTTATGATCCCTTCCAGCCCAAACCAATTTTTGACATTTATCTTGCCATGACCAAAATCTCCCTCCACCTGGGTGCAGCAGGGTGTGTTTCTTGGGCACACCCTGGTGTGTCCTGTTCCAGCTGTGTGGTTCCTTCAGCATCACCTCCCCTGCAGGTGACAGTGGAAGACTTTGAGGTGGTGTGCAGGGGCCTGTACCGGGCACTGTGCATCCGGGAGAAGAACATGCAGCACTCGCTGCAGAGGTTCCCCAAGACACCCTCTCAGTACCTGCGTGTCATCGAGGGAGAGCCCTGGAAACCCAGTGACGCTGGCCCAGGTACATCCAGGCACCCCAGGGGCTGCCTTCAGCACGGGGCAGGGCTCAGGCACTTGCCCAGGCCCCCTCCTTGGTGTCACAGGGGTGGGGTGTCCCTGCCTGCTGCGTGGGGTGGGCCTGGGAGGTTTGGGCTGGCAGCCTGATGGAATTCTCCTTCTGCTGCAGTGTTCACCCCACCAGTGAAGGAGGGACAGGATCCCCTGGACAGTGGGAACCTCCCTGAGGACCTGGGATACCACGTGCAGATGAAGGATGGAGTAGTTTATGTCTATGCAGACAAGGCAGCAGCTGAGAGAAACGAGCCAAAGGACCTGCCCTACCCCAGCCTCGAGAACTTCATTGATGACATGAACTTCCTCTTGGTCCTCATTGCACAGGGGCCTGTGTAAGTGCACAGCCCACCAAATCCTGCCTCAGTGGGCAGAGGGAGATCAGGGCAGCCCCCTCTCCTTCCTGGGAAGAGGGAGGAACCCACTGGTGACAGACCTGGCTGCACGAGTGTCCTCAGCACTTGTCAGCCCTCTTGGCTTGGGTCTTAAGCAAAGCAGCACTCAGGGGCTGGAGACAGGAGCTGCAGGTAGGCTCCCAGCTGGCCAGTCTTCCTTCAGAGCTCTGTGATAGAGCCAGGGGAGGCACCTCAGGGGACTGGGCTGGCCAGCATGAGCTCCTCCAGCTCCCTGTGCTGAGGGGTGAGGAGCCCAGTGACTGTTCTGCCCTTTGCTCTCACCAGGAAGACCTATGCTCACCGGCGCCTCAAGTTCCTCTCATCCAAGTTCCAAGTGCATGAAATGCTCAATGAGATGGAGGAGATGAAGGAGCTGAAGAACAACCCCCACCGTGACTTCTACAACTGCAGGAAGGTAAAAGCAAGGCTTAGAGCCCCAGGGACCATGGAGAGGAGATGTCATGGTGCCTGCCCCTCCCTAATGGATGTTAGGGTCCATGTCTGCAGCAGCAGCATTGCTCCTGTGAGTGGAATCTGCTGCCTTCGATGCTCTTGGCAAAGCTGTGTTCACCTGCTGGGCTGAGCCCTGCTCACACACAATGTGCTCACCTGAGGGGTTTGTTCACCCCCTGGGATGGTACCCAAGCACCCCAGCCTGAAGCTGTCCCTGTTTTCCCAGGTGGACACACACATCCATGCTGCAGCCTGCATGAACCAGAAGCACCTTCTGCGTTTCATCAAGAAATCCTACCGCGTGGATGCCGACCGCGTGGTCTATAATGCCAAGGGCAAACAGCTCACCCTGAAACAGCTTTTCCAGCAGCTCAAACTGCACCCCTACGACCTGACAGTGGATTCCCTGGATGTCCATGCTGTAAGTGGTAGGGCATTTAATGTAAGATCTCTCTTGGGCCACTCTTCCCCCCATGGCTTTTGCCTTCCCTGTGCACCCACACTTGTTGCGTGCATTAATATTTGTGTCAGGGTGCAGCAGCTCCTGGTGATGCCATTTTGGGTGGTTTGGCTCAGTCCCTGCTCCCTGCCAAGCTGTGAGGGCAGTGTTTGAGCCTGAGCTCCCCGCTGCAGGGCCGGCAGACATTCCAGCGCTTTGACAAGTTCAATGACAAGTACAACCCCGTGGGGGCCAGCGAGCTCAGGGACCTCTACCTGAAGACAGAGAACGCCATCAACGGCGAGTATTTTGCTACCATCATCAAGGTATGGAGAGAGGGCAGGAGAACAGGGTGAAGCTGTGCTGCTGCTCTGGCTTCCCTTGCCACGGTGTGCTGTGGTTTGCAGGAGGTTGGCTCTGACCTGGAGGATGCCAAGTACCAGCACACGGAGCCCCGGCTCTCGATCTACGGGCGGTCGCCTGAGGAGTGGGCCAGGCTGGCCAGCTGGTTCAACACCCACAGGGTCTACTCCCCCAACATGAAGTGGATGATCCAAGTGCCCAGGATTTAGTACGTGCTGTGGGGCTGAGGGAGCACTGAGCCTTATAGATCCCTCATCCCTGAAAGGGTTGTGGGGACAGTGGGCTGTGTTGTCCTTCTGGTAGCAATTAATCCCTTTGTCCACAGTGATGTGTTCAGGTCTAAGAATTTCCTCCCCCACTTTGGGAAAATGCTGGAATATATCTTTGTTCCTGTGTTTGAGGCAACAATCAATCCCAAGCCCACAAAGAGCTGAGTGTCTTTCTGCGCCACGTGAGTGTCACCTGGTGATGTTGTCAGGTGTTTGTGCACCAGAAATGGGATACTGGCCTGACAGGAAAAATGGCATCAGTGGGGCAGGGGCCTCTGCCTCATTCCAGGGAAGGGGATGTGGCCAGAAGGGCAGGAGGGTCAGACTGCTTGGGCTGGCTGCTGTGGGGCTGGGAATCGCTGGGCACCCATCTCCTGGGGAGGTGTGAGCTTCATTCCTGGTCCTGACAGTGGATTCCCTGGATGTCCATGCTGTAAGTGGTAGGGCATTTAATGTAAGATCTCTCTTGGGCCACTCTTCCCCCCATGGCTTTTGCCTTCCCTGTGCACCCACACTTGTTGCGTGCATTAATATTTGTGTCAGGGTGCAGCAGCTCCTGGTGATGCCATTTTGGGTGGTTTGGCTCAGTCCCTGCTCCCTGCCAAGCTGTGAGGGCAGTGTTTGAGCCTGAGCTCCCCGCTGCAGGGCCGGCAGACATTCCAGCGCTTTGACAAGTTCAATGACAAGTACAACCCCGTGGGGGCCAGCGAGCTCAGGGACCTCTACCTGAAGACAGAGAACGCCATCAACGGCGAGTATTTTGCTACCATCATCAAGGTATGGAGAGAGGGCAGGAGAACAGGGTGAAGCTGTGCTGCTGCTCTGGCTTCCCTTGCCACGGTGTGCTGTGGTTTGCAGGAGGTTGGCTCTGACCTGGAGGATGCCAAGTACCAGCACACGGAGCCCCGGCTCTCGATCTACGGGCGGTCGCCTGAGGAGTGGGCCAGGCTGGCCAGCTGGTTCAACACCCACAGGGTCTACTCCCCCAACATGAAGTGGATGATCCAAGTGCCCAGGATTTAGTACGTGCTGTGGGGCTGAGGGAGCACTGAGCCTTATAGATCCCTCATCCCTGAAAGGGTTGTGGGGACAGTGGGCTGTGTTGTCCTTCTGGTAGCAATTAATCCCTTTGTCCACAGTGATGTGTTCAGGTCTAAGAATTTCCTCCCCCACTTTGGGAAAATGCTGGAATATATCTTTGTTCCTGTGTTTGAGGCAACAATCAATCCCCAAGCCCACAAAGAGCTGAGTGTCTTTCTGCGCCACGTGAGTGTCACCTGGTGATGTTGTCAGGTGTTTGTGCACCAGAAATGGGATACTGGCCCTGACAGGAAAAATGGCATCAGTGGGGCAGGGGCCTCTGCCTCATTCCAGGGAAGGGGGATGTGGCCAGAAGGGCAGGAGGGGTCAGACTGCTTGGGCTGGCTGCTGTGGGGCTGGGAATCGCTGGGCACCCATCTCCTGGGGAGGTGTGAGCTTCATTCCTGGTCCTGGACAGTGCTGGGGGGTTGTGATAATCCTCATAAATACAGAGCGAGCTCTGCAGCCTTGCCTGGCCCTGCCCTTGGGCGGCACAGGGGCAGAGCCAGGCTCTGGTGAGCTGCGGTGGGGCAGAGTGAGCCCACCTGGGAGTGATGAGGTGGGGAGTGTGAGATGCACCTTTTTGTTCCTTTTGCCAAGCAGATCACGGGCTTTGACAGCGTGGATGATGAATCCAAGCACAGTGGACACATGTTCAGCACTAAAAGCCCAAAGCCAGAGGAGTGGACTTCCCAGAAGAACCCATCCTACACCTACTACATCTACTACATGTATGCCAACATCCTGGTGCTCAACAACCTGCGCAGGTGAGGCCTGGGATCTGCCAAGGGGCTGCCTCGTGCCTGCCTCAGTTCTTTGATTGTTGGTGTGGAAGAAGGGGGGCTCTCCTCGCTCTGTATTTGGAGCATCACATCCCAGAGCGATCCAGACCCCCCTGGGTAGGACGGATGATGGACTGAGGAGAAAGTTCAGGGATTGCAGAGATGCATCTATTGCACACATAGAGGAGAAAAGAGAAGGAGTAATGTGCTCCAAGGGCAAGCTGGATTCCTGGGGGCTCATGGCAGGGGCAGAGCTGGGCCTGAAGTTGGGTCCAGCCACCCAACCCTGCTGTTTGCTGGGCCTGAAGTTGGGTCCAGCCACCCAACCCTGCTGTTTGCTACTCTGAGTGCTCCTTCCCTGTGCCCAGGCAGCGTGGCATGAACACGTTCCTGTTCCGCCCGCACTGCGGCGAGGCCGGGGCCATCACACACCTGCTGGCAGCCTTCATGACAGCTGATAACATCTCCCACGGGCTCAACCTCAAGAAGGTACGTGGAGCAGGCTGCCAGGAGCAGCCCAGGCACAGCAGGGTGGGAGAAGGGCTCACAGCTGCCTCAGGTAGCTGGCAGTTACCTGTGCCTCTGCTTTACACTGACACAGCCTGGCTTCAGATGTTAAATGGTTCTCTGGGCTTCTCCAGGCATGTTTGGGGTTGTGGCTGAGCAGTGTATTAGATTTTGGGGTTTAGCCTCACAGACCCATCACAGAATATGACTGTTATCACTGGAGCCAGCTGAGTTTGATATCAGACAGCTCCTTGGCTGTGGTGGTGTTCACAGGGGTCCCAGGATGAGGGAAGAGATGAGGATCTGACTCCATGTTTCAGAAGGAGTTATTATTTTATGATATATATTATATTAAAACTATACTAAAAGAAGAAAATATTTCATCAGAAGGCTTGAAAGGAATAGAAATGGAATGATAATAAAATCTTGTGACTGACCAGAGAGTCTGAGACAGCTGGACTGTGATTGGCCATTAATTAGAAACAACCACATGAGACCAATCACAGATGCACCTGTTGCATTCCACAGCAGCAGATAATTATTGTTCACCTTTTGTTCCTGAGGCCTCAGCGTTTCAGGAGAAAAAAATCCTAAGGAAAGGATTTTTCATAAAACACATCTGTGACACTTGGCCTCTTGTGCTCCTTAGCCTGAAGCACTGCTTGCTGCCTGGCCCATCTCTCTCCTTGCACACAATTCCCTGGCTGGGACCAGCCTGATCTGACCCTGGAGAGGTGGAAGGTGCAGAACTTTATCCCTAACCTGGTACCTCTGCTCCTCTCTGCAGAGCCCGGTGCTGCAGTACCTGTACTTCCTTGCCCGAATTCCCATTGCCATGTCCCCACTCAGCAACAACAGCCTCTTCCTGGAGTACGCCAAGAATCCCCTGCTTGACTTCCACCAGAAAGGGCTCATGGTGTCCCTTTCTACAGACGACCCCATGCAGTTCCACTACACCAAGGTACAGTGTGAGCTGAGCACTGGGGCTGGGACTGTGTGGGCCTCAGTTTTTTGGAAGCCAGCAGCACTTGCAGAGGGTCCAGCACATGCTGGGCCATGTCCCCTTCCACCAGCAGATGTCCAGGTAGGATATTAGGAAAAATTTCTTCACTGAAACAGCGGTCAAGCATCTGAACAGGCTGCCCAGGGCAGTGGTGCCTGGAAGTTTTCAAAAAATGAGAACACGTGGCTCTTTGTGGTATGGTTTAGTGGACATGGGGGTGTTGGTTCAAGGTTGGACTTGATCCTGGAGAACTTTTCCAGTCCCAAAGATTCAGTGAGCTGTGGGACAGCCCCTGCAGAGCACAGGCTGTGCTGGCAGAGGCTGCTGACCCCTAACCCTGTGCTGCAGGAGCCCCTCATGGAGGAGTATGCCATCGCTGCCCAGGTGTTCAAGCTCAGCACCTGTGACATGTGTGAGATCGCCAGGAACAGCGTCCTGCAGTGTGGCCTGTCCCACGAGGTGGGTGTCCTGTCCCCTGAGGGGTGTGTCCTGCAGTGTGTCCTGCCCCACAAAGTGGGTGTCCTGCCCCACAAAGTGAGTGTATCCACGAGGTGTGTCCTGTTCCATGCACTGGTGTCCTGTAGTATGTCCTGCCCCATGAGGGGTGTCCTGCCCCAAGAGGGATGTGTCCTGCAGTGTGTCCTGCCCCATGAGGGGTGTCCTGCCCCCTGCGGCGTGTCCTGTCCCACAAGCTGAGTCTTCTGCAGTGTCTCATATCCCGCGAGGTGTGTCCTGTTCCATGCAGTGGTGTCCTGCAGTATGTCCTGTCCCATGAGGGGTGTCCTCTCCCACATCGTGGGTGTCCTGTCCCACGCAGGGGTGTCCTGCAGTATGTCCTGTCCCACGAGGTGTGTGTCCTTCTGGGCTGGTCCTGCCCACAGCCTGAGAATGGCACCAGCTCCACTCGTGGGCTCAGGGCTTCCCTCGGGCGCTGCCAGCGGAGCTTTTGAGGTCGGTACCGCTGTCTTTGCCTCTGGCAGGAAAAAGTGAAGTTCCTGGGTGAAAAGTACGGGGAAGACGGGCCCGATGGCAATGACATTCGGAAGACGAACGTGGCCCAGATCCGCGTTGCCTATCGCTACGAGACCTGGTGCTACGAGCTCAACCTCATCGCCGAGGGGCTGAAGAACGAATAGGCGGGGTCCGGACCGCGGGGCCGGGGCCGTGCCGGACTGTGAGGGGGGCCGGGGCCGCGACCGGGCCGGGGTCGGGCCAGAGCCGTGCCGGACTGCGCGGCCCCGGGGCAGCAGCGCAGTAAAACCCCGTCTGTGAAGCGGATCCGAGCGCCTGAGGGAAAGGGGGCGGGACTGTTGCCTGAGTGACAGCCAATGGGTGATGGCTCTGTGCGCCCTGAGGCGGGGTGAGGGTGGTATCTCGATATGAGTGACAGCCACAGTAGCCAATGGACAGCGGCTCCGTGAGCGCCGGGAGTGTCCTGCGGGAGCGGGCCGAGGCCGCGGAGAGACGGGACGGGGCGCGGCTGGGGCGGGGTCTCCTTCTGAGTGACGGCCACTTTAGCCAATGAAAAACGGCTCCGGGCCCTCCGGGGCGGGGAGAAGGCGAGATCGCCGCTTGATTGATGGCTACATCAGCCAATGGGAAGTGGTTCCGTCCGCGCCGGGAGCGTCCTGCGGGAGCGGGGCCGGGAGTGGGCCGAGGCCGCGGTGAGACGGGGCGGGGGGCAGTGGGACCGGGTAGGGGCTACGCCGGGAGGGCGACCGGGTGGCCCAAGGGTCGGGGTTTCCCGCAGTCGCGGCCGGGCACGGGGCTGCGGGCCCCGAGGGGTCCCCGCGTCCCGGCTGCGGACAGGCTGGCAGCGGCCGGTGCAGCATCTTGCCCGTGTCTGCCGGGCCGGAGGAAGCAGGTGCTGCTCCAGCTGCTCGGAGGAGACGCGGCTCGCCGGGGGAGCCGGGCTTGGGGTGGGTTCGTCTCCCCCACTCGTGCAGATGCCTGAGGGGAGGGTGCCGGAGTGGGGGTGTCCGGTGGTGGGCACGGCCCCGCTGGCCGTCGGGGAGCGCTTCTCCCGTGAGGGCGATGGAGCGCGGGCTGCCCGGAGCTGTCTGCCCGCGGGGATGGCCCAAAGCCATCGTGCTGTAGGTGCCCTTGTGTGAGCAGGGCACCGACAGCAGAACTGGCAGCTTTCTCTCCTTGGGAATGTGGTGTCAGGAAATGGAATTGTCCCGAGGCTTTGCATGGAAAATGTGTAGTGTGCTCTCTGGATTTCAGGGCTGGAAAAAGAGTCAGGGCCACCTGCAGAGGGTCCCGCCTGCAGAGGGTCCCGCCTGCAGAGGGTCCCACCTACAGAGGGTCTCTCCCAACGCCCCATTCTGTTATTCTGTACAGAGCTGTACACGCTGCTGGGCTGTGCTGGGTTAGGGCTCGCTGGGTATTTGTGCTTTGTTGCACTGGGGTGCGTGGGGCTGGATGGGTACAGAGCTCCTTGGGCACGCTGGACCAGCCTCCCCTTGCGTTCCCCGGCTCGCTGCATACACACAGCCCTCTGTTCCAGTGACACGGCCTGGCTGGGAGGGTACCTGGCTGTGACAGAGCCCAGGCACTGCTGGAGCAATTCCCCCTCGCAGCTGGGACTGGCATCAGCCAGTGATGGAAGGAAGGTAGAAGAAAAGTTGCAGGAAAACCAGCCCCTGGAAATGTGTATTTGAGCACTGGTGGCTGGAGGATCTGACCTGGATGTGACCTTGCATCCTAGTGCTGTCCATTTCTGCTTGGCAAAATTTTAATCTCAGTCTTCCAGTTGTAATAATCTAATATGGATATGACTCAGTGGGCAGCTCTGGAACACGTTATCTGAATGGTGTCTGAGAGGTTTTCTGGTGCTGCCTTAGTCTGCACCCTTTGAACCTCCTGGGGCAGCTGCCTGGGTGCTGCTGAGACATTCCCAAGGGAATGAGTGCTTGGTTGTGGCCTCACACAGCCTGTCTGGGGTGGCCCATGTAAAGCCACACAGGCTTTGTGACTTTCCTTTGGAGCCTCACCTCTGACGGTGGCACCGAGGAAATGCTCCAGGATAAGTTGTGATTGATTTTTAACTCCATGCCCAGCTTGTGCCTCATTTCTGGTGTGCAGCTGCAGCATTCCCGGGGCTGGCAGCCAGCCCGGGGTGTAGGGGCTGAGTCAACTGCTGTTGTCAGTATTGCTACCCTGGGCATTCAGATCCTGTGAGTCAGGTCAAAAACCCACGACTTTAAAAATAGTACATTGTGGGTTCTGCACCATGTGCACCCTGGTGTAGCAGCCCTCAGGGCTTACATGCTGGAAGTGGTTTGGTTTGGGGGTATTTTTATATCTTGAGGAAAAACTTGCTTTCAGGAAGTTGAATTTCATCACTTTAGAAAAGGACAATCAGTAGAAAAGTTTTAGGACCCGTGAGGGTCAGAGTTAACCTCCTTTTGCTGTGGAATTGGGATTAGCAGCACATTTTCTGTGTCCAGGGGCTGTGGCCATGGATCTAATGAGTCAGAACTGCTCCTCAGCAGGAGATGCAGCAGCATGGAAGGAGTTAATACCTCGTGGTTAGAGTAGCTTTGTATCGAGATGGAAATGACTAAGCACTCTGCATTCCTGGAGAGTTACTTATTTTGATATAAAATCTGCTTGTTTGGTACTGCCCATGTCTTTGAGGCATCAGCATGGCAGAGCTGTTGAGAGCAGCATCAGACTTCTTCTGGAGAGGAACAGGATGGGAGTAGCTGAGAGCTCTGGAAGGGGTCCTTTCCCTCCAGGAACGAGCTGCCAGCTTCCCTAGGTTCCACAAGACCAGAAACTGCTTTTTATTTGGCTGCTAACACACAGGAGGCTTGGTGACAAGGGCTTGGGGTGGTTTAGGACTGCACAGCTGTCACAAAAGGACTGAGATTGCCTCAGAGCTGCAGGAGCTGGTCCAGGCAGTGTTTGTGTTCCCAGGACAAGGTAAGGTGCTGTGTCAGTGCCTCTGCTGCAGGGTGCTCGGGGTGCTGGGGGTTCCAGCAGCACAGGAGGGGGGGGCTGACCTCAGCACTAGGCAGGGATTTATTCTGGAACAGCAGAACTGGCAGCTTTCTCTCCTTGGGAATGTGGTGTCAGGAAATGGAATTGTCCCGAGGCTTTGCATGGAAAATGTGTAGTGTGCTCTCTGGATTTCAGGGCTGGAAAAAGAGTCAGGGCTACCTGTCATGTGCTGGGAATGTGCCTTATTCTTCTGCTTTGGGAGCTTCCAAGCAGTGTGGATCAGAGAGGCAGTCTTTTGGCAGAAATGGGTGGTGTTTTGTCTAGAAATTATGTAATTTTCCCCCAAACTGCTGCTTTCGGTGAAATAATTCAATATTCTTAACTACACTGATCTCCTCTAAGTCCTGCTGCTGTAAGTATGATAAATTTGGCTTCTCTGGAAATACTTGGGAAGCACACTGGGGCCACTGAAGGAGTTTGGAAGGGGAGGTCAGGATGGAAGCAGTCACAAGTCTGGTTATTCTGTGACAGGAATGATTTGTACAGTGCTTGATTCAAATGCTGGCTGCCTGACCCAGGTGGTCTCTGCCAGCTCTGTGTCCTTGAACTGTGTTTTAGCCTGGCCTGGACTACATTTAAGAGTTACTTAACTTGGATCACACCACCCCAGTGTGCTCTTTCTTCACCAAAGATCAGCCTCTGCCCTTGCCTGGGCTCACGTGATGAGCTGAGATCAAATGCCTGGTTCTTGATAGCAAGCCTGGGCAGGTGAAAAGCTGCATTCCTCCCTTCCTTGGATGGATATTTTGGAAGAGACAGTCCAAGGGAGCAGCACTGGGCAGGGAGAACTTTAGGCTTGTGCTCAGCTGTCTGTGGATCCCATTCCTGCATGTGCAAGGCTGGGTTGGATGGTGTGACCGTGTACACAGGGGTCCGAGGGTGAGGGAAGAGACGAGGATCTGACTCCATGTTTCAGAAGGCTTGATTTATTATTTTATGATATATATTACGTTAAAACTATACTATAAGAATAGAAGAATGGATTTCATCAGAAGGCTGGCTAAGAATAGAATAGGAAAGAATGGTAACAAAGGTTTGTGGCTCGGGCTCTCTGTCCGAGCCAGCTCACTGTGATTAGAAGCAACTAACATGGGCTAATCAAAGATTTACCTGTTGCATTCCACAGCAGCAGATAACCATTGTTTACATTTTGTTCTTGAGGCTTCTCAGCTTCTCAAGAGGGAAAATCCTAAAGAAAGGATTTTTCATAAAAGATGTCTGCGACAGGAGGGGACTTGGAGCAACCAGGGACAGTGGAAGGTGTCTATCCCATGGCAGGGAGTGGAAGGACGTGAACTTTGAGGTTCTTTCCAGTCCAACCCATTCTGGGATTCTAGAGTTCCATGTCGTGGCCAAGGCTGAGCTTCTCCTCCACATTTCTCAGCTCCTGGGGTGCATTACCATGGGAGCAGGGAGCGGGGCAGTGGGAGAGGGCAGGAGCATCAGGACTTGACTTCAGCCATGGCTTGAGATGAGGAAGCAGAAATGGATCTGGCTGGCTGGCTAGCTGGCTGGCTATTTCATCACAAGGCTAGCTAAGAATGGAAAAGGAAAGAATGATAACAAAGGCTTGTGTCTCCGACAGAGAATCCGAGCCAGCTCACTGTGATTGGTCGTTAATTAGAAACAACGAACATGGGCTAATCAAAGATCCGCCCGCTGGCTGGCTGAGGAAGCTGCAGCACAGGCAGTTTTTGTTGCAGCCCTCCCAGTGTGAGCTGTGGCAGGAAGGAAGTGGGGTGGGCTGGCAGCCAGCAGAGCCGCCCAGCTTGGGCACAGCAAGGGTGGACCTGGAAAGCTGTGCAGGGCTACTCACCCTCCTCTGAGCAGTCATTTATTTGTCCTCAAGGATGGTGGAGGGTGTCAGGGAAAGGTTCTTCCCCCAGAGGGTGCTGGGCACTGCCCAGGCTCCCCAGGGAATGCTGAGAGGTGCAGGAGTGTCCTGTGCAGGGCCAGGAGGAGTTGGACAGGATAATCCTTGTGGTTCCCTTCCAAGTGTGTTCCATGATTTTCTGCCAGGCTGCTCCCAGAGGAGCTCCCAGCTGGGGCATTTAGGAGAAAGCAGCCAGTGCTGTTGGAATCAGAGCAGCTGTGGGCACAGGCTGGGATAAACCAAACCCCTGCTGGGATAAACCCCTGCTCCACACCATGGGATCCTTCAGGCTCTGCTCTCTGTGCCACTCCCACTTCCAGCAGTGCTGGGTTTGAAGGTTTGACAGGCCCTGGAGGATCCTGGTGTGAAGCTGGGCTGCTGGGGAGGCTGATTGTGCCCTGTCCCCCCTGGCTGTCCCCAGCAGAGCCTGTCCTTTGCCAGCTGGGTCCTGAGAGTGTCCTGGAGCTGCAGCAGCTGAGTGGCACAGCAGAGGGAAAGCTGCTTTCCTGTCTGCTAATCAGGGCTGTGCAGACACACATGGAGGAAGGATGGCTCTGCTCTGGCTCAGGATGTTTTGGCAGCAATGCCTATTTATAGGAGAGGGCAGGGGCCCCTCGCTGCTGTGGGAAGAGGGTCTCCAGTGGCTGCAGAAGCACTGAGGACAGGCTGGAATGCTGATGATGGAGCAAATATCCCCAGCTTGGGGCTTACCCAGATTGTCCAAGTTTATCCCATTCACTGCTGAGTGGGAGAGTTACCAGCAGCTGTCTGGGACAATGGGCTGAGCCATTCCAGCCTGCAGGAACACACACTGTGGAGACAGGGAGCTGCTTCCCACAGCAACTGTGCTGCTTTGGCAGAGTGCAGCAGAGCCAAGGCTTGGTGCCATGTGTGCCCAAACCATCCCTGAACCGCCTGGGAGCCCTGGCATGTCCTTGACCAGTGACCTTTTTCACTAGTGCTCTCAAGGAGATCTGCCAAGATCTGCCGTTGCTTTGCTTTTAATTGCACTGCAGATGCCTCTGCCAAGCAGATCAGCAGCTCCAGGGATAGCCCCGAGCGCTGGAATTTGAGGTGTGGTCCCAGCAGTGGGCAGGGTGTGGGTCTGCCGTGCTGGGGGCCCTCCACACCCAGCCTGGAGAGTGGGACGTGACCCCTTGCCAGGCAGGTTTGAGCTCCTGTGTCTCCCAGCGTGGTTTGCTGCCCATCCCTGGCTCTGCCCACTCTGCCAGGCTGTGGTGACTCAGTGCTGGCCGGGTGTGGTGGCACTGGTTGTGAAGGACGCGAGCCTGGGGTGGCAGTGGCGGCTGGAGCAGAGGTTTGGTGTCACTCTGGCCCCTGGTCCCAGCTGGAGCAGGTCTGGCTGCTTTCTGCAGGGATCCTCTGCCTTTGTGCATGTGTGGAATTCTGTCTGCCTGCCCTTGCAGGGAGACTTCTTGGTGCCAGGGGGACGTTACCAGAGTGGCTCCTGGCCTGAGCTGAGCACTTGTCTCCTACTGCAAAGGGAGCTTGTTAAATACAGCTGGAGGGCTGGAACTTCTGAAATGGGATAATTTCCCAGAGAAAGGGAGGGACGGGGCTTGTTAGAGCCTATGGCTGCTGTCTTCTGTCCAGGATGAGTTTGCTCCTCTGCTGGCAAAAGGGCTCCAAGGCTGAGTGTGACGGTGTTCACAGGGGAAGAGACGAGGATCTGACTCCATGTTTCAGAAGGCTGATTTATTATTTTATGATATATATTATACTAAACCTATACTAAAAAATAGAAGAAAGGATTTCATCAGAAGGATAGCTAAGAATAGAAAAGGAAGAATAATAAAAGGCTTGTGTCTCCGACAGAGAATCCGAGCCAGCTCACTGTGATTGGCCATTAATTAGAAACAACGAACATGGGCTAATCAAAGATCTACCTGTTACATTCCACAGCAGCAGATAATTATTGTTAACATTTTGTTCTTGAGGCCTCTCAGCTTCTCAGGAGAAAAAATCTTAAGGAAAGGATTTTTCAGAAAATATCATGGCTACAGCTGAGGATTCCACACATGAAATGTCTTTACTGAGGCCATGCTGGACCTGCAGGTGCTGGCTCTGTGCAGCCACCCCAGTTCTCCCTGGTGGTTTCACCTGCATTCCTTGCTGGATTTTCTGGAGGATGTGTGCTGCATCCCCTGGATTCCACGTGTGGGAAGTCTCAAAGAGCACAGCTCCTGTTTGTGCAGGCTCTGCTTGGCCAGGAGAAGCCAGAGTGTTTCTTTAGCATTCCTTCTCCGCTGATCTAAACATGGGGTGATTTTTCACTTGAAGATGAAAACTCACCCATTTCTTCTGCCTTTTGAAACTCCACAGGCTGGGCACCACTGCCCTCCAGTCTCTTGGATGGCAAATTTAGGTGGGGCGTTGGCAAACAGAGCACCAGGCAGGTTTTCACTTGTGTTGTGGAGCAAGAGAGCACTTCTGGGAGGAGGATGCACTCTTCCCCAGCCAGCACAGCTCTCCTCATCCTGTGTGAAGCAGCAGCTCCTCTCTGGAGAGGCAGATGTGGTTCCTTCTTCCTTGTGCCTTGTGTCCTGCTGTGTCTCTGCTGAGTGGGGAGCTCAGGTGCCACAGGGATTTATCTCCACTGCCTGAGGAGCTGCACTCCTGCAGAAGGGCTGGCTGAGATCCACGCTGCTGTGTTTCTCTGCCATTAAATAATTTCCTTGAGTTTGCATGCCTGGGATCCCTCGGGGTGTTTTGTGCCTGCTGTGTTTGTTTTTGGCGCTGGTGAAGCCTCTGCTCCCTTTCCACGTGTGCACAAACAGCCCCTGTGGGGAGAGAGCTCTGGAAGCCTGTCCTGAGCACATGGTGGATGTGATTTGGGGAGGAATGTTCTGCAGCAATTGCCAGGAGCAGCTGGGACTTCGGGCTGGGGAGCATGGCTGGGGTGCTGTCACCAAAGGGGACAAAGGTGATACAGAGACTCCATCTCCAGAAAGCATGAAAAGCACTTTATTATTAGAAATCCACAGTTCTTACAGAAACAATGGTGGCTCTCAGACCTGATTCCTTTAGGAATCTTCTCTCACCTATTGGTCGAGAAGGGACAACTCCTTCTTGTAAACTTCTTGGACAAACAGAGATTGCCTGCCAGGTGCAGAGATTGAGATAAGAATTGTTTTAATTCTTTCTCTGAGCTTTCTCACAGCTTCCCAGGAAAATCCTGGGAGAGCTCTGTCTTTCGCTGTTCTGAGGATGTTTTCACCATTTTCCCAATTTTTGTGATTTTTCTCCTCAGGAAGTGACATCTCCATGGTGAAGGTGGAGGAGCTGGGCTCAGGCTGGGTTTGGGATCAATTTTGGGTCATTTCTAATCTGATTTTCCTCATTTTTTCACCGTTTTTAACCCGATTTTCACATTTTTTCCCCATTTTTATGATTTTTCTCCCCAGGAAGTGACATCTACACAGTGAAGGTGGAGGAGCTGGGTTTGGGGTCCATTTTCTCCATTTCTAAGCCCATTTTCTCCATTTTTGACCATTTCTTCACCAATTTTCTCCATTTCCCCCAATTTTCACATTTTTTCCCAGTTTTTCTCAATTTTTTCCCCAATTTTCACCATTTTTCACCGTTTTTCTCCATTTCCCTCCAATTTTCACATTTTTTCACCATTTTCCTCCATTTTCCCCCCAATTTTCACCATTTTTCTCCATTTCCCCCAATTTTCACCATTTTCACCGTTTTTCTCCATTTCCCCCCAATTTTCACCATTTTCACAGTATTTCTCCATTTTCCCCCAATATTCACCATTTTTTCACCGTTTTTTCCCAAATTTTCACAGTTTTTTCCCAAATTTTGGGATTACCACAGAGTGCAGCTGATGGCTCTTGTTTTTGCCTGCAGGTCAGAGCAACCAGCCTGGACTCTGTGACACCGCCGGGCACTTGGGAGCGTGGTGCCAGCTTTGATGTGTGCAGCACACGGCAGGACGTGGCCAGGGCTGGGCATGGGCTGCGTGTGAGCCCCCTGGCACTGCCATGCACCCCGTGGGGACTGGGGACAGCAGCTTCACCCGCGGGGCCGTGCAGAGCCAGACGCTGTCCCGCAGCCACTGCCGCAACATCAAGCAGAAGATCTCGCAGTGGGAGGGCAGGACACGGGGCTGCCCCAGCAAGGACAGGCAGCAGCCCAAGGACTTTGGAGTAAAGTATGATCCCAGCTGCAACGCACTCCCCAAAGTGAAGGCAGAATGCACTGAGAATGGCAGAAGGGCTGGGTCTAAAGATCCCAAGAGCCTGGGGTTGGATTTCAGGGAAGATGCGCGGAGATGCTGTGGTGGCCCAGCTTCCCCAGCCAAGGAGAAAGGAGAGGGGCGAGCAGGCTTCCTGACCCCGGGGTGACACTGCCCCCAGGGAACTTCTATACCTCACAAGCTCTCTGGAGGAGAGCAGATCCCCCCCTGCCTGGCAGAACCTCTCCTGTTGCCTTGGACCACCAGAGGAAGCGAGGCAGCTCTGGCTCCACGGAAAGAGAACTGCATATCAAAGGAGTGGATACTCTCTGCAGGGCAGAGAGCAGCTTGAGGAACATTTACTCTGAGGTTGAGGGGCAAGAGGAGGAGGCAGCTCCTGATCCACCACCCAAACCCCGCAGGACTTTCCGCTACCTGGCGGAGAAGGGTGCTGGGGGTCGTAGAGCTGCCAGTGCCACCAGGGAAGGTCCCCTGCAAAAACAGTGTGGAAAGGACTTGCTGTCATCCTCCAACAACCCTGAGAAGAAAATAGCCAGCAGGAGGATCAGAGGGAGAGCCCAGAGGTACATAATCCATCTCTCATATCTGAAACATTTATTTAAATCACTTTCTAGATGGGTTTAAGCAGCTTGCTTTGGCATGATGTTCTTGTGGAGTGCTGCTAGTGATGATGCCTGTTTTCATGGGGAAAGCATGTTCCTGGGTGAGAGTATCCTGCTTTTGCTGCTGACAATCTTGCAAAGAGGGCTCCAGGTTCCGAACAGAAGTCAGCCCACACCTTAGAACGGAGTGGAGTGACCCCAGGGAGAGACCAGCCTGCTCCCAGCCTGCTCCCTGCCTGCTCCCTGCCTGCTCCTTGCCCTCAGCTGCAATTTGGGGACGGCAGAGTAGCTTTCTCTTGGGGCACTGTGGCTGCTGCATGTTTGGCTTTTCTGGGAGTAAAGGTTTCTCTTGTTACTTAAGGCTGCAGGCTGTGGGTACTGCTCTTGCAGTAGGTTTGGCTGGTTTTCCCTCTTTCTCATACCCTTCTGAGGTGGCTTAATGCAGATCCTGCTCAGAGGTGAGCTGCCTGTGCTAGACTGGTGTGCACAGTACCAACAGAGATGTGGCTTGATGTTCTGAAACCTTCCACTGTGGCAAAATGTGCAGCAACAACCCAGATTTGATGATCATGATGAGCTAAATCCCTGCCAGCTCTTCTGTGACCTCAGTGCCCTAATTTCAAAATAGTGGCCAAGTGGATGGAAATGCCAACCCACAAGTGCATGAGCACCTTGAGCACGAGTAGGAGAGGCCAGTAGGAAGCAGTGCCTGGTTCTGAGCTGCTGCAAGTCTGCAAAACATGGTTTGGGTTCTTGCCTCTGACAGGATGGGGCTGGTCATGCCTGCTTGGAGTGTGCTTGGCCAGGGAGCCTCCAGCTCCCTTTCTTACTTAGTAAATCTTCCAGAGTAAGTGAGCAGGACTCACTCCTGTGCTGGCTTTGACTGGCATAATTTTCTTCTTGGCATCTTGTGTTTGGGGGTTTGTGATGAAAATATTGGTAACACAGCTGTGCTCACACAGAGCTGGGAGGGGACACAGCGGGGACAGCTGACCCCAAAGACGTTCCAGACCCTGTGATGTTCTGCTCAGCAGTAATAATTGGGGAAGAAGCAGAAAGGGAGGAAATTTGGAGTTTGTGTTCCTAAGTCACCATTACACATGATGGAGCTCCTGGACATGGCCAAACACCGAGGGAAATAGGGAATGGAATCAATCCCTTGTTTTGCTTTCCTTGCTTGTGCAGCTTTTGCTTTACCTTCCAAACTGTCTTCATCTCGAGCCATTTTCTCTCTTTACCCTCTGATTCTCTCCCCCATCCCATGGGCTGGGAGTGAGGGGCTGAGCTGCTGCCTGGGGTCGGACCTCAACCCTTGGAAATGCGAGCCCAGAGTGGAGCATCCATGTGCTGGATGGTCCCAGGGAGGGCCACACTGTGTCTGGACTGCAGACAGCAACTCCAGCAGGTGCCTTTAGAAGAAATCACCCTGGTTTTCCTCTAGGAAATCTTTTGAGTTTGAGGACATCCAGGGCTTCCGCAAGCGGCCGGCGGGCGGCGGCTCCCACAGACCCCGGGAGGAGACCAATGGCACTGCAGGATCCAGGCTGCTCTGCACTCAGTCTGAAGACAACATCTACGAGGACATTATCTGTATGTGCCTGGGCTTTTGGGGGTGCTCTCACCGTGGGTAAGGGTGGCAGTTTTGCTGGGGAGGGAGGAATGAAGGTGAGGATGCATTGAGGCCCTTTCCGGCTCTGGGGTTTTTAAGGTCTTCGCCATCTGGGGTTCTTTGTTGGTGTTGGTGACATCTGAATGTGAACAGCCTGATTTCAGATGTCATGGGAGGTCACTGGAGTTGGCCTGTGCTAAACTGATTTCTTTATTAGCTCTTGGAATGCTTTGCTTGAGTGTTGCACAGAGATCAGTGTGAACACTGCCAAAATGAGCTGCTTTGCAATAGAGCTGCTTGCTCTGCAGGGCAAGAAGTGTTTTGTTCTGCTGAGTCCATGTACAGTTTGCCAAGTTGATGGCAGTGGGTTAGAAGGATGTGGTGGGAACCTCATACAACTTTAAACAGGTCTCTCAGACCCTGTTATTGGCATGCTCTCCCCACTTATATCCCTGGCTGAAATTACAGGGCTTTATCTCCTTTCATAAACCCCCCATCCAATGCTTTTTCCAGGTCCTACAAAAGAACACCCTTATGAAGATATCAGAGCACTGCCCTTGCCCCTGTGGAAGGTCCCATCTGTCTGGAAGCTGCCCCCTCCCCGGAGCATCAGCAGGGCTCCCAAGGTAGGCTGGGGGCATGAAAGGGTCAGGTGTTTGCAGAACCATTCCCACAAGGGCCCTCGTTTGTGCTCAGCCTCACATTCCACTCTGCAAGTCATTGGTTTGCCTTATTGTTTTATTACTTGGTGATAATGTAAATAATGTATAATGGAAATTATGAACAGTCATGGCAGCTGATGAAGCTGCTAAGGAGCAACAGAGTAGGAACAAGAGAGATTTGGTGAGAGGCTTGGGTGGGGGCGTGGGATGGAGACTTGGTAGAGCAGATTTACCAGCTGTGATCAGACTCCTCTGCCTGTGGCCTTGGACCAAAGCTGGATCTCATGCTTAACTATCTCTTCTGCTTCTGTTTTCCAGCCTCCCCCAAAACCTCCCTTCCTCAGCCGTAAGTCACTGGAGCTGAAGCCCTCCCAGACAAATTTCCAAGGGAAGGTGGGGAAGGAAACCTCCCTGCCTGTCACTCTGTCTGAGTGGAAGCTGTTCCGAGCAGTGGAGGCTGCCAGCAGGAGAAAGAACCTGCCCTGGGTGAGATTCAAATGTAGAACTTCACTTCTTGCCTGGCATTTCAAGCTCTTGCTGCTTTGTGAGTGGCCACAGAGCTGTGGGCCAGGCTGCTTGGCACTGCTGCTCCAGCCATTCCCTCTCCAAGTGCCAGGGCTGGTGTTTGGGGGTCTGAGTGCCAGTTCTAGCTGGGACAGTGCTGGTTTTGTTGGTCAGGAGTCACAGTGGTGTTTTTGTAGGCAGACAAAGTGCTCAGTGTTGGCCTGGAGGTCAGGGCTGTGTGTGAGCACAAGCCCTTCCTCACGCTTTGTCACCTCAGCCTTGTTCCCAGTGTTTCCATGGAGTGTTGGTGCTGGGTTTGTGCTCTTGGAGAGCTCCAGGGGCAGCCCTGTAACGCTGTGTGCACGTGTCCCTGCTCCCAGTGCCTTCCCAGGCTGATCCTGCTGTTCCACTGCAGGCCCTGAGCTGTGGGATAGTTGTGGGGCCCTTGGTTGCTTGGAATGTTGGCCAGGAGTTCTGGACTGGCACCAGGAACAGCTGTTCCACAGTTTGAGGGTGCGGAGGAGCTCTCAGGGATAAGAGCATTTCACAAAGCCTTCATCCAGCTGTTCCTTCTGGCCTCTCCCTCCTGCCTGGCTGCAAAGACAATGATGCTGCTGAGGGCAGAGGGGTGAGGAAGGCTTTTAATCCACCCTCACACAGAGAACTGTTCAGTTTGCTGCCTTGGGAAGGTTTCTAGATCCTCCTGTTGGTTACCAGCTCACATCCCTCTGTGACAAAGGGCATCATGTGCTGTAGAAAGGCAGCTGCAGCTGCCACTGTGGTGGCACTTGGTGCATGGGACTCAAATTCCAGTTGTGGTAGTGGGAAGGACTTATTTTTGCTGTGGTAAAATCATTTCACTTCAGCAGATCTTTATTTCATCTGAAAATCACGTGTATTTGCTCAGATTGCACAAGACTGTGAGGTAGAGTTGGACAGCTGCAAAGGACTTTTCAAACCTTTAAAGTGCTATGGAGTATCAAGTAACTTCTGTCTGTGTTTTTAAACAAATTCTAGGTCTGGAAAATCAGGAAGGAGATGGCAAAATTATAAAAATGCTGTGATGGAGAGTATCTCTCATTTGGAGAGGGAAAATAAAATGTTCTCCAAAAGCAAACCTATTCCAAAAATCTGGTAACAATTTACATGCAGGAAGAGCACTTTACTCTCTTTGCTCATGAGGAATTGAGCCAAGATTGTTTGAAAGGTTGAGAAAAGGACTGGGGTCTAAAAAGACAAAACCTTTTGCCTAAGAAACACATGGCTGCCCTAAACACACCCAGGGTGGTGACTCAGCTGCACAAAAATCAGGACAGAAATGAAGATCTCCTAGGTAAGGCTGGATAAAAAGGGAAAGAAGGCAGGTTTGGCAGGAGGAGCACTGCTCTCTGCAGTGGGCTGTTTGTTCCCTCAGTGCTGAGGCTGAAAATGGGGAGAAATCCATTGGAAAAGCAGAGCCTAAGCCTGGATTGCTGATCTGGGGATTAAACACTTGAGCTGAACAAACAGGTTCTCTTTAATATATTTCTTTTTATGCTGTATTTGTGATGACAAATGGCTGGGCCCCACCCTCCTGTGTTCACTTGAATGAATTCTTGAGGCAGGAATGAACTTGACCTGCTCCCTGCATTTAGGGTAAATCCCTCTTGCCATGAGGCTGCCTTTGATGTGGGGAGTCAGGAGCCCCTGGGGCACTGGCAGGTGAGGGGAAAGCAGAGAGCAGGCTGTGACAGGGACACAGAAAGTGTCAGGACTTTGGCTTTCAGGCTGTTGTGACCAGTGGAAGGAGGATTACCAGCACCAATGCAGAATGTCAAAGTGCTGACCCTTCTTTCATGTCTGTGCTTAGTCTGCACTAGGCTGGGCTTTTACCCTGCTGTTTTCCTCCACTGGACCAGGTGTGTGGTCCTGCAGCACAGATCCATTGTTCTGTCCCACTGTCTGTCTTCATTTGTGCAAAATCACAGAATGGTTTGGGTGGAAAGGCCCTTAAATTGCTCCTCATCCCGCCCCCTGCCATGGCCATGGACACCTTCCAGTAGAGCGGGGTACCCTGAGTCCATCATCCTCTCATTCCAGCAAACACCTGGGGCAGGGCTTGTGCTTGGAGCAGCCTCCCTTGTGCTTCAGGAGACTTGAGCTGACATCAACCACAGCAGCAAACCCAAAACCAACCCCCAAGCTACAGGGAGAGAGCTCTGCTTTTTCTGGGCTTGGAAGGAGTTGGGGTGCTGGGGAGCATGTTCTGAGTCCTCTGTGCTGCAGGGTTTGAGATGTTCTTGCAAGTGCCTTTGCATAGAAAATGGAGATCTGATGCCAGTCAGTTTGTCACTTCTATTTGGGAAGGCAGGTGTGACATTTTTCAGAGTGCCTGTACAGTCTGGTGTCAGCTTTGAGCTGTGCTGACAGGGATCTCTCTTTTGCAGCAGAAATCTGTGCTCATTCTTTATGCAATGAGCTGGGCTAGAAGGAACCTCTGAGCCAGGGTTCCTGCAGGGCTTGGGCAGCTTCCCCCAAGTCCTGGGTGGTGGCTGTTGGGCTGCCCTGCTGTTGGCACCTGGAGCCTTCTCTGGACCCTCCATTAACCTCTGCTTCTGCTTTGGATTTCAGCTGGTACTGAAAATACAGGAGATCTTTGATTCCAAGCGTGGAAAGAAGAAAGTGAAGCTGCTCAGTCCTGCTGGGAGAGAGGCAGCTCCAGTGAAAGGTATTGGGGTCTCCAGCACCACTGCCTGTGCTCTAAACACCTTGAGGGGCACAATTCCTCTGCCCTGGCCTGGCACCACCACCTCATGCTGACTCAGCAGTGCAAACCCCACACTTGTGGCTGGAATTGAGCTTTCGGCTCAAGGAGCACCTGCCTAACCCAAATTTAACACTGCCACAAGGGCAGGATTCTGAGCCTGCAGAGCTGGGCTACTGGTTAAAAGTGCCTTTTCAAAAAAGCAGATTAAAGCAAAAATTGCTCAGGAAAACACTTGTCATGAGAGCTACCAGTGACTCCTGCACTCATCTGTGTGCCTTGTTCTGATTGTGTAGGGTCTTTATTTATAGTTATAGGGGTTTTATTTGTAGTTATTCTGTTCAGCAGCTCTGTTAAGTTTTATAGCAGCCTCAGCCAACCTGGTTTGTGTTCTCTGCCCATGTTCAGCTGACCTGCAGGTCACTCACTGGCACCACTGCCTTGATATCAGCTCTGCTTTTTGCAATTTGCTGTTGTAACGCATTTTCCAGCTGCCCTTGGCTGATGCTTTGGGCAGGATTGATGGGCAGCCCTGAGGGATGTTGATGTGATGAGTCTCAGGTTGTCTCTCTTTCCCAACTTTGGGTGTTGCCCATCTTCCTTCTGCATGGTTAATAAGTGAAAACTGTGTGTGTTTCAGGTGAAACCAGCGGCAACGAAAGCGATACGGAAAATCAGCCCAAAAGTGAGTGAATCACAGGGCTGGTCCTGTCCCACAGCACTGCACCCTTGGCTGAGGCCCTGGTGGGATGAGCTGACATGTGGAATCTGCTGAGACAGGGCCAGGGAGCCTCTCAGAGGCCACATGGCCAAGTCTGGCAGCTGCTGCTGTGACAAACCAACCTCTGTTTCTGCCCTTTCTCCTGAGCCCTTGAGGTTTAATGCCATTCATCTGCCAGTCAGCAGAAGCAGAGTCATTTTTGGGCTGGCAGGAGGTTGTTCTTGATCACCTTTGCTGCTGCTGCTTGAGGTTATTTCCCTCCTCATTCCTTCCCTTGGTTCTGTTTTATGTAATGTGTGAAATGTCCTTTCTTCTGGGGAGGATTCACCTGGGTATTTGTCTGGTTCCAATGTCCTGAGCTGGATCATAGACTCAAACTCCAAACCTGAAACACCTACTTGGTTTTAGGTGCTTTTAGCTTCCATTTGAGGCCAGATTACACAGAAGGATCTGGCACAGGGTGCCCAGAGCAGCTGTGGATGCCCCTGGATCCCTGGAGGTGTCCAAGGCCAGGCTGGACAGGGCTTGGAGCAGCCTGTGATGGTGGAAGTTGTCGCTGCCATGGCATGAGGTGACACTGGATGAGCTTTGAGGTCTCTTCAATCCAAACCATTCAAGGATTCTATGAACTCTGTGATTCTATGATTTTATTTTAGGTGTTTCATTTACCTGGAGGGAAACATTCAAAAGGCTTTAACTTAGAATGAAAAGTGAAATTCCATTTCTTTATGTTAAGGAGAGTAGTGGAGAGTGACAAAGCTCAGCAGAAATATTGAGATTTCTTCAGAAAGATTGAGTCACTGCCTGATGGAAGAGTTGCTTGAGAGTGTCTAGAATGTGTCACAGCGCCTGGGCCACAGGAATTCCTGACGTCAGAGGGCTGTGCCTGTGCTTGTGAGCCTGTGCTGCCTGTCAGGACAGCCCAGCCTGGGGGTGCCTCTGCCTCTCCTGAGTGCCCCTGGTGTTTGGAGTGGCTCCCTGAGCTCCTGACCTGGTGCAGGTGGCCTTCACTGCCTGGTACCCTTTTGTGCCACTCGGAGATGTGTAAGAACATCAGGGCAGCAGGAGAAATTTCAGTATCTGTCAGGGGGGATTGGCAGAGCTGCAGATTTGCAGGATTTTGGATTTGCAGGCCAGTGCTTCCTGTCTGAATCACAGAATCCTGGAAGTGTTAAGGTTGGGAAAGACCTCTAAGGTCATCAAGTGCAGTCATCAACCCAGCAGCAGCTCCATGCTCACCACTAAACCACATCCTCAAGTACCACATTGTGACAGTGCTCACAGGGGTCCAAGGATGGGGGAAGAGACGAGGATCTGACTTGATTTATTATTTTATGATATATATTATATTAAAACTATACTAAAATAATAGAAGAAAGGATTTTTTTTTTATCAGAAGGCTAGCTAAAAATAGGAAAAGAAGGAATGAATAACAAAGGTTTGTGGCTCGGACAGAGAGTCTGAGCCATCTGACTGTGATTGGCCATTAATTAGAAATAACTGCATGAGACTAATCACAGGTTTACTTGTTGCATTTTACAGCAGCAGATAGTCATTGTTTACATTTTGTTTTGAGGTCTCTTAGCTTCTTAGAGAAAAAATCTTAAGGAAAGGATTTTTCAGAAAACATGTCTGTGACACCACATCCACACATTTTTTAAACACCTCCAGGGATGGTGACTCCACCACTGCCCTGGACAGCTTGCTCCAATGATAACAACCATCCCAGTGAAGAAATTGTCCCTAATATCCAATCTAAACCTCCTCCAGTGGAATCTGAGGTTATTTCCTTCCTGCCTGGGGGAAGATCAGCTCTGTGCACGAGGAGCTGACACAGGTTTCATATCCCATGGGGAGCATTTGGATGTTGGGCAAATCCACCCATCCCTTCCCCCCTCTGATGGCAATGCTGAGTCCTCTCCTGTGCCCTGTAGGTGTGTGGCAGTGCCAGCTCAGGCTACTTTGGGGTTTTTTGGTCTCCCCAGGTCGCCACAGGTGCCTGAGGCGCTCGCCCTCCAAGAGGAACCCGCACTACCAGACCTTGGAGAGGGATCTCATCGAGCTCCAGGAGCAGAGGCTCTTCGAGCTCTTCGTGGTGGTGTCCCTGCACAAGAAGGCATCTGAGGTCACCTACACACCACACATCATCCAGCAGTTCCCCAGCAAGGTAGGAGATGTGTGGGAACCTGCCCAGGGAACTGCTCAGCTCTGTTTCCCCTCCTGAGCTGCGCTGGTCAGGATCTGGGTTTGGGATGTGAGGCACCTTGCTCTGTCACACACCTGATGTGTGGTGTCAGGAGGTTGTTGAATATGTGTCTTGATAATGAGTTTATTGTCTTTTTTTAACTGTTTTTTCCTACTTAATTCAAATTTCATGAAGCCATGGGTTATTTGATACCAGCTGAAGGAGAGGAAGGAGTGCAGAGCTCTGTCCTCATCCTGGCAGTCTGTCCTTTACAAACAAGGAGTGAGGCACTGATGCTGCACAGGAACTGGAATCCAGGGCTTTTATGCTTATTTGTACTGTTTGAAAAATAATGAAAAGAAAATGGCAAAGCTGTTTGTAGAAGCCCCCAAAACCAGGAGAGCTGTGGGAGTTGAAGCTGAACCAAGCCCTTTGAAATAAGCTGTTCAGCCCAAATGGGTGGCAAAACCAGTGTGTGACTGAATTATAGCTCAGTGAGCTAAGTTGGGAAGCTGAGATGGAGCCTTGGTGTTTCTGTGGTACCAGATTGAGATGAATATTCAGTTGTCAGTGTCTGGGCTCATATCTGCTGCTTTCCACTCAGAACAGAACAGAGCCAGCAATTCTGGCTGTCCCTTCAGAAAGCCAGGGATGACTGAGGAATCTGCATGTCATCCACACAGAGGAGATGTCAGATCCACTCAGGGAGGTTGTGTGGGCCCCCAGCAGGTCCCACAGTGTCCCAGTTCCTGCTGCCTAAAGGATTTGTGTGCAAATAACTCCAGTGCCTAGGTGTGTAAATGCCTTGGGTTCACAAGATGAATAAGGAACTACAGCCAGAAAGAGTGCACAGTGTTAATTTAGTGGGTAAAACTGAACACAGCCAAATAATACCTGCTAAAAGTGCAAACTTTGGGGTGTTGGGAGGAAGAAAGGAGTGCAGCAGATTTGGGTTTTCCCTGGTGCAGCCTCTCAGTCTGTCCATTGCCTTTGGGAAGGGCACTGCAGGGTTCCCCTCCTGCTCTCTACTGGCTTTTATAAAGGCACTGACACAAAAATTATTTTCTCAGATTTATTTATCTTCTGCTCAAGGGAAAGTGTTTTGGTGAGTGACTTAGATGGGACAGTGGGTCAGGTTGGGTGTCTCCCTTCTAATATTAGCTTTGCTTCCAAGTAATCTGCTGTCACCCTCTGCTTTGGGCTGTGTGCCCAAGGACATCTAAGCTTTTGTACAACTGTTACTCTGTCAAAATGCTGTTCTGTTTTCCTAACACTTTGTGCTGTCACAGTTGGGACACTGGAATAGCCTGGATGTGCTGAGTGCCTAAAATCAACTTCATGCAATAAACTTTCCACTTCTCAGGGGCATTTCCTACTTAATTGTGTAAAATTTCCTTACCTTTCTTATAGAGCCTCTTATCTGAACACCTTTCTTTTGCCCTTTCTGGGCAGTTTTGATCATTGAAAGTGTCCTGGAGTCCTTGAGGGATTTGATTTGAACCCACATGTGGTGTGGCTGGAACATGTGATTCAGGGACAGTTTTTGCATTTCAGTTATGAGTGATCTGCACATCAAAAGCTGAACACATTCCTGTTCCTAATAGTGTTTTCAAATCTCCCAGGGGTAGAACCAAGGCAGGCTGACCCATCCATCATTTGGGGGCTCATTTCTACATTCATTTTCCAATTAACTTAGCCATGCTTGTAGATCCTTACCAAGGGTCCTACCAAGGATCCATCCTTACCAAGCTGGGCCATTTTACAAAGGTCCAATCAGCTGGAAAAATGCAAGAGGGAACTGGGAATCTGCTAATGGTCAGAACATGTTCTCCTGTACCTGTTCATTAGCTATGGGATGGATCAGCCTTTGGAAGTGTCAGGAAGATGCTTTTTGTATTTTAAATGCTGCAGCTGTGCACCAACTTCAGTGGCTTCAAATGCATCTGTTACCCCCCCAGCCTGAACATCCCTTCAGAGCATCAAAGGATACTGAAGAGAGGCTAAAGGTCATTCCCAAATTCTGCTTTCCAGATCCCAAAGACTGGTTCCCTTCATCAGACCTCTAAAAGGTAAAAGATTTGGTTTTGAATACTTGTGACTGAGAGAGGCAATGCTGAAAGCTTTGGACTGTGCCAGAGGAGCTGCAGGCAGAGCAGGGGAAAAGGGGAAAGGATCCAGGAAATCCCTGTGGTAGGAGGGAGGATGAGGTGTGGAGCTGGGCTAGAGAGCAGCTGCTGCCTTTCCTGTAAGGAGGAAAAATCTGTCCCAGGCCAGCTGCTGGGGCTGGAAGTGCTTCTGCTGCTCCTTGGCTGAATGGGGAAGCAGCTGGGAAGGAGGAGAGCTAGAAAATCTCAGTGAGAGGAGCTAGGAAGGAGGAGAGCTGGAAAATCTCAGTGAGAGGAGCTGGGAAGGAAAAGAGATGGAAAAGCTCAGTGAAGAGCAGCTGGGGAAAAGGAGAGCTGGAAAAGCTCAGTGAGAAGAGCTGGGAAGGAGGAGAGCTGGAAAATCTCAGTGAGAGGAGCTGGGAAGGAGGAGAGATGCAAAAGCTCATGGGGTGCAAGTTTTTACCATGAAGAGATCTCAAAATCCTTGTAATCATGCCTTGGCCCTTGTCAGCATGACCAGAAGGAGTCTGTGTGCTTTGTCAGTCTGTCCCCTGGGCTGTGTGGTGAATTTAACCCTGACTCTGCCTTGTTCCCCAGTGAAACCTTTTCCTTCGTGCTGACGGGGGAGGACGGCAGCCGCTGGTTCGGGTACTGCAGGAAGCTCCTGGTGAGCATCTCTGGGAGGGCTGGGGGTACAGGGAGCACTGCCAGGACATGACTCAGGGCTGCTTTCCCACGTGGGTTGCCCATCCTGTGCTGCTGTGGTGGTGCCAGCCCTTGGGATGCAGAGGGAAGGGTCACAATGGTGCCCAGAAATAGCAAAACGGGCTCTGGGCATGAACCAGCTCCTGGAACTGGGTGTTCCTTGAGAACCTTCATAGTTATAAATGTAAGGAGGGCTGCAGCAGAAGGAGTTCTGCAGATCAGCTGCAGTGTGGGTGCTGGGTTGTTCCTTGCCCCCCTGTTCTCAGCAGAGCTGTTGCTGTTGCCTTTCAGCCAGAAGGGAAAGGGAAGCGCCTGCCCGAGGTGTACTGCATCGTGAGCCGCCTGGGCTGCTTCAACCTCTTCTCCAAGGTGAGCTGGCACAGCCTGTTCCTTGAGCCCTGACAGCCTGCAGGCTCCCCAGAGTGACTGGATGCTTCTGTCAGGCTTAGGGATTGCAGCTCATCCCAGGAGAGTGATGCTTCCTCTCTGTCTTTGCTTTGAGCAGGGAAATAAAATCCTGGTGCTGAGCTTGTCAGCCAATGCACAAATCCTTCAGCAATTAATGCCAGGAAGGGATTTCTAATACCTGGTGTTACAGAGGGTGCCTCTTCATCCTCTTCTTCTGTGACTTGGAAATGGAAAATCAGTTTGGGATGGGGTTGGGTCTCCCCTGGTTTTTTGTAGCACCATGAGGAGGGGAGGTGAGGTCAGGACTGTGGAAAGCTGCTGCAGATAAAGGGCAGTTATTGCAGCAGAGGACAGGGACAAGCTTTGATGAAAGATGGTTCTGATTGTTAGAGCACAGAGTTTCTAGAAAAGCGTTTCAGGGAGGTTTCTTAGCGAGGGGGATGGGTGTTGCTCCTCCTAACTCCTTGAAATAATGAGAATTTCATTACTACATACAAGACATTTCCTTCCAGTAGCAGGAGACTGGAGAGTTGTGCTCACAGGAAGCTGTTCCTGTTTGACTGTTCAGACGTTTGAGATGAATTTCACAGGGGTCCCAAGTGAGGTGGGAGAGGGCAGTGGGTCTGTGCTGGAGCCTTCTCCATGGGAATGCTCTGATGGATTCTCCCCTCTGCTCAGCAGCTGTTGTATTTGCTGGGAATGCCCTGACAAAGGCAGGAATGATGAATCTGACTCCATGTTCTCAGAAGGCTCATTTATTATTTAATAATACTATATTATATTAAAGAATACTGTACTATACTATACTAAAGAATACAGAAAGGATACTTACAGAAGGCAAAAAAGATAATAATGAAAACTCCTGACTCTTTCCAGAGACACAACTTAGAAATGTTATTTCCTTTGGGAAGGGAAACGAAATCTTGGATTTCAGTGGGGATCAATTGGGCAAGCTTTGGTCCATGTCCCTCATATCTTCCCCTCAAAGTCGTGACTTCCTCATTGATTTTTTCCCCTGCTTTTGCAATATCTGTGAGGTTAGTTTTGGCATGTTTTAGTCCTTTGCACTGCACTTCATGTAATCCTGGTCCACTTTGTTTTAGTAACTAAATCTCCCGATTATCTGGAGATTTTCTGTCCTGATTGGCCAAAGAGTCAAAACAATTCACATGAAACCAATTAAACAACCACCTGTGAGTAAACAATCCCCAAACACATTCCAAAGGAGCACAAGACAGGAGAAGCAAATGAGATAAGAATGATTTTCCTTTTCTCTGAGGCTTCTCAGCTTCCCAGGAGAAAAATCCTGGGCGAAGGGATTTTTTCAGAGGACGTGAATGCCACAAGCAGCAGCAGTGACCCGAGGCTCTTTGTGTTTCCCTGCAGATCCTGGATGAGGTGGAGAAGAGGAGGGAGATGTCCCCAGCCCTGGTGCACCCCTTCATGCGCAGCGTGATGGAGGCGCCGTTCCCCGCCCCAGGCCGCACCATCACCGTCAGGAGCTTCCTGCCAGGAGCAGGAGATGAGGTAACACAGGTCAGGCTGAGCTGCCTGCTCTCTCTGGGGTCTCTGGGGCACAGAGACTCTTGGCAAGCTGCACAGTGGTGCCTGGAAATGATTAGTGTGAAGAAAACATCCTGGAGTTGGAAGGGAGGCTGTCCCAGAGATGTGTTTGCTGTGGTATCATCTGCCATGGAAGTGATTCCCTCCTTTCTAATGAAGAGCTTCGGGGGCACTTTTCTGTGCAGCACTCTTCTGTGCTGCCCCAGCTGTCTGGGTCATGGGATTCTCTGTAAAATCATGGATTCAGAGAATATCCTGAGCTGGAAGAGACCCGCAAGGATCACCGAGTCCAACTCCTGGCAACCCAAAATCCCACCCTGTACATTCCTGAGAGTGGTGTCCAAACTCTCCTGGCAGCCTCAGGGCTGTGCCCATTCCATGGGGAGCCTGGGCACTGCCAGCATCCTCTGGGGAAGAACCAGATTCCCAACCTAAACTCCACTGGCACAGTTCCAGCTCTCCCCTGGGTCCTGTCCCTGATGTGAAGAAAACATCCTGGAGTTGGAAGGGAGGCTGTCCCAGAGATGTTTGCTGTGGAATCATCTGCCATGGAAGTGATTCCCTCCTCCTTAATGAAGAGCTTCTGGGGCACTCTTCTGTGCTGCCCCTTGGCAGCTGTCTGGGTCATGGATTCAGAGAATATCCTGAGCTGGAAGGGACCCACAAGGAAGGATCACTTTGGGTCCAACTCTCCTGGAGCCTGGCAGCCTCGGGGTACATTCCAACAATCCCACCCTGAGAGCTTTGATTCCCAAAAATTCCTGGGAGTCCTGTCCCTGATGTGAAGAAAACAGCCTGGAAGGGTGGCTGTCCCAGGGTTTGTGTGGAATTCCATGGGGAGCCTTAATGAAGGCACTGCCAGCACCCTCTGGGGAAGAACCTTGAGCCCTGATTCCCAACCCTGAAACTCCCCCTGGCACAGCATTCCAGCCCCTTGCCTGGGGGTCCTGTCCTAAAGTCCTGCCCCTCAGGAGGGTCCTGTCCCTGGTCCTGCCCCTCAGGAGGAGCTGCTGGGCTCTGCCTCTGCTGCAGTCCCTGCTCTGGGCTGCTCCCCAGCTCTCCCCATGTCTGTGTGCTCCAGGTGATGGAGCTGTGCCGCCCCTTGGACTCCAGGCTGGAGCACGTGGACTTTGAGTGCCTCTTGCAGTGTCTGAGCGTGTCCCACACCATCCGGGTGTTTGCCTCCCTCCTGCTGGAAAGGAGGGTCATCTTTGTGGCTGACAACTTAAGGTAAGAGATGAGTCTGAGTAGCTCTTGCTGAGGGAGGCTGTCACTGGATGTTATTTGTTTCTTCTGTGTTTGGACCCGTCCCATGTCCAAGCTTGTCTAGTTTTGCAGTTAGTTCCATTTGAAAGCCTTCTGCACTCCCCACACAGCATGTGCATGCCTAGAATTTGGATTATGCTGTTTACACAGGAGGAAATAAGGGAATGTTTCCTTTTTGCCTCTTTAGCTTGGCTTGATGGTGGTTTTAGCTCCCCATAACTGAGTTCAGAAGTGGGTGCATGGGGCCTCTGCTGATGCACAGCCTGTACACGAGTGACACCTGCCCTGAAGGAGACACTGACCACCCTCCCTGTGCTTCTCCCACCTCTCCAGCACTCTGTCTAAATGTGGGCACGCTGCAGTGGCAACACTTTACCCCTTCACCTGGCAGCACACCTACATCCCTGTCCTGCCAGCTTCCATGATCGACATCGTGTGCTCTCCGACCCCATTCCTCATTGGCATCCTCTCCTGCTCCCTGCCACAGCTCTGGGACCTGCCCATAGAGGAGGTGAGGATATGTGAGACACAGACAGTGATTATTCCAGGCTGACCTCTCTAGAATAACATCTGGATTCTGTCTGAGTATAAACTCTCAAAAGTTCTCTGAGCCGCTTGGTGAATTTGCCAGGTAAATGTCAGGATGTTCCAGCATTGACAAAAATAAATAATATTCACTGTTCTCAGAGACAGGCTGCACCCATGCAAAACTTGGGTTTTGTGTGTGACAGCCCTATTTAAAAAACATCCCACATCTAAAAAAACAAATTAAAACCTGATTTTTTTTCCATACAGCAACATACCTGGTTATGAGTCAGTGTGTTTTCTGTCTCCCCAGGTTCTGATTGTTGATCTTTGTGCTGATAAGTTCTTGCAAGAGGTGAGTGAAATAACAGTACCAATAACTTGTGGGTTTATGCCAGGAAAAGGCATTGATGAAAAAAAAATAATAAAAAGAAATCAGGAGAAGCTGGTGTTCATATGGAGGCTCCAGTGGCTGAAGAAATTCCTTGTAATCCTTTTGAACTGACAGAGAAGGGAACAGGCTCACAAATCCTTATTGCAAGGTTGAGGTTGCATGAGGTGGAGAGCTCTGCAAAGCCAAAGATGCTGCTTATCTGAGCTGAGTTTTAAAATTCTTACTTGGTTTCACATTTGAAGGGGATCCCTGAGATTCTCTGCTGCTTTTTGTCTGTCTCTGCCTGTTCTGTACAGCACTTCCTCCTCTCTTATCCAGCTGGGGGGGGGTGTTTGTTGGTTTGGGTTCTTGTTTTTCCCAGGAGTGACAGTCTAGGGAGCAAATTATCACAGTTCACTTGGGCTTCTCTGCTGAACTTCCCCAAAAGTGCTTCTGCATCCCCAGACAAGTTGCTATAAAAATGCTGGGGATTTCATTACTAGCTCAGGATATTTGCTTCTCCTTTTCCTTGCCTCACTGTTCTGTTTTGCATTGCAGCCTGCAACTGGAGAAAGGTATTAAAGGAACGGGGGATTTTTAAAACCATATTATTAAGACCTGTTGTGTTTTCTCAACAGACCTTTATTGGTTTTGTGTGATTTACTGGTGAAATAAGCCTGAGTCTGTGTGGTGGCCGGTTGTGTGTGTGACTCTAATAAAATCTTGGGGCATGCTGAGCAAATGTGTTTAATTTCTGTGGCTGCAAGATAAATAAATTGTCACCCTTAAGATATATCACAGAGTAACTCCTCTCTAACTGCTTTAGGCATGATATAAATATTTCTAATCCACCCCCTGGTTCTCCTGCTGATGGGAATAACACAGAAGTCCTTCCTTGGCTGTTTCTGTCTGTAGGTATCAGACGAGGATGAGATCCTGCCCCACAAACTGCAGGCAGCACTTGTACAAATCCTGGAAGAACGGAGTGAAATCCTGTCACACGAGCAGAATGACACACAAGGTACTTTCTGTGGAAAAATTTCTGTGGAAAAATGTTTTCCCATTAGCAGATCTCTACCATGGAGTTGATAAAAATGAGCAAATTGAACTTAATGCTAAGAAGTGACATTTTAGCTGTTTCTCTGTGGTCTTGCTGAGAACATCTCATGAATGTGTGAGAAGTTTAGTGTGCTGACAGTTCCTCTTTTTACAATTAGTGTGTGCAGAACTGTAGTTTCCTTTAGGCCAACAGCATCAGTTCCTTTGTGCTTTAAATTTTATTGTATCCAGTTGAATCCTGGATGCTGAAAATTTCAAACTTTCTGTGCTGAAAGGCACCGACTCACCAGAGAGCATTTGACCTGAGGCTGTGGAGAAGGTTCCCAAAATTGGTTAAGAGCACTGGGATTATGGGTGTGGAGATGGTTAGAAGTGTGTAATGTCACAGGGTGGAAAACTTAGAGTTTGGGGTTTTAGAATATAGAAATAAATATGAAGCAAGATGGAGGTTTTAGGGCAGAGACAGGTTGTTCTTCTTCCTTCTTCTCCATTGGTTTGGGTGGTATTTTGTAATTGGACAGAAAAGTCCATGCTGCAGGTTCTTTGGGAACACTTATTGGGTTAAAAGGGAAAATAATTTAGGTGTTATTTCTTAATTGGATAATTCAGCCTTAAAAGACCTGGTAACAAGAGATTGTTGGCCATTTTGTGCTTTGCTAATGAAAAGCTGCCAAACCTACAATAGTGAGACTGTTTTGCTGGTAAGAAATAATTAACACCTGAGTTCAAACATGAACTACTGTCTCAAGTGCCTTCAATCCAGACCCAGGGAAGCTGATAGAGAGTGTCTTGGTTTGGAAAGACAGGTGCCTGCTAAGGAAGGCAGAAGCCTCCCCTGAAATGGAGAAGGTAACCCCCCCCCACCCCAAATTGTTATAAATTTTAAATTAAGAGGCTCTCAGGCAAAAAATATGGGAGCAGGAAACAACAGTTCTTTAATAGGGAAAGGGAAAAAACAATAAAAGGATAAAATAAACAATGCAGTACACCAGAACAACACTGACAGAGTCAGAACCCAGCCTGACACCCTGTGGGTCAGGGTGCTGGCAGCAGTCCCATTGGAATTGTGGCTCAGCCCTCCTGCAGTGTCAGGGGTGGCTCTGCTGGAGCAGGGATCCTGGAGAAAGGTGCAGTCTCTGCCTCTGGAGATCCAGGGGAAGGAGAGGCAGCTGCTGTTCCTCTGGGCAATCCAGTGCAGAAGCTGTGCTGGTGTTCCAGAATCTCCAGATTCTATCCGGGCAGGAATGCTTGGCTCCTCCCTCTGGGCTCCCATCTCCCAATGGGATGCTGTAGCTCTTATCAGCCATGCAGGGACATTCAATGGCCTCTTATCAGCAATGTCCCCTCCTGAGGGAGGAGTGATTGTGGAAGAGATAAGGAAAACTGCCCACTTGACAAAAGACAAGTGCCATACAGATGGTAATAGAACACATCCTGACATCTCGCCTTGCAATCTGGCACAGAGGGGAATGACCAAAGTGCCAAATGTCCTCCCCACAGGTGACATGAGCCTGAACTCCCTGGTCTCTGAGGCTTTTGTGCAGTTCTTCGTGGAGATCGTGGGGCACTACTCTCTGCACATGAGCGTGACGGAGCAGGGCCAGCGCGTGTTCCAGCGTGAGCCCTTCCGCAAGAGCCACGGCTCGCGCACCGTGCGCCACTTCCTGCACTGCTTCATGGAGACCCAGATGTTCGCCGGCTTCATCCAGGACCGCGAGCTCAGCAAGAGCCTGGCCAAAGGTGATGCCTTGTGGAGCCTTCTTGTGGCCTTTTGGTGGGTTTGGGGGGTCCTCAGCAGGCTGCAGGGGTCCCAGATAGCACAGTCCTGTTCGGGACAGGCTGTCCAAGCTCCAAGCAGTTCTCGTCCACAGGCAGCCTTCCTCACTCCTGCCACCATCCAGCCTCACTCCCTGCACGTCAGAGCCACCTCAATCCCCAGCCACTGCTCTGGAGCCTTTTCCCTGCTCGAGCCTAGCTCTGGAGCTCTGGACAGGCCCTGGAAGGGCTCCCTGTGCTGAATCAAACCAGAATCAAACAAAATCCACACTGACAAGCAGCACTGCCCACACAGAACATCCTAATCCCGGGGGATTTTCCAGTTTGGGATGGTGGAAGGGGGGCTCTTTAGTGATTATCAGCTCATTGTTGTTGTAGTGTGCTTTTATATTTTATAATACTTTGTAATAGTTTGGTTTTGTATCCCTGTATTTTTCCCAAATGGTTTATCCCAGACTGTACTCCCTTGCCTTTGCTGAGATCATCCCCAAATCCCCACTGTGGCTGTCTGTCAGTCACTCAGCATCCCATACCCTCTATCTAGAGGTTTTGGTCCAGGACATTGAGTGATTAGCCAGAGCCCGGGGGGTCAGCCCCCAAGCCTTGCCCCATACACTGTCCTAAATATCTATCCCCCAGCACCCATCCCTTATTGGTTAGTAAAATAGGGTCACTTGTTGTATTTAGCATATTTCACAAGTCCAGTACCCTTCTGGTGTTGTCTGATGTGCAGTAGATGTTCACAGCACAGACTCTAGGTCTTCCTTAGCCAGGGCTCCTCCAAGGCTCTCCCTGACTGGGGACTATTACATCAGGGTCACCAGATGTTGTATTTAGCATATTTCATGAGCCCAGTACCTTCCTGGTGTTGTCTGATGTGCAGCAGATCAGGATCAGCATCTTCCTTAGCCAGGGCTCCTCCAAGGCTCTCCCTGACTGGCCAGCCCACCCCCTTTTATCCCAGTTCCCTTGACTGGCCACAGCTGCAGCCCAATGAAGGACATCACATCTGCAGCCCATCAAGGATAACTGGGACCTGCTGGGGCAAAGATATTCAAACACAGTACAGATATATTTTACATGGACTCAAAGGCCACTTACACCATACATATATTTTCAAGGGCCTCCTATAGTCGCTTAGGGTCACTTACTGGTTAGTAAAATGTTAGCTACTTTAGGCTTCCACCTCCCTTTAAATGTGAACTTGGCACCTCTCACAGTGCTCTCAGCAGGACCCCCCTGAGGTGTAGGGGCTCCTTTGGGACTCCTGGAATAAAACCCTGGATTAACCCCTGCTAAGAGTCAGCCCTTTTATCATCTACTGATGTCTCTGGTGTCTCTTCTGCTGCAAAGGTGACTGGTCTAGGTGCCCTCAGTACCCTTGAGAGTGTCTCCCCACTGCACATTGTGATTTCAGCCCTCCAGTTTGCTAGGTGCCTGGGCAGACACAGGGACAGAGAGGAGAAGTCTGTGTGAGCTTTCACAGGAGCGTCTTTATTGATTCTTCTGTGAAGGTTCCCAGTGACAGCTCTTCTGCCAAACTGGGCAAAACCAGCTCTTTATACAGGGTACAGGGGGATCAGAAATTGTCCAATAGCAAGGGTTAAAGGAAAGAGAGTTACAGGGTTACAGAGAGATAAGCAGGGGTCCAAAGGAGGAAGAGAGGGGCTTCTAGCCCATTCACCATGACTTGGTATTTCCTGTCTTAGGCTGCTGAATGCCACAGAGGCATTGCAGGACCTGGGCCTGCTACAAAGCCTCATCTAGAACAGAGGCTAGGTGTGGTAATCACATATCCTCTGAACAGAGAGAGACAGCTCTCTTCCAGGGTTTTCCTGATGTTGGCGAAAATGAAACAGGAAAGCCTTATCAATATGATTGTCTGGCAAAAGATTTTGGGAATATGGAAACTATAAACGAGATTGAAATGAAAGCAAGCTTTGAGATACCTCAGTTACTGAACAGCTGGAAAACAATGGCATGGCCAGCTGAAGGTGATCCCCTTTTGATGGAACAACACCCTCTGCTTGCAGACAGCTCCAAGGGTCAGAGCAGACCCTGCTGGCTTGGCAGAAGGGGCTCAGAGAGGAGTTTTTAGGGTTTAAAATGTAACACAGTGTGGTAATGTAATGATTCTTATAGGCTGTATGGAAATGCTGTAGGATTTGTATCTTGGACTAGATTGGTTATTGAGAATGTCACATGCCCTGTGTTCTTGTAATTACTCAAAATAATTCAGTTTATAAAGCAAAGAATTTCTGCATCTCTCTCCTTTCTCCTTCATCCTGCAGCTTACACACATTACATACAGGATTTCCTTTTGTGGCCTTGTTAATCATGATGCCATGTGCTGAAAGGTGGAGTAACTCATTTGGTGAATGATTTTTATTTTTTTTCTCTTTAGGCCTTTTTGAAGTCCGTGCCTTGGAGTATTTGGAGCGTATTCCAGAGACGGAACGAACTGGAATGAACAAAATCCTTCGCAGTCTTGGTAAAGGAACACCCCTTGCTTTGTAAAATTTTTTTTAATCAATTGTAGCTATTGAATAATTAATTTGTTATGAAGGAGAGAAAGGCTGCTTTGCCTTCTGCAAAGTGTTTCACTTTGTTTACATTTCCTTTGTAAAGGAAAGTGTTCCCTTGTTTACATTTACTCCTTCGGGGGGACACTGAACACTGTGTAAGATTTTTCTTTTGTTTTTAAGTTTTTGTATCTTTAGATAAAATTTGTGGGAGTTGCTGTTCTGAGTGCTTGTTCCTTATTTAAGCTTTTGTATCTTTAGATAAAATTTGTGGGAGTTGCTGTTCTGAGTGCTTGTTCCTTAACTTTGGTCCTGGCTGAGGACGTGCCCAGCAGACAGAAGTTGTGTCGGCTGGCAGAGGTGCCCATGTGTGGCTTTCCTTAAGCTCCTCAGCTGATGAGTCCTGGAGTGTCTCCAGCTCACAGAATCCCATAAGGGGTGGGAAAGGACCAGTTCTGCCATGGCAGGGACACCTCCCACTGTCCCAGGCTGCTCCAAGCCCTGCCCAGCCTGGCCTTGGACACTTCCAGGATCATGGGGCAGCTGCAGCTTCTCTGGGCACCTGTGCCAGGGTGTCCCTATCCTCACCTAAAGCCCCTAATGCTGTTTTTTCTCTGCAGGCAGTAAAATGAAATTCCTCCAGAAGAAGTGACCGGGTGCTGCTGCGGGACAGCGGCGGAGGGGGAACCACAGATCCTGCCTAGGACAGACTGAGCTGGGCCCCACGAGGGCCGGGCCAGGCTGGGGGCTCCGAGTGTGCTACGGGAACAAGTGGCATGGGGATCCGTAACAGCCCATGGATCCATAACAGCCCATGGATCGATAACAGCTCATGGATCAATAAAGAGTTCCATGGATCGATAACAGCCCATGGATTGATAACAGCTTGTGGATCGATAACTAGTTCCATGGATTGATAACAGCTTGTGGGATTGATAACTAGTTCCATGGATTGATAACAGCTTGTGGATCGATAACTAGTTCCATGGATTGATAACCAGTTCCCTAGACTGATAACAGGTCATGGATCAATAACGAGTTCCATGGATCGATAACAGCTCATGGACCGACACCGGGTTCCATGGATCGATAGCAGCCCATGGATCAATAACGAGTTTCATGGACTGATAATAGCTTATGGATTGATAACCAGTTCCATGGATCAATAACAGCTCATCGATCCAACCCTTCACGTGTCTGAGTTCCTTAAGGGGGCGTGGCCTGGCGGGAAAGGGCGGGACCGGCCAGGGAGGGGCGGGTCCAGAGCTCGAGTCGCTCCGGGAGAGGCGGAACCGGGCAGGGAGGGGCAGGGCCAGGGTCGGAATTACACCGGGAGGGGCGGGGCTAGGTCTGGAAACGCTCCGGGAGCGGCGGGACCGGGGCTGGAGCCAAACCGGGAGGGGCGGGGCTTTGGCTGAGGGGCGGGGCCTGGGCTGAGGGGCGGACCGGGAAGGGGCGGGGTTTGGTGATGGAGGCGGGGCTTGGAGCCGAGCCGCGTGCAGTCCCGCCGGGTGTGACGTGATTGCGCACGCGCAGTGCCCGCAGCCAAGATGTCGGGCCCGGGGCTGGTGGCCGGCGATGTCGTGGTGGACGCGCTGCCCTACTTCGACCAGGGCTACGAGGCGCCGGGCGTGCGGGAGGCGGTGCGTGCGGGGCCGGGGCGGCGGCGGGGAGGGGCCGGGGCGGCGGGCGGGCTGCCCGCCCGCCTGACGGCCCGTGTGCGTTAGGCCGCGGCGCTGGTGGAGGAGGAGACGCGGCGGTACCGGCCGACCAAGAACTACCTGAGCTACCTGCCCGCGCACGACTACAGCGCCTTCGAGGTGAGCTGAGGCGGCTCCAAAGCTTCCCGTACCCCCATAGCGCGCTTGTCCCCACTCGGTAACCTGGCTGAGACAGACCCTGCCTGTCCCCGTCCTTCCCCTGTGCCCACCGCCGTACCCCTCCTGTGTCTCAACCCCGTTACCCGTTTGAGTCCTGTCCCCATCCTCCCCACCATACCCCGCTTGTGTCGCCCCCCGTCCCGCCCGTCCCTCACCGCTGCCTTCCCCACAGACCGAGATCATGCGCAACGAGTTCGAGCGCCTGGCGGCCCGGCAGCCCCTGGAGCTGCTTAGTATGAAGAGGTGAGTGGGGACGGGAGGGCCGTGCCCGGTGCCCTGCGTGAGCCATGCCTGGTGCCCCAGAGGAGCCGTGCCCGGGGTGAGCCATGCCCGGTGCCCCAGATGAGCCGTGCCCCAGGTCAACCATGCCCGGTGCCCCTGGGGTGAGCCATGCCCTGGGGTGAGCCATGCCCTGGGGTGAGCCATGTCTGGTGCCCCAGATGAGCCGTGCCCCAGGTCAGCTGTGCCCAGTGCCCTAAGTGAGCCGTGCCCCAGATGAGCCCGTGCCCTTTGCAGGTATGAGCTGCCCGCCCCCTCCTCCGGGCAGAAAAACGACATCACGGCGTGGCAGGAGTGTGTGAACAATTCCATGGCACAGCTGGAGCACCAGGCCGTGCGCATCGAGAACCTGGAGCTCATGTCCCAGCACGGCTGCAACGCCTGGAAGGTGTACAATGAGTAAGGCCTCAGCTGCTCTGCTGAGCAACAAGTTCTGTGGTGAATTTCTGTGTATTTATTGAGTGTAAATCTATTGGGGGTCTTTAGAATGTAGCCTGGAATAGATGAACCCCTGTAGGAGAAAGAAGAGGCTGATCTCAAAGTTGTCTCTGGCCAAGAAACAGCATGTGTTTTAATACATCTCTGTCTTGCATGTTGTGGGTTATTGTTGATGATAGTGGGTGTTAATTAAGGTTACTGATAGCCTGTGAAGGAATAACTCAGTAGTGGAAATGAAGATGAGTTACTACAGATCCTGGACTTAGCCTGGAGCTGTAATAAAGCTGCTGGAATAGCCAAGAAAAAGTTGTAGAGTGTGGCTGCAGGAAGCACTTGGGGCTATTTCAGACAGAGAATTTTAATGCCCATTTTTGAGAAGGGTTGGCTCAGTCTTACATAAAAGAGTAGGCGAAAGGAATTCCAAACTGAGAGAAGGCAGGGGGCTCCTGAGCTCAGGAGAAGGGAAGCAGGTAAATGATCTGCTGCCTGGGCCAAGGTGCTGCAGGGGCTTGTTGGATCCTTGACTCTGAGAAGTTAAATGTCAGGTGAGATGGGGCTGATTTACCATTTGTGTGGTTTTGATGCTTTGCTTGTATTCTGTCATCAGGCACCTGGTTCATATGATAGAACAAGCCCAGAAAGAGCTTCAGAAATTGAGGTGGGTCATTCTTATTTATATTTTTGTACTGAAATTGGAAGTGAGCCTTTCTCTTCCCCCATGCTATACAGAGGAAGGTATATGTGCTGGCTGCTGCCATGGTCACAGGGAAAAGACCCAGTAAAAACAATAATTAAGAAATATGACCCTGCCCTCCCTAGGCAGTTACATTCATCCTGTCTGTTCTACTCAAAATTCTCTGTTTGGTTTGTGTGAACCTCTGCTCTGGATTTGTGGAATCCTCCCTGAAATGTAGCAATGCTTTCATTTCACTACTGATAATTAATTTATAATGTGCCTCTGTAAGGACATCTTCCCTGATGTTGGGCTTGACCTTTTATTTTTATTTAATCTCAGGGTTCTCTGTCAGCCTTGTACTGAGATTTGTCCATCTGGATGTTGTCATTACAGTCCTGGCTACAGAAATATTTTCTGGCAGTACTTCTAGGGATTGAGTGTACTTGGAAATTAGCAACAGGTACTGCAGATGCCAAAGAAATGAGGAAATAAAAATACATCTTTTTCTCCCCAGGAAAAACATTCAAGACCTGAACTGGCAGAGGAAGAACATGCAGCTCACAGCTGGGGCTAAGCTGAGAGAGATGGAATCCACGTGAGTATTGACATTTCTCTGTTAACCCTTCCACAGCTTTCCCCATTGCTTGAAATTCACTTGAAATTCTTCTTCCAGTGATTTAAAGTATTTGTAGTTTGGTTCCATATTATAATTACTGAAGTTGAGTGAATCAACAGGTGGGAAGAGGGTATATTTATTAGCTGCTTCAGATTTCCTAAATTGTCTTAAACTTCTTTTTCTCAATATTGGCAGTTAGTGGATGAGTCTAGTCATTAAATTTTTTGTTTTCAGGCTCAACAGGGTTAAAAATTACTCATTGTCACTTTGGTTGTTCCAATGACCATTAGTGTCAACTAAGGATTATCATGTGTTAAGAAAAATGCTGCTTTATTTGGTGTTTCTGCGTGCTTTGGAGGAATGGTTGTGTTTGATTTTTAACCAGAGGACTGTTACATAACACCTAAAGGCTCTTTTTATTTCTTGTCCTTTCCAGGTGGGTCTCTCTTGTCAGTAAAAATTATGAGATTGAACGAACTATTGTGCAGCTGGAAAATGAAATTTCACAAATCAAGCAGCAGCATGGGGAAGCAAACAAGGAGAATATCCAGCAAGACTTTCAGTGAATTAATCCTGACTTATCTTAGTGCTGCATGTGTTGAAACCTACAAACCAGACACTTTGGAGATGTGTCTGTAGACACCACTAGCTGCAGTTGTGTGAGGTGGTAAAAGGGTTTTCCATCCTTTCTTTTCCTTGTTTTAAATTCTAGGAGGAGGTAGGGTGGACTCTAAACATCCTGTTTAAATGTATCACAGCCACCACTAAATGTACTGTGAATTGTCTCACTTTTTATACACTTAAAGCAGGAGCTCTTAAAGCAGGAGCTCGTGTTGTTGTGTTTTCCCTTACACCTTTAATAAATCCTGTTTTGCAATTTCTCTGGTTTCTGCTTCATGTCCAAAGCCCAGAGCTGTGGAGGAGGTGGCTGGGCCAGGTGGACTCTGAGAATCCCCTGCAGGGGAAGTGGGGGGAAACTGGAATTTGGGGTGGGGAAGCTTCTCTGCAGCACTGGGGCTGTGCAGTGCCCGCAGAGGAGACTCTGGTGCCACTGTCACTGCAGTGGGCCCCAGCTGGGTAATAATTAGCATGGGCTCCATGATTCAAAGAAAACTGATCAATCTCTTTTTTATATTATATAATTATTAAGAAACCCATGGCTTTATACAATATACAAGATATATACAAATATCATATATTTACAATACAAGTTGACCTAATTGGTCCTCCAGTCCAAACACCATCACCATTGGCTAATTAGAAACCACCCTTTGGTAAACAAATCTCACATGTTCACAATACCAGGTGCAGTAAGTGAAGATAAGAATTGTTTCTTATTTCTCTTTTCTCTGATCTCCTCACAGCCTTCCCCAGAAAGGCCTGGGAAAGTTAGGTGTTGGTCTCTGTGGCCAGAGAGCTGCTGCCACATGCCACCTCCTGCCCTGTTCCTCATCCCAGGGCATAATTCCTGATCTTCCTGCTCCCACTGGCCTGTCCCCTGTCCCCATGCTCTGACTCCCATCCTGATGCACTGCTCCGTGTCCCAGTGCCCTTTTCCCAGTGCTGGTGTGCCATTCCCCATCCTGCTGCCCTGTTTACCATCCAAGTGGGATATTTCTAACCCAGGCCTGCTATTTCCTGTTCCTGGTGCCCTGTTCCCCATCCTGGTCCATTATCCCCCATCCCAGTGCCCTGTACACCTTCCCCATGGGTATTCCCCATCCCAGGTCTGCTATTTCCTGTTCCTGGTGCATTGTTCCCCATCCTGGTCCATCATCCCCATCCCAGTGTGTTATTCCCCATCCTGGTGTCCTATTCCCCTTCCCCATGGGTGTTCCCCATCCCAGTGCTTTGTTCTCTATCCCAATGGGTTATTTCCTATCCCGGTGCCCCATTCCCTCACCCCGGTGCATTATTCCCAGTCCCAATGGGTTATTCCACTTTCCGGAACGTTATTCCCCATCCTGGTGAGTTATTCCCCATCCCGGTGGGTGTTATTCTCCATCCCAATGGGTATTCCCCATGCCGATGGATATTCCCCGTCCTCATGGGTTATTCCCGAGGCGTTATTCCCCGTCCCGGTGGGTATTCCCCGTCTTCACGCGTTATTCTCCGTCCCCTGTGGGTTATTCCCCTCCCCCGTGGGTTATTTCCCAGCCTCTGTGTGTCATTTCCCGTCCGGCAGGGTTATTCCCCAACTCGGTGCGGTATTCCCCCTCCCGATGGGGCATTCCCCAGCCCAGTGCGTTATTCCCCGGCCCGGTGCAGTGTTCCCCTTGCGTTATTCCCCCTCCCGGTGCGTTATTCCCCAGCCCAGTGCGTTGTTCCCGGTGCGTTATTCTCTATTCCCGGTGCGTTATTCCCTATTCCCGGCGATCCGTTCCCGGGGGCGTTCCCGAGGGGGCGTGGCCACGCCCCTGCCACCACCACCGCCCAATAGGCTCTCCCTCCTGAGCCTATAGCCCCGCCCCCAGTGACGTCACAACCCGCCCTCCCGGCCGCGCCGTTGCCGCGGGAGCGCGCGCGCGTGCGCGGCGCCGGTCCCGCCCGGTCCCGCCCGGTGACGCGGTGACGCGGAGCGTGCGCGGAGCGGGGGTCGGGTTCAAAGGAGGAAACATGGCGGAAAACAAAGGAGGCGGCGGCGGCGGGGACGCGGCCGCCGAGGCCGCGCCGGGCGGCGGCGGCTGCCTGGAGCCTCCCGCCGGCTCGCCGTCCGCCGCCGCGCCGCCCGAGGAGCGCGAGAGCCCTGGGGCGGCGGCGCCGGAGCGCGGCGGCGGCGAGGCCGAGGCCGAGGCGGCGGCGGGGCCCGGTGCGGCGGCGGGGCCCGGCCCCAGCCCGGTGCCGCCGCTGACGCCCGCGGCGCCGGGGCCGTTCTCGCTGCTGGACACGTGCGCGGTGTGCGCGCAGAGCCTGCAGAGCCGGCGGGAGGCCGAGCCCAAGCTGCTGCCCTGCCTGCACTCCTTCTGCCGCCGCTGCCTGCCCGAGCCCGAGCGCCAGCTCACCGTGCCCGTGCCCGGCGGCGCCAACGGCGACGTGCAGCAAGGTGAGCGCGGGGCTCCTCCGGGACATCCCGCACACAGCGCGGGGATCCCCGTTCCCGTCCGGGAGCGCGGGGGGCTGCGGGATGCTGCGATCGGCGGGGATCGGGAGCTCTTGGGATCGGGAGCGCGGATCGCGGCCGGGGCTTTCCGTCCCGGGAAGGACGGACCTGTTGGAGCGGGCAGAGTTGGTGGGAGGGTGGAGCAGCTCTGCTCTGAGGGGATTGGGATGTTCTGGAGAAGAGAAGCTCTCTTTTTTGGCCCTAACCCTAACCTTTGGGACCCCAAAGCCCCTTCCGGTGCCTAAAGGGAGTAATAAAAATAAGGACAGAGTTTTTAGCGGCACCTGTTGCGATAGGACTGGAGGTAATGTTTTAAACTGGAGCAGGATCGGCTTAGTTGAAGTGTAAGGAAGAAATGTTTACCATGAGGGTGTTAAAACATCGGAACAAATTGCTCAGGGAGGTGGTGGAAACATTTCGGTGTCAGGCTGGATCAGGCTCCGAGCAACCTGCTCGAATCCGAGATGTCCCAGCCTGTGACAGGGGGTTGCACTAATGCCCTTTAAAGGCCCTTTCCAACCCCAAATATTCTGTCATTCTCTCCTCCTGTGTGTTTTGTGTTGGCTCTCAGTGGTGACACAGAGCGGGTGGGCAGCTGCTGGGTAAATCGTGTCTGGTTCAGCTGAGATTCGCTCTTGTTGCAGAATTACCTGCCCAGGTGGGAACGCTGTGTGCGCTGCCCCTGCTTTGCTGAGCACTGAGATAAAACCTTGCAGTGCTGTTTTGTCAGCTCTGCCTCTACAGAATTTATACCAGGGAACAGGAGTACACTGCTCCTTCCACCTGCTCTTAGCAGAACCACAGCTCGGGTTTATTTTTCTTTTCTAATATGTGTTCAGGGATGGAATTGAAAAGGTTCAGGAGCTTTAGGTGGGGTGACTCATGGGCTGTGTGTACAGAGCAAAGTAGGGCCCTGGTAAGTGGTTTTGCAGGTCCTAAATGGGCTCTCTGGTCAGGGAGACCTTGTTTGGTGACATCTTTGCACTCAAGCCCTTCCTGTGTTCCCCAGTGAAGGAATTAACCTGGCTTGGTAGAGATTTTTTCATCCAGACTATTCAGAAATCCATCTAGGATGTGATCTTAGGAAGTTCATTGGTGTTAAAAAGATGATGTATAAATAGTTTGCCAAAAAAAAAAGGCACTCAGATGGTTTTGTGAAATTCCAGATTCTACATTTTGTGTTACATCATAGACTGACAGAGTGATTTGGTTTGGAGGGGACTTCAAAACCCATCCAGTCCCACCCCTGCCCTGGGCAGGGACACTTTCCACTATCCCAGGTTACTCCAAACCCCATCCAGCCTGGCCTTGGACATTTCCAGGGATCCAGGGGCAGCCACAGCTGCTCTGGGCACCTGTGCCAGGGCCTGCCCACCCTCCCAGGGCAGTGATCTGCCAGTGACATACACAGAACTTGGGAGCAGGGTTTATTTTGTTAGCATTTGGCAGGATTATCTGAGTCCTGCTGTGTCTGTGGGAGGTGTCTTCCCCACAGGTGTGGGAACCACTGGGTACAAACTGGAATATCACTTCTTGTACACGTTTTAAGAATGGTTGTTGGTGTGCTTTGCTGTAGAAAGAGTTTGTGTTTGCACTGTTGCAGTAAAAAGTTTTAGGTGATGTGAGCAAGGTGCAGGAGCATCTTTCATGTGAGGAGAGACTGCAGGGCTGGGCCTGGTTAGTCTGGAGAAGGGGAGACTGAGAGGGGATCCCATCAATCTGTAGGAAAATTTCCAGGCTGGGTCAGAGGATGGTGTCAGGCTCTTTTCGGTGGTGCCCAGGGCAGGCCAAGGAGCAGTGGCCATCAATTACACCACAAGGAGTTCCACCTGAATGGGAAAGAAATTCTTGCTGTGGAGGGTGGCAGAGCACGGGAGCAGCTGCCCAGGGAAGGGGTGGAGTCTCCCTCCCTGGACACGTTCCAAACCCACCTGGACACATTCCTGAGTCACCTGCTCCAGGTGACTGGGTGATCTGCAGAGGTGCCTTCCAACAGAGGTGCTGTTGTGGGATGGTGGGAGTCCTGTAGGGCTGTGGATCCAGCTGTGGATCCAGCTGTGGTGCCACCTCAGCCTGCATGAGCACAGGAGCTGGCAGCTACACCCTGATGTCTCTGGATATTTAGCTTTAATCTCTGTTTCCTTAGGAAAGTAGGATATGCTCTCTTGGGCCAAAATTTGGCTGGAGTCAAATATTTCCAATTTCTGGAGGGAATCTCCTCGAGGACTTAAAAGGAGAAATTTGTTTCTTTTATATTTGGTACTTTTCCACTTGGGATTAACACCCTGAAATATGGTAGGATTGGCTCATCCTCAGCTCTGGTAAGTGGTTTTGCAGGTCCTAAATGGGCTCTGTGGTCAGGGAGACCTTGTTTGGTGGCATCTTTACACTCAAGCTGTTCCTGTGAGGATGGGCTGTGGACCAGCAGAGGTGTTTTGTGGGCAGCTCTCTCTGCACCTTGAGGCTGGAATCAGTTGAGTGGCACAGGAGATGGTTACCAGTAAATCAGACAGAAAATGGGCATTCTGAGCCTCCTGAGAGGCACCACAGTGCTTAGTCACACAGGTTCCTTCCCTCTTCTGGTAGTCACAAAGTGTGAAGTGTTACTTCCACTTCTGCTGATTCTCAAGTCTCCTTCGTGACGAGCAGGTGCTTTTTCATGAAGGAAGAATTAAAGAGAAGTGGCACCTGGAGCTGTACCTGAGGCAGGTTACACTTTGCTGCAGGCTCTCACTGCTGGATTGTGTCCCTGCTATCCTTCAGCATCTCTTCACATAAACCAGAAAAGTACAAGTGATATTCTCCTGGTTGCTTTCTTAATTAGTTTGAGAGTTTGCTCAGTGAGAGCTGTCAGGACTTAAAACAGTAGATGTGTGTATTTATTGGGTAAAAACTGTGGAAATGGAGTGTGAGGTTGGTGCCCCAGAGCAATTCTCTCAGTGACAGCATCTCCTCTGCCCTCCTGGAGAGCTGGGTCTGGATCAGCATCTCTGCTCCTGCCAGGCTCCCACTCCCTTCAGAGCCACTGCTAAAGAAGGCAGAAGAATCATCTCAGTTCCTAAAAGTTAGAGAATCCCTGGCTAAAGCTTAAAAGAATTAGCTGAAATTGTGGTTTGCTGCATTAAAAACAAGTTCTTGATGGGTCATACCTGTTTTGCTGGTGAAAAGGGTTTATTTTGCTGTTGATTACATTTATGTAGGGAAAAAATATGGTCTTATTTCATATATTTAAACATACACATTTTTTAACATGAAAAGTATCATGTATTCAGTTTAATTCCTAAATTGGTTATGGGAATGTGCGTTTTATTTGGAGGATGGATGATTTTGTAGTGGTGTTTCAGCTGTCCAACAGGACGACTCCTTTCAGGCTGAGTAAATGCCTGAAATTTGTATCACAGTATTCTGAAAAAAGCCCTGATTTCAGACTGTAACAGAAACTGTAAAACAACTTCTCCTGCACCCCTTGCTGCTCCAGCTCCTGGAGGTGAGGTTGTTTTGTAGTTTCACTGCCTGGATGAGATATTTCCAATCTCTCTAAAGAAGATTATCTCAGTAGAGAGAGCGTGGGGCTCTCCCAGCTCCTTGGGAATGTTACAATTCCAATTAGGCTGAAAAACCAAATGAGCTGCAAAACCTCCACAGTTGGTTGTGTGTGTAAACTGAGGAACAACACATTTACTACCCAGAAACGGGTTTGATATGCTGAATTCAGCTCCTGTACCCACTGTTGCTGTGTTGTATTAATCACACATGAAGTTTTTTTGCTTTTTTAATTTGCTGTGAAAGGAAAGCATAAAAGGTCTGATGTGTATGAGGATGTGACATGTCATTACACTGGGTTTGGTGGTAGTTACTGTATTTTCAGTCTGAAAGAATGAAAATTCCTGCATCAAATAAGGCTCTTTAAGCTGTGTAAATGCAGCACCTGAAGTTTTATTAAACTGGATGTTAGTAGACATCACCTGAACTCTCTTGATTCTTTACTTTTCTCCTGTGTTCATAAGTGAGGCTCAAGACTATATACTGAGTCTTGGAAAATGTTCAGTTCATATTCTGGACTTACTAAAAATCTTGCTGTGAAACTTAAATTTCAGTCTAAATTAATAGTGTATTGTAAAATATTTCCATCAGACAACATTAAGGCCTGTGTTATTGTTATAAGAATATCTGTGGCAGCTGTAATTTTTTTTATTATTAAATTTAATGTATTGTCAGTTCAGTGTGTGATAATTGCAGTATAGTCAAGGTTTGTTCAAAAAACAAAAAGCTGAGCTAGGAGTAGACCTTGAATGCAGGTAATTTTTTAAAATGTATTTTTATTCTGACAGGTTTCAATCTGATTGTATCACTCCCTTGACCTGTGAGGGTTTGTTTCAAGGTCTAATCACTGAAATTAGAGCAGGGTTTTGATGTATGGCTGTCCAGAAACATGCCTGAACCCTTGCAGTGCTAAGAGAAATAAATATTATGGACAATATTATGGAGTAACTACTATTGCAGTTGTCACCCAATCAATGGGAGCTGGCAGAGATTCATTCCTGAGAGGGCGATTCCCTGCCAAGCCTGAGCCCAGAAGGGGAGCTGGGGTTACTGGATTGCACAAGTGCTTGCAAATATTCCCTGAACTGGGAAGTTTTGCTGTCATTTTGATGCCTTGAGAAGGCTGAGCTAGACCAGAGACCAGGCAGAGCTAAAGAATAAAGCAGGGGTTTATTAAAATCCTTAATGGATCCACCTTGGGCAGCACCAGAGCCCAGCCAGGGCTGCACCCACAATGAACAAAACTGGTCACAAAATGAACCCAAGATGAACGAAAATGGTCACAAAATGAACCCAAGATGAACCCAAATGGTCACAAAATGAACCCAAGATGAACCCAAATGGTCACAAAATGAACCCAAGATGAACCGAAAATGGTCACAAAATGAACCCAAGATGAACCAAAATGGTCACAAAATGAACCCAAGATGAACCAAAATGGTCACAAAATGAACCCAAGATGAACCAAAATGGTCACAAAATGGACAACTGGTCATGGGGTCTCTCACTTATTTAAGTTCTGCTCCATTTGCATATTGGAGTTCATTGTCCAGTTACAGCTTTAGGTTATGAAGTCCCATCTTTGTTTTTCTCTCTTCAGTCCACAATGTGGATGCTCTTGGGCCTGGAATTTGGGTGTCTGTCTGTCCTTGGTGCCCAGCTGGAGAAGGAATTGTTTTGCCTCCCTGCTCTGTGAACAGAGCTCACCATCCCCTAATATGAAGCCCAAACCCACACACTAAAGCAGCACAGAATCTAAAAAATATAAAAGCTAAACCTGAAGCATCAGTTGTAAGAGTGTAAACATCGGAGAGGACTTTAATTATGTCCCAGTCACTCAGTGGGAGGAATCAGTGTGGTACTGACCCCAGCCCAGGGCTGTGTTTGGAACCAGATGTCTCAAACTGTGCTGCTTGCTCAACAGAATTTGGGCTTTGGGAGGTTGATTTTCAGGGGATGATGTGATGGTTTCAGGCTTGTGCTCGTTGCTGTCTCCCACGTATCAGCAGAATTTGAAGCCATTCTTTGGCACAAAGGTGGTTGGAGTGGGCAGGGGTAGGGTGGCAGGGCCAGGTGTGCCCAGCCCCAGCCCTGAGCTGCCCAGAGCTGCTCTGGTGACAGCAGTGACAGGAGGTTCCTCCAGCTGTGCTGGGGTGAGCAGTGCTGGGCCATCCTTGCACCCTGGGGAGCAGAGATCCCCTTGCTCCTGCTGGCAGTCCTGTGGGAATCAGAAAACCAGAAACTTCCATAGACACTGAAGGGTTTGATCTGCAGCCTTGGGAGAAGCTTGGATTGATGTAAAATTCCAACATACAGACATTTAACAGAAAACAATTAAACTTTTGTTTCTTTAATTAAGACTATATCTTATGTAAGTGAGAAACTATTGATAAGATGGTGAAGGGATTATAGTGTAGGGGTGTGGTTGTATAGAATAAGCTGAGAGTTTAGAAGTTATAATAGAAACATCTGTGTGCAAGTGAGACAGAAGCCATTGGACAAAAGTATCCTCAGTGCACCAGTAGGAAGAAAAGGTGATAGGTTAGAAAAGCAAAATAAACCCTGTAGCAACTGTCTGTTGGGTTAGAGAGTTCTGTATTGGGTTGTAACAAAGAAACTTGTGATTACTCTTGAGTTATGGCCAACTGCTTGCTCCTCTAAAATCCCACGGCCTCTGAGACTGGTGTTTATCTGAGCAATAAATCATTTTCGTTTGAAAACAGTGCCATCCTTTCAGTTTTGGCAGTGACAATGATACTGCCCATCCCTTGCTGTGCCCCCCAGGCTCTGCCCCTGCCCCACAGGCAGTGCTCAGGTCTCTCCTCACCCCTGTGTGCTCCAGCCCTGAGCCCTTGGCTCACCCCTGCTGGGTTTGCCCCAGTTTGGGAGTCTGTCCTGTACTGGGAGCCCCATACTGGCCCAGTGTGGGCCCATACTGGGAGCCCTATATTGGCCCAGTGTGGTCTCCTGGAATACAGAGAAGGAGGAGGTGTCACTGTCACTGCTAAAATGAAGGGATGGGACTGCTTTCAGGCTAAGAACGATTTATTGCTGAGATGAACATCAGTCTCAGAGGCTGTGAGATTTTAGAGGAGCAAGCATGCAGCCATGAGCAGTCATAAGATTTTCTATTACAAGGCAATATAGAACTTTCTTACCCAATAGACAGTCGCCACAGGGTTTATTTTGCTTTTCTGACCTATCACCTTTACTTACTTCTACTGCTCTGCAGGTACTTTTATCTAATGGGCTTTTTACTCACAGGCCCACCTATGTTTCTATTATAACTTCTAAACTCTCAGTTTATTCTGTACAACCTCACCCCTACACTATAAACCCTTCACCATTTTATCAATAAATTTTCTCATTTACTTAAGGCATATTCTTACTTACACCTATAGAAACAAAAGTTTATGATTTTTCTGCTAAATGCGTGTGTATTGTATTTTTACATCAATCCAAGCTTCTCCCAAGGCTGCAGATCAAACCCTTCAGTGTCTGTGGAGGTTTCTGGTTTTCTCATTCCCACAAGGAGGGATGGCTGTCCTTGTCCTGCTGCTGCAGCCTGGGACACATTGCTGTCCTTTGAAGGATCTGCTCTTGCCTCCTGTTCAACTTGTTGTCCATAACACACTTCAAACATTTTATTTTAGGGTATTGAGGTCAAACTTACTTATTTATCCTTTTTTTTAATAGTTTCAGTACTCCCAAATGTTACGAAGCATCTAAAAATTGATAAAGATTGTTGTGGTACACATCAGAGCTGAATCTTATAGAAATAGAAATTCTAGTGTGTAAGTGGAGATGTTTAGGAACACAAGTGTTTGGGGCCAGTGTTTGAATAAACTTTGAATTTATTAATTTGAACTGCTGGAAAGACTCACTGTGATGTCCCAGTGATGGAGAGGATCCATTGGGTGCTGTTGAGGTGCAAAGGGATTTTTGGATCTCACACATCTTGTGCATGATCTGCCCACCCTTGTTCATGTCCATGATCTCATCAGATCCATGCCATCTTCATTAAGATCAATAACTCTTAATTATTCCATTATTGCATTTTGTTCTCTTGAAACAAAGGTTTCAACAAAGGGGTTGGGTTGGGCTGTGATGTGTTTATTTTGAGTGAATTTGGAGCCCTCAGTGTGATGCTTCTTCTAAAAGTTCCTTATTTTGCTCTGGCTGCTGTGGTGGGTTTAGATGAATTTCCTTGGCTCCTTGTGTGTGTTCCTCTTTCCTTTCACCCCACCTCCTCCTTCTCTCTCAGGGCTGGAGGCTTCTGTAATGTTTGTAAACAAAAGCTAAAAAGCCAGATCAAGAGGATGGCTGTAGGTGGGTTTGGTGGGGAACAGGTTAATTCTTACTGCCTCAGGAAGCCTTGTTGTTGTAGAGCTGGTCTCTCAAACATCTGAGGGGATTCCAGAAGGAAATGCCCAGAAGGGTGGGTAGGGAGCAAAGAAGATTCAGAAAATTCCATTTTTTTTCTGGTGCTAAATCAATGGGTATGAGTTGAACACAAACTGATTCCTGAATATCAGGCTGGAGTGGGGACAGTAGGCAGAGTTGACTCTTTGAGTGTCTCTGTTTTGATCCTGCAAGACTGGAAATACAGAGAAATCAACATCCTTGAAATTTGGCAGTATTTTAGTACTGTTGGTATTGATATGTCAGCCCGGAGAAAGCAATTCTAAGCAGGTTTTTAATACTTGTTTTATTGAAGCTAATTCAAGATGAAACCAATTGAAAAAGTTACCTGTTTTGAGATGCATTCAGAGGAACATAGTTACCCTTGGGAAGAGTTAAACTTAAATATATAAAAAGGTATAAATATATAAAAGATATTAACAGAGTTCTGAGTTACAATTAAGAAAAATACTTGTGTTGCAGCTTTAGGTGTGAGTTGGGAGTGGTGCATTAAAAGCAGCTTCCACTTGAAATCTGAAGGTTTTTGCAGTGTTCCATAGTGATTTGCTGCTGGATTTTTGGCAGGGGTTTTAGCAGCCTTTCTGTTTTTAGGAAAACAAAATCAACTTTCCTCCTGAGTTTACTTCAGTTTGGTGCTTTCTGACACGCTTTGATGGCTGTGCTCTGGCTCAGTGTGCTTTATCTCCACCATAAGCAGTTAAAAGGATTACAGAGATGCTGCTCTCATTAGTGTTCTTAAAGTCTTGGACAAATCAGGAGATCTAATTCGCAGTTTAAGGAGATGTGCCTGCAGTTGTATAACTGACAGTGAAATAAATCTGTGTGCTGCTGGGACAGAGCCTTCTCCTGGGCTCCTTTGGAGGGAAAGGCAGGTCCTGCAGCCTCCAGGAAGATTCTTTTTATTATTGGTTTCATCCAATGCTTTGGTGTTTTGCAGGAGGGGCTCCCAGTGGGGCAGGAGCAGCCCTTCCCAGGCTGGGAGGCATTGCTGGGATGTGCCAAAATTCCCATTGCTCCTGCCTTGCAGTGACCTGGGCTCCCAGTGGGCAGGAGCAGCCCTTCCCAGGACAAGGAGCATTGCTGGGATGTCCCAAAATTCCCATTGCTCCTGCCTTGCAGTGACCTGGGCTCCCAGTGGGCAGGAGCAGCCCTTCCCAGGACAAGGAGCATTGCTGGGATGTCCCAAAATTCCCATTGCTCCTGCCTTGCAGTGACCTGGGCTCCCAGTGGGGCAGGAGCAGCCCTTCCCAGGACAAGGAGCATTGCTGGGATGTCCCAAAATTCCCATTTCCAGCAGTGTGGGCTCTGCTCCAGCTCCCAGCAATGTGCTGCTCCCAGGGGCGGGTTCCTGGAGCTCCTCCACATCCATCCCTGAGCACATTCCTGGGTTTCTCTCAGTGCTTTGTGCTGCTCCTCAGCTCCTGAAAGGCTCAGGAGACCCCATGGGAGTCTCCTCTTTCCTCCCTGAATCACAGGTCCTGGCAGGGAGGAATGGCTCAGGTGAGGAGATGAAACCCATCTCCCTTTCAGCAGGGTTGGCAGTGCCAGGCTTTTCCTGCCTGCCCCACTGGAGACTGACAATCCAAATTTCCAGACAGGAAAACTGCAAAAAAAAACCCCAAAAACTGGATAGGAAACTACTCCTGCTTCTCCTTTTAGGCAGAGTGAAAGGAAAAACCAAACTCCGTTTGGGCTGAGTGCTGTGTGTGGCAGCAGATGGGAGACAGGGAATGTGTGTGATTGGAAATATTTTGGCTGTTCTGCAGAAGTGTGGGACCAAAAGCAGAATCTGATCTGAACTGCATCATTAATTGGGAATAGGATGTAAGGGAAGGGGAAATGTGGTGCAGAGAGTTGTAGAAGAGGGGTAGTGAGTATTTTTAGTTGTTAGTGTTGTTACTATTATCAATTATTAATATTGTTGTTATTATTATTAATATTAATTTTATTAGTATTAATAATATTACAATTAATTATTATTAATAATTAATTATAACATTATTATTAATACTAACATTAATAATAACATTTATTAATTATTAATGGTATTATTATTAGTAGTAGTAATAAGAATAATGTTATTTTTGGTTGGAGCTCATGGTTGTTACAGGTCTTGTCATAGAAACAAATGGAAAAATGAGCAATATTGGTCCTCTAAAGTACAACTAAAGAAGCTTTAAAGCCCATTCCTGTTATATGCAGCTCTTTTAAAATAGTTCATGAATTCCTGTGGCCTTTCAGGTCCAAAGGATGATTCCCCCTGAATTTCTTCATGCAAGTGCTGATATCCACAGCAGCGCCTGGGGGTGGCTGGTGAAGTTTGTAGGGTGTTGTTCTGCAGAAATGTGGCACCAAAAGCAGAATCTGATCTGAACTCTGCATTATTAATTGGGAACGGGATGTAAGGGAAAGGGAAATGTGGTGCAGAGAGTTGTGGAAAGGGGTAATGAGTATTTTTGGTTCTTAGTAATATTATTGTAATTGATAATAATAATAATAATGATGATGATGATGATGATGATGATGATGATGATGATGTTATTTTTGGCTGGAGCTCATCGTTGTTACAAGTCTTGTGATAGAAACAAGTGGAAAAATGAGCGATATTGGCCCTCTAAAGTACAACTAAAGAAGCTTGAAACCCTCCTCCTGCTCTCTGCAGCTCCTGTGAAATAGTTCATAAATTCCTGTGGCCTTTCAGGTCCAAAGGATGATTCCCCCTGAATTTCTTCATGCAAGTGCTGATATCCACAGCAGCACCTGGGGGTGGCTGGTGAGGTTTGTAGGGTGCTGAATTGTTCTTTTTGGGGACGTGGAGCAGAGCTGTGTTCTGCAGTTAATGCTGAGGGCAGGGTTTTGGTGACAGCTCTGTAAGGCACAAAGGAACTGCTGCACAAAGGGTTTCAGCCCCTGTGCATGGTTTCACGTGGTGTGGTCAGAACTTCCTGAAAGAAACTTCCCCTTTTCTCAGTTCTTTGCTTCAGTGCTGCTCTTGACCTCTGCAGCAACAATTTACAGCTCAAAAATCACATGAAGCCATCTCTGGGGACATTGGAAATCTTGGGGGTAATAATTAGGCTTGAGGGAGATCATAAACCAGTCTGACCTTCAGAATTTGTATGAATGTGTCTTATTTTAATTCACCTGTGATTGGAAAAAATAAAATTGATCTTTAAACAGTAGTTTTTAACTATGTGCTAATGCTTTTGGAAAGCAGAGTTACAGTGGGAATGTTTGTACCAAGACTGATGTGTTTGTTTTTCTGCATCAAACAAATCAATGTTTGTAAGTTCTGCTGGAGTATAAATAGAATGATACTTCTGTATTTACTTTTATTTTCTTTTATAAGATTTTTTTAAAATTGAAACTGACCGGGAAAATTTGTTTTTCACACAGGTTATATAAACATTTGAATCTTAGTTTGTCCTAAAATACATTCTCAATAAACTTTTTGCACTAAACTTTGTTAGCTCACCAATTATCTCAAGTTTTGACAGCTAAGAATCTTTTTTTCTATGTAAATGCTATTTCAGTGTGATTTTCTCTACTTTTCCCTCCTGCCTTACAAAATTAGCCACATCTGTATCTTTTCAGTACATTCATTTCTAGTACAAAGGCTGCTGCAGTAATTTGGTTTTTATTAGATTAAAAGACCAGGATATGAGATGTTTAGTGGCTCATATATTATTGGAAAGCTGCTGTTGGAAATAAAGGGTGCCGAGATGTGAAAAAGGAGTGTAACGTGCTAAATGAGAATGGCAAAGCCTTGAATTTGAGTTTTGATCTCTTGAGGTTTGTGCAGAACACTTGGGGCATTTTGTGCAGGTTTTATTTGAATGTGGAGGTGCAGAAATTGGGTGTTGGATTACCCCTGGCCAGAATCCAACCTGTGGGCTCTCACTTGGATCAAAAGGCTTAATTTTATTTAAGCTTTATTAGTTTGGCTACTTTAAAACCAACCCAAAAGTTGCCTTACAGCAAGGGGTTTTCATCTGTAGAATTTGACTTTTCTGATGTTTAGAGATTACAGATCTTGAGCTTCTTCTGTTTTGTTGTTTTCCTGGAATATTTTGTTTGTTTGACCCAAGGCAGCAGTAAAAATGAAGTTCAGGTTTGGTTTGGTTTGGTTTGGATGGAGTAGTTTGAATGGCAAATATCAGAAATTTTTGTTCTGTAAGTCTATACGCATCAGCTGCTGGATGGCTTTCAGCTGGTATTCCCTACAGAATTTCGTTTCTCAGTTGTCAGAAAACCTCAAGGTTCTGCATATGGGGAAGGTTTCACTGTGTGTGAAAGCTCTTGGATGTGTAGCTGCTGCAGTACTGGTTATTTTGCATATCCTGCTTTTGAGATGTGCTTGGTTTGGTGAGACAGGGAATTTTTGGTTGGATTATTGCTGCTCTGCAGTGAATCTCCTGTGTTCTGAAGCCATCATTAATTTTAGCACTTGAAAAAATTAGTGCTACTCCACTACTAATGTAATTAATCTCCCTGAAATAAGTCCTACTGTCCTAATTGAATATCCACAAAGGAGCTGAGCATCATTTAATTACACTTCTCAGCGTTGTTTTAGTGTGTAAAAATACCCAATGGCTTGGAAAGCTTCTTGAAGATTTTATTCTCAATAAATTGTATAGAATTTGATTTAAGATCCAATGACACTTCTGTGAAGTGTGAGCCACTACCTAAGTTATAAATAGATTTTCAAACCTTTATGGGGGCTGTTCATAGACATCTTTAAATGTCAATTTGCTTCATGTAGTAACTCCTTCGCAGCTCTGCTGAGGATTTAAAACTAATTTAGTGATTACAAAGGATAACAAAGCAGGAGGATGCTGATGTTTTATTGCTTCATCTGCCTCCCTGACCTCATGGAAAGAGATTATATTTAAAATCTATCTGGGAGAGCATTGAGACATGCTGTGGCATTTTCAGGAGCATCCCTGAAGTCACCCCAGCTATCTGGGCACAGCCCTCTTAATGTTTGAGACCGGCTGGACCATAAACTGTTATAAAAAAATAATCTAAAAACCACAAATGTCTTGAATTTTGTTATCTAAAATCAACAGGGGAAAAAATTAAATATTTGTTTAGGGACAACAGATTACTTTGCTGAAAAGATAGGATTTTTTGGGGAAGAAATAAGGAGGAAAAACTGAGTATGATGGGGAAATTAGGGAAATCCCCAACGAGGTGGGACATCCTTTTCTGTAGAGGTCTGTGGGGTATTTTGGGATTAGTGGAGGGAGTGTATTTTGGGGTGAAACCTGTTCTGTTATTGGTTAAGACACAAGGTGGTCAAATTGGTCGAATTACAGAATTTATTAATTACAGCAAGCAGACATAAGCAAGTACAGCGCTGGGTGGCAGGGGAGTCACCGCTCCACCAACTGCCACACCGTGGCAGATTTCAGTCCTTCTTTTATACACTCGATGCTTCTTGTACTCTGCGCATGTGTATTTCTTGAAGGCGTCTTCTGCTTCTTGGTAATTGTTGGATGAAGATTTTCTGGAATAAAAAAACCTCTATTCCCCAAGTGATACCACCCTTTTGAGCAGCTCTATTGGCCGCAGATAAAGAGGTGCTGGGGAGCAACACGGCTGCAGATAAAAGGGGTACAGGGCTGTCTTTCAGGTTCTACCCTGCCTTTCTATAGGGTCACACATAGAGAGGTGCTGGGGAGCAATACACTAGCTACAGATGAAGGAGGTATTGCTACAGGGCATCTCCACCCTGCCTATCTATAGGGCCATACACAGGGCAGGGCCCGTTGTCCTACCCTGGGCTTGGGGAGAACATAGAGAGTCTGGGGAATACAAAAAAAAAACCAAACTTGTTAGGCGAACAAGCATGATACATCCTTGAAATTGAGCAAGTATTTACTAAAAGTTTAAGCGAGAGCAAATTTATATATATACTTTATCTAGGTACAGCCTTGCGATTTCCTGTTATGTATTCCTTCAATTATTTAGTGAACAAAACGTATTTTCAACCTATCACATGTTCCACACCTGTAATGGCTGGTTTTTAATGACAATGCCAACCTGGAATTCTTTCCCCAGGTGAGAGGAGGAGTTTGCTTTGTGTTTGGTGCTTCTGGGCAGGCGGATTTGTGAGTTTTGCTGCCTTGAGAGCCTGTGGGGGATTGCAATGCTGAGTGTCCCGACAAAGGGGACAGAAAATGGTGCATCTGACTCCATGGATATCAGAAGGCTAATTAATTACTTATTATACTTTATTGTAATATATTATTCTATACATCTAAAACTGAATCTGCCAAGCACTCAACCCTGCACACGCTGCCCAGAATCTCGTGACTGTCACCCTCAGTCCTCACACACACACACCTGGCCCTGACAGGCCAAGGAAACAAAACACCATCACTGTGGGTAAAACAGTCTCCATGTTGCATTCTACTTTTGCACAAACACAGGCGCAGCAAATGAGAAGAATTGTGTTTTCTTTCTCTGATGTTCAGAGAATGTGAAACCCAGAAATATTCTTGGGAAGAATTGTGCCTTGCTTTTCTCTGTGAGGAGAAATGTGGGGCTACAGTGTGATGCTGTGTCTTGCTGCCCTCAGAGCCTGTTTTGTGCTGTGTTTTGCTGCCCTCAGAGCCTGTTTTGTGCTGTGTTTTGCAGTGGGGGTGATCAGATGCCCCATCTGTCGCCAGGAGTGCCGGCAGATCGACCTGGTGGACAATTACTTTGTGAAGGACACCTCGGAGAGCCCCAGCAGCTCCGACGAGAAGTCAGAGCAGGTAGGGACTGTCCTGCCTGCCCAGCCTCTGCTCTCTGGGGCTGTCAGTGCTCCCCAGGATGATGCTGGTAACTTTTCCCCACCCTCCTCTGCCTTTTCCCCAACCTTCCTCCGATTTCTGGGTCTGGCAGCTCTCCCCAGAACAATCCTGATGCATTTTTTCCCCAACCCTTTCTGCTCTCTGGGGCTGCCAGTGCTCCCCAGAGGCATTCTGGTGCTTTTTCCCTAACCCTGCTCTGATCTCTGGTCCTGTCAGTGCTGTCCAGGACAATGCTGGTGGCTTTTCCCCACCCTCCTCTGCCTTTTCCCCAGCCCTTTCTGCTCTCTGGGGCTGCCAGTGCTCCCCAGAACAATCCTGGTGCATTTTTCCCCCAACCCTTTCTGCTCCCTGGGGCTATCAGTTCTCTGTAGAATAATTCTGCTGCCTTTTCCCCACCCCTTCTCTGCTCTCTGGGGCTGTCAGCTCTCCCCAGAACAATCCTGGTGCATTTTTCCCTCCCCTTTCTGCTCTCTGGTCCTGTCAGTTCTCCCCAGAACAATTCTGGTGCCTTTTTCCCCCAACCCTCCTCTGCTCTCTGGGGCTGTCAGTGCTCCCCAGAATGATGCTGGTACCTTTTCCCCCCAACCCTTTCTGCTCTCTGGGTCTGTCAGCTCTCCCTAGAACAATTCTGGTGCCTTTTCCCCTGTCCCTCCTCTGATTTCTGGTTCTGTCAGTTCTCCTTAGGACAATACTGGAGTGTTTTCCCCAGCCCTTTCTGCTCTCTGGTCCTGTCAGTGCTCCCCAGAACAATCCTGGTGCATTTTTCCCCCCACCCGTTCTGCTCCCTGGGGCTATCAGTTCTCTGTAGAATAATTCTGCTGCCTTTTCCCCACCCCTCCTCTGCCTTTTCTCCACCCCTCCTCTGCTCTCTGGGGCTGTCAGCTTTCCCTAGGACAATTCTGGTGCCTTTTTCCCCAGCCCTTTCTGCTCTCTGATCCTGTCAGTGGTCCCCAGGACAATTCTGGTGCCTTTCCCCACCCCTCCTCTGATCTCTGGGTCTGCTATTGCACCCCAGGAAAATTTTGCTCCCTTTTGCCCCTAACCCTTTCTGCTCTCTGGGGCTGTCAGCTCTCCCTAGAACAATTCTGGTGCCTTTTCCCTGCCCTTCCTCTGCCTTTTTCCCAATTCTTTCTGCTCTCTGGGGCTTTCAGTGCTCCCCAGGATGATTCTGGTACTTTTTCCCCACCCCTCCTCTGCTCTCTGGGGCTGTCAGCTTTCCCCAGAACAATTCTGATGCCTTTTCCCCAATCCTCCTCTGATTTCTGGTCCTATCAGCTCTCCTTAGAACAATTCTGGTGCCTTTTCTCCATCCCTCTTCTGATTTCTGGTTCTGTCAGTTCTCCTTAGGACAATGCTGGTGCCATTTCCCAAACCCTTTCTGCTCTCTGGGTCTGTCAGTTCTCCCCAGAACAATTCTGGTGCCTTTCCCCCAACCCTCCTCTGCTCTCTGGTCCTGTCAGAGCTCCCCAGGATGATGCTGGTTCCTTTTCCCCCCAACCTTTTCTGCTCCCTGGGTCTGTCAGTGCTCCCTAGAACAATCCTGGTGCCTTTTTCCCTCTCCTTTCTGCTCCCTGGGTCTGTCAGTGCTCCCTAGAACAATCCTGGTGCCTTTTCCCCACCCCTCCTCTTCTCTCTGGTCCTGTCAGCTCTCCCCAGAACAATCCTGGTGCCTTTTCCCCCCAGCCCTTTGTGCTCCCCGGGGCTCCCCAGGATAATTCTGGTTTCTGTTCCCCCCCAGGTGTGCACCAGCTGTGAGGACAATGCCAGTGCTGTGGGTTTCTGTGTGGAGTGTGGGGAGTGGCTGTGTAAGACCTGCATCGAGGCTCACCAGCGAGTAAAGTTCACTAAGGACCACATGATCAGGAAAAAAGAGGATGTGTCCTCAGGTGAGTGTTGGCTATCACTTTGTTCTGCCTGCTCCAAGAGCCTTTTCTCTTTTTATGTTAAAAAAAAAAGGGGGAGGATGATGGTAACAACCAGCTTTGTGTGTTTTCCCCCCAGGATTTGGGAAAAGTGCAGTAAAAAGTTACCAGTGCAAAATTAGTAGCTGTAAAGAGGAAGAATTAAATTTATAACAGTGATACTTTGTGCAGTTTATGTCCAATGCATTTGGAAAGGATTTAGATCCATTCTTAATAATCTTACTAGATTAGAAGAATGCTACTAATAAATTAGTAGAATTAGATTGTTTAGTAGAACAAGTAACTAAATGCAGGGGCTGGAATCTGGAGAACAGTGACATGATGATAATCTTATCCATTGTCCAAGGGAAATAAATTATACATTTTGCTATGGGAAGCAATTAAAATAAAATATATAAATAATAATATATACGTATTATATATAATATACAATTTATAAATATATAAAATATATAAAAACAAAATATAAAATATAAGATAGAATATAATATAGAATATATAATATATAATATATAATATATATAAATTGTTCTCTCTGTAGAAATGTTTATATAAGTTTATATAGTTATATAGCTATATAATTTATAAAGTTAAATAGTTATAATGATATATTTTATATAGTTACACAGTTTATATCGTTATAAATTTATATATTTAAATAGCTATAACTATATATAAGTTTATATAGTTATATAGTTATAACTATATATTTTATATAGTTACCTTCAATATATGGTGTTGCTTTGTATTGATATTGCTGAGTAAATGTAGGATTTGAATCTATTTTAGGTTTAATCATTCTATGAGCAAAATTGGATATGTGAAGTGTGTGTAGGGTTTGTTCAGGTGTGCAGCCTTATTAGAAGTAAATTCTTGAACTGTTTTTTGATCATATATCATGTGTAGCCTATTGAGGTAATGTGGAAAATCATCTCAGACAGGTCCAGGCTATCTGGATTTTATCATTTATGGCCTGTTGAGGTAATGTGGAAAATGTTCTCCAAACAGGTCCGGGGTATCTGGATATTAGATTAGAAAATTCTATTTGTAGATGGGTTAAAAGTTCTGATTTAAAGACTTGGAGGTTCTCCACAATCTGGATGTGTCTGAAAATGATCATATTGAGGAAGAGAGATCTCAGCACTTTGCTCTCTTCATTTAAATTATTTTAAAATTAATTAAGATCTCCATAATTGTCTTGTAGTATCCTTTCAAAGGAACAAACACTACTTTTCTTTCTAAAAATTGTTTAATAGTTAAAAAGTATGCTGTTGAGCTTAGTTCTTTTAGACAAGGATCTTATTTCATTTGCTCTGTAAAATAAACCTCATTTTGGACAGGCTTCTCTTTATGTCTTAATATTTTTAGTAAGAAATATTATCCATTTAAGATTCAATGTATTAAGCCTCATAGATGAGAAGCCATTAATTTCAATCAAATTATAGGGCCCAAGAAAGAATGTCTGATGTTTTTACAAGGAATGCTAAATTGTGCCTCTCAGTGTGATATTTCAGCTCAGCTCTCCCTTTGATACCTGCTGGGAAGGGGCTGAGAAGTAACCAGAAAGTTTATAAAGTTTATAAAATAGACTATTATTAAGCTAACTAGTTAGTTAACTAACTAGTTAGTTAAACTAACTAAATATTTTTTATATTTAAACTAAATTTTTAAAATTTTTTAAAATATAAAAGTATTTTATATTATAATATAAAATAGAAAAAGATTTTATATTTTAAAGTTTATAAAATAAAGGTTGTAAAATAAAGTTTATAAAATAAACTTTCCATCAGAAATTGGATTTATTGTGATTGTGGGGAAGGGCTGGTCATTGGTCTTTTTTCTTCTTAAACTCAAAGATGTGCCCTGGAGATTTCAAATTTCTCTCAGTGAGTGGCAGCTGTAGGTTCGTCAGCTCTTTCTTTACAATAACCTGCATGATATAACCAGCTTCAGAAACATTGGAGAGTGAGGGAAATTAAATTAAACCCTACCTGCTCTACCTTCCAAAGGCTGCTTTTCTCTTTGCTAGGCTCCAAATATCTTCAGAACACTCTACAGGAATTTTTTAGTAACCCAGAACTATTTTTTGCCATTATTTGGGGGTTTAAGGAACTTTGAACACAGACAACATTTGCTTTGCAGCTCCCAATTCAGTTGTGTTTGACTAAATGAGGTCTTTGAAGAGATAAGCTGGAAAACCCATGGGGTAAAAAAGGTTTTTAAAAAAAGTTTAAAAGTTTGAAAGGTTTGAGCCAACCTTCAGCGTGTCAGAAGTGAAATTATATGGAATTAAATCTTTATAAACACATGTACACTGTGTGGTTACTGGGTGCTCGTGAGAAAAGATAAATAAAGCAAAATGAATGAATAAAGAATGAAAACAGCTCTAAACCACTGGCACTGTAAATCCCAGAGTCGTGGAGGTTGGGAAAGAGCTCTGAGATCATCAAATCCAACCCCTGACCTGATGTTCTCACAGTAACCTCAGCCTGAGAACACATCTGGAGGTGCCTTTGCAAGTTCTTGGTTGTTACTGGAAGTTAGTTAGGTTGTTTTGCTCTTCAAATTGTCTCCATTTAATTTTAAAAATGCACAAATGGTTTATTTTTAAAAACAGAGGCCGTGGGAGCATCTGGTCAACGTCCTGTTTTCTGCCCTGTCCACAAACAAGAGCAGTTAAAACTTTTCTGTGAAACCTGTGACAGGCTGACATGCAGAGACTGTCAGTTACTGGAGCACAAAGAACACAGGTACAAATATTCTAAATATTCTAAATATTCCTTAACTCCTGTGCTGTGCTGTCTCAGAGGATGAAGTGGCATTGATGGGAGCTGCTTGTGTTGGAAATTCTGCTGCATTTACTCCTGGCTGGACTGAAGATTCTCACAATTCCCTTGCAGAGGAGAATTGTGGTATTTTTTGGGAGGAGTGATGAATCTGACTCTGTGTTCTTAGAAGGCTAATTGATTATTTTATGATCTATAATATATTAAAGAATACTATACTAAAAAATACAGAAAGGATACAGACAGAAGGATAAAAGATAATAATAAAAAACTTGGGACTCTGGAAGGAGTCACAACACAGCTTGGCAATAATTGGCCAATAAATCAAAACAATTCACATGAAACCAATCAAACAATCACCTGTTGGTAAACAATGTCCAAACCACATTCCAAAGGAGAAGCAAATCAGATAATTCTTGTTTTCATTTTTCTCTGAGGCTTTTCAGCTTCCCAGGAGAAAATCCTGGGCAAAGGGATTTTTCAAAAAATGAGATGGTGACAGAGAACCTGTGTGGAGTGATGGAAACTTGAGTTTTTTCAAGTCCCCTAAGATGAGATTTAAGCCAAGATGGGCTGGGGAGGTTTGGTGTGATTCAGGTGTTCATTTGCCTGGCAGTTCCCAGTGCTATCACTGTGGTCAGGACTTGATTGGAAATTCCTGCAGCCCTGAACACCTGGTGCTGTAAAAGAAGCAAAAGTGATAGAGTGAGTCATGGCTGAGGTAATGAATTTCCTGAAAGGGCATTTTTGGTTGTGCAACAGTCTTTAGGGGAATTTTGTAAAGGAAAGTCTAAATTTTGCCTTTTGTATTAGTATATTCTTCTGGTGCAGAGGGTTTAGTTGGATAAAAGTTGCCTCATTCCAGGTAAAAGGAAATGCTGGGTTTGCCTCTGCTAGAAAAGGAGCTGGAATCCCTTTAGGACACGTTCCAGCTTCCTGCTCTTTGCAGCTCTGCCATGGACTTGTTTGAATGTCTGATCAAATATTTTGCAGTGTTATATAATACATATTTATCAACCACTGCACCACTGCTTTTCCTTAATTCCTCTCTAAAGGTGTAATACTGAATTTAGTGTTCTGCTTTTCTTTTTATTTTTTTTTCCTTTTTTTATTAAGAAAAACTATTCTGTTTTTTGCAGCATAGTGATTATTCTCAGGCTGCTACAGCAGCCTGTGGAAAACTTTTACTTTGAAATAACAACAACAATAATAATAATTATTATTATTAATAATAATAATATTAACACCCTCAGCTGTTCCTGCTCTGTTCTTTCATAGGCTTGATCATAAATATCCTGGATGCCTCCCTTGTCACAAAGGGTGCTCTCCTGGGATATATTCACTAACTTGGTCTAGTTGGTTTCTTTGCATCTGTTCTGTGCATGTTGCTGATGGATTAACAGATGGATCTGTGCTCTTCCAGAAAGAGAATTTATTGTTATTAATGTGCTTTTTTTACAGAATATTCTTTCCATATGGTTCTGAGTGCAGGTGTGAATTACAGATGATTAAGGCACTGCTTTGTCTGCCTGAAATACAGCTGAGATTTTGTGGAGAATCATGCCAAGTGGAAAAAAAAATTGATTTTAATCCCCTGCTTTCTTCTTACCTGAAATCCTAATATTTTACCCCAAAGAAGAGTGAATCACCATTTCTGTACCTCCATGGTCCCGTGTTCAGAATCTCAATTTTAGAATTCCAGAATGGTTTGGGGTTGGAAGGGACCTTAAAGATCATCCAGTTCTGGGGATTCTGTAGAAAGCTGACAATAATTTGAGCAAATGCTGAGATTCTTTAATTTGGGTTGTTCCCAGTCCACTTAGAAAGCTGGAAGTGCAATACTGAAAAAAGAAAAGGATTTTGGCTGTAGCAAGAGCTACAGCAAAAATTTAGCAGTACAAGCTGCAAGTAGAGTTTTCACTTCTCCCTAAGTGGAAATATAATTTTGAACCTAATGGAAATAATTTCAAATGATTAGCAGCTCCCAAACATTTCAAGTTTTGCTGTCTTTGGGCTTTAGGAGTGCTACTTTTTTGTATTACAATATCTAAAATCTCATGCTGTCTGTCTGTCTGTCTGCAAAAACTTTAGACTGTTCTTAGAAAAAGCAAAATTCCACCACTGGGAATGAAGAATCTCAACTCTTGGAGTTCAGATTTGTCTGTTGCTGGTACAAACTGAATTAACAGGCGTAGGGTTGGTTTTGTTGTGAATGATGATCTTTGTCTGAGTCCCTGTTATCATGGTTGTGAGGCATTTAAATAAAAAAATGTCTTGCTGTGAGTTTGCTGACAATCCAGACAGTCTTTTCCTTTGGATTGTAATGTTCTACATTGTGACAGAAGACAACACTAATTTCTTCTTCATTTTCTTTGAAAGATGCTGTAAATTGTTTCTAATGCACCTTATAAAATGCTTCATTAATTGCAGCAATTTTCTGCCAATTTGAATATTGGGAAAACATTGCCAAGGTGTTCTGGGACATTAAGTTTCCCCTATTGTTAACAAATTGCATTTCAGAAGCAGGAAGTTTAATTTTTTGCCAAGACAAGACTTAGCAAGTGGCTGCTAGAAATCCTGGATTTTGAGCAGTTGATCAGAAATTCATGGGGCTGCTTTAATTTTAATTCCCCTTGGCCATTTTCAGCAGGGGTATTTTGCTTCTGTGGCATTCTTAATTGCAATATTTTAGGAAAAGGCACCTAATCCTGTTATTTTCCCTTAGTGTTGGTACTTACCCTCTTTTCAGATGAAGTAATGGAAAGTACCTTTGATAACAGCTGTTCAGTTGAGGAGCTTGGAAGGGAAAATTCCTCACTTGGAAGCAGCAGAGGTGGAAAAACTTGAATTTTTTTACTAGGGAAATTTTCTTCAGATTAAACTAATGCAGTCAAACATGAGCAATATCATCTCAGCTGAAAAACTGGGGAATTTGGGATAATTTAGGGGGTTGGTTTTTAGTATCCTTTAATTGTGTTTGAGCTATTGGTTCATTTTCTTTATCAAACTCTGAGGATCCTGGGAAAGGAGGCACCGCATCCCTGTGTGGTAGGAATTGATAATTTCCCACAGAGGTTCAGTCTCCTGGCCAGTACCAAAGCACTTTATCAGCACTTCAACATTTTGCACACTGGTCAGAATATTCAGAGTCTGGTTTTTCTCAGTGTTTTTGGTCATATTTTTTCAAAATTTCATGGCTTTGCACGTGAGTTTCAGCCCGCTGTCCCTTGGTCATCAGTGTCTTCTCTTGCCCGTTGAAAAGGTACCAGTTCCTGGAAGAAGCTTTTCAGAACCAGAAGGGTGCAATTGAGAACCTCTTGGCCAAACTTCTTGAGAAGAAGAATTATGTAAATTTTGCAGCTGCCCAAGTTCAAAATAGGTGAGTTCCCCACAGTGATCAGCTGTTACATTGCCTTTATACTGAGTCACAGTAAAATGAATGGTGGGATTAGAATAACACTGGAGTTAATTCTATATCTTAATTAGTTTTCATCATTTTTATGAACAAGACTCTGCATCTCTTGGAAGTTCTTACAAGAAATAAATGTTAAAGATTGTGTTTTTTGTGACAACTTTGAATAGAACCAAAGGTGTGACACACTCATTACATTTTGGGGATGGGGGAGAAAAAAATGAATAAAAAGGCAAGAAAACCCATCCTATAATTTCTTTTAAGTTAGCTGTCGGTGACAGAACAGTTGAAGTATTAAAATACTCTTATGTTTCATAATAAGGCTTCTGATAACTGTGTAACAAGTTGAAATATTAAAATATTTTTATGTTTCATAGTAAGGCCTCTGATAACTGTGTAACAAGTTGAAATATTAATATATTTTAATATTCAATATTTTAAATATATATTTAATATTCAATATTTGAATATTAAAATAATTTTAATATTTCAACTGTAACAGTTGAAATATTAAAACATTTTTAATATTCAACTGTAACAGTTGAAATGTTAAAATATTTTTTAATATTCATCTGTAACAGTTGAACTATTAAAATATTTTTGTTTCATAGTAAAGTCTTTGATAACTGTGTAACAAGTTGAAATACTAAAATATTTTTATGTTTCATAGTAAGGCCTCTGATAACTGTGTAACAAGTTGAATTGTTAAAATATTTTTTAATATTCAGCTGTAACAGTTGAAATATGAAAATATTTTTATGTTTCATAGTAAGACCTCTGATAAATGTGTAACAAAATCTTGGTGTGAGTTTGAATAGGAAATTGTGGTTGGTTGTGGCGTTTTGATTTGGGCTTTTTTAAGAACTTCTCTTGGAAGTTCTTTCAAGAAATAAATGTTAAAGATTATGTTTTTTGTGACAACTTTGAATAGAACCAAAGGTGAGACACACTCATTACATTTTGGGAATGGAGGAGAAAAAAGGAATAAAAAAGGCAAGAAAACCCATCCTATAATTTCTTTTAAGTTAGCTCTAGGTGACAGAACCATTGAAATATTAAAATATTGTTATGTTTCATAGTAAGGCCTCTGATAACTGTGTAACAAGTTGAAATATTAAAATACTTTTAATATTCAATATTTTAAATGTATTTTAATATTTAATGTTCAGCTGTAACAGTTGAAATATTTAAATATTTTTTAATATTCAACTGTAACAAGTTGAAATATTAAAATATTTTTATGTTTCACATGAAGGCCTCTGATAACTGTGTGACAAAAACTTGGTGTGAATTTGAATAGGAAAATTGTGGTTGGCTGTGGGGTTTTGATTGGGTTTTTTCAGGCAGCTTCAGTGAAGGTTTCCAGGGTGAGCTGCAATTCAAGGTCACTTTGAACCCCAAATCAGAGGCGGAGGCAGCTCGCGGTCCCTGCTGGCTCTGCTGCTGCAGCTCAGGGAATTCCAGCCCGATGCTCTGTGGTTTGCTGAGCCTTCTGCAGCTTGGAGGTCATTGGCAAAGTGACACATCAGCTGGGGGTGGAAAGTGCGAGGGCAGGAGGAGGATGTGCACCAAGATAGAAAGAAAAGCTCTGATGTAAAATTTTAACTCCTTGTGGTGCCATCTGTATTTAAAAAATAAAGCAGTGTAAGGGAGGAAGAACATACAGCATGACAGAGGCAGATGTGTGAAGAGGGAAGCAATGCAAGTTGGTATTTTATGTGCTGATATTCTGTGGAAGTCTTAGAAAGGTCCCAAAACACAACACCACTGTGAAGCATGGAAGTGTTACACACTTGAAGAGACAGTCACATAGGCAATAATTAAACTGGGAGCTCAAGAAATGTCACAAAACATTCTCTGATAGGAATTCCAGGCCAGGAATGGGTGATGCAATTAACACATTGTAATGATGAGAGGGGGCTTTTGCCCAGGAGTTTCTGAATTCAGTGAATTTTGCAGCTTGTGTTGTGTCAAGATCTCAATTTTCTGCTGAGCCGAGTGGCTGGTGCAGGTGAGACAATTCATTCCACTGCTTTGCTGGTGTGTAGGACACAAAATCCATCATCTTAAAAACTTCAGGGAATGGGAAAATGAAGGTATTACAATTTTTTGTTGGCAGTGTTGGCACAAAATCACCATCATCTGTGGTGGTGGAGCATGAAAGTGTTGAAGGAACAGCTCTGCTGGAATAATTGTTGGGTGCCAAAGCCAAGGGTGGATGCCATGGCCTTAATGAAGGGTTGGTTGGGTTGTTTTTGGAGTAGGAGACCAGGTTGTGTTGTCATAAAACCACGTGTCCCAGGTGCCTTGAAGGGCTCTGACTCCAGCAGTGTTCATCAGCACTGAGTGTTGGTCCTTGGTCTGGCAGCAAAAAACCTCTTCAAAAAAGGACAATTTAAGTCTTCACAGTGGCTCATGGCAAAGAATTCTGCTGCAATGTGATCTTGTAAGATTAAGGCAGTTGTAGGATCAAATAAATCCAGAATTTTGAGTTTAAGAAATTCTGTATTTCAAATTCTATGGCCAGAGCTCAAGATGATTTGCTTCAATCTGAAGAAGCTGCAAATGCACTAAAACTGAGAAAAAATGGCAGTGATGAAAAGGTACAAAAATCTGACAGCCAGTAGTATTAAAGCACAAGAGAATAATCTAAACTAATACCAGACACATCATTAGTGAAATGCTTATCTCTTTATTAATTACAGGTGTGTAATAATTTTTTTTGTTACGAGGAGGAATTAATTTGAAATTCAGGGTTGTTTGCTGGTTAATATAAATTATCTTAAAAGTTTAAAGCATCAGATACAAATTTTTCATAGTGACACGATTTGGATATAAATTTATAGATGTCCATACAGACACATGTGGTTGTGGCTGGTTATTTCTCTGTATAAAGTGTGTAAACTACAAGGACTTTCATATTATTTGAAGTAAAACAAGTTGTGAATTTGTATTTGGCAGTGAAGTGTAAAGTGACTGACAATCGTTTGCTTTTTTTGTTGTTTTTTAGGATAAAAGAAGTAAATGAAACCAACAAACGAGTGGAACAGGAAATCAAAGTGGCTATATTCACCCTCATCAATGAAATCAATAAAAGGGAAAATCTCCTACAGCACCTTGAGGTACACTTGAAATAAAAAAGCAAATTGAAATATTAAAATATTTTTATGTTTCATAGTAAGGCCTCTGATAATGTTGAAACAAGTTGAATTAATTTATATTTTAATATTCAATCAGTTTTTAAATATATTTTAATATTCAATATTTTAAATATTTATATTTTAATATTCAATATTTGAATATTAAAATAATTTTAATATTTCAACTGTAACAGTTGAAATAAGAAAAGCATTATTTTTTAATATTAAACTTTGTAACAGTTGAAATGTTAAAATATTTTTAATATTAAAATATTTTTTAACAGTTGAACTATTAAAATAACAAAATTTTTGTTTCATAGTAAAGTCTTTGATTTAACTTTTTTTGAAACAAGTTGAAATAAAATAAAAAAATGTTTTTTGACAACTTTGAATTTCATATTAATTTTGGGGCCTCTGAATAAAAAAGGCAAGCAAAAATCCTATAATTTCTTTTAACAAGTTGAATTGTTAAAATATTTTTTTAATAATTCAGCTGTAACAGTTGAAAATAAAAAAATATTTTTTAAATGTTTCATCAACTGTAAGAAACCTTTAAATAAATGTGTAACAAAATCTTAAAATATGATTTTTGAATAGGAAATTGTAACAAAAAAAAACTTAGTGTGAATTTGAATTGGTTGTAGCTCTGGGTTTTGATTTGGGCTTTTTTTTAAGAACTTCTCTTGGAAGTTCTTTCAAGAAATAAATGTTAAAGATTATGGTTTTGTGACAACTTTGAATAGAACCAAAGGTGAGACACACTCATTACATTTGGGAATGGGGAGAAAAAAAGAATAAAAAGGCAAGAAAACCCATCCTATAATTTCTTTTAAGTTAGCTCTAGGTGACAGAACCATTGAAATATTAAAATATTCTTATGTTTCATAATAAGGTAAGGCCTCTGATAACTGAAATGTTAAAATATTTTGAAATTATTAAAATACTTTTAATATTCAATATTTTTAAATGTATTTTAATATTTAATGTTCAGCTGTAACAGTTGAAATATTTAAATTTTTTTCAATATTCAATATATTTTAATTTAATGTTGAAATATGAAATAAAATATTTTTATGTTTCACATGAAGGCCTCTGATAACTGTGTAAACAAAACTTGGTGTGAATTTGAATAGGAAAATTGCGGTTGGCTGTGGGGTTTTGATTGGGTTTTTTCAGGCAGCTTCAGTGAACATTTCCAGGGTGAGCTGCAATTCAAGGTCACATTGAACCCCAAATCAGAGGCGGAGGCAGCTCGCGGTCCCTGCTGGCTCTGCTGCCGCAGCTCAGGGAATTCCAGCCCGATGCTCTGTGGTTTGCTGAGCCTTCTGCAGCTTGGAGGTCATTGGCAAAGTGACACATCAGCTGGGGGTGGAAAGTGCGAGGGCAGGAGGAGGATGTGCACCAAGATAGAAAGAAAAGCTCTGATGTAAAATTTTAACTCCTTGTGGTGCCATCTGTATTTAAAAAATAAAGCAGTGTAAGGGAGGAAGAACATACAGCATGACAGAGGCAGATGTGTGAAGAGGGAAGCAATGCAAGTTGGTATTTTTGTGTGCTGATATTCTGTGGAAGTCTTAGAAAGGTCCCAAAACACAACACCACTGTGAAGCATGGAAGTGTTACACACTTGAAGAGACAGTCACATAGGCAATAATTAAACTGGGAGCTCAAGAAATGTCACAAAACATTCTCTGATAGGAATTCCAGGCCAGGAATGGGTGATGCAATTAACACATTGTAATGATGAGAGGGGGCTTTTGCCCAGGAGTTTCTGAATTCAGTGAATTTTGCAGCTTGTGTTGTGTCAAGATCTCAATTTTCTGCTGAGCCGAGTGGCTGGTGCAGGTGAGACAATTCATTCCACTGCTTTGCTGGTGTGTAGGACACAAAATCCATCATCTTAAAAACTTCAGGGAATGGGAAAAATGAAGGTATTACAATTTTGTTGTCAGTGTTGGCACAAAATCACCATCATCTGTGGTGGTGGAGCATGAAAGTGTTGAAGGAACAGCTCTGCTGGAATAATTGTTGGGTGCCAAAGCCAAGGGTGGATGCCATGGACTTAATGAAGGGTTGGTTGGGTTGTTTTTTGGAGTAGGAGACCAGGTTGTGTTGTCATAAAAACCACGTGTGTCCCAGGTGCCTTGAAGGGCTCTGACTCCAGCAGTGTTCATCAGCACTGAGTGTTGGTCCTTGGTCTGGCAGCAAAAAACCTCTTCAAAAAAGGACAATTTAAGTCTTCACAGTGGCTCATGGCAAAGAATTCTGCTGCAATGTGATCTTGTAAGATTAAGGCAGTTGTAGGATCAAATAAATCCAGAATTTTGAGTTTAAGGAATTCTGTATTTCAAATTCTATGGCCAGAGCTCAAGATGATTTGCTTGAATCTGAAGAAGCTGCAAATGCACTAAAACTGAGAAAAAATGGCAGTGATGAAGAGGTACAAAAATCTGACAGCCAGTAGTATTAAAGCACAAGAGAATAATCTAAACTAATACCAGACACATCATTAGTGAAATGCTTATCTCTTTATTAATTACAGGTGTGTAATAAATTTTTTTTTGTTACAAGGGAGGAATTAATTTGAAATTCAGGGTTGTTTGCTGGTTAATATAAATTATCTTAAAAGTTTAAAGCATCAGATACAAATTTTTCATAGTGACACGATTTGGATATAAATTTATAAATGTCCATACAGACACATGTGGTTGTGGCTGGTTATTTCTCTGTATAAAGTGTGTAAACTACAAGGACTTTCATATTATTTGAAGTAAAACAAGTTGTGAATTTGTATTTGGCAGTGAAGTGTAAAGTGACTGACAATCCGTTGCTCTTTTTTTGTTGTTTTTTTAGGATAAAAGAAGTAAATGAAACCAACAAACGAGTAGAACAGGAAATCAAAGTGGCTATATTCACCCTCATCAATGAAATCAATAAAAAGGGAAAATCTCTCCTACAGCACCTTGAGGTACACTTGAAATAAAAAGCAATGATGGTGTTGAGTTTCCAGTCCCCTGTTGAGGGGAAATATTTGCACATGGTTTGTTTGGTGTGACTGCAGGTGTTTCAGCACTGAAGTTGCCTCTGAGGGATGTGCTGGACTTAAATTTCTTATTTCTCCTCTCATCAGAGCTCCTTCAGTTTGTGTCTCTACCTCATATTCAAAATTGGGCTCATTGTACAGAAGTGGCTGAAAATCCACTTTTCATGTTTCTGTTTGCCATATTTCTGTATTATAACATAATGCTAAGGTGTGTATGATATAATAATTCCCTCAAATACCTTTTCAATGTTCATGTAAGAACAGAGCAGTATTTGTACAGAAAGGTGAATGCTGCTGTTTAAAGTTGTATAATGCAACTTTAGAGACCATGAGTTCAAGCATCCTTTCCAGATGGCATGTTCTGAATAATTGCATTGTGACTTCCATTAAAATCCATGAAAATTTTATCTGAATAGAGGAAATACCTTGTAAGAAGTTGGTTCAGTGCATATGGCCAGCCTGCCATGAAAAATTTAAGATCAGATGAATCACAATAGATTTTTCCTGGTTAAGGAACAATAATTTGGCAAGGAAATCCAGTGTTCCTGGAACAACAGAGTAACTTGATCATTAGTAAAAGAATTAATGCAAAATTACATGAACTTTGGCTTTTCTTATTTACCTAGCATTAATTAAAATTTCCTTGGGACATTTCCCTTCTGATCCAAAATCTGCCAGCAATCTGCATTTTCCTCCTACATCTAAAAGCCCCATTGTAACAAATTACTTTACAATTTGCATTTTACAGTTAATTTATTGTAATAAAGCCTCTGTTTCTTTGCAGAACGTGACCAAGGAGAGGCAGATGAAGTTGCTCCAGCAGCAGAATGACATCACTGGGCTGTCACGACAAGTGAAGCACGTGATGAACTTCACTAATTGGGCCATTGCCAGTGGCAGCAGCACTGCCCTGCTCTACAGCAAACGCCTGGTGAGGCCACCTGGGGCTGCCAGGGACTCATGGTAGCAGCAAACACTGATCAGTTCGGGGGGTGCCAGTTCTGGGTTTCTCTGGGTCTGGATTGAAGGCACTTGAGATGACAGCTCATGTTCAGACTGAGGTTTATTATTCCTTATCAGTAAAACAGTCTCACTGCTGTGAGTTGGACAGCTTTTCATTAGAAGGCACAAAATGGCCAACAATCTCTTGGTACAAGGTTTTTTAAGACTAAACTGTCCAATTAAGAACTGACACCTTGATTATTTTCCCTTTTAACCCCATAACTGATCCCACAGAGCCCCCAGTGCAGACTTTTCTGCCCAATTACAAAATGCCACCCAAATCTATGGAGGAGGATGAAGAAGAAACCCAGGAGGGCACCCTGTGCCCTCCCTCTTGCTTCCATCCACAACATACTAAAAACCCCAAAACCTCAATTTCCCACTTAAATGCTACACCTACACTACTCTCTATAATTGTTTCACACTTTTGTGGATTCCAGTCTATCCTGAAGCCTGGGAAACTTTCTCCATGAATGAGGGTCAGAGTCAGTGCTGCCCTGGGGGTCAGGGCACCCCAGAGCAGACAGAGAAATATTCCTGGTGCCCTGGGTTTCCACAATCCGGGATTTCCATGATTATTGTCATATAATCATTGACTCTGTGATGACAGAAGGCTGATCAATCACTTTATTGTACTATATTGTACTATGCTATACTGTACTTCTCAAGAAGCTCATCCCCTTCCAGACAGTCCAGTACAGCTTTGAGTTAATTGGTCAATCAATCCAAACACCATCCAGTGCCCAATTAAGAAATTTGGTAAACAAGTCTCTGTAACACATTGCACATATGCACAACAACAGGTGCAGCAAGTGGAGATAAGAATTGTTTCTCATTCTTCTCTCTGAGCTTTCTCACAGCTTCTCAGGAAAATCCTGGGAGAGAGCTGTGTCTCTCTGTTCAGAGGATGTGTGATTACCACAGGAATCATCCAGTGCAGCCCCTGCCCAGCCAGACACCCCAAAATCCCACCCTGGGCATCCCTGGAGTGTTGTGCCAATGCTCCTGGAGCTCTGTCAGCTTTGGGGTAGTGCCCAGCACCCTCTGGGGGAGGAACCTTTCCTGATATCCAACCTAAACTCCCTGGCACAGCTCCAGCCCTTCCCTCAGGTCCTGTCCCTGCTCACAGAGATCAGAGCTGTCCCTTTGAGGGAGAAGCTGCAGCCCCCAGTGAGGCTCCCAAAACACAACATTGTGAAGCAGAGAAATGTTACACTCTTGAAGAGAAAGTCACATAGGTAATAATTAAACTGAGAGCTCAAGAAATGTCACAAAACATTCTCTGGTAGGAATTTCCAGGCCAGGAATTCCTCAGGTTCCTCTTCTCCAGAAGAACAAAGTGCTCTCAGCCACTCCTTGTGTGACTGCACAGACCTGGCTGTGCAATTCTGTCCCAATCCCCTGTCCAGAGAGGGCAAAAGTTCCAATATACCCAGAGTGGGATAAAACACAAAGTCAAGTGTTGGTAACCAACAGGATAATTCACTTTTATTGGCATCAGTGTACCCAGTTCTGCACATGCAAGCCCAGGGGTGTGCTCACCATCACTCTGTCACCAACTTTCCCAGTCTGGGAACATGTCCTGAGCCACAAACGCAGAGGAGCAGAGGAATCAAATATATCCAGAGTGAGATAAGGACACAAATGAGGTCAAATGTTGGTAATCCAAAGGATACACCCAGTTCTGCCATGTGGGTCCATCATGGCACCCTATCTTCAGATCTTAGAGCAGAGCCAAGCAATTGTGCAACAATTCACTCTTTAGCAGAAGGGTTTAGGGAGTGTTGGTGTAGAAGGAATGGGGTCAGCTCTTTGAAGGCACCTCCGTGTTTCCCTGGACTCATTTCAATAATGTTGTGGTGTAACAGTGCTGCTCTGCAATCCTCAGAGTAAAGAAGTTGTACAAAGTGGGATTTTCCTGACAAATGGAGAATTTCCCAGGCTGTGAACCAAGCTTGCTGCTGCCAGTCCTTGTTGGTGTTCCATGGCTTAAGCACACACTTGTTTCTCGTTCTTTGTTTCTCTGTCAGCAGCAGTGTTTTTGTTTTTCTCAGATAACCTTCCAGCTGAGGCACATCCTGAAGGCTCGCTGCGACCCCGTCCCTGCTGCCAACGGCGCCATCCGCTTCCACTGTGACCCCACCTTCTGGGCCAAGAATGTGGTCAATCTGGGTGAGAAAACCCTGTTTGTTTAATCTGGGGTACTGGAAAAACTCTCCTGAATTGGGGGCGTTCATCCAACAGGAGTGAGTGCAGTGTCTCTTAATGCAGGAGACAAAAACTCTGTTGACCATAAACTCTCATCACTCAGCCAGCCCTGATTATTCTCCTTATCTGCTCTGTTCTTTCTATTAGCAAAGCTTTCTCTCAATGGATATTGTTTTCCAGGATACAATGGATATTCCCAAGGCAATGTCTGTTCTGTTTGGACTGGTTCTAGAATGGCCCTAATCACAGAGTGGTTTGGGTTGAAAAGGACCTTAAAAGTCATCTCATTGCACCCCCAGCCATGGGCAGGGACACCTTCCACTGTCCCAGGCTGCTCCAAGCCCTGTCCAACCTTGGACACTTCCAGGCATGGGGCATCCACAGCATCTCTGGATTGGCCGCTGGACCTGTGCCATTTCCCCTCAGAGTTTGCAAAGTGTAGGTTTGGAATGAGGGAGGAGGGCAGAGCACAGTGAGGCAGAGATACCTGTTAGCACCTGCTTGTGAACTTCTCTGTTGGATAAAAATCTCACAGAAAATCTGGTCAAAATACCAGGTTTTGTGTGTGCTCACTCCTTGCTCTGAGTCCACCATCCAGGTTGGGGTGTGCCTGTCTTCAGTCAAGAGTATTTGTTCTCTGGGGCAGAAAGGGAACTGCCAACCTTAATAAAAAGAGACGTGCACATTCTACTGAGTACACATTCACAAACTGATTTAAAAAATCAACGTTTTGCCTTTCCATATGAAAGTAAAGGACAGGAGTTACCTGGAGAGGCAGCATGGTCCATGACATTGGAACCAGACAGGACTTTCCTGTAGCAGGGTTTGGTGTTGTGTTTGTAGAACCTGTTTGAAGTCACTCAGTGGTGGGACACTCAAATATCTCCTCCCAGGCTTTGCTTCTTTAGACATAGAAACTTTATGCTCAATGTGGTTTTTTTCTGTTTTATTTCTCATCTTGTCCATTTCTTGTGAAAGTAGAGAAGTCATTTCTGTCTGTTGTGGCTTTTAGCCTGTGCAGTTCCAGTTCTTTAACTCTTCCCTCACAGATGATGTTTTTAATTTTGCACTTAGTGATTGTAGTCTGAGTTCTCTTTTTGCTTTTATCTTGTATGGTTAGTGAAGACACAAAGAGCTTAAACTTCAACTTTTGAAAATTATATTTAAATTTAAGTTTTTAAGCTTTTATGCTTAAATTGCTCTGAGAAAACTGCATTAGAAACATCTGAATATTCCACATATGTCAGCCTTTGGAGGATGATGAGATCTCACTGTGGATTGCTTCTTTGGCTTTTTCTAGGTAACCTGGTCATTGAAAATAAACCAACCCCTAGTTACACTCCCAATGTAGTGGTTGGGCAAACTCCTCCAGGAACAAACCACGTCAACAAAGCTCCAGGACAAATCAATCTGGCCCAGCTTCGACTGCAGCACATGCAGCAGCAGGTGTATGCCCAAAAGCACCAGCAGTTGCAGCAGATGAGGATGGCCCAGCCATCCTCTGCCTCTGTGCCCAGGCAGAGCAGCCCCCAAGTCCTGCAGCAGCAGGTGAGTCCTTTATGTCTTCTTATTTTACCTTCTTTCACCTTACTTCACCATAACACTGAGATTTAAAATTGCCCTGTCAGATCTAAACTTACAAAGCAATTTATTAACTGAAATCTTTTGAGATTTGAGATACTTTAATGTGACAGCTCTTGGCTTTGCTTGATGTTATGTTACTACTGCTGTGGCAAGAGATGGGCTTCTTTTCTCCATGTTAAAAGCACAAATTTTAAAAAACCCAAACCCTTGCAGCCTCCCAGGTTGATCAGCATGCAGACCATGCAGAGGGGTAACATGAACTGTGGGGCTTTCCAAGCACATCAGATGAGAATGGCTCAGAATGCTGCTCGTATTCCAGGAATCCCACGCCACAATGGACCTCAATACTCCATGATGCAACCTCACCTTCAAAGACAAGTATATCCTGTGTACATGCTTCATTGTGCCATTGTGCCAGCCTTTCATTCCAGTAGATGGTACCTCCAGCTGTAAATGTGTTTATCTGTCCCCCTGTAGCTCACAGCTACACTCATTTATGTGCTTCTTTTCCATGTTGCATTACTGTGCTGTGACAGTTCTGCTGAACGTAAGGAAATTCAAACCTTAGGGGTGGAAATGAAATTAAATGTTTGTGTTGCAGTTTAGTTCTGGGAAGTAAAACGTTTCCTTTTGCACTTTTCAGTGGCATTCAGCTGAAAAGAACATTGAGAGGTTTATTAGAGAATAGTGAGGAGTAGTGGAGTTCAAAGTGATGTAGTTGAGGGGTTTTGATTAAATCAGCTGCTGAAGTGGTTTTAAATTCACACCTGAAGCATTGATGCAGAGCTCTGCATGCCATTAAGAATAAAAATCCTTGACAATGCATGTTAATGTGACTGAAATACCAAAAGTGACTTTATATTACTTGAAACAGTTAAAGGAAAAATTAGACGTAAACTCTAAAAGCTATCTTTGGAGGAAGTAATTGCTTGAAGACAATACCATTATATACTTGGTGGGAGAAGTGCTGTTTAAAATGGAGCCACATCAGGTATTTTTTCCTTTCCAAGTGAGGAAGAGCAGCAGTTGCTCTGCCCTCAGTGCTGTGCTGGCTGTGCTTGGGTTCAGGTCTGTCTCAGGGCAGTGGGAGCTGCCGTGGCCCCGTGCCCAGCGCGGTGTCTGTGTCTCCCCAGCACTCCAACCCCGGCCACGCCGGGCCCTTCCCGGTGGTCTCAGTGCACAACACCACCATCAACCCCACCAGCCCCACCACGGCCACCATGGCCAGCGCCAACCGCGGCCCCACCAGCCCGTCCGTGTCGGCCATCGAGCTCATCCCGTCCGTCACCAACCCGGAGAACCTGCCCTCGCTGCCAGACATCCCCCCCATCCAGGTCAGTGCTGCTCCTCCTGCTCTGCTTCTATAGGTGGGTACCAGGATTTGGCCATGGAATGATTCAAAGTTGTAGAATTGAAACTCATTTCGATTACAATGAATATTGCAAAATATTGCAAAAAGTTCTCCATCACCAACCCGGAGAACCTGCCCTCGCTGCCAGACATCCTCCCCATCCAGGTCAGTGCTGCTTCTCTTGCTCTGCTTTTGTGGTTAGCTACCAGGGTTTGGCCATGGAACGGTGTAAAGTTGTAGAATTGAAACTCATTTCACCTCTAAAATACTGCAAAAAGTTCTCCATCACCAACCTGGAGAACCTGCCCTCTCTCCTGGACATCCCCCCCATCCAGGTCAGTGCTGCTCCTCCTCCTCTGCTTTGTGATTAGGTGCCAGGATTTGATTATGGAATGGTGTAATTAGCATTTAAAGTTGGCCAATAGTAGTTGGCCATGGAATGGTGTAATTAGCATTTAAAGTTGTAGAATCCAAACTCATTTCACCTCTAAAACACTGCAAAAAGTTCTCCATCACCAACCCAGAGAACCTACCCCTCCCTGCAGGACATCCCCCCTATCCAGGTCAGTGCTGCTTCTCCTTCTCTGGTTCTATAATTGGGTACCCAGACTTGGCCATGGAATGGTGTGGTTAGCATTAAAGTTGTAGAATTCAAACTCATTTAACCTCTAAAATATTGTAAAAAGTTTTCAATCACCAACTCTGAGAACCTGCGCTCCCTCCTGGACATTCCCCCATCCAGGTCAGTGCTGCTCCTCCTTCTCTGGTTCTGTAGTTGGGTACCAGGACTCGGCCATGGAATGGTGTAATTAGAATTTAAAGTTGGCCAATAGTAGTTGGCCATGGAATGATAGAATTAGCATTTAAAGTTGTAGAATCCAAACTCATTTCACCTCTAAAATGCTGCAAAAAGTTCTCCATCACCAACCTGGAGAACCTGCCCTCTCTCCTGGATATCCCCCCCATCCAGGTCAGTGCTGCTCTTCCTCTCTGGTTTTGTAGTTGGGTGCCAGGATTTGGCCATGGAATGGTATAAATAGCATTTAAAGTTTTAGAATTAAAATCTTCAGCCTTTTTCTTAGGCATGCATGTAGGGCTGACCTGCTTCACCTGGTAAATTTTAGATTAATCAATATTTAATGTGTCCTGTAGTCCTGCTCCTCCTTCTCTGCTTTTGTAATGAGGTGCCAGGACTTTGCCATGGAATGGTGCAATTAGCATTTAAAGTTGTAGAATTCAAACTCATTTCACCTCTAAAATACTGCAAAAACTTGTCCAAGCCCTGGGAGTGAGATGGGAGTTTTACTCCGTGGCTTCCACAGAGTTCTGGTTGTGCAGAGAGGATGAATCAAACTCTCCAAAGAACTCTAGTTGAGCTGATGGTTGAAACCCAGAGGTCATGGATCAAATGTCTCCCTTTAGGCTTGTTAAGAATTAGAGCCCAGCCCTGGTCAGCCCTGGGGTCTCACCCTATGGAATATTTGGGTTACCCTTCCTGACCTTGCCCCAGAAGTTTTCCACCTATGAGGAAGTAGAAGCCAATGCCAAAAATATTTTATGTCTATAGCACAAACCTTAGAAGGACCTGCTCCACCTGGTAACCTTTAGATTAATTAGTATTTCATGTGTCTTGTAGTAAAATTAAGACTTTAATTAATCCCAAATCTGTGTTCACTTCCTTTCTTCCACAAAACCATCTTGTGGGAAGATAGCAAAATTAATGGTGATGTATTTTGAGTGCCCTGAATGGTGATTTATTCAGGGTTAAAGCTGCCTGGAGTTTCTCTTGGATGTTCCTAGAAGGAAGCACAGAGGGGACATGTCCCATTGTCCCACAGAGAGGGGACACAAGCTGAGGTAGCTTCTGAAGCTCATTTGGAGAGGTGAAAAGCACAATGTAATGTACAAGTGGAGGCAAGGAAAGTAAAAATAATGTGTTTTCTGCAGGGAGGGGAGGAGGATGATGGCTTCATCCTGACAACAGGATTTTTGTATTGAAATGCCCCTGTGAAACCCAGGAGATTTGGTCACCATACAGGAAACAAAATAAATTTCATCCAAGATGGTCTGCAGGAATGTCAGCTGCAACTTTGCAGCTCTTAAATGTTCAGGGCTGGTGTGTTCAGTGTCCTCAGGAGGCTGCAGGTCATTTTTAATGTGAGAATGGTGGGGAAGGAGGAATCCTGAGGCTTTAGAACAAAGCATTACCATGCAACTTCCAGATGCACTGAAAATGCAGAATTCTGCTGAGATACTCTTCTTTTTATGCAATAAAAAGAATTTTTATTCTTTTTAATGTAAAAATTCTTTAAAAAGTAAAAATTTTTACCTGTTCATGCAATAGCTGTTACGGATTTTAGTTGGGTTTAGTGGATAGGAGGTGTTAGTCCTTCAAGCTGCTGGCACAGTCATTAAAACCCACTTGGAATGCAGTGTGTTTCAAACACATTATTGCATTTAACACATTTAAGCAGTTACAGCAACAGGATCCCTGTTTCCTTGGGTTTAACGAGTACTAAAATCTGTTTGAAAAGTGAGTGGGAGATTTCCCATCATGTTAAGGAAAGACAAGATTATGGCCTCCCTTAATATCTCAATTATGGAGTAACTTCTGCAGCCTCAGAAATCTGGTGTTTCATGACTAACACAGCACCATGTGTGGGACTGACACACTGAGCAGCTGGGAACCTGAAAGTTTGCAGTGACCCTGTGTAAGTGCAGCCCTGGATCATACTGGAAAAAACCTCAAATTTAGGAGCTTTTGAAAAATGTTACTTGAAGTTTCTGATTTGAAAGCCTGATTTCTGCATGAAACTGATAAAAATATTTGCTGAAGTTCCTGAATCCTTGAAGGGAGAGGGAACAATTCCAGTAAAGACAGTGATCACAGTTTAGAGGTGTCAATGAGACCTCTCTGATTCAGATTTTTGTTTTTCCTCCTTAGCTGGAAGATGCTGGTTCCAGTAGTTTAGATAATCTGCTAAGTAGGTACATCACAGGCAGCCACCTTCCCCCACAGCCTACCAGCACCATGAATCCCTCCCCAGGACCTTCAGCTCTGTCTCCAGGGTCATCAGGTAAATCTGATGGGTTTTTCTAGTTATTCCAGAATGTGATGGGTATTTCTGCTATTTAACTTGAAAATAATTGCTTAGCATTTCCTGCCAGAAGGGAAGCAATGTTCTATTTAAAATTTGTTTTGCTCAGAAATAGATTCTTCCAGAAATTTAAATTTTGCTCTCCTTTAGAGATGTCTTTATAGTAACAAACTGCCTGCACATGGATGCAGTATTCCATATATATATATATATATATATATATGTATATATTTATATATATCCATATAGAGACACTCTCAGGGTCATTCTGAGTATAACTAATTAATGGTAGAGCTTTTCTTCTGCAAGTGAACAAATTAAGTCACCAGTACCTAATACTGAGGTAGTTAAACATTGAAAATGTCCACTTTTTATAAGTAAGAAGATTATTTCAGTCAATAGAAAGAAATCCTTCCCTGGGAGGGTGGTGATGCCCTGGCACAGGGTGCCCAGAGCAGCTGTGGGTGCCCCTGGATCCCTGGCAGTGCCCAAAGCCAGGCTGGACTGGACCAGAGCTTGGAGCAGCCTGGGACAGTGGAAGGTGTCCCTGCCATGGCAGGGGTGCCACTGGATGGGATTTAAGGTCTTTTCCAGCCCAAACCCCTCTGGGATTTGATGTTTCTCTTGGTTTTCTCTACAAGACTTGTAAGATCCTGTCAATGAATGGGTGCAGCAGTGGTTTCTCCAAACCTGCATGCAAACCATGCAGAGGCTGCTTTTTGACTTACTGGTGGCTCTCAGTGTATAAAATTTGAGGATGTAATGGTCTGAAGGCTTCAGCACTGTTTGGATTAGGTGAAATAATTTTTGGGACTCGAAGTGTGTTGTCACTTTATTATTTCATGTGATGTGCTGGATTTGTTGTGATCACAATACTGAGAGAACAGCTGGCTTAGGTGACTTGGTAAATTGGGATATTCCTGCAGCATTTCTGGGGTTACTCAGCGCTGGTCAGTGAATGTAAACTTGTGCCAAATCAGTTCTGTGCTGCTTCTTTGCAGGTTTATCCAACTCCCACACTCCTGTGAGGCCCCCCAGCACCTCCAGCACAGGCAGCAGAGGAAGGTGAGTGTCACATTAACAGTGTCAGGCTAAAAAAATCAGCCATGAGTAATTCCAAAAAAGAATTGGCAGTTGGCAAATTGTGCTTTGTCATAACTGTGACCGAGGAATGGAAGAATGCTTACATGAAGATTTATATTTTTATTTTTTTTTCCTGCACTATGATTCTCCTGTGTCTTGTAAAGTGTTGTAAATGTGCTGACACCCTTTGCCTTTCTTTTGGGAAACAGTTACCTGAATTTCTTTGCCCTGTTGATTTATCCTCTTATTTATCTGGTGATGTGCTGATGTCTCTGCAGCTGTGGCTCCTCAGGCAGGACTGCTGACAAAACTGGCATTGGCTTCAAGGCTGACCAGGTGAAAGTAAAGCAAGAACCAGGCACAGAGGAAGAGATCTGCAGCTTCTCAGGAACAGTAAAGCAGGAAAAAACAGAGGATGGCAGAAGGAGTGCTTGCATGGTAAAGTTAGTTTATGCTCAGTGTTTTCCTGGCAGCATGTTTAAGAATTTAGAAAGGAAAAAAAAAAGGTATTTTTACTCTGAAGCTTCATTCTAAGAGGTATTTTCTCCCTGGTAATGCTCTGCCAGGCACAGAGTGGCCTCTAATGTAAATTTTATCTTTAATGATTGAAATGAAGTGTAATAGAGTATATTTACTGCTTTTAATCCCTAATTATTAAAAGCTGTCAGTCACCCATTGATAGTGGACATTCCCACATAGGTAATTGTATTCAGGAAACATCCAGTCAATCAAAAGTTCTAAAACTAAAGTGTAAATCAAATAATTAGCAAAGGAATATTTTTCTGTGTTTCCCAGCTATGCTTGATTGAACAGGATTGTGTACAGGCTGCAGGGTGGTGGAGTTGAGGATTTTTCCTAATGACAATCAAGTTGTCATTAACAGCTCTTAATGACTTAGTGTGTTTGTCTTGTTATATCATTTCTCATGTTATCTATCTATCAGAAGAAATGAGGGTGTTCTGCAAAGAAAGGACATGTGAAAAAGCAGTTTTCAATATTGTGTGCAACTCAGCTTTTCCTCATGGTTTTTGGGATGTGAGCATGGTGCCTTTGAAAGGTGGGAGGATTTTGAAGATCCTGCAATAAAACCAACTCTGATTTCCCATGTGCTGCTTTCATTCCAGCTCAGCAGCCCCGAGAGCAGCTTGACACCACCACTATCCACTAACCTACACCTGGAGAGTGAACTGGAAGCTTTGGGAAGCCTGGAGAACCACGTGAAGACAGAGCCAGCAGATCTGAGTGAGAGCTGCAAGCAGTCTGGGCACAGCCTGGTGAACGGGAAATCGCCCGTGCGCAGCCTCATGCACCGCTCGGCCCGGGTGGCGGGAGAGGGAAACAACAAGGATGACGACCCCAACGAGGACTGGTGTGCTGTGTGCCAGAATGGGGGGGACCTGCTGTGCTGTGAGAAGTGCCCCAAGGTGTTCCACCTCACCTGCCACGTCCCCACGCTCCTCAGCTTCCCCAGGTACCCCCAGCAGCATCGCGGTGTGGGCACGGAACCCAAAGTGGTGTTTCCTCCAAAATCAGCTTGTTCTGGGTGGTTTCTTACACTACAACAATATCATATTCTTATACTACAAAAATATGGTATTTCCAAGCCTTGCCTGAATTATTTATGTGTAGCTGATTGTCAGGACCCAGGACATCGCTCTGGCTGTCCTGAGCAGCCAAGACCCCTGCCCAGGGGTCTCAGAGACCCTGCACAGAGCCCAGGATGCCCCTGTGGGTTTGATTATGGCCTGTGGAGAAGGTTACCAACCTTAGATGAAGATCTGCAAGCCATGACAAATTAAGTAGAATGACAGTGAATTTATCACAAGGTGGAAAAGTAGATATTGGGGTTTTTAGAATGGGGATTAAGGGGGGCAAGATGGAGGGATCTGGGTGTGTCCTGACTGTCTCCTTCTTCTTCTTGGCCTCCATCTTCTGCTGTGATGGTGGCACTTTTGGATTGGTTTAGAGTAGAAGCTCACTGTCTAACATAGGTGATAGGTACTGGAAAGTAATTGAAAATAATTGCACGTGTAGTTTTTTTGTATAAAAAGATAACACTGTCCTGGGGCAGGCACAGTGCCTGGAACTGTCCTGCTGGATGGACCTCGGCTGGACAGGAGAAAGAATTTTATAGATAAAATACAATAAACAACCTTGAGACCAAGAAATGAAGAGCCCTGACTCCTTCTTTAAGTGCCAGGCTGGGAAAAGAGACTTTCCAACTTTTCTTGGGGTCACTGTGACAAGCTAGAGACCCCCACAGCTGATCAGTGTTTATCTGGTAACAGAATCCTGTTCTGTTTATCTGTTTGTGTAAAGTGCCACAATGTGATTCTGGTGTGTAAAGTTCATTTTAAGGCAAAGTGAGAGGGGTGTACTATAAAATTAATACTTTATAAAGTATTAAAGCATCATATGAGGGCAGGAAAAATGGCCCTGACTGGCAGAATTATTGTGAGCATTAAGGGTCAATCCTTAGCTTTGGGTATCCGAGTCTTTACTGCAGTAGAATGTGAATCTTTAAGAGTGAGTAAAAACTATTTGTAGTCATCACTGATGAGAATTTATCCCTGGATGTCTGGAATAATTGTGGTTTTCTCTTTAGTGGAGAGTGGATATGTACATTCTGCAGAGACCTGAGCAAACCTGAAGTGGAATATGATTGTGACAATTCCCAGCACAGCAAGAAGGGCAAGACAGCACAAGGCCTGAGTCCTGTGGACCAAAGGGTGGGTGTCAAACCTGCAGGAATCTGCTTCCCAGGAAAATGCTTTATTCACATCAGCTTCCCCCCCTGACTGGAGATGGTTTTCCTTTGGCTGAAGCAAATTAAATGTAGTTATGGCTTTGCAAAACAACCCAAATGAGATTTTTCCTGCTGTGGCCACATCTCCAGGTGTTGGTGACTGTGGGAGTGCCCCAGTGCCTTGGGACTGTAATCACTGAGGAGCTAAAATTCAGCATTAACACAGATTCTGTATTTAAATGCATCATTTAACATGCACTTGATTAAAAGTCCTTTGCATTAGGCATTGGTGTCCTCTTCATAAAATATTTCTGAGTGCTTGCTGTGTTGAAGTGCATTCTGTGAGAGGTGCTGGGAGTGTTCAGGTGCATTCTTAGGGAATTTTAATGATCTTGACAATCAGAATTATTTTTAGCTTTATCAATCAGCCTCTGTGTAGTGTTAGGAATATAATCAAATTCCTCTAAAGGAATTGCAAGCAAAGCAAGGAAGAATATTCCAACAGGGAATTTATAGAAACACTCTGGCTCTGCTTTCAGACTGTTCAATTTTGTCTTGTGGGGAAAAGTCTGCAGCTCAGTCCTTTCCTGTTGTGGTTGTGATTGGACAAAAGCAGTAAAGGTGGTTGTAGTTGGTATTTTATTTTTTAATTTGCAGTATATTAGCATGTCTCTCCATGCCTGACATCAGCTCTAGGCTTTTGGTTAGGAGGGAGAAAACAAAGAGGAGATTTGTGAACAGTCAGTGGGGTTCTGCCTCTCAACTCTGCCCCCCTAAGAACTTTACCTTTTTAAATTAAGTTGAGGAGGTTGCATTTAAATTTTCTAGTTCTAAGCTGTTAAAGTACAAGCCTATTTAAAGTGTGGAGGTATGAATTCTGGGCTAGGGATAAATTAAGAATATTAATCCGACCCTGTTTGTTTCTTTCTAAGAAATGTGAACGCCTCCTGCTTTACCTGTACTGCCACGAGCTGAGCATTGAGTTCCAGGAGCCAGTCCCAGCCTCGGTGAGTGTCCTGGAAAACACCTGGGGATTTCTGTGTGGGGTAACAGCCCTGAGAGCCTGGAGCTGAATTTGGGAAGGAACTGACTGCTTTCACCAGGATCAGTCTAACAATTCTGGCAGTCATCCAGCATTTCATGGGGCTGAGAGGGAGAGCAGCTGATTCTGGAGCTGCTCCAGGCAGATGCTTCACTCCCAGTCTCAAACCCAGATATTTAAAAATACTTCCAATTAGCAGTTATTGAATTGGAACAAGATGTCTCAGGCTACCCATGAAACTCAAAATGCTTTAGGAGAGCTTTTTGGACAAACTTGTGAATGAGAGGAGGGAATAAACTGCTTTGATTCTTGTGTTTTCAGCTGTAAAAGAAGTAACTAATGAAAAGCTTTGTGGTGCTGTGAGAGACACTGAAGGTTAGAAAGAATCCCAGAGCAGTTTGGGTTGGAAAGGACCTTAAAGCTCTTCAAGTCCCCCCCTGCCATGGCAGGGACACCTTCCACTGCCCCAGGCTGCTCCAAGCCCCATCCAGCCTGGCCTTGGGCACTGCCAGGGATCCAGGGGCAGCCCCAGCTGCTCTGGGCACTGTGCCAGGGCCTGCCCACCCTCCCAGGGAAGGCTTTTACCCCAATACCCAATCTAAATCTACCCCACTTCAATGTAAAACCAATGCCCCTTGTCCTGTCACTCCATACTCTTATAAAAACTTTTAAAAGTTCCATTTGAGGAAAGGAAATGAGGAAATTGTTCTGCTTTGCTGAAGGTGCCTGAAATGATGTGAGATAAGGGATTGATACCTTCAGTGTGGAAATTCAGCTGTGAGCTCTATAACCATTCAGTACTAAATCACTGCTGGTTTTTTACAGATACCAAACTATTATAAAATCATAAAGAAACCCATGGATTTATCCACGGTGAAGAAGAAACTGCAGAAGAAACATTCCCAACACTACCAGACCCCCGAGGACTTCGTGGCCGACGTCCGGCTGATCTTCAAGAACTGTGAAAGGTTTAATGAAGTATGTTAACTTCCAATCTGAGCACCACCTGTCCTTTAAATGGAGATTTATTTCAACCTGGTTGTGCAGCTTCTCCCATGAAAAGCTCTGCTTCCAGCTGTAACTTCTGCTTTTGGAGCAGATGCTGAATCAGATACTTAAAAACCAAACTCAAGGCAATTGCAGAATAACTTCTCATTTTTAATTAAATTGGGAGAGCAGAGGGAACTATTAAAATGCATTCAGTGGTCTCTGAATGAGGAGCAGGGTGACCTGGTTACTGTGCATCAGATTGATTGTAGAAGTGCTTAGGAAGTGCCATAAAGACAACCAAAGAGTCCTTAAAAGTGTCTCAGGCTGCCCAGGTAATTGGTTTACACTTGTGGAACAGTGTAGAATCTGTTGAGAAACTTTCTCTACTGAGGAGAAATCTGCCTTTCTGAAGTTATTCTGGTTTTAGTACCTCACACAAATGAATCCAATAAAGCTTTGTGGCCTTTATGGCTTTTATTAACCTTCCTGCTTGAACCCCTTGGTAGAAAAAAATCAGTTTTCAGTGGATGACTTGGGTATGGGGTCATATTTTTTACTAATTTTGCAATGATCCCATCTGATAATGGAATATCCCTTACACCTGAAATGTGACTTGGGGAGATAAATGACCTGAATGTTACTGCTAGTGGAGCAATGGAAAAAATAATCTGAATATCCAAAAAAAAAAGGTGATATTGGGCTGAAACTGAGTAGGAGCTAAGGGGGTTCCCAATCTTTGAGATGCTTTAAAGCAAGAATGACAAAAGGCATCACAAGGAATGGCTTTCTTCTGACCTAAAAATGCAGAAAGCAGCCAGTATTTCTTATTTCTCTGCAAAATGTAACCTGGACTTGCAGTGTTTGGGCTGCATTTCTGGCCTGTGCAGAAGGAAACTGAAAGAACTGCACAAAGCTGCAATTAAAACCTCCCTAGGAAAAATCAGGGTCAATGATGTGATGCTGGAACTGCTCACAAGCATTTGGGATTTTGACAGCCCGGACTCCTTTATGTCCCTGCATTAGGGGAGGTTCATGAGGTAATTTAATTACGTGAACTTCTCAATCAGGGGAATTAATGAAGCATCCACTCTAGAGGAAAACATGCTGCAGCTCTTAGAGACCAGAGTACAACAAGGGAGGAAGGACTGAGAGATTTGGTGATTTTTTTTCTTACGTTTTTTAAAAAGAAAAAAAAGAAAAAGTGTTTCAGCTTGCCTGGCTCATGGCAAAAGTTGAGTCACTCTGACCTCTCACAGCAGCATCATGTCGAGTGCCTCTAAGCCAAATGCTTTTCCAAAGCAGAAATCCCAGTGGGGTAATCCCCAGGAAATCTCCTGGAGCTCCTCCCTCCAAAGGAGAATTCCCCACAATCATGTCCAGGCAACTGCAGTTTATTGTGAGGAAAGCAGTCACGAGTAGAAAATGGCTGGGAGCCACTTGTACAAAAGTTGTGTGTTCTGTTGAAGGTTTATTTACCTCCTAAGACTGTTTTAAACCTGCTGCCTAAGTTTGGGAACTAAAGCTAACAAACCATAACAAACTGTGTTGTTGTTATGGCTGACTTTAGTCATCCAATCCTGTGCGATCTCGTAACTTTAGAAAGGATTATAATTTCATTTTTTTTGACTCTGGTATCCTTTTTAGATGATGAAAGTTGTTCAAGTTTATGCAGAAACACAAGAGATTAATTTGAAGGTAAGCGTTTCAGACCATGCACACTTGGTGAAGGGATGTGCATTTCCAACAGGTGAATATTCCTGTCTTCTTTCATCCACAGGCTGATTCAGAAGTAGCACAGGCAGGGAAGGCAGTTGCATTGTACTTTGAAGATAAACTTACAGAGATCTACTCAGACAGGACCTTCCAGCCTTTGCCTGAATTTGAGCAGGAAGAGGATGATGGTGAAATAACTGAGGACTCCGATGAAGATTTTATACAACCACGTAGAAAACGCCTAAAATCAGATGAGAGACCAGTGCATATAAAGTAATCTAATGACATGGACCTAAAATTTATTGTAAAAACTGTTATTTAAGTGTTCCTGGAATATTATCATGCCTACAGTGGCCATCTTGCAGAAGCTGATAGCTTTTTAAACAGTATTAGATAACAAAAAACACTTGTACAGAAAAACATTCGCATCAAAAGGGGAAAAAAACCTGTATTGTAAATTTTTGGTGGTTTGTATTTTTTTTTCCTTGATTACTTGCTATATTCTTTCTTTTCCTGATGGAGGGGACACACTCATGCTGGTCTCACAGACAGAGGTTGGAGGAATGTTGAAGAGAAGCAGATTTGATAGGAGATGTTCCATGTACAGATCAGACTGTAGTGACACGACCTGCAGGACTGGACCCACTCAGTGACTGTGTCTTGCATTCCACTGCAGTGTAAACTGTGAGCAGAGCTCCTGAAATCCCCTCTGTGTCCACTCAAGTGTGTGTTGGTCGTTGCTTTGATCATCTCATTGAAGCAGGACTGTGAATAACTGATCTTCTGTGTCCATCCAACCGTTGACATTTTGCTTTCTTTACTCCATTTCATGTATAGCAAAAGGAAGAAGAAAGAAAAATCATTAAACTGTTCTGAATGGGCGAGTGCAGGAATGGGAGGCAGATGAAAGGCTAAGCTGGTGGCTCCAACCCCTTTCAGTAGGACAAGGTGTATTTATTAAACTCCTGTACCCAGAACATTTTAATGGCATCCATGGCAGAAGTCTCAGCGTTGTCATCTGTCCCTGACCCCCTGACGAGGCAGAATGTTCTCTCCAGTGTTCATTCTCTACTTTTCTGTACTTAAAATATAGACTGAAGAGGTAATAACTGGTTGGGGTGTTTTTCCAGTCTTCCTAAATATCAGTTTCTAATAGACCACTCGGCAAACAATAACCTATTAACTACCAAATGTGTAAAATTTCCTGTATTCACTTTGTCTTATTTGTAAATAGTGAATTGAGATTTCTTGCAGGTCAGCAACATTTGCTGAACTGTTTTTAAGCTAATATGTATTCTTATTGATTGTTCCTATCAAGAAAAGATTTGTAATATATGCTATTTCTAACATTGCATTCATTTTGAGGTTCTGTCTTATTTTTCTTAGCGTACTTCTCAGAACTTTCTTCAGAAGCAGCTTGTGAGGGAAATGTGCAGGAAGATTGGAATCAGTCTGAGTTTGGCTTGCCTGTCCATCCATTGAACAAAGCACTTGCACAGGGTTTGGCCTTGAGTGGTTTTTGGTCAAAGAGTGAGATCAGAACAATTTCCCAATTCCTCAGTAACCCCTGGGGCACCTCTGCAGTGCCTTCCCTTGCACTGCCTCCATCCCAGCATTCCTGGTTAGAAATCATGGAATCACAAGGAGTTACAGCTCCAGAAGTTGTTTTCTTTACTGACACGAGTGAGTACTAGAAATAAATACAATTTCTGGCCTTCAAATTGATCTTGTTAAAGGAAGTTGAAGAATTGATGGAACCAATGAGCTCGCGATGGCAGACTCTGAGTTTGCCATGGCTTGTGTGGATCCAGCAGTTCTGTGGGAGATCCCTGGGGGTTTGGTGTGCTCAGCACAACAATTCCTGTGACATTGTCCACGCTTTACCATCATGGTAAAGAGAAATATTTTAGCACAATATCAAATTGAGAAATGCTCTCAGCAGTTTTTATGCAAATCACTGCAGATTTGGTTTCTTCTATAAGAACCAGGTCTGTGTACCTTGGGGTTCTCCCTCTTGCAATAAATGAGGGGACTGAAGATGTTTTTAACTTCCAGCTCACTTCTTCACTCAAATGGTACACTTCAAACTCAAACTGGTTGTTTTTTTAAATTTCTTAGACATGAACAGTGCTGTTTTAAGTTTATTTTTTACCAGTTTGTATGTGAAAGGAAAAGGAATTCCACTTCAACGTATTAAATTGACAAAGAGCAACAACTTTGCCTGTGGAAAAGCTGATGTGTGAATAGGACACTGGTAGTGACAAGGGATCATTTCATGGCTCTGTGTATTGCCTATTTATGCATTTCTAGTTTCTCAGCTTCATTTTGCAAAAGGAATATTATTAAAATTATCATGAAAATAAGATTCTGTGAGCTCTCTTCACTCGGGCCTCCTGTTTTTTGTGGCACTTTGGTCCCTTCAGGCCTCACCTTCTGAGCTCTTCCCTGGGCAGCAGCTGGGGATTGGATCCTGCAGAGACCCTGGGGATGAGCCAGAGTGTGGGATGGGGATGGGGGATCCCAGATGGAGCTCAGGGGATCCCCAGATGGAGTCAGGGGATCCCAGGTGCAGCTCAGGGGATCCCCAGATGGAGTCAGGGGATCCCAGCATAGCACAGGGGGATTCCAGGTGGAGTTCAGGGGGATCCCAGCAGAGCTCAGGGGCTCCCAGATTGAGTGCAAGGGATCCTAGGTGCAGCCCAGGGGATCTCAGGTGCAGCCCAAGGAATCCCAGAAGGGCTCAGGACATCCCAGCATAGCACAGGGGGATCCCAGGTGGAGCCCAGGGGATCCCAGGGGGAGTTCAGGGGATCCCCAATGGAGCACAGTGGGAAGGACTCACCCCAAACCCTGCAGAGAAGCTCGTGTCCCCCTGGCTGCTGCAGGACCAGGACCCCTCTGCTCCCCACCCAGACCCCAGAGCAGTTCCCAGTGTTTTGGGACAGCCTTTCCTTTGAGGTGGCCTCTCCAACGCTTCAGGTGGAGAATTTGGCCAGCTTGTGCTCAGCATCTTCTGCAGAGCAGGAGTGCAGCTGAGCTGGACCTTGCTGAGCCTGAGTTCTTCCCTTGCACCCTCCAGAACTGCTCCTCCCACCCATCCCCAGTGCTCAGTAGGATTATGTGGAATTTTGAATGTGTGCAAGAAATCTCAAGTGTTTCCTTTATACAAAGAAACAAAACATTCCCTTCTTCTTCCCCTTCATTTTTGAACTCCCAAAGCAGCAATTCAGTGATTGTTTTGAAAGCAGCAAAGTTCTGTTTGAAATTATTTGAAAGGGTAGATAAACTCTGCTAATCCCTTCCCTGATCCTGTAAACTGGGTGTTCATCACAGAACTGGGAATGGTTTGCTCAGTGGAAACAATTTTTGGTGTAACTCATTAGTGGGTTTGTACTAATGAGCCACATTAATTCTCTGGGCACCTTCTCCATGCCAGCTGCTGGGTGTGCAATGTGTCAGTGGCTTTACCTGGGGAATCAGAGCACAGATTAGATCAGGAAATCTCTAAAATTGGGGTGGCAGGAGGAATCTGGCACTTGGTGCAACTCTGCTCTCATTTAAAATACTCCCAAAAATTTATGTCTTTATTATGGCTGAGAATTTTTGTTGTCCCTGAATTTTAAAGTTAATCCAAAGAAGGAAAAGGCAATTTGAAATGAGAGTGCAAAGTGCCCAGTGTGAGCAGCTGTCCTGCCATGGATTCCTGGTGATGAGGGGAAATTCAACAGCTAAATGGGCTCAGGGCTGTTATTCAGCTGTGCCTTGGAATTAAATGGCCTAGAGCACAATAAGGCAGAGCTATTATTCATAAAAAGGGGATTTCCCCAAATTCTGCAACCAAAAATGTTCAGTTAAGTGTGGAGAGGTTGTTCCTCAGTGGGGAATGTCACTGTGACACTTCACTGTGACACTCTTCATGCTGGATCAAACATTTCAAGTGACTGGAAAAGTCCCTAAAATGAGCCCAAATTTCTGGTTTATCACCTGGTTTTGGCTGACCTGGAAAAGTTTAGGTTATTGCAGCAGTATTTTAAATCTGTTTGTGTGGTGTACTGGGAATTGGCTTTTCCCAGTTGGCTTTTCCTTGTTTTTCTCACTCTCTTCCTCAGAAAAAAAGCAATAAAACTGCTTTGTCATTTGCCTGTCAGCATGACAGGAATCCTTTCCTTAGGATAACGATTTTATAGGGAAGTTTGTATGCAAATTACAAAGCCTAGCTTTTAAAAACAAAGTCTGCAGCAGTTCCTGACAATATAGAGTGTGGCATTTTATTTTAAAAAGTTGGGGAAAGCTCCGTATTTTTTTAAGAAGTAGCTGTTTGAGCAAATAATGGAGGTACTTTTTTAAAATAAAAATGTAAATGCCACAGTTTACACAGATGGCACATATGGATTGTATCTTTGGGTATGGTGATTTATTTTGTCTTCTCAAAGTGTGTCTGCAGTAACTCTTCCATCTACTTCCACTTGGCTTATGGGGATCCTTTTTGCTGTGCTTTCTGATGCATCAGGATTGAAACAGCTTTCCAAAATTGCAGTTAATTTGGGAATCTTTATTATAAGTGGACTGTGAGATGTATGAAATGCAGTTTGGGCCTTTTCTGTTGGGTGAAATCACAGCTGGAGGCTGCTGGCTTTAGAATTGATGGGAATTTCTACAAAGAGAGGTACTGGGATATTTTGTAAGCTGGACTTTGGCAGGGTTCAGTCTGGAGTGAGCTCCCCTGGCACACCTGTGCTCACCTGCACTGGGGGATTTTTAGGCTCAGAACACCAGGACACATGTAAATAATCCTATACAGATATGTGCAGTGCAAAGCTTGTTTTACATGTAAACATTCTCCTGGAAGGGTTAAATCATGGCATTCTTTGATTCTTCAGTTATTTCCTGCTTCCAGTACTGGAGCTGGCTCATTTTGCACATAAGAAACTTGCCTCATCTTTTAATATGATTCTTCAAAAAAAAAACCCAAGTGCTGTTTCTGTGATATTGTATTATCTGAATCATCCTGTTTAACTTTTTTTTTTAAGAGTTATTGTTTCAAATTGTTCTGTTCCTGTGGTTTATTTTTTTTTTTTGGCTGGTATGTAATTAAAATCAAATTTTTCTTTCCCTGGTTATTTAATACTTTAGCTGCCTGTAAATATTTCTTGTTAAGTGCTCTGGAATGTGCTGTAGAAGTTGTATTAGCTCAGTTTAAAGCATTGTTTGGAACCCATTTTGGTTGGTTATTTCTATTAAATTAGAAAAATCATTCTTTCAATTTGAGTTTCTTTCTTGCACATCATCAGATACGGATCCACACCTGGCACAAGACTTTCCTGACAACACCTGCAGTGTGGAAATAGGGGGAAATTTTGGCTGCAGGAGCCCAGGTGAGCCCAGCTGAGGCTGCAAAAATGATTTATCACTTTTGTCTACACCTGGGCATGGGACACAAGGGCTGGGAGGTCTCTGGACCCTTTGTGTGCAGTGAAAACCTGCACACCTGGAATTCTGCTGTGTTCGCTCACCTGGAGCTCCTGGATGTGCCTGGAGCTGCTCCCACTGCTGTAAAATCCCGGTTTTTGTGTGGATGTCGCTGCTGGAGCCGTGTCCTGACTTCCTGCTCAGAACCAGAGCTAGAGCTGAGCTTTGCAGGTCTCAGCTCAGCTCAGCAGCTGGAGCAGGGACTGCTCTGCAGGAGCCAGGAATGATTGCAGCTCCTGCCAGGAGCAAGGGGGCTGAGTTTGCACCTGTGAAAAACAGGATAAAGAATTCAGTAAAAGTTTAATAATGGATAAAATAAGAGACAAAAATCCAGTGTTGAATGATACCCTTTTCTGACCCCAACAGAGAGGTGTTTAAAAAACTTTTATTCTATTTTTAGTCTTCTAAACCATCAAAGAAGTTTTTTTTCTGTTCAAGAGAGAGGGGGAAATGTGGGAAATGGATTTGCAAAAAATTCTCCAAACCTGACAGAAGGCTCACACAGTGTGCATCTGTATGCAAACACTGAGATAAGAAATGCTGGCTTAGAAATGCCACGGAATGAGACAGACTTTATTGAGAGAGAAATGGAGCTAGAAACAAGTTCCAAAAATTTTCTACAAATCAATTTCCAACAGCCAAAAAACATACAGGTACATACAGACAGTTTTATCTTTATAACATCACATGCAGATTAATGTGTTTCATGCACTAGTCAAACATTCTTGTGAACTTTTTGATGTTTTGGGAACTCTTTTGTTTGACTTCTTCACATTGCATGATGTCCTGGGTGTCAGGTCAATATATTTTATTTATTCTTGTGCCTCCATCGTGCTGTTTCACATCCTCTGATAAGGATTTAGTGTGTCCTCCTTAGTCTGAACACGGTATTCTCTGATTGTCCTCAAATTTAACTTGGTATTCTCTAATTGTCCTTCATTGCTCTGCTTTGTGTCACAGTTATCACTTGGACAGTGGATGGCCTTACACTGGTTTTAGTTTCACAAAAGCCTTTTCTTTTAAATCTTGTATTTTGCTAAGGTCTAAAATACAATACACTCATCACACTATTATTTCCATAAGCAGTACATAGATATTATATTCATTACACTACTATTTCTATGGGCAACACAGTGCATACTTAAGCTGAAATGTATAATTATATATTATTATATATTATTATATTATATATTATTATATATTATTATATTATATATTATTATATTATATATTATTATATATTATTATATTATATTATATTATATTATATTATATTATATTATATGACATTATATTATATTATATTACATTACATTACATTATATGACATTGCATTACATTACATTACATTATATGACATTGCATTACATTACATTACATTATATGACATTGCATTACATTACATTATATTATTTAACTGGTACTATTTCTAAATATTTATAATCACAGCATGAAAAATCTAATACATAAATGTAAAAGCCAATATTATCTGGCCATTTTTCACACGCATCAGCTAAAGTTCCCTTGGAATAATTTTTCTGCAGCCAGGGAGGGAGAGCTCTGGTACCCTGGAATGCCTCCCAGCCTGGGGGTGTGCCTGAACTTCCAAACGCAGCTGAAGGCTCTGATCCAGGCAGGTCTGTTATGTACCAGTAGCTCCCTTCAGGCTCATAACCAACTCCAATTTTTCTCTCATTCTGTGTTTATTCTTGGAGTGCCTGAGGTGGCTGAGTGTCACAGAGGCTCATTGATGAGAGCTGTGCTCCAGGAAAAGGTTCAGTGAGCTTCACTGGAGCTTCTGTTCTTGCTGAAACAAAGCGCACCTGCATTCTCTGCTGCACCTGCTGGGCTCTGCTCCCTGCCCAGGGGAATGCATCAAATAAAAACCTTCTGAGTCCCTCAGAAAGAGAAAGGAATGAAATGGAACCTTTAGAGAAACTGAAATATATCAAGCCACACAGACGTGAAGTAGGAGTGTTTCAGTTTTAAATAAGTAGGAATAGATCTTAAGTGCCTTAAAAGATTGTGGTAGCCAGCAAAAGCCCTAAAGGTCAGTAATGTTACCCTTCCCAAAATTAACTTAGCTCCAGACATAACAAAACCACAGCAGAACATTGCTTGCATCTCTAGATAGAACAGATAGAACCATGTGAATGAACAGATAGAACTATTTGAATGAACAGATAGAACTATTTGAACAGATAGAACCATTTGCATGAACAGACAGAACTATTTGTGTACATTTGGGGTAAGAACTGACACTGCTTTCTCACATTGGAATTAAGCTCAGATAGCTGTAGGAAGAATGTTGTAGAATCTTGGTTTTAGCTGAATGGATGATTTATTAATAAAATCCCCCTGTACTGGTTTAAAAAAAAAAAAAGGTGGTAGTAGCTTCTGCTGCTTCTGCTCAGGACATCAGGACTCTATGGCAGAAAACTTTTAGGTTTTTTTTAGCCCAGATTTAATAATCTGAACTCTTCGCCTTTGAGGCTGATGTACTCATGCAATAAACAACTTTACACCAACCAACAACTGCTCCTGTCTCTTTGCAGACCCAGGACCCAGGCAAACTTGACACAGGTGGTTTGCACCTGAACCGTGGCACTGTCAGCCCAAACCCTGGCAGCACAGCTGGCGCTGGCTCCCGTGTTGGCTGAGGAGTTGTGAGTGCCCTGCTCAGCCTCCCTGGAGCTGCCAGAGCAGCAGTGAGGATCCTGATGCCTTGTGAAGGCTGAGCTAAAACAGAGACCAGACAGAGCTGAAGAATAAAGCAGGGATTTATTAAAAGGATCTCCTCTGTGGATCCACCTTGGGCAGCACAAGAGCCCAGCCAGGGCTACACCCAAGATGAACCAAAATGGTCACAAAATGAACTCAAGATGAACCAAAATGGTCACAAAAATGAACCCAAGATGAACCCAAATGGTCATAAAATGCACGACCAGTCACCAGGTCTGTCACGTTTCTAAGTTCTGCTCTATTTGCATCTTGGAGTTAATTGTCCAGTTACATCTCCAGCCCATCAAGTCCCATCCTTGTTTTTCTCTCTTCAGCTCATGTTGTTTGTGCTCTTGGGCCTGAGATTTGGATCGTTTGTCCTTGGTCACCAGCTAGAGCAGGAATTGTTTTGCCTCCCTGCTCTGAACAGAGCTCACCATCCCCTAGTGTGAAGCCCAGACCCACACACTAAAGCAGCACAGAATCTGAAAAATATAAAAGCCAAAACCTGAGGCATCAAGGTCTCAGGAGGGGGTTTGTTTCTCTTTGCCAGGTGCTGCCTGGCTGTGTCCAGAGCACTCCCAGCTCCACCAGCCCATCTGCTGCAGCCCTGCCAGCCCATCTGCTCCAGCTCTTTGGGTGGCTGCAGTTGGCCTTTGTGGCTGGGCTGGCATCTGGCATTTGCAGCTCCTCTGTTTGACTCCAGTCAGGCTTGTTTGGATTTTCTTTCTCTTAATGCCCTGGGTTTAATTCTCCTGGCTTTAATTAATTCTCCTGGCTTGGTCCAGTGACACTGAGCTGTTCACCCAACACACAAGTTTCCACTTTTCATTTCAACCCAGGGTGAAAAATCCCATCCCAAAATCCTACTAAGGATTAGAAACGGCTGCTAAACTGTTCAACCCCTTGCTGCTATTGTAGAATTCACATCTGTTACAGAATCCCAGAATGGTTTGGGTTGAAAAAGGCTTTAAACTCATCCAGTGCCACCCCTGCCATGGCAGGGACACCTTCCACTGTTCCATCTTGCTTCAAGCCCTGTCCAACCTGGCCTTGGACACTTCCAGGGTGTGGATATCTCTGTAGACACAGATGATTTTGGAGTTACTGCTGTCTGAGGGTTGAGATGATGAGTCTGGATCTCCTCCAGAGCACTGGCCTTCCTTCCCCTGATTAATCTCCCCCCCATGTGAGCTCTGGATCACTCCAGTGCCTAAACAGGCTCACAGGGGCTGAACTGCTCTCCTGACTGTTCCTGTGTCCTTTGCTCAGTGCTGGTGGAGCAGATGGAGCAGAACAAAGCACTTAAGGCTGAGCAAACAGCTCTTGGCCAAATTACCTTCCACTGCTTCCCATGGGCTGCAGCACAGTGCTGGCTGATCTCCACCTGGGTTAATGCTTAGGAACCTGGATAATGTCTGCTAAATTAGCAGGGTTTAAAAACCAGGGATATAAACTCCTGCTCCTGTCATTGACACATCAGATGAGCACATTTAGCACAGAACCTCAGATGGCACAAGGCTGGGTCACAGTGGCTGGGGGTGCTGGGGGACCCCTCACCAAGGAGCAGGCAGAGTGTGCTGGGCTGGATCTGCTGCTTCATCCTGGCATTGATGTTCTTTTTCCATCCCTGGGAGTGTCCAAGGCCAGGCTAGAAAGGGCTTGGGATAGTGGACGGGATAGTGGAAGGTGTCCCTGCCCATGGCAGGGGGTGGAATGAGATGAGCTTTAAGGTTCCTTAAAACCAAACTATTTTGGGATTCTGTGAGCTGCTGACTGGCCCTTTTTGCACCCCCAGCACTGCCCAGGGACAGAACTTGCTGCTGTTTGTGCAGCTCAGCCCCTGCCCTCCCTCAAACACAACCTCTTGGGCTGGGCAGGATGAGCCACCCCAGCTAAACCTGTCCAGCAGCTGCCTGGCTCAGAGTATCTTTACTTTTTTATCTTATATGTCAGAGACAAAACCAAAAGCCTTTTGTGGTGGAAGAATTTCTCTGAAGTGTTTGGAAATCTCATCTTTTGAGGATTTTCACCACTGTGGGAATATGGGGCTGGGATACACCTTTGGGCTGTGCTGTGGACAGTGGGATCTGCATTGCAGTGTGCATCTGTTTCAGATTACCTTCCTGTCAGGAAAGAGAGAGCTCTGAAAGTTCCTGGAACCCCCCTCATTTGGATTTTTCTTTTGGAGCCGTGTTTGGTGCAGTTCTGCAGCTGCCACCAGGCACAGCAACACGGTCTGTGCCCTGGATCTGACAGGGTTTTACTGCTGACTGCAGAATGAGGTGCAAAATTCCAAACTGAGTCGTTTCCTCTCTGAGTTTGTGTCCCCAGGCAATCCCAAATGTAAATTCTTCATCCTCTGTATTTGCACTAAATGTTTCCAGAGGAAGGACATGTTGCAACCAGCAGGGCCCAGGCTTAGGGTGAATTCTGCTTCCTAAATCAGAGATTTGGAGTCAGACTTGGGGTTTGGTCAGCTCAGGAGCTCAGGGAAGATGCTGCTACTTCAGGGATGGGGTGGGAAGCACGGAGAGCTCTGGATAACCGTGAAGGCAGGCACCACGGTGTGTAATTCATGCACCATCCTGCCAAGAATCCCCAAATTAACTGCTCATTCCTTAAAATCCGCTGCCCGGATGGCGGCAGCAGATGGTGCTGTGAGCACAGCGCTCTGCACGCCGGGCTCCGGGGGAGCAGGAGCTGTTCTGGGGCAGAAAGTCTCGGCTTTGGGTTCTGCAGGCGGGGAGAGCCCTGCTGAGGGCACCTGTGGGGTGACCCCAGAGATCCCCCAGTGTGGCCCGGGGAATGGCTGGGAAGGAAAAGGGAGATTTGGAAAGGGAGATTCCCAGAGTCAAGAGCTCGGCCCTGCTCCATATGCTTCCCTCACAGGGCCCTGCTGAGCTGGTGACCCCAGAGATCCCCCAGTGTGGCCCATGGAATGGCTGGGAAGGAAAAGGGAGATTTGGAAAGGGAGATTCACAGAGTGAAGGGCTTGGCCCTGCTCCATCTGCCTCTCTGTGGGGTGACTCCCAGAGATCCCCCAGTGTGGCCCAGGGAATGGCTGGGAAGGAAAGGGAGCTTTGGAAAGGGAGATTCTCAGAGTCAAGAGCTCGGCCCTGCTCCATCTGCCCCCCCTCACAGGGCCCTGCTGAGCTGGTGACCCCCAGAGATCCCCCAGTGTGGCCCAGGGAATGGCTGGGAAGGAGCTTTGGAAAAGGAGATTCACTCGGAGTGAAGGGCTCGGCCCTGCTCCATCTGTCCCCCCTCACAGGGCTCTGAGGGAACCTGTGGGGTGACCACCAGAGAACCCCCAGAGTGGCCCAGTGTGGCCAAGGAATACATTCCCAGGGAATGGCTGGGAATGAAAGGGAGCTTTGGAAAGGGAGATTCACTCAGAGTGAAGGGCTCAGCTCCATCTGCTTCCCTCACAGGGCCCTGCTGAGCTGGTGACCCCAGAGATCTTCCAGTGTGGCCCAGGGAATGGCTGGGAAGGAAAGGGAGATTTGGAAAGGGAGATTTACTCGGAATGAAGGGCTTAGGCCTGCTGAGGGCACCTGTGGGGTGACCCCAGAGATCCCCCAGTGTGGCCCAGGGAATGGCTGGGAAGGAAAGGGAGCTTTGGAAAGAGAGATTCACTCGGAGTGAAGGGCTTGGCCCTGCTCCATCTGCCTCTCTGTGGGGTGACTCCCAGAGATCCCCCAGTGTGGCCCAGGGAATGTCTGGGAAGGAGCTTTGGAAAAGGAGACTCACTCGGAGTGATGGGCTGGGCCCTGCTCCATCTCCCACCTTCACAAGGCCCTGCTGAGCTGGTGACCCCAAGAGATCCCCCAGTGTGGCCCAGGGAGTGGGCGGGAAGGAGCTTAGGAACAGAGATTCACTCAGAGTGAAGGGCTCAGCCCTGCTCCATCTGGCCCCCCCTCACAGGGCTCTGCTGAGGGCACCTGTGGGGTGACCCCAGAGATCCCCCATTGTGACCCAGGGAATTGCTGGGAAGGAGCTTTGGAAAGAGAGATTCGCTCAGAGTGAAGGGCTCGGCCCTACTGCATCTGCTCCCCTGTGGGGTGACCCCCAGAGATCCCCCATTGTGGCCCAGGGAATGGCTGGGAAGGACTTTGGAAAGAGAGATTCACTCGGAGTGAAGGGCTCGACCCTGCTCCATCCGCCCCCCTCACAGGGCCCTGCTGAGCTGGTGACCCCCAAAGATCCCCAGTGTAGCCCATGGAATGTCTGGGAAGGAGCTTTGGAGCGAGAAATTCTCAGAGTGGAGAGTTCAGCCCTGTTTCATCTGCCCCTCTCACACGGCCCTGCTGAGCTGGTGACCCCCAGAGATCCTCCAGTGTGGCCCAGGGAAGGGCCAGAGAGGAAAGGGAGCTTTGGAACAGAGATTCACTCAGAGTGAAGGGCTTGGCCCTGCTCCATCTGCCCCCCTCACAAGGCCCTGTTGGGGGTACCTGTGGGGTGACCCCAGAGATCCCCCAGTGTGGCCCAGGGAATGGCTGGGAACTGAGACATTTTGTCTCTGCCTTCCTTCCTCATTGGCAGAGCTGATGGGGCTGTGGGCTCCTGTGTGTGGTTTGAGTCTCCTGATGAAGTTGCAGCTTGTTCCTGGCTTTTGCAGCCTTGTGCCATGCTCTCCTGCCCTCTGGAAAACCTGATTAATCAGGGTGTGTAGTCAGCATTCAATCCTCTGCTGTGCTGTCTGGGAGTCCTCTTTTCCAGTTAGGTGTCCAGAAAAACCTCAGTCTGCTCTTTGTTAACTCCTCCACTTCCCAGTTCCCTTTCCCAGCAGGAGATCTGGTGTTGCTGGTCCAGGGGGTGACTGTGGACATGTCAATGCAGTTTAATCTCCTGCCCAATTATAATCAGCCTAATTCTCTTGCAGATACAGACCCAGGGTCCTTCTAGTGGCTGAGCAGAACATCAGTGTGCCAGGCCACCTTATTTGCTGCTGGCTGTTGAAAACTGAATTCTGTGGAAAGTAATTCAGTTATGCTGGTGGGTCTGGAGACTCTGTCCTGCCCTGTGGTTCCAAGGATCTCCCTCCTTCTTGCCTTTCCTGGGTGATGGGCACAGCAAGTGGCTTCACAGGAAGGATTTCTGCCTGCAGAATCATGGCTGAAATGTGATTTATTTGGGCCATATTTGTAAGATGGCGGAGCTTCATCCAGTCAAGACCTGTATCATCAGTTACCTGATGAGTTTTTCCTTTTGACTCAACAATATTCTTTCCTGTTTGCTCCTGAGTTCTCAGAGCCACAGAAGCACAGAGTGGTGTGGTTTGAAGGGACCTTAGAGTCCATCCCGTTGCTGCCCTGCCCTGGTGCTGGGCTCTGAGGCAGTGCTGGGAAGATGTCTGACTGTCAGACAGCAGATGAACTCAGCACACAACTCTCTGCCAAAGCTAACAGCAGGGTGCCCTTGTCTCTTGTCATTTAGAGCCTTGGGAAATAATGTTATCAGTAAGAAAAGACACTTAAACAAAAAAAAAAAATTCCCAGTGAACTCTTTTGGCCCTGAGATCTGATGCTGGCAGGAGCAGCCAACACCCCACAGAGAATTCTCCTGCACCATCCCCTTGCCCACCCTCCCAGCCTTTCTCCAGGGTGAGAGCCTTTGTGTTTGGGAAGGCAGTCTGTACATTTTCTTCTGCGAGTGCCCCAGGCCAGGCTGGACTGGGCTTGGAGCAGCCTGGGGTAGTGAAAGGTGTCCCTGCCATGGCAGGGGGGGCACTGGGTGAGCTTTAAGGGTCCTTCCCTCACAAACCATCCCACTGCTGTGGGCTCTCCTGCTCTGCCCATGGGCAGCTGGCAAGGACAGCCTTACTCCAAACTGGTGCCCCTCTTTTGGGGGGTATGGAGCTCTGGGAAAGCAGATGCAGCAGGAACCAAAGCTGGGAAAGGCCCACGTGCTGCATGGCTCAGCTGAACCTGGTTATTTCTCCACGAGGGTCCTTGGGGACATGATTGCCAGCACATCTGTCATTTAGGATTCTGTCTGTTGTCACCTGTGGAAAGAGATTATTAAGTAGTGAAGTGATTGACAAGGGCTTTCTCTTTTTTCTTTTTATTAATAGGAGCATTGCAAATGCTGCTCTGGGCTCCCAGGGGAGCTCCCTGCAGAGGAGGCTCTGAGGGTGAGCTGGATGTGTAAACAGCTCCTCCACACACATCCACACGCCTCTAACCAGGAAAAAACACTGGGATCGCTGGCTGTGGGTCTTGTGAAAGAGGTTTGGGATGGTTGGGTGGGATGAGCTGGGAATGGCTGTGACCCACACCACACTCCCAAGGGCTGGAGGGTGCCTGGGAGAGCAGGAGAGACAGGGGTAAGGAGACTTGGTCAGAGACTTGGCTCCTTGAAAGTGTTGGTGGGAAGCATCAGTCCAGGAAAAGCAGCTCCTGCACATCCATGCTCCTCTCTGGAGGCTGCTGGAGCAGGTTAATCAAGGAGCTCTCAGGTTTCTTTTCACATGTTAATATTCTCCTGAAATAAAAACATTACAGCGTTTTCTCTCCGAGGCACAATTGTGCACCATAGGTTTTGTTTTCCCTGTTATAAAATACTGCTATTTTTATTACTTGTATTTCCACTGGGAGAGATAAAAATAACCAGAATACAGCAAATACTTTGTTAGCACACTGGGGAGAAAAAAAAACCCCAGCTTATAA